>OY288285.1:57214748-59614748 GCA_958450335.1 Hibiscus tridactylites
CACCTTCCAGTGCTCAAAACACCCTCTTAATATCACTATAACCCCAGCCCAACTCCTTTTCACAAAACCATACCAAAAACACAAAGTTTGACACTTTTAAATATGCCCGAAAACCCATTTCGGGATTTTGACCAAAACCCCACCATTTTAGGTTTTAAAACATCTTAGGACTAGATTAAAGCTTAAACAAACTTATCAAATCAATAGTTAAACGAAAATCCCCAAAGATCCTTCCTTTTTCCTTTAAAAGTTTGAAAACTTGAAATCTAAAAAGATGAAGCTTTTAAGAATCTAAAACCATGAAAGTGATCGGAATAGAGGAAAGAGGTTGAGTATTCTATGGGAGATAAAGTTTACCTTCTCGGTGGTGCCCTTAAGCAAATCGGGCATCGGTACAAGCTTCTGCCCGGCTTCGGCCCAACAAATTGGAGTTCTACACTTCCTACCATACAAGGCCTCATACGGATCCATTTGAATGCTCGACTGAAAACTGTTATTATAAGCAAACTCGACTAGCGACAAATGTTTGTCCCAAGACCCCTGAAAGTCGATGATACAACACCTCAACATATCTTCCAACACCTGAATCACCCTCTCTAACTGACCATCTAACTACGGATGATACGAAGTACTGAAGTTCAACCAAGTACCCAAAGCATGATGCAAACACTCCCAAAATCTAGGTGTAAACCTCGGATCTCTGTCCGACACAATCGATTTTGGTACCCCATGTAGTCTCACTATCTCACAGATGTACAGATCGGCCAACTTATCTAAAGTATAGGTGGTATGAACATGTATGAAGTGAGCACACTTAGTGAATCTATCAACTATCACCCATACTAAATTTTTCCTCGAAGGAGTTAACGGTAACCCTGACACAAAGTCCATGGTGATACGTTCTCACTTCCATTCTGGAATCTTCAACGGCTGTAATAACCCTGAAAGAAAACTGATGCTCGGCCTTGACTCGCTGACAAACCATACACTTACTCACAAACTCGGCCACATCCTTCTTCAACCCAACCCAATAGTACTCTTCTTTTAACACTCGATACATCTTCGTACTACCCGGATGTATAGCAAAAGGATTGTTATGAGCTTCATTCAAGATTGTACGCCTCAACTCAGCATCTTCCGGAACCACTATCATATCCTTGTAACATAGGATCTCATTCTCCCCAAAACAAAAATCGGTAGGCCTATCTTCGGCTATGTCTTGCACGTGAGGTGCCAAAGACTCATCTCGCAATTGCATCCCTCGAATCAACTAAACTAATGAAGGCTTAAACTAAAGCTCGGTTATCAACCCACCATCATTGGACACGATCAATTTGCAAACATATCTCGTAACTCAACGACCACTTTTCTACTCAAGGCATCGACCACTACGTTTGCCTTAACCGGATGGTATTCTATCGTGAGGCTGTAATCCTTAAGAAGCTCTAACCACCTACGCTGCCTAAGGTTCAACTCCCTCTGAGACATCAAGTACATCAAACTCTCGTGCACCTTCAACTGTCTCGAGGCATATGCTACGACCTTACCTTCTTGCATAAGCACACAACCTAACCCTACGTATGATGCATCACTATAAATCACAAATTCTTTTCCCGGCTCAGGCTGTATCAAGATAGGAGCTTTGGTCAAAGCTTTCTTCAACTTCTCAAACGCTTCTTTTCTTGCATCTGACCACACACAGGGGACACTCTTCTAAAGCAATTTAGTCAAAGGAGCTGCTATCCTGGAGAATCCCTTAACAAATCTTCTATAGTATCCCGCCAAACCTAGGAAACTGTGGATTTCTGTCACTAACTTCGGTTTTTTCCAATTCATTATAGCTTTTATTTTCTTGGGATCCACACTAATCCCATTAGCCGAGATCACGTGACCTAGGAAGACTATCCCCCTAATCTAAAACGCGCATTTGCTTAGTGTTGCATACAACTGATTCTCTAATAGGGTCTGAAGCACTAACCGCAAATGCTCGTCATGCTCCTCTTCGGTCCTTGAGTACACTAGGATGTCATCTATAAACACTACCACAAATCTGTCTAAGAGCTCATGAAACAAACGGTTCATCATATCCATGAAAGCTGCTGGAGCGTTAGTCAACCCAAAAGGCATCACCAAGAACTCATAGTGCCCATAACATGTACGAAAGGCTGTCTTCAGTATGTCCACATCTTTCACCTTCAACTGATAGTACCCGGACCTCAAGTCAATCTTCGAAAACACGGAAGCACCTCTCAACTGATCGAGCAAGTCATCTATCCTAGGTAAAGGGTACTTGTTCTTTACTGTCACTTTGTTCAGCTGCCTATAATCTATACACATCCTCATGCTACCATCTTTCTTTTTCACAAGCAAGACCGGAGCACCCCACGGAGAGACACTAGGTCTAATGAAACCTCTATCGGTCAACTTCTGAAGCTGTGTCTTCAACTCTTTCGGTGCCATTCTGTACGGAGCAATAGACACTGGTGCAGAATCGGAATACGTCTCAATAGCAAACTCAATTGCTCTGTCTGGAGGCAAACTCGGCAACTCTTCCGGAAAACACTCGGAAAATCACATATTGTCCTAATGTCTTGTGGTCTAACCTCACTCATATTCGGATTCATTATATAAGCCAAATAAGCCTAACACCCCGAATTCAACAACCTCTGAGCTTCTAAGGCAGAAACAACATTGGACAAAAACCTAACGTTCTCGCCAACTACCACAACCTCGAAATCATCTGTAAGCTTCAAGGAGACTCTCTTGGCCTCAAAGTCAACCCTAGCTCTATGCTCTACGAGCCAATCCATACCCAAAATTACGTCAAAACCGTAGAATGATAACTCCATCATATCGACTGAAAACACGTGGCCCTGAACCATCAAGGGACACCTCCTATACACTTTCCTAACTACCACTGTATCACCAAAAGAGCTAGTAACATTTACGCCTACCTCTAGCCATTCACATGGTAACCCTAATAACCTTGCGTGCTCACCCAAAATGTACGAATGTGTCGACCCCGAGTCTATCAAAGAAAGCAAACTCAAAGACTGTAACGAGAAATTACCTGTAATGACGTCCGTGTCATTTCCAGCCTCACGCTAGGCATACACCCTAGCCGGTCCTCCTCCCTCGGGCTGAACTGCCACCACATGAACTAAGTTCCTCTGACCCTCTTTCCTCGGCTGAAAGTTTCCACGACCGCGCCCACGACCTCTCTGCTGCTCATAACCCCTAGCTGGAGCCGGTCCGCCCCTAGCCGGGTGTGGACAGTTACGCCTCATATGGTCTCAGGAACCACAGTTCCAACACGACCCAAAGGTACCCGCACACTCGCCCTGATGGCGTCTCCCGCATCTAGTGCACTCCAGGGTGTGCATAACAGCTCACTGGCCCTGATGGCCCTGACCATAGGTACCTCGAATAGGACTGTATACAGGCTGAATATGCAGAATAACTAAATAAACAAAGATGTTGTTACGATATATAAGGTCGCTGCCGAGACATCACGGTTAAGCACAATATTTTAATCATGGCAATGAGGGCTTCAGCTTATCACAACTATTCTTCTAGGTCTGAAATTAAGATAGGAGCAAACTACAAAACCTCGAACCCATAGAGTAGAGTCATCACGTGAAGACTTTCATTCACTCATTCTAATTTGTCCGTCACTTCAAAACTTTCAGATTCATGGACTTTGATAGCAGCAGAGTGTCCTCGCACATGATTCTTCCTAGAGCCTGTAGCGGGCACCTCTAGGACAAAACATTAATGTTCTTTGTTTTTACTTCTACTGCCGTGGCAGTGCTGTATTTTCTATTTCTCTTTTCTACCTTGGCGGCAACCTGCTGTAACCCCTGAGCCTGACCTAGATGCCAACCCGAACTAAGAAGATTACACGAGGAAAACCGAAGCCAACTCGTTAAAGCCGACTTCGACTTACGACCCTTTTTTTCTTTTTATCTTTTCTATATGCATTTTAAATCCTATGTGTTCAACAAATCACTTAGAAGAAAACGACACATCGATCGGAGTTCGTTTAGGGGTTCAATTGTGCAAGTTACACATTTAAGGACTAAATTGTAATTTTAGAAAATTACAGGGACCATTCCAATTTCAAGATTACCATCAATTAATTAGTCATGAAACATGCTTCCATGTCAAAATTCATCACAAATGGATCATCCAAACTCAACCAATTGAACATACAACATTCAAGGACCAATATGTAACATTTCAGAACTTAAGAAGATACTTTTAACTAAAAATAACAGTCAGGTATCGATACCCTTAAGCCCGTATCGATACGCAAGAAGACAATAACGAAAGTTGGGGAAAAGGTATCAATACCCTTCCCCGCGTATCGGTACCCCCTTCATACTTTGCACAAGCGTATCGATACGCACCCAACTCGTATCGGTACCCCTGTGTGGTTTGGCCTGAAATATGCCTTCGAGTATCGATACCCAAGCTCGAGTATCGATACTCGTACCAGAAATGCACAACCAACAACCACAAATAAGCATTTAACATCAACTAAACATGTCCAAAACATCCATACAAGTTATATCAAACATTTCAAACACAAATGCATTAACAACCATCCACAATATAAGCATTAGGCATGGCAATTCATGAAGATCATGGAACTATAAAAGCATGCTTTAAAACACTTATAAAGACATCCAAAATACCAAATAGAAATCCACAAACCAAATAGAGACCTTTGTCGATTTCTTTCATATGGTATTTTCGCATTAATTTATCCCTTGAAGTAGTCCAATTGCATCACTGTTTGCCCCTTGACTAATGGAAGCCAATGTTGACTGTTATTGTGGTGACGTGACAATTTACGATGACGTGGCAGAGGGTAAAATTGATTTTTGAAGCGAGTTCGAGGGCAAAATTGATTTTTAAACAAAAAATATGAGTAAAATACAAAAATATTAAAATAACATTAAAAATAATAATAATAATTTTTTATTAATATATGATTAAAAATAAAATAAAATATTTAAAAATAAGTAAAAATTATAAAATTAAAATATCATAAGATAATAAATTATAAATTATTTAATAATTAAAATTTTAAATATTTATAAAATATTAAAAAAATATAAAACATTTCATTAAAAAATAGACGATTTTGGTTTTCTTTCTCTTCAAAAAAATTAAGGAAGAAAGAATTCTAAAATACGGTTAATGTGATTCTCTCAACCGAAAAAGAATCTTTTACCTTTTTTGGTGCTCCTATCTCTCAATAGTAAAAAGTTAAACTCTACACTCTAAGTCTAACTTCTAAATCACAACCTTAAACCCTAAAATCTAAACCTTTTACTTGATTAAATTTATACACATATTTTTATGATTCATACTCATTTTATATTGATAAAATTTTCAATTAGGGTTTAGGATTTAAGTTTGCAATTTAGAGATTGAAATTTTTAGGGTTTGAAATTTAGAAATTAGGATTAGAGGATAAAATTTATTTTTAAGTTTTGATTTTTAAATAATTTATAATTTAATAGTTTCTAATATTTTGATTTTATATTTTTTACTTATTTTTAGATTTTTTTAATTTTAATTATTTTTAACCATATATTAATAAAATATTTTTAAATGTTTTATTATTTTTACATCATTTTCGTATTTTAATATTTTCTTAAATTCATATTTTTACTTAAAAATTAATTTTGTCCTCGTACTCAACCAAAAATCAATTTACTCTCGAACTCGCTTGAAAAATCAATTTTGTCCTCTGTCACGTCACCAACGTAACGGTCAATGTTGGCTTTCGTTAGTCAAGGGACAAACGATGATACAATTGGACTACTTCAGGGGCTAAATTGATACGAAAATACCAAATAGGAGAAATCGATAAATTAGATCTACTTCAAGAGAAAAATTGACCCTTTAGCCATATAAAAATTACTCTAAAAGAGTCCATGGAATTTTTTCATTTAGGTTCAGCGATAGAAGCGTGGGCGATGGTAGACGAGAACACCCTCGAGTTCCTCATGGAAAGAAACACATTGATGGTATCCGCGGAAGAGTTTGAAATAGATAACTACGGTATGGTTTCGACTACAGAATCGTCGGTTAAGGAGATGGTAATGACGGAGATGAGGATTGCACACGTTTGGAGGGATTCGAAGTCGGATCCCGGATGACCTGTTGGCACATGTTTCACGGCGAATGTATAAAGAAGTGGCTGAAATAAAGCCATTATCGTCATGTTTGCCGGTTCGAAATGCCATGCTAGAATAGAGATCATCATGGGTAAATTCTCTGTAGTTTTTTCCTATCATTTGTTCCTTTGCTTAAGGGATAAACATGCTCTTGTTATTAATTTTAGAGCGTTTTTATGTACAAAGAAACAAAAGACATGTTTTAATAATATATTGGTCTGGTTATGTTACATCATCATCCATGTGTCTTAAATGTGATCGTCAAGAAAATTCAATTCAAGAATCACCAAAGATCAAGAAAATTAATATAAAAGCAACCTTACAAATTAGCTCTTGAGTTACTGTACTAAGAAAAGGAGGTGAAGAAGAAGGCGGTCGAGGCAAGAAGTGGCGGGAACAAAAATCCTCACCCTTTTTGTGGTATTTCTTATCACCAATCCCTAAACAATTAAATTTTAAATTTTAAATCTTGACCCCTAAACCCTAAAATATACATTTTTTTTATCAAAGAAACTTACTTCAATAAACATAAAAGGTTACAAACAAGAGACAACAAGACACCACAAGCAAAAACCTATGACAAACACAAAGGTGCCATACAAGGCCACGGAAACCAGCAACAAACATCCGACAACCGGCAGAGAACCAGCAACATAGCTAACAATACCACCTAGACGCCTAATACATCCAAAAACAAGCTTCGATCCACCAAGGTGAAACAACACAAGGGTTCGCAAGACCCAAACATAACTATCACTTTCTGAGATAAACTCTAGAAAAGTGTTAACAAAGGAGATAGAACCTGGACGAATCCTGGAACAACTAAAAAATAGAATCCACAGCTCCTTCTTCGAGTTATCGACAACGGCCGTATCTGAGAGCTCTTCCTAGAGGCAGGCTTCCGACGATGAGCCGTCGGTCCTTATCAAGATACCATCCATTGTCCCCCTAATCGAAAGATGGGATTCCATCGAGTTATCCCTCAGCCCAGGCTTCTCAAGACCATGACAGACCCGAAAACGAAAATAAAAACACCTACCAAGCATTGGCCAAGGATCATCTGACCCCAAAGGTAACACTGAGATCCAAGGGGAAGGAACAAGAAAACCCGCTATCCTCCCAGCCTTCCGCCGGCAGGAAGCGGAGCTCCAAGCGATCATTCGGGTTGCGGATAACTCTCGCCGGAGCTATCCGCAAAAACCTTCAAAACACGACACTGGTTCGACCATAGGATCCTATATTTGAGAGGGGTAAAGCTGGATATGATGGTAGGCCAGCCGTCCAAATCACTAACGTTACCGACTAAGAAAATTGGAAGAAACAAGGTATCCAAAAGAGGTAACTGAGGTGGGGCCCACATATCTTTGGAAAGCCAAAAAAGGAAGATTTTCTGAAAACGTAAGACACTGAGCTTCCTCTTGTTTTGCCTGAAATAGAAACCAGTACCCATTGACAAAGCCCAAAACGCCCCTGCCCCTCCTACGAAAAAGTGGTCGGTTTCCGAGCAGATTCCGGCAACAAGACATGGTTCTATCAGAGACCTATGCCTACCTCTTTTCCAAACAGAACTGAAAGACCAGAAGAAGCTTGATCCTCCCATGTCGTGATTCTTCCAGAGTTTTCCTTCCAAGTAGTGAAGGAGCGGGTAAGATACAGAGGGAGGGCCAAAAGCTAGGCTCTGTCGTAGCCAGAACACCTGAAACTGAGAACAGCAAGGACGGCGGCGTTTCCGGCTGGACCTTAACCACGGGGGAACGGGCTGAGACAACTCGGTAGAAGTTTCCGGCAAAACCATCGCAGAGTTCCGGAGCCACCCACGGGCGAAAGCATCTTTGTTCACCCCGGCGCTCCGACACGAAACAGATAGCGGCGTCGCTCTCCGTTGTGCCGGCGGCCGTCGGCCCTTGAAGGGTGAGACCCACCCACCGCTACCCGAAAGAGGTCTTCTGCACCGGCGAAATCGCAGAGGGTAGTTTGACGCACCCTCCTGCGCGAGCCTGCGATATCCCTCCCCTGAGAACCGGACCAAACCTCCACCAGTCGGCGTCGTTCCCCATAGCACCGGCAGCCGACGAGCACAGAAAGGAGTAAACCTCCTTCTCATGGCTTCGAGCAAGACAGCCGGCTCGGACAGATCGCATCGCCCTCTGAGGGTCACAAGTTTCAGGAAAAGAAAATAGCAGGGGGAGCGCGTGAGGCGCGTTCTTTTTGCATTACCCTTAAACATAAATCATAAATTTTAAATCTAATTTATTAGAGTGAGGGCATAGAAATGGGGATAGAAATTATTTTCCCTTACTAATGCCCCCACGCTCAAAATTAAATTTAAAGTTTAGGGTTCTAGGTTAAGGTTTATTGTTAGGGTTTAGGGGATTTAGGTTAAGATGTATTTTTTAGGTATAGGGTGTAGGGTTTAGGATTTAAAATTTAGGGTCAGGGCTTAGAATTTAATTTTTTTGTGTTTTTTTAGTGTTGGGACATAAACAGAAGCACTGAAAAAGTGCAGACAATTTTTATCCATAGTAAGGGGTTCCGAAAAAATGGTAAGTGATTTCTATTCTACAAGAATTGTTTCCAAAATGTGATATACTTTTATTAATTGTGTTTGGTATAAAGGTAACTTTAGTACCTAATGTTTACACTTTTTATCAAACTAGTCATTGTCCTTTTTTAGTTAAATTTAGCTCATCAACCTTAAAAAAAAAAAAGACAAATCGTTTTGCTTTAGTAACACGACGATTACATTTAATAATTAATCGCTCTGATTCCATAAATGAGAAATGCAATAGTTTTAGTTTTCCCATTAACAGTACACATGTTAATGTTGTAGTTATTTGACAAAATTAAAAATTAAAAGCTAAATTACAATTATATTGTTTCCAAGTACATTTTGTCTCATTGATTTACATTCAGCCTCCACCCACACAAATCCCAAAAACGCTTTAAAAGAAAGTCGGATAATAGCAAATTTAGCCTTAATGTTTTTTTTAATTAATTATTATTCTTTTTTGAATTAAACTTTATTTCCAAGTTTTTCAGAAAAGAGTCAAATCTATACGACATCACATTTGAATGGTTTTGAAGTAATAATCCATGTGATAGTTCACGTGTTTAATGTTAACCTGGAACTATTTATTTTATATGCCATGTAAAGAAGTAATTAAATTATAGAAATATTAAAAAAATTGAAAAATATCATTTTTTAGAAAAATCTATGAAGTAGTATGGATTTTCACGTGAGATTTCATGTCAATCAGGGATGGACCGTGGGGACTGGCGGGGCGGCCGCCCCCTCTAAAAATTTAAAATTTTTGTACGATTTAGAAAATTTTTAGAATTTTTTTTATGTATTTTATATTGAAAATCTATTTTCGCCCCCCTAACCTAAAGTTTTGCGTCCGTCCATAATGCCAATAGGGTTGTAAAAGAACCAAACGTTCATCGGGAAGTTTGTTTATTTATTACACGAATGAATGTAAATAAGATATTATGTTCGTTTAATTAAATGAACGAACACGAACAAAGGGCTCGTTCGTGAACGCTCGGTGATCCGTTCGTTTATGTTCGTTTAAATCTATTCACATATGTCCATTTATATTTATTATTTTTCACAACAAAAATATTATATTTAAAAAATTTAAAAACATATTAAAAATATGAAAGAAAAAGAATTAAACAATACTCAATGTTCGTTTGTGTTCGTTTATCATTTTAACGAACGTACATAAATAAACACAAATAAGCTACATTTCTTAACGAGCGAACGAACATGAACAATAACTTATGTTTCTTTAGTTGTTCGTATTCGTTCATTATTTGGTTAAAATTAGACGAACATAAATATAATCTTATTTATATTCGTTCGGTTTCTCCGTGCCAACGATATTAAAATTTAACGTTTTAGTTAGTGTTTATATATGAAAACAATAACAATTTGATTTTTTAAAAGATTAGAGATCAAATTTAGCTTAAAAATCAAACGACATAAGGGGTATGCTAAAATTACATTACTTTTCTTTAAAATAAATGTTGACAAAACATTATATTTTTAACGGTTTTGATGTGGCTGATCATTTGGTAGTTTATAAATAATTCATGTTAACAAACACAAAATTTTAGTGTAATTTATATTTTAGATCATTAAATTAAGCATTCACTTCATTTATATCACAAATCTTTCATTTAATCAAATTACATCATTCAATTTTTATTATTTATAAATTAAGTTGATTATATTAATACCATTAAATAATTCTAACGAAAAAAATTAAAACTGACACTTTTATTTAACATATTTTCGCATATAATCAATAAATAATATTTAATTTATAATTTAAATATTTTTGTTCGTATTTATTGAAAATATAGTTATTTTCCCTTTAAATTTATTTAAAAGAAATGTTTTAAAAAAATATTCTTATAGAAAAGTATTAAAATCATCGATTCAACATTATTTGATTATGATATGTAAAAAAATATGTTGAGTAAAAGTATAAATATCAATTTTTAAGTTAGAATTAGTTAACGCTATTAATATAAGTGACTTAGTTTATTAATAATAAAAGTCGAATGATGTAATTTGATAAATTTAATGGGGGTAAAGTACACATACGGTCACTGAACTTTGGTAAAAATAAAATGAAACGGTAACCAAACTTTCAAAAATCACAAAATGGCAATTAAACTTTATGTTTTATAACAAAATGGTAACTAGACGCTAAATGCCGTTAAGTGACTGTTATAAGTTTTGGTATAATAACACATTTAGTCCTTCATATTTATACATTCAATCAATTTAGTCATAATTCAAAACAATTCACTAAATTTAGCACTTGTTATTTACGCATTCTTTCAATTAGGTCCTTAAAGCAAAATTCCAAAGTATGGTAACATGATAAATAATTACAATTAATTTTTTTATAGGAACTCGAAAACTCGACTCGAAAAAATTTCAAATAAAGTTTGAGTTGTAAAATATAACGTGTCAACTCGAATAACTCGAAATTTTTTGACTTGACTCGATCGAACGTTCATCTCTATCTTAAGATATGACGCGTCAACTCGAATAACTCGAAATATTCGAATATTTTAAATCATTTTTTCCTTTTAAATCGAATATTTTTTAAAATAGAATATTTAATATTTTCATATTTAAATCACATCGAATATTTAATAACTACTTTAAATATTCGATTTAAAAGAAAAAAATGATTTAAAATATTTGAATATTTAATAACTATTTTAAATAGATTTCTTTTCAATATTAGAATATTTAATAATTACTTTCAATATTCGAATATTTTAAATCAATTTTTTTTCTTGTAAATCTAATATTTTAAATTAAATTGAATATTTAAAGTAATTATTAAATATTCGATGTGATTTAAAAGAAAAAAATGATTTCAAATATTCGAATATTTCGAGTTATTCGAGTTGACGCGTCATATTTTACAACTCAAACTTTATTTAAATTTTTTTCGATTCAATTCGAGTCGAGTCGAGTTTTCGAGTTCCTATAAAAATTTAACTAAATATTCGAATATTTTAAATCATTTTTTTTCTCTTTTAAATCGAATATTTGTAAATTAAATCGAATATTTAAAGTAGTTATTAAATATTCGATGTAATTTAAATATGAAAATATTAAATATTCTATTTTAAAAATATATTTGATTTAAATGAAAAAATGATTTAAAATATTCGAATATTTCGAGGTATTCGAGTTGACGCGTCATATCTTAAGATAGAGGTGAGCGTTCGATCGAGTAGAGCCAAAAAAATTCGAGTTATTCGAGTTTACGCGTCATATTTTACAACTCAAACTTTATTTGAATTTTTTTTCGATTCGAGTCGAGTTTTCTTGTTCCTATAAAAATTTAATTAAATATTTGAATATTTTAAATCAATTTTTTTTCTTTTAAATCGAATATTTAAAGTTGTTATTAAATAATCAATGTGATTTCAATATGAAAATATTAAATATTCTATTTTAAAAAATATTCGATTTAAAAGAAAAAATGATTTAAAATATTCGAATATTTTGAGTTATTCGAGTTGACGCATCATATCTTAAGATAGAGATGAGCGTTTGATCGAGTCGAGTCAAAAATTTTCGAGTTATTCGAGTTGACGCGTTATATTTTACAAACTCAAACTTTATTTGAATTTTTTCGATTTGAGTCGAGTTTTCGAGTTCCTATAAAAATTTAATTGTAATTATTTATCATGTTACCATACTTTGGAATTTTGCTTTAAGGACCAAATTGAAAGAATGCATAAATAACGAGGGCTAAATTTAATAAATTGTTTCGAATTAGTACTAAATTGATTGAATGTATAAATATGAAGGACTAAATGTGTTATTATACCAAAATTTATAACAGTCACTTAACGGTATTTAACGTCTAGTTACCATTTTGTTATAAAACATAAAGTTTAATTGCAATTTTTTTATAAGAATTGGTGGTCTCGTTAAAAACTCCCTTCATATCGAATCACAACCAAAAGGGACGTGAGTCGAAAGCGGAAGGAGGAAAAGAGTACCACAAGTTTTATTGATCATACTCGAATTACAATGAGATATGCATTGGCAGTCCCTAGTTGTTTATCCAATTCCGGCCTTAGCCAACCTATCTGCCTCAATATTTAGCACCATAGGAATAAATCTGAAAATACATGAGCTAAGTTGACCCAGATCAAAAATTTCTAGTACCAGCTTGTTGAAAAAAGGAGGACATGAGACTGGATTTGCGATCCATTTGAGTGCCGTTTGACAATCACATTCCACAATTGCTCTAAGTTTGTAGCAATTGTCCAAAGCTTGGTGTAGTTGAAGGCCGAACTTGATTGCTGATAATTTTGCGAGGATAGGAGGTCCCGGGCCAATTGATTCCGAGAAAGAGAATAATATATTACCATCCGAATTGCGAAAGAGTCCCCCGATGCCCCCAGCATTGCCATTCCTTAACATCACCCCATCAACATTTATTTTAACAAAACCGCGAGGGGGAGGAGACCACGAAATTGGGGCCGAAGGTTTGCTTCTTTTCCTGAATGAATCATCAGCGAGAGCCGGGTTCGAGATAAGCTCTTCGAAGGAGGCCACACTGCCTGGGAATTTGGCTTTGTACCAAGTGATCAATCTAACTTTCGAGATAAAGAATAAGTGAAGGATATCCAGCTTACCTTGCCTGAAAATAAGATCATTGCGCATTAACCATATAGACCACAAAATTATCGCCGGAATAAAACGGCAGATCAAATTAATGTCCGAGGTGGGGCAGGCCGATTGCCATAAAATAAGAGCTAAAGCAAGATCGCCCAGGAGAACCATGTGTGTATCCCAGAACTTAGCAAAACGCATCCAAACAGACCACGAGACATTACAATGCAACAGCAAATGAGAGACCGTTTCATTAGCCTTGTGACACAGGGGACAAAGCGAGTCTTGGTTAATGGACATACCTCGCTTCCGCAGTTCATCTCGCACTGGAATCCGCCCCCACAATGCTTGCCAGATAAAGCATTCGACTTTAGGTGGGGAAAGTCCCAGCCATACGTGTTTCGCCCAGAAAGGATCCAAAGGAGATTGCTCTGCCACTAGTTTGTAGCCTTCCTTAACCGAGAATGTGCCGTCAATAGAGCCCCCCCCCCATATGAGGCAATCAAAATCGGCACCTTCAGATTTGTAGTGGCTGAGAAGATTCAAGAGGGAATTCCACTGCTCAAGTTCCCAATCAAAAAGCCTACGCCGTAAACTGATATTCCATACCCATCCTGATATTGTTTTCGAACCAAAATCCGTAACCTTGCCTGGCTTATTGGTTGATAGGACATAAATTCTTAGAAAGTTCACCTGGAGTGGCGCATCGCCGATCCACGTATCATGCCAAAAGGCGATAGAGCAACCATCGCCCACATGCAGTTTCAAATTATTCCTCAATTTACAGCCAATGTCATCATCCATGTAAAAGTTTTTTACCATATCCTTCCAAATCCAATTGGAAAATCTACCACATCTTTGATTTGGGATAATGTCCAGGGTATTCATATTATTAATACAACAAACCGTCCGCTTCCAAAGACTCTCACGCTCATGGGAGAATTTCCATGCCCATTTGCTACAATTTTCGCCCCAGAGGAAATTGGCCATTCTACTATTTAACTTTTGAACAATAGAGGCAGGCATTTTGAAGAGGGACATGTAGTAAATTGGAAGCGCGAACATGACCGACTTTATTAGGACAAGTCGGCCACGGATCGAGAGGTTATTAGCCTTCCAATTAGCTAATGACGCGTCAAATTTGCTGACCACCAGGTCCCAAAGAGCAGTAGAATTCTTGTTATAGCCTAACAGAATACCCAGATACATGGTAGGTAATTTACCTGCAGAACATCCAATGGTTGAAGCCCAATTTTCAATCAAGTCTGAGCTAACATTGATACCAAAGAGTTGGCTTTTGGTTAGATTCAGATGTAGACCGGATGCAATATCGAAAACTCTGAGCGTTCTTTTCACATTTCTAATCTCACCGATCGAGGCCCCACATAGGATGATCAAGTCATCCGCAAATTGAAGATGCGAAAGGTTGAAATGATTTTCCTTACCAATTTGAAAACCAGAGAAAAGTCCTTTACTGACGCCTTTATCCAGCATTAGATGAAATGCCTCCCCCACTATGTTGAAAACAAGAGGCGAAAGGGAGCATCCTTGTCGAAGGCCTCTCGCTAAGGAGAAGTGCGGAGTGGGAACCCCATTAACCAATACCGATATTGTTGCTGACGAAATGCACTTGAATATCCACGAACACCACCTCTTACAAAAATCCATCTCTTTAAGCACTCTAATAAGGAAGTTCCAATCAATTGAGTCAAAAGCACGTTGAAAATCTATTTTGAAGGCGACGCCCTTAAGGCCTTGCTTTTGAATATAATTGATACCTTCTTTGGCGATAAAGGCACAGTCCAGAATATTTCTTCCCGGCATGAAAGCGTATTGGGAATTGCTGATAACAGAAGCTATACATTCTCTAAGGCGACGTGAGAGAACTTTGGAGAGGATCTTATAGATTCCACCCACCAAACTTATGGGGCGATAGTCTTCAAGAGAGATGGAACTCGCTTTCTTTGGAATTAAAGCGATAAAGGAGTGATTTGTCCCCGATTCCCATTCTTTCTCATGGAAGAAATTGTCAAAGAATTTCATCAAGTCTTTCTTCAATTCTGGCCAAAACTTTTTAAAAAATCCCATGTTAAATCCGTCGGGGCCGGGGGCTCGAGAACTGTCAGTGTTAGCTAAAGCTTCCCAGATTTCGTCTTCTGAAAATGGTCTCTCAAATCTGATTCTCTGATCTTGCGAAAGTTGTGAAAAATCCAAATTGATATCTTCGACTTCAAGCGTCGAAGATCTTTTATATGCAGCAGAGAAGAAATCATATACCGTCTTTTTTATATCTTCTGGATTTGAGACTACCTTTTCCCTGAGAGTAACTGCTAGCATCTGATTATTTTTCTTTCGATAAGTGGCTGAGATATGGAAAAATCTCGTGTTGCGGTCGCCATCCTTGAACCACTTGAGTCTAGAATTTTGGAGCCAAATACGTTCCTCCTTTCGAAAACAATCCGAGAGCTCTTTTCTGAGAGAAAGGAGATGATTCCAATTGTCATCCGAATTAGAACCTTGCTGTAGACCCAATTTAATTTGGTGAATTTCATTTTCGATCGCAGGGATTCTATCACGAGGGAATGTTAATTTCGCAGAAGTCCAGGACTTGATAGCTTCTTTGGATCCTTTGAGAATGCTTAAGATACCTGATCGTTTATTGCTGGTTTTCTGCAGTGCAAACTTATTTTTGACCGTCTTCACCAGATCATCATCATCCAGCAGATAGTTGTAGAACTTAAACGGGCGAGGCCCCCAGTTTATAAATTCCTCCGAGAGGAGAACGGTGTTATGGTCTGATAGAGATCTGGGTAATAGAACCTGAGAGATATTCTTGAACTTTAATAGGAACTCCGGATCAATTAGAAATCTATCCAGCCTCACAAAAGTAGCCGGATCCATGTTACTTGACCAGGTGAAAGAGCCGTCGGATAGGGGAATGTCTACCAGGCTGACATCTTGTAAGAAATTCCGAAACACAAGCATGGAAGACGGGTTGAAAGCAAGACCTTTTTTTCCTCTCTGCTAAGGTATGCGTTGAAATCGCCTCCCACACACCAGGGTATTCGATGATCCTTCAGAAAAAGAGCTAGTTCGGTGTAGAAAGTTTCCTTTTCACTGTTAACCGAAGGACCATATATGTTCACAAAGCCGCACTCGAACTGATTGGAATTGAATTTACCAAGAATTGCCATAAATCGGGGGGAGATGAATTTATCCGAAACTTTAAAGTAATTCGGATTCCATACACTAAATAGGCCACCGGCTGAGCCTATTGCCGGGGAGAAAATCGACTCTAGCGGGGATCCACATCCCAAGATTCTAATAGTTGTCGGTCCAAAATCTCTGAGTTTTGTCTCTTGGAGCATAATTAGAAATGGTTTCTTGTCATTCAACAGTTTTCTGACCATTCTGACTTTTTTCGCTTTGCCCAGTCCTCTGATATTCCAAATAATTAAGGAGAAATTCATATGTATGAGAATAAGAAACCTGAAAAACCGATATAAAAGGGGGCTAATCAACACCCTTTCTCCAATGCCGTGACCTTGTCAATCAGTGCTTGCTTGCCGCCTGAAAACGAGATACCCAAAATATTGCTGACTCCCCAGACGGCCATCGCCTCATCAATGTTGTTTAAGTGGATTGAGTCTTGAGCGGAAGAACGTGAATCGGAAGGGAGATTATTATCCGATTCTTCCAGCGAATCATTTACAATGCTTCTAATTTTCCTTCTAACTCCTGCATTGAAGAAATTGTTATCCTGCGGGCCTAGAGAGTTACAAGGAATGACCAGACGATTATCGAAGCGAGGCGTGGAGGAGAAATCACAACTATCCAGAACAATAGCTGAAGAGAGGTTGATGAGAGATCCTTCTGATCTGACGATCGGTGGAGAGTCAATGGATCTGTTGGATGAGGTGAGGGCTTGTGGGATATCAAATGGCGGGTTGGAGAGGTGCACCGTAAACGGGTTCTTAGCAGGCCCAATGCCAGCAAAACCAAAGGAAATACTTTGGGTCAATTTCAGCCCATTGCCGCCCAAATTAGTAATATTAAAATCCAGGATTCTATTATTGCCCAAATGGTCTTTGTCGGATGAATTTGCCAGATTGATCATGTCCGCAGATGGAGGCGCCGCCTTGGGAATATTCTCATTCCCAACTAACTCTCCAGGAATATTGGGAACTTGCGAGTTGACATTAAGGTTTCCAACCACTGGTAACGAAGGGACATATTGGGAGGAGGACTCTGACGACCCTTCAGAAACCCCGGTCGGAGGATTGGAGGCCGGAGGAGATCTCGAGTCTGAATGGCCCGACTGAGCAGCCGCCCTAGAGCCTAATGTCGTCGCTGCTTCATCATTCAATTTAGTTCCTGGATGGAATTCCATCCAAGTATTATCCTCCTCCACTTCTACTTCTGTAAAATCCTCATCAGGAGGGTCCGGGAAGATTTCATCCATCTTGATGCCTATGCAGAAAGATCTGCCATTGATGTGAACCCTGACGGAGTTTGGGATATCAAAATGACTACCGACTCTAAGAATAAGACGAGCCGTAGTGAGGTCGTCTTTTTTAGTAGTTGCTTCATGAATCTTGATTACCTTACCCCAACGATTAGCTAACTTCATGAAGAAGCTTTCACTCCAACAGTGAATAGGAATTCCAGAGAGTGAAATCGGGCAAAAAGTAAGGGGTATACCTTCCTTCATAACATCGCGGTCCAAGTACTCAAACCAGAAGGCCAATTCCTCCATTTTGGAATTCCAAACAGTTTCCTTGTCTTCTTTAGATCAGAAAGTGATAATGCATGAGTTAGGTAGGTTTCCCCATTTAGCAATTTTGGTTGTAATGCCATCGCTGATAAGAGCTTTTTGCACAAAGAACCTGTCATAGTCCTTTTTGATTATACCAACGACCGAGTTTGAAATCCAGGCCGTTTCTTCAGCGGGAATGGTGAATTCCACTGGATTGCATTCAGTTAATCTGTTGTCCCCATCAGTCTCCACCCCCCATCTCGAAACTCTTGGGTATTTTTCTTCCCCAGGTTTCCTTTGAAGTACCTCTTTGTATGTTCGCTGATCTTAATAGCTTTCATGAATGTTGCCAGTAGAAAGTCCTTGGAAGACTTCTTGTTGTCTTGGAGCCCTCCCATTAACCTGACTCGCCTCTTTATTGTGAGACGAACGAGTTAGATGTTGCCTAGCTGGGAATTTTGCCTTCGAAACCATCACTTTCCTACCGTCGATCATAGTACCATCAAAAACCTTTATAGCTTTGCGCAAGTCTTCATTGTTGAAGAAATGAACAAAGGCAAAGGTATTATCCTTGTATCTATGCTTCCTGTTAACAGCTGGAATGAAGACCTTCCGAATCTTACAGTAATGACTGAACAATTCCCATAACGCGCCTCTTGAGACCCTATGACTGAGGTTGTCCACAAACACCGTCCAACAATCTTCATCGGAGATCTGGCAACCGTTCAGCGGACGTTTCCATTCACCTTTTCGTTTCCATTCCTCTTGACACTTCCACTCCCCTTTTCGCTCCATTGCTATTCCTAATTGTAATTGCAATTTTTTGATTTTTGAAAGTTTGGTTACTATTTTATTTTATTTTTACCAAAGCTCAGTGACCGTCTGTGTACTTTACCCAATTTAATAGTTTGTAATGTAGATGAAAATGAATGATAAGTTCAATGATTTAAAATGTAAATTATTCTAAAATTTTATATTTCAAGTTAAAAAAATACTTTAAAATTTTTTAAAAAGTAAAATAAAGTTGCATGAAGTATACATAAAATGCTAGGTGGCATATCATGTCAAATGTCTTGAAATTTTAACTTTCCAGTCAGTATTTTCATTAAAATTTAACTATTGATTTTTTTCTTATTAGGTTGAAAATTATATTGGAAAATTTATTAGACGGACCTGGTTTACCACGTCCCAGCTAATAAAATCTATTTATTTTATTTTTATAAGGTGAATTTTTACCTTTTTTTCTACATATATGATATAATTAAAATATGAGTATTTATTTAAAAGTTAAAATGGGATGGATTACCTTATTAGTTGAGACCATAAATAGCATAGTGAGTCAGATCAATTTAATAATTTTTCGAGATAAACAGACAAATTTAACTAAAAATAAAGAAAAATAACAATTATTAAAAGCTAAAAGTTATATTTATGATTATTTTTAAATATTTTTTAAAAAATGGTTCATGTCTTATGTTCATATTATACAATAAAAGAAGTAGCTCACGTGCTAATTTATATATTAATTTAAGATTAATATCTTATTCTAAACGAGATCCACTAATTGACATAGTGATCAAGGATGTTCATTTTACTTTATCTTATATGGCGTCGAATTCCAGCAAAAGAATGTAATACCTCACTATAATAATAAAAAAAACATCTCATTCTAAACGGTAATAAAAATACAACTTTCATAATTAAAATCAACATGTGATACGAGTAGAAAAGAAGATCATCTTTATTCTAAGAGATTTAAGTTCAAATCGTTTTGTCCGCAATATATGTTTGTCAGAGAATTTAGAAATTTAAGTTGTGCGATTTAGAATTATAATTTAAATTTTAAAGTTTCAAAATTAGAAATTTATATTTAATTTTTAAAGAATAAATATGTATATTTGTGTAACGTTTTTACAGCACGTGTATTAAAATTTACTCTTAATAAAATTTAGATAAATTTTTAACCCTTGTATAAAAAAAAAATTTTAACTCACGGAATAAAAATTTCTACTTTTTTTTGCCTTTTATATGTCTCAAATCTAAATCTTTAACCCTAATTTCTAAATTCTAAACTCTAAACTTTAAAAATTAAAATTTATAATAAACCTTAAATTTTAATCATAAACCTTAAAACTATATTTTTAAATTTTGGAGTATATATACTTGATTTATCAAGCAATTTAAAGAAACCTAATTCTTTATAAATTGCTCATAATTTTACACCGCCATTCACAGCTTTATAAGAACCCTACCTTCAACTTACAACATAACATTCAAACCTGATTCTGACCGTTAGAGCTCTGTAAACCTCCTCCTCCGAGTCAAGTTTCCTTCTTCGTTAATGGCTTCCGATTCAATGAATATAATCTACAATGGGTTTCGCCACCATGTTTTCCTCTCGGAGCTCATTTGCGAAACCCATCCCGTACCCCTCTCGCAAGTCCGCATCGAATTAACCATCACCGTCACTCTCAACTTCAGGTGCGTCGGCCGCATGCCGGCGCTCTCTTTCCCCGTCACCCATCAAGAAACCGTTGCTTTTGATCTACTCACGCTCTTGCAAAACCAGAACCAGGTTCGCCGGATTCTTGCTCCGGCGTTCGTGAGTGTCAGGATCGACACCAGCACCGCTTGGTACGGCATGACGGTCGACACCATCATCCGACGCGCATTTGTGATCACGGACTGGACACTTAACAGGGGGTACCACTGTAAAGTCTTGCCTCTAGATTCGGTGATAGCGGCATCGGTTTTGGTAAACGAGAACACCCTCGAGTTTCTTAGGGGAAGAAGGGCTTTGGCGGAATCCGCGGCGGAGTTCGAAATAAACAACAACGGGATGGTTCCGGCTCAGGAGTCATCGGTTAAGGAGATGGTAATGACGGTGAAGGTGGAAGCCGGAGATGGGGATTGCACCGTGTGTTTGGAGGGATTCGACGTCGAGTCAAACGCTGCCCGGATGCCCTGTTCTCACATGTTTCACGTCGAATGTATCGAAAAGTGGCTGAAACAGAGCCATTATTGTCCTGTTTGCCGGTTCGAAATGCCATGCTAGAACAAAGATCGTCGGAAACTTTTCTCTACACTTCTTTTTCTATCATTTGTTCCTTGTCTTAAGTGATAAACATGTTCTTGTTAATGTTTTTAAAGTACGAAAAAACAGATCAATGTTTGTTACGTTTTAGATTTGCACAAATAATGTTTCCCAATGTCTGTCGTCTTCTCTTACATCGTCCATAGTATGTTAAACATGATTATCAAGAAAAGTCAAGAAGATTGATATGCATGAAACTTGGCAAATCAATTTTTGAGCTACTGTTCTGATAAGAAATATGAATATTAGAGTAAATATATTTAGTTATATTTAATTATATATATTTTATATACAATTAATTTAGTCTTAATTCGAAAAAATTATTAATTTTAACTTTCATTATTTCCACATTCTTTTAAATAGGTCCTATTTTCAATTAAAAATAATTTAATATTTTTCCTTTCAACATAATTAGCTGGAAAGTTATTTTTTCCTTTAGCATAATTAGCTGAAAATGTAAGCCGAATGATCATATATTCTTAAACAAAGCCATTAAACAATAGAACATAGCAATTTGAAAGATAAAACTGATAAAGATTTAGCACACCATAAATATCCATTCTTCATTGCAATGCGAAAACATTGGAAACCAATATAATTTAGGCTTAAGACTTAAGAGGGCTTAAAGGCCCCTTTGAACTTTTAAAAGCAAATTAATTAAGTTTCTAATTTTTTTTCTCAATTAAGCTTCCGAACTAATAAATTGAATCAATTAAGCTCTTTGATTAATTTGACCATCAAATTTTGATTGTATTCTTTTGAAATATTACTATTATATGAAACATTACAATTCTGTCATGTGATATTTACAAATTTTTATATTTTTTTATAATTTTTAGAACTTTTAAAGAATTTTTTAAATAAAATAAAAAATTCTAGAAAATGTCAATTGATAACACGGTAACACGACATGTTGCACCAACTGATCTAAAAAACTTGTTAGATTTAACATCCAATATTGATCAAATGGGTGAATTAATTAAATTTTAGAGTATAAAAGCGTAATTGAGTACAAAAAATTCAGAGACTTAATTATTTTTTAAAAAAATTTAAGGGCTTATGATACTCTTAACCTGCAATTTATTCTTGCATGTCTTTTTTTTTAAAAAAAATTAATATATTGGTGTACTTACATTACAGTATTTTTCCATAAGAATCGCTTGTTGAAATTAATTAATTTTAGTTAAATGAGATAAATAGGGTAGAAAACATAAAACCTTCAACATTCTACCATGGCCATCAATGATAGCCCAACTCTTAGTACTTTATTTACAAGTAAAGCTAACCCACGAAAATATAATAGACTTGGGTTGGGTTTAAACCAAAATAAATAAACAAAATTGGCTTCGTTTTCTTTTTTCTTTTTTACAAAATTGGCTGGTTTCTAATCTTAGAAGCATTCTCGAAATGCCATGCTAGAACAGAGATTGTCGGAAACTTTTCTGTACTTTTCTTTTTCGATCATTTGTTCATTTGTTTAAGTGATAAACATGTTCTCCTTATGTCTGTTATCTTCTCAATAAGGTAGAAAACTTAAAACTAACAACATTCTACCACGGTCATCATCAATGATAGCCTAACACTCATCAGTTTATTTATAAGTAAAGCCAACCCAGAAAATATAATGGACTTGGGTTTAAACCAAAATAAATAAACAGAACTGGCTCGTTTTTTTTACAACTGTTAATTTTCTATTTGAGTTGGATTTGAAAAGTGAAGGGATGGTGGATTACTCGTAATTTTAAGTTTCCATAGGAGTGAGTGGTATTGAGGCAGTGACGAAACTTGACATTGATTTTGAGATGGTCAACTAGATTTTGTATATATAAAATACAAAATTTCAACGGTAAATTTTTTTCGTAATGTTTCTTTAATACATAAATACATATTAATAAAGAATTTAAAAGTAATAATTAAAAATTCAAATATTTGAATAGGCCTAATGAGATTTTTAAAATTTTCAAATGGTCAAATGATGAACTTTCAAAATTTAAGGGGACAGAATGATAAATTTTAAAAAATTTGGGGGACCGTGGCACCCACCAGTCCTACTAAGTTTCGCGGCCAAATTGGCTGGTTTCTCGTATTAGAGGCATTCCCGAAAAACATAGGAACGAACACCTTCGAGGCGTGGTTAAGGTTCAGCATTTGGAGAAAGGTTCATAAAAAAATATCGGTAGTAAAAAAAATTGTTGTTCGTGAGAAACGAAAATCGATTCCTTTACGATGCCATTGCACCTGAATGTAAGATTGAAGATTCATTTCATGACTTATTTTTACGTGTACCTCATTCTGATTACATCAATGAGAAATGCAATAGTTTTAGAAATGCAATAGTTTTAGTACCATATTTCCCACCAAAAACAAAGTCATTTCCCTTAATTTTAACATAACTTAAGAACAAGTTTGTCAAGATCTTTACAATTTATTACTCATGAGTTAGCTTGGTGATTAAGTGTCCTATTTTACATGTGTGTGTGAGGCTTGGGTTCAAAATCCCCTTAGACGTATTTTTTTTCATTTTTCAATAAAAAAATAACATGTGTCATTACTTTATTAGACAAAAATTCTTCAAATGCCATCGTTTGATTAGACCATATTAAATAATTATAAAAAAAATGTCATATTGGCATGACACATTTTTGCCATGACACATCATTGCCACGTCGTCATATATGATATTTGGTCATGCCACATCATCGTCACATGACAGTAATTATCGTCGAGTCTTCATCATGTCATCCATCGTTAAAAGTTAATGATACAATGATATAATTGAACCTAAAATATAAGTTTATATCAAATTTGACGCAATTGAAAATTTGATGGTATAAACGATACATAGCAGATGATATTTGGTACAATTTACCTTTTTTAGGGTAAATATACAGACTTAATAATTTTTCAGTATATGTATAAAAAATTACTCTTAGGACATTGAATAAGACTAAATTTGCCTTCTTTAACAATATGAATATCACTTGGATTTACTCCCGCTGAACTTGTAGTACATACAATTGTCAACCAAGTTTATCTCAAAACCGAATGAGATAATCAACATGAAATATATAATTTCATTAACGAGAGTCCTACTTAAGTTCATAGCTAAATTTCTTTAATTTACATATCATTGATATTGTATCATAAGACACAACTCTATGATTGTACCATATAAATAGTTTATTCATTGCCGCCATTGAAAAAACAAGCTTAACATCTATCTAATGTAGCTTAAACTAAAACAAACAACAAGTGTAATAATTATCTTGAAAGAGTCTTTCAATAAATTTTGAGAGAAAGTCTCTGCAAAATTAATGTCTTCGTTTAGAGTATATACTTTAGATACAATACGCGCTTTATACTTATCCACATTACCATTTCCATCCCTATTGATTTTAAATATCCATTTACAACCATTTGGTTTGCACCTTAAGGTAATGAGACAAGTTCATTAACTTTATTGTTTTGCATAAAATTATACTCTTCTTGAATGACACCAATCCACTTTTGAGAGTTAGATCTTTTATGGTTTGATAAAAATGATTGAGTCATTTACTACCATTCCATTGTTATCCTTATTTTCATGAGAAAATATAGTATAATAACCTCGAATAGTATTTCTCCTTCCTCTCGTGGACCTCTTTAATGACATATGTTTTTTAAGATTGTTGAGTTTGTTCTTTTGAAACAATTACTTTATATTGAATGAGAGTTGTTCAACATTATTTTGCTGAGGTACTTGATTCACTTCTTGATTAATGATAGGTGTGAAAACCTAAATATCATCAAAAGTGATAGTATGAATTAAATTATAATTCAATTCTTCCTCAATAACAATGTATCTAACCTTATTTCTCCCTCCAAACTCAACATCCTAAAAAAAGTTATAAATCTCTCCTTAAAATAATCTTAATTGTGGGATCATAAAATTTACAGCCCATGGATCACTCAAAATAACCAAAGTAGTTGCTCGCTTTTAAACTTTAATTACTTCACACATGTCCTAACTTGTTACAAAAGAAATCAACCCTTTGTATCTTATTGTTGTTTTTTTAGTTGGGCCCTTAGCAACTTTATTCTAATATTTTTTTTATTGCTCTTATTCTTAAAGACACTAACTAAATGAGCACTAATCAAATGAGTACTTTTACACTTATAATGCTTTAGCTTTTCTTCCTCTTGGACACAATGAGAAATGAGCCCAATTAGAGTTTATTTCTTCTTTTTGATAGTTGTAACTAATTTTGAATTAGTTAAACTATATAAGAAGCGATACCAAAATCATAAGAACAAACAATTGTTAGAAAGTTTGATCTTATGTGTCTTAAATTTTAAAGCAATATTAAACATTTTCATGATGTACTCCCTCACATTTCCTTAACCCTTATACTTCATAGACATCAAAGAAGGCATAAGTGATGTCATGTTAACCTTAATGTTTTGAGTAAAATATTTCTTAATTTAGTCAAGGAAACCCTTAATATGAGTAATCTCTTTAGATTTGTGCTCCTAAAGACATCTAGATTGATGTTGTGCTTTATGATCATTAGACTCATGCGATACGAACGATCTCACCTCTCAAAATAGCTTTTATGAGTGCTTACCACAATGAGAGGTGCAAAATGTTCTTTCTTTAGTGCAAAATTTATGTTCATACATTCAAATACTATACGTAAGTGTCTTTTCTATTCTTTGAAATTAGTTTCACTAAACATGAGTGTAGAATGTATTTAACAGATATTGTAACAACAAAGGATAAATTAACTAAATATAGAACAAAATAAATAAATAAAATTAAATCAAGCTCACATAAATATTCATACGTAAATAAATAAATTCAAAATAATAGCTAGTTCCATTCAAGATACTAAACACAACATTAATATCAAGTCTTTGGGCAGTAATATTAACTGTAAGCGGTACTCTTGTTGTAGCAATCAAACATTGATAATAAACTATGTCAAGCAATAGATTAATCTTTGGACTAACGTATTGTTCACATAAAATACCTTATAATTGTCACACATTTATCGCCACAGTTGTTGTTGTAATTCTGCCAGATATTAACTTTCCTTTGGGTCAGTTAATAAACACATGAATTACAAAAACCCATAATCATCTTGATATTTTAAATAAATTAATCTACACAAAAGCGGTCACTTGGTTGACATTATGTTTCAAATAATCCATTAAAATATTAGACATCCGAAGCCAAAATATGAATTTAATTGTTTCAAAATATTTGTCTTAATTTTATCTTTCAATCAAATTAAAAGATAACCTTCTATGGTGACTTAATACTAACATAATCCGACTTACATGCACAAAACCTTTTATATTTTAATATAAAATAATTTTCACAATAGAGGTCACTTTGGTGACTTAATGCTTCAATTAATTTATCTTAAAATATATAAAATAAATATACCGATATTCAAATTTAAAATTTTGTAACAGTCAAAACTGAAATTTCTGATAACACTTAAGTTTCCAAAATAACCCAAAATAAAGTTGTCTATAGGCTATTAGAAATCGAAAAACCAAATTTTTGATTGTTTTCCAAAAAAAATCCATAAACATGCATTTACCAAAATTAAAGTCAAGCCATCAATCTTTAACTAGAAGTCAAAATCAGAAGTATCATAAAATGAGTAATCATATTATTATTGCATGAAACTTTAATATATTCATAATAACTTAACGATCAAAATAGAAAATTTTAATCAAATTGAATCGAATATGAACTTCATAAGATTAATGTCATATTTTCCAAAACTAAAACCAAATAATGATTCAAATGAAACTAATCACATTACGTAACTAGCAATTAATCCAAACTGAAATTTATTCCAAATCTAAATCAAACCTTCAATAGCAATCCGTAACCATAGCACATAATATTATTTTCTAAACCATATCTTGCCCTAATTTTACTATATATAATAGCAGCGTATAGGCCCACCATTTATAAGAAACAAAAGTATTGTTATGAGTACTTTCTTTAACAATCAACTATTAAAGCACGAATGTCGATTGGCTTAAAAATCAAAATCTGATGGCAGAAAGTATAATAGTTTATCACATAAAGTACTAATGAGCAAAATTAATACATGTTAAAATTAGACTTTAACCTACCCCATCTTGACATCGCATAACAGTGCCTGAACCAAACACATTACAACTTACTTTTCCTAATAACCGTACTTAAACCAATCACAAAAAACATATATCAATTGTGATTAATGATACAAGCACAATTTGAATAATCTATATATATATATATATATATATATATATATTTATAATAATTTTATTTTTAACAAATAATCAAAATTAAAGTTTTGATTAAACCAAATTAAAAATAATAATCCTGAATTGAAATCCAAATCGAGCAATCATACAATTGCAGGAAAACAAAATATGGGTATACGCAGTAATTATAAGAATTGAAAAAAAATTTATATTGCATACACAAAATCCAACATGAAAAAGCAATTGAATTACCTAAAAAACGAAGAAGCATACTATAGAAATTAATCAAAGTGAAAAAAAAAAAAATTTAACGCAAGGTGAACGCCGCCATGTTCATTGCAAAGGGAAAAACCAATTATCGCATAATTTTTATACGAAATTTTAATCCATAAATTATAAACTTAAAAAAACAATTGATTCTTAATGATTCGACATAATTTGTCTCTGATGTCACTTGTTAAAATCAAATTATAATAGATATGAAATCTAAACTAGGAACCAAAAGCGGAAGCATACCTGGAGATAGCCTAAAAGGTGGTTGATCTTCTATGAAGATAGGTTAGCCTTTGCCGTAAAAACTCTCTGACGGGATAAGAGTAATACATGTTAACCTATTTCTTCGGGACCACTGCCTCTTTATATAGGTGATTATTAAATCAAGTATTAAATATTTATAACCCTGCCTCTCATTGAATTATAAATATATCTTATGGTATATACACTTTTATTTCCATGACACTTTAATACCTATGACACGCCTAACATAATTGGTCACTTAATTTTACGTCATACTTTATAATAGCATCATACACTTTACATATGTGCCCACAATTGAGGATGTTAATCCAACAGAATCCGCGTTAGAGCTGAAAATAAACAACTACGAGATGGTTCCGACCACAAAATCCCCAGTTAAGGAGATGGTAACGACGGTCAAGGTGGAAGATGGAGACGGGGATTGCACCGTGTGTTTGGAAGGGCTCGAAGTCTGTTAAAACATCTGTTTATTCTCCCATATCTCATAAAGTTCCATCAATCAAGTATTTATACAACTCGAAGTCAACTAATTAAAACAGAAAAACTAACTAATTCCAACTACTTTAATAACCTACAATTCTTTCTACACTCCCCCTTAAGTTGGAGGTGTAAAAATATTTTTTTAACCCTAACTTGGAAATCAAGTAACTATGTTTTTGTGAACCCAAAGCTTTTGTTATGATGTCCGCAAGTTGTTCTGCAGTTGACACATGTTTAGTAGCTATAAGCCCTTTTTGTATCTTCTCTCTTATAAAATGGCAATTAATCTCTATGTGCTTAGTCCTCTCATGATATAGAGGTTTTGCTGCTATTTGAATAGATGCTTTGTTGTCACGGAATAATTTCATTGGATGTGTTATATGGACCCCAAGTTCCTTAAACAAGCCTGAAAGCCAAACCAATTCTGATGTCACAACTGCCATGATGCGATACTCTGCTTCTGCAAACGATCTTGATATTGTACATTGCTTCTTAGATTTTCAGGAAATAAGTGAATTTTCTAACTGCACATAAAAGCCCAAAACTGATCTCCTTGACATTGGGCAAGATGCCCAATCTGAATCACAATACGCTGCCAGCTGGTGATAATTGGAGGCCTTTAAGAAAATTCACAGTCCTGGTTCTCTCTTTATATACTTCACTATCCTCAATGTTGCTTCCGTATGTGACTGCTTTGGATGTTGCATAAACTGGCTGAGGTGAGTAACATCAAAAGTGATATCTGGCCTCGTATGGGTTAAGTAAATTAACCTTCCAATGAGTCTCTGATAGATTGTTTTATCTTCTAACAACTTGCCATCCTGATGTTGTTGAGTTACTTCATCAAACTCTACTGTTGTTAACTTCTGATTCTACTTAAGTGGTGTAAGAGCAACCTTTGCCTCACTCAAACCAGTATCGTTGATGAGCTCTTGAGCATATTTCATTTGATTCAACAAAATTCCTTCTTAAGATCTTAGAACCTCAATCCTAAGAAAGTATCTTAACTCCTCTAAATCCTTCATCTTAAAATTTTGGTTCAAAATCCATTTCAATTCATTAATCATTTCAATGCTACTTCCAATGATAATGAGATCATCTACATATACTAATATAATGACCATCTCGCCTTCTTTCTTCTTAGTGAAGAGTGAATAGTCATACTTACTTTGCTCAAAACCAGTTAAAACAAGAGCCTCAATAAGTTTAGCATTCCACTGCATGGATGCTTGCTTTGATCCATACAAGGATTTCTGTAGCCGACATACCATATGCTCCCCCTGGCTGCAAAAACCTTCAAGCAATGTCATGAATACTTCTTCATAAAGATCTCCATGAAGAAAGGCATTGGACACATCTATTTGACAAAGAGGCCAACTAATAGAGGCAAGAAGGGCTAAAATGGTTCAAACAATGACCATTTTAGCAACAGGAGAAAATGTGTCCAAGTAATCAACCCCTTCCTTCTAGTTGTAACCTTTGGCAACCAAACGAGCCTTGTATCTTTCTATTTCACCAGAAGCTCGAAGTTTGACCTTATAAACCCACTTACAACCGATGGGAACCTTCCCTCGAGGAAAAGGCTCAATAACCCATGTATGATTAGAGTCTAAGGCCTGAATTTCCTCTTGCATGACTTGAACCCAGTGAGGGTGTTTGCAAGCCTTGGAATAAGAATGAGGCTCAATGATATTGGAAATGGAAGAAACAAAGGCTCGAGTATGTGAAGATAAGTGAGAGAGAAAAAACAGAACTAGAAGAAGAAGAAGAAAAAGAACATGGAGATGAAGAAGATTGGTAGGGGTGCACAAAGCCTTGTAACCAAGATGGAGGGTTAATAGTCCTGGAAGACCGCCTAGGTGCAACAACATGTAAATGAGAAGAAGCTGAAGGAGAAAATGTACTTATAGAAACTGGAATAGGATTGGAATTCGAGGTGGAAGACTCAGGATTGGGTAGGACCAAGAATTCTGAATCTGGTATAATTGGAGTGGGGGGAAACAAACCTTAAAATTCAGTAGAACTAGACTGAAATGGAAAAGCATTTTCAACAAATTTGACATTCCTGTTGACAAAAAACTTTTTTGACTAAAGACAAAATAAGATATACCCTTATTGTGAAGGAGAATAACCTATAAAAACTGAAGGAATATATTTAGAAGAAAATTTATCAGAATAATGGGGTTTAACAGTAAAACAAAGGCAACCAAAGACACAAAAATGAGAAAAATATGGGGCTTTTTTATAAAGTAATTCAAATGGTGTCTGCCAAGCTAAAATAGAGGAAGGCAAACGATTAAGGATGTAACAAGCAGCTAAAACACACTCGCCCCAAAATTTGAGTGGAACATTAGATTGAAAACGTAAAGCACGAGCAATTTCTAACAAATGTTTATGTTTACGCTCAGCAACTCCATTTTTCTGAGGCGTATCAACACACCATCTTTGATGAAGGATGCCTAGGGATGTAAAGAAAGAGGAACAAAAGGAATTAAAAAACTTTATTCCATTATCACTTCGAACAGTTTGGACCACAACAGAAAATTGGGTTTTGACTATTAGAAAGAATTGTTTAAGAGCTAAAATAACATTAGACTTAAGCCGTAGTAAATACACCCAGGTCATCCTAGTATCATCCATCAACAATGGTTAGAAAAAACGATGTCCACCATGGGTAGACACTCTATAAGGTCCCAAAAAACATCAAGATGTATTAAACTAAAGGGAGTTTCTGCCCGAGAAGAACTTAAAGAAAAGGGTAATTTAGATTGTCTAGCCATTGGACATACAGAACAAGTAAAGTCTTTATTAATTTCCAAACTTTCAAAGAATGAAAAATGATGTAATTTGGTCATAGACACATGCCCTAATCTAGCATGTCACAAAGAAATCTTATTGGCAGCAGAAACCATACAAGAAACAGAAGCATTAAAAAACAAGACTGTGACAAAATGGAAACATGAGTGGGCAATGATGGTAAAGGACCAGGTGATCTAACCATGACAGATGCAGGCTCAAACAAATAGAGAACTTTAAGGTGCCTACCAATCTCCTTCATCGTGCAAGTGAAGAGATCCTGCAAGAGGCAGAAATCAGGGAATAAAATCACTGCACAATGTAAATCTTGGGATAATTTGGAAACAGAAATAAGATTGTGCTTAAATGAAGGTACACAAAGAACATTTGGCAGAGTAATATCAAAAGATAAAGCACAAGAACCAGAATGAGTGATAGAAGAAAGTTTACCATTAGAAAGCTGAACAAAATGTGAATTAGGAGGATAAGCAACAGAAATATTCAAACTCTTAGAATCAAAGCACATATGATTAGTTGCGCCAGTGTCCAAAATCCAAGGAATGTTACCAGAAACTGAAGAGAGATTAGAAGGTATACATGTACAATTGACTGTAGGCATAGCAACACCTTGAGTTTTACTTTGCAAATCCAGAATCTGAGTGTACTATTAAGGAGTGAAGACAGAGGCACCAGGAAGACTAAGTGAAGACTCAACAGAAGGAACCTTAGAAGAAACTGCAAAAGCAGCTTGAGGAGCCTTCTTTCTGTTGAACTTAAAGTCAGACGGAAAACCAATGAGCCTATAGCAAGACTCTTTATTATGCCCCTTCATCTTACAAAAATTGCGTGTGCCAGAGAACTTCTTACGATTCCTAGATGTAATAGAATACAAAGCTACAGGTTCTAAAACATGAGAACAACTAGACGAAATACTCATCTGAGCTTCTTCCTGGACAATCATGGAATACGGTCGATTCACTGAAGGTAAAGGGTCCATCAAGAGAATTTGGCTACAGACATAAGCATAAGTCTCATTGAGACCCATCAAGAACTGAAATAGACGTTGCTGATGAATGTGACTAGAATTTTGTTGAGCAACCTCGCAATCACAAGAATAGAAAGGGACAAGAGCCGTGTATTCATCCCAAAACAACTTTAATTGTGTGAAATAAGAAGAGACAATAGCATCACCTTGAGTGAGATGAGCAATAGACTGATGAAGGAAGAAGATACGTGAACCATCAACCTTGTTAAATCGATCCTTGAGATCCTTCCAAACCGTAGCAGAATCTGATGCAAACACAAGCCCCGCAGACAAATCCGATCTCACTGTCTTGAGAATATAAGAAAGCACAAAAGCGTTATATTGGTCCCATTGAGCGTGAACAACCACAAGATATGCAGAACGGAGACAATCACTATCAACGAACTCTAGCTTGTTGTTAAGTGTGTAAAAGTCCTTCATTTAGCCATAGTTTAGCTCAATTATTGTTGCACTTAAGCATGTTTTAGTTGCATTTATTAGGTAACCATACACAAAATTGCATAGATTAGATAATCTGCCTTGTTTGATGAATTTCAATGTTTTTCTCTATAAAAGATACTGCTCAGGTATGTGTTCTACTGTGCGCAGGTACTCGCCCAGACAAATAATGTCGAGGCAGCAAGAAGGGCAAAAAGAAGGAGCTGAACAATCGATGGAACATGTTGATAAACCTGATGAAGAGTTGACTAGACTATGCCACAGAGGATAAGCCCAGAGTAAGGAGCCATGCTTAGTTACTCACACCAACACAAAGTGGAGAAAAGCCACGGTCAAAGTTATGGTGGAAAAAGTCAAACAGGAATCTAAGAAGAATTAATGATAGAGTTTTGTTCTTTTAATGAGTTGTATTCTGATTCTAACTAGTACTCCTACACTAAACCGACTTTGACCTAGGCCAAGCCCTATAAATACATACCCTAGCCGACTAAGAGAGGGGAGATCCAGTGATTTTTGAGAAACCATAGAGCTTCCATTCGTCCATCATGTTCTAAACTTCTCATAGGGCTAAGGGTTAGTTTTGTTGAGTAGTTGTGAGAGATTGCTTGTATTCGTTTAGGTTAAAGTTATTGCAATAAAATTCAAAGTTTGTTTACTCTTGGTTTTCAATTGTTGCAATCAATTCAGGAGAGGAAGTTGCAATTTATCTATTTTTTCAATTTCGGGAGAGTTGAACTCAAGAACGAGTAAACACGGTTTTATCTAATCTATGGTAAAACTACTTTGGCTTAGGAATAAGTTGGAAGTTCAGTGGCTAAAGGAGGCTTAGCATTGGTTGGTGTTCATCCTTTGATTCACGCTGGGAGGTATTATCAAGACGCGTTCGCCAATATCAATTCGACTTTGGGATAAGAAGGAGTCACTGAAGGAAGCCTTGCCGAACTTTAAATTGTCGCTTAGCCGCCTGGGCAGATACGTAGTCTTTACCGAGGCGGGCATCTTCCAAGGCAGTTTTCTGTCAAAATTGTCCAGACTGTTAAGATGATTTTGCAATACTTTACCGAGACAGAGCATTCAAAATCCACATTACAACGCATAACAATACCGACCTATTTTCTTAATCTTATTTCTCGACTCTTTATTTTAATTGCTTTTAGTTTAATCGATTCAAACAAAACCTCAATTTACTTGTGTTTGTATTTTTACTTGTGCAGGAAGATAAATTCTGAAGAATTTTCCAATCCATGTGCAAATGATATCTTTTATATTACAACTAGGCATCAGTGTACACTTGCACTTAAAGTAGGACTATTCGACAACCTACAAGTTTTTGGCGTCGTTACTAGGGATTGGTGTTAAATATCTTTTGTTTTTATTTTCTTGCATTTTATTTTTATTTTTAATCTCGTGGTTTTCTTTGGTTTATGACCAGAGCGAACCTAACATCACCACTACGAGAACTTGATCCTAAAATTGAAAGGACTGTACGTAGACTTCGACAAGGAATCATCAAAATAATAGAGCGATGTGGAGAAGTCAATGCCCGCGGCAACCAACCCGCTGAAGGCATTCAGTCACCCGACGACAATAGAGAAAATCCACCTGCCCCCGACCGAAAGTCCGTGATTACTTGGAAGAGGACCTTAGGAAGTTAAACACCAATGTTGTCGATCCTGAGATAGATGCGGACCATTGTAGGGCGTGTAGGTGTTCCCTTTTTGGAAGAGCGCAAGTGCACACTCCTGTCAAGTTATAATATATAAGATGTCGAATCCCACGAGGATTGGACAACTTTTCTCGTTTTTGTAGTTCCTGCACAATGGTAAAGTAGAGCACAAGTGAAGAGTTGGTTGAGATCGAAAAGTAAATAAAAACACAAGTAAAAGGGAAGAGGTGAATCAGGTTGATAGAGCAGGCAGGGTTATGCTGCCACTTAGTGTGAAAACTGCATTGTAATAGGAATAAGTTGTTCTTTGCTGCCACGATATGCTGCCTCGGCGGGTATGGCGGGAGGCAAACTATGACCATGTCACGCGGCCGCAACAGGTCACTGCCACTGCAGGTGTGTGTACTGTCTCGGCAGGTGAAATGGAAAAAAGTCCTGGCGGCAAGTCTGGCATATACTTCAAGTTCGGCAGGATAGTCGACAGTGATCTCTCATATTTCTAGGTTAAGATGTTCGAGATTGATAACTTGAGGACTAGTGTGGAACCAACTCGGTTAGTGATCCCTTTTAGCCACTAAAACTTGTGGACTAGTGTGGAACCAAGTTAGTCACGCCTCCCGTTGTGACCGTACTTAACCCTTTCGTGAGCCTTGCACTTTCGTGCCCAACAAATGGATTCTCTCAAACGACTGGTGTAGAAAGATTGAAAGAATGAAGAACAATGGATTAAGTAAACTTGAAATATTTTATTGAAGAAATAACTCAAAACCCTAAAACAATTGTTTCACTCTAGTTACAACATAACCCTGACCCAATAAAGAATTAGAACATGGCAGCGGCGAAGAGCACAAGAATAGTCTATAAAAAACCTAGGATGATTTGAACTAGGAGTTACAAAGGGTATTTATAGACTATAAGACTAGGTTAAGTCCTCCTTAAAGTAGAAGTCCTCTAAAGTAGCTTTCCTTCTTTAATATGACTTTAAATGCTGACTTCTTTGCGTGGAATGTGGACTCTGTCCCGTTTGCCTTCATCCGCAAATAAGCTTGAGAATTTTTCTTCGGCAGCCCTAACCGCTGCTACAGACATCGGAAAATCACATGAACGCCGGCAATAGAATCAAGAGTTTTAGCTCTACAAATCGCGCTCTGGTTTTCCAACTTCTATAATCAGCTACCGCGGGCAGCAAGGTCGACAGCAGCTCTGCTCGGCAGGTGTTCGGTAGCAGCTTTCTTTTATTGGAACTGCTTCAGTACAACTCATGGGTTTGCTCCTCAGCGTATTGTCCTCCGCTTATCGGTTCCCTCGTTCAGCTGTTAGTACCTACAAGCAAGAATACACTAAAACAATATATCATATTCACCAAATGAATGATAAGCTATAAAAGTAAGACAGAACAATGAAATACTGTAAAATGCTATGCATGAACCTAATTATGCCTAAAATGTGCTTAAAAACAGTAATAATAAGAGTTGGATAGTGTATGAAATATAGGACTTTTGGACACTTTACATACCCCCAAACTTGAACTATTGCTTGTCCTCAAGCAATGCAACCTAAAGTACTTGCTCTAATAATAGTCAGAAAAAAACATGTTTTAACCTGATTTTCTGCCTCAAGGCCGTGACACCTATATATAAAACTTAATGAAGGGAAATAGTTAAGAAAAACAACTTAGAATTAAATTCCTCATGCATGTGTGATGTATGTAAGTCTGTAAACAAGCTGAATATGTAGAATAAAAGATTAAACAAAGATACTACTGTAATGTAAAGGTTGCTGCCGAGGCAGCACAGTTATGCACATTATTATTATTTTAATCATGGTAGTGAGGGCTTCAGCTTATCACAACTACTCTTCCAGGTCTGACGTTGAGATAGGAGCAAACTACAGAACCCCGAACCCTTGGAGTAGAGTCATCCCGTGAAGGTTTTCATTCACTCATGCTAATTTGTTCGTCACTTTTAGGCTTTCAGATTCATGGACTTTGATAGCAGCAGAGTGTCCTCGCACATGATTCTTCCTAGAGCCTGTTGCAGGCACCTCTAGGGTAATACAACATTTGTCTTTGTTTTTTATTTTGATGCCTTGGCAATTCTACATTTTCCTGTTTCTTTTGCCTGCCTCGGCGGCTACCTGCAATTATTGTTAGAATTTTGCACAGAATTCTAAAAATGAACAGGCAGTGTTTATCAAATATTCTAACACATTCAGAAAATAACAGAGATATTCAACATTTTCAGGAAAAAAAGTAAAAAATCTAAGTCATATTTCATTCTTTTCCCAAGGTTAAGTTTAATATTAGTTAGGTGCAAAAGTAAATTAATCGACTACCCTATCATAGGCACAAGTCATAACAAATTTCTCTTTTTCGATTATTACTAAGGAAAGTACAATGCAATCTAAATGCAACTAAAGAGGCCTATAAATGATGCAAGAGCTCCCCCAAAAAACTCGAGATGGGCATTGCCCTCAATGCACAAAACATAAAAGTTTAGAGTAAGCAGGAGGAATAATGCCTGAAGTTGCTGCCAGTGGCCGGTGCCGGCAGCGGGGCTTGATATTGTTGCCCGATATTCCGATTTTCTTAGGTTTGGATTCTGCAAAACTGATTGTGAGACGGGAATAAAGAAAACATAAAACAAATAAAACCTATTCCTAAAACTACTCCTACTAAAAACAGTAAATAGAGGCTTATAAAAGGTTATGTCACAGTGGGGGGCCATTCCCCAATGTGAATACTTCCTATTCTTTGATGATAGAGGCCCTTGTGTAGTGCTTTAGTCGCTGCCCGTTGACCTTGAACTTCGTTCCTCCTTTTGTTGATTTTATTGTTACAGCACCATGTGGAAAGGCTTCGACTACTTCATAAGGTCCTGACCATCTGGATTTTAATTTTCCAGGAAATAGTCTGAGGCGGGAATTGAATAACAGTACTTGCTGCCCTGGCAGGAATTGCTGCTGCTGGATCTTGTTGTCACGCTATTTTTTGATTTTTTCCTTATACAGCTTGGCGTTCTCGTATGCCTCCCGTCGAAATTCATCCATTTCCGTCAGATTGAGCAGTCTCTTTTACCCAGCCTGTTTCCAGTCCATGTTGACTGCCTTGACTGCCCAGTATGCCTTGTGTTCTATTTCGACATGGAGATGGCATGCTTTTCTATATACTAGACGATAAGGAGACATTCCTAATGGTGTTTTGTATGATGTTCGATATGCCCAAAGAGCATCGTCTAGTTTTAATGACCAATCTTTTCTATTAGGATTTACATCCTTTCCAGAATAGTCTTGATTTCCCTGTTCGAAATTTCTGCCTGCCCATTCGTTTGTGGATGGTAGGCTGCAGCAATCTTGTGCTTGACCCCTACTTTCTAAAGTTCCTTTGCAATTAATCTGTTGTAAAAATGGGTGCCTTCATCGCTTATGATTGCCCTTGGTACTCCGAACCTTGTGAAGATATTCTTTCGTAGGAATCGATGAACCGTTTCTGCATTGTTATGAGGGGTGGCAATGGCTTCTACCCACTTAGAAACATAGTCAACTGCTAGGAGGATGTATAGGTTTCCACACGAAGATAGGAATTGTCCCATAAAATCTATCCCCCAAACATCGAATAGCTCGACTTCCAAAATTGTTTGCTGGGGTATTTTATTTCTTCTCGATATATTTCCTGTTCTTTGGCAGCTGTCACACTGTTTATAGAATGTCTGTATGTCTCTATGTAGTGTTGGCCAAAAGAACCCTGATTGCAGCACCTTTGCTGCTATGCGTTGCCCACTGAAGTGGCCTCCATATGGTGTCGAATGGCATTGTGAGAGTACGGCCTGTTGTTCTTCCTCTGGTACACATCGTCTGATAACCTGATCTGCACAGTTTTAAACAAGAAAGGCTCGTCCCAAAAATAATGTTTAGCATAATGTTGGAAACGTTTCTTTCCTCGATAGTTTAGTCTATAAGACAAAACACCTGATACTAAATAAATAACAATATCAGCATACCAGGGTATGTCTATTGAGGTTGTTGCCGCTGCTTCTGTATGGGCGGCAGGTATTAATTCTTCAGCTTCTAGGGCGGCCACCAGGGCAGAGACGAGCAACAACTGTTCATCAGGGAATTCATCCTAAATTTCATTGTGTGAGGTGTTTTCTTCCCTCTTCTCAAGTCAAGAGAGTTGATCCGCCACTTGGTTTTCTGTACCCTTTCTATCTCGGATTTCTACATTAAATTCTTGCAGCGGTAGGATCCACCGAATTAGGCAGGGCTTTGCGTCCTTCTTCGCAAACAAGTATCTTAGGGTGGAATGGTCTGTATGAACTATCACCTTCGTGCCAATCAGGTAGGGTCGAAACTTATCAAAAGCAAATACTACTGCCAGCAATTCTTTTTTTTGTGGTGGTGTAGTTGGTCTGGGCAGTGTTTAGTGTTTTGCTAGCATAGTGTATGATATGAAAGAGCTTATCTCTACGCTGCCCTAGGGCGACGCCAACGGTTGTGTCACTAGCATCACACATGAGCTCAAAAGGTTGGCTCCAGTCCGGGGCTGTGACGAGCTTCTCATTTTGTATTTTGAACGCCTCCTGGCATGCTTCGTTGAAAATGAATGGCTTGTCCTGTTTCAACAAAGTATACAACGGTTTAGAAATCTTAGAAAAAATTTCAATGAATCTACGATAAAAACATGTGTGTCCCAGGAAACTTCGTATGCCCTTGACATTGGTGTGCGGCGGCAAGTTGGCTATGACTTCTATTTTGGCTTTGTCTATCTCTATTCCTTGTGCAGAGATTTTATGCCCCAAAATTATGCCTTCGTCGACCATGAAGTGGCATTTTTCCCAGTTAAGCACTAAGTCTGTTTCCTCACATCTGGTCAGAACTTTCTCAAGGTTGCCGAGGCAGTTGTCGAAGCTGCTGCCAAAGACAGAGAAGTCATCCATGAAGATTTCCATGAAGTCTTCAATCATGTCATAGAAGATGGCCATCATGCATTGTTGGAATGTGGTTGGGGCATTACATAACCTTAACGGCATTCTTCAAAGGCGTAGATGTCATATGGGCAGGTGAAGGTTGTTTTGGCTTGGTCATACAGAGCAATGGCAATTTGATTATACCCTGAATATCCATCCAAAAAACAATACAAAGGTTTGTCAGCTAGGCGGTCAAGCATCTGATCAATAAAAGGTAATGGAAAGTGATCTTTTTTTTGTTGATTTATTTAACTTGCGGTAATCCATGCATATTCGCCAACCCGGTACTGTTCGGATCAATTCATTATCATCATTTCTTACCACAGTTATTCCACCTTTCTTTGGTACACATTGTACCGGGCTTACCCATTCGTTGTCAGTAATTGGATAAATGATACCAGCATCTAGCCATTTAATGATCTCCTTCTTGACCACTACTCTCATGGCTTCGTTTAATCTCCTTTGGGCGTCCACAGTTGGTTTTTGATCCCGATCCTGCTGAATTTTGTACATGCAAATGGCATGGCTGATTCTCTTTATGTCTGCAATGGTCCAGCCTATTGCCTTCTTATGCTTCCGCAACATTTCAGTTAACTGTTGTTCCTGCTTAGGCTGCAACTTGGATGAAATTATAACTGGCAGGGTATCATTAGGTCCCAGGAAAACGTACTTAAGCTATGCAAGTAAGGTTTTTAATTCAAGGGTAGGGGGTTGTTCAATGGATGGTTTAAATATCTTGCCCCCCTTTTCTAAGTAATTCAGAGGTTCAAAATACTTACTTGGTCTGTTTGCTATCCAGTGGGCTTCTTCCTGCTCCTCTGTTTCCTGTTTCGTCCACTCATTGTCTTCCGGGCAGCTTTCTAAATGGTTGTCGTGGCAGCTACAAAGTTTTTCGTCGAGGAAGTCTTGTTGTAGGCAGGGTCTATTTTCTTCCAAGTTGAACTCTGTGACAACATCTAGTAGCTGGCATTCTTCCGGATCTTCAGCTTGTCTCATGGATTGATAAACGTTCAGTTTTATTTGTTGATCATCTATCTGCATCGTGAGTTCGCCTTTTTTACATCAATCAGGGTTCTACCCGTAACAAGGAAGGGTCGCATCGGTATTATCAGCGCTTTTTCATCTGCTTCACAATCCAGCACCAAGAAATCGGTAGGAAAAATAAATTCGTCCACTTGTACTAGAATGTCCTTAAATTTTCCTTCTGGTTGCACATAGGTTCTGTCAGCCAACTATAGCTGCCGCGAGGGCATTTTGGTCATTTAACTATCATGGGTGATTTTGTAATTTAGCCCAATAATGATGAAATGACGATTTACAATATTTAAGATTTCCATAAGTTTATCGGGCCTCTAAAACCAATCGAACAACATGTCTCAACCTTACAGTACTAACCAAACCTTCTGATGTATGCACTTCACGGGTATCATTTCCAAATAGTGATTGTATCGTATATCTGAAAGGTTGTCTTCATATTTCACCACAGGACTTGCCACGGAATAGTCGAACTAATACTCTGTGCGGAAAAACTTCCATCTTTATATTAATATCAGAAGTGATTGACGTACATGAGTCATGCTCCAACCCTTAGGGGCATTTCAATCATTTTCAGCTTTATTGACATTTCTAGAATTTCATCAAAGGCAATTTACTTACTTCAGACAAGGGACATATTTCAGTCATTCTGAAGCTCGAGATCTCTATCATTTCCGTCAATTGAACCATTTATAGTATTTCAATCATTTAAGTACTCGTGGGTGTTTCAGCCATTCAAGAAATTTCGGTACCCTCCAACAACTTCATTCATTTCAGACTCAAGGGTTTGACCATCCTTCCAGTTAATTTGCAAAATTGGGTGTCTGAAGATACTTCAGCCTTCTTAGTCACTACGATCATTCCGATTAATTTGACCATAACAATATTTCCAATACATTTATTCATTTCAGTCTATTCTGTATTTCAAGCCGCTTGATTAATTCAGAGGTACGAATAACTTCTCGTAAATCTATATTCAGAGATTCATTCCGAATTTAAGGAAGCTTAACACCTTACAATCTCAAAGGTTCAAATCTTGTTACCATAACTTTCCAGGTTTTTCGAGATTTTCAGATGAATCATGTTGTCTTACCATATCTAGCATAGATTTCTAGATCGCTTCTAATTCCAAGGATATTTTAGTCATTCTCATACTTTAAGGGCATTTTCGTAATTTTATATCCGAATATTTTTAACATTTGATCATTTGAAACTGATAATCAGATTTGGAGATTAGATGCCTTATTAGTTATTTATTGAACTCCAGATCCTTACATTTATTAACTTTCTCGTTCGGGCATTTTAATTTTATCCAGGTTATCATACTCAATTTCATATCTGGTTTGACTTAAGCAGAGCTAGCATCACTCCTCATCATATTTATGCATGCATTTACCGAATACCAACATGTTCATAAAGCATACTAGAGGTAGTAATGTATTACCTTTAATCCTTGCTATATCGGTCAACCATGGTACTCCATTTGATCACCCTCAAACCCGAATGCAACGTCCTCAACATCCCGAATACAAGTAACTTCGAATAGCGATCTTACCAAATCGGAAGTGATACGATCGAGTTGACGTGGCTCCGACGAGGTCCTTACCAGAGTCGGACAGACGAACAACCGACTGGGTTTTGAAGAGCTTGACGCGAGGAGGACAGCTGTGCCCACGGTGAGGCGAGCCGACATCGGGAACAGCCAGAAATGAGGAAAACGGTGGCGGCCGAAACCTTTAAGCTTCTAGATCTGTTTTCTACCGCAAACGGCCGGCCGACGTCGCGCGTGGTTGACAATAATGAGTTAAGGGGCAGACGGTGCACACACCGACGGTGGCGGTGGCGTGTACGAAGCGACGGTGCAAGCTTGCCAAAGAAATGAAGAGTTGGAGAGAGAGAGAGTTTCTAGAGAAATCGGGTAAGGGGGAATATTTTTTTTGGTAGCTGAAAGGTCACCATCCAGAATAAATGGGGGGTTTAACTTTATTATTCTACAAGGTTTAAAACAAATTCGGAGGGGCCTTAAACATAGATGAGCTCTTGGCTCAGTGGTTAAGCCTCAAGCTTAGGGGTGTTGAGGTTACGGGTTCAACACCCTATAAACTCATTTTTGTAAATTTTCATTCTTTTCAATTCCCCTTTATTTCATTTCCCCTTTCTAAATTTTATAATACTATTTATTTTTTTACTAACTTCAGAGTGTTACACTGGATGCCTCAGCAAACGACACACTTCTTGATAAAGATCCAGCAGAAGCAATTCAGATATTGAATAGGACGGCCAAAAATGACTATCAGTTCCCTACCGCCCGCCAAGGCAGAGTAAGGCGACAGGTCACTGTCAATGAGCTAGGAACATCCGACGTAGTCACAACACATTTGGCTCATCTAACAAAAATGGTGAAAGCAATGCAAAGGCATAACAAAACCCAACACGTCAAAGCCTTCGATGCCTTTTGTGAACAATGTGGGGGAGACCATGACTCCTCAGAATGCCAGCAATTCCAAGAAACTAGTTGCTTTGTAGGAAACTACAATAGAAGCAATAACACGACATCAAACACATACAATCCTGGTTGGAAGAGGCATCCACACTTTTCTTGGAGCAACCCCAATAATGCCCTGAATCCGCCCAACCAGACGAATCAACCCCAAGGATTCCAATAAAATCTACAGCGGCTGCAGCCGCCGCCGCAACAACTAGCAGCACCCAGTTCTCTAGAACAGATTTTAAATGCTTTTATGTCTCAGACTGGTACATATATGTCTAACATGGATTCATTTGTTAAAAACCGATGCTTTCAAGGACATGACAAAGATGAGGATGCACAACCATAAGGCGACACTAAAGTCACTAGAAACTCAGGTGGGGCAGTCTGCATAACGAATGAACACTCGACCAACAGGAGGATTTCCCAGCGATACTGAAGTCGCAAGGAGACCCACTCATAAGCAATGCAAAGCAATCACAACTAGAAGTGGGAACAACTCGAAGAAATCGTTGCCGATGCACCAAAAGAGAAACAACCAAGGGAGCCAGTCGCCTATGCAGACGCTGATGCTACTGCCTCAGTAGAACCAGGGCCCACATTTTCGGCAACCAAACCTACTGATACCCTTGGCAGAATCAATGAAAAAGCAGACAAACCTGAACATCTTACTCTCCCTCATATCAGGTTTCAATGCAAATAGGGTATAGAAAATATTCGGCTGCCCCCTTCATTTCCACAACGGCTGAAGCAAGAGTACCAGTTTAAGAAGTTCCTAGATATTCTTAAACAAGTACACATAAACATACCCCTTTTTGAGGTCATAGAGCAAATGCCAAACTATGCTAAGTTCCTCAAGGACATGGTATCAAAACGAGCAAGAATAGGGGAATTCGAAATTGTGTCCATGACAGAAGGTTGCATGGCAATGCTGCACAACCGAGCACCACCTAAGCTGAAAGACCCATGCAGCTTCCTCATTCCATGTACCATTGGAAATCATTATGTGGGTAAGGCTTTATGCAATCTTGGGGCAAGCATCAACTTAGTGCCTAAATCAGTGTTCGAAAAGCTGGGCATTAGGAAAGCTCAGCCCACTACTGTTATGCTCCAGCTGGCTGACCGCTCTTACGTACACCCTAAAGGAAAAATCAAAGACATCTTGGTAAGAGTGGATAAGTTTATATTCCTTGTTGACTTCCTTGTTTTGGATTGTGAGGCAGATGAGCATGCATCGATCATACTGGGGAGACCATTCCTAGCCACGGACAGAACTCTAATTGACGTGAAGAAGGGAGAATTAACCATGAGGGTAAACAACCAACACATAAAGCTCAATGTACTTCAGACCCTCAAGCTAGCTGATAACAAAGAGGAGTGCCAGCTGATCCAGGCAACCACTGAAGTAAATCTCACACCGGATGCCCACTGCCTCAGCAGCCACTAATCGAGTGGGCACTCTTTTTCCTCGTTTCTTGTAAAGAAGTTTTTTAACGAGGCACATAGAAATCTCCCTTTCAATTAAAAAAAACTATCAGCCTATGTTATTTCGTGCATGCCTCAGTGGTTAAGGGAACGGTTGTTGTTCCTAGAGGTCACGGGTTCGAGCACCAGCAGCTGTAGCAGGGTGATTGAGCGTTCATTGTCAAATGATTGAGAGTATATTTAGAACATATACTACTTGTAATTACTCTAGCTTTCATAAAAAAAAGTAGAGATTCCAAATCAAATGATTAACTTGGAGTAATATAATTTTTAATATCTAATTTTTGTATTTATGTGTATTTTTTGCAATTAAATACTTATTTTTAAAAATGGTGTAATTAGGTATTAATTTTTATTTTGGGTGCAATTTCGTACTCATTTTTTATTTTTTTCTGTATAATTAGGTATGTAACATTTTTTAAATTACAAGAGCTTATACTTAAAATTTTAGCACAAATCTTTTGATTATGTATCGCATATTATCTTTTTAAATGAACGATAATAAATTATAAGTATAAATCAATTAAAACTGAACATACGTGATTAAAAAATGTAAGATATTTAATTGCACAAAAAAATTAGGTACGTAATTGCATAAAATAATAAGTAACTAATTGCACGATTAAAAAAATGAGCGTATCATATTGCACAAAAATATTAAAATTAGATGCCGAAAATTATATTTACCCATGAAATTATGATATGGACTTAATAATAAAGGGGAAACTATACGAGTGGTCACCAAACTATATATTTTTCTGTTTCAACCATTAAACTATTTTTTCGTCAAAAACAACCCTCACAGTACATTTTATTATTAATTTGATCACCTTCTGTTAAAAAACTAATAGAATCACTTAATTGTTTTTTATTTTATTTTTTTATATTTTCACGCTATTTTTTATTATCCAAATCAACTTACACGTGTAAAGAAAGAAATGGAAAGTTGCTTGCTTTCTCATTCGAGACTTTCTGGTCGTTACCGTTGCAACATGAGTCATTTTTTACGAAAAAATAGTTTAGTGACTAAAATAAAAAATAATATAGTTTGGTGATCCCCGTGTAATTTTATCTAAAAAAAAATATCAAGCAGCCAAACTTTTCTTTGCGGGAAAAACAGTGTTTCCGCCATGGAAATGAATAAAACCAGCTCTTTCGTACCTTTGTTTCTCAATAACTGGCTTTTTTAACCCAAGGCCCTGTACACGTCCTTTTCACTCAGCGATTTCTCTACTTTAAATCTTAAAAATGCAATAATGGACTAACGAAGCAAATAAACAACCACAAAAAATGTTCAAGTTTGCTTCTTTTCTCCTCAAATTCCTCTTCACCATTTCATCATCTTCTACAATCATTCCTCTACCCTCAACTCTTCGAGCTTCAGCTAGAAACCAATCATGGTCATCTCCCAGTTTCTCAATTTCTTTCGTTCCAATCACCTAATCTTCTTTTGTCCTTGCCATCACTTACAATGCTGGAAATGTTATCGTATGGTCAGCTAGTAACAACGGCACCGGAGATGCCGTTGTTGTTGATTCCGGTGGGATGTTGAATTTGCTTCGCAATGGAGCCCTACGTTTAGTTAATGGCTCGGGTCTCGTTGTTTGGGATTATGGTACTGCTAATAGAGGAGTTTCACATGCGTCGATCGATGATTCAGGCAACTTCCAGCTGCTCAACAATGGTGGTTTTCCGATATGGTCTTCATTCGAGAACCCTACTGATACTCTCGTAACTCTCGTTCCTTCACAGATTTTCACCGTTGGTAAGATTTTACGCTCTGGGATTTTGTTAACATGGCTTTTAGTACTGATTATGGTGAAGGGAATGATGTTTTTAGGTTCTTGAAGATGGATGGTGATGGTAATTTGAGGATTTACCGCACTAGTGGGAACGGTGGGGCTGGGAATGTAACTCCGACATGGGCGGTCATGACTGACCAATGTCGGGTTTTCGGATTCTGTGGCGACATGGGGATTTGTAGTTACAGAGATTTGAATCCAATTTATGGGTGTCCGTCTCAGAATTTTGAGCCTATTGATGTAAATGATGGAAGAAAAGGGTGCAAGAGGAAAGTGGAGCTTGAGGATTGTCCTCAGGATGTTTCCATGCTGCAGTTGGAACATACTGAATTCTGAACTTATCCTCCTGAGGTTTCTGAGCAGACATTCATCGTCGGAATCGTGGCTTGTCGGTCGAATTGTATTCAAAGTGGTTCTTGCATTGCTTCCACTTTAGTAGCTGATGGAAGTGGATTTTGTTACATGAAAACGCCTGGTTTTGTTAGCAGTTACCAGGGTGAGGTTCTCCCAGGCACCTCGTTTGTCAAAGTTTGTGGACAAGCGGTTCCGAATCCACCACTTTACTAGGACACATTCTGGAAGGGTAACGATTTGCGATTGCAAGTGATGGCTGTTGTTGTTATAGTTTGGCCACCCTTTTGGGTTTGGTTGCAGTAGTGACTAGTTTTTGGTGTTGTTTTACTCTACGTTGCACTGATACGAAAACGGGGACGAATACGAGGACGGAGACGGAAAACGGCAATTTCTAAAATTATAGGGTACGAGTACGGCATGGGTACATTATTATAAAATAAATTCTAATATATATATGTATATAATCATAAAAAATTCATGAAAATCCTCAGTAAATTAGAAAATCTAATTATTTTCTTAGATTAAAATGAAATTCAAGACCATATTCTCATTGGTTCAGGTGGTTTCCTTATATTAAAATTGAATGATTTTGTGGTTTTGTTTTTTTACATTTTTATGTTAATTCGTAAATTTTAATAAAATCTAAGTCTTTTCTATGAACTTTAGACTACTCAAGAGCTAAACTACTAATTCTCTCCATTGAATTAAGTCATAAAAAAGAGTGTCCATACATTTGTTTTATTCTCTTCATTGAATTAAGCCATAAAAAAAGTGTCCATACATTTATTTTATTTTTAAACAATGTTGGTCTTTTATTAAAGTAATAGAGGGAGGCTTACAGCTGGTTAACTTTAAAAACTGGGTTACTCAAAGCAATCTAGATAAAAGCTTTTTCATGCGTTGTACTTGGTATCCAAAATAAAAGAGTATAAATGGATAAATAAAATATGGCCAAAAAAATAAATAGATAAATAAAAGCTGAAACGTGTCATTTTTAAAGCCCTATTGGAAGCTAGCTTTATTCCATTGACGCTTCTTCTTCTTCTTCTCTTTTCGACTGTATCATCATCTTCTTCTTCTTTCTTTCTCAAAACCATGACAATCGTCTCGATTCGCCGGCCGGCGCGTTCTTGGTAATTATGGCTGAGATTTTAACACTTTGGGTACGCTCGTGAAACAAAAAAACCGTCCCCGAAACGTCCCTGAAAGTTTTCCGACGTACCCGATAAACTTTCAGACGTACCCCATTAATTCGGTACGTTCCCGGCACGTCCCCTTGCCGTACCCGCACCGTTTCCGTCCAGGAAACGTATCAGGTACGGGGACGAGCCTAAACCGCCGTACCCGTGCTTCATAGGTTTTACTGAAGTAGCAAAAAATCAGGGCATATATCAGCTAAATATGAACTTGTTGATTATGCTTCTGGTGCACCGGTGAGGTTCTCAAACAAGGAGCTGCAACAGTCTACAAAGGGGGGTTTTCAGAGAAGCTTGGAGAAGGCGATTTTGGGGCTGTTTACAAAGGAACATTGGCTAATAGAATGGTGGTTGCTGTGAAACAACTCGAGGGAATCGAGCAAGGTGAGAGACAATTCCGGATGGAAGTTGCAACAATTAGCAGTACACACCACTTGAATTTGGTGAGATTGGTGGGATTTTGCTCCGAAGGGCGTCACATGCTTCTAGTGTATGAATTCTTGAGAAACAGTTCACTTGACAAGTTCCTCTTTACACCAAATGAATCGTTGAATTGGGAAAATGATTTAACATCGCCCTTGGAACGGCTAGGGGAATCACCTACCTTCACAAGGAATGTCGAGACTGCATAATTCACTGTGATATAAAACCAGAAAACATTCTTTTGGATGAAGTTCACACTGCTAAAGTGTCGGATTTCGGCCTTGCAAAGCTTATGAATCCAAAGGATCAGAGGTACTTGTCTTTGGCAAGTATTAGAGGGACGAGGATATTTGGCACCAGAGTGGCTTGCAAATCTCCCAATAACCTCAAAATGTGATGTTTATAGTTATGGCATGGTTTTATTAGAGATAGTGAGTGGAAGAAGGAATTTCGAGGTCTCCCCCAAAACAGATAGTACGTCGAGGCCATTGTCGACAAAAGACTAGAAGAAGTTAACAGTGAGCAAGTTGTAAGGGCAATTATGGTGAGCTTTTGGTGCATCCAGGAGCAACCATTACAGAGGCCAATGATGGGAAAAGTAGTGCAGATGTTAGAAGGAGTCATTGATATCGAGAGGCCACCGGCTCCAAAACCGGTGGCTGAAGTCTCCAGTGGTGGTACAACCATGACTTTAAAAAGTAATGTCAATGCTCTATCAACATATGCAACTTCCACCACCGCTCCCTCTTCATCTCCTTTATTCATGAACATAGGAATTTCGCCTACGAGATCAGTGATGTGAAACCGATCTCGCAAAAGCATACCAATGTGCAGTTTCGTATCCGGATGGTCCTGTACGATGCTATTGGATTCAGATGTAAGATTATGATTCATTTTCATGTGCACTTGATTCTTTTTTTGCAGATTTGCAATGAGAAACGCAATTGTGTTGGATTTATTGACACAATGAGAGAAGTTAAAAGCTATACATTACAATGAACTTGTTTCCAAATACATTGGTCTGGGTTGATGTACCTTCAACCTCCACATCAATGTGAAAGCTCCCAACTGGGACCTTTGATATTTATGCCAAAATAAATAGAAATTTATTAATATAATAAAAAGAACACTTTTTAAGTTTTAACTGCTCCCACTCTATGAAATTTATTGGACTGCGGAGTGTCCCCTGGATTTGTTTAATGGCCTAAGTCGGTAAGTAGTTGTTCATTACTTTTCAAATTAGCTCTCCTTTTTTTAATAAATAATGGTGAACGGGGTTGGTTTTTTTAGTACATTTTAAATTAGTTTTTAAAATTGGTTAAGATTATGCGTAGAGGTGACAAAGTGACCCGAGACTCGAACTGATTTTATCCGATTCGAGACCCGATATTGACTCGAACAAGATAATTCAGACTTGATCAAAAATCCGAAACAAACCGAATCAAATTGAAACCAACCCGAAACAAACCGATTTTTTAATCGAACAGAACGAACCCGAATCGATTTTCAACCGAACTAAATGTACCCGAATCGATTTCATTCTAACCGAAAGTAACCCGAACCGAAGGCAACCCGAAATAAAAAAAAAGATATTGAAAGAAATAATGAAATATTTGATGTGAATTGTCGCACAACTCACTAAAAAGTCAAATATATTGGCTTTATAAAGTTATATATGGGTTTAAAAGATTGATCCGGCCTGAAAACCCAACTGAAACATATCGATATCCTATTGAACCGATCTTGACCCGAACCGAAAGCAACCGACCTGAAATCAACCGAACTAATGTGACTCGATCCGGACTGATACCTGACCCAAATCTGTGACACCCCCTTCCCGGTCTGGTCGAGAACCGGGTCAGAAGGTGATACCGATGAACAATACAGTGAACGGTACAATAAAATTTCATTTTATACTCAACATTTAAAACAATAGTATACAATAACGTATTACCGCAATGCAACTTAGTCCAATTAATTCTTATAAAGCAATAATTAATCATTAAGGACTAATTCTTAACAATTACAAGTTTTATGGACCAAACTGTAAATTTGAGAATTTGAAGGTCTTTCGATACAATTGATTATACTAAACTGAAATTACAATATTAACAAGCCTGTAAAATTTCATACAATTTGGAGTTCATTTACTCATTCAATTTAATCATCCAAAATTGAGTGACCAAACTGTGAACATTGCAAACCTTCTGTTTCAGCCCTTTTAACTAACTTAACTGACCCTGTATCGAAACACCTTAAGGCTGTTTCGAAATGGGTGTACGATGGTCAACCTAAGTTGACTTTATCCTATAAACCGTATCGATACGGGCCAGCCCAGTATCGGTACGGGTTGACTCACATTGACCTTGACTTTGACTCGTTTCGATACACTATAGACCTGTATCGAAACAGTGAATTCCAGTAGCAAAATGTTCTGATACGGCCTCAAACCGTATCGATACGCCATGTTCCTAGAGTCCAATTATGCTTATCCGTATCGATACGCCATTACCCCGTTTCGATACGTCATGACCTGTAGTTAGGGGTGTTCAAATCCGGGTACCCGGGTGTTCGGGTACCCGAAGTACCGGGTACCCAGATCGTCGGGTATCTATAAAATCGGCCCATGTCCCGACCCGGAAATTACGGGTACCCGAAAAATTAGGTATCGGGTACCCGAATTTTTACCATTTTTCAAATCATTAAATTAAAAAATATATATATACACAAATTTAAAAGTTCGAATTACATAATCCAACATCCAAACATATAATTTTAAAATCCTAGTTACAAATTACATTGTATTTTATATTTTTATTTATTACGATAGATTACCATAAATTCAAGACTTCAAATTTTATTTTATTTTCGATGTGAAATTCTTATTATTGTAATATATATATATATATATATATATATATATGGAGTGCGAATATTGTAAATTGTAATATATATATATATATATATATATATGGGATGGGATCAAGTTACATGGTGTAAAACTCATTTAGTTTTACACCAATCTAGGACCATTGGATGAGTGAAATGTATGGATGAGATTAACAGTAAAAAATGTGAAGATTATCACTTGGGAAAAAAAGATAAGGAAATAATCTGGGCCATTAATTACCATCATCCAACGGTCCAAAAATAGTGTAAAAGTAATTGAGTTTTACACAGTGTAAGTTGATCCTAACCCTATATATATATATATATATATATATATATATATATATATAGGGATAGGATCAAATTACACGGTGTAAAACTTTCTAAGTTTTACACCTTTTTTGGATCGTTGGATGGGTGAAACGGATGGATAAGATTAACAGTAAAATATGTGAAGATTATCACTTGGGAATTAAAAACACGGAGTTAATCTCAACCATCCATTTTTCTCATCCAACGATCCAAAAAAGGTGTAAAACTTAAAGAGTTTTACACGGTGTAAGTTGATCCTAACCCATATATATATATATATAAAGTGCGGTGAAAAACTTATACATGCAACTAATACTATAAACTGTAATATATTGTATATACATATATTGTAATACTCTAAATTGTAATATATATATATATATATGAAATTGACAGAGAAGATTAGTGTGAATTGTAAAGTGAGAGCATTTGACGGATCGAGATTTAAAAATTAGGTTGTTTGATTTGGAAATATAGTGAATATAAGGATATTTTGTTTAAAAAATAATTATATTTAAAATTAAAAAAAATTAGGAACTGGGTACCCGAAATTAACCGGGTACCCGAAATTTTCTACTTTTGTGACCCGGGCCCGACCCGGGAAATGGCGGGCCGGGTACCCGACCCGGGTAAAAAAAAATTCCGGGTAATTACTCGGTTATTTGTGTTCGGGTAGTCGGGTCGGGTAGTTCGGGTCGGGTAATTTTGAACACCCCTACCTGTAGTAACATATTTTTACTGGTTTTTAATCGAATTGACCTACCAGACGGTGTTCAAATGCAATGAAACTTTACACACAATATTTTAATGCTATAAACTACTGGCATGTCAAATTTTATCTCATTCGAATATGTTTACTAGGTTTTGACCTATGTGAGCCAAATAAGTCATTTTTAACCATTTTTAGCCAAACCAAAAGACATTTTAGGGCCTTTAACAGACTTACCATATATGCATATTACAAACATAACAAAATGGGCACAAAAGACTAGTTCAACTACTTTGTCACCTTCCTAGGAGTTCGTAAGGTCAAAATTCATTACTTTAGGCTTGTAGTGACTTGTCTCGCCTCGACTATTCGATCTTCAAGCACAGTGACCTTTCAACCTGAAATGCATGAGATGGGACACGTTAGGCATACATTGCCTAGTGAGGTAGTCATAACCAATATGAACAACAATGTAGAAAATATATATATATATATATATATAATCTCATGCTCATCAATGTCAATACTATGCATCAAAACACAATGTTTAACATATTAATTTCATCATTAACCCTTGGATTGAATCAAGATAGTGGATACGTGAATTCCTACGCCTCGCCAAATTAATGAATGGTTTGATCCCTCCGCCTCGCCAATATGACCAATATCAAAACACATCCCTCCGCCTCGCCAAATCAATATAGGCTGTAGCCCTAGGACCGTAGTCCACCCGTACACCGAGCTCATGAATTTTATGGCATGCTAATTGTATCCAACGTCCATTCAAATCGAAGGTATCAATGTCTATATCCATGTTCAATATTCAATGAGAATTCCAATGACCAATGTCTTCAATGTTATCAATATTTCATAGTTTCAATGTCAATGTCAATATTAATATCCGATGATTTCTTTACAACATTTCAATAGCAATATCTACATCAATGACAATGTAAAATGACGATGCCAATAACCATGTCCGATATTCAATAATAAACTTACCAACGCTTACCAATGAGTCCGTTTAACCATCCGATTCAACTTCCTCAATAATAATATTAGCTAAATGATCGAAATCAATCATAAAGGATTCGGTAAGGCTCATCGCCTAATCTCGGGACTCTGACTACACTGACCTTAAAATTCGATGCTCTTACGGCTCTCGGATGACAATGCCCTTACTTCTAGATTTTGATGGAGATGGCGAAACCTCTCTCTCCACTTCTTGAGCCGATCACTAGCAACGATTTGATAGCAATAGAACAAAGGAAAAACAAAGCTTAAAGCTAGCTCCAATGGAGGTGCTTGCTTAGGTAGGAGATGAAGAAGATGAATAGTTTGAAGAGAGATGTTTGCTTACAATGTTTCGGGTAGCTTTTCAATTCTTTATTTCCTTTCTTTTATCAACAATAGCCGAATTGGCTTTCCTTCAAATGAAGGAATTGTGTTTCAACATCCCACGTGGATATTAACTATGCCTAGGAAGGGCTAATTACAAGATTAGTCCTCTAACTTTTTAAACCTTATACTATTGCTTCCAACTTCCGATATTAGCAATTTAATCACTAATATTCTCTTAATGGATTCAATAAGTCCCTTAAACAACAAACTTGACTTATTCAAGGTCTAATATTGAAGTAATTTACTAATCAGTCAAAATCAATGCAATATTTTAGACTTTTCGAAATAGGATTTCTGGTCGCCGAAACTCAATTCCGAGTAGACCGAATTTTGGGGTGTTACAACTCTCCCCCCTTAAGAAAAAATCATCCTCGAATTTTACCTGAACCGAAGAAATGTGAATATTGTTGTTACATGGTCTCTTCAGGTTCCCAAGTAGCTTCTTCAACAGTGTGGCTCCTCTAGAGCACTTTAACTAACGATATAGTTTTGTTGCGAAGCCTCTTGACTTCTCTTGCAAGAATCTGAACCGGTCCCTCTTCGTAGGATAAATTTGGTCGGATTTCTACATATTCAGGTTCCGCAATATGCGTAGGATCAGAATGATACTTCCAGAGCATCGATACATGAAAAACATCATGGATTTTACTTAATTCAGAGGGCAACAATAACCGGTATGCCACAAGGCCAACTCTTTCAATGACTTCAAAGGGTCAAATGAATCGGGGACTCAGTTTTCTCTTCTTACCAAACCTTAAAACCTTTTTCCACGGTGATACTTTAAGGAAGGCTTTCTCACCAACTTCATACTCAATGTCTTTTCTATTGAGATCATCATAAGCCTTTTGTCGATCAAAAGCAGCCTTTAAACGATCATGAATAATGGCAACCTGCTCTTTAGTTTCCCGGAGTAAGTCAGGACCTAACATCTTGCCATCACCAAGCTCCAACCAACACAATAGAGTTCGACACCATCTACCATACAATGCTTCATACGGGGCCATTTGGATTGATGCCTGGTAACTATTATTGTAGGCGAATTCAACAGGGGGTAGAGATTTCTCCCAAGTTCCACCAAAGTCAATGATGTATGCTCGAAGTATATCCTCTAAGATCTGTATAGGAAGGTTCAATAACAATACAGATTCCTAAGGTTTCAATGGACAAGTTTTTCGATAATTACCTGGATTACCCTTTCTAACTGGTCGTCAGATTGAGGGTGAAAGGTTGTGCTGAGATTAACTCTGGTGCCCAGATCTTCTTGTAAGGTTCTCCAAAACCGAGATGCAAATCGAGGATCTCGATCGGAGATAATAGCTTGGGGTACTCCGTGGAGTCGGATTACTTCTCTGATATACAAGTCAGTCAATTTAGGAAGACCGTAGTCCATTCTAACCAGTATGAAATGAGCTGACTTTGTGAAACGATCTACAATGACCCATATGACATTATTCTTCGAAGGAGTTAACGGTAGACCACTAACAAAATCCATAGTGATTTTTACCCACTTCCATTTCGGTGGATCGATAGGCTGCAATAATCCGATAGGAGCACAATGTTCTGCCTTAACACGTTGGCACGTGAGACATTTGGAAATGTAATCAACTATGGGAGTTCACGTAGGTCCTTATACATCTTGATGGACCCGGAGTGAACGGAAAAAGAACTCGAATGAGCTTCAGAAAGAATATCAATACGAAGAGATTCATCATTAGGTACACAGACCCGGTCGTGAAAACACAAGAGCCCTTCAGAATTACTTCTGAAGTTGGGGTTGTCCGATAGCTTAGAGACAATGGATTGAAGCTCAGGATCTTGCTCTTGCAAATCCTTGATTCGAGAAACGATGGTAGACTGAACTTGAAGTTCAGCTACAAGACAACGATGCTTCCGTAACCAGAAGTGAGTATTAATTGCTCGAGGGGCGGGCAAAGGTTTGTGGCTGACTGCATCAGCTACAACGTTGGCCTTGCTCGAATGGTAATAAATGACAAGATCGTAATCTTTAAGGAGTTCCATCCACCTCCATTGTCGAAGATTCAACTCCTTCTAGGTTAAAAAAATACTTAAGGCTCTTATGATCGGTAAAGAGGTAACATTTTTCTCCGTAGAGATAATGTCTCCAGATTTTCAATGCAAAGACAACTACAACCAATTCAAGGTCCAGGGTGGGATAATTCTTTTCGTGCGACTTAAGCTGTCTCGAAGCATAAGCAATGACTTTGCCTTATTGCATCAATACACATCCTAACCTGAGGTGCGATGCATCACTTTAAACTGTGTAGTCCTTTTCGGGCTTGGGTGGGGTTAGGACTGGTGCATGGATCAATACTTGCTTCAACTGATCGATTCTCCGTTGTTGAACCTCGGTCCAAACAAAATGAGCTTCTTTCCTCAATAACTTGGTTAAAGGAGCAGCTATCATAGAGAACCCTTTCACGAATCTCCTATAATAGCCAGCAAGTCCAAGGAAGCTTCTAACTTCGCCAATGTTCTTCAGTGGGTGCCAATCTACAATAGCTTGGATTTTCTTTGGGTCAACTTGAATACCCGAAGCCGACACAATGTGTCCAAGAAAAGCAACTTCGGTGAGCCAAAACTCACACTTGGAAAATTTCGCATACAACTGCTTCTCCCGCAAGGTTTGAAGCACGATTAGAAGATGATCTTGGTGTTCCGCTACATTCTTGGAATAGATCAATATGTCATCTATAAACACCACTATGAACTTGTCAATATAGGGTCTAAAAACCCGATTCATCAAATCCATAAAGGCTACCGATGCATTGGTTAACCCAAAGAGCATTACCAAAAATTCATAATGTCTATATCTTGTACGGAAAGCAGTCTTCGGTACATCACATTCTTTGACTCTCCTTTGGTAATAACCCGACCTTAAATCGATCTTTGAAAACACGAAAGCATCATTTAGTTGATCGAACATATCGTTTATTCTAGGCAATGGATACTTGTTCTTGATGGTTATCTTGTTTAACTGTCGGTAGTCAATACACAATCACATAGAACCATCCTTCTTCTTAACAATGTAAGCCCCTCGTCCCGGTCTAGCCAACAAATCGAACCGAACGGGTTACACGGGGAAAACTGAAACGAAACCCGTTAGGATCTCACTTCGATTAGCAACCCTATTTTCTTTTCTTTGATGGCTTATCATGTTTATATGCTTCATTTGATCCTATGTGAGAAAGGAAAACAGCGGAAGAGCAACACAAAAACGAACCAAGCAGATCAGACAATAAAAGACAGGTTTTTATCCATTTATTTCAGGCTGTATCGATACTCTAAAGGACCGTATCGATACACCTTCAACGGTCAACCTTCCCCAAAGTCAACTTTGAGAGTCCGTACCAATACCCTACAAAGCTAGTATCGATACACTCCTAACGGTCATATTCTCAAAGTCAACCCCAAGACCGTATCGGTACATCTAACGCTCGTACTGATACTCCAATTTCTCGTCAATTTCTCAGATTTCCAGAGAGCAAAATGGGTATCGATACGCCCCCGCGTATCGGTACGCTAGGCTTAAAAGCAAGGGACCGTATCGATACTGCCCTTGGGCGTATCGATACGCCTTGCATAAAATGACTGCAGATTTCGATTTTTAACACAAAGGGACTAATCTAGACATCTTAAGCAAGCATTAGATCAACATATAAACATGCATACAACTTAAAGCAATCAAGGAACACTCATTTAAGGCAATCAAACATACAACAAGGCTCAAAATCAACAAGGCAAGATTTAACTAGCAACCAACATGCTTAACATCCACCAAAAAGGTCAAAAGCCAATCCAAGCATACTTCAATACATTAAACATATTAACAACATTAACGACAACAAGACTAAGGAGTTTAGACACCAACTCCATCACAACAAGCCTAGCATTCCCATTGCCTAAGTACTATTACAACTATAAAAATCATACTTTGAGCTAGCAAAGAACTCCAAGACTCCTCCCTTGCCCGATTGCCTTCCAATGCCACTAACGATCTGCATTGTTGGAAAAAAGAGAGCGTAAGCTTAAAAGCTTAGTGAGCGGAGCTCTAAAACACAACAACAACAATGCAGTTCAAAACATATATTTAGTTTTAAAGACAAAACCATTTAAGAAGGAAATACGATAAAACGGAAGCATAAACAAAGCATGGTATGCACATGCACGACAATCTCCGGTGGGACTACACATCACCGCTCACAACAACTAGCATGATTCTGGTGGGACTACATATCACTGTACTCATCTACTAGTCCTCTCCGGTGGGACTACACATCACCGTATTCCACAACAACTAACCATCATATGAGGCTTGACAACAACTATGACAACACTACAACATTAACAAGGGAGGTAAAAGCATTTTGTATTTCACACCACAACATGTAATAAACACATATACCAACAATCAACGAAACAAGGCGAAATTAGACAAACTTACACTTGGGTTTAGGTTGGCCCCTAAGGCTCCACCCAAACCCCCAAGATGCCCTCATTGAACATTTAAAGTTTCAAAACCATTTCCACTCACCAGCTCAAAACCCGAAACAAGCTAATGATTCTCCTTCAAGCTCTCGAAACTCCAGGTGTGACATCCGAAGGACCCGAATCGTTATCCACTACTTCCACCCAAATCAAAACAAGGAATTAGTACATCTTTCAACATTCAAACTCGCTGAAATCATTTCCATTAAAATACGACAACAACAAGCATCCTATTTCTATTCTAAACTAACCAAAACCATCCCCAAACCTATTCTAACCTCAAGTCAGCCACATCCCCATCAATTTATCATCCAAACCTTGTTCAAACACTCCAAAAACATCAACCCAACAACTCCAAAACATTAGGAACCCTTCTCCACCATTTCTAAGCCAAAAACCCAAAAACCCATTTATCAAAAACACCCATTTTCCCAAAATCCGGGATTTCACGTTGAACTCAATATCTTAGCACTATTTTACACTCAAAACATCCTTTAAGACTCACTCAAACCATTGTTTTCACCAAAAAGCTTAAACCCCTCAAAAACCCTATTTTTACCCAAAATGGAGAAACTTGAGAAAATCTTCGAAACTTGACAGAATGGTGCTAAAAACAAGATTGAAAGAAAAAGGAGAATAAAACCAAGTTGCTTACCTCTTGAAACCTCCAAAAATGATGAAGCTTGGTGAAAAAGGATGGTGGCTATGGCTTGGGAGAGTTTAACGTGAAAAACATTTGGGGAAGAATGAGGGATAGCAATTTTGAAATAATGTATTTTATTTTAACCCAAAACCTATCTCCAAAACCCAATTGACTACATTTTACCAAAATACCCCATTTTCTTTAAAGACTTTAAAATTTGATCATTTAAAAGGTTTTTCCCCAAAACTTGTTTAACCCAAACCGGCTTAACCCAACGCCCAATCCCGTGTATCTTTCGGGCCTCAAACCCGAGCGTTACAACTCTCCCCCACTTAAGGAATTTCGTCCTCAAAATTACCTGACGGAAAGAGATACAGAAACCGTTTCTCCATGTCTTCCTTCCTCTCCCAAGTGGCCTCTTCCACACCTCGGTGTCTCCACAAAACCTTGACCAACTCGATAGATCTCCCACGCAACACTTTCCAATCCGTAGCAAGAATTTCAACCGGCTATTCATCATACGACAAATTTGGGTTCAACTCGATCTCTTCCACTAGCATTACATGAGACAGATCCGATCTATACTTCCGAAGCATCAAAATGTGGAACACATCATGAATCGTCTCTAACTCTGTCGATAGTCTCAATCTATAAGCAACGGGACCAATCCTCTCAACTACCTCGTAAGGACCAATGAACCTCAGGCTTAACTTACCTTTCTTACCAAACCTCATCACCTTCTTCCAAGGTGAGACTTTCAAAAACACGTTTTCGCCCACGACATACTCTATCTTTTTTCTCTTCAAATCGGCATACAATTTTTGTCTGTCCAAAGCTGCCTTCAAGCGATCACAAATCTGTTTTACCTTCTCGGTGGTGCTGTAGAGCATCTAGGTGTTCTCTATTTATGAGCGCAAGTGCACGCTCTTGTCAAGTTATAGTATAAAAGATATTGTCTCCCACGGGGATTGGAGCAGCTCCTATGAATGGTTTCCTGCACAAAGATTTAGTAAATGCGGCATTAAATCTCACGATGTGGAAATATAAAAACACAAGTCAAAATAAAGATAGTGACGAGACGAATGATAAGGAGAGATTTGGGCGATAGATTGGGTAAGACAAATGCAACATTGGGCTTATTGGGCTTAGGAAATTGCCCTCTTGAAATCGTGACCCAACTTAGCTAAGTCGGTGTAACTCCTGCCCGGGTGGCACTTGGCAGCAATGCTGCTTCGACACCATCCTTGGCGGCATTCTCGAGTTGCTTCAGTACAGCTCCTTTGGTTCCAACTTTCTTGTCCTGTCTTGTCCTGTCCTCTCCTCTTCTCTCTAGCTATAGCACATGAAAATATAAACATACTAAAACAGTAACTTTTCTCAACCAAACATAAAGTATTCAATAAAAGCATGGTAAAAGAGAATATATTGTTATAATGCATGCAATGCACCTAAATATGCCTAAATAAGCTTAAGAACAACAATATTAAGGGCATGAATGTGTACAAAATATAGAAATCATGGACACTCTACACACACCCAAACTCGAACTATTGCTTGTCCTCAAGCAATGCAACCTAGCTAGTAAATCTGCCCTTAGCACAAAATTAATAGAAACAATTAGTCGTTAACTTGATTTCTTACCTCATGGCCGTGGCACCTATTTAATGTTAGTGATAAGGAATGTCATGAAATAACTTAGATTTAATTTTCTTAATGCCAATGCAGTGTGTGCAGGTCTGTGTTCATGTTAAATATGATGAAATTGCTAAATTAACAAAGAATGCCTAAAATAATTAAATTACTAGAAAGGATACGAGTTGTTGCCTTGGCAGCACAGTTGGGCACTTTTGTTTTCTTTTTCTGATCATGGCTTTAATGGCTTCAGCTCATCACAACTATTCTCCGTGTCTAAAGTTAAGATAAGTGTATTCTACAAAACTCTGAACCCTTTGAATAGAGTCATCTCGTGAAGACTTTCATTCACTCTTGCTAATTTGGCTTTCACTTGGTTTAGATTCATGGACTTTGATAGCAGCGGAGTGTCCTTGCTCATGATCCTTCCTAGAGACTGTTTCGGGCACCTCTAGGGTTTTCATCTTCTTTGTTGTGCTGCCCTGTGCTGCCGTGGCGGAAAACATGTATTCAATCAAGAAATTTTTGTTAAGTGAGGCAGGCAATGTTAAACTTAAAACTCAAGCAAAAATTCAGCAATTAACAGACAAGTGTAAAGATAATTGGCAAAAAGAAAAAAAATTCTAAGTATTTTTCATGCTTCCTCCTATAGTTAGATTAAATTTTTTTAGAATGGTGCGAATATAAGTAATCGGCTAAGCTATCATAGGAACAAGTTTTTAAGCTAAAGATTTCTATTTCATTAAGTGCTAGGGAGCAGAATTTACATATGTACCTAAATGCTACTAAATGAACCTAAAACAAAGAGGACTAATTCCCCCCAAACTCAAGGTTGGCATTGTCTTCAATGCCTCTACAAAACAAAAATTAAAAACAAAACATAAAATATAAAAATAAGAATTAAAAACAGAAAAATAAAATATAAAAAGATAATAAAAGAAAACATAAAAATTGAAAAGAAAAGAAAAGAAAAAATGGTGCTATAGACTGAGGGAGTTCCCCTCTGTTGCTGCTGCGTCAGAGGAGGATGCTGAGGAGGCAGGCAGGACTAGGTGGCGCATAGCAGATGGTCTTTCGGCTGGGCTCTTCTTCTTGCTACGTGACGGATGGATGCGGCTGAGGGTGGGCTTCTTTGATTGTCTTTCAGCTCCTCCACCCTATGGCTCTGTTGTTGGCCGCTTTCTCTTTCTTACCACCTCTGTTGGTTCGTCCTCAAAGGAGTTTGAGATCTCCATGTTTGAGTCGTCAGCGTGCTTGGCAGCGGCCCCTTTTACTACTGGGGATGCAGTAGTGGTCTCCTCCTCCTTCTCTGATTTTGATGAGGAGGAGAGGTCATATTGTTGGATAGGGGTTGGAGAGGTTCTTCTCTTGGGGCGGTAGTGCGGCTCCTCGCTGTCAGAGGCGGCAGGAGCAGCAGCTGGTCTTGGAGTGATTTGGATGCTGCAAGCTCTGTTGGAAAGGCGGACAACTGTAGGTTGGCGTCCTTATACTTGTCCAGCAAGTAGGCCACAAAGGCCTCTTGCACGTCCGCTACGTATTTGGTGAAGATCACCTGCTTGTGCTCGATCCTCTGGCAGCTTTCAACTAGGTTGCGCAGTAAGGGGATTACTTCGGACGGGAGGGCAGCTTTAGTACTGCCCGTTGCGGCTGGGGTGGCGACAGCTTGGGACGGCGGCTGGGCGGTGGAAGGTGCGTATGGCTACGCGTTATGCATCATCTGCTGGTGTACCCTTCTTGTCCATCCTTCCTTGGCAGGAAGAATTTTTTCCTTTGGGTGTGGCAGCACGCGAAAATTGGCACACAGGCCTATGATGAGTGCAGGGAAGAAAAGGGGTCCCTTGATGTTTGGCTTCTCTGCGTGGGCATAAATCTCATTAAGATCACTTCACCAACATCAATTTGTCGCCCCTTCATGATGCTGCAGATAAGGGCGAGCCGCGGCTTGTTTACTGTCGATCTGTGCGTGGTGGGCATCAGGCGGCGCTGGACAAAGTAACTCCAAAGGGCTGCCTCCGGCAGCAAGTCTTGGTGGTTGACTAACCCATTGTTTTTTCTTGTCAACCACTTGGTGTTTGGATTACAGATCTCCTTCTTGATCTTGTTGTAGTCAGCCCCCGTCAGATAGAATTCCCACTCTTCGTGCGGGTTGCCGTAGACTTCAATGCTGTAAAAGTTATTGATCATGTCTACTGTGAATTTGACACCTTCTTCGCGGACGTAGACGAAAGGACTCTCCGGTGTCGGCCTGTAGGCGTAGAACACTCGCACATGGTTGCTGTTGATTCCTTCTAGCTATCGTGCGAACTGGTCACAACCCATATTGTGGATCTTTTCTAATTGGAAGGGTTCCAAGCCAAAATCCCCATCAGACTGGGTGTATTGGAAACCCATCTCCTCCCATAGTTGCCGCTCTCTATAGTATTTCTTGTAAGTCTCCTCGACAGCTAGGTTCAAGAACCTTTTGTAAGGGGTTTTGGAGATGGCGGCAGGTTGCTGTGATGAGGCCATAGTTTTTGGGATGGTTGTATTTCCTAAAGAAAGAAAAAAAAAACGTGAAAGAAAATAAAGCAAAATAAATCTTGGAAGCAAAGATTGTAGAAAGAATTCAGAGTAAAGGAGAAAGCAAAGTGAAGAACAGGGGAAGAATAGTGGGCTTTATATAGTCGCTTCTCTCCACTGCCTTGGCGGGCACGCTGTCAACGGGCATCAATTATTGCGGCTTGAATACCGAGATTCTAGCTGTTACGCAGATATCCGTTCCGCTCGCTGCGGCAAATGTAGCCATTGTGGCTAGCCGTTATGAAGCTGCTAGCTGTTATGCTCATCTGTATTGGGCTGCCTTGGCCGCTAGTTGGGCTTCTTCTTTATTCTTTCATCTTTTTTTATCTTTCCTTCATTCCTAACCTGAAATAAATTAAATACAAAAATTAAATCTAATCCTAATAAATATTAATAATAATAATAAAAAATAAAAATTAGGTTATGTTGGGTTGCGCTTTTCCCAAGCAAACTACTTCCCGAGGGCTTTGTGTTTGGATATTTGTCTGGGTATGTCCTTCCCCTCCTCAGGGGGATGTTGTTGCCATCCTTGCTGCCCTGGCGGGACATACACCAAAGAAAACAAAGAGGCACATTTTTTAGCAAATAAATAAAAAAAGAGATTTAATGTGCAAAAACTAAATAGGAGTGCAGAAATTCGAACGTAGTTGTTGTTGCCAATCCCCGGCAACGACGCCAAAAACTTGTAGAGTGTCTAGGTGTTCTCCATTTATGAGCGCAAGTGCACACTCTTGTCAAGTTATAGTATAAAAGATATTGTCTCCCACAGGGATTGAAGCAGCTCCTATGAATGGTTTCCTGCACAAAGATTTAGTAAATGCGGCATTAAATCTCACGATGTGGAAATATAAAAGCACAAGTCAAAATAAAGATAGTGACGAGACGAATGATAAGGAGAGATTTGGGCGATAGATTGGGTAAGACAAATGCAACTTAGTAGTGTGTGGACTGCATTGTAAAGTCTGAGTATGTTTTGCGCTACCATAAATTAATGCCTCGGTGGATATGGCGGGCGGCAAACTACGACCCTGTCACGTGGCCGCAGCAAGTTAGTACCATTGCAAGAGTGTATTGTCTCGGCAGGAGGAATGGAAAGAGGTCCTGGCGGCAAGTCTGGCAGACATTCCAAGTTCGAAAGGATAGTCGACAATGATCCCTCCAATTTTTAGGTTAGGATGCTCGAACATTCACGTGATGTAGGCAATACCTAGCAACCTCAGCGTCAACCTAACACTTGCAAGTCCATTCGATTGGTGATCCTTCTTAGCCGCTGAAACTTGTGGACTAGTGTGGAACGAAGTTAGTCACGCCCCAACAGGTTGTGACTGTGCTTAACCCTTTCGTGAGCCTTGCACTTTCGTGCCCGGCAAATGGATTTTCTCTCAACTGACAGGTGTAGACTAATTGAAAGAACGAAGAACCAAGTTTAAGCAAACTCGGAATTTTATTGAAAACAACTCAAAACTAATACAATCGTTTCCCACAAACTACTTTACAAACACGCGCCTAAACCCTAGGAGAGTTGGGCCGCGACCCCCAACAACTCCAACCTATCTAACTACATCTCCTTGTGCGGCTGCTCAGGCTCGCATCCCCTCACCTCGTCATGCCCCTATACCCTTACATACATTGGGTATATATAGGGCTCATGGCCTAAGTTTGAGTCCTCCTTGAAGAAGGAGTTCTAAAAAGTATATTTACATTAAATACATACTCCTTTTTTACTTAAATATGGACTATTTGGACTTTGCCTTCTTTTGCAAGTAAGGATAAGCGCTCCTACTTATCGATCTTAGATCAGCTCTACCGGTCACTACAGTCTTTAGAAAATTGCAAGACTGGGCTCATTGAGCTTAGGAAATTGCCCTCTTGAAATCATGACCCATCTTGGCTAAGTCGGTGTAACTCCTGCCCGGGCGTCACTTGGCGGCAATGCTGCTTCGACAACGTCCTTGGTGGCACTCTCGAGCTGCTTCAGTACAACTCCTTTGGTTCAAGCTTTCTTGTCATGTCTTGTCCTCTCCTCTCCTTTCTAGCTATAGCACCTAAAAATATAAACTAACTAAAACAGTAACTTTTTCAACCAAACATAAAGTATTCAATAAAAGCATGGTAAAAGAGAAAATACTGTTATAATGCATGCAATGCACCTAAATGAGCTTAAGAACAGCAATATTAAGGGCAGGAATGTGTACAAAATATATAACTCATAGACACTCTAAATGTGCCCTTAAGCAAGTCTGGCATTGGTACAAGCTTTTGTCTGGCCTCGGCCCGACATGTTTGGTGTTCTACACTTCCTACCATATAGAGCCTCATACGGTGCCATCTGAATACTAGCCTGGTAACTGTTATTGTACGCAAACTCTACTAACTGTAGGTGTTTCTCTCAAGAACCCTAAAAGTCGATGATACAACACCTCAACATGTCCTCTAACACCTGAATAACTCTCTCTGACTAACCATCTGACTGCGGGTGATACGAAGTATTGAAGTTCAACCAAGTACCCAAGGCACGATGCAAACACTCCAAAAATCTATCTGTAAACCTCATATCTCGGTCTGACACAATCAATTCCGGTGCCCCATGCAACCTCACTATCTCACTGATGTACAGATCGGCCAACTTATCTAAGGTGTAGGTAGTATAAACATGTATGAAATGAGCACACTTAGTGAATCTGTCGACTATCACCCAAACTGAATTTTTCTTCGAAGGAGTCAACAGTAAGCCTGACACAAAATCCATGGTAGTACGTTCCCACTTCCATTCCAGAATCTTCAACGGCTGTAACAACCCTGAAGGAAACTGATGCTCGACCTTAACTCGCTGACAAACCATACACTTACTCACAAACTCAGCCACATCTTTCTTTAACCCAATCTAGTAGTACTCATCTTTTAACCCACGGTACATCTTTGTACTACCCGGATGCATAGCAAAAGGACTGTTATGGGCTTCATTCAAGATAGTATGCCTTAACTCGGCATCCTCTGGAACTACTATCCTATCCTTGAAACATAGGATCCCATTCTCACCGAAGCAGAAATCTGTGAGTTTACCCTCGGCTATATCTTGCACGTGTGGTGCCAAAGATCCGCCTTGCAACTGTTTCTCTCGAATCAACTGAACCATCAAAGGTTTAACCTGTAGCTCGGCTATCAAACCGCCATCCCGCGACACACTCAATCTTGCAAACATAGCTCTCAACTCAACTGCCACTTTTCTACTCAAAGCATCGGCCACTACGTTTACCTTACCCGGATGGTACTCTATCGTAAGGTCATAGTCCTTAAGAAGCTCTATCCACCTACGTTGTATAAGGTTCAGCTCCCTCTGGGTCATCAAGTATTTCAAACTCTTGTGGTCGGTATAAACTGTGCACTTCTCACCATAAAGGTGGTGTCTTCAAATCTTCAGAGCAAACACTACAGCAGCTAACTTTATGTCATGAGTGGGGTAGTTCTTCTCGTGAATCTTCAACTGTCTCGAAGCGTAAGATACAACCTTACCCTCTTGCATAAGCACACAACCTAAACCTACATACGATGCATCACTGTAAATCACAAACTCTTTCCCTAGTTTAGGCTGAATCAAAATATGAGATTCGGTCAAAGCTTTCTTCAACTTCTCAAACGCTTGTTGCCTTGCATCTGTCCATTCATACGAAACATTCTTCTAAAGCAATTTAGTCAAAGGTGCCGCAATCTTCGAAAATCCCTCAACAAATCTTCGATAATACCCTGCCAAGCCTAAGAATTTACGGATTTCGGTCACTGACTTCGGTTGCTTCCAATTCACAATTGCTTCTATCTTCTTGGGGTCCACAATAATTCCATTGGCCGAGATCACATGACCTAAGAAGACTACCTCCCTAATCCAAAACTCGCATTTACTCAACTTGGAATACAACTGATTTTCAAGCAAAGTCTGAAGCACTAGTCGTAAATGCTCATCATGCTCTTCCTCGGTCCTAGTGTACACTAAGATGTCATATATAAACACTACTACAAACATATCCAAAAACTCGTGGAACACTCGGTTCATCATGTCCATACATGTAGCTGGAGCATTAGTTAAACCGAAAGGCATTACCAAGAACTCGTAGTGCCCATATCGTGTACGGAAGGCTGTCTTTAGTATGTCCACATCCTTTACCTTCAACTGATAGTAACCCGATCTCAAATCAATCTTCGAAAACACTGAAGCACCTCTCAACTGATCAAGCAAATCGTCTATCTGTGGCAAGGGATACTTGTTCTTCATTGTTACCTTGTTCAACTGCCTATAGTCTATACACATCCTCATATTGCCGTCCTTTTTCTTCACAAACAAGACGGGAACACCCCATAGAGAAATACTAGACCTAATGAAACCTTTATCTGACAGTTCCTGAAGCTGTGTCTTCAATTCTTTCAACTCTTTCGGTGCCATTCTATACGGAGCAATAGACACGGGTGCAGAATCTGAGTATTTCTCAATAGCAAACTCAACTTCCCTATTTGGAGGCAAACCCAGTAACTCTTCCGGGAAGACACTCGAAAAATCACAAACTGTTCTGATGTCTTGCGGTCTCACCTCACTCATATTCGGATTCATCACATAGGCCAAATACGCTTGAAACCCAAACCCATCAATCTCTGAGCTTCCAAGGCAGAAACAACATTGGACAAGAACTTAATGTTCTCGCTAACTACTACAACTTCAAACTCACCCGTAAGCCTCAAGGAGACTCTCTTGGTCTCAAAGTCTACCCTAGCCCTATGCTCTACGAGCCAATCCATGCTCAAAATCACATCAATACCATAGAACGACAATTCCATCATATCAACCGGAAACACATGACCCTAAATCGTCAAAGGACACCTCCTATACATCTTCCTAACTACCACGGTCTCACCAAAAGAACTAGTAACATTCACACCTACCTCTAACCACTCATACGGTAAACCTAGAGATCTTGCATGTTTACCCAAAATGTACGAATGTGTCGAACCCGAATCTATCAAAGAAAGCAAAGTCAAATACTGTAACGAGAAATCACCTGCGATGACATCCGTGTCATTCCCAGCCTCTCGCTGTGCATACACCCTAGCTGGTCCTCCACCCTCGGGCTGAACTGCCACCACATGAGCTAAGTTCCTCTGACCATCATTCATTGGCTGAAAATTACCTCGACCGCACCCACGGCCTCTCTGATGCTCAAACCTTCTAGCTAGAGCCTGTCCACCCCTAGCCGGCTGTGGACAGTTACGCCTCAAATGATCTCGGGAACCACAGTTCCAACATACCCCAAAGGTACCCATACACTCGCCCGGATGGCGACTCCCGCATCTAGTGCACTCAAGAGTGTGAACAACAGCTCTTTGGCCCTGGTGGCCACGCCCATGGTTACCACCTCTATGTCTCGAATCGGGCTGATACCTTCTATCCCTGTGCCTCTTGGTATGCTCTCTGTCCCAATCCACATGTCTCTTCCCGGAATCAGACCCACTAGCACAAGTGTTCGAGCCTAAACTTTGCTCAATATCCTTTGCCCTAGAGACCAAAACATCAAACTCGGTGTAATTAGAAGCGAGCATATACGTCTTCACATCCCTAGTCAAACCATAACGGAAGTGCTCACACCGTTCCCTCTCATTGGGAACCAACTCGGGAGCATACTGACTCAACCTCACAAATTGTACCTCGTATTCTGACACTGTCTTACCACCCTGAACCAAAGCCATGAATTCCCTATTCTTCTCATCTTGATATCGGGCTCCAAGGTACTTCTTTCTAAAAGATGTCTGGAAGAATTCCCAAGTGACATTCGCTTCCGGCATACCTGAAGTAACGGTGGTCCACCAAGCATACGCATCTCTCTGAAGCAAGGAGACAACACAACCCAACTTACGAGTGTCTGAGGACTCCATCTGGCCTAAGATTCGTGTAGTGCTCTCTAGCCAAGCCTTTGAACCCTCAAGAGTCAAACCACGAAACTCAACTCCGCCCAAGCTACGAAGCCTCTCAAGGGGTACACCAGTCCCCGCATCCTGAGGTGGTGCTGCAGCATGTATACCGGCTAAAGCTGTCTGAAAAGCCCCGGCTATAGTCTGAATCAAATGAGTCATGTCTCACCTGCCTGACCCGCATGAGCTCCATTACCCCCAACATTCACCCCAGCCTGAGGTACATCATCTCCGACATCTGCCTCATTACCGTCGGGGGCAAGAGGAGGAGGAGGCACAACCTCGGGTGCCTGGTCACCCGCTCTAGGCCTTCCCCTTGGTCTCACCATAACGAGATAAAACCTAAACAATAAACACATCATACACAAGAAAACATTGGGTCAACAAGGGAAAGGATCCAAGTGCTCAAGCTCTTTAACCAAAACCATTTTCCAATAACAATACCTAGCAATGGGGACGCTCGACTACACTTCAACCAACAGCAAGAACAATAAAACATGCTTTCACACATCGTGCAATGGCAAACAAACCAAACAAACCAACATACCTAACTTACCTTCCCGAAAGACCTCGTAACCGAGGCTCTAATACCACCAAATGTAACCCCTCGTCCTAGTCTAGCCAACAGACCGAACCGAATGGGTTACACAGGGAAAACCGAAGTGAAACCTGTTAGGATCTCACTCCGATTAACAACCCTATTTTTTTCTTTATTGGCTTATCTTGTCTATATGATTCATTTGATCCTATGTGAGAAAGGCAAACAGCGGAAGAGCAACGCGAATACGAACCAAGCAGATCAAACAATAAAAGACAAGTTTTTAGCCATTTATTTTAGGCCGTATCGATACGCCTTCAACGGTCAACCTTCCCCAAAGTCAACTTTGAGAGTCCGTACCGATACCTTACAAAGCTGGTATCGATACGCTCCTAACGGTCATATTCTCAAAGTCAACCCCAAGACCGTATCGGTACGTCTAAGGCTCGTACTGATACACCAATCTCTCGTCAATTTCTTAGATTTCCAGAGAGCAAAATGGGTATCGATACGCCCCCGTGTATCGGTACGCTAGGCTTAAAAACAAGGGACCGTATCGATACTGCCATTGGGCGTATCGATACGCCTTGCATAAAATGACTGTAGATTTCGATTTTTAACACAAAAGGACTAATCTAGACATCTTAAGCAAGAATTAGATCAACATATAAACATGCATACAACTTAAAGCAATCAAGGAACACTCATTTAAGGCAATCAAACATACAACAAGGCTCAAAATCAATAAGGCAAGATTTAACTAGCAACCAACATGCTTAACATCCACCAAAAAGGTCAAAAGTCAATCCAAGCATACTTCAACACTTTAAACATGTTAACAACATTAACGATAACAAGACTTAGGAGTTTGGACACCAACTCCATCACAACAAACCTAGCATTCCCATTGCCTAAGTATTATTACAACTATAAAAACCATACTTTGAGCTAGCAAAGAACTCCAAGACTCCTCCCTTGCCCACTTGCCTTCCAATGCCACTAACGATTTGCATTGTTGGAAAAAGAGAGCGTAAGCTTAAAAGCTTAGTGAGCGGAGCTCTAAAACACAACAACAACAATGCAGTTCAAAACATATATTTAGTTTTAAAGACAAAACCATTTAAGAAGGAAATACAATAAAACAGAAGCATAAACAAAGCATTTTTTATTTTGACCAATCAGAACGTGCCATGTCATTTTTTATTTATTTTTAAATTTTAAAATAAAATAAATATTTTAAACTACCCAAACACCCATCTCCATCCCATCATCTCCTCCAAAAAACCCATCTTCATCCCAAAACACCCAAAATGTCCTATTCTATCACCATCATCGATCCAACAACGCCAAACAAAAACTCGGATTGGCAAAAAACCATTACCGATCATCGATTAAAGGGTTAGAAAAAAACCATCATCGATCCAACAACATTCCCTTACTAGTCCTCTTCTATTACTGATCTTTTAATCCAACTTTAAACCAAAAAACCATTTATCACCCGCTTTACCCTAAAAAATTAGTCACCAAACCTTCTATTTCAATACTCAAAACCCAATGCAAAGAACTTGGATTGGAAACCCACATTCAACCATTAGAGATTTAAGAAAAGAAAAAAGAAGCTTACCCATTTTGGCCATGGTAGTTCCCGACGGCCAGAGTCTTTGACCGATGATCCTAACGGTGGGGATGTTCTCCATGGCGAAGAGAACCATATATATTGAAACCAAATCCACCCAACGGTGGATGATACAGATCTGACGCTAGTAAAGTTCAAACATTGGAGTTATTTCCATGGAATTTAGGAGAGTTTCGAGAAATTCTAAACTGAGAGAAACGAGAATGTAGCCAAGAGGAGCTTGTTGGTGGCACCGGCAACCGGAGAGGGATGAGATATGGCGGCTCTACGAAATGGGGAAGTTGGTGGCACCGGCAAACTAAATTTGTAAAGAAGAAGAGAAAATGGATAACAAAATATGGGTGTTTTGGGTATTTTAGGAGTTATAATTAAATTAATAAATATTTTAATATATTTTTTTATTTTAAAATTTAAAAAATAAATAAAGAAAATGATGTGGCATATTCTAATTGGTAAAAACGATTTTTTAATGGTGTTAACTTTTTTGGGTTATATGAGTAACGACGAAAAGGTTAGGGGGCAAGACGTAGTTTAGGGGGCAAGTTGGGAAAATGGGTAAAGTTTAGGGGAAAGTGTATTAAGCCATTATTTTTCGTTGGTTGTTTTGGTTTGTTCTTCATCTGTCGTTATGACACATTCTTTGTCTGCCTCTATGACACACTAATATTGAAGACGTCTACAACTTGGTGTATGTTACAGTTGAATCTTACCGCACAATATTGCGTGGGTTGGTTATTCGTGGAGATAACCAAGACGTTTTTTTTTCTCTCTTTTTGTTGATTGGAGTAATTCAATGATCTACGCTCTTCCAGTGAGCACTCCAAGATTTTTCTATGGTGATAGATTTGTAGAACACTGGTGAAGATCTTATAAGAAGATTTAAATTTGATATTCATGTTTGCATACCCTTTGCTTTTTTAGGTTTATTTTTATATTTTAGGGGTATGCTTATTTGTGTATTTCTTCTTATTATTTTAATGAAATCTAGTGTTTGATTAAAAAAAGTTATGATCATATTTTTATTGTGCAGAAGACCTTTTTATCCTCTTGATTTTGGATCATCATGATTTTATAGAATTGATTTTGTGTATAATTGATTTTAGAGTAACGTGATTTATGTTTGGGAGTTTTTTTTCTTAAAAATCACGATTGTGTAAAAATATAATGTAAAAATCACGGCGTAACACAAAAGTTACTTCTACCTTGTTTTTCCCAAAATCACATTTGGGGTCCAAAATTGATTTTGAATTTTTGGATCTAAACATGTGGGCACAGTTTGAGGCACATTTTCTCGTTGAATCGAGATTTTGGATCATCGTGATTTTACAGAATTGATTTTGTGTATAATTGATTTTAAAGTAACGTGATTTATGTTGGAGAGCTTTTTTTTTCTTCTTAAAAATTACGATTGTGTAAAAATATAGTGTAAAAATCACGACGAAATGCAAAAGCTACTTCTATCTTACTTTTTCCAAAATCACGTTTGGGGTCTAAAATTTATTTTTAAATTTAAACGTGTGAGCACGACGTTCGAGACACATTTTCTCGTTAAATTGAGATTTTGTGCCTCCAAACGCAGACATAATAATTATTAAACTTACGTCAACTTTTTTCCTTTTTCCATGTCATAAAAATTTAAAAACATATAAAAAAAGAAGTTGATGTCAAATGAGGACAAAGTACCCATTTTTTTCAATTTAAGCTGCTGTGGCAAAAAAAAATACAAAATAGATAAAGTAAACTTAATGACGTTACTATTTTGTCAAGTTTGGGTTATTAAAAAAGACATAATAAAAATTGAAGGACTAAAATAATTAAATTAATAAAATTACGGAGCCAAAGATGAATTAATAAAGAAAAATACAAATAGGAAAAAAGGAGGGGTGGTTCACGCGAGTAAAGATGAGAGCCAACCCGATTGCCAGCTGGCTGTCGGGGAGAGGTTATTTAAGATGGGCGCGAGTCGGGTTTAGTTTGGTCAAAATTTTGACTCAAAAATATTTATCTTACAGTCGAATTTGACCCGACCTAATCTCATATCTTAAAAAACCTGATATGATCCAAAAATTATATATTTAAATTTGAACTCGACTCGACCTATTAAAAATAAATAAATTCTAAGGACTTAATTATAAAAAAATAAATTTCAGGGACATAATTATAAAAACAATTAAATTTAATGACCTAATTGTAAAAAATATATAAAGAATGACCATTATTGCAAATATCCCTAACAAATATATGGGAAAATTATTAGTCCAGGGTCAGGACGGGTTGTATATTTTTCAACCTAAACTTGAACTCGACCCCAACCGAAATAACACTTAATAACAATCTGACCCGACCTAACCCGAACGTAAATTTTCTACAAAAAAATTCAACTCGATTGAGCTAAGTGGAGTAAAATATCGATCCCTACACCAGATTCCAGCACGTGACTGACCACCTCTACCCCTCTCTCCCTTCATCAAATTGAAAAAAATATTCAATACACATACATTACAAACAAAAGGTTTTCATGAACGTCTTAGTTTTAAGGTTTTGTGTTAGAATTTAGGGTTTAGAAATTATGTGTTTAGATTTTATGGTTGTAATTAAATTTTAGAATACATGGTTAAATTTTATGGTTTAAAGGTTAAAGTTTAGAGGGTTAAAGGGTTAGATCTAAGGGGTGTAATTAGAATTTAGGGTTTAAGGTTAGAGTTTAGACTAACATGATTGTAGAAACATTTTGTTCCGTCGACTGCGCATGAAATAATTAAAAAAATAGAAAAGCAAGGAAATTAATAAACTAATACGCATGAAATAATTAAGGGTAAACTTTACTGGAGGTCCCTTATATTTAGCGTCTGTTTTATTTTGGCCATCAATTTGAAAAAAAAATCTTGCTATTTATATTTTTTACTGTTACCGTTTTAGTCACTTAAGCATTAACATCGTTAATACGATAACATGACATGTTAATAAAAAATAATTTTTAATTTAACTCATAAAATTTTTAAAACTTTATTTTCACCATTTTTCTCGATTTCAACGTCTGTCTACCACTTTTTTTTTGCATTTTCCTTCACACGTTGTCAATGTATTTTCTATCTACCCATTTTTTAAAAGGGTAAACTATACCATTGACCACCATACTTTGGTTAACGTATTAAAATGGCCACCTTAAAAGAAATCGACTCAATTGACCACCTAAACTATTAAAATTGGATCAATGTGACCACCAGCCGTTAATAGGCTAACGGAAGGTGACGTGGCAATTAAAAAATTAAAGGTATAATCACACATTTGGTCCTTATTATTTACACATTCTTTCAATTTAGTCCTAATTTTAAACTAAAGAGAATTGAAAGAATTGCTAGATGACAATGCGTCACTGAAGAGAGCTGTAGAAGATCTGAAACGAGAAATCAGGGACGGAAATTTTGAGGATTTGAGTTCTGGGAAATACAGAGAGATTGAAAGAAATGGGAAAACGGAAAGAAGAAATTTAGGGAATTTGAATTCCGGGAAATACAGAGAAATGGAAAGAAATGGGAAAACGGAAAGAACGAGTGAGAAGAAATCCATGGAAGGAGACGTGAAAGAGTAGCTGAAGAAGGGACTGAAAGGTGCAACTACTGGTGCTTGAAATTGAATGTAAGCGTTTGGTTTTGTTATTGTAATAATTGCATTTATGTTTGAATGAGTAGAATAATTTTTTGTTTGTTTGTTTGTTTAGACGATGTGATACTTGCTCTTGTTTACTGTTATTATGAGTGCGTATTAATGGTGAATAATGGAAATGTAAATTCCTGAATTGGTTTTCGATTCTTTTGAATTCAGTACAATGTAGAATACATATCCACTTGTGCACTGTTTGCATAAGAAGCTCAAGGGATTTAGTGCATTCAATTGCCAATTTAAACTATAAAATTGAGCTCTAGCACAACTTTATGAATGATGCACGGACCGCTAATTTTACGAATGTATTCTAGCACAACTTGGTTGAACAAATGAATTCAGAGCTGCTGTTCTCTAACTTAAAATATGCTACTTTCTGGTATGTATGTACACGGTTTACACAATGGAAAAGGGCTGTTTTAGCTGCTATTTTTACACATTTTCTGTAACAAATTTCCAGCTTAATATACCAACACAATACGCACTAGGGACAACAAAACTCTGGGAAGCTTGTTGCTGTCATTTTGGTCCATAACCGAGTAGTTAAATGTTTAACGAATACTCTCTACTCTTGAAAACCTATATCTTCTCTCTACTCTCCTCTAGAGTTTTTCCTTTTTCCTTTGTTGGGGTGGTGCCGCTACCTTGAGCGGTTGTTGCTGTCATTTTGGTCCATAATTGAGTACTTAAATGTTTAACGAATACTAAATTGAAAGAATGTGTAAATAATAAGGACCAAATGTGTGATTATACCTTTAATTTTTAACTGCCACATCACCTTCCGTTAGCCCATTAACGGCTGGTGGTCACATTGATCCAATTTTAATAGTTTGGGTGGTCAATTGAGTCGATTTTTTTTAAGGTGGTCATTTTAATACGTTAACCAAAGTATGGTGGTCAACGGTATAGTTTACCCTTTTTAAAATTAAGATAAATGAATAGTAAACCCTTTGATTCTCTGGTTGCAGCTTGCACAAAGCTTACAACAAATAACAAGCCACTGCCAACCCTCGCCCTTGTCCCTGTACAACAATCATCCATGCCCTGCAACACCCATTAGTATTAAATTGCGAGCGCAATGTAACATAACGGCTGCGTCATAATAGTTTTAGAGATTTATGTGACACCGCAAATTGCAACCACATCTAGAATTATAGTTATATTTAAAAAAAAATCACGCCGCAATGACGTAATCGCGACATTGCAACCGCACAACCGCGGTCGTAACCGCAATTTAATACTATCGCTCGTTTAGTCTTCTTCTTCTTCTTGCTCACCCATCAGGCATTGGAGTCTCCTCTAGTTGCCTTTCTCCCATTTTTGTTTCACCGAAACTCAGTTGCTTTCATCGGTCTTTTCCGTCCGGGTTCTCGTTGTAAGAGTACACGTGGACCAAGAGAGGTGATTCCGGCAGCTTCTTTACGATATCCACGACCAAATCTCTCATCCACTCGTCGATCTTATCGTGCAGCAACTGGTTTCATTTCTTATCTTGTTGTTTGGGCAATGTTTGAAGACTTACCTTGGACGTAGAGATATTGGTCCACGTTCTTGGTTTCGACGATTATGGATTTGAAACCATGAGAGAACATGGACGACCCTTTGGGTTATGAGAGGGTTCTTGGAATTGAAGAAAAACATTTCCACCGCAAGAAACACCGCCCACCACCGCTATTATCGATATTCTTGTTCCCCTGAGAAATTAATTCTAGTTTGCACAAGGCAACAACAAGAACAGTAATGAAAAGATATCGAAAAAAAACAAAGCAAAACTGGTCGTTTATTAGATTAGATGAATGGAGTTTGATTGATTTATAGAGAGAGGTAGGGGTTTTATGTAAGCGTTCCTTTGAGCTTTGGATTGGATTCGTAGAATCTAAAGAGAGGTGGTGGTGAAAATGGAGGGTTTTTAGAGATGATGAAAAAAACAAAGTTTTCAAAGTTTGAGGATCAAATTTAAAATTATTTTTTATTAATGTGTCATATTATTGTATGTAGTAATGAGAATTAACGGAGGCTAACAGTTGGGTGACCAAAACGGAAACGGTCGAAAATATAAGTGGCAAGAATAATTTTTTTTCAAATTGGATAAGCAAAATAAAATAGTCGCTAAACATAAGGGACATCTGGTAAAATTTACCCGATAATTAAAAAAAGGGTAAACTATACTAATGACTACCGAACTATGGGGTTGATGTCGATTTGACCACTATATTTTCAATTGTATTAAATATACCACATAACTATTTAATTGGTTCCAATATAGCCACCTGCCGTTAAATCCTAACGGAAAGATGATGTGGCAGTTAAAAACAAATTGGTATAATTACACATTTAATCCATATTACTTAGTCTATCAATTTAGTCCTAATTTTTATTTAATAAAATAATTAATTATTTAATTAAGTGACCACCCATTAAAGGAATAAAATAAATTTTACTCTATAATGAGAGTAGTAGGGTTCAAACTAGGGTCCTCTTGGTGAGAGGTGCACTTGTTAACCATCAAGCCAAACACACATTTGAGATTTATTATACAACAATTATTATTTATCCTTAGTTACTTTATTTTTGACTTTTGATTTAGCACTTGTTGAATTCATTCTCATGCTAACTTGCAAAACTTTCTTCCCTCTGCAAAATGCTTTATTACTAGAAGAGAATATGTTGATCGGGATGTGTAGGGATGGGGATTTGTTTTATTTCTCATGTTCCCCTGCTTGATGCTTGACCTTTGTACATTCTATCCTGCATCCCAACTTGTTTCTAGAATCTTGATGACAACATAATCACACAATCAATAGACTGAAAAAATAGTCTTATATATTTTTATTTAATCTTTCCCAGATGCTTGGAAGTTTAGTATCGGGTTTTAGTTGGATGCAAGGAAGGAACTGATCCAGCATTCTGCAAGCCAGGTCAACCTTGATAAGCTGGACATTTGAGCGTGGATCAGTAATGAATGTTGCAGATAGACATATACAAAATGTTTTGATGCCATTTAGGTAGTCAAGGTTTTGACAATCCATCTATTTAGGTGGGATGGGAATTGGGATTTTGTATTCTCGATTTGTTGTATAATGTTGTATTTATAGACATTCAAGGCTCATGCTTTTTTAAAATAAGAATAGTCATAGTTCTGCTAACTCACCTTTCACCATTGTTGGTTGTTTTCTTTTCTCCTTAACTGCATTTTTATTGGCTTTAAAACCTAGGATTTAACCATGGAAATTTGGCTCATAATTCTCTAAATTGAAAAGAAACAAGCTTATTGAGACTGACCAGACAATGGTCTCCCGATAGCCTCGACTGCATCCATATTCCCTAGTCTAACAACCAAAGTATCATGAAAAGCAGTTTTCTATTTGTCACGCTTCCATGTTCCAATAATATGACCAAAAGTATCACGATAAATAGCCTCATGGGAGAAAGCATTTTGCAAGTCAGCATGGGAATGAATCTGACAATTGCTAAATCAAAAGCTAAAAATAAAGCAACTAAGGATAAATAGTAAATGTTGTACAATAAATCACAAATGTGTGTTTGGTTTGATTGTTAACAAGCACACTTTTCACCAAGAGGACCTTGGTTCGAACCCTACTACTCTCATTGTAGAGTAAAATTTATTTTATTCCTTTAATGGGTGGTGACACGTGGCATCACTTAATTAAATAATTAATTGTTTTATTAAATAAAAATTAGGACTAAATTGATAGAATGCATAAGTAATAGGGATTAAATGTGTAATTATACCAATTTGCTTTTAACTGCCACATAATCTTTCCGTTAGGATTTAACGGCGTGGTCAAATCGACACCAACCCATAGTTCGGTGGTCATTAGTATAGTTTACTCTAAAAAAACACAAAAGCAAGGGATTTAATGAAGGGTTAACTATTGAAATAGTCACTTATGCTTCCCCCAGTACAGAGTTGATCACTGATTCTGAAAAACGACTAGTAAGGTCACTTACATTTTTAGGGTGTAAACTTTTGGTCACTTAGCCGTTTGTTTCCGTTAAACGTTGATGGCTTGCTGATCTGGCAGCAGAAAAAATAAGGGTAAACTATTACAATATCCACTTACTTTTATCCCATATACATTTGTGGTCCTTAATTTTAAAAAGGGTAAACTACTGCAGGGGTCACTCTCGTTTATCGTTTGTACAGAGTTAGTCACCACTTTTGAAAAGTTCCAATTAGTAGTCTTCTACGTTTTCGATGTGTAAAGACTTGGTCACTCCGACGTTATAGTCCGTTAGTCCCCTAACGGATTGGGAATTAATTAACAAAAAAATAAGGGTAAATTACTGCAATAGCCATTAAAATTTATCTCATGTACATTTTTTCTTCTCAATTTAAAAAAGTAAACATTATAGTCACTAATAAAAATGTTTTTTTTATAATTTCACCCTTAAATTTTTAAAAATTCATTTTTCAATCCTAAAACTTTACAATTCAAACTTTATTTTGAATTTAATAACGATTAATCCAAACGCATAAAGCAAAGTGAAACGACTAAAAACAGACATCAGGCAAACATAAACTCTTTCCTAACAGACGATACGGTATACAAAGTAAAAACACAGATTGGCAAGCACCAGTTTCTTCATTCACGAGGTAACAAGCGTCGGTTTAGTTTGCTGCTCCTCCACTTTGGGTCCTGGGTTGCCGTCACCGGGGTTGTTTTCAGTTGCTTTGCTGCGTGGACAGCGCCAGTTGCCCCCGCTGGTTTCTTTAAGATGGTGGCAGCGTTGGAATCCTCCGGTTACAAGGGCCCCGAACATCGCCCCCAACAGAAACGTGGCACCTCTCTTCATACTGATGATCGGCTTTGTTGGGCTGGCTTTCTCTGAACCAACAAGTTGAAGCCAATTCGGGAAAATTATAGGAGCAAGTCAGTGGAATATGTTCTGATTATGCAGTTCCATCATTTATAGTGGTGTCTAAGTTCTAACCCCTTTCTCAAGGTCGGGGGTTCAACCCAATTCCTTTACGTGATTCAGTATCTAACGTATCTTCCAAGTTCTTTGAGCATAAAAGGGTTAATTACACTAGGAATCCCTTAACTATCATGTAAATCTGAACTTTTGAAATGTTCTAATTAAGTTTTCAATGCATGAGTCTTGTATCAATCAGCTGCTTGCTTACATCGGTCTAACCATCTATTTAAACGTTAACTATCAAATTCATATTTGACATGAAGCATAATTAAAACATGTATGTTAAATTCATATCTAACCAGTTTTAGGATTGAAAAATGAATTTTTAAAAATTTAAGGGTGAAATTATAAAGAAACATTTTTATTAGTGACTATAATGTTTACCTTTTTAAATTGAGGAGAAAAAATGTACATAAGATAAATTTTAATGGCTATTGTAGTAATTTACCCTTATTTTTTCGTTAATTAATTCCCAATCCGTTAGGGGACTAACGGACTATAACGTCGGAGTGACCAAGTCTTTACACATCGAAAAAGTAGAGGACTACTAATCGGCACTTTTCAAAAGTGGTGACTAACTCTGTACAAACGATAAACGAGAGTGACCCCTGCAGTAGTTTACCCTTTTAAAAATTAAACGTTATGATCACTACTAAAAAGATTTATTTCTAATTTCACCTTTGAATTTTTAAAAATTCATTTTCAACCCTAAAACTAAAGCAAATCCTTTTCACATTCTATTTAAATTCTCCATAAACACACACATAGAGAAAATGAGCTAATTTCCAATAAAAAGTAAAAAAAAAACATAATAAAATTAGAATTTTTTTGATATGAACAAAATTAGAATCTTAAATAAGCTAAAGTAAATCAATTTTCAAATTACAACTAAATCCTTAATAAATCCCCTAAAAATATATCATTTTTAGTACACCAATTTCAACAAAATTAAAGTAAAATTCAATTAAAATCCAATCAAACCAAAAGAATAAAAGCAACCCAATAACCCATTTTCAATTTCTAACCCCAAAATGAATAAAGCTAGAGATTTTGATTTAAACAAATAAATAAACATAAATTAGCCAAAATATATACCCCATTGGCAATGATAACCCTAGTAACAACAAGGATGAGGGTAATATATGTAAGCCAGACCTTCCTCTTCAACGTCATCAAGTAAAAGAATACCGTCGTGAAGAACGGTGTCGTAGCCCCGATGGCCTGGTTAAAACTCACCGACAGGAATTTTAAGGCTTTAATTAGCCTGATCGTGAAGAATCTCAAATTAGTTTTCATTTTTTGGTGTTTTGAGGATTTGTGTATCTTTATTTTGATGGGAAAAATTGGGTTTTGAAAATTAGAAGGGAATTGGAATTATATGGAGATGGATCTGTGAAATTATAAGGGTTTTTTTTTGGTGAAAAATGATTTTTTTGGGGAATAATTTGTTGAAATTTGCTTCCGAGGATCGAATTCAAGGCTTCAAGCTTCTTATTATGAAATCAATGTACTGCAAATAGAAGGAAAATTAGAATTTTGACTAAATTTAGCGTTGAAAATGAATTTTTAAAAATTTAAGGGTGAAATTAGAAATAAACCTTTTTAGTAATGACCATAATGTTTAATTTTTAAAATCGGAGACTAAAAATGTACATGAAATAAACGTAAAGTGGTCATTGCAGTGGTTCACTCTTATTTTTTATATTGTCATAACAACAAACCGTCAACGTTTAACGAAAACAATGATTGAGTGACCAAAAGTTTACACCAAAAAACGTAAGTTACCTTCCTGGTCGTTTTTCAAAATCGATGACCAACACTATACTGGGATAAACATAATTGACATTCACGTAATTAACCCTTTAATAAACGACTACAACACTTGTTTAATCTTACATCAAATCGCTCTTCCTCTCTTGCATTTCCTCGTTCCCTTTTCCCTTAGGTTTGCATTTGTATTTTCGCTGTACATTCTCATTTCCCCCATATTTTCTATAGAATTCATAAATAAATTACTAGTATCTATCTTGCCGGTGAGTTTGTGTTGAAGGATGGGGCTAATTGACCAACGGTGGAGTTGAGATTCAAATGCCATTGGTTTCCGATTCAATTGCAAGGATTTGCTGGTGGTAAAATCGTTATTTCTCCTCCTTTGACAACATTTCAGTCCCCCCTAGTTTTGACGATTTAAGAAGCGAGCGATATTCGACTGAGTAATCTATTCTTTTTTGTGTTTGGGATGGATTAGATTTTGTTGTCGATCAGGGAAAGACCGACCGTTTGGGATTATCGATTATCCGTTATAGTCAGATTGAAGTGTACAATTTTGAGAACGCGTTTATTTATTTATTTTCGATTCGTTTAAAGTATTTGTTTACTTAGGTTTTCTGTTAGTAGATCTTCTATTTGGTGTATATTTTTTTATCCGTTATTTATGACTTGAGAACTCCAATTGCTTTCCTAACTTGGAATGAATGTACTTTTAATGGATAAGAACTAGCTAGAAATGAGATAATTTCGCTAGTTTTTAAGCGGGGATCAACCTTTTTTGCTGAATATTTGGTGGTTAATGATTGTGATCTTGGTAGAAAATGATTTATTAGATAAGCTGGCTGATGTGCTTGTGAAATTATCCTCCGCGGAAATTCTGGGTGTAAGCATTTTTTTGGATTTTTATTTGACCAAAGGCTTTTTAAAGGAAGTTGAAGACTTTCTCGATGCACACTGCTTTATCTTGGTTTGTGCACCTTTTTTTCATTTGCTTGTAGGTGTTTCCCCTTTGATAATGGGTACTAGACTCTTGTGTGTTTAATGTTTATTAAATTCAGAAGTAAAGAATTTACCCATTTTGTATATAATGGTATTTTCCCTTCAGGTCTGATGGCCTCCAGCTCGACCAAGTCAGTACAAAAGGATCTTGTCGTCAAACGACTTGTTGCTTGCGAACTATTTGTGGATTGCAAATATCTTTTATGGGTTGAGAAGTAAGGGCGAATATGGTTTTGCATTTCAAATACTTAAGGACATGGAAGAAACACGATACGATGCTGGTCCAGCTGAGCAAGGGCCTTCTAATGCATCATGGTGGTCTTCAGATTTCATTGAAAAATTTGGTTCTGTTTCTTTAGGTTCTCAGGAAGAGAGTTTTAGTAATAGGGAATCGTCTAGAACTTTTGAGCAAGATGGATTGTCATCTCAGACAGCATCACAGGTTTTGTGGAGCACTGGAATGCTTTCTGAGCCAATTCCAAACGGCTTCTATTTTGTCTTTCCGGTGAGAATATAGTAATCTTATTTGTGATTAATTTCACTGTACTAGCTGCTTAACTATACATGTTCTTTGGTTGAAATTGAGTTTCATATGATAATGACTTCTTGCTTTTCTTCCCCATCTTTATTTTCTTCTTATCTATACTGATTTTTAGCAGTTAGTTCTTTTTGTAGCTATTTTCTATTTAACCTAATTGTTAGTTTGGAAGTGCTTTCCACCCTCCTTTCAAAGATAAAAGTTCATCTGCATTTTGCATCTTCTCTTCATTGTTAAAGATTTCCATTTTAAACCATTCATCTGAGTTAATTCCTACCTCTTTAGTTTCTACAAGAAAAGTAGAACTGTTAAATGTATTTGGTTTAGCAAGCCAGCTGTGGTTTTCATCTATACTAACAATATCATGGTTTTGTGGCGTAAAACTGCCTAGAATACTCAGAATATCAAGAATCTGATATGAATCAAATTATAGATCTCATTGGTAAGGCGATAATGATTTTGTTTCATTAGGTGATAAATGTGAGTAATCTTTAGGTGTTTATTAAATCATATTGTTGAAGAGAAAGTGAGGATAAGTTGGTATTATGACATAACAGTTATATCTGGTTATGAACATCTGATAAACATGTTCACTGTTGTCATACATATATTTGATGCTATATACCTGAATTACCACCAAGCTCCAGTTTGAGGATTCCATAACATCTGGTGCTTCTGCTGGACAAAACTGTTGAAATGTCAAATTAATGCTTATAGCTTTAGAGTGCCAATATACTTTCTCTACGGTTTGTTTTCCCAATGGAATCCCTGAAGTAAACTCAGTTAGAGAACATTATTTTGGCTCTTAAAGTCAAATTGACAGTGGCTTTGTTTGTTGATTTGAAGATTGTTAACTAAAGTAGTCATTTTCGAGTATTTGGATGCACCTTATCCTTTACTCTTCCTTTAAACCCTTATCCTCTACTTTTCCTCACTTTAAACCCTTATCCTCTACTCTTCCTTTTTGAGTATTTGGATGCACCTCTTTTGTTCATGTTCATAGTCATTCTGGGAGTAAACTTGATCCTAGATCTCTTAAGTGTGTGTTTCTAGGATATTTATCGAGTCAGAAGGGCTACAAATGTTACCCACCCACAACAAAAAGGCTTTACACCTCTCTTGATGTTACCTTTTTTGAAAGTAGACCATTTTCTCTACCACTGAAATTCAGGGGGAGAGTTTAAAGGAATTTTAGTCCTTTAACAACATTCATTCCCCTCGTTATTTACCTTTACAACCTGCCTTTGATGAATTTCATTCACATCAGAATAGCCAACCTCTTCAATCACCTTTATACCAGCCTGCTACTTCTTTTGTTCCACCAGATATGACCTCACCGAATCCTATAACTCCTACCATTTGCACCACACCCATTCCAACACCAAGATCAGAACCAAAGACTCCTCAGAAAACCTTAACTCCACAACTTGAAAATAAACAAATAAGTGTCTATAAAAGAAAAAAAGGCCTGTTCTAGAAGCTATTACTCAGCCTAGCATTTGCCGAGAGCTGGAATTGGATTCTGCAGCTTTGGAAAACCTGGAAGGTAATGATATTTCTCAAATTTCTGCTCCTACTATTGATACAACAGACCTTCCTATTGCCCAGAGGAAAGGTGTGAGAAAATGTACAAACCATCCTATTGAAAGGTTTGTTGCTTATGAAAAATTAACGACTAGTTTTGAAGCTTTTACAGCCAAGGTGGACAATGTAAGCATTCCAAAAACAGTGGAGGAGGCTCTAGAGGATCCTAAGTGGAGAAAAGCAGTTGAGGAAGAAATTAAAGCTCTTTAATTTAACCAAACTTGGAACTTGACTGAGCTGCCGAAAGGGAAGAAAGTGGTTGGGTGCAAATGAGTATTCACAGTGAAATACAACTCAGATGGAAGTGTAGAGAGGTTCAAATTTTGGTTGGCAGCCAAAGGGTTTACCCAGTCTTATGGGGTAGACTACTAGGAGACATTTGCACATGTGGCTAAGTTAAATAGTATTAGGGTATTACTATCTTTAGCTGCAAATGAAGATTGGAAGCTGCATCAGTTAGACATTAAAATGCATTCTTGAATGGAACCCTCGAAGAGGAAGTGTATATGCAGATTCCACCGGGTTTGGAAGATCACTGGACCAAACAAAAGGTATGCAAGCTAAACAAATCCTTATATGGGCTAAAACAATCTCCAAGAGCCTGGTTTGACAAGTCTGCTAAAGCAGTTGTGAGGAATGGATACAAGCAATGCTAAGCAGACCATACATTGTTTACAAAAGTCACATCAGACAAGAAAACCTTTTTGATTGTTTATGTCGATGACATAATAATCATTGGTGACAACACTGAAGAAATTAAAAGATTGAAGAAATTCCTAGCAAGGGAATTCGAGACTAAGGATCTTGGAATTTTAGATATTTTCTAGGAATGAAGGTTGCCAGATTAACTGATCGGATTGTGATTAACCATAGGAAATATATTCTAGATTTGCTCTCGGAAATTGGGATGCTTGGTTGCAAACCAGCAGATACTCCCATGGATTCGAACTTGAAGATGAGAAGAGATGAGATGGGAAGCCCTGTGAATAGGGAATCATATTAGAGACTTGTGGGAAAACTGATTTATCTTTCCCTCACACGACCAGACATAGCCTACTCAGTTAGTATTGCCAGTCTATACATGAGTGACCCTAGAGAAGAACACTTAGAAGCAGTCAACAAGATTCTTAGATACCTGAAGTTTACACCTGGTAATGGTTTGGTTTTCAGGAAAAACAAGGACAAATTAGTGAAAATATATACTGATACCAGCTAGGCAGAGGAGTTAACAAATAAAAAATCTACCAGTGGATATTGTTCTTTTGTGTGGGGCAATCTAGTGACTTGGAGAAGTAAAAAACAGGCTGTGGTGTCTCGAAACAATGCAGAATTTGAGTATAGAGCAATGGCACTTGAAATTTGCGAAAGAATGTGGTTAAAGAAACTTCTATCAGAATTGGAACTAGATGATAGTCAGAATTTTAAATTATTTAGTGACAGTCACTCAACAATTAGTATTGCTAAAATTCCAGTCCAACATGATAGGACCAAGCACGTGGAGATTGATAGACATTTCATCTATGAGAAGGTTAACAATGGAGTTGCAAAGCTTCATTATGTTCCAACAAAAAATCAGCTTGCTGACGTTCTCACCAAGGCATTACCCAGAATAACTTTCGGTGACTTCACATCCAAGCTAGGAGTATATAACATATACTCACCAGTTTGAGGGGGAGTGTAGGTTAGAGACGTGTAGCAGATTAATTCTATTGCTGTAAATACTATCCTAATTAGTAGTTTAAATGTATAGTGACTCTATATTTACTGTAGATAAAGATTAATTCTTATAGAAGACTACTAGGACTCAAACTCTTTGTACTTAGTCTATTAAAGACTCTTCCAGTGTACATTTGTTTTAACGAAATTAAAAATCAATAGAGAATAACTCTCTTTTCTCTGCACGTTCCTATATTCTACATCATCTATTTATCTATCTAATGATTTTTATTTCTTATTGTAGAAAATAGACATTTTGTGAAGAGAATCAAATCGAATTCTTTGTTTTTTTCCCCTCTTTTTTATTAATCAACTATATGAGAATATATATAAATTCAAACTTCCTATACTAGGAAACAATATATTACACTAAATACAATATATTTGGTCCTATAAATCAGCCTAAAGATTAGTCTAAAGATCAGCCTATAATACGTCTTCAATTTATACTCCCCCTCAAGCTGGTGAGTATACATTGTAGAGTTCCAGCTTGGATGTTATCTTATGCAAATCATCTCTTGGTAGTGCCTTGGTAAGAGCATCAGCTAGCTGGTCTTTGGTAGGGACAATGTGGAGTTTTGCTTCTCTATGATCGACTTTTTTTGAAATGAACTGTCTGTCAATCTCTTCTTAGTTTCAAGTTGGTTTCCATAGGAGTGTTTGTTGGCTTGCATCCCATCATTCCGGTTTCTGAGAGTAAATCAAGGATATATTTCCTTTGATTAATGACGATGCCAGCTTCAAACCTTGCCATTTCCATTCCTAGGAAATAACTAAGGCTTCCAAGATCCTTAGTTTTAAATTCATTAGCCAGCTGCTTCTTCAACTCTTCTATTTCTGTCACATTGTCTCCAGTATTAACAATATCATTTACATAGACAATTAGAATTACTTTTCTTTCATCCGGTGGTGTTTTTACAAACAAAGTATGGTCAGCTTGACACTGCTTGTTACCATTTTTAATGATTACCTTGATAAATCTTTCAAACCACGCCCTAGGAGATTGTTTAAGGCTATACAAAGATTTTTCCAGCTTACATACCTTGTTGTCATCTGCTGTTTTTTCCATTCCTGGAGGGACTTGCATATAGACCTCTTCATCCAGTTTCCCATTCAAAAAGACATTTTTATGTCCAATTGATGTAGTTTCCAGCCTTTATTAACTGCTAAGGACAACAACACTCTTATTGAGTTCAATTTGGCCACTGGTGCAAATGTTTCCTGTTAGTTTATGCCATAGGATTGTGTAAATCCTTTAGCTACTAGCCTTGCCTTAAATCTCTCCACACTTCCATCAGAGTTGTATTTTACGGTGAACACCCATTTACAGCCCACTGGTTTTTTTTCCTTGTGGTAATTCAACTATGGTCCAAGTCTTGTTGCTTTGAAGTGCATTGATTTCTTCCTTGACAGCTTTCCTGCACTTAGGATCTGCCATAGCCTCCTCTACTTTTTTTCGAATGAAAACACTGTCTACCTTTGTAGTAATTGCTCAGAAAAAGGGCTTCAAGTTTCCATATGCAACAAACCTTTGAATTGGATGGTTTGTGCATTTTCTCACACCTTTCCTCTGAGCAATAGGCATATTAGTATTATCAATAAAAGGAACATAATTTTTAGCTTGAACCAATTCCTTATCAGGTAATTCATTACCTTCCAAATTCTTAGGAGAAGTAGGACTGAGGTCAAGCTCTCAGCAAAATCCAGGCTGTAAGGTGGTCTCAACAGTGAGCTTTTGCCTTATTTTGTAAACACTGAGGTCCTTTTTCTCAAGTTGAGGATTTTTGAATGTTTGTGGAGGTTTGAACGGACTGAGATTTGGCTGAAGGATAGGTGAAGATGCAGGTAAAGGTGAAGGCAAAGGTGTAGTTAAGGATGTTGGTTCAGGTACAACAGGTGAAGGAAGCTGTAATGTAGAAAAACATGCAGCATTAGGTGATATGGGTGATGCAACAATAGGTGAAGGTACAACAATTGGTAAAATAGGCTGTAGAGGAGCTAAAGGAAGTTGAAATTCTGCTAAACTCTCCCCTTGAATTTCAGTTTTAGGTTAATAAGGTTTATTTTCAAAATATGTTACATCCATGGAGATATAGGTCTTTTTGGTGAGAGGAGAGTAACATTTGAATCCTTCTTACTCGAGGAATACCCTAAGAAGACACATTTTATAGCCTTGGTGTCTAATTTGGATCTTAACTGTTGATGAACATGTACAAAAGCAGTGCATCCAAAGATTTTTATTGGAAGGGTGGATGAAACTGGTTTGAAATGGGGATAGTTTTCAAGAAAAACACTCCGTGGAATTTTATGGCCTAAAGGTTTGCTAGGTATCCTATTTAAAAGGTAAGTTGCAATAAGAATAGCTTCCTCCAGAAATGCTTAGGGACATTTGTAGCAAACAGTAAGCAGCGAGCTACCTCTAACAAGGGTCTATTCTTCCTCTCGGCTATCCCATTTTGTTGGGTGAATCTACACATGAAGTAATATGCACTATTCCATTTTCTTGGAGGAAAGAACCTAGAGATTTTGTAAAATAATCACCCCCATTATCAGTTTGGAGAATCTGAATTTTACTTTTAAACTTAGTTTCTACCATATTATGGAATTTCTTAAAAATAGCTTCAGTGTCATATTTGTCTTTCATTAGGAGGTCCATGTAGTCCTAGAATGATCATCAATAAAGGTAATAAACCATCTAGACCCATCTAGGTTTTTGACTCTTGAAGGACCCCAAATGTCACTGTGCATGAAGGCAAAAGGGTGAGAGGATTTATATGGAGATGGGGAATAAGTTGTTTTGGTATGCTTGGCAAGTTGGCAAATGTTACATGTAAACAATTTTGGGTTTTTTTTGATGAATAGGTGCCTTGGTGAGAACATCTTCCAATTGACCTTTTGTAGGAACAAAATTCAGTTTTACCAACCCACCATTCACCTTTTCAGAAATGAAATCGATTTCTACATGTTTTGTTCTGTCATGGTGAACTGGATTTTTAGCAATACTTATAGCAGACTGACTGTCACTTTGTAGCTCAAAGTGTTTGCTGTGACAAAGTTCCAGTTCTGTTAATAATCTTTGTAACCAGATTCCTTCACAAATTCCAAGTGCAAGGGCCCTAAACTCAGCCTCAACACTGCTTCTGGAAACCACTGCCTGCTTCTTGCTTCTCCAAGTCACTAGGTTCCCCCAAACAACTGAACAATATCCAGTAGTGGACTGCCCAGCTTGCATCCGAGAAAATTCTTACTGATTTGTCTTCATTTTTTTCTAAAAATTAACCCATGTCCAGGAGTCATTTTTAGATATTTCAAAATTCTGGTCTAGTGAGGGATAAGTAGATTAATTTACCTACTAGCCTTTGATACTGCTCTTTGTTCACAGGGCTTCCAATTTCTTCCTTTCTCAGTTTTAAATTTGCTTCCATAGGAGTTTCTGCAGGCCTACATCCAATCATTCCACACTCTAAAAGTAAATCTAGGATATACTTTCTTTGGTTGATGACTATTCCTTCCTTTGATCTAGCAACCTCCATGCTTAAGAAGTATCTCAAGCTTCCCAAGTCCTTGGTCTCAAATTCATTTGCCAGTAGCCTTTTTAATCTGTCTATTTCAATAAGATCATCTACTATTATGATGATATCATTTACATAGACAATTAATATTGCCTTTTTCTTGTTTGGTGTGGTTTTTACAGAAAAAGTATGATCTGACTGACATTGCTTGTAACCATCTTGAACAATTACCTTTGTAAATCTATCAAACCAGACCCTAGGTGACTGTTTTAGGCCATATAGAGACTTCAATAGCCTACAAACTTTCTGTTTTCTTGAATTTTCCTTTACACCCGGTGGAATCTGCATGTATACCTCCTCTTTCAAATTCCCATTCAAGAATGCATTCTTGATGTCTAGCTGATGCAGTACCCAATCCTTAGTTACTTCTAAGGATAACGACACTCTTACAGTGTTCAACTTTGCCACTGGAGCAAAAGTTTCTTGGTAGTCCACTCCATAAGATTGAGTGAATCATCACAAGATGTAATGTGGACAATCCCTTTTTCTCTAAAGAAAGATCCTAGTGTTTGGGTAAAGTACTCACTGCCATTGTCAGTTTTAAGAATCTGGATATTACTTTGGAACTGATTTTCAACCATTTTGTGGAATTTTTTGAATATTTCACTAGTTTCTGATTTGGCTTTCATTAGAAATGTCCATGTAGTCCTAGAATGATCATCAATGAAAGAGATAAACCACCTATACCCATTTAGACTTTGTACTCTTGAAGGGACCCAAATGTCACTGTGAATTATGGAAAAAGGTTTGGAAGATTTGTATGGAGAAGGATGATAAACACTTTTTGTTTGCTTGGCAAATTGACAAATGTCACACAAAAAATATTTAGGACTTTTATTAATGAACAACTTAGGTAATAATTTTGCAAGTTAAAAGAAGTTAGGGTGTCCTAATCTAAAATGCCATAACATTATTTCTTCAGAAGAATCAGAGTATTTTGGTGGGATAGAATCAAACTAAGATAGGTAACCTGAGTAAGCTTTTTTCTTGGAAGGCAGACTTTCTTTAAGTATGTAAAGACCTCCACATAGCTTAGCTCTGCCAATCACCTTCCCCGAGCTTAAATCCTGAAATTCACAAACATTTGAGTCAAATTTAGTGTTGCATTGCAAGTCAGCAGATATCTTACTAACTGAAATTAGGTTGCAGGCTAGTTGAGGAACATAAAGGACAGATTGCAGTTTAATATCCTGGTTTATATTGATAGAACCACTCCCTTCAATGGTAGAGAGAGAACCATATGCTATTCTGACATTAGAGTGAGAATCTACTGCTTTGAAGGTCTGAAAAAGCTTTAAATCTCCTGTCATGTGGTCACTAGCCCCTGAATCCACAATCCATGTAGGAACAGTATTGTTGTTAGCCAAATTTGCAAAGGAAAGGCTACTTTCATGGGCTGTAAAAGCCATATTGGAGTCAGGAGCCGTGTTCATGTGTCCAAATAGCTGCTGCAATTCTTCCATTTGTCTCTTGTTGAGGAAACTACCAATGGTGCTGTCAGTGGTTCAGCCTCTGAGCTAATCTTGGAAGGGTTTGGAGAATGCATCTCTGGCTAGGGTTGTAGCTAGGATCGACAACCTAAACTGATACCATGTAGATAATGGATATTCTGTGAAGAGAATCAGATTGAATTCACTGTTTTTCTTAATATAATTGATAACAACAGCCCCTATTTATAGTTTACAATAGAGCCTAATCTAAGGAAAAATTACACGAAAAATCAGCAACTATATCTGCACCTATTACATAAATTCAGCACTTATTTATCTTAAATAACAGCAGCTAAATATCTGGGATAGAATTCCCCAACTTATTGCAATTTCCATCAATCTACAATCTACAAATATCTTATAACTTACATAAGATAATAGAAATTAGGATGTCCTAATCGAAAGTGCCATACCATAATGTCATGGCTGGAATGAGGAATTTGACTTGGGATAGAAACAGACTGGAAACAACTGGAATCGACATGTCCCCTGAGAGATAAATGCCCTTTAAGGATGTAGAGTCCACCACACAACCTAGCTTTGCCAAGCACCTTCCCCGAGCCCACTGCCTGAAATTCACAAATATCTTTAGCAAACTGAGTTGTGCACTGTAAATCAGTAGAGAGTTTACTAACAGACAACAAATTGCAAGCTATTTTAGGAGCATAAAGCACATCATTGAACTTAAAATTTTAACTAATTCGAATTGAACCACTCCCTTCAATGGCTGATAATGAGCCATCTGCAGTCTTGACATGAGATTTAATGTTTGAAATAAAGACAGGTCTCCTGTCATGTGATCAGAAGCCCCCGAATCAACAATCCATTTGCTACAGCCGTCTTGATTAGCCAAATTGACAAATGATAGCAGTGCACCAGTGATGCAAGTTTGAGGTTGACCAATTTCTGAACTGGTCTGATCAGTGCCTGAACTGACCTTGGATGTATTGGTAGTGGCCATCTAGCTAGGGTTTGTTGTAAGGATCGACAAACCTAATCTGATACCATGTAGATAATAGACATTTTGTGAAGAGAATCAAATCGAATTCTGTTTTTTCCCTCTTTTTATTAATCAACTATATGAGAATATATACAAATCCAAACTTCCTATACTAGGTAACAATATATTACACTAAATACAATATATTTGGTCCTATAAATCAGCCTATAAATCTGCAACAAACAATAATACGTCTACAATTTACACTTATTACCTTGATGCCAAATGGTCAAAGGCATTATAGCATAAGGACATGTAACTTGGATAATAGTTAAAATTATAAGACATTGGATGATTGTTTACTAATAATATGCTTCTGTAGTGGTTTATATTGAATTCCCCTTTTCAGGGATATAGCTCCTAATTTAGAATTACTCTAACAAGAACAAAATTTCCATAATGAAAAAAAAACATCAGTTCTTAAAGTTACAAACGTGTTTGGAATTCTTCAGAGTTGTGGAATATATTAGAAGTATAAATATAATATGGACTTCATGTGCCATTTACCTTAAGAAATCTGTCATGTTTTTTAATTGAGTGACATAATATTGTCAGGCTTACTTAGGACATCTATTGTTGGACCAACGAATTTCCTCAAGCATATTATGATGAGACAGTGATATAGTCAAAAATAAACAGAGTGCTATTGATAGATTCATTAGGGTATTACCACTCTTTTGTGGGAATGTTTAATGATTATCGTTATGGATAAATTTACTAAGGTATTGAACTCTTGTTTGTCCAGTCACCACAAGTTGATTTTGTGATGCTGTTTGCTGATGTTTTAGAGTAGGATATGCTGTGTTAAAATGACAGAGCAATGATATAAATATTTTGGATGATGTAAGATGTAAAAGAGAGGTTGACTCGAGTAAGGTTTTGACTTTCGGCGGAGGTGGTTAAAATTCATTCATTAATGTGTAAGGCTTTTGCTGCAAGTTTCCATCTGTGGGTGGTTTTTATGTTGTGAGGTTCACTTTAGGCAAGGGGGTCTGATGTGAAATTTGCTGCAAAGTTAGTGAAGAGTCATCCATATCTATAATTAATTCCTAAAGAGTTCCAGATAAGGAAGAAAACTATAACAGCTCTTTGCCACTTTCAGAATTATTATGATAGCTTTGATCTCTAGTGTTTTTAATCTATAAGGAATTAATTTTTATTTATGGGGGAGAGATGTCATAAGAAGTTGTTCACAGGATGGACCTGATTGGATTACCATTTTTTCTAGAGCAAAATAAGATTGTTCTGTGTGTTCTGATTCTATTATTGATGCTGGATCATTTCCAAAGTGTTTTAAAGAGGGGTTGTCCTGATGTAGGTCAGCTTCTGGCTTAGATCAACTGAGTCTCCATCATCCTAATAAAAGTTTCAAACACGAGACATCATACACTTTAGGATGTATTGGAGGAGAAGATATTTTTTAGGTCCTTTAAAGAGCACATGTAAGAATCAAAATCTTGTTTGTTTGTGAGTTGTGATGATAATAGATATCAGTTTTATTTTAAAGAATGAAAGAACGCATTTACATCATCAAAATAGATTTATACCATGTACAATGCATTTGCTTTCAACCAATTGAACGGTTAATATAATTTTTTAAGGTAATGATTATCGTAATTTTAAACACATCCAAATGTATAGATCTAGAACTCTTCACATGGTTATGTAGCTTCTGACTGTATGTTTTCTCTAACTCCATATACCAGTATGACAATCATAGCCCTTGTTGATATTTGATCAAACCTAAAATTGTATGTTTAAGTACTACTATCCGGTCTACCATCTATAAGATTTCTATTATGATTGGTGGCATTCCTCTGCTTGGTGATTGTTTGCTACCTAAGGTAGAATCCAGCCACTTGCATGAAAATATGCTTTAGGATTTGATCTCTTGACTCTGCTTCTATGCTGAGAAATGTGATGGGATTTCAAAGAAGAAAATTAGTTCTTACTGCCTTTGGGCAACCCTCAACAATTAAGAGGTCCATGCAAGGAACATGGGGACTAATTGAAGTAATGAGCCTCCCAATTGGAATTTTAATGGTTACTAACTTGTAATTGCACTTTTCTGCTGAGAAAAAAAGTAATAGCATAAAATAATTGCAGTTGAAACGAGCCTAGTCGAGCTCGAGTAGTGCTAAGCTCGACTCGGCTCGTTAAGATTTCGAGTCGAGTTCGAGCTTGAGTAGTTTTTAACGAGCCTGAATAATTTGAGCTCGGCTTGGCTCGTTAAGAACTCGAGTCTAGTTCGAGCTTGAGTCGAGTTCAATCGAGTCGAGTGTTGACCGAGTCGGACTCGAGTAGCTAGCGATCTGTCTCGTCCATTTAAAGCCCTATTAGGAAAAAAACTTTGATACACAAGTTGTGTAAACTACAAGGTTGTTAATTTTAGGGTTTAGAGATCTAGGTTGTTGGGTTTAGAATTTAGGATTTAGATTTTAGGGTTTAGGACTTATGTTTAGGGTTTATGTTTTAGGATTTTAGGTTTAGAAATTTAGATTTTAAAATTAAAAAATTTAGTATATTATATTTTCGAGTAACTTGTGAGCTTTTCGAGTCGGGTATCGAGTAGCTCGACTCGGCTCGTTAAGAACTCGAGCCGAGTTCGAGCTCGAGTCGAGTCCAATCGAGTCTAGTGTTGACCGAGCTTTGACCGAGTCGAGCTCGAGTAGCTCGCGATCTGTCTCGCCTCATTTACAACCCTATAGGTGGTGCTAACTTGTAAGGACTGTCTATAATTAAAGTTCAGCAATGTTTTACTGGTAAAATCTTGTTATTGAAGGAAAAAGAGAAGCTACCTCCTTGTCCTTTATTGTTCCGTTATCAAATATTTACTTTACACTATCAGTTCGGGAAATGCTTTTTATCCCTGGAAAAGAAATCTGACTAGAGGTCTCCAAAAAGGATTTTGTAGATTCCTTGAAATGTAAAATTATAATGTAATTTTGTGCTTGTTAAATCCTGTTATTTGGATCATATAAAGTTCATATATGTGCTGGTGAACCAGCAATAACACATGCATTATTTCTGCCCTTGGAGTTTCATTTAATCTTGTTTCGTACGGTTATTCTTTTTACTACTCGCAGGATAAAAGGCTTAAGGAGCATTTTGACACTATTCCTTCATTGGAAGAGCTTCAGGCATTGGGTGGAGAAGATTTTAGAGCTGATATTATTCTTGTTGATTTTGAGAAAGATAAAAAGCTATCTATGCTGAAGCAGTTGATTGTGGCACTGGTTAAAGGATTGAATTCAAATCCAGCTGCAATTATTAAAAAGATTGCTGAACTGGTGAGAATATTTTAATATTTCTTTTCTTCTTTATCCCATCTTCCTCTGACCCACGGCGCCCAGTGTTCTCATTGACTGTATTTCTGATTGTTTTGTTACATTGTCAATAGCAACGAATGGCTAGTTTCATCTATTTAATGTTGTGTTGTTACCAGATGGATTTCTTTTCTTTGTTTTTGAAATCAGATTTCTTTATGCAAGCACAGTAGCACACTATGAAATCAGATTTCCTACTCTTACCACTTCAGCTTCTTCTAGTGATAATGGTAAACAAAAGGAAGTGTTTATTTACCATTCAATGCAGCAGGCAGTTTGCTACTGATGTTTGCTAAATGTTAAGCTGTATTTATTTCACAGAGAATGCAGGCGATTTAAGAAACCTGTCTGAAATTAATTTGGCCTGTAGCATGTATGAAAAGATTTTAGAAATGAATGTTTTAGACTAGAAGGTAACTAACAAAATGCCTGGTTTTTATGTTTGTGCTTGGCCATGGAAGGGTCATTACATTTTTGGAATAAAATTTCTAAATTTGAAATTAAGTTATTCCATAGGTTGATAAAGTAACTTTGTAAGTTTGCATATAGTTTAATTTTAGCTCTCTGCATTAAGTATGGGATATAAATAGGATAAAACCTATAGACAATGCTGGCTAGTTTAACCCTTGAACAATGGGATGAGCCAATAGTGTCTTGTTCGTCCTCAATTTGTCTTTCTTACTCATACTACGTATGTTACTCAAACTTGGAGGTGAATGCTGGATACATCTTGTATACGGTACGGATATGCTTGATTTTGTTTCTAAGTTTTTCCATATAGTTGCGTACCTGTGCCCATTTCCGAATATGTGTCAAATGTGGATATTGAACATGTGTATGTTGGAAAAAATGAAGAATCAGGGCAACATAGTGTATTCCTATTGGAAGTCCTTTGTAATCATTTATTTCATCTTTTCGGTTCATTGGTTGTTTATAATGATTTCTTTTCTTCTATCTCCTGATATTTGCCTAGGTTTCTGATTTTTATAAACGTTCAACTACTGAAAGTCCAGCAAAAGCTGCACTAGAGGAAACCTCCCACATGTCTGAAAATCAAAGTGTCCAGATGCTGGGGCAAATAAAGCATGGTTTATGTTGTCCTCGAGCCATTTTGTTTAAAGTTTTAGCAGATACTGTAGGGCTTGAAAGTAAGCTCATCGTGGTAAGCTCCTCTTCCCTTCCTCTTCAATTGTTAGGTTAGATTAGAAGATTTATTTCTTCTTTCATTCACATCATACATCAGCTTCACGTTTCAGACCGTGTGAAATTAAGTTGAATAAGACAGAAGATTTTCCAAGGCATTTTCTATTGTCAATTGACAAATGTTTGACTGAAAGGCTGTGCTAATTTCCTATGTCGTTCTTTCAGGGTTTGCCAAATGATGGGGCTTTTGAGTGTCCAGATTCATACAAACATATGTCTGTGATAGCTGTGTTAAATTCTGTGGAGCTATTGGTTGATCTTATGCGGTTTCCCGGTCAGTTGATACCACGATCAACAAAGGCAATTTTTATGACCCATTTTTCAGCAGCAGGGGAGAGTGATTCTGCTGAAAATGACTCATGTGATTCACCATTGGAGCCAAATAGTCCTCTTTATGGACTTTCTGAGAAATTTGAGCATGACAGGTCAGTAGATGGCATTTGAGTTTTGACAGATTCCAATATCCTTTTTAGCTTCTTTGACATAATGTACTTGGTTAGAAGTGTTTGTGAGATGTTTAGAAAGATGGCATTTTTGGATAAGTTGAATGTTATTAACTTATTATTCTAATTTGGGTTGCTGCAGTCTGAAAAAACGAGAACCTTCTGTTCCATTCAAATTAGATGGGTCTTCCACTCTTCCTATATAATTGGTGCTTCACTGCGAATATGATAAAATTGTCCGACACATGTCCAACAGAGATACGGCTCCAACATAATAGAATAGTATGATACATGTCAGGTCACATCAAAGTAAATAATAAAAATATAAAATTGGAAATGGAGGAAAGATGAGCAGGACATGATTGGACTCATTCGGACGGGCTAGACATGCCCAGATACGTGATGAAGTTCCTTTTCTTTTCCATTTCCCCCAAATTTGGAACTACAATGAGCAAATTGGTTCTAATGAGTTTTTTAAGGTTCAAGTTTTTAAATTCAAAATAAAACTAAAAACATTTTTTGGGGAAAGCTATTTGCATATTAATGTTTAATTAAAAAAATATCAAAATTTACTTTTTTATTGTATATTATTGGGTAAAAGTATATATATTTTATTTCTGATTTTGTCATACCCGTGTCTTAGTTTTAAGAACTTGCAGTGTTGTTGTTTCCGTGTCATGCCATGTCATCTCATACCAGTTTATGTGTGTCTGTGTTTCCTAGCTCACAAGATAAAAGATCTGCTTGATTGAAAATTATAAATGCTACATGTCTGGTATAATATATTAATTTATATATTTATTTATTGTCTTTAGTCTGTCACATAGTGAACCAAACACTTTCTGGCGTCGTAGCCGAAGAAAGGTTATTGCTGAACAGCGGACTGCCAGTTCCAGGTTCCTCTCATTCTCTTTTTTGTTTTTGATTTGTAAGTAATTGATATGGACAGAAGAAAGGTTTTCCTTATTTTAATTCTGTCGAATAGGGTGCCTTTATATAGGCTACAAGAGTTGGAATTAGACTGATAATAAAACTCCTATGTTAGGCAAAACTCCTACCAAGATAAGGCTAACTTAAAGTAGGACTCTAGGACTCCTAGTTAACCTATACAAGAGTAGAGATAGAGTTAAAGTCCTAATACAAGTAAACTATGTACATACATATCGGCAGGAAGAAAATTAAATATTAGAGTCCTAATACAAGTAGTATTTCGGCAAGTACATTCCTACATGATTTATATATGCTAAAAGTGAACGGCGTAATCCTATTATGTTTGGTTTGTGTTTTATTATGACTCAATATTCTTGTTGCTCCTGACCCAATATAATAGTAACGTAGAGCGAAAATAGGAGGTAAGCGACATTATTTTGGGAGAAATGGATGAAATAGGGAGAGGAACAGAAGAATTAACAGAAAAGAAAAAAATCAATAGGAGAAAATCTCAACATTCATCATCGTAAAACTAAAATAATTTGATATCCATAAGCTAACCAATAGACCCTATTACAATTCAAAATACCAGATTTACCCTAAAACCCTAATACTTGGAAAGTAAGCAAAACTAATACTTATGTGAAGTAGACAAGTAACCTAATCTATATAAAGAGGACAATTGAGCTGAAAGTATAAAACAAAACTTGAGGCTAAATTTTTCTTTAAACACATTGTTCTTCTGCATCTTGTTGGCAGTAGTTATATGAGAGTATGTGTTAAGTAGTTCTTGCTTTAAAATTTTATTGCCTTTGTAGCCCAGAGCATCCATCTTTTCGAGCGTGTGCAAGGTCCATGTTAAGTGGTGATAGGAATTCACATAGAGATTTTGGGGATGATATTGTTACATCAAGGTCCCTTCTGATTGGATTCTTTTTCTGTAAATATGAACTTTGTTCATTTATAAATTGTTGACAAATTTTATTGTTATCTTTGAACTGTAGATCTAGCTATAGATCAGATGGTGCATCAACATCAGAAGCTCGTAGAATGAGAAGAAGAAGCATTAGCATGACTCCAGAGATCAGTGATGATATCGTAAGGTTGATTATCTTTCTTGTTATTATTTATGACATTGTTCGATGCTTGACTAGTCTAAATTTCTTTCTCCACCTCATTTTCATAGCATTTCTGGTCCCCCCCTTCTATTTTCAAGGTGCCTTCACATTTTATCCTTTTAGTTTATCTCAACCATGTCAGGACCATAATAGTTTGAAAAAGGATTTTATATTACAATGTACTAAAAGAGGAATCGACAGATAGATAGAAGTTTCTTTAGAGCAGCACAATTGCCATTTGTTGATAATTATAGGTGGAGCCATTAATATCAATAGCTTTCTTAAATATGCTAGTATATTGAAAATTTTCAATGAACCTTATCTGAAGTGCATAATGTAGAAACTAGGAAGAGATTTTGAATAGAGAATATTTTTTCTCTGGAATTTTTTATTCTATCGAATACACTGGTTTACAAGCCTATTTAAAGATGTTGATTTACAACAGAGACGGAATTCTACTTAGAGCATCTATCTTATCTAGCTAGACTTCTATATGATCTTCTAGTTGGATAAGATATAAAAGTATAAGTTAAATAAAAAAGAAAACTTTGTTTACAAACCAAGTAAGAATTCTAACTAAAAATACAAATACACGAGTACAATCTACACCCCCAAGCGAGAAAGTATATGTTGTAGAGTCCCAGCTTGGATATGAGCTCAACGAATTTGAATCTTGGAAGAGCCTTGGTGAGAACATCAACAAACTGTTTGTGTAGGGACGAAATTTAGCTTTACTGAAGCACTATTGACATTTTCGGAAATGAAGTGTATATTGATTTCAATATGTTTTTCTGTCATGTCAGACATGATTCTTGGTAATACTGATGGAAGATTGGATGTCACTTTGCACCTCAAATTGTCCATGAGTCTAACTCTAATTCTTTCAGTAACCTTTGAATCCATATACCTTTACATATTCCAAGGGCAAGTGTATGATGTTCAACATCAAAACTACTTGAACAATCGTTTGTTTCTTGCTTATTCATGTAACCAAATTTCCCCACACAAAAGAACAATAACCACTTGTCTGTCAGTTAATTCTTTAGCCCAGTTGGCATCAGAAAAAATTTCTACCTTTCGATTCACACTTTTCATGGAAATCAAATCGTGTCTTGGTGTAATTTTGAGATATCTCAATTCTGTTTGCAGCTTCAAGGTGCTCTTCTCTAAAATCATTCATGTGTTGACTTACAAATGCCTATTGAGAAGACAATGTTTGGTCTAGTGAGAAATAACTAATTTCTCAACGAGTCTTTAGTATTGTTCTTTGTCCAATGGAATTTCCATTTCATCCTTTTTGAATTTTAGGTTTGAATCCATAGGAGTTTTGGCTGGTTTGCACCCCAACATATCGGTTTCAGTGAGTAAATCTAGTATGTACATCCTGTGAAAAATCAAGATCTTTAGTTTCACATTTAGCAACTAGAAGACCTTTTAACTTGTTGATTTCTCTAGTGTCTTCATCTGTTATGATGATATCATCCATGTAGACTATGAGAATAGTCTTCTTTTCTAGAGACAATTTCAAGAACAAGGTGTGATCAGACCGACACTATTTATAGCCATCATAGTACTTAATTGTGGCCGCTACGCTACATAACAACCGCATCGTAACGGTTTTGGAGGTCATTGCGACACCGAACCGCATGTGGAATCTGAAAAAGTTAGATTTTTTGCAAAAAAAGCATGACCTTAACAATCGTTACACATCATGTAACGTCTGCGACAGAGACCACAATCACAATTTAATACTATGGTAGCCATATTTGATGACAACCTTGGTAAATCTATCAAATCAAGCTTTAGGTGACTATTTCAAACCATACAATGACTTCAATTTACACATCTAGTGGTTTTCTGAGAGATCTTCCAAGCGAGAGGGAACTTCCACATAGACAGCTTCAAGATTCTCATTTAGGAAAGCATTCTTGATGTCCGACTGTGAGAGGGGTCAGTTTACATTCATTCCCAATGATAACAATATTCTAATAGGGCTCAGCTTGGCAACTGGTGTGAAAGTCTCTTAGTAGTCAATTCCGTAGAATTTGATAAATCCTTATTCCACCAGTCTTGACTTGAACCTTTTTAAAACTTCCATCAAAATTGTATTGGATTGTAAATATCCATTTACATCCTAATGGTTTTTTTCCTTGATGCAGTTTAGTAAGTGAAGATAAATAGAAAACTCTTCTGTTTATTAGATGATTGAAATCTATTATTCAATACAAAGATATTTACAGCCTTATATAGGCTAGGACTTTAAGTTAGATAAGGAGTCCTACTAGGTTTAGTCTTCCTACTCTATCTAAAAGACTTAGAGTAGTACTACAACAATTAAACTAATAAATTAACTCCTATACAAATTAGGATTACTATGCGTATTCTTACACTCCCCCTCAAACTGGTGAATATACGTTGTATAATCCCAGTTTGGACAAAAATTTGCTGAAAAGAGCTTTTGATAGAGGCTTTGTGAGAGTGTCTGCCACTTGTTCTTTTGTAGGAATGTAGTTGAGAGAGACTGTCCCTTTAGCCAACTTCTCAGCAATGAAGTGCCTGTCGATTTCAATGTGCTTTGTCCTGTCATGTTGTACAGGATTCTTGGCTATCTGAATAGTGGATTGGTTATCACAAAAAGATTCAAAACTTTCATCTTGTGCCATTCCCAACCCTCTAAGAAATTTTATTAGCCAAATTCCTTCGCATATTCCCAAGGCTAGGGCCCTGATTTCGGCCTCAACACTGCTTATTGAAACCACCGTTTGTTTCTTACTCTTCCAAGTCACCAAATTCCCCAAACAAAGGAGCAATATCCACTGGTTGACCTCCTGTCTGTGAGCTCTCCTGCCCAGCTTGCATCAGTGTAGATTTTCACAGTTCTATCTTGATTTTTCTTAAAAAATAGGCCGTGTCCTGGTGTCCCTTTTAAATACCTCAAGATCCTCTTTGCTGCATCCATGTGTTATTGTCTAGGGTCTGTCATATATTGACTTATGACATTTACTGGAAAGGAGATGTCGGGTCTTGTGAGGGACAGGTAAATCAATTTACCTACTAATCTTTGGTAGAGTCTTTTGTTAGCTACAAGACCAGTTCCTGGTTTGTTGAATTTTAGGCCTGCCTCCATTGGTGTGTTTGCAGGTTTGCAACCCAGTAAACCCGTTTCTTTAAGAAGATCCAAGATATACTTTTGTTGGTTGATAATTAACCATTTGCTGGTCCTTGCTACCTCCATGCCTAGGAAGTATCTCAAACTCCGAAGATCTTTGATTTCAAATTCTCTACTTAAGAAGTTCTTTAATTTGCTAACTTCTTCATCATCATCTCCTGTCATAATTATGTCATCCACGTACACAATTAAGATTACTCTTTTATTGGAAGAAGTTACCTTACTGAACAAGGTGTGATCGACTGAGGATTGCTTGAACCCATTCTTCAATATAACCTTGGTAAATCTCTCAAACCAGGCTCTAGGAGATTGTTTAAGTCCATAGAGTGATTTTGCTAGTTTGCAAACTTTCTGAGGCTGTCTTACACCTTTTACGACTGAAGGAATTTTCATGTAAACTTCCTCCTCAAGATTTTCATTTAGGAATGCATTCTTGATACCTAGTTGGTGTAGTTTCCAGTCATAGTTTACTGCCAAACTAAGAAGAATTTGAACTGAATTCAATTTTGCCACTGGAGCAAAAGTTTCTTTGAAGTCGATCCCATGGGTTTGAGTAAACCCTTTTGCAACCAACCTTGCCTTGTGTCTTTGAATAGTCCCATCAGAATTATATTTGATTGTAAATACCCTTTTACAGCCGACAGTCCTCTTGCCCTGGGGTAGGTCTATAATAGTCCAAGTTCCATTCTTTTGAAGTGCTTCAATTTCTTCCTCTATAGCCTTCTTTCATTTAGGATTCTGAACTGCTTCTTCATAGCTCTTTGGAATCTGTTCCTTGTCTAAACAAGCTGTAAAAGCTTTGAATGAAGGCATTAAACTTCCATAGGCAGCATACCTTTGGATAGGGTACTTGGTACATTGTCTCACCCCTTTTCTCTTAACAATAGGTTAATAATCATAAAGAAGATGAGAACGTATATTAACAGATTCATTACCTTCACTTTCTTCACAGGCAATTGGACTGAAATTTAATTCTTGACGAGTGCTAGATTGAAGAAGTTTCTGGAATAGTCTTCCTCTTCCGGGTATAGACCTACAATTGTTTTGGAGGCTGTGAAGAAGTTTGACTTGACTGTTTTGATGCAGGAAAAGTAACAGGAGAAAGGTATGGGTTAGGTGATGAGTTAGGAGGAGTATGGGAAGAAGTTTGAGACTCAAGTAAGGGAGGATAATGAGAAGGTGAAGTGAGAGGAACTTGTGTAGGAACAAGCTGAAAATTATTACCAAATGTCTCCCCCTTAATTTTAGTCTTGGAGAAATAAGGTTCCTGCTCAAAAAGGGTTATATCCATAGTAACAAAGATTTTTTTAGAAGGGGGATGATAACATTTGTAGCCTTTCTTGAGTGAAGAATATCCAATTAAGACACATTTGAAAGACTTGGGATCAAATTTAGATCTCGTAGGACTGAAATTCCGTAAACACAGTGCAGCCAAAGATACGCAAGGGAAGATTAGAGTTCATAGGTTTGAAGATGGAAAGAAAGACAAGAATACATCCCTCTGTGTTTGAAAATTCAATACTTTACTAGGCATACGATTAATAAAATAAGTAGAGGTTAATATGCCTCACCCCACAAGTAATGAGAAACATTGTTGGAAAGCATTAGAGCTTGGATTACTTCTAAAAGATGTCTACTTTTTCTTTCCGCAATCACATTTTGTTGTGGAGTATCAACACATGAACTTATATGAACAATGCTTTTATCTTTGAAGAATTCACCTAAGGACTTAGTGAAAAATTCCCCCCATTGTCACTTAAAAATTTGGATTTTAGTCTTAAATTGGGTTTCAACCATACTGTAAAATTGTTCAAAGACTTGACTAACCTCTAATTTTTCTTTTAACAAGTATGTCCAAGTAAGCCTACTATGATCGTCAATAAATGTGATAAACCAACGGCCCCCAGTAATATTCTTCACACGAGAAAGACCCTAAACATCACTGTGGACAAGGGAAAAATGATGTGAGGGTTTATAGGTAGAGGGTAAATATGAATTTCTAGTCTGTTTTGCAAGAGGAAAAACATGACATTTAAAAGAGGAAGGTTTTTTATTAATAAATAACTTGGGAAACAATTTGGAAAGATAGAAAAAACTTGGATGGCCTAACCTAAAATGCCACAACATGATATCATCTTGTCCTAAGGAAGAAATACAAGCTGTAAAAGAAGGGTTTTGAGGGAATTGAATACTGGAGAAGACATATAAAACATTTTGCAAGCTAGCATTGCTAATCGTCTTCTTCCTGTTCAGTTCTTGTAAAACACAATCAGAACCCTTAAACTTCAGGACACAATTAAAATCCTTGGATAATTTACTCACTGACAATAAGTTGCACTTTGGATCAGGCACAAATAACACATCTTTCAGAAGTAAATCTTGAGTAAGAAAGACAAAACCTTTTCCTTGGATTTTATAGTGAGACCCATCGGGTATCTTAATGGAGTTTTTAAAGGAAGAGGTATGTAGATAAAAAACAGTTCCTTATTACCAGTCATATGGTTAGTGGCTCCAGAATCAATAATCCAAGTAGATATATTTGAAGTTGAAAGAAAAGCAGTAGGGGAGAGATTTACTCCATACCTTCAGGTTCTGTACTCGCCAAATTACCTTCAATATTTCCAGTTAGTTTACTAAACATTTTTTGTAACTGAACCATTTGTTTTTTAGTAAAACCACCTGAAGTAGTAGTTTGACTATCATCAGAGGAGGAGGCAAATTTGTTTTTATTATTGTCAGGCTTCTAGTCAGAGGTCTTCCCGTGTAATTTCCAGCAATTTTCCTTTAAATGGCCTTGTTTTTTGCAGTAGTTACATGTAGTTCGTCCCTTCTTTGTTCTAGGGGTGGAAGTAGACTGTGTGACCATGGCAGAGCTGTCAGGAACAAGGGCTTCTGGAATCATGTAGAGGCGACGACTTTCCTCTCTTCGAATCTCAGAAAAGACCTCTCTCAGTGAAGGAAGGGGATTAAGGCCAAGGATCTTGGATTTGACTGGATCAAAATCCCTATTTAAGCCATTGAGGAACTGGAAAATTCTTCTCTGTTCGTTAATCTTTCGAAACATTGCAGCATCAGTTGGGGTCTCCCATTAATGGGCTTCATACATGTCAATTTGCTGCCACAGATTGGTGAGAGTTGTGTAGTATTGAGTAGCAGTCATATTATCCTGTTTCAGTGCAATAGCAGTGCTTTCGATCCCAAACTTCCTCCATTTAGCAGTCATATTTACCCTATTTTCAAAAGGGAAAGGTTGAATTCCCATTTATTTCTGCAGAGAAAGGGAGGAGAGTGATCTCACTCTTGTCTCCATACTTCCTCCATCTCTCTTCTTCATAAAGACCCAAAGACAGGCCTAATCTTTGTCATTTAGAGTGTTATTTTTCGATTTGATATTGACAATATTATAATCTCCGCTCAAGGATCTACATATCAAGGTAAGATTCATCAAAAATAGTGGAAGAACAAGTATATGAGTTTGGTGGGGGCTTTGGTGAAAATGGGTTAGAGGATGAGCAAATCTTGTTTTTCCACCTTTGAATGTAAGTCTTACGCCTTTCATGTTTTGCAAGGTTGTAATTCGATTTACAACTTCCTTGTGTAGTGAAAGAGGTTGGAGAATCTTCTAAAAATCTAGGGAAGGAGAAGGTTTGAGGATTTGAGTAAGGAGCTTCATTTTCAGCTTTTGGGAGGAAGGTTAGTACTAGGGACGGAGCCATGATTTGGGGTTGGGGAGGTGGGCAAAACATAAATGTTTGTCAGTAGGGGGCAAATTTAAAAATAAACTAATTTGTAAAGAAATTTATATAGGATGACAAATTTTGGAAAAAAAATCTTGGCTTTGTTTGCTTAATTTGATGCTTATTGTTGTTTTTGGGTGTTTGGGTGGTAGAGACCCTTTTGGTGATCAACTCGTAATTGATGATTTCCCAAGCTAGGGGGTTGTGTATGATTTGGGGGCTTTGGGTACCAGGGGTACCGTACCGGTATGCGAGGGTCAGTATCGGTACCAATTGGGCATTCTGCCAAAAATGTTGAAATGGAGCCAAAGGGGGTGAAAAATTATGGGATGTGGTCCAATGGGCTTTTAATGAGATAACATGAACTATAAAATTGAGAATCGAGAAATTATCCTTTTATACGAGCATAATGTGTAATAATTCGGTAAATTTAATTGGGTGACTTGTTAATGGTAAATGCATATGTTGATGGGATACGTATACCCAGAGAGCGTATTGCAACACCATGAGATAAGACACCGATTGTATGATCTCGAGGCTGTGTAACACTGGGTCTCATTCGAAGATACTCGAGGAGGGGTTTTGAGTATGAGTTGTATGTTCACGAGGTTGTGTGACACCGGGTCTCACTCAGAGTATACGTTCCCAAGGTTGTGTGACACCGGACCTCACTCTAGGTTTGTGGTAGTGCATATGTTTGACATGTTGGTATGTTGGCATGTTGCATTGGAGGAGCACCATGAGAGTAGGATTTCAGAGCATCGACTTGTTCAGAGTACAATACTTAGATTTATTTGGGCTATGTATTCGTAGGACCCTATTGGTTGTATTGTAACTCATATTTTAGATTTTTTTAACCGTAGAATCAAATGCTTTTATAATTTATTTTAATGGAATTCTCTTGTAAATGTTTTTCAGATACTTATCTATGTTTGAAATATTTGAACTTAATAGATTTTATGGAATTGGATTGTAGATTGGGTTAAACTAGGTCAAAATTTTATGGTTGTGAGTTGGGCTTAAGGCTCAAATCCTTTTTCTCTGAGCATTCTCTAATCCTCTTTTTCTGAGCAATAGGTAGATTAGAATTATCAATAAAAGTTACAAAATATGACACTATGAAGATACGATACCTGTGTCACTGTGATGTTGCAAGAGTCGGTTCCAGTTCTTGACATGTTTAGAGTTGTGTAATTTCCTCAGGATTAGGACTTTCCCTCCTTGTATAGATACGAGGCTTATTTTTCTTTCAAGTTGAGTTTTGGATGATGTTTGGGTTTTTTGTGGAGTTTTTTTTTATGGTGTTTGAGTTTTTGGTGAAGGTGTGGAATGTATAGGCTCTTTGGTGTAGGTAGGAATATCAATGGACTGAATCTGTTTAAGTTTGTCCAAAGATGCAATTCATTGTAATTCTCCCATGAATTTTAGACGTAGAGAAATAATGTTTTTATTCAAAGAAGATAACTTCCATTGAGGTATATATTTTTGGGTAGTAGGAGAATAACATTTGTAGCGCTTATTTGTGGATGAATAGCTTATGAAATGACATTTAATGTATCAAAGATCAAATTTGGTTCTAAACTGATGGTGAATATGCACAAAAGTGGAGCAACCAAAGATCTTTAATGGAAGGTCAGAAGAAGGATTTAAAATGTGGGAAGTTTTGAAGCAGGATGTCACGAGGTCTACTAAATTGTAACACTCTACTAGGCATTCTATTTATAAGCTACGTACTAGGTAGCAATGAAGATGGTTTCTTCCAAAAATGTTTAGGAACACTAGCGAAAACATCAAGGATCTTGCTACTTCTAGAAGGTGTTTATTTTTCCTTTCAGCTACCCATTATGTTGTGGTGTGTCAACACAAGAACACACTTGAATTATTCCCTTTTCTTTTAAATAGGAACCCAATGCCTTACTAAAGTTTCCACTCCCATTATCGGTTTTAAGGATTCAGATATGACTATGAAATTGACTCACACTTGAAATACTCCCTTTTCTTTTAAATAGAAATGTCCTAAAAGGTTCATCTATGTTTGAGATGAACCAACGAGATCAAGTAATGTTTCTAACTTTAGAAGGGCCCCAAATGTCATTGTAAGTAACTAAAAAAGGATCTTAGGGTTTATAATGAGTTTGAGGATAAGTAGTTTTGGTATGTTTGAGGATAAGTACGATTGAGGATTTTTGTTAATGAATAACTTGGGAAACAATTTAGTAAGATAGTGAAATTAGGATGTCCTAGTCTAAAATGTTGCTACATAATATCATTGAAAGGGAACTGTGAAGTACAACTTGAGCGAATTTGTCTTTTAGGAGGAGGTTGTCTTTTGAGTAGGTAGAGTCCACCAGACATCTTAGTACTACCAATTACTGTTCTCGACTCTTGTTCCTGAAGTTCACAAAGATTTGAATTAAATTTAATGAAGTAATTCAAATCATGAGAGAGCTTGCTAACATATAGATGATTCCATGCCAAGCGAGGAGCATAAAGCACATATGTAATTGTAAGGTCCTTAGTTATTTGAACAATGCCAATTCCTTCAACTTTTTTTAAAATGATCCATTTGTTGTCTTCATATTGGAGGTTATATCTAGTTTTTTGAAATTCTGAAACATCTTAATATCACCCGTCATATGGTCAAATGCCCCAGAGACTACTATCAATTTTGTGTTGGTCTTGTTATCAACAATATTTGCAAATGAAATACTACCGTGATGAGTGTAAGTAATTGATATGGACAGAAGAAAAGTTTTTCCTTGATTTAATTTTGTCGAAGAAGGGCCTTTATATAGGCTACAAGAGTTGGATAGACTAATAATAAAACTCCTATGTTAGGTAAAACTCTTACCAAGATAAGGCTAACTTAAAGTAGGACTCTAGGACTCCTAGTTAATCTATACAAGAGTAGAGATAGAGTTAAAGTCCTAATACAAGTAAACTATGTACATACAAATCTGCAGGAATAAAAATTAAATATTAGAGTCCCATCGGCAAGTATATTCCTCGCTCCCCTCAAGCTGGTGTATATACATTGTATATGCCCAGCTTGGAAATAAACGCAGTAAATGTTGCTAGAGGCAAAGCTTTTGTGAGTAGATCAGCGAGTTGGCTAGCGGATGGGACGTATGATAGTCGAGCTGTCCCATTCTTGACTTTTTCGGCTATAAAGTGCCTATCAACTTCAACATGTTTGTACGATCTTGTTGAACTGGGTTCTTAGCAATTTTTATAGCAGATTGGTTATCATTAAAAATCTCAAAATCGCTAGCAATTCGAGGGTCCACTTCATTGAGAAGTTTAAGAAGCCAAAGGCCTTCACACATGCCTTGGTCTAGTGCTCGAAATTCAGCTTCTGCACTAATTCGAGAAATGACATGTTGTTTCTTACTCTTCCATGTCACAAGATTACCCCAAACAAAGGAACAATATCCAGTTGTGGATCTTCGATCTGTCAAATTTCCAGCCCAACTCGAGTCTGTATAGATCTTAATAGATCTGTCAGTACTTTTCCGAAAAATTAAGCCATGTCCGAGCGTATTTTTGAGATATTTGAGGACTCGATAAGCTGCTGCCAAATGCTCTTCAGTGGGGCTGCTCATATGTTGACTTAAAATATTAACAAAGAATGTTATATCAGGCCAAGTAAGGGATAAATAAATGAGTTTCCCAACAAGCCTCTAAAATCTTTCTTTATCTCGAAGAGGAGGACCTGCCGAGTTGAATGAAAGATTAGCATCCATAGGGGTATCGACTGGTTTGCATCCAAGTAAACCAGCTTCTTGGAGAAGATCAAGCACATATTTCCGTTGATTAATGACTAATCCTTGCTTAGATCGAGCTACTTCCATTCCCAAGAAGTACCGAAGTTTTCCCATGTCCTTAGTCTCAAACTCCCTCTGAAGTATTTGTTTGAGTTTAGAAATTTCTGCTTCATCATCTCCGGTGATGATAATGTCATCGACATAGACAAGTAGAAGGACCTTCTTCCCGTTCGAGCATGCTCTAAAGAAGAGTGTGTGATCGGCAAGGGATTGATTGTATCCACTTTTGAGGATAACCATAGTAAATCTCTCGAACCAGGCCCGCGGAGATTGTTTAAGGCCATATAAAGACCGATTCAATTTACACACTTTCTTTGCTCCTCCAAAAGCTTGAAGTCCGGGAGGAATCTTCATATAAACTTCTTTAGCCACCAATCGTGCCTTATATCGCTGAATACTCACATTTGAATTATATTTGATCACAAATATCCATTTGCATCCGATAGCTTTCTTCCCGGAAGGTAAATCAGTAATCGTCCAAGTAGCAGTTTTTTCAAGTGCCGAGAGTTCTTCTTGGACAGCTCTCATCCACCGTGGATCACTAAGAGCATCATTAATATCTTTAGGAATTTTGTGGGCATCAAGGCTAGCTGTAAATGCTTGAAAAGAGGGCATTAGAGAAGAGTAACCAGCAAACTTTTGTATAGGATGCTTAGTACATGTTCGAACTCCTTTAGGAATGGCAATAGGAAGATCATCTAAATTCTGTGAAGAATGCTTACTTGTCTCATTAATATGGGCTGCTGAATTCATATCCAATTCTTGGCGCGTAGTAGATTGCAAGATGGACTCAGGGATACGTTTTCGTCGGTTATAAACATGAACAATAGGTGGGACAGAAGTTGTGGACTGTTTTGTGACAGTTTCGGGTGATAGATTATGCTAGGAAGAAGGGGTGGGCTGTTATGGCTGTTGTAAAGAAGGCGACAAATTTGATTTTGGGAAGGACAAGGAAGGTGGTATTACCTCGGAAAGTGGTGAGAGAGGTTGAGAAGACTCCCCCTTAGCTCTGGTAGGTTGGAAGTAAGGCTTTTGTTCAAGAAAAGTCAGGTCCATAGTGACAAAATATTTCTTGAAGGGAGGGTGAAAAACTTTATACCCTTTTTTCCTGGAGGAATACCCAACAAACACACATTTAATAGCTCGTGGTTCAAGTTTGGATTTGTTTGATTTGTGATTGAGAATGAAAGTAGTACAACCAAACATTTTTAGAGGAAGAATAGAAGAAATAGGTTTGAAACTAGGGTAATACTTCAAGAACAAAGATTGAGGTGATTTAAAGGCAAGAACCTTACTTGACATTCGGTTGATAAGATAAGTTGCAGTCAATAAAGCTTCACCCCAAAGATAATGAGGAACATGATTAGTAAAAAAAGGGCTCGGGTTACCTCAAGGAGATGACGGTTTTTTCTTTCGGCAATACCATTTTGTTGAGGGGTGTCAACACATGAACTAAGCTGAACAATCCCATGTTTGTGAAAGAATGATCCCAAGGAGTGAGCAAAATATTCCCTACCATTGTCAGAATGAAACTGTTGTATTCGGGTATGAAATTGGGTTAGAACCATATTATAGAATTGTTCAAAGATGATAGGAGTATCGGATTTTTCTCGCATAAGAAAGGTCCAAGTAAGGCGAGTATGATCATCAATAAATGTAATAAACCACTTACAATGGTTCGCATTTTGTACCCGAGAAGGTTTCTTAGTATGTTTCGCAATAGAGCATGCATCACAATGAAATAAACTTGGTTTTGTATTAACAAACAATGAAGGCTGAAGTTTAGCAAGATAATGAAAACTGGGATGACCTAAACAATTGTGCCATAACATAACAGAATTTAAATGCGAAACAGTAACTAATGTGGGAGAACTTTGAGAGAGAACGTAGAGCCCATTTTGCAACCTAGCTGCACCAATCCTCTTCTGTGAATTAAGTGCCTGCAAAGTACAACCAGAAGCATTAAAATAGCAATTGAAATCCTTGGATAATTTGCTCACAGAAATGAGATTAAATGTGAGCTTAGGAACAAGGAGAGTATCCTCAAGGATTAAGTTACCCACTTGAATGGATCCACGGCCTGTGATCTGAGAAATCGTCCCATCAGCAGTTCGAATACTCGTACCAGTTGTCGGTTGAAAGGTAGAAAAGAGACTTCGATCCCCAGTCATATGATCTGACGAACCGGAATCCAAAATCCAAATTGGAGTTGTTTTGGAAGTAGTAGGAGCAGAGGAGAGAGGAGTACCGTCTTGTTCTGCAACAGTTAAATGAGCCTCACGAGTTCCTTGAAATTTCTCAAACAATTTCTGGATTTCCATCATATGGTCTTTAGTGAATCGGATACCAGAAGATGAAGATTTGGAGGGAGCCCGACCAGAATAAACGAGGCAAGAGGAGAAGGGAAAAAAAATTCTGTCTAAAAAGGACAGAAAAAATATTTTGTCGGTTCAAGAGGAGGGGAAAATTATCGGGAGGTGAGGGAGAGAAAAAATTCTCTGAGAGGAAGAATAAAAAAAATTATGTCGAAAAAGAGACAGAAAAAAATTGCCAGCAATGTAATTTAGGCTGATACCATGTAAGTAATTGTTATGGACAGAAGAAAGGTTTTTCCTTGATTTAATTCTGTCGAATAGGGCCTTTATATAGGCTACAAGAGTTGGAATTAGACTAATAATAAAACTCCTATGTTAGGTAAAACTCTTACCAAGATAAAGCTAACTTAAAGTAGGACTCTAGGACTCCTAGTTAATCTATACAAGAGTAGAGATAGAGTTATAGTCATAATACAAGTAAACTATATACATACAAATCTGCAGGAATAAAAATTAAATATTAGAGTCCCATCGGCAAGTATATTCCTACAATGAGAAACTTGAATTTTGTTCACTAGGTGTGGACAATTGTTCAAATATATTTTGTAGCTCTTCAGTCTATTCTTTGCTGAACAATTTGCCATTACTGCTTTAAACAGTCGAATAACTTCGAGATGTTGTCTTTGCGGGAATAAGTCTCCTTGACTGTTGCCCAGATTTCACTCCTCCATTTTTGGGTCCGCTAGTTCAGGTATAGTCATGGTTTTTGGGAGATACTCTTCTTTTCCTCTGCACATGATGTATAACATGATAGATTGGGACCAAGGAAGTTAGTATTGGCCTTTGAGTTGGTGGCAGGTGATGGTAGTGGTGAAGTATCAATAATGGTGATTTGGAAGGGATTTTGTTCAGATCCTGAATTGACTTTCATTGAGGACTGTGGATTCATCGTGGGAGGGATTTTTTTGAGAAATTTGCCTGATACCATGTAGAAACTAGGAAGAGAGGTTGAACAAATAATTTGGCAATGTTTGGTAAACAACTTTTTATGTTAAAATTAGAGGTTTTACTAGTTAAATTCGCTAATTTAGATATTTGGTAAGTAGCGGATTGAGGTGAAATCTCTCAATTTGAATAACTAATAAAAATAAAAAGATAATTTCAAAAATAAGAAATTAATTTATTAATTAATATATACATCTAAATTTAATAATTAATAAAATCATATTCAAAGTAAAATTTCATAAATAATAAATTATTTTATATATCTAAATTTAATAATTATTAAAATTATATTGAAAAGATAATTTCACAAATTAGAAATTAATATGTATACATTATATATATGCTTAGTAATGATATTAAAAACAATAACTTTTCATAATCTAATTAATATTAATAGGTACAAAATATTAATAACTAATAAATTATTTAAACAAGTATTGAATATAATCATGTTCTTATGCCATTTTACTTGTTCAAATAATCAAATAGTTATCAGTTAATTTTACAAAACACCTAATGCAATTCAGTGGTTAAATCAGCTAATGCTATTTGCTATCAGCTATCTGCTAATGTAATATGCTATCCGTTAATTGCAAAAGCGAGCCTTTGTTCTCTGGGATTTTTTATTCTATCGAATAGATTGGTTTACAAGCCTATTTAAAGAGGCTGATTTACGACATAGATGGAATTTTACATAGAGCAACTATCTTCTCTAGTTTGACTTCTATCTAATCTTCTACTTGGATAAGAGATAAAATACAAGTTAAATAAAAAGAGAACTCTGTTTACAAACTAAGAAGGCTTAATAGAAAAAAAAGGTGCCCAACGTATATTTTTTTTTTCAGTTTGGTGCCTAACGTTTTTTTCGGGCCACTTTGATGCCTAATGTTTCATTCCGTAACTCAAATTGGGTTTTTCCGTCAACGACCGTTAAAAATTTTCCATTAACCAATTATAACATGACACATGGCTTGCTTTATTTATTTGTTTATTTTCTAATTTACTTTAAATTATACATTTCTTGAAAAACCCTAAAGTTTTTATTTCTTTCAAACAAATCCTCAAATCACATCTCCCTCACCGCCCGACATCGTCCACGCGTCGGCGGTTCACTGTTCACCACCCAAGCGTCGAGTAACTCACCATTCAACATCTTCTAGCCTCTAGCCGTCGATTTGAAGCCCGATCGGACTCTTTTTTCTTCATTTTTGGATGTTCGTCGACTGAGCAATCGACGGTTCATTCGCCGGTTTTTGTCGACAAAATTATTGGGTTTTCAGTCGTGGAGGGCCGACGAAAGCAACGATGGCCGGTGGTGGGAGGGGAGAAATTTAGGGATTTAGAGTTTGGGTTTGGGGGTTTTAGAGAAATTAAAGATTTTCTAATTTTTAAAAAATAAAAATTAAAGAAAATACCAATATAGGCCACATGTCGTGTTTTTATTGGATAACGGAAAATTTTTAACGTTCGTCACGATTAAACCCAATTTGAGTTACGGAATAAAACATTAGGTACCAAAATAGCCCGGAAAAAATGGTATATGTTTGGCACCTTTTTGACTATTAAGCCAAGTAAGAATACTAAAACACTGCTACAATCTACAAATAGCCGCAACTATTTTCTTTGGTTTGAACTTAGTGTAATGGAATGAAAGATCTAGTTTATGATGAAGGGGTGGTAATTGAGTTGAGCAGCTCGCAAACAACTCGAGCTCGAGTTGCTAGCGAGTCGAGTTGAGTAAGACCCAACTAGACTCGATAAGTTCGCGAGCAGCTCATTATTTTTAAGGCTATTGAGATATTTTTGCCCTCAAATTAGACTAAAAAAATCAATTTAGCCCTTCGCCGATAAGAGCACCCAATTAAGCCCTCAAGTTCGCAAATTGCATCAAATTATCCCTTTAACCAACGTTGACTGTTACATTGCTGACGTAGTAGTCAACGATGATGACGTGGCAGTACACTGTGGGATGATGACGTGGTAGAGAGGCTGAATTGATTTTTAACTCAATTCGAGGGCATAATTATTTTTTTGCCAAGTTTAGGGAAATAATTGATTTTAATTGAAAGTTCAATAACTTATTTAATATTTAAGTTTAAAAAATAAGAATTCGAGAAATTACTAAAATTTAGAAATATTAAAACTTAATAAATAATCTGTTTAAATTTCAAGTTAATTTAATCAATTTATTTAGTTTTTTAATAAAATAGGATAAATAATTTGGTTTTTCGAGCTAAACTTTTACATATGAAATATATGCAAAGTCGATTAACAAATTTGTGTAAATATCATTTGGGTTCCTGATAATTTAAAAAAATAAGTAAAGTGAGAACTTTTATAAAAATTAAAATATTCTTCAATTTTTGTTTTATAAAAATTCGTAAAATTAATAAAAATAAATAAAACATTCAAAAAATTAATATAAAAAATTAAAATGTAATAGAAATTATAAAATGATAAAATTTAAATACAAAAATTAAAAAAAATGTTTATAAAGTATTAAAAAATTGAACACTTTCATCCAAAAAAAATCTTTGACTTCGTTAGTCTAAGTATTAGCATTTGTTAAACAAATTTTCAGTCGAATCAACCTTGTATTAGAGTAACAATAAAACTCAAATTTTCTTTCGTTTTTCTACATCAAATTGATGCTCATTAATATTTGATGTAGAAAAATAAAGGTAAATTTTAGATTTATTACTACTCTAATACAATGATGGTTTTATTGAAAATATGTTGAAGTAATATTAGTACGTTTAGCATAACCAGAAACAGTAAAAGACTTTTCCGATAGTTTATAAATATTTTAAATTTTTTATTTTTATATATTTATAACTTTTGATATTTTTAATTTTATGTTTTTACTTAATTTTTAAATTTATTATATTGTTTTTAGTTTAAATATTTTATGATTATTTAAATATTTTTTATTTTTTAGCATAAAGATTAAATAAGTTATCAAAGTTTTAATTAAAATCAATTATGCCTTCAAATTCGATTAAAATAATCAATTCAACCCCTCTGCCACATCATCATCGTTGATTATCACGTCAGCATCGTGGACTGTCACATCAGCACCGTTAACTCCCACGTCAGCACTGTAGCTGTCAACATCGGTCAAAGGGTCAGATTGATGCAATTTGCAAACTATAGGGCCTAATTGGATGCGTTTTTCGACGAGGGGTTGAATTGATTTTTTTGGTTGAACTCAGGGGCAAAAATACTCTTTTAGCCTTTTTTTATAAAATTTTAATGGTTTTTTGGTGCCTACCTTAAAAAATTATATTAAAAAAAGTTTAAATGCTAGTTAAAAACTCTAGAATTAATGACTTGCTAGGTAATTTACCCATAAAATATTTGATTTCAAATTCCCAAAATCGTTTTGCATTTCCTGAGAATTCAAAATGTTAGTTTGTATTAATAAAAACCGAAGTTATAATAATTAGTCTTTCGTTTTTTATTAAAGCATTTTGTTTTCCTTTTATTATTACATTATGTATAAAAGTAGAAAATGGGGAAAGTCTTCAATTCACATATAAAAAAATATGATTGAAAGTTAAAACCCAAAATCCCCATGGCATTGTCTCTTTTGTTGTTCATCAAAGATTGTTGAGAAATTAAAAAGAGTCTCACACTCGAATATCGACTTCATCTCTAACTTGGTCATGACAGTTTTGTTTATGTATCTCCTCAATCCTCACGTATTTTTTCTTCTGAATTTGTATGTTTATATTAAGCTCTAATAGTATCACTAAATTTTACCTATATTTTAAAAACAAACTAAAAATTTTGGCGAGCTTAACGAGCAACGAGATTTTGTAACGAGCACGAGTCAAGAAAAAAATTATCGATTTGAACGAGCAACGAGATTTTTTAACGAGCATGAGTCGAGCACTACTCAACTCGCGATCGACTCGCTCGATAAGCATCCCTAAGTTTTATCTTTTCCTTTTAAAATCATCATTATCCTTGTCAACAACTCCTTGTTCTAGTAGCAAGAGGTTGTGTGGCGTAAGAGCTTGGGTCCTTGCCAACAAATCTAGTGCCCCTACCTTCTATTTAAAATGAACCAAAAAGGCATGTCTTACAGGCTGCATGATGTTGGCTTCTTGCTTTTGTCCATGTTAATTTCAGATATTGAACTGAACCATTAATGCTTAAAGTGACCTTGTTTACCTTAGTAGCCTTTTAGGTTTCAGTACAATACTATTTTTTGATCAAGTATACCAAGTGATGCCTATATTTATTTGTTTACCCCTTAATGTTACCTGAATGTGTATTTTGATGCATGTTTTCTGAAATTGTGGATTTTTTGGGTGTGGCATGCATTCTGTTATGTAGTGACTAGTGATTTATCTTAGATTATGTCTGAATTGTTTCAGGGCTGTAAGAGCTATGAATGAAACGTTGAAACAAAATCGTCTTTTGCAAGAGCGCAGGAAAGATAGGTCTTTGTCCCATTCTTCAGCTGATAGGAATGAGTGTCCAGATCTTCAGAAAAATGTATGTTTCTTTTACAAAAAAATATTTTATCATGGTACGATGTTCTGCACTCTTGCAAGTCTTTCTCCCTAGCCTTTCAGAAGGCAAACATATGTTTCTCTGTACAGTTCAATTTATTTTGCCCAACTGCCAATCATTTCAGGAGATTTTGTTTGATGGCCATATTGAGTGTCACCAGATAATTGCTATTTTGGTTTGTTTTGAATAAATATCTTTTATTCTATATTTTTGAGATTTTGTTTTGAATAAATATCTTTTATTCTATATTTTGTTTTGAAATGTGTAAAAAGATATTTTTGAGGTTGCATTTCCTTAAATAAGGATAGGGGAGACAAGTGATTTTTATCTTCTCTGTTAGAATCACATTTTGATGATTGTTGTTCTGATGCCTTACCTGATTTATGTTTGTTTCTTACCTGTCTCTAATGTTTATAAAGTTAGGACCTCAACATATGAAACTTTTACCTCTTGCAAACATTCTATTCCCTAAAGTCATAAATTTGTGCTACTGGTTTTAAAATAAGAACTTAGTCATACTATCTGTTTTGTTTCCCATTGCACTGTGCAAATATTCCATAAAAGAAGTGATTGCAATATAACTAATCTATGCAAATTGCCATCAGATAGTTACACTTATCTTTTGTTGTTTTCTTCTTTTCTTTCTTAATTCCCCAAAATGTGTGTTTAGTGGCAAGGCCTTAACACATAAAACTGCAACATGCTTTCCTTTTGAGTGGATGTGGTTACTAATACAATTATTAGTTCATTTAGCCTTCTTGTCCTTTTAGGTATCAAATTTCCATCTTGATGGCCACAATAAAATTGCTGGTGGGAGCTCTGCATTGTACAACCTTTCCAGGGACGGAATAGATTCTCAAAATGCAATATCATTGCCATCATCACCCCATGGCTATAGGAGTCAAAATTTAGAGAGAATTGGAGTTTCTGGTTATGTAGCAAATGATGAAATGGTTGCAACATGGGATAAAATTCTTGAGTCTCTAATGTTCAACAATAGCCCTTTATTACCTTATCCTGACTGGAATATTGATTTCTCCGAATTAACCGTTGGAACTCGTGTTGGGATTGGTAAGCACTCTTCTCAACTTTCTACAGTATATTTGCTGTGAAACTTATCTGGGCCTGCTTCATTTAGATCAATGCTGTCGGTAGTTATTATTATTATTACTACTATTTGTGGTTTCTTTATTTATTTCAGGGTGGGGGGGAGAACTAGTACATAACAAAATGAATAGTAACATTGATTTGATGCTTTCACTAAATTAGATTTAGAAGATGCTGGGTATTAAAATCAATTTCAGAAAGCAGACAAGAGTTAAACTTTTAAATACTAGGCGCCTGAATCAAACCAATTATTAGAGAAACCACTGGACTAATGGTTTTATCATGTTTTCTGAGTTATAGGCTTAAATGCTGTTACCGATTAAATGTGTCTTAATTATTCATTAGGCTGAGTGGGAGTTTCGTAATGAAAGACACATTTAATCATCTACTTAATTGTCTCTGTTTAAATGTTAGAAACCGCTAGCAATTGGATACTGCTTTTACTGACTTGCTAGACAAAGCATTAATATTTTGTGCTCAACTATTCATAGAAATGCCATCACTCTAGAAAGCTCTCACTGAACAGGTTGTGTTTCTAACATCTTGTTTTGTTTATTGTCCAGGGTTTTTTGGAGAAGTTTTCCGGGGTGTATGGAACGGAACAGATGTTGCAATCAAGGTGTTCTTGGAGCAAGATCTTACTGCAGAAAACATGGAAGATTTCTGCAATGAAATATCCATTCTTAGGTATCCTTTTGTCCATGTGTTCAAAGTTATTAATGTTTTCCTGTTTGAATATCTTTCTAACAATCCTCTTTTCAACTTTTTGTGTTTCTAAATGTTTGTAATTCCAGCCGTCTTCGACATCCCAATGGTAGGTACATTTCTACCTTTTTCTAAAAATTTTACATTTTATGTTTGTCTGGTATTGCCCACCTTGTAGTCCAACTGAAAATAATACAAATGGAAAATGAAGTAACCTAAGTGAAAGATACACTGGCCTTGTGCCTTTTGTAAGTTATCTCATGTATACAAGTTTCCTATAACAGCATAAGAAACATCAGCAAGTTTGTTTTGTTTCATCATTTACTGAACCAAGGAGTTATGCTTTTGGCAGTTATCTTGTTTCTGGGTGCATGCACAAAGCCACCAAAGTTGTCTATGATTACCGAATACATGGAGATAGGGTCATTGTACTTTTTAGTCCATCTGAGTGGTCAGAAAAAGAGGTTGAGCTGGAGGAGGAGACTGAAAATGTTGCGTGATATCTGCAGGTTTGTTAGGCCTGTGCATCAATTACAAAATATCTCTCTGCCTTAAAAAAGAATATAGTGCAGTTAAGTATATATTTCAATTTTTTTATATTTTCATCTAGAGTCTATCAGTAGGGTCCTTTTGGGAGGAATCAGAGTACAGTTGGTTTACTTGTATCAACTTCTGCCTTAAGTTTTAGGAAAAACTTCTCTTTTTTATACCTGTAGAGAATAATTTCTTGTGTTTTATTCATAAAACATATAGGGCTATATATACAAGTCTAATTTACCTAAACTAGGTAACATAATATATAACATTAATTATAATATATTCTAGCCTAATAAATAGCCTAGATATTAGCCTAAGAATCTGTAACAGTCCCCCTCAAGTTGGATCATAGATATTAATCATGCCCAACTTGTTACATAGATAATTGATTCGAATTCCATTGAGAGCTTTGGTGAAGATGTCTCCTAGTTGTTCTCCGGTTTTCACATAACCAGTAGATATCAAACCTTGTTGTATCTTTTCGCGAATGAAGTGACAATCAATCTCAATGTGTTTCGTTCTTTCATGAAAAACTGGATTAGAAGCAATGTGTAATGCAGCTTGATTATCACACCAAAGTTCTGCGGGTATTGAGGCTTTAATTCCAATCTCACCGAGGAGCTGATATACCCATATAATCTCACATACGGACTTGGCCATTGCTCTATATTCGGCTTTTGCACTAGATCGTGAGACTACGTTCTGCTTTTTACTCTTCCAAGAAATCAAGTTTCCTCCAACAAACACACAATATCCTGAGGTGGATCTTCTATCCTTCTTGCATCCTGCCCAATCCGAGTCGGAAAAACATTCAATTCTAGTATGACCATGCTTGCCATATAGAATTCCACGCCCAGGAGCACTTTTCAGATAACATAAAACTTGCTCTACTGCTTTCCAATGATCAACAGTCGGTGACGACATATATTGACTCAGAACACTCACTGGAAAAGATATATCAGGACGCGTCACCGTGAGATAATTTAATTTACCGATAAGTCTTCTGTACCTTTCAGGGTCATCAAATAATTCACCTTCTTTAGTTAACTATAGATTAGAGACCATTGGCGTACTACAAGGTTTGGCGCCCAATTTCCCTGTTTCCAATAAAAGATCAAGCACATACTTCCTCTGAGATAGGAAGATTCTTTTTCTATTTCTGTTCACCTCAACCCCCAAGAAGTATTTCAACGTCCCCAGATCTTTAGTGTGAAACTGTAGATTAGGGACCATTGGCGTGCTACAAGGTTTGGCGCCCAATTTCCCTGTTTCCAATAAAAGATCAAGCACATACTTCCTCTGAGATAGGAAGATTCCTTTTCTATTTCTGTTCACCTCAACCCCCAAGAAGTATTTCAACGTCCCCAGATCTTTAATGTGAAACTGAGTATGGAGAAAAGACTTCAGTGAAGAAATTCCACTAGTGTCATTACCAGTAAGTACAATATCATCCACATATACGACTAGTAGAATAGTTCCCCCATCAGACTTTCTAAAGAAAACAGAATGGTCTGATTCGCTTTTTTGCATCCCGAACTTTTCAATAGCCTGACTAAGCTTACCAAACCAAGCCCGAGGACTCTATTCAAACCATATAAAGATTTCTTCAAATAACATACCTTCCCAGACTCCCCCTGAGCAACAAACCTAGGTGGTTACTCCATATACACCTCCTCCTGAAGATCACCATGAAGGAAAGCATTCTTGATATCCAACTGATGCAAAGGCCAATCAAAAATTGCTGCAAGGGAGATAAATAACCGGACAGAAGCAAGTTTGGCAACAGGAGAGAAAGTATCATAATAATCCACACCATAGGTCTGAGCATATCCCTTAGCAACATGACGGGCTTTCAAACGATTAAGAGAGCCATCAGGATTAAATTTAACAGTAAACACCCACTTACATCCAATAGCTCGCTTACCGTTAGGCAAAGAAACCAAAGTCCACGTGCCATTGACATCTAGAGCAGTCATTTCCTCAAGTATAGCCGCACGCCATCCAGGATGAGATAATGCCTCGCTAACCGTTTTAGGGACAGAAATAGTATCTAGGGATGTAACAAAGGCACGAGAAGAAGAAGACAAACAATTATAGGAAACAACAGAGGAAATGGGGTAAGTACAAGCACGTTTACCTTTCCGAAGAGCAATAGGAAGGTCAAGATCAGCAATACAAGGCGAATCTGATGACGAAGATATTGGCTCATCAGGACATGAATCTGGAACATTCAGAACGTTTGTAATTGGGTCGGAAGGGGGTGGTTGTGGCCGACGAGTATAGATGTTTTTTATGGGGGGCTTGTCAAAAGAGGGCGGAACCAAGGAGGATGAGGACAACTCCAAAGGTGATGGGACCTGATAAAACAAGAAATCCTCGTCCTCCTGAGCGATAGACCCTGAAGAAAACAGAAAAGGTTTGTGTTCCAAAAAAGTAACATCAGCAGACACAAGATACCTACCTAGACCCGGACAATAACAACGATACCCTTTTTGACCACGTGAATACCCAAAAACACACATCTCAAAGACTTAGGATCAAGTTTTGTAACTTGAGGACGGACATCCCGAACAAAACAAATACAACCAAAAATTTTCGGGGAGAGGGGAAACAAATTTTTAGTGGGGAAAAGAGTATGAAAAGGGATGTTACCCAACAAAACTGAAGAGGGCATACGATTGATCAAAAAACAAGTTGTGGAGATGGCATCAGCCCAAAAACATTTTGGAACCTGCATTTGAAATAGCAAAGCTCGGGCTGTTTCAAGGAGATGTGTATTTTTGCGTTCAGCAACACCGTTTTGAGAAGGGGTGTCAACACAAGAAGTTTGATGGAGAATACCGTGCTCAAGCATATATTTTTGAAAAGGACCTGAAACATACTCTTTTGCATTATCACTTCTCAAGTTTCGGACAGGCGTACCAAATTGGGTTCGAATCTCAGCACAAAAAGAGAAATGAGTAAATAATTTTGAGTGAAATTTCATTAAATAAAGCCATGTCATTCGAGAATAATCATCAACAAAAGTAACAAAATAACGAAAACCAGGTTTAGAAGTAACAGGACTAGGACCCCAAACATCATAATGAACTAACTCAAAAGGAGCAGAAGCTCGGTTATTGACTCTAGGACTAGAACTAAGGCGATGGTGTTTAGCAAACTGACAAGACTTACAATCTAAGGATTTTAAACTAGAAAATTGAGGACAAAGTTTCTTCAAAGAAGGTAGAGAAGGATGACCCAATCGACAATGTTCTTCAAAAGGACTGACAATTCTAGTGCAAGCAACAGGTTCTGGAGCATGGGTGTCAAGGATGTAGAGACCATCAGACTCATGCCCTTTACCAATAATCTTCTTCGTCAAAAGATCCTGAAACACACAATAACCAGGAAAAAATGAGACACAACAATTAAGGGTTTTTGTAAGTTTACTAACTGACATCAAGTTAAAGGATAAATGTGGTAAACTCAAAACAGAGGACAAAGTAAGAGAGGGAGTAGGGTACGAAGTGCCAGAGCCAATAACAGAAGATGTGGAACCATCGGCTAAAGTAACAGGATTGATAGAAGGATGGGTTGTAAAATGAGAAAGAAGATTGGGGTTACTGTCATGTGGTCTGTGGCACCAGAATCAATGACCCACTTGGAAGAGGTGGAAACAAGACATGTATTGGGTTTACCTGACTCAACAAGGGCAGAAACAGGACCGTGCTTGACAGTGTCTTGAAGGTGAAGAAGCTTGGCATACTCATCCGCAGATATTGTAACAGCCGATGAAGAAGTGTCTACACTAGAAGCAACATGAGCAGACGAAGTTTTCTTAAACTGCAGCTTCCGGCAATCACGCTTGGTATGTCCCGGTTTGTGACAATAATGACAGATAACTGCACTGTGATCCGGACCACGAACTCCAAACTGTGGATCACTTTTGGTAGACCCCGACCCCATGGAACGACCAGGACCACTACTCTTGAAATGTTGCTTGCCGGAGTCAGAAGGAAGAGCACGACTGATCAGAACACTGCCATGTTGTGGGGATGGAGTAGGCAAAGAATTCTCAGTGCGACGTACTCTCCGAAAAACATCATCGAGGCTGGAGATCTCGGAACCAGAGAGAATCTGAGATTTAGCTGTACTCATAACCGCCATTTGCTCTCGCTGACTACGTTGGACCTCGATATCAGCACTAAAAGGAAGCAACATATTAAGCTCTTCATACGTTTTCTTGAAATCCTTAAAATAACTAGTTAAAGTCCGGTCTTCTTTGTCAGCCCTGTAAAAATTCTGACAAACATCATAGATACGTGAAAAATTTCCTTTGCCAGAATATAAAAATTGCAAATAGCTCATCAACTGTTTCACCGTCTTGCAATGATTAACCAAACCTACCACTTCACTGTCAATAGAATTACGAATCTGGATATATAGGCGAGCATCTTCTCTCATCCAAGGAAGGCGAGAATCATCCGTCGGAGGATCATCAGTCAAATGTCTGTCCATAAAAAGGCTTAACAAATACAACTCAATTGTATGGTTCCAATCGAGAAAATTAAAGCCATTCAATTTATGATCAGTAATCTTAGACGTAATCGGAACGATATCAGACATAAAGTCAACCTTTTTATCAGCCATGAGATCAAAGAAACTAAGAACCAGAAACAAAACCCTAATAATTCCAAAAGACAGAACACCCAACCCAAAACAATTCGGAAGCAAGGACCGGCGGCAGGGGTGTGATCGGAATGAAGCAGCGACGTCGGTGGAAAAATCGGCGGCGAAAAGGGGCCACCACGCGCTCTCACGTGCCGGCGCGTGAAGGACAGGCGGAAGCTTGGGGCGGCGCGTGAGGCTCACGCGCTGGGATTCTGGTGACCGGAATCTCCAGATCGGCGGATGGCGGTTCCCGTGGTACGGGCGGTGTCGACAGAAAAGCCTCCGAAGGTGGCCGGTGAAGAACGACCAAAAAAGTGGCTTTAGGTCAAAACCCTAACAGCCCAAAAAAAAGAAAAAATAGCCTAATAATTTTAATTGTATTCGAAAGAACCTAGGACAACTAATACCATGTAGAGAATAATTTCTTGTGTTTTATTCATAAAACATATAGGGCTATATATACAAGTCTAATTTACCTAAACTAGGTAACATAATATATAACATTAATTACAATATATTCTAGCCTAATAAATAGCCTAGATATTAGCCTAAGAATCTGTAACAATACCCATTAACATGTGGCTTTAACATTAAACATTTGAGTACTCATGCTTGTTTACGTCGTTGCAAAGTAGTTCATTTTCAAATATATTTGGACCTGTATGATTAATCTTACAGGAAAAGGAACTTCCGAGTTATGTTGTCTGGTATCTTTTAGTGTGCATATTTGATAAAGTCCGACTTCTTTATTGTTTATTTTCTTAGTAGGATCAGATGAATGTTACATTTGTAAGTTAATTTTTTTTACAAGTTTTGGGATATGCGTATAGCTTTATCTAATGAGCTTATATTACAAGGTGTCATCTAACATAGTTTCTGTTAGAATGTGATATTTATGCTGTCTCTACAAGTTATTTTTCCTTGATTTTTATGTGAAACGGTCTTTCGGTATTTGTATATATGTATTGGACTCTGGTAGAAGAATCTACTTTGGGATTCTGAATGAAGCAGAGGAATTGTTACCTTCTTTGAAAAATGATTCAATTCTTAAGAAAAATCGGACCTTTTCACCTTTTGTTCGAGTTGGTGAAGTTAGGAACTCTAAAACTGCATCATGTTCAAGGCTACACCCCAATCTGTAGTGAAAGTTTGTTTCGTGGTATTTATTTCAATTTTATTTGACAGAAGCCTATGTGTAATTGGCTGTGTCATGATGATGTGCGTGAATAATGTTTTCAAGTAAAATAGAAGTGCTGACTAGATATTTCCCTTGTTTATAAAGGGGGTTGATGTGTATACACCGGATGAACATAGTTCATCGCGATCTGAAAAGTGCAAATTGCCTTGTGAATAAGCACTGGACTGTGAAGATATGTGATTTTGGACTGTCCAGAATAATGAGCAGCCGTCCTATGAGAGATTCGGCCTCTGCAGGAACACCTGAATGGATGGCTCCTGAGCTCATTCGCAATGAACCTTTCACTGAAAAATGTGATATTTTTAGCCTTGGGGTGATAATGTGGGAGCTTTGTACTTTAAGTAGGCCGTGGGAAGGTGTACCACCAGAGAGGGTATGAAGTATGCTGTTTACTTGGTCATTCTCAGATCATTCGTTTTATTCCCAATATTGGAAGACGTTCAATAATTTTTCTATATTGGTTCAGGTAGTTTATGCTGTCGCAAATGAAGGGTCGCGGTTGGAGATTCCTGAAGGTCCCCTAGGCAGGCTAATTTCAGGTACACAAATACATATTTTGGGGATGTCTTCGTGGTAATAACAGATGGACCACATTAGGGGGGCAATTTGATTTCATACGGTAATAATGTTGGTTGGGTACAGATTGTTGGGCAGAACCGGAAGAGCGGCCGAGTTGTGGGGAAGTACTTACACGGTTGCTGGATTGCGAGTACTCTCTCTGCTGAAACCATTACCAATCTGTTTGTACAGAAAAACCTGGTATGGTAGGTGTTAATAGTGTTGGCTTTTCAGGTTGTATAATTTTCCCAATCATTTTAATAACAAGAGCTTTTGAGTTTTTTAAATTGGAAAAGGCCTTCAATCTCACCAGTCTTCTCCTGCTGATATTACCAAGATGAAATGCAGACCAGCTAATGAACCTCTTTTTATTCACTGAGTAGATTTTTTTAAAAATTTAATTAGTCATTCGTTACATAAAATCTTATAAATATATATTCAAAAAAAATTCTTATAAATATTATTCCTTTTTTAATATAAAAGGCTTTATTTTACCCACAGTATCAGTCTGACAACTATTTTGTCCCTTTCTTTGGCTATCAAGTGAATTAGTATTAGTTAAATGTGTTGATTTACTGTTAATTTCAATTAATTTAATATTATCCAGAGACATGTGAATCATGAGCCGGCATCTACTTGTAGTGGTTAATTTTCATGTATGATGTATTGCTTTTTTTCTTCCGAAAGTTCAAATTAAAATAGTCGGTGGTATATCAGTGAAAGTATCCTTTTTAGGTGTTTTGATGTATCGTTGAGTCTATAGTTATTTTTGAATTTTTTTTATATATGAAAAATATTTTGATACACAAGTTTGTGTAAATTAAAGTTTACACAAGTCTTTTAATTTTAGGGTTTTAAGGGTTTAGTGTGGAGGGTGTAGAATTTAAGGTTTATGGTTAGAATTTAGAATTTAGAATTTAGGGTTTATGGTTTAAGGTTTAGATTTTAGGGTGTTAGGATTTGGGATTTAAGTTTTAAATTTTATAGAATGGTTGTGTAAATTTTATTTATACAACTTGTGTATTAAAATATAATCATATATATATATATTATATATAATGTAAATATATATAAATTATATAGTTCTAACTACATTTATTCGAAATATAGATTTCAAGATTATTAATTAAATTTAATAATTAAATTAATTTTTTTTAAATATAATTATATAAAAAATAAAAAATACTTAAAACTAAAAAATTAAAGTGGTTCAAAATATAGAGTAAAAACATGTACTAACAGTACACACTAAGATGGAAACATACCAAAATAAAAAGAAATACACTGAAATTTTAACTCAAACGACACCTAAAAATATTTGGTATTGACTGCTACGACATCCCTTTTACCATATCATAATTGACAATATACAGAGTAGCATGTAGTTTACGAAAATATAGACAGGTCTTTTTTAAGATTCTTATTGTAATTTCGTGAAAGTATAGCTCTAGTTTTAACCATTAATATGTGCTGTATTTTCGTCAAACGTCTTTGGAAAACTATACCTTACGAGAAACTGTCTCCGTCCTCGCACCATGCTCCAAGCATCACGGAGCCTGGAGCTCCTCCTCTATACACCTTCTACATCTCTAGACTCATAAGTTTTGGAGACCACTGCACTGTGATAAGACAACCATTAAGATTGACTGAGCTCGCAACCTGATAGCTGAGCTACCGCTTGCCAGCCTGTTAATGGTTATCACTAGGCCTGTCATGGTCCTATAAAGCATCACTCCATCTACAGCACCAAGGGGATATAAATATGTTCAAGATCGAAGATAAAAGGGATGCTCCCACAGCTACTCTCCCACTTTCTCTCCAAATGGCTCTACTCACGCATTCTACATTGTCCGCGACTCTCGGCTCCAATTCAATCAGGGTGAACCGCCTAAATCAACGATCAACCATGGCCATCTGTGGCTCTCTGCTCGTCCCACGACGAGTGAACCACCAATCCTCACCCGTCTGACCACCCCTCAACAATTGTCTCCACCTTGTTTGGTGTCACCCAAAATTAGCATAAACAATTGGTACAGTGCATGTGGATCGCTTTCCGACCGAGAGAATCAATCGTGAAATCTTTCTCGGTTTCGAGTTGCTCCGACTACGAAAGAGAAGGAAGCAAACAACATGGGTCAACGATATCTTACCACCAACAGAATCGGTAGGACAACACTACCTCGTCAAGACGGTGACGACGAGTGGTCGCCCCATAAAAATATGATGCCCCAAAGTAGTAGCTACACCTCGCTCGTAGAAACCATGATCCCCCCTCACCATTATGGGACACTATTACGGTGGTCGTGATGGGAGAGTCCCTGATGGAAAGCTTTGGGGAACCTCCCACGAAAGCACTGGAGCAGAACCCCTAAGGCATCTAAAGAGGATGCAACCTCGGGCAAAGAAGCGACAATAAAGATAACACACACAAGAAGTGCCCCGGCCGAAAATTCCTTTGTAAACTAGTGCTCACCATTAGGGTGATTTCCTCTAAATACCTCTAGAGTAAATGTCCTCCGGGGCAAAATGTAAAAATACGTAAATTATAGGGTAACCTCAGTTTCCTAGCTATCTATGTATGCAAGATCAAAGAAAGTGCGGATGACACCCCCAATGAATGAAATAAGAAGTGGAACTTAAACAACAATGAATCTTTTCTAAAAATGTTTTTCAAACAAATGATCTCCACTACAAATGTGCACTTCTCCAAACCTTTAGGTACTACAGATACCCATGCTATTCGAACACCCCGGAAATTTGGTACAATCACAGGGGAAAGTGTCAACTCAATATAAAATAACTACATCATTCTCTAAGTGTCTGCCTTGCATACCTCAGAGATCATCTCCGCAAATGCTACGTCTCCGAACACTCGTTTGTTTCTACAAAGGGCCCGGATATGACTCCACCCTAACTCACGAACGACTCTACAAAGGAAAAGAGGTAATCTAAACAGGCCACCCCAGTCCAAATGTGCTTCAAACACGACTATAACTTGCTTGTGCATGTCTCTCCAAGGGTTACCTTTGAACCCCAAATATCAATTGATTCTACAAAGAAAAAGAGGACACCCTATAACTTGCTTGTGCATGTCTCTCCAAGGGTTACCTTTGAACCCCAAATATCAATTGATTCTACAAAGAAAAAGAGGACACCTTTGCCCCATCAATGCTCAAAGCATTGTGATTTTACAAGGATGAAGAGGACTACAAATTCCACACCGATCAAGGCACCTGAATTCTAAAGATGTACGATCACCTCTTAAGGGAGATGCATGTATCCATTTGATGCCTGAAGCATCACGATTTTACAACAATAGAGAAGCCTATATCCCATGCCAACAGAAGCATGTGGGCTCTACAAATGAACAACTATCTCTTAAGGGAGACACCTACATACATATTGTCTCTACAAACACCCGACTACCCCTGAGAGAATCTCTCCGCACTTCTCAGGAGAAACCCTCTAAGAGCATAAAAAGAGATGCCTCCCCCCATAGCACTCGATGCTACAAGAGCGTTGAGAAAATGTTCATGTCATAGCGCTCGATTCTACAAGGGTGCGAAATGTCTCAACCCTCGTATATGACTATCTCCCCAAGGGGTATGAGATGCCTTCATATGAAGATGACCATGCATCCTTCAAAGGCGTCTGATGACTCTGCCCAATATATAATTGTTTCTCCAAGGGTGTCGAGATGACTCCGCCCAGTATATAATTATTTCTTCAAGGATGTCGAGATGACTTCGCCAAATATATAATTGTTTCTCCAAAGGCATCTGTTAACTGTTCAAAAGTACTATTTTATTACCTCTTTTACTCATATTATTGTTAGACTTATGCTTATATTAGTTGCATAACTAGTCATTCATGCATTAATTCATAATTTTCTTCACTGTCATGCTTGATTTCATAATTTGGTCAATTCTTGTGGAAAAAAGTATTGCGGATGTGTGTTTTATGGGTGCAAGACTGATTGCACATGCAAGGTGGAAATTGCCGAAGCAACTGAGGAAAGAAGGAGGAAGCTACAAATTTCTTGAAGGATAAATCCATTTAATTCAAGAAAATCATGAGAAAAGGATAAATCCTAGAAGAGTTGGAGTTCCATGAAGAGGACAGAGGGAGATTAAACTTCAAGAGTTTTAGGAGAAGTTTTTGGAGGAATACATATATAATAAGAGAGATCTATTTCTTTTATTCTATTTAATTCCAACATAACTTCCTCCTCAAGAAAGGCTTTGACCTAGCCATCTCCTATAAATAGAAGACCTAGCCGCCCTCTTTGTTCGATTGTATTCATGATATGAAGATTATTCTTTGTATATCTTTCGAACCCAACCATGAACTAATTTTGTTTGGCTTGGGTTATTGTGTTTTTGTGGTTGTGAGAACAATTGGATTTGTTTAGGTATTTGAGCTTGCAATTTTAATTCAAAGTTTGTTCATTCTTGGTTCTTAATTTTGATTGTGAGTGAATTGGGAGAGGATCTCGTGAATTCATCCATTTATCTAATACCAGGAGAGTTAGATTCAAGAAACGATTGAGCATGGTCTTTATTCAATCAATCGACGGTGAAGACTAATTTGACTTAGGGATAAGTTGCGGATTTCAACGGCTAAGAGGATTGCAAGATCGGTTGTTGTTCACCCTTGGTCAACACAGGGATGTATCATCAAGGCATGCACAATTAACAGTGTTTTGAGTTAGGGATAACGAGAAGCCATTGAAGAACGCTTCGCCGGACTTTGAAGGAAGTCGCACAGTTGCCCATGAAATTGCACCATTCCTAGTTCCCCAGGCAATGCCAATTGCCCAGGAAATTCGACCGACGCTATTTGTTTAAGGCGATTGAGCTACGCTTGCAATCAATTACCACGATGGTCCATTCAATCATCATACCACGACTCACGATAACCTGACCTACTCTCTTAAATCGATCACTCTCTTAACTTTATTTACTTTACTTAGTTTATTTTAGTTGATATTCATCACCATACATTCTATTTATTTTTTACAGTGCGATAAAGCAAAGTGGCCCAAACCTATCTATGTGGAGACGATACTCGATACTTATCATATCACTTTATTACTTACGACGTGTATACTTGCACCGTTTGCGTTGCACTCTAAACACACAAATATTTTTTGGCGTCGTTGCCGGGGATTGACAATTGGTGTTAGTTGTTTTTGTCATTGCATTTTTCTTATTAGTTTTACTAACTTCTCTTTTTGTTTGTTTATAAAAAAAGCAGGTGCACTACAAGTTAAGGGACATCAATTTGTGGGGAAATAAAAGTAAATCTATTCGAGAGTTGATGTTAGAAGATAGAAATCAATCCAATCAAGAATTTGTTACATTCAACGATGATTACCTATGCCAACCGAGGAAAGCCCAAAGATCTTATATCGTGGAAAACTATTGTGCTTGCTGTGGAGAACATCATGTGTTTGAAAATTGCCCTCACAATTTCGGTGCATATGAATGCTTGGAGGACCAAAGATGGGACCAACATCAAAATCCTTCATGGTATGACCAAAAATCTCAAAAAATATTTTTTACCATAACAATTTTTCCGCAGCAACAGACATGCCTTGGCAATGTAGTCCTTGTCAAGAGCTATTAAATTCCATGAATGCGAGTATAGCCAGGATGGATGTACTCTTGAGAGAAGCGGAAGATCGGTCGAGGAGATTAAAATATCTCTTGGATAACATGCACCAACAATTAAGTCCTAGGGATACTGGCGTCCCAAGGCAAGAGGATAGGGAGCAATGTGAAGAGAGCTCCCTTACATGTGGGGAACAACTAAAACCTCTTAGTCGAGAGATTGCCAATGAGAGAGATTGCCCAATACATGATAAGCCTATGCAACGAATTGCTCCAGCAAAGATTGAGGAGCCTGAATAGAGCAACGCCGCGACAATAGTCAGTGCGGCTGCGAAGAGTAATACCACAACAAATTTTGAGGAATCTGATGTCCAGAATGTTACAACATTGATGCTGAAGCGGAAATCTGTAGATTGCTCCCATCCATCTTTGCCACGACAAGTGCATGATCAAATGTTGGATCAACAAGATGACGAAACTTTTCTAATGGAATATGAGTAGGTGATGACTGAACCTTTTGAATTCTTTACAAACTCACCTTTTCCATTGTAGGTATTTCTTGAGGAACCAACGATGGTAGATTTGAAGCCTTCAAAATCTTTACTGATGAAGATGTTCGAGGGGCCTAAAGAAAACGATGTTTGAATTCATGAAGCTTTTCAAAAATTTGGGTTTTCCCTTGACTTACACTGAATTTTAGCAAAAGATTTCCACGACAATTGGCTTGAGAAACAATTGCCACGATAGTGAAGGCTACATCCAACCATGATGGAAGTCAATAAGAATGAGGTAATTAAATGGTTGGGTGTTGATATATTTTTTCCTAATAATATATTCGTGCCTTCAAGAACAGTAGCAAGGTGGAAGGTACGCAGGGACTACAAAGGAAAAAGGAAGAAAGACACATCCACCATGGTAACGCAAAGGGGAATAGCTACGAACATATTGGCCCAACTCTTTTTGGGCAATATTATCACTCGATGGAGGGTGCAGATGGAATATAAGAAGTATCGGAAACGACCCTCCTTAAGCTTTCTCAGATATGCAAGTAACCTTAGAATATGCATGAAAATGCTCTTTCTAAGAATTTTTAATTTTTCGTTTTTAATTTTTGGACCTTTATTTTATTTTCACTTATTTTTTTCTTTATTTATTTTTAGAAATTTTAAGAGATATTTTATCTTTCTTTAGTATCTTTAGTTTTTAGGTTTTCTTTAATTTTCCACATCAAGACTCACAACCACCATGCCAAGGAAATCCCCTACACCGATCACTACCCAGGAAACAACAATTGCTTCGGCAACTACGGATGCCCAGGCAAGTGAACCTGCCTCGGCAAACATGGATAAAATCAAAGCAATGCTCCGCCCCTTGACACATCGATTGGAGAAAATGGAGGTCAAACAAATGTTATTCATGCGACACCAGCCACACGCATCAAACCACCGCAGACTGGAAAAAGAATCTAGCAAACGGCCCGAAAGAAACTCATCATTCGAGGTGACAACCTTTCTGAATATCCCATTTGCATTTTAGTTTATTTTTAATTTTCTGTAATTGCATGCATTGGAGACAATGCTTCCCTTGAGATTCGGGGGGGGGGGGGGATGTTTGTTTTTATTTATTTCATCTTTAGTTTCATTCATCTTTAGTAATTGTATATAAGTTACATATGTTACTTTCCATGCCTTTGATTGGATTTAATTGCTTGGACTTGTTGAATACCCAATGATGAATTTTTCCACTGCACTTAATTGGAAGAACCTTTAATTTTAAGATTGCATGAAAATAACTTAGAATCTTACTATTATGCTAAATATCATTGACACAATTAAGACTTGTTGATCGATAGAAAATTAGTGAACTTAGGTTGCTTAAAGTTTGGGTAAATTAAAATTGAAAATTAAAAGTTAATTTCTTGCTAGAGGTGCTCGAAACTGGCTCTAGTAGTTAATGCACATTAAAGAATCGCTAGAGGTGTCCGAAATTGGCTTTAGCGAAAACAAAAATAAAAGCCTCAGTAATTAAATTGTTAAAAACCTATTGTTCACATAGAATCTTGAAAATCGACTTGTACACAACTACGCACACACATTGTCACGAGCATTATAGTTTTGTTTCGGGAAATTTTTTTACTATCCGAAAAATTCAAAAGGTGATCATACTTTGTGCCAATGTTCTGAGGTTTGAATTCAAGTTATAAGCATGTCTTTTATGATTGGAGTCTTGACAAGTAATTGTTAGTTTTGCATTGCTTAAGGACAAACAATAGTTCGAGTTTGGGGTGTTTTAAGTGTTCAAAAGTACTATTTTTATTACCCTTTTTACTCATATTATTGTTAGAATTAGGCTCATATTAGTTCCATAACTAGTCATTATTGCATTAATTCATAATTTTCTTCATCGTCATGCTTGATTTCATAATTTGGTCGATTTTTTTGGAAAAAGGTACTGTAGATGTGTGTTTTTATGCGTGCATGATTAATTTCCCAGACAAGCTGGAAATTGCCGAAGCAACTGAGGAAAGAAGGAGGAAGTTGCCAATTTCTTGAAGGATAAATCCATTTAATTCAATATAATCATGAGAAGCAAGGATAAATCCTAGAAGAGTTGGAGTTCCATGAAGAGGTCAAAGGGAGATTAAATTCCAAGAGTTTTAGGAGAAGTTTTTGGAGGAATAAATATATAATAAAAGAGATCTATTTCTTTTATTCTATTTAATTCCAACTTAACTTCCTTCTCAAGAAAGACTTTGACCTAGCCATCTCCTATAAATAGAAGACCTAGCCACCTACTTTAGGTGAGGTTCAATTGAGAGAGAAAAACCAAGGAGTTGTTCGAATTCTTCTTCTTCTTCCTCTTTGTTCGATTAGATTCATGCTAGGGAGATTATTCTTTATATATCTTTCAAACCCAACCATGAACTAATTTTATTTGGCTTGGGTTATTGTGTTTTTGTGGTTGTGAGAACAATTAGATTTGTGTAGGTATTTGAGTTTGCAATTTTAATTCAAAGTCTGTTCATTCTTGGTTCTTAATTTTGATTACGAGTGAATTCGGAGAGGATCTCGTGAATTCATCTATTTATCTAATATCCGGAGAGTTAGATTCAAGAAACGAATGAGCATATTATTTATTCAATCAATCGATTGTGAAAACTAACTTGACTTAGGGATAAGTTGCGAATTTCAACGGCTAAGAGGAGCGCAAGATCGATTGTTGATCACCATTGGTTAACGCAGGGATGTATCACCAAGGCATGTACAATAACATTGTTTCAAGTTAGGGATAACGAGAAACCATTAAAGAACGCTTCACCAATTTTTGAAGGAAATCACCCAGTTTCCCAGGCACACTACAAAAAAATGTACATATACCGACGGACAAAAAGCGTCGGTATAAACATCATATACTGACGGAATATAGCACTGTCAGTATAGGTTTAAAATATACCGACAAATAATATGAGCCGTCGGTATAGGTTAGCCATTTAGCAACGGTTCTGTTCTGTGCGTCGGTATAGGTTAACCATATAGCGACGGTTTCGTTTTGTGCGTCGGTATAGATATAAGGTTTACCGACGTTAAATATTATCTGTCGGTACAGGGTGTAAGTAAATTATATACCAACAGAATATCGTGCCGTCGGTATAGGTATGTTTAAAATTTTGGATTTATTTAAAAATAAAAAAAAACGAACGAAACATAAAATTCCCAAAAAAAAAATTAAAATCCCTAATCCCCATTCTCTCCCCCTTTGCTCAATCGCTTCTTCTCTGCTCCTTCACCGTTGTTCAAGTCAGCGTTGCACCGGCCACCAGGTAATCATCTTATTTCTTTCTTTTCTTCACTGCTCCTTCCCCGTTCTTCTCTGCTGGTAATTAAAATATCAGCGTTCTTATTTCTTTTCTTTGCCGATAGAATATCAGCGTTGCACTGGGAATCATCTCAACATACTAGAGTCTCCTTTCCCGGGATGTCTTTCAGGTATTAATTGGTTGCATTGGCATGTAGTGGAAGCTTCATATGGCTAATTGGTTGGAATTCCTTTGCTTTCTTAGCAGAAGGAACAACAATCTTGCCTTGAAATATGCTTTTTCTAGTTTTGCTTTTGTAGAATAGAATTGATGGAATACTGTTGGGGCGCTGCCATTTTGTAACTTGAATTCAACCAAATGTTCCAAGCTCTCCGGCCTCCATTCAACTTTGTGAAATAGATGTTGAGAAACTTCTACTTTGTTGATTTTCTCAGTCTTAGGAGTTTAATTTTCTAAGTTTTGTATATGTTGAAAATGACATTGATATTGATGCTTACTTGTTTAATAAAATTAAAAATCAGGAACCTGCTTTTATACGATATTACCTCAGTTTAATTTTCAAGAAAGAAAGAAGAGAAAGCTACTGGGACTAAATCTTAGTTAAAAAACACACAACTTGTTTAATGGAAATTTGTATATTGTTAAATAAGCAAGCTCTCCGGCCTCCATTTGCAGATTGCTCCTTTTGTTTTATGGAAATTTGTATATTGTTAAATAAGCAAGTTCCACATACATGGAACATATGTTTTCTATATGATGTTTTTTAAGATTTCAAACATGAATTACCATCTCCTGTAACAGACATGAAATTTATATATGTTCCGTCGAGCTTAGTTCTGATGCTACTTATGCAATGCCACTGATTTCACTTGAAATTGTGTATAGGATGGTGTTATTCTCGGAGCAGACACAAGAGCAACTGAAGGACCTATAGTTTGTGACAAGAATTGTGAGAAAATTCATTACATGGCCCCAAACATTTACTGTTGTGGTGCTGGAACAGCTGCTGATACAGAGGCAATAACTGGTACTTCCTGAAATTAGTGTTTAATATGGTTCGACAAACATCAGTAGGTTCTTCAAGTTGAATGCTTGAGAACCTCACTTATAAATGTTATTTTCACATTATTATTTTACTGTAGCTAACCCATTGTCTTGGTGTTATGCATATCCTCAGACATGGTCAGCTCACAGCTCCAGTTACACCGCTATCATACTGGTAGAGAGTCGAGGGTTGTTACAGCAGTGACCCTTCTCAAGAGACACCTTTTCAAGTAATTTTTTTTCCTGTTTTCTTATTTTTTTACTGACATACTTCTACATTGTCTATAGAGAATATGTGATTCTAACTGCTTAGTAATTGTCCAGCTACCAAGGTTATGTTTCAGCTGCTTTAGTTCTCGGTGGTGTTGATGTCACTGGACCTCATTTGCTTACTATGAGTGTTTTCCAACCATTTGGCACCTCAAAATGGCAGTAGCTTTTAGCCTTTATTATTTTAGTTTCTTATCACAACAACGCTTAAATTCTACAGATAAACCCCCATGGGTCAACTGACACATTGCCATTTGCTACAATGGGCTCTGGTTCCCTGGCAGCAATGACAGTATTTGAATCAAAATACAAAGAGGGCCTTACTGTAAGTTCAACTACACGTATCTCTTGGTTTCTTGAAGATCAAGAGGGTACACTACCCTAACATTTTCTATGACTATTAGTTTGTGAGGCCTCTTGTGATTTGTTTTTTCCATGTAAAATAAACATTTCATGCGTTTGCAGTTACAAAGTAAAATAAATCAGCAATATTCAATTTGGAGCAAGCATGCCTATTTTGATCTGTTGATAATACTAGGTCAACTGTTTTTTTTTCTCTTCGCAGAGAAATGAAGGAATTGAACTTGTCACTGAGGCTATATGCTCTGGTATCTTCAATGACCTCGGAAGTGGAAGCAATGTTGATGTTTGTGTAATAACTAAGGTTTGATGTTGCTCACTAACCTCTTTTTTTGAAGGGGCCTCGTACATTTATCTTGATGTCAACTTTCTCATGTCAATTAACCCTCAGGGTGGCAAAGAATACTTGAGGAACCATCTCCAACCTAATCCTCGAACTTACACCAACTCCAAGGGCTATTCTTTTCCCAAGAAGACAGGTAGAAAGTTTACAATTTCAATCCATTTTAACTATGAAGACCATTTCGTTGTATTTCCATTTTCTGTCGAAGAACAACAACAAAAATGCCTTTTTCTATTATCAAAGGTTTTGATGTTGCATGATTTAACTGTGATTACTAGCATGTTTGGTAGATAGCAAAGAATTTGAATGTCAAAGCAAGGCCATCGTAATGGTCATTATAGTTGTTTTAGTCTATGTTATTCGGAATCATATATAAATATAAGATGCAAAGAACGGGTATGTACCCAACATGGGTATATTCATTTCATTTCATTTTTTATTACTTTTTTCATTTTTTATTACTCCATTCATTTTTATTTAAATTCATTATTTTAATTACTTTTAATAGGCAACACCTGATGTTGGTAGTGCTTCAGCACCAGTCAATTGTATCAGTCCATCCTTGCCTTCAACAAATCAACAAAATACAAGTGGAAATGATGCTGGTAGACAATAGAGGGTGATCTTCAATTATTTCTAGCTTTTATTATGTAAGTTATTAAGAAACAAAAATATTTGTTTGCATATTACTTTTGTTTGTACTAAACTCGTAGGTACTTGTTTTATTGATTATGTATTACATACTTTTTTTATTCGAACATTAAATCTAATATTTTCCCTTTAAAATGAAATTATTTTTGTTATAGTAGTTTTAGTAATTTTAATATTTAAAATAAAAAAATATTAAATAAAAATAATGGAATATATTAATAATTATTTAATATTTAAAAAAACAAAAAATACCAATTAAACCTATACCGACGGACAAAACTGTCAGTAAAAGATAACCGCTAGGAGCTATACCGACGTACAAACCGTCATTATAGATAACAGATATACCAACGGACACAACCGTTGGTATAGATCTATACCCCTATACCGACGGACAAACCGTCATTATAGATAACAGCTATACCAACGGACACAACCGTTGGTATAGATCTATACCCCTATACCGACGGACAAACCGTCATTATAGATAACAACTATACCAACGGACAAAACCGTTGGTATAGCTATTCTGAGCCTATACCGACGGACCGAATGCATCGTAATATATACCCTAATTTGTCGGGGTAGTCCACACCTATACCTACGACTGTGTCCGTCGGTATAGGTTCAGAAGACCTATACCAACGGTTTTGTCCGTCGGTATAACTTTATACCGACAAGCGTATTACCGACGGCGTTTTGTCTGTCAGAATTTCCCTTTTGTTCGTCGGTAAAAGTGTTTAGGGTATATACCGACAGATATTTGGTGTTTTACCGACAAATTTGTGTCCGTCGGTATATGTCACTTTTTTTGTAGTGGCAATCGCACCATTCCTAGATGCCCAGGAAATTCGACTGACGCTATTTGTTTAAGGCGATTGAGCTACGCTTGCAATCAATTACCACGACGGTCCATTCAATCATCATACCACGACTCACGATAACCCAACATACTCTCTTAAATAGATTATTCTCTTATCTTTTTTTCATTTACTTAGTTTATTTTAGTTGATATTCATCGCCATCAATAAGGGCATCGAGATGACTCCGCCCAATATATAATTGTTTATCCAAGGGCGTCGAGATGACTCTACCCAATATATAATTGTTTCTCCAAGAGCGTCGAGATGACTCTGCCCAATATATAATTGTTTCTCCAAGGGCGTCAAGATGACTCCACCCAATATATATAATTGTTTCTCCAAGGGCGTCGAGACGACTCCGCACATATTATGATTGTTCCTCTAAGAGAATCGAGTTACCCCCGCTTGATTTCAAGAGCGTCAAGTTCCCCCCCCCCCCCCAACAATATGACATAATCTCAGCTCTTGTTAGTTCATAACACTCGCTTCTACAAACTACGGTGAAAGCGCCCACGCTCACCAATAAGTACTTATACAAGGATACAAAAATGCCCTTGCATTCGGCAAACATCAAGATTACCTCGCCTATTGGCCACTACCTCAATAGAAGACATGAGGCATCCCTGTTTTACACCAGGACAATAGGATGCCTCCGCGTCACTTAGGAGATATCCTCCAAAAATGTGAAAGGATATGGCTAACTCATAATACTTACTCACTTCTACTAAGACATAGAATATCCCTCTCTAAGGTTTTCTCGGGCGCAATAGTATGCACACATAAGTGTCAGGATAAACTACACCCCTGGCGCAGGTTCCCCCACCATTTCTACAAAGGCGCAAAATCCAAGAAAACAAATGCATAAAAAGATTGAAGAATTAGCCAACATTCTCATTAACATTTCTATTGAGATGATCAGTCGATTTCAAATAGCCAAGAGGGGGTGAATTGGAAAATAAAAAATCTAAGGGAGCAAGTTGGAAAGATAAAAATGAAGACTCAAGGATTTTAGTGTGGTTCAAGCTTCTAAAAAGCTCTACATACATTACCTTAGCTCCCCACTAAGGATTTCAAACAATTCATTAAGGAAATCGTCCCCTTTTCTAGGCTTAAGAGGAAACTGTTACAATTCAATCAAGCTTTCTACCCAAAGCTTGATCAAGATCACTCTTTTACAAGAAGTTGTGGCAAATGAAAATATATACCTCTCAATAGGTAGATGGTTTTCCCAAATACAAGTGCACACTCCCAAACTTGAAATAAAGGATTACAATGAAAATTACACAAGTTGGGTACAAGGGTTTGACTCTAAAAGCTCTTGGATGGTTGTATTTGTGCTTGAATGCTTTTCACTTGTTCAATTGTTTTTGTTGTAGCATTGGAGACTTGTTTTTACTCCCCTTCATTGATTTCTAGCCGTTTGGGTGGTTGAAGTCATCAATAGAGCCGTTGGAGGCCATTTTTCTTGCAATAAATGATGTTTGGTGAGCAGACGTATCGGTACACGAACACCCATATCGATACCTGTCAAAGAAGAAAATAGCCGTTGTGCAATAGCATATCGATACACGAAGAGGCGTATCAAAATGATCATAGTGTAAAGATAGGGGCGTATCGATACGGTAAAGGTCATATCGATACAGATTTTTCTCACTTGAATTTATTTCAAAAGTCAAGTAAAAATTGCATCGGTACGTGTAGAGCGTATGGGGTGTACTCTATTTAGGAGCGCAAGTGCACACTCTTGTCAAATTATAGTATTTAAGATATCGTCTACACAAGGATTGGGCAGCTTGGTTCGAGTTATTGTTCTTGCACATGAAAAAAGTAAATGCACAAGTGATTGTTGAGAAGAAAAGTAAGATAAACCACAAGTAATAGAGGAGGTGATCAGGTTGATAGAGAGGGCAGGGTCATGCTGCTGCTTAGTGTGAAACTGCGTTGAATAGACTAAGTTGTTTTGTATTGCCACGATATGCTGCCTTGGCAAGTACTGGCGGATTGAGGCTGCGAACCTTTCGCTGCCGCAACAGATCTCTGCTCTTGCAACTTTCGCTGTCTCGGCAGGTGAGATTGGGATAAGTCCTGGCGACAAGTCAAGCAGATACTCCAAGTTTGGAAGAGCAATTTTTAAGTGATCCTTCCTATGTCTAGGTAAGGATTCTGTCACCACGTGATGTAGGCAATACCTAGCAATCTTAGTGTAAACATAACATAGGCAATCGACGTTTGGTTGCTCCTTTTAGCCGTTGAAATTCGAACTTATGTCTAAGCCGAATTAGTCAACACCTCGACATGATGAGACCGTACTTAATTCTTTCGTGAGTTTGACACTCTCGTGCCCGACTAATGGATTTCTTCAACTGGACTTTTGGAACTAATTGAAGAAGTGAAGAACATGAATTAAGTAAACTTGGAATATTTTATTGAAAACAAACTTGAAACCTAAACAACCGTTTTCACAACTAATTTACAACATAATCCTTAACCCAAGAGAAGTTTAGAACATGGCGGCGACAAAGAACACCTAAGCTATGTCTATAGGAAACCTAAGATGATTTGAGCTAGGAGTACAATGAGTATTTATAGACAAATAACTAGGTTTAGTCCTCCTTAAAGTAGAAGTCCTCAAAAGTAGCTTTCCACATTTAATGTGACTTTAAACTCTAACTTCATTGAGTTGAATGTGGACTTTATCACGTCTACCTTGTTCCGCAAGTAATCATGGTGGCGATAGACTTAGGATTTTTATCTCTACAAATCACACTCTGGTTCTCCAACTCCATAGTCTGCTGCCGTGGGCAGCAAGGTTGGCGGCAGCAGTACTCGGCAGCTACTATCTTCAGCTAGAACTGCATCAGTACAGCTCCTTGGTTTGCTGCCTCAGCATTGCATCCTCAGCTCCTCTTTCCCTCCTTCAGCCTTTAGTACCTAAAACCAAAAATACACTAAAACAATATCTCTTCTTCACCAAATAAAAGATAATCTATAAAAACAAGGTAAAGCGAAGAAATAATGTAAAATGCAATGCATGATCCTAATTATGCCTAAGATGAGCTCAAAAACAACAATAATATGAGATGGAATGTGCATTAAAATATAGGACTTGTAGACACTTTACACACCCCCAAACTCGAACTATTGCTTGTCCTTAAGCAATGCAACCTAACATACTTGCTTTAATAATAATCAGAAAGAAAAACCTATTTTTTAACTTGATTTCATGCCTCAAGGTCGTGACACCTATATTAAATTAGTGAAGGGAATTAAGCAGGAAAACAACCCAGAATTTAATTTCTCATGCCAGTGTAGTGTGTGCATGATTGTGTACAAGCTGAATATGGAGAATAACAAAATGAACAAAGACATTGTTTACAATTTAAAGGTTGCTACCGAGGCAACACAGTTAAGCACAATATTTTTAATCATGGAAACGAGGGCTTCAACTTATCACAACTACTCTTCTAGGTTTGAAGTTAAGATAGGAGCAAACTACAAAACCCCAAACCCTTGGAGTAGAGTCATCTCGTGAAGACTTTCATTCACTCATGCTAATTTGTTCATGACTTCAAGGCTTTCAGATTCATGGACTTTGATAGCAGCGGAGTGTCCTCGCACATGATTCTTCCTAGAGCCTGTTGTGGGCACCTATAGGGTAGAACAACAATTTCTTTGTTTTTGCTTCTGCTGCCGTGGCAGTGCTGCACCTTTCTGTTTCTCTTGCATGTCTTGGTGGCTACCTGCAATCATTGTTAGAACTTTGCAAAGAATTCTAAAAATAAGCATGCAATGTTGATCAGATATTCTAACACATTCATCAAGTAACAGAGGTGTTTGGCAGTTTTTGGCAAAAAGAAAAAAATGAGTCATTTTCATGCTTTTCCCAAGATTAAGTTTAATTTTTAATTTGGTGCGAAAAAACTATTGGCTATCCTATCATGGGCACAAGTTATAACAAATTTTTCTTCTCCGATTATTACTAAGACAAGTACAATGCAACCTATATGTAACTATTTATGCCTAGACAAAAAGATGCGAGAGCTATCCCCACAAACTCGAGATGAGCATTGCCCTCAATGCACAAAACAAAAAAATAATAGAAAATAAATACAAGTTAAAAATAAATAAAACAGAAAAAGAAAAATAAAAGAAAACAGAAAGAAAAACTAAAATTTGGTTGAGGGTTGAAAGAAGGCTAGAGTCTTTTCTTCTTCTGAGGAGGAAGAGGTTTGGATGATGAAGAGGCGTCCGAAAGGTGTCTTGGCGGCGGTCGTAGCAAGTAAGGTTTTTGCTTTCCGCGGCGGCTGGACTCTTTTCGGCGTATGATGTGGCTCTTCTTGAGGTTCTGTAGGGGGAGCGACGGGAGGTGCTTTGCTCTCTTCTAACTCTGTCTCGAAGTACACAAGCTCGGCGGCTATGATGTGTCGCTTCCTCTTCCTAGTGCCTCCCTCCGTACGTGTTGCCGGAGGGACAATCTCCATTGGGATGGCTGCTGCTGCTGCTACCACCGCTGTTGCTGGTTCTGGCAGCTGCTGCTCAATCTCTTCTGATGAGGAGGTGTCTGCCACTGTCGATGTTGTGCAAGCAGGTGAATGGTGCTGCTGATGCCTCTTGGGGGAGTCTGTCACTGTGTTGGATGGGGTGGTGGCTGAGTAAGTTGGATAGTGTGTCGGAGAGGGCACCTGGTGGTTGATTTGGCGGGTAGCGACGACAGGTGGCGTTCCTTGTGCTTGGGCTGCTACTGCAAGCTCTGCAGGGTATGGAGGCAGGGCGAGTCCCTCACTAGGGAATTTTAGTATGAGATAAGCCACAAAGGCTTCTTGGACCTTCCCCACGAATTTCATGAAGATCAACTGTTGTTGCTCGATGCAATTTGTGCAGTGTATAAGGATGTGCAGCAATGTGAGGAATTCATTGTCTAGGGCAGCTTTAGTACTACCGGGTGCAGCTGGAGTCTTAGGCTGAGCGACAGAAGGCTGGCTGAGCGTTGTTGGCTCTTTCTCCGTGTCCTGCATCATTTGTATGCGGACTTTTCTGGTCCACCCTTCTTTTGCAGTCGTCAACTCATCTTTAGGCTCTGCCGGATCACCAAAGTTGGCGCAAAGGCCTGTGATGAGGGACGAGAAGTACAACCCACCCTTCTTCTTTTTGAAGCAATTGTGGATCTCCGTGCATATGATTTCCCCAATGTTTATTGGCTAGTTCATCAGAATGCTATGAATTAGGGCTAGGCGTGACCGATCGATGGTAGAGTTGTAGGAGCTGGGCAGTAGGCGCCTCTTTACAAAGGTGTTCCACATCATTGCCTCAGGAAGCATGTGGCGGCGCTGGACAGATCCCACATGTTTGCCTGCCAACCACGGCGTGTTGGGCTTGCAGAGTTTGGCCTTGATTTTCTCATAGTCGGCAGCCGTCAGTGATTGCCTCCACTCCTCGTAGGGCTGTCGTGCATATCCAGGACATATTATCTGTTGATGACGATGTCGTTTAGCTTGACTGGCTCCCCGCGAACATAGACAAATGTCTGCTCTGGGCAGGGGTGGCGGACGTAGAATTCCCTGACCATGGTGATGTTGGCTATCTATGGCTGTCGAGCGAACATCTCCCATCCTTTGATGTGGATGGTTTCGAATAGGGCAAGCTTTAAACCAAGGTATCCCGTTTGCTTTGTGTAATGGAAACCTTGCTCCTCCCAGAATGCCTGCTTAGAGAACTGATCTTTGTATCTCTCCTTGTCTGACTCGGAGTAAAATCTTTTGTTGGTGGGTTTGGACTGTGATGCGGATGCCATGTGATACAGTTGTAAATAGTTGAAACTAGAAAGAAAAACAATAAGAGAGCAGTGGAAGCACGAAGAACATAGCGAGGAGGTGAAAGTAAAGTAAATGAATGGAGTGAGAGGCGTTTAAATAGGGGTTGCCGAGAAGTGCTGTGGCGGCATTAAATGCCTAATGGTTCGGTTATCTCGCGCACGTTATGGGATTTTCTGCCCGTTATTTTCGGAGCCATTAGCGGCAAACTAGCCGTTGCGCGTTGCTGCGCTGGGCTGCCCTGGGATGTCTCGGCGAGATGGTGTGTGGGCTCCTTGTTGGGCCTCCTTCTTGATCCTGCTCCTTTATTCCTAAACTTGAAATAGAAACAAATTTAATTAAATAACTTCTGAAAAATAAAAATATGAAAACTAATCTAATCCTAAAAATTTAAACTCTAATCCTAATGCATAAAAATAAAAATAAAGAAATAAATGAAAATTAAGTAATTTTGGGAGTGCATTTGGGTGCATCTCCTAGACATAACCACTTCCTGAAGTAATTTGGCTTGTCCTTCCCTCCTAGGGGTCCTCTAGTTCCTTCAGGTGCTGCGTTACTGGGTCATTTAGCCTGCCCTTTGGTCTGTCGCGACAGCTGCTGCCCTGGCCTGTTTCTATGCTGATTTTGACAGCTCTTGCATCTGGGCATCCTTTCTCTTTTTCTGAGGGTTGTAGCACATTCATCTAGATGCTCTGGTCGTCTACCCTCATTTTCAGCTCCCCATGTTTCACATCTATAAGAGTTCTGCCCGTGGCCAAGAATGGTCGCCCAAGAATGATAGGGGATTTTTCATCGGCCTCGCAGTCTAAGATGAGGAAATCGGCTGGAAGAATCAGGTTGCCCACCTTTACCAGGATGTCTTCAATTTTCCCTCCGGTTGTACAAATGAATGGTCAACAAGTTTTAGCATGACAGAGGTAGGTTTGGCAGGCCAAATACCTAGTTTATCGAAGACGGCCTTGGGCATAAGGTTAATGCTGGCTCCCAAGTCGCACAGGGCTCTGGTTTCATGTTTGTTGCCTATCCTGCATGGGATAACAAAGCTTCCCTGATCTGTTTGCTTGGGCGGCAGCTTATTGTGCAACATTGCCATGAACTCTTCTATAATGGCCACTCTCATGAACTCCCCAATCCTCTTCTTTTTAGAAACCTTGTCCCTGAGATGTTTGGCATAGTTGGACATATTTTGAATGGCTTCTATGAGAGGGATGTTGATATGCACCTATTTTAGAATATCCATGAATTTTCTGAACTGGTGCTCTTGCTTCTGTTGCTTGAGCCTTTGGGGGAATGGTGCTGGCAGATGGATGTCCTCTATACGTTCCTTGCATTGGAACTTAATCTGGGGAGGATCATCTGCTTCAAGACCGCTGTCTTGTACGGCTGCTGGGGTGGCTGGTGTTGGTGCTGCTGCGACAGGCTTTTCTTTATGGTCTAGCCGAGTTTCTGGCTTTTTCTCCACCCTAGGTTCATCCAACTGCTTCCCACTCCTTGTAGATATGGCCTTGCACTTTTCGTAAGTGGGTTTGGCTGCTGCCTCTAAGCTGCTGGATGTTGCTCCCATTGTCCGGCTGTTGTAGATCTCGATGAACTGTCCAAATTGGGTATCTAGGTTCTTTATAGAAGCCTCCTGGATGTTCGCCCTCATCTCCTTCTTGTCTATAAAAGACTCAGTTTTATTAATAAATCTATTGGTACGAACAATAAAGTCACTAGTTCTAGTCATAAAAGTATGCAAGGTTGCTTCTAGTGAATTATTGTTTTGTTGCTGTTGAGTCTGCTGTCTAGACTGGTTCTGTTGGTAGCCTCCCTGTAGCTGTTGTGGGTTTGCAGTAGTCTTTGTGTTACTTCAGGAGAAGTTGGGAGGTTCTTCCATCTAGGGTTGTAAGTGTTCAGGGCAGGTCTGCTGTTCCTCTCATATCCTCCCATATAATTGGTAGATGTGGTGCAGTCAGAGGAATCATGGTTGGCCCCACACTCTCCACAGAATGATTCTATAGCCTTTACCTCATATACTTTCCCAGCAGGTTGCACAATCTTCATGACCAGCTCTGTCAGTGTGTCAAGGCGGGCATTGACAGATTCTAAGGCTTCTACCTCATTAACAGTGGCTGGCCGCCTAACCTCCGCCTCGGTGTGTTGTTGGGTACTTGTAGTCATTTTTGGCGGCTTGATTCAGAAGCCGTAGTGCCTCCTCTGGTGGTGTGTCGAGGATGATCCCATTGGCCGAGGCATCTATCATCATCCGCGTTAGGTAGTTCACCCCGTTGTAGAATATTGATACATGCGTCCAAGCTAGAAGACCATGTAGTGGGCAATTATTCAACATTTGTTGGTACCGCTCCCATGCTTCATACATCGGCTCATCATCGCCTTAGCTAAAGGCTATGATCTCATTCTGCAGTCTGTCTATGACATTGGACGGGCTGAAATGGTCCAGGAAGTCCTTGCACAGCTCTGTTCATGTGTTGACTGATCCTGCCGGCTGGTTGTTTAACCAGTGTTTGGCCCTATCCCTCAGTGAATAGGGAAACAACCTCAGCCTCAACACGTCTTGATGGACCCCGTGTATTTTAAATGCTCTGCAGATGTCCAAGAATCCTATCAAGTGTTGCCGAGCATCTTCCGTGGCAGTCCCTCCAAAATGCCCTAGTGTGTTTATCATGTTAAACATGACGAACTTCAACTCGAAGTGGTCCGCCTCTATATCTGGTTCTGTTACTGTTAGATCGAACCCTCTGAAGTCATGTTCGAGATAATCTCTAGTGGTTCGAACGGGCTGGGGCTGCCTGGGCAGAATAAGGGTCCCGTGGTGGATCTTGCTGACCTCATGGCGGCAAGTCTTGCTGCCCATCCCTGCTGTTTGCGGCACCGTTGGGTGGGTCCTCGTTTGCCATTTTTACCTTTGCTTTTCCCTTTTCTTCTTTGTCTTTTGCTAGGACTACCTTGTTCTCCTTCTTAAGTTCTCTTGCTCGACGCTCGATATCGTCGTAAAATAGGAGTTCACCTTTTGGGTTTGCCCTGGTCATACACTAGCGTCATAAAAAAGTAAAGAAAAAGTGCAGAAATTAAAAAAGAAATTTGCTATTACCAATCCCTGACAACGGCGTCAAAAACTTGTAGAGCGTCTGGGGTGTACTCTATTTAGGAGTGCAAGTGCACACTCTTGTCAAGTTATAGTATTTAAGATATCGTCTCCACAGGGATTGGACAGCTTGGTTCGAGTTATTGTTCCTGCACAGAAAAAAGTAAATGCACAAGTAAAGTGATTGTTGAGAAGAAAAGTAAGATAAAACACAAGTAATAAAGGAGGTGATAAGGTTGATAGAGAGGGCAGGGTCATGCTGCCACTTAGTGTGAAACTGCGTTGAATAGGCTAAGTTGTTTTGCGCTGCCACGATATGCTGCCTCGACGGGTACTGGCGGATTGAGGCTGCGGCCCTTTCGCTGCCGCATCGGATCTCTGCTCTTGAAACTTTTACTGTCTCGACAGGTGAGATGGGGAGAAGTCCTGGCGGCAAGTCTGACAGATACTCAAAGTTCGGCAGAGCAATTCTTAAGTGATCCTTCCTATGTCTAGGCAAGGATTCTGTCACCACGTGATGTAGGCAATACCTAGCAATCTCAGCGTAAACCTAACACAGGCAGTCGACGTTTGGTTGCTCCGTTTAGCCGCTGAAATTCGAACTTATGTCTAAGCCGAATTAGTCAACACCTCGACATGATGAGACCGTACTCAATTCTTTCGTGAGTTTGACACTCTCGTGCTCGACAAATGGATTTCTTCAACTGGACTTTTGGAACTAATTGAAGAAGTGAAGAACATGAATTAAGTAAACTTGGAATATTTTATTGAAAACAAACTTGAAACCTAAACAACCGTTTTCACAACTAATTTACAACATAACCCTTAACCCAAGAGAAGTTTAGAACATGGCAGCGGAAAAGAACACCTAAGTTATGTCTATAGAAAACCTAAGATGATTTGAGCTAGGAGTACAATAAGTATTTATAGACAAATAACTAGGTTTAGTCCTCCTTAAAGTAGAAGTCCTCAAAAGTATCTTTCCACATTTAATGTGACTTTAAACTCTGACTTCCATAAGTTGAATGTGAACTTTATCACGTCTACCTTGTCCTGCAAGTAATCTCAAGATTTCACTTCGACGACTCTGCCCCCTGCTACAGACGTCGGAAAATCGAGTGGATGGTGGCGATAGACTTAAGATTTTTAGCTCTACAAATCGCACTCCAGTTCTCCAACTCCATAGTCTGCTGCCGTGGGCAGCAAGGTCGGCGGCGGCAACACTCGACAGCTACTGTCTTCAGCTGGAACTGCATCATTACAACTCCTTGGTTTGCTGCCTCATCATTGCATCCTCAGCTCCTCTTTCCCTCCTTCAGCCTCTAGTACCTAAAACCAAAAATACACTAAAATAATATCTCTTTTTCACCAAATAAAAGATAATCTATAAAAACAAGGTAAAGCGAAGAAATACTATAAAATGCAATGCATGATCCTAATTATGCCTAAGATGAGCTCAAAAACAACAATAATATGAGATGGAATGTGCATAAAATGTAGGACTTGTGGACACTTTACAGTACGCCTAGGGGCGTATCGGTATGGGTTAACTAAAAATTAAAGTTTGATGATTCCAACAACTGAAAAGACAATGGTAATATCATTAAATGCAAAGATTTGAAAAATCTTGAAACCTCGTATCGAAATGGGTTATACCGTATCGATACACTTAACCAAAATCTCAAACTTAGATGAAGGTCGTATCGAGACAAGTACAATCGTATGGGTATGCTTTGGCGATTAAAATTCCAGTAGCTAAAACTCGTATCGAAACACCTAAGGGTGTATCGATACACTTCGACATTTTTTGTTAGTTGAGTATTAAATACTTAGATAACTTTTGGGGTTTTAAGTTTTTGACTTAGAAACAAATTTTACTTCAAAATCCTTGTCATTTTGTGAGACTTTCGAATACTTAAAAATTTATTTACTTTTAAAATTTGGTATTAAATAATTTGTTTTATTAAAATCAAACATAAGTTTTACAATCTCCCCCTTTTTGATATAACAAAACCAAAGCAAAATTTTAAGTAGTTTTGAAAGATACTCCCCCTTACTTAAAGATTAAAAGGCTCTTATTTTGAAAATTTTAACTTTAATAACTGCTCCCCTTTTTGTTAGATCAAAATCAATAGGATATAAAGAAGGCAAGGTATGAACATTAAAGGTACTCCAAGCATAAATCAAAGCGACATAGATATTCATGAAAATTCAAACCATAAATCAAAGCAACATAAATAATCCAACTCAAATCCTAAAAACATAAGGGAAATAACCAAAGCATAGGAGTTTAAAAACAAATAACATAGGTGCAAAAACTAATCCTAAAATGACATAATATGATATGCAAGATGCCTAAGGAGCGTCTTCATCGTCTCCATCTTCATACTCATAATCTTCATCTTCAATTTTTACATGAGTTCAATGAAATTGACACCACTCTCCATGAAAAGCCATAAGAGACATATCCATTGAATTTTGACGATTTTCAAGGAATGTGACTCTTTCCTCCAAGGATTTGAATCAAGTGTCGATGGCGGCAAAACCGGAGGTCATGGTAGTGTCCAAAGAAGCAATTCTAGTGCCCAAGGCTTGAAAATTCCCATCAAGATAGGTCATAAGGGCATCAAAGAAAGGTGGAGCAACCGAAGCTTCTTGAACCAGAGCCGATTGAAGAGCCTCAACTAGATCGGGTTGAATTCCTTGAGGTAGATCCACAACCCGAAGCTAGTCTCCATTATAGTAGGAAAACTTAGAACAGTTGAGAGAACTCTCGTCGATCGGATTGGTGAGAGGCTCGGCAACATCATAAGAACAATCAATTCCCATCTTGTGGAACAAATAGCTTAAGGCGGTGTCATAGGTGAAGGATGAAACAATAGAAATATTGCGATGTTGAACAAGATAGACGATCTCTGCAAACATGATCTGAGCAAGGTTTGGACGCCTACCCTCACGAAGGCAACGAATCCAAAAATCATCAACTTGTTAGATCGTTGGGAATTTTCCTCTGGATGGGCGAAACCACCAAGTGATAAGCAAGTCAAGGATGCGATCATGAGCATCGAGCATGGTCACGGAACCGCCAAGAACATGTCCCAAAGAGCTTTCATCATCAATTCCCACATTCTCAAAACCCAAAAGGTTTGCTAAAACTGAAGAATCAATACGAAAAGTTGTTCCCATAAGGTAAGATTCAATAGCAACAACATCAGTTTTTCCTTCATTATAAATACACCAGGCATTTGATTAAACGATAAGGACAAGGTTTCGATATAAAATCCCGATTATACTTAAAAAGGCATGAATTTTCATTGAACCATTAAATCATGATATTGGAATTGAAATCTTTTAGAAGACAAAAAGGAATTGAAACAACTCACTCACAACAAATTTTAAAGTTTCAGTAATGTTTAAAACGATTCATTAAAACAATGTTGAAAAATATAGTTTAGATTTAGTTTGTACCATTATTTTCAGGATTGAGATTTAAAGATTGACTCAACTCTTTTCTTTGCCTTTTCTTAGGAGCCATTATAAAAACCTGAAATCAAAATCAAACCAAAAACACAATGTATGTATAAATCAACACATTCAATCCAATAAGCAATCCAAGTATAAAAAGAATTAAAAATAAAAAATGAAAAAATAGTGTTGAAAAACATACAATATAAATTTATATTCGAACAAAAAAAATTTCAGTTTTGAATTTTTTTACAAAATCTTTGGAAAACATGTTATATACATACTAAAAATAATATTTTGGATCAAAAATAATATATAAATTCAAACGAAATTTAAGAGAAAAAAGTAAGTTTATACCTTGAGAATGAAATTATGGATGAATGAGAAGATGATGATGCACCAAAATTGATGATTTTACTAGGGTTTGATGAGAAACTCAAAAAGCCTAAAAAGATTTGATGATTTGTGTAAAAAAGGGTATTTTAAGAGTTTAAATAGGAAATTTTCGTATCTAGGGTTTGAGAGAAAAGGTAGAATTTGATTTACACTTGAAAACTCTCTTTTAATGCTCTTTAAATTGTCCAGCGGCTACGCATACTGATACACCACTTGTGTATATCAAAACCGCATACCGTTTAGGCTGTACCGATCCTTGACTCGTACTGGTATAGGCTTCTCTTTATCGAATCTTGTTCATGAACCCGTATCGATACGCGATGATCTGTATCGATACATCTGCACCAAAAATGTCAATTTTGGAAGCAAGGAGCTCAAGAATTCGATTTTACTCGAATCAAAATGCATGGAGATGATATGTAAACAACATGTATGAGCTAAAAACAGATGCATACTCCCCTATCAACAAGCATAGATGCATATAGGAGCAAAAAAACATAAACAAAGAGATCAACCAAATTCAAGCAAGTTTAGACACAAAAAGGGCTCTAAGGGTCAAGAAAGGCTAGTTACACCCAACTCTCTCCTAAGGGACTAAAAACGCTCTTTGTCTAAAGGTTTGGTGAAGATATCCGCTAGTTGATTCGAGGTGCCAACATATTCTAAAACATCACCGTTTTCAAGACATGATCTCTAATGAAATGGTGTCTTATCTCTATGTCCTTTGTTGCGTGTAAAATAATCTATCGCAATGGTAGTGCAAGTGTACACGACGCAAGTAGTAAAGTGATACGAAGTATCGGATATCGTCTCACAGGGATTGGGCTAATGACTTCACCTTGATTTACTGCACGAAGTAAAGGAAATAATTTAGAAGATTTTCACGAGAATAATATGATAAAAACATAAATAAAAGGATTGGAATATCAAGATAGAGAGAAGGGGACGATATTGAATTGCTCGGTAGTGCAGGTATTGAATTGCTTAGGATCTCCAGTTCTGTCGTCGCTCCCGTCGCCGACAGCACCTGTTGCGGCGTCTGTCCGTTAGTTGTCGCGGCAGCAGACACTAACTCAGTACTTCAAGCTTGGCAAGAATCCCAGATCTGCCTTGCCCTATCCCTAGGCACAAGTCTGTCGATGAACACGTCTTTGATGATACCTCCCGACGTGAGTCGAAGGATGAACACCGATGTGTATGAATTCTTCCTTAGCCACTTAACCTCGCCTTATCCCTAAGCACGAGATGGTTCAACTATAAACTAGAGAACGCGCTTTTATCTCTTTCGTATACTTAACTCTCCCGATGCTAAGTAAATAGATAACCTCACAATGCTCTCCCGATGCTCTTGCAAGATATTAAAACCAAGATAAAAGAACTTGAAGTTTATTTTATTGAACTTGAAAAATCCTAAAACAAAGCAACCCTTGCAACTACTTTACAAAACAACCCGTAGCCCTAGGGGGAATTTAGAACATGTCGGTGACGGGTGGACGGCAGGGGTTTTGTTTCGGTTATGGGGTAATCGGTTATGCCCTAGGTTTAATCTATGCCCTTTATATAAGCTTTGGGCTCAAGTTATCTAAGGTAACAAGGATTACAACTTTAATTAAAAGTAAGATTCTAATAAAGACTAAATCTCTAAAGACTCCTACTTTCCAGCCGCATCCTTGCTTTTAGGGATTTCCTCTCCTTTGAGCTTTGGCTTGACATATCTTTTGATCCGGGGCTTGGAAAAATATTCGGCTTCCACACGAAAGACGAGCAGATTTTTCTCTATCTATCGAGGTCCACTTCACTTTTCCTCTTCATAAATCTGCTGTTACCATGCTGTCACGACAGGTCCATGACAGGTTCGTCTTCTTCAGCTGCTTGTCGATTTCAGCTTTCCTGCTTATCTGCCCTGTGCCTGCCTTCATCGTCAACCATGGCAGCTACCTGCAAAATACACCATCTTTTAGTAGAATCCGTGCCTTTTATATAATTGTGATGTTTTATTGAAAACTAACCTAAATGCAATGCAATGATGCTTGAATGCAGCAGAAATATGGGTTAAAAAGGGTGTAAATAATAGAACTTTTACACACTCAACACACCCCCAAACTCAAGTTTTTGCTTGTCCTCAAGCAATCAAGACCTAAAAGAAAAATGAAAATTTTTGTGTTGGCCTTTAAACAGTGAACTGTCCCTTACCTGTCGCTCATTCTCTATGGCAGCAGCATCCTGTCGGAAAGATTAGGATCTGTCCGGAATCTCCCTATAGCTCTCGTGCAGTGTGTGCATGCTTGTGAACAGTTATATGCTAAGACTCTCTTAGTTTCACTAGAATATTCAACTCCTTAACTCGAATCTTTATGCCAAAGTTTATTTTTTTAGAAGGCACATTTTCATGTTTCTTTTTCTTCTATTTTTCAAGCTAAATTTTTCTAGAGCCAGTGTTAGGCACCTCTAGTTAGCTTCCTAGAGCCGGTTTCGGGCACCTCTAGGTTTTTAATTTTCTTTTGCTAAACTTCTTTCCTAGAGCCAGTGTTAGGCACCTCTAGGGGCTATCCAAGTTCTAAGCTTCCTATTCTAGTTTGGCTAAAAGAAATCTAAGCAATATAACAGTCACAAAAGTGTTTAAGTTTTCAGAACTATAGAAAGGCTCTAAACTTTTCCTTAACCTGTCCTAAAGATGCTGCCACGACAGAGCCGTCATGACAGGTAAGTTAACTTCACAGTTTTAAGCCAACAGTTTTAATTTTCTGAATTTTTTTTTTGGAAAAATAAGTAAGAAATAAGACACGACAAATAATCAAAAGATGTGCTAAAGACTCCATTAAATATGGAGGGTTGCCACCCCCAAACTCGAGGGTTGCATTGCCCTCAATGCAAAATGATATGAAAAATAAAGAAAAACAAAATAAATAAAAGTACATCACAAAATATAAAGGCAGACAGCAATAAAGGAAAAAAAAGTGAAAACTTAAATTTTTATTCGCTGTCCTCGCTGCTGCTGCTGACGCGGATCTGATGGCGGCGTCTGCGCTGTGGAGGGGGCTGGGCAGGTTCCGGAGCAGGTTGATCAACAGGTTCATCAGCCTGTTGAGGGGCAGGTTCATCGGCAGGTTGAGGGGCAGGTTACTCCACTAGTCGGACATCGGAACTGCTGCTACTATCCCAGCTGCTACTAGTGATGGCTTTGGACAGCCTTCTCTTGTTTGCCACATGCTTAATACGTTTTACCCGCGTGAAGTCGCTATCCAAATTCCTCCGGACAAGAGGGCTGTCATCAGTGGCAGCTCGCTTGGTTCCTCGAGGGGAGGTGTCTGCCGGAGGGCTGCCGGCTGCCGTCGGGGATGATGTGGAGGAGGCAGATTCTCCGTGGGGAGAGACAGGTGGTGAGGGAGTGGGGGAGGGGATATTGAAATAATGGGCGGGGAAGGTGGGGAAGATGACATCCGAAAAATTTAAAGTATTAGTGATGAAATTTACCGTTGCATTTGAGAAGTCACGGATAAAGGTCATCAAACCCATTTGGCGCTCCTCTACCCTCAGGATGGCAGCAAGGATGTGGGCGTTCTGATCTGCCGGAGCGGTGTTGGTGGCAGCTTCTGGGGCAGGTTCGGTGGCAGGTTCATCATCGGACTCAGCAGGAGGGGCGTTTGGATCGAAGGCGTTGAGGGGCGATACGACTATGATCACCATGAGGCTGGAGATGTTGTTGTCTGTCCATCCGCTGCCTGTCTTGATTTTGTCTGAAGGGTCCTCCGGTACAGCAGCGCAGCGGCAGAGGGCAGTGATTGTGAAGGGAAGGCAGAGTCGTGAGTCTGATCGGAAGGCACAATCGAGAATGCTGTCTCGCATGTATCTGCCCACATTGATGGGCCTGTCATGCATGATAGAGTGGACGAGTGCCAACCGCTGTCTGTTGACTGTCGTATGGTGGGACGAGGGCAGGATACGCTTTTTGATAAAAGCGTTCCATAGTTTTGCCTCAGGTAGTAGCTACCCCCTATTGACAGAGTGGGGGTTCTTCTTACTGGTGCTCCATGTCGTACCAGCCTCTGTCAGCTCCCTCATGACAGCATCATGTCCGGCAGCGTCGAGGGTGTCCCAAAATTGTTGGTGAGCATCATCATTGGGGCCAAAGAAGAGGCCGAACACATGGTTGATGCTGCTGGCGGTGAAGGGAACTGCCACTCCTCGGACGGTGACAGATGTCGCCGTTTTGCTGTCGATGGCCTCATAAAATTCCCTGACCAGTGTCATTAAGCTCTGCCGGCTGCTCGGCAAAGTCCTCCCAAAGTTGTGCTGTTATGGCCTTCATAATGAACGGCCTGAGTCCAAAAAGAGGGGTATCTCTGTTGTAAATGAAGCCGCGCTCCTCCCATAGTTCCTTTTTAGCGAACGGTGAGGCTGCTGCCGAAGAAGAAGCGGCAGCAGCGGTCTGACGGGTTTGTCTCGACGACATTTTGGTAACAAGGGCTGAAAAAGAGAGAAAATAGATAAAACTAGAGGAGAATAACAAGAGAGAAAAATCAGAAGTGATGAAAAATGAAAATGGGAAGGGGTTTATATAGCTGTTGGGTATCTGCCCATTTAATGCCGCAACGGCAGGCGGGAATAACGGGGCGGCAGATTGAATGTAGCGTGTCTGACGCGTCTGACGTGCATTAATGCGTCTGCTGTGTGTCTGCCGCACGCTTCTTCGTCTGCTGTGCGTCTGTTGACAGCCTGTCAAATCCGTCTGCACCGACAGCCGAAACGACAGGTTTCCATAAATGGGTTTTATTGGGCTGGTGGATGAGCGGTGGGCTTGGGCCACTTCTTCTTTCTCACTTGACTCCTTTGTTTCCTAAAAACTGAAATTAAAAACAAAACATTATTCGAATAAAATAAATCTAATTCCTAATATATAATATTAATAATAAAAGTAAAAATAGAAATAAAAAATTAGGTTAAATTAGGGATGCCTTGTGGGGCATCACCTAAAATAACCACTTCCTGTATTCCTGGGGCTTCAGTCCCTTGATAGTGCTTGAGGCGTTGTCCATTGACTTTGAATTGGTGTCCGTCCTTTAGTGATTGAATTGTAATGGCACCATGGGGAAAAACTTGAACTACTTGGAACGGGCCAGACCATCTAGATTTGAGCTTCCCTGGAAAGAGTTTCAACCTAGAATTAAACAACAACACAAGCTGCCCTGGGCAGAACTGTCGTGGCAGCAACTTCTTGTCATGCCACTTCTTAGTCTTTTCCTTGTAAATCCTTGCATTGTCGTAGGCCATTGTCCGTATTTCATCGATCTCATTTAAATCTAACAGCCTTTTCTGGCCTGCCTTGTCCAAGTCCATGTTTACTGCCTTGATTGCCCAATATGCCTTGTGTTCTATCTCGACAGGTAGATGACAGGTTTTCCCATAAATCAAACGGTATGGAGACATGCCCAATGGAGTCTTAAAAGCTGTTCTGTATGCCCATAGTGCATCATTCAGAAGCAAAGACCAATCTTTCCTAGTTGGTTTAACCATTTTTTCAAGAATGTTCTTCACTTCCCTATTGGATATCTCAGCCTGTCCATTGGTCTGTGGGTGGTATGCTGTCGCGATCCTGTGCTTGACACCATATTTTCTCAAGGCGGCAGCAATTACCCTGTTGTCAAAATGTCTCCCTTCATCACTGATAATCGCCCTAGGGATGCCAAATCTAGAAAAGATGTTTTTGTGCAAAAACTTTTGGACCGTTTTGGCATCATTCTTTTGAGTTGCGATTGCTTCTACCCACTTGGAGACATAATCTACTGCTAGGAGGATGTAAAGATTTCCACACGAAGATGGAAAAGGTCCCATAAAGTCAATCCCCCAAACGTCGAAGATTTCGACTTCTAAAATATTCTGCAGTGGCATCTCGTTTCTCCTCGAGATGTTACCTGTCCGCTGGCACCTGTCACAGTTTTTGTAAAATTCCTGTGCGTCCTTATACAGTGTCGGCCAGTAGAACCCTGACTGCAGCACCTTGGCAGCAGTCTTATTGCCTCCTAAGTGTCCTCCATATTGTGAAGCATGACAGTGATGGAGAATGTCTTCTTGTTCTTCTTGTGGTACGCATCTCCTTATAACCTGATCTGCGCACATTTTGAAAAGAAGAGGTTCGTCCCAATAATAATGTTTAACATCATTTTGAAACCTCTTCCTGGCTTGATAAGTAAGATCAGAAGGTAATATTCCGGTAACTATAAAATTAACGAAATCAGCATACCAGGGAAGGTTAGAAGACTTACCTGCCGCCATGGCTGTCGCGACAGCTATTGCGGCAGCAAAGAGCTGCTCATCTGGGAAGGTCTCTAGTATGTGTGTCTCATCTAAAGGTAGACTCTGTCCCATCTCCAACCTCGACAAGTGATCTGCCACCTGATTTTCTGTCCCCTTTTTATCTTTTATCTCAAGGTCGAACTCTTGTAATAGTAAGATCCACCGTATCAACCTAGGCTTTGCATCCTTTTTTGCAAATAAATACTTGAGGGCAGAGTGGTCGGTGTGTATTATAACCTTCGTTCCAAGTATGTAAGAACGAAACTTGTCGATGGAGAACACCACAGCTAACAGCTCCTTTTCTGTGGTGGTATAATTCACTTGGGCATCATTCAATGTTTTGCTGGCATAATATATGACATGAAACAGCCTGTCCTTGCGCAGCCCAAGTGCTGCCCCGACAGCATAGTCACTAGCATCACACATAATTTCAAACGGTTGCGTCCAGTCTGGTGGCTGTACTATGGGGGCTGTCACTAGCTTTTCCTTCAGAACCTTGAATGCTTCAGTACATTCTTCATTAAAGTCAAAGGGTCGGTTCTGCTCTAAGATATGACATAGGGGTTTCGTGATTTTTGAGAAATTGGCAATAAATCTCCTATAAAAACCAGCATGCCCTAAAAAACTCCTAATGCCCTTGACTGTGGTTGGCGGCGGCAGCTTCTCTATGACCTCTATTTTTGCCCTGTCGACTTCTATCCCACGGCAGCTAATCTTATAGCCTAAAACTATCCCTTCATCTACCATAAAATGGCATTTTTCCCAATTAAGAACAAGATTAGCTTTTTCACATCTTTCAAGTACCTTTTGAAGGTTGCTGAGGCAGTTCTCAAAATCGTCTCCAAAGACGGAAAAATCATCCATGAAGATCTCAAGGAAGTCTTCTACCATATCGGAGAATATAGCCATCATGCATCTTTGGAAGGTGGCAGGTGCGTTACATAGGCCGAACGGCATCCTCCGAAATGCGTATGTTCCGTAGGGGCATGTGAAAGTCGTTTTCTCTTGGTCCTCCGGTGCAATAGCAATTTGATTATATCCTGAATAACCATCAAGAAAACAATAGTAAGGTTTACCCGCTAATCTATCAAGCATTTGATCAATAAAGGGTAAAGGAAAGTGGTCCTTTCGGGTAGCTTTGTTAAGCTTCCGATAGTCCATACAAACCCTCCAACCGGTTACCGTCCTGGCTGGGATTAACTCGTTGTTTTCGTTGGTTATCACGGTCATGCCTCCTTTCTTGGGAACACATTGCACCGGGCTTACCCATTTGCTGTCGGAGATGGCGTAAATAATACCAGCATCTAACCATTTAATTATTTCTTTACGCACTACCTCCTTCATTGCAAGGTTTAACCGCCTTTGGGCATCAATAGTCGGCTTATGATCTTCCTCTAGGAGGATTTTGTGCATACAGATTGCCGGACTAATGCCCTGAATGTCTGCTATCGTCCATCCTATCGCCCTTTTATGCTGCCTCAACATGTCGATCAGCTGTCGTTCCTGTTCCTGCGGCAGCTTAGCAGAGATGATTACGGGTAGTGTGTCATCACAACCAAGATAAGCATATTTAAGCTGCCCTGGCAGGGGCTTAAGTTCTAAGACAGGTGGTTCAACAGTAGAGGGCTTTTGGATTAAATGGTTATCCGAAGTGTAATTCAAAGGTTCGAATAACTTACCTGGACGATGGTCTAACCAGTTTACCTCCTCATGACCTTCAGTATCAGATGTATCGGATTCAGAGGGGTCACTGTCGTCGGTGCTGTCGTCATCGCTGTCGTCGTCACTGTCATGACAGGCTTGTAGATGGCTTTCGCAGCAGTGACCAAATTTTATATCTCGGCAGCCCGTCCTGATGCAGGGTTGATCAAAGGTCACCTCAATGATGGCCTTGCATTCCTCATCCACATCAGCATGTTTCATTGCTTGGAGAACATTCAACTTAATTTCTTGATCATTCACGCGCATGGTGAGTTCTCCTTTCTCCACATCAATCAATGATCTTCCCGTGGCTAAGAAGGGTCGCCCTAGGATGACTGGTGCGTTCTCATCTGCCTCACAATCTAAAATCAGAAAGTCAGCAGGAAAAATAAGTTTATCCACTCTTACCAAGATATCTTCAAATTTTCCCTCGGGGTGTACGTAAGAGCGGTCGGCTAGCTGTAGGGTAACTGTCGTGGGCCGCGCCTTGCCAATACCTAGTTTCTGAAAAACAGATTTGGGCATTAGATTAACACTAGCACCAAGATCACAAAGTGCCTTACCCACAAATTTATCGCCGATTACGCAAGGTATGAGGAAGCTCCCCGGATCCTTCTTTTTCTGGGGTGGTTGCCGATGAAGAATACTCATGCAACCTTCTTGCATCCTTACCGTTTCAAATTCCCCAAGTTTAGATTTTTTAGACATGACATCCTTGAGAAATTTAGCATAACTGGGCATCTCCCTAACAGCATCTAACAACGGAATGTTAATATGAACCTGTTTAAAAATATCATAAATTTTTTTGAGTTGAGATTCATGCTTAGCTTGCTGTATCCGTTGAGGGAAGGGTGGTGGGGGTCGATAATCAGCAATGCGTCCTTCCCACTGCATGCGAATCTGAGGACGATATTCATCCTTTTTCTCCTCTGTCGCTTCTGCTGTCGTGACAGGCTCATCGGCAACAGTCTGTTTGTCACCTGTCGGGGCAGCTTCCTCGGCAGGTTTATCCAAGGCAGGTTCCTTTTCTGTATCAATTTCTTTTTCCGGCCCTGGTAGCTTTTTCCCACTCCTAGTAGTAATTGCCTTACATTGCTCATGTGGGGGTGGTCTAGCATTTTCAGTATTGCTAGGGAAACCTCCATTCTGCCTCGGTTTAATATGCTGCGACACCTGACCCATTTGTGTCTCTAGAGATTTCAAGGTGGCCTCATGGTTTGTCATTCTCATCTTAGTTTCATCCATAAAATTTTCCGTCTTTTTGACAAACTGATTAATATTATCCATATACGTGCCAGTCTGAGACATAAAGGTGGCCAGAGTCTGCTCCAATACACTACTCGTAGCAGGTGGTGGCTGTTGTTGTTGCTGAGGCGGCAGGTTCTGCGGCAGGTTCTGCGGCTGCAGCTGCTGTCGCGTCAACAATCTAGGACCCCCCTGATTCTGATTATATGCTTGCGGATTTAGGGCATTGTTAGGATTACTCCAGGAAAATTTGGGATCTTTCCTCCAATTAGGGTTGTAGTTGTTGGAATTGTAATTCGGCTTGTAATTTCCAACATATCTTCCTTCTTCTATATTTATAGGGCACTCTTCACTACTATGATTTCCTTCACAAGTAGCACAAATTTCCTCGACAGCAAATCCTCGTAAGTCCTCTTCACTCAATAAGTGTTTCATTGCTTTAGTAAGGAATGCTACCTGAGATTTCATAGTGCTGTCGGCCTCATAGTCCTTGACAGCAAGTACCCGTTTACTCCCTCTTCTAGCTGTCGGGAACTGCTCCTCATTCTTGGCTAGATTTTTCAGAACTTGCAATGCCTCGTCCGGATCTTTATCCAATAATAGTCCATTTGCTGCTGAATCAATGCGAATGCGAGTTTGTAAGTTAGCAGCATTATAAAATTTAGTTACCTGATTCCAGACAGGGAATCCATGCATTGGGCAGTTCCGAAGAAGAGTAGTAAATCTGTCCCAAGCCTCGTGCATCGGCTCGTCATCTTCCTGTTGAAAAGTAGCAATTTCGTTACGTAATCGCTCAGATAAATGCGAAGGATTAAAACGAGATAAAAATTCACGAGTTAGATCTGCCCAAGTCATAATAGAACCCGGTGTAAGTTTATTCCACCAAGTTTTAGCTCTGTCCCTCAATGAATGGGGGAATAACCGAAGCCTCAGTATCTCCGGACTAACTCCTGGTAGCCTAAACGAACCACAGATCTCCTGGAACGTTTTGAGATGCTCCCTAGCATCTTCTGTCGTAGAACCACCAAACTGCCCGGCGTTGTTGATCATACTAAACATGACAGGCTTAAGCTCGAAGTTGTCAACATCAATATCCGGCAGCGTGGTCTCCAGCTCTACATGATCGTTCAACATGTAGTCACGACATGACCGTAGTCCACCTACCCCAGGCGGGTCGCCGACAGGCGGTATGTCTCCTCCAGCAGGCTGGTTACGGGCCATCTGCTCTAGCTGTTCTTCAAGGTATTCGTTCCTGTCTAAAAGGTGGCGAATCTGTTTCTTGAGATTGAATGATCGTTCGATTTCCGGATCTAACTTATACTCAGGATCTTCGCCCCTTTTCGATCTGCGCATAAACAAAAGAACCTCGTGAAAAGCAAGAGTTGAAAACAAAAAATAAAAAATAAAAATTAAAAATAAAAACAAAAATAAAAGCAAAAAGTGCAATAAAAGAAAAATGTAGTTATGTTGCCAATCCCCGGCAACGGCGCCAAAAACTTGTTGCGTGTAAAATAATCTATCGCAATGGTAGTGCAAGTGTACACGACGCAAGTAGTAAAGTGATACGAAGTATCGGATATCGTCTCCACAGGGATTGGGCTAATGACTTCACCTTGATTTACTGCACGAAGTAAAGGAAATAATTTAGAAGATTTTCACGAGAATAATATGATAAAAACGTAAATAAAAGGATTGGAATATCAAGATAGAGAGAAGGGGACGGTATTGAATTGCTCGGTAGTGCAGGTATTGAATTGCTTAGGATCTCCAGTTCTGTCGTCGCTCCCGTTGCCGACAGCACCTGTCGCGGTGTCTGTCCGTTAGTTGTCGCGGCAGCAGACACTAACTCAGTACTTCAAGCTTGGCAAGAATCCCAGATCTGCCTTGCCCTATCCCTAGGCACAAGTCTGTCGATGAACACGTCTTTGATGATACCTCCCGGCGTGAATCGAAGGATGAACACCGATGTGTATGAATTCTTCCTTAGCCACTTAACCTCGCCTTATCCCTAAGCACGAGATGGTTCAACTATAAACTAGAGAACGCGCTTTTATCTCTTTCGTATACTTAACTCTCCCGATGCTAAGTAAATAGATAACCTCACAATGCTCTCCCGATGCTCTTGCAAGATATTAAAACCAAGATAAAAGAACTTGAAGTTTATTTTATTGAACTTGAAAAATCCTAAAACAAAGCAACCCTTGCAACTACTTTACAAAACAACCCGTAGCCCTAGGGGGAATTTAGAACATGTCGGTGACGGGTGGACGGCAGGGGTTTTGTTTCGGTTATGGGGTAATCGGTTATGCCCTAGGTTTAATCTATGCCCTTTATATAAGCTTTGGGCTCAAGTTATCTAAGGTAACAAGGATTACAACTTTAATTAAAAGTAAGATTCTAATAAAGACTAAATCTCTAAAGACTCCTACTTTCCAGCCGCATCCTTGCTTTTAGGGATTTCCTCTCCTTTGAGCTTTGGCTTGACATATCTTTTGATCCGGGGCTTGGAAAAATATTCGGCTTCCACACGACAGACGAGCAGATTTTTCTCTATCTATCGAGGTCCACTTCACTTTTCCTCTTCATAAATCTGCTGTTACCATGCTGTCACGACAGGTCCATGACAGGTTCGTCTTCTTCAGCTGCTTGTCCATTTCAGCTTTCCTGCTTATCTGCCCTGTGCCTGCCTTCATCGTCAACCATGGCAGCTACCTGCAAAATACACCATCTTTTAGTAGAATCCGTGCCTTTTATATAATTGTGATGTTTTATTGAAAACTAACCTAAATGCAATGCAATGATGCTTGAATGCAGCAGAAATATGGGTTAAAAAGGGTGTAAATAATAGAACTTTTACACACTCAACATCCTTGGTTCTAGAATGTTGGATGGGATTCTTAGTGAGACATATGGCACTAGTGTTGTCACAACTAAGAGGAATGATACCTACATCAATTCCTTAATCTAAAAGTTATTGCTTCATCCAAAGGACTTGAGCACAACAACTTCCAGCTGATATGTATTCTGCTTCGGTGGTAGATAATGCTACACTAATTTGCTTCTTAGAAAACCACGATATGAGCATACTACCTAGGAATTGACAAGTACATATTCTATCTATATTACAACCTCCATAATTCACATCCGAATAAGCATGCAAATCAAATGAGGAATCTCTAGGATACCAAAGGCCTAAACAAGATGTGTCTCTAAGGTATCTAAAGATTCTCTTAATGGCTATAAGGTGTGTTCTCTAAGACTACTGTTGAGTGGACCAATAGAATCAAAAATGGCTAAGAGGGGGTGAATTGGCTTTTTAAAATTGAAGGGAGCAAATTGAAAATGTGAAAATTGAAGACAAACTTGATTTTATGCCTCAAGGATGTGGCACCTATATTAAATTAGTGAAGGGAAATAAGCAAGAAAATAACTCAAAATTTAATTTCTCATGCCAGTGCGGTGTGTGCATGTCTGTGTACAGGCTGAATATGAAGAATAAATAAATAAACAAAGATGTTGTTACGATTAAAGGTTGCTGCCGAGGCAGCACAATTAAGCACATTGATTTAATCATGGCAATGAGGGCTTCAGCTTATCACAACTACTCTTCTAGGTTTGAAGTTGAGATAGGAGCAAACTAAAAATCCCGAACCCTTAGAGTAGAGTCATCCCGTGAAGGCTTTCATTCACTCATGCTATTTTTTCTGTCACTTTAAGGCTTTCAGTTTCATAGACTTTGATAGCAGCGGAGTGTCATCGCACATGATTCTTACTAGAGCCTGTTGCGGGCACCTCTAGGGTACAACAACATTGTTCATTGTTTTTGATTCTGATGATGTGGCAGTGCTGTATTTTTTTGTTTCTTCTACTTGCCTCGGCGGCTACCTGCAATCATTGTTAGAACTTTGCAAAGAATTCTAAAAATAAATAGGCAATGTTTATCAGATATTCTAACACATTCAGCACGTAACAGAGGTATTTGATATTTTTGGCAAAAAGAAAAAATTCTAAGTCATATTTCATGCTTTCCCCAAGATTAAGTTTTATTTCCATTAGGTGCGAAAATAAATTAGTCGGCTATCCTATCATAGGCACGAGTCATAACAAATTTTTCTTTTCTGATTATTACGAAGGCAAGTACAATGCAATCTATATGCAACTAAAGATGCGAGAGCTATCCCCCTAAACTCGAGATGGGCATTTCCCTCATTGCACAAAACATGAAAATAAAATAACATGAAAATAAATAAAATAGAAAAACAAAGAAATAAAAGAAAAGAGAAATATGAGAAGAACTAAAAATTGGCTGAAGGTTGAGAGGAGGCTCGAATCTTTTCTGCTGAGGAGGAGGAGGAAGATGTGTGGATGACGAAGCGGTGGCCGGCAGATGTCATGGCGGATGTGATCCCCTTAGCCCGGTCTAGACAGTTGACCCGAACCAAGGTGATTACACGGGGAAAACTTAAGCCAACTCGTTAAAATTGACTCCGACTAAAGACCCTTTTTTTCTTTTTTTCTTTCCTAGATGCGAATTAGATTCTATGTTATCAAAAAAAGAGTAAAGGAGAAAACGGCACAGCGGTTAGATGTCGTTTAGGGGCTCAATTGCACAATTTAAGGTTTTAGGGACCAAAACATAATTTTCATAAATTACAGGGACCTTTCCAATTTTTAAAGTCACCAATATGCAATTAATCATATTTCATGCTTCTCTGCAAAATTTCATCTCAAACGAATCATCCAAACTCATTCAATTGCATACACAACATTTAGGGACCAAAATGCAACATTTCAGACTTGTAAAGGCTCCATTTAACTAAATTAATGGTCATGTATCGATACCCTACTACCCCGTATCGATACGCGGGGAGGCAGTAGCCAAAATTGAGCAAGGGTATCAATACACTTCCCCCGTGTATCGATACACCCTACAAAATTTGCACAAGTGTATCAATACACCTGATGCCCGTATTAATACACCTACATCATTTAGCTTAAGGGTATCGATACACTTCCCACATGTATCGATACACCCATCAAAGATTGCACAGGCGTATCAATACACCTGATGTCTAGATCAATACACTTTCACCATTTTAGCTTCAGGGTATCGATACACTTGCCCGAGTATCGATACCCATACTAGAAATGCTCAAGAAAAAGCCCCAAAAATGAACCATACATCATCCATTCACACCCAAGACTCATAGACATGCTTATATCATCATGTCCAACATATCTGCATCAAAAACTAGCCACATTACAAGCATTAGGCACAACATCTCATAAAGCATATGCAACTAGAATGAACATGCCTTTAACCATAACACACAACAAAACTAAAATGCAAAATGAGGATCCAAAGACCACATAATGGTTATTTACAAGACTCCAAGCACAAACTAAACATGCTCAAGGTGTTTCACATCACCAAACAACTCAAGAGTGGAAATCCCTCACATTGCCTCTTATTACACTAAAGTAAAACCACATACTTTGCTTAGCCAAAACACTTGGATATCCTTTGCTTGCTTGCTGCAAAAAATGCTCAATTATCTGCATTGATGAAACAAATGAGCGTAAGCATAAAGCTTAGTGAGGACCACTATAAAACCAAAACATTCATCAATGCATTTTAAAAACCAAAACATCATATTTTGTAAACATATGCCTTTCTTTAAAACATGCACTCTAGGACATCAAATCCACTTTCAAATCCACATGCTCATAGCATCATTGATTACAACAGCAAAAACCTTTGTTCATGCTTAAAGTAAGCATCACATGCATTCTAGCATAAGTCTCGAGCATCACATGCTTTCTCAAAACCAAAGCAAACCATTCTTTAACCATGTTCCACATGTATCATTAGCCACTTGCATTGTTCACAATGCAAAACCTCATTAAGCCTCACTTGCTTAATTCACATGCATAGATTTGTCCTATGCAACATCTCATCATTAATCATCTCATTCACAATAATCCATTATGCATTCATTATAATCATGATACATGGGCAACAAGAAACACATATATTGGCTTACAACATCCCAGTATAGGCTCACCCCTATCCATTGAGATAGACTCACCTCTATCACTTTTACACACACTATCGGATACACAGACTCGTATAGGCTAACCCCTATATTCAATGATGGGCTCACCTCCATCTTAAAGGCTACGAATGGAATTAGGCTCACCCCTAACGCATAGTGATAGACTCACCTCTACCACCCGCAATAGGCTCACCCTTATTACGTCGCGTAGCTAGACACACGTACGATTTATAGATTATAGTGCACTCACATCCTATTGGTCGACCAACATATCCGAGTATTAAAGTAGATCAATCACTTGCCAATATAACCAACTTTCAACAACATTTCACTATTTTATAAAGCATAATCCACAATGCCATTTTCACAAGCATAAAACCATGCTTAAATCCAAGTATTAAACCACATTAACTCAAGGATCACTTACCATGTGCATCCTTAACAAAAATTGGCATTTAAAACAACCAATATCATTGCTCAAAACTTGCTTTATAACAGTAATCAAACCTTATTTAAATCAAGTGCATTTTTAACCAAATCATAGCACAAGCCGAGGGAGATTTTCACTTTACTTACTCTTGAGCTTAGCTAAGTGTTTCAAACTTACAATAAGCTCCCAAAACCATGTTCAAAACGTTTCAAAGCTGGAAACTCTTTTCCACTCACCGATACACGATACCTCCCTCACCGACGCGAAGATCACCCCTCCAAAGCCTCCAAAAATGCTTCGCTTACTTCAGGATCAAGATCCCATATTTTAGAGCATCAAAACAGAGATCCAAATGCATTAAAATGCATTTCAACACTAGCAAATAAACAAAAACTTGTTGCTCACCAAAACTACACTAATTTACCCATCCGAAACAACCAAAAACTCAATCGATTGCTTCCTAAACCAAGCCCAGCCAACATACATCACTTCCAACTATTACTAAACATCAAAACACATCTAAAACAACCTAAATCCTTCCTTATACCTCCAGCAAGCTTAACACCATCAAATCACCACAAAAGCCCAACTAAAACCATCAAGAAACTAAAGGATTTCAAGGATTTCGGGATCTATATTATCAAAACTCTCTTTCAACATAATAATCATCTCAAAACTTAATTAAAATCAATCCAAAACAGAGCTCATCAACAATACTCCGAAAATCAAGATTTAAACCATAATTTTGCAAGATTTTGTTCTTAAATCAAAGCTATAATCAAAACTCAGCCAAAAACAACATTTATGAGCCAAAGATCTTGGGAATTTTAATAAAAAAACATTGATTGAAGGTTGAGAACAAGATTTATCTTCAATCCTTGCATTCCTTAAGAATTGACAAGTTTTTGCTTCACAAAACTTGAAGAACTTGAAGAGATTTCTTGGAAATGATTTAGAAATCAAAGAGAGAGTGTTTGGGAGAAAAGAAATCTAAAGAAATTGTTGAGAAAATATATTTTTCTGAAATGAGAGTTATTTAAGTCAAAAACTTCTCATTAAACTATTTTAACAATTTAATATAATAAAATCCTTTTTATTTAATCATCTAAAATTCATTTAAAACATATGTCAATTTAAGGAAGGTGTAATTGCACCATAGATCTCTAAAGATTCTAAGATTTTTGACTCCTCTTTTGAAATTGCATTTTTCTACAGTTTTGAAACTTTACATTTTGGTCACTACCCAAAATGTACCACTTCCAAAGCTTATTTTGTAAAATTGATTTGACCAACCCCTTAAACACGATTTTAGAGGATTTTATCAATTTTTGTCATATTTTTATCCTTTTCCGATCCTTGATTTCCCTAAACCACCTAATACGATTCAAACCGTCTCCAACCGGTTCACTTAACCCGATCCGATGTCTAAAACAACTAGGCCCAAAATCGGGGTGTTACAACTCTCCCCCACTTAGGAAATTTCGTCCCCAAAATTTTACCTGAAGAGAAAAGATGCAGAAACCGCTTTAAGATGTCTGCTTTGCTTTCCCACGTGGCCTCCTCAACTCCTCGGTGTCGCCACAACACCTTCACAGGCTCTATCGTTTTGCCACGAAGAACTTTGCTGTTCGAGCCAAGGATCTTCACCGGTCCCTCATCGCGAGATAAATCTGGGTTCAGCTCTATCTCCTCAATAGGCATAACATGCGAAGGATCCGATCTATACCTCCGCAACATCGAAACATAAAACACATCATGATTCTTGTCTAACTCGAGAGACAACCTCAACCAATAAGCCACAAGATCAACACGCTCCACAACCTCATAAGGTCCAATAAACCTCGGGCTAAGCTTACCCTTATGCCCAAATCTCATCACCTTCTTCCAAGGCGATACTTTCAAAAAACACACGTTTGCCAACAACGAACTCAATTTCCTTACGCTTCAGATCCGCGTAAGACTTTTGCCGATTCGTTACTGCTTCCAAGCGCTCACAAATGAGCTTCACCTTCTCGGTGGTCCCTTTTAACATATCTGGCATCGAAACTAACTTTTGCCCTGTTTCCGCCCAACAAAGTGGCGTTCTACACTTTCTCCCATACTTACCTGATAACTATTGTTATATGCAAACACAACCAAGGGCAAATGTTTTCCCTAAGAACCCTGGATCTCTACCCGATACAACAAACTTCAGCACCCCGTGCAAACGCACAATCACAACAACATACAGCTCTGCCAACTTATTCAAGGTATACGTTGTATGCACTTGCCAAGAAGTGTGCATACTTCGCAAGACGATCAACAATCACCCAAACAAAATTCTTCTTTGACGGTGTCAAAGGTAATCCAAACACGAATCCACGGTAATCCTTTCCCATTTCCATTCTGGGACCCTCAACAACTGCTACAACTTAGAAAGAAACCAATGCTCATCTTTCACCCGCCAACAAACCATACACTTGCTTACAAACTTTGCAACATCCTTATTCACCTCATCCGATATCACCCAACTCTCAAACCACGATACACCTTCGTACTACCAAGGCGCACAACAAAAGAACCACTATGAACTTCAACCATAATAGAGCATTTCAATTCAACATCATTTGACACCACTATTCAACTCCCAAAACACAAAACACCGTCATCATTAAAACCAAAATCTTAAGGCTTTCCATCCACGATATCCTAAACTTGCGATACAAGAGAATCATCAAGCAATTGCTTATCCCTGATCAACTGGTCCAGGGATGCTTTCACCCGCAATTTGGCAACCAAACCACCATCTCGTGATACGCTCAAACGAGCAAACATCGCCCTAAACTCCACAACCACTTTCCTGCTCAAAGCATTGGCCACAACATTGGCCTTTCCAACATAACACCTCATCATCAGACCATACTCCTTGAGCAACTTCAACCACCTTCATTGCTTAAGATTCAAATCTATTTGAATCATTAGATACCTCAAACTCTTGTGATCCGTGAACACCACACACTTCTCAACATGAAAACCAAAATCCACTCACTCGCCATCCGAAAATCCTCATCACTTGACTCTAACACTGTCTGCAACAATTGCTTCATTTACAACAACTGTCTCAAGAAGGTTTACTTACACTCAGCCAACAGACCACCCTCTCACGAGGACCCAACCAAAACAACATGGCTTTTGAGCTTACATAACCACGCATAAAGCTCATTCTCGAAGCACTTACATCCGTCTGAAAGCATACACTACAACCTTCCCAACCTGCCTAACCACTCTTCCTACAATACATCCAAGAGCCATGAATCCTCTACTCAGCTCAAGCTAAACCTCGATTAGAACTATCGTCAGAACTTCCTTCCAACTCTTCCAAGGTCACCGTCAAAATTCCATCCACATAAAACAACCATCCCACTATAAATATTCAAGCAAGAATACAACAACACTTCAAAACCACATCCGCAAACCTACCACAACTGCACAACCCAGAGAAACTACAACACCTAACTGCTCTTTCAAATTGCTTTTAACTACACACCAAACAACCTCGACCGATTCTATCCGAAATGATCACTTGGAAAACTTTACCTATTGCCTACCGAGCTAGATCACACTCACTCCTAACGGTAAACTTATTTACTCCATATCCTCACATTTAGCATTTACCTTACACCAAAACAACACTTTAAACCCAAAAGTTACCTTAATCATGACTTCTCACTATCATATCCAGTTAGCTATTCATAAGTGTGAACATTCGTATGCATGATTACCAACATGCCCTTATGAATGCCTGTGCACATGCATGCAAACTTCTAATGTCATGCCAAATGTATGCATGTACTAATATATGTAATATATATATATATATATATATATATATATATATATATATATATATATATATACAAATGATTTAAACTGTGCATGAATGTCTATTCACACTTACTAATAACGTCCTCTCACCAAACCATGAACAACCTCTTATCCCATTCCCAAACTCTTCCAGCTCCACCACTCTTACAACTCACTAGCAGCAAACTACTCCAACTATAACACTTTCGTCACCAATGTTGTTCTCAAAGCAACACCGATTACTATTCAAAACTCACTAATGATAGGACCTTAACCACAACACAAGAGGATACAAAACTAAAACTAAGCAATGATAACAATAACAGAGATTCATAATAAATATACATGCAATCACATTATTGTTCTAGAGCTCCAAGCGACGAGCACTCTCTCCCTCGGAACCACCACCGTCTCTTTGCTAAAAAGAACCACGACAGCATTCACGGTTACAAAGAGCTTCAACAGACATCCCACCTTGACCACCCCGAGCTAACACTGGACAATCTCGCCTCAAATGTCTAGCAGACCCACACTTCCAACAAGATTCAACCATTGTACACCTCGCACCTCTATGTCCTTCTTGCCACCTTCGAACCCTGTCTTGGCCGCGCTCACGGCCCCTTTGAGACTCAACTGCACGCGTTGGAGCTGGTCTCACTACCTGAGGACAATTAAGCTTCACATGTCTCATCGCACCACAACTCCAAGATGCTCCAGCGTCCCAACAAACCCTAGTGTGTCACCTTCCACAACGACCATACTCCGGTAGACGAACCACCGCTCTCTGACCTTGATGTACTTGATCCACACCACCACCACCATTCACAAATCTCGGATTCGGACGAAACCTTCTATCACGAAGTCTCTTACGGAGCCCATTCACGAGGCCAGAACTCACAGCTCTGTTTCCCTCATTCAGGTCACCATCGCCATCTGTAGCCACGCTCTCCCGTTGCTTATCCCTCGAGAACTTATCTCCCGGGTATCTCCTCTTAAAGGAAGATAAAAAGAACTCCCAATCCACATCATGGATATTCGATGCCACTGACACAGATGTCCACCAGATACAAGCATCATCCAGCATTAACGAGACAATGCTTCCCAACTTACAGACGTTGTCACACCCTTCCTGATCCAGGATTGGGATCATACCAGCTAACCAAGCCTCAAACGCCTCTAGCGTTGACTTATGATACTCAACAGCTCCCAAATCATGCAGACGTTGTTTTGACAAACTAGTTTATCCGACAGACGGCACATGCGCAGGCTTTTCATTCACTGCGGCCTGAGATGCTCCATACATCTCCTGAACTACGAATGATAAAACTTTCATCACAGGGCCAACCCCCTCATGCTGCACTATCACCCTAACTCCAGATAAGAACGGCCAAACATGCACATTCTCAACAGATGGAACATCGTTCCCGTGATTAGCCTGCTCGCCCGCAGGTACTAATGCATTTGATCCCAACTCTCTCCTCAAACTCATTGTGATATTTTTAACAAGTCATAATAACAAAAACAAATCAAATCATGATTTAGGCCAGCCTCAAGCAAGGATCCAAGTTTACAAATCCAATTTAAAACATTTATCTAGTGTAATAAGGCAATGGGCACCCCGATTTCCCTCAAGCATGACATAGCATACAATAGCATATCATATCACCATGCTTTACATCATCCGAAATCAACACACATCCTTATCACATCATCAGCATACAATCATATTTAACTTCCATATGATTCATCACAACCAAGCATGGCATAAACTCCAACACTCAACCAAAAACATGCTTTTCCAATCAACATGCCATTTAACATTAAATCGAACATCAAAACATACCAATTTCACTTATCGTCATCCTCAATTCTTTCGTAACCTGGCTATGATATCAACAAATGCAACCCCCTTAGCTCGGTCTAGACGATTGACTCGAACCAAGGTGATTACACTAAGAAAACCGAAGCCAACTCATTAAAGTTGACTCCGATTAACGACCCTTTTTTTCTTTTTATCTTTCCTAGTTGCGAATTAGATCATATGTGATCAAAAAAGAGTAAAGGAGAAAACAGCGCAACGGTTAGATGTCGTTTATGGGTTCAATTGCACAATTTAAGGTTTTAGGGACCAAACGTAATTTTCATAAATTACAAGGACCTTTCCAATTTTTAAAGTTACCAGTATGCAATTAATCATATTTCATGCTTCTCTGCAAAATTTCATCTCAAACTGATCATCTGAACTTATTCAATTGCATACACAACATTCAGGGACCAAAATGTAACATTTCAGACTTGTAAAGGCTCCATTTAACTAAATTAACGGTCATGTATCGATACCTTACTACCCCGTATCGATACGCGGGGAGGCAGTAGCCAAAATTGAGCAAGGGTATCAATACACTTCCCCGTGTATCGATACACACTACAAAATTTGCACAAGTGTATCAATACACCTGATGCCCGTATCAATACACCTACACCATTTAGCTTAAGGGTATCGATACACTTCCCATGTGTATCGATACACCCTTCAAAGATTGCACATGCGTATCAATACACCTGATGCCTGTATCAATACACCTGCACTAGTTTAGCTTCAGGGTATCGATACACCGGCCCGAGTATCGATACCCATACCAGAAATGCTCAAGAAAAATCCCTAAAAATGTATCATACATCATCCATTCACACCCAAGACTCATAGACATGCTTATATCATCATGTCCAATATATTTGCATAAAAAACTAGCCACATTACAAGCATTAGGCACAAGATCTCATAAAGCATATGCAACTAGAATGAACATGCCTTTAACTATAAGCCATAGCAAAACTAAAATGCAAAATGAGGATCAAAAGACCATATAATGGTTATTTACAAGACTCCAAGCACAAACTAAACATGCTCAAGGTGTTTCACATCACCAAACAACTCATGAGTGGAAATCCATCCCATTGCCTCTTATTACACTAAAGTAAAACTACATACTTTGCTTAGCCAAAACACTTGGATATCCTTTGCTTGCTTGCTGCCAAAAATTCTCAATTCTCTGCATTGATGAAACAAATGAGCGTAAGCATAAAGCTTAGTGAGGACCACTATAAAACCAAAACATTCATCAATGCATTTTAAAAATCAAAACATCATCTTTTGTAAACATATGCCTTCCTTTAAAACATGCACTCTAGGACATCAAATCCACTTTCAAATCCACATGCTCATAGCATTATTGATTACAACAGCAAAAACCTTTGCTCATGCTTAAACCAAGCATCACATGCTTTCTTAAAACCAAAGCAAACCATTCTTTAACCATGTTCCACATGTATCATTAGCCACATGCATTGTTCACAATGCAAAACTACATTAAGCCTCACTTGCTTAATTCACATGCATAGATTTTTCCTATGCAACATCTCATCATTAATCATCTCATGCACAATAATCCATTATGCATTCATTATAATCATGATACATGGGCAACAATAAACACATATATTGGCTTCCAACATCCCGGTATAGGCTCACCCCTATCCGTTGTGATAGACTCACCTATATCACTTTTACACACACTATCGGATACACGGACTCGTATTGGCTCACCCCTATACTCAATGATGGGCTCACCTCCATCTTAAAAGCTAGGAATGGAATTAGGCTCACCCCTAACCCATAGTGATAGACTCACCTCTTCCACCCGCAATAGGCTCATCCCTATTACATCACGTAGCTAGACACACGTACGATTTATAGATTATAGTGCACTCACATCCTATTGGTCGACCAACGTATCTGAGTATTAAAATAGATCAATCACTTGCCAATATAATCAACTTTCAACAACATTTCACTGTTTTATAAAGCATAATCCACAATGCCATTTTCACAAGCATAAACCATGCTTAAATCCAAGTATTAAACCACATAAACTCAAGGATCACTTACCATGTGCATCCTTAAAAAAAATTGGCACTTAAAACCAGCAATATCATTGTTTAAAACATGCTTTATAACAATAATCAAACCTTATTTAAATCAAGTACCATTTTTAACCAAAACATAGCACAAGCCGAGATAGATTTTTGCTTTACTTACTCTTGAGCTTAGCTAAGTGTTTCAAACTTACACTAAAGTTTCAAACTTACACTAAGCTCCCAAAACCACGTTCAAAACGTTTCAAAGCTGGAAAATCTTTTCCACTCACCGATACACGATACCTCGCTCGCCGACGCGAAGATCACCCATCTGAAGCCTCCAAAAATGCTCCGCTTACTTTCGGATCAAGATCCCCTGAGTTTAGAGCATCAAAACAGAGATCCAAATGCATTAAAATTCATTTCAACATCAGCAACTAAACACAAACTCGTTGCTCACCAAAACTACACCAATTTACCCATCTGAAACAACCAAAGACTCAATTGATTGCTTCCTAAACCAAGCCCAGCCAACATACATCACTTCCGTCCATTACTAAACATACCTCTAAAAACAACCTAAACCCTTCCTTATACCTCCAGCAAGCTTAACGCCATCAAATCACCACAAAACCCAACTAAAACCATCAAGAAACTCAAGGATCTCAAGGATTTTGAGATCTATATTATCAAAACTCTCTTTTAACATAATAATCATCTTAAAACTTAATTAAAATCAATCCAAAACAGAGCTCATCAACAATACTTCGAAAAATCAACATTTAAACCATAATTTTGCAAGATTTTGATCTTAAATCAAAGCTATAATCAAAACTCAGCCAAAAAAAACATTTAGGAGCCAAAGATCTTGGGAATTTCAATAAAGAACCTAGATTGAAGTTTGAGAACGAGATTTACCTTCAATCCTTGCCTTCCTTAAGAATTGACAAGTTTTTGCTTCACAAAACTCAAAAAACTTGAAGAGATTTCATGGAAATGATTTAGAAATCAAAGAAAGGGTGTTTGGGAGAAAAGAAATATGGAGGAATGGTTGAGAAAATAGATTTTGCTGAAATGAGAGTTAGTTGCGTCAAAAACTTCTCATTAAACTATTTTAACAATTTAATATAATAAAATCCTTTTTATTTAAGCATCTAAAAATCATTTAAAACACATGTCAATTTAAGGAAGATGTAATTGCACCATAGCTTCCTAAAGATTCTAAGATTTTTGACTCCTCTTTTGAAATTGCATTTTTCCACAATTTTGAAACTTTACATTTTGGTCACTACCCAAAATGTACCACTTCCAAAGCTTATTTTGTAAAATTGATTTGACCAACCCCTTAAACATGATTTTAAAGGATTTTAGCAATTTGTGTCATATTTTTATCCTTTTCCGATCCTTGATTTCTCTAAACCACCTAATACAATTTGAACCGTCTCCAACCGGTTCACTTAACCCGATCCGATGTCTAAAACAACTAGGCCCAAAATCGATGTGTTACAGCGGCAGTCTTAGCAGGTGAGGTTTTTGCTTTCCGTGGCGGCTAGACTTTTTTCAGCGTACGATGTGGCTCTTCTTGATGTTTGGCACGAGGAGCGGCAGGAGATGTGTCGCTCTCTTCCGACTCCGTCTCAAAGTCCACAGACTCGGCGACGATGATGTGCCGCTTCCTCTTCCTAGTTCCTTCCTCCGTGGGTGCTGTCGGAGGGATAAATGCCATTGGGATGGCTGATGTTGCTGCTACCACTGATGTTTCTGGCTCCGTCGGCTGCTGATCAATCTCCTTTAATGAGGAGGTGTCTTCCACTATCTTTGCTATGTAAGCATGTGAATGATGCTACTGGTGCCTCTTAGAAGAGTCTGCCACTATGTAGGATGGGGTGGTGGCTGAGTAAGTTGGATTGTGCATCGAAGAGGGCACTTGGTGGTCATCGACGACTGGTGACGTTATTTGTGCTTGGGCTTCTACTGCAAGCTCTGCAAGGTATGGAGGCAGGATGGGACCCTCGCTAGGGAATTTTTGTAGGAGATAAAACACAAGAGCTTCTTGGACCCCCCCACATATTTCATGAAGGCCATCTGCTACTGCTCGATGCACTTTGTGCTGTCTAGAAGGGTATGCATCAGTGTGAGGACTTCATTCTTTGGGGCAACTTCAGTACTGCCGGGGGCGGTTGGAGTTTCAGGCCATGTGGTTGAAGGCTAGTTGGGCTTTGTTAGCTCTTTCTCTGTATCCTGCATCATTTGTATGCAGACCTTTCTGGTCCACCATTCTTTAGCAGTCGTTAACTCATCTTTGGGCTCTGCCGGGACACCAAAGTTGGTGCAAAGTTCTGTGATGAGAGACGGGAAGTACAACCTGCCTTTCTTCTTTTTGAAGCAGTTGTGGATCTCCGTGCATATGATTTCCCCAACGTTCATCGGTCGTTTCATCAGGATGCTTTGAATTAGGGCGAGGCGCGGCCGATCGACGGTTGAATTGTGGGAGGTGGGCAGCAGGCGCCTTTTTACAAAGGTGTTCCATAACATTGCCTCGGCAGCAGGTGGTGGCGCTGGACAGATCCCACATGTTTTCCAGCCAACCATGGTGTGTTGGGCTTGCAGAGTTTGGCCTTGATTTTCTCATAGTCGGTAGCCGTTAGTGACTGCCTCCACTCCTCGTGAGGGATGTTGTCCATATCAAGGCCATAGTATCTGTTGATGACAGCGGCGTTCAGTTTGACAGGCTCCCTACGGACATAGACAAATGGCTTCTCTGGGCAGGGGTGATGGGAGTAGAATTCCCTAACCATGGTGATGTTGGCTACCTCTGGCTGCCGAGCGAACATCTCCCATCCTTTGTTGTGGATGGTTTCGAACAGGGCATGCTCTAGACAAAGGTCTCCCATTTGCTGTGTGTAATGGAAACCTTGCTCCTCCCATATTGCCTGCTTAGAGAACTGGTTTCCGTATCTCTTCTTGTCCTCCCTGTAGCAAAATATTTTGTAGGTGGATTTTTGTTGTGATGCAGATGCCATGTAGACAGTTGTATGTAACTAAAACTAGAAAGAAAAATAATGAGAGAGAAGGGGGATCAAAAAGAAGATAGCAAGAAGGTGAAAGTAGAGTAAATGAATTGTGTGAGAGGGGTATAAATAGGGGTTTCCGAGAGGTGTCGTGGCGACATTAAATGTCCAACGGTCCGATTTTCTTGCGCACGTTACGAGATTTTCTGCTCGTTATTCTTGGAGCCGTTGGCACCTAGCCGTTGACGGCAAACTAGCCGTTACGTGTTGCTGCATTGGCTGTTGTCTAGGCGGGATGGTGGGCGGTCTCCTTGCTGGGCCTCCTTGATCCTACTTTTTTATTCCTAAACATGTAATAAAAATAGACATAAAAATTAATTAAATAACTTTTGAAAGATAAAATTCTGAAAACTAATCTAATCCTAAAATAAAATAAATTCTAATCCTAATGCATAAAAATAATAAAAAAATAAAAATTAAGTTATGTTGGTAGTGCATTTGGGTGCGTCTCCTTTTCTGAGGGTTGTAGCACATTCATCTTGATGCTCTGGTCCTCTACCCTCATTATCAGCTCCCCAAGTTCCACATCTATAAGCATTCTACCCATGGCCAAGAATGGTCGCCCAAGGATGATAAGGGCTTTTTCATCGGCCTTGCAATATAAGACGAGGAAGTCGGCTGGAATAATCAGGTTGCCCACCTTTACCATGATGTCCTCGATTTTTCCCTTAGGTTGTACAAATGAATGATCAACAAGTTTAAGCATGACGAAGGTAGGTTTGGCAGGCCCAATACCTAGATTTGTTGCCTTTTCCAATGGAACAGGTGATAAGCAAGGACGGAAAAGCGAGAGCAGATTATGTGAAGCGTTTACATCAACAGGTTAAGGAGAACCTAGAGCAGAGGACTCAGTAGTACGAAAAGCAAGCAAACAAGGGAAGAAAGCGAGTCACCTTCGATGTTGGTGATTGGGTTAGGGTTCATTTTTGAAAGGAGCGATTTCCTGCCCAAAGGCGGTCCAAGCTGTTACCGCAAGGAGATGGTCCTCTTCAGGTGTTGGCGAAAGGGAATAACAACGCCTACAAGATAGACTTACCGGGAGACTACAATGTGAGTGCTACATTTAATATTTCCGATTTAACCCCTTATCGCGATTCTACAGATTTGAGGTCAAATCCTTTTCAAGAAAGGGGGGATGATGTGAGCACATCATGTCAAGTTCAACATGTTGATCCTGAGGTCTTACCATCAGGACTTATCACACGTTCCAAGGCAAAGAAATTCAGGGAAGTTCTTTTCCCTACTTGTGCTAACATTCCTGATTCATTTGAGAACATTCATGCCTTAGAGAATTGTGTTTATAATGTGTTACATGTTGATATGTGACATACATAGTGTTTACTTACTTATAGGTTTGTTTACTTATGTATATATATATATTGTTTAGTGTGTTTGCATTATGTTTTACGTGTGTTTATGTGGTTAAATAAGACTACAAGGTTTTTGATGTGTGTTTGCCTTGTTTTCATATAGGTACTTAGGAGGACAACAAGTGGACGTGTGTGCATGTACCATGCATGATCATCAATGTGCATGTGTGTGGCCGAATGATGCATGTGTGAAGTGCATGGTATGGCCGAATGGTGCAGCCCCTTTTTCAAGTATTTGTGCGCCATTTTTGCATGGATAAGAACAAAGGAGGTTTTCCATTTGAAATTCAAACAAAGGCACATTTAACATGTGCTTTGTTCTCCAATTTGGCGCCATCTCCACTACAATTGCATAACCGAAGATTGATACTAAGGAACCACACATTTAACATGTGCTAATTGAGTTGGCACACAAAATTGAATGCACGACCATAGTGCATTGCTGCCATGTGATGGTTATTTTTTGAGTTTTAATTTTCAAATAATAAAATGTCAGCCACATGTTTGAATTAAAAACCACCCCATTGTATCTATATATTTGGCCGACTTTCACATGTACAAATGTTAGACATTTGATGAATTTAATAATATTTGTGAGAATTTCTCTCAATTTTAGTTTTTTTGAACTTTTTCTTTGATACTTCAGGTTCTCAATTGTTCGATAATTGAAGGGTCCAAGTCCGTATTCGAACAAATTCAAGATAAGGTTCGGGTTCGTTCAACAGATTGTTCGAGTTCTTCCTTGGAGTTTGTTCATCTTTTTTGACTACGAAGAATGTTGCGTGTAAAAGAGTCTATCGCAATAGAGTGCAAGTGTACACGACGCAAGTAGTAAAGTGATACACGAAGTATCGGATGTCGAATCCACAGGGACTGGAAATATCCTTAACCTTGAATTGCTTCACAAAGAAAAAGATAATTTTAATTGTTTGTGAGGGAATAGTAAAGAATACTGAAGATAAAGGATTAAAGAAATCAGGATAGAGAGAATGGGCCGGTATTGATTTGCTCAGTAGTGTAGGTGTTGCGATGTCTAGTACTTCATGTTCTGTTGTTGCTTCTGTCGCGGCAACACCTGCGGTGGCAGCGGTCTGTTGTTGTCGCGGCAGCGATCACACAACTCTATACTTCTAGATTGGCAAGAATCCCTACTGTGCCTTGGCCTATCCCTAGGTCCAAGTTTGTCGATGAACACGTCTTTGATGATACCTCCCGGCGTGAATCGAATGATGATCACCGATGTTGTTGAATTCTTCCTTAGCCACTTAACCTCGTCTTATCCCTAGGTCCGAGATAGTTCAATCATAAACTGGAGAACCCGTACTTATTCCTTTCTTATACTTAACTCTCTCGATATTAAGTAAATGTGTAATCTCACAATGCTCTCCCGATACTCTTGCAAGATGTTGAAAACTAGAATAAGCAAACTTGAAGTCTATTTTATTGAACAGAAAAAATCCTAAAACAATGCAATCCTTGCAACTACTTTACAGAATCAACCCTTAGCCATAGGGGAAGTTTAGAACGTGATGAGAAGGGGGAAAACGACTAGGGTTTAAGGGAAGACGGCTAGAGAATAAAATGTCCTTCCCTAGGTCGAATTACATGCCTTTATATAGGCCTTGGGTTCAAGTTTTCTAATATGGCAAGAATACAAGTTTAAATTAAAGTGCAACTCTATTAAAGACTAAATCTTCAGATTATATGTCTTTAATTTGTCCTCTCTTCTTGCTTGGAGTTTCTTCCTCGAACTTTGGGTTTGGCCTTCATTCTGATCTAGGGCTCGGAAAAATATATGAGTGCTCCACGACAGACTGGCTCAATTTCCTCTTTCTGTCGAGCTCCATTTTACTTTTTCCCTCTACCATTGCTGTCGTCCTTAGCTGCCACGACAGCGGCCTCGGCAACATCGTCCTTCTCGACTTCAGTCTTGTGTTCCAGCTCTGCTTCTCCACTGCCCTGAGTCTGCTACAACATCTACCTGCAAAAATAACCAAAATCAGTAGCAACTGTGCCATTTAATATAATTGTGATGTATAACTGAAATCTATCCTAAATGCAATGAATTATGCTTGAATGCAGCAGAAATATGGGTTAAATAGGGGGTAAAGTATAGAACTTTTACACACTCAACACACCCCCAAACTCAAGTTTTTGCTCGCCCTCAAGCAATTAAGACCTAAAAAGAAATAAAAAATTTTGTTTGGCTTAAAACAATGAACTTTTCATTACCTGCCATTCATTCCCTATTGTGAGCAACACCTTGTTGGATAATTCAGGATTCATTCGGAACCTTCATATAATTCTCGTGTAGTGTGTGCATGTTTTGTGAACAATTATATGCCTAGACTCCCTTAGTTTACTAGAATATCTAAGCTTCTAACTTGATTTTTTATGCCAACTTTCAATTAAGTTTTTATTTAGACTCGATTCTTTTTTCTTAATTTAAGTTTGACTAGAGCTGGTTTCGGGCACCTCTAGGTGTATTGAGTCTACTTTTTCTTAACTTCTTTTCCTAGAGCCAGTGTTAGGCACCTCTAGGGGCAACTCAAGTGTTAAGCTTTTCCCTATTCTAGTTTACCAGTAGAGTTTCTAGACATTATAAAAGTCACAAAGGGTGTTTAAGAATCAAAACTATAGTAAGGCTCTAAACTGCTCCTAAAACTATCCTAAAGGCACTGCCACGACAGAGGCTGTCACGACAGGTAAGTTCAGTTCAAAGACTTAAGCCAATTTTTTAAGCAAAAATAAACTAACACTTAGACATAAATCTTAAACAAAATAGATACTTCATTAATGGAGGGATGCCACCCCCAAACTCAAGGGTTGCATTGCCTTCAATGCATGATGACAGAATGAAAAAAAAGAAAATAAAAAAATCACAATTATAACAAAATAGCAGACAACAAAGATACGATAAAAAATTAAATTTTAAGTGTTGTCGTCACTGCTGCTGCTGCTGTTGATTTGTATCTGCTGGCGGGTAGTGACCTTCATCGTCGGTGCCAGCAGATGGCTTGGAGAGGCAGAGGCGGTCTTTTTCTTGGCTTCCCTCGGTGGTTGGATGCGAGTAGGGGAGATCTGGGGCAATTTCTCCATCACTTGAACCTCCTCGGAAGAGCCGCTGCAGCTGCTACCACTGCCACTGCTACTGCTACTGTCAGACTTCCTTTGGTTGGATGGTCCATCTTCGGTGTTGGGTTTCTGCCGCTTCATCTGGGTGAATTCTTTTGATAGGTTTCTCTTGACAGAGGGCTCGCCATCGGATTCCTCCCGAATTGAGGAAGAGGAGAAACCATCAATGAATTCATCGAGGTCGGACCGGGGCTCCTTTCTCTTTTCTCCCCTGGCAGAGGCTGTGACAGTGTGGCTGCCACCTGCAGTTGTCGTGGCCGGGGTTGGAGTGGACGTAGCAGAAGGTGTTCTCGATGTGGCAGCAGGGGTAGAGGTGTGAGTAGATGTGGGGGCAGCAAAATAATGATCGGGGAAAACAGGTAACTGTACATCTGGAAAATTTAAAGTGCTTTTAATGAAATGTACCATTGCTGTTGTGAAGTCTCGGATAAAGCTCATCAGTCCCAGCTGTCGTTCCTCCATTTTCTGCAGGACAGCAAGGATTTGTGTGGAGGAGTCTGTTGTGGGAGCTGCTACTATGGGCTGCCTCTGTTATGTGGTGACATGCTCTGTCTGGGTAGGCTCTGCTGGCTCACCTGCCACGGCATAAGGGTTGAAGCAGGAGATTGGAGTTGCAGCTTTCAGCTCCATCAAACTGAAGATATTTTTCTCCGTCCATCCTTTTACTCGCACCTTCAGATCTTCAGCAATTTCAGGGACATTGTGGCCACGACAGATTTCTATGATGAGGTAGGGGAAGACAAGGGGTCCCGACGGCCGCAATTCACAATCCAAAATCCCTTCCCGAATATATCGACCAACATTAATAGGCCTCTCGTTTAAAATGGAATGAACGAGAGCTAACCTTGGTTGATCCACTGTGTTGTTGTGTGAGGAGGGCATAATCCTCTTTTTCACGAATGCATTCCACAGTTTGGCTTCGGGTGTGAGTTGAGCTCGTTTCACCGTCCGTATAATTAACTCTCCCGATATTAAGTAAATGTGTAATCTCACAATGCTCTCCTAATACTCTTGCAAGATGTTGAAAACCAGAATAAGCAAACTTGAAGTCTATTTTATTGAACAGAAAAAATCCTAAAACAATGCAATCCTTGCAACTACTTTACAGAATCAACCCTTAGCCCTAGGGGAAGTTTAGAACTCGTTGAGAAAGGGGAAAACAACTAGGGTTTAGGGGAAGACGACTAGAGAATAAGATGTCCTTCCCTAGGTCGAATTACATGCCTTTATATAGGCCTTGGGTTCAAGTTTACTAATATGGCAAGAATACAAGTTTAAATTAAAGTGCAACTCTATTAAAGACTAAATCTTCAGATTATATGTCTTTAATTCGTCCTCTCTTCTTGCTTGGAGTTTCTTCCTTGAACTTTGGGCTTGGCCTTCATTTTGATCTAGGGCTTGGAAAAATATATGAGTGCTCCACGACATACTGGCTCAATTTCCTCTTTCTGTCAAGCTCCATTTATTTTTTCCCTCTACCATTGATGTCGTCCTTAGCTGCCACGGCAGCGGCCTCGGCAGCATCGTCCTTCTCGACTTCAGTCATGTGTTCCAGCTCTGCTTCTCCACTGCCCTGAGTCTGCTACAACAACTACCTGCAAAAATAACCAAAATCAGTAGCAACTGTGCCATTTAATATAATTGTGATGTATAGCTGAAATCTATCCTAAATGCAATGAATTATGCTTGAATGCAGCAGAAATATGGGTTAAATATGGGGTAAAGTATAGAACTTTTACACACTCAACAAAGAACAGTTTCGATTCGGGTTTGCATAACATATTATGCAGGTTCTTTCGAGTTCATCGTGTCAAGTTCCAAGAACGTTGTTGCCATTGTTGAATGCTTGAAGAAATTCATCTTCAACCTTCAAACCATACTTAAACTTTCGGCAACCTTCTTCTCTCTCAATTCTGATTTTTCTTTCTTTTTACTTACTTTTAATATCTAATTACGACACCAAGTTTGTTTTTATTGCAGAGAAGTGCTTGCTATTATCCTAGATCTGTGAATGAACGAGGAATGTTGTTTTCTTCAACAACACCTTGTATCATATGGTAATAAGAGCTTAGGTAGGATTTTTAGCGTTTTTTGCACTACATATATAAAAAACAACAAAAGAAATAAAAAATATCCAGTTTCGAAATTTTGGAAATTCCAGAAGTCAAAGTGAATGTTTGACCACCAAAAAAGTCAAAAAAATTGAATTAAAAAAAATCGAAAATTCAAAAAAAAGAAGAAAAAAGAGTGTTGAATTGTGTAGAATGAAAAACAGCAGTGTTGAAATGTTTGATATGTTGAAGGATGTGTTATCTTACCTTGAAATGCTTTGTAATCACCCGAAATCAACTTTTCTTGTTTGTTTCGGAGATAGGATGGTGGTAAGCATTTCTACTGCGTAAGTTGCTAAATTCTTGTTCTTTTAGCATCCTTTCTTTCATTTCATTTTGTTGTTTTCTTTTTAGCCCCAATTTCTCAAACTTTCATTGTTATTTCTTTAATTCCTAACCCTTATCTTTGTTCTAACAATATTTTCCCGTCACCCATTGTTTTTCCTTGCAATTTGACAACACTTGCAGAATCTGAAACGTCGAAATTAGTTCCTTTAAAGAACTAAGTACGAGAGATTGAGGGAAAAGGAAAACTGAGCGTGTGAGATCAGAAAGGGAGACAAAAAGATCCATTCAAGTTTTCTCCTGAGTGAAACACGAGCGCTGAGTGTTAATTTTTGAGTGCACTGTTCTTTGGAGTGACATCTGCGAGACTTTGATTGTGTGTGCTGTGAGGTCCTTTTTTTGTTTATTTTACTAACCTATAATATTGTTTTCTTTTTTTTGTTTTTGTTGTTAATTATGGCAAGTTCCGATGATCACACGGTTGGCCAGGATCCACCGATTCCTCAAATGCAAGCCTTAGAGAGAATGATGCAACGAGTAGTGGCTACCGCCTTAGAGTTATTACAGTCGAGGATGGATAGGTTTGACGAAGGATCCAACTCTGTTAATGATGTTTTGAACGAAAATGAAGACGAACGGTCATCGAGGCAGCATATTCCTAGATAAGGACGTGTGCAACAGGTAGACGATAATTTGACTAACATTAAAGTTGCTATTCCTTCTTTTCAGGGACGCTAAGATCCTGATGCATACTTGGCTTGGGAAAGCAAAGTGGAGCACATTTTCGAGTGTTATAATTACTCGGAACAGAAGAAGGTTCGATTAGCAGCAACAAGTTTGTTGATTATGCCTTGATATGATGGGACCAGTTATTGCTTAGCCGTAGACGTACTGGTGATGACCCAGTTGCAACATGGATCGAGATGAAGCGACTAATGCGTAAAAGGTTAGTTCCTATTCACTATTATCGTGATTTGTTTCAAAAGTTGCAAAATTTGAAACATGGAAATAGTAGCGTTGAGGATTATTTCAAGGATATGGAAATGGCTATGATGCGTGCGAATATCGAGGAAGATCGAGAAGCTACCATGATACATTTTCTAGCAGGGTTGAACACCGAGATTGCCAATGCTGTTGAGTTACAACATTATGTCGAGGTTGATGACATGGTGCAGATGGCAATAAAGATTGAACGACAGCAACACATGAAGTCTTCAAATCGAGGTAACCCTTCCTTTAAATCTTTTTCAAATCCATTAAATACTCCTAACAATTCCAGGAAACAAGCACCGCAAACGCCACTTCGGATTTGAGAGCAAGGTGAATCCAACACACCAAAGCCTCTCGTTGCTGATAATGGGCGTGGCAAACAACAAGTGGTGGTAAAAGAACGATCGCGAGATATCCAGTGTTTCAAGTGCCTTGGAAGAGGACATGTTGCTAGTCAATGTCTTAACTGGAGGGTTATGTTGATGCGAGATGATGGAGAGATTGAATCAGATACCGAGGAGGAAGTGCATGATGTCCCTAATGAAGAGGAAGGCGAGACTAACCTAGAGGTTCCTGAAACTGGTAAAGTGATGGAATTAATGGTTATTAAGCGAATTCTGAATGTGCAACAGGTACCGGATGATCTACAACGTGATAATATCTTTCACACACGATGCAAGGTGCAAGACAAGGTATGTGTTGTGATTATTGATAACGGTAGTTGTACTAATGTTGCTAGTTCAGTGATGGTTGACAGGCTAGGTCTAAAGACGACGAAGCATCCACATCCGTACAAATTACAGTGGTTGAATGACGGTGGAGAACGTAAAGTGACGAGACAAGTTGTTGTATCGTTTTCTATTGGAAATTACAAGGACGAGGTCTTTTGTGATGTTGTGACAATGGATGTTACTCACCTTCTTTTGGGACGCCCTTGGCAGTATGACTAGAAGGTAATGCATGATGGTTTTACAAACCGATACTCTTTTATGCATGCATGTAAGAAGATTACTTTGGCTCCTTTGACACCGAGTCAAGTAAATGAAGATCAAGCAAGCTTGAAAAAGAGTAAGGAAGCTGAAAAGGAGAAGAAAAAGATGAACGTTTATACAAGCACTCGAGAAATCAGGAAATGTCATTCCTCTCACCAATATTTGTTTATTTGAATGTTTAAAGATTATTGTTTATTGGCCGAGTTTCCTACTGATTTGCCTGCATCGATTGTGTCCCTTTTGCAGGAATTTGAGGACGTGTTTCCGGAAGAAACACCGAAGGGATTGCCACCTCTTCGTGGCATTGAGCACCAAATTGATTTCATTCCAGGTGCTACTATTCTGAATCGGCCAGCTTATCGAACTAACCCTGAAGAAATGAAAGAGCTTCAAAGGCAAGTTACAGAGTTGATGGACAAGGGTTACATTCGAGAAAGTTTGAGTCCGTGTGTTGTTCTGGTACTGTTAGTGCCAAAGAAAGATGGTTCTTGGAGGATGTGCATAGATTGTCGAGCTGTGAACCAGATCACGATTAAGTATCGTCATCCCATTCCAAGACTTGATGACATGTTGGACGAGCTTTGCGAAGCCGTCATCTTCTCCGAAATTGACTTAAAGAGCGGCTATCATCAGATTCGCATGCGAGAAGGCAATGAGTGGAGGACAGCCTTCAAGATAAAGCTAGGTTTGTACGAATGGTTAGTAATGCCTTTTGGTTTAACTAATGCACCTACTACTTTTATGTGTTTGATGAATCATGTTCTATGACCTTTCATTGGTAAGTTTTCTGTTGTATACTTTGATGACATCTTGATTTATAGTAAAACTTTACTAGATCATGTAGAACATTTGAAAGTTGTTTTGCAAGTTTTGAGAGAAGAACGATTGTTTGGACATGGAGAAATGTGTGTTTTGTACTAACAAACTTACATTTCTTGGTTACATTGTGAGTGAGCAGGGTGTGGAAGTCGATCCAGAAAAGATTAAGGCAATTCATGAATGGCCACGACCGACATCGATTACTCAGGTTAGATCATTTCATGGTTTATCTAGTTTTTATCGACGATTCGTTCCTAACTTTAGTTCAATTACAGCCCCCTTAACTGGGATTATAAAGAAGAATTCAGTCTTCTTATGGGGTATAGAACAAGAAGATGCATTTTTGAAAATTAAGGATTGTTTGACTAGAGCACCAGTGTTAGCCTTACCTAACTTTGATAAAACTTTTGAAATTGAATGTGATGCATCTAGAGTAGGTATAGGCGCTATTTTGATGCAAGAAAAGAGATCTATTGCATATTTTAGTGAAAATTGAGTGGAGCTACATTGAATTATCCTGATTATGATAAAGAAATGTATGCATTGATTAGGTCTTTAGAGACTTGGTAGCATTATTTGTTGCCTAAGGAATTTGTTATTCACACTGATCATGAGGCTTTTCGACATATAACAAGTCAACATAAATTGAACAAAAGGCATGCTAAATGGATTGAATTTTTGGAGTCTTTTCCTTATATCATTCGATATAAAAAGGGTAAAGACAATGATGTTGCTGATGCGTTGTCACGTAGATATGCCCTGTTGAGTTATCTTGATTCACACTTGATTGGATTTGCATATATTCGAGAATTGTATTATGATGATCCTGATTTTTGTGATAAGTATAATGCTTGTGAGAAAACTGCAGATGAAAAATTTTACAGGCATGATGGTTATCTTTTCAAAGAAAACATGATATGCATTCCACAGGGTTCGATGTGTGATATTCTGATTCGTAAGGCACATGAAGGTGGATTAATGGGTCATTTTGGTGTCACTAAGATGTTACACACACTGAAGGAGCATCTGTTTTGGCCAAAGATGCACATAGATGTTGAAAGGTATTGTGAACGTTGTGTGACATGTAGGAAAGCAAAATCGAAGGTTTCACCACATGGTATGTACTTACCTCTACCTATTCCTTATTCCCCTTGGACTGATATTTCCATAGATTTTGTTTTGGGATTGCCTCGAACTAGAAATGGTAGAGATAGTGTATTTGTTGTGGTTGATAGGTTCTCTAAGATGCCACATTTCATTGCATTCCATAAGACTGATGATGTTGTTAATGTGGCTAACTTGTTCTTTAGAGAGATTGTTCGTTTGCATGGTATTCCTAGGTCGATTGTTTCTGGCGGGGATGTAAAGTTTTTGAGTCATTTTTGGAGGACTCTTTGGAGCAAAATAGGTACGAAACTCGTGTTTTCTACTACTTGTCATCCCCAAACTGATGGACAAACTGAGGTTGTTAATCTTGTCTTATCTACTTTGTTGCGTTCCATCATTAAAAAGAATATTAAGACTTGGGAAGATTGTTTGCCACATGTTGAATTCGCTTATAATCATACTATACATTCTGTTACGAAAATGTCACCGTTTGAGGTTGTTTATGGTTTTAATCCTATTATGCCTCTAGATTTGTTGTATTTGCCACAGGAACAGGTGATAAAAAAGGACGGAAAAGCGAGAGCAGATTATGTGAAGCGTTTACATCAACAGGTTAAGGAGAACCTAGAGCGGAGGACTCAGCAGTACGAAAAGCAAGAAAACATGGAAGTAAGCGAGTCACCTTCAATGTTGGTGATTGGGTTTGGGTTCATTTCCGAAAGGAGCGATTTCCAGCCCAAAGGTGGTCCAAGCTGTTACCGCAAGGAGATGGTCCTTTTCAGGTGTTGGCGAAAGTGAATGACAACGCCTACAAGATAGACATACCGGGAGACTACAATGTTGGTGCTACATTTAATATTTCCGATTTAACCCCTTATCGTGATTCTCCAGATTTGAGGTCAAATCCTTTTCAAGAAGGGGGGATGATGTGAGCACATCATGTCAAGTTCAACAGGCCGATTCGGAGGTCTTACCATCATGACCTATCACACGTTCCAAAGCAAAGAAATTCAGGGAAGTTATTTTCCTTACTTGTGCTAACATTCCTGATTCATTTGAGAACATTCATGCCTTAGAGAATTGTGTTTATAATGTGTTACATGCTGATATGTGACATACATAGTGTTTACTTACTTATAGGTGTGTTTACTTATGTATATATATTGTTCAGTGTGTTTGCATTATGGTTTACGTATGTTTATGTGGTTAAATACGACTACAAGGCTTTTGATGTGTGTTTGCCTTGTTTTCATATAAGTACTTAGGAGGACAGCAAGTGGACGTGTGTGCATGTGCCATGCATGATCATCCATGTGCATGTGTGTGGCCGAATGATGCATGTGTGAAGTGCATGGTATGGTCGAATGGTGCAGCCCCCTTTTCAAGTATTTGTGCGCCATTTTTGCATGGATAAGAACAAATGAGGTTTTCCATTTGAAATTCAAATAAAGGCACATTTAACATGTGCTTTGTTCTCCACTTTGGTGCCATCTCCACTACAATTGCATGGGTGAAGATTGATACTAAGGAACCGCACATTTAACATGTGCTAATTGAGTTGGCACACAAAATTGAATGCACAGCCATAGTGCATTGCTGCCATGTGATGGTTATTTTTTTGAGTTTTAATTTTCAAATAATAAAATGTCAGCCACATGTTTGAATTAAAAACCACCCCATTGTATCTATATATTTGGCCGACTTTCACATGTACAAAGGTTAGACTTTGATGAATTTAATAATATTTGTGAGAATTTCTCTCAATTTTAGTTCTTTTTAGAACTTTTTCTTTGATACTTCGGGTTCTCAATTGTTCGATAATTGAAGGGTCCAAGTTCGTATTCGAACAAATTCAAGATAAGGTTCGGGTTCGTTCAATAGATTGTTTGAGTTCTTCCTTGGAGTTTGTTCATCTTTTCTGACTACGAAGAACAGTTTCGATTCGGGTTTGCATAACATATTATGTAGGTTTTTCGAGTTCATCGTGTCAAGTTCCAAGAACGTTGCTGCCATTGTTGAATGCTTGAAGAAATTCATCTTCAACCTTCAAACCATACTTAAACTTTTGGCAACCTTCTTATCTCTCAATTCTGATTTTTCTTTCGTTTTACTTACTTTTAATATCTAATTACGACACCATGCTTGTATCTATTACAGAGAAGTGCTTGCTATTATCCTAGATCCGTGAATGAACGAGGAATTTTGTTTTCTTCAACAACACCCCTGTATCACCCTTGGTTCGCTGTCTCAGCATTGCATCCTCAGTTCCTCTTTCCCTCTCTCAGCTTTTATTACCTAAAACAAAAATACACTAAAACATTATCTCTTCTTTACCAAATAAAAGATAAACTATAAAACAAGGTAAAGCGAAGGAATAATGTAAAATGCAATGCATGAGCCTAATTATGCCTAAAATGAGCTCAAGAACAATAATAATAAGAGGTGGAATGTGCATGAAATAAATATAGGACTTGTGGACACTTTACAGAAACAACGGAGCCAAAAAGCATCAACTTGGCGAATGGTAGAAAATTTAACACCAGAAGGAAGAATCCACTAAGAGATTATAAGATGGAGGGTACGATCATAGGCATCAAGAACGGTTATGGAGCCAAGTTTGGAATGCCCAAAGGAGTGTTCATCATCAATCCCCAAATTTTCAAACCCAATAACTTTGTACAAAAACTTTGGTCAATTCGAAATTTCTTGCCCATAAGATAGGACTCAATAGTTATAACACTTTCTCTTGCTTGATCATGGATACACCAGGCATTTGCAAAGAAAATCAAAACAAGAATTCGATATAAAACCGGGGGTATACTTAGAAAAGTCATGAATTTTCATTGTTGTAACAACCCAAAATATTTGAACTTAAAACATTCGGAGTTTAGAAAAGGGATTGAAACATCTCTTTCATCCCGGATTGAAAAAGCTTGGTATTGTTTGTAATGGGCCATAGTCAAAGGAGATTGAAAACTATTTTGGATAATAAAACCAAGGTTCAGTTTAGTAACACCCTCATTTTTTGAATTGGGATTGGATGAACTAGAAGGAAATTATTTTATTGGTCTCTTTTTAAGCTCCATAGTAACCTGAAAAACATCAAAATCATTCAAAAACAATGTGTGCAGTTATCATCACATTCGATCCAATAAACATTCCAATAATTCAAGGTATTATGAAACACACTATATTTTATAAGTTAAAAATATATACAAGTATAAAAATTAATTTTAGTAAAAAGAATTTTGAAAAATATTTTACTAAAATATACGGTATATTTATATATTTGAATAAAAAAATTCAGATTTTAAAGAATTTTTGCAAAAACTTCAAAACCCATACTATAAATATACTATTTATATAAAAATTAATTGAAAAACATAAATAAAATTAAACAAAAATTAAAAAGAAAGAAAAAGAGTTTTATACCTTGAGTGATGAAATAGGATGAATGAAGGATGATGAATACACCAAATTGATAGAAAAGCTTAGCTTTGATTGTTGATGAAAAACCCTCAAAGAATTTTAGGTTTGGTGTGAGAATTTAAGGGGTTTGAAGGGGGTTTTTATAGTGAAAATTCGACCTAGGGTTTGAGAGAAAAATGGATTTATGTTTTAAATAAAGTGGGATATTCCTTTTAATGCCTCATTTAAACTCCAGTGGCTTACCGTATCGATACGCTAACGTGGTGTATCGATCCACCGTATCAGTACGGTTTTTATACTATATCGATATGCGTGACCGTATTGATACTATTAAGATTGTATCGACACCCATTTAGCTACCCGTATCTATCCGTTGTTACCTGTATCGATACCCTTTTGCTAGAAATGCATTTTTGACCAAACTTGAGTTCAAAAATTGGATTTTAATTGATCCTAAATGCATGTGTATGATGAATGAGCAACGAATAATGACTAAAACAGATACATATTCTCCCTAGCAACAAGCATAGATGCATCAAGAAGCAAAATTACATAAACATGATCATCATTCAAATTCAAGCAAATTTTTGACACTTAAGGGCTCTAATAGGTCAAGATAGGCTAGTTAGACCTAACTCTCTCCTAAGAGTCCAAAAACACTCTTTGTCGAATAGTTTTGTAAAGATACCCGCTAGTTAGTTTGAGGTATCAATATTGTAACGCCCCGGTTTTGGGCTTAGAAGTCTTGGGCGTTGACCGGTTGGTCAAAGTGCTGTTCGAATCATAAGAGGTTAAATTAGGAAAGCCTAGTTCGGGTTGCATTAAAAATATGGAAAAATGTTCTAAAATCATCTTTTAATATAATTAAGTGAACTGTGAAATCAATTTTGGAAAATGAGTTTTGGAAGGGTGACATTTTGGCTAGTGACCAAAATGTAATTTTTGAAAGTTTGGTGGCTGTTTTATAAAGGGTTGAAACTTTGAATCTTTAAGGAGCTAATTACCCAAAGGGAGTTTCTCCAGATTTTTCTAAGATATTTTGACTTGTAATTCTGATTTTTAAAGTAAAACAAAAGGAGGGAAATCTCATTTTAGTCATTTTCTCATCTAACTTCCAATTTTCTTTCTCTCTTTTTCTCTCAACCCAAACACTCCATTTCCAGAGATTTGATTCTGATTTCTTCACCTAAATTCCTCCTTTCAACTCTCATTTGATTGCAAATCATTGTTCTTCCAAATCCTCTTCAATTGCTACAAGTTTCATCAAGGTTTTTCATTCCAAAAAGTGGAGAAACTCAAGTTTGGAGGTAAGAACGTCCTTCTCCTCTGAACTTCAAGTTCTTTAATGAAATTCCTAAGTTTTCAATCCTAAATTGATGTTTAATTAAAGGCTTTTATGTTGATTTATGGATCTTGGCTAATTATGCAAGATTTTGATGATTTCACATGATTTTCGTTTGATCTGTTAAATCTGTGATTTGTGAGGTGTTTTTGATGTTAAATGATCCCTAAATTGATGTGGAAATGAGTTTTGATTGATGCAATCCCGGATAGGTTGAGTTTCCTAAGTTTAGCTTGTGTTTTAAGGTAGCTTTTGTGGTGATCTTGTGGATCTGGTGTTGCTGGAGGTATAAGGTTGTTAATAGGTTGTTTTTAGATGTTGATTGATGTTAATGGAAGTGAGGTTTTGCTGGTTTATGGCTGCGCTTAGTTTAGAGGTGTTTTGGATGCATTTTCGGTTGTGTTTGGTGGCCGAAAATGGAGGATGGATGAGAGCAGCGAGTTTAGGTGCTTTCATTGAAGCAATTAATGCATGATGATGCATTAATCCTCTGCTTTAATGTGTTGAAATAGGGGAAGCATCATTGGATCCAAGTTTGGTTGATCCGGAGGCTTGATTTGGTGCTTTGGCTTGAAGCAAAGTGGAAATTGGTGAGTGCATTTGTGAAAATGGATTTTCAGCTCTAAAACCAAGGTTTGAAGGTTTTGGGGAGCTTAGTTTAAGTCTAAACAACTTTGCTAAGCTCAAGTGTAAGTTTTCGGATTTTCTCTCTAGTGGTGGCCATGATTTGATGTTTTGCAAAGTGATGATTTGCATGTTTTAATTACTGTTTTGTAAGCATGATTTAGCATGTTATTTGCTGATGTTTTAAGCCATGTGGTGAAGGTGACTCTAGGTAGGAGTACCTTGATTTATACATTGTTTAAATGTGGATTTGATGCTTTGAAATGCATGGTGAAATGGCTTGGTTTAATGCTTAAAAACAATGGATTATATATTGTGAAATATGTATATTGGCAAGTGATGTTTTGCAAAAGTGAAGGTCACTAAGGTGGTTAAAAGTCCTTGAGTGAGCCTTGTTACCTAAGAACATCAAGGTGGTTAAAAGTCCTTGGATGGTTCTTGATGCGGACACTAAGGTGGTTAAAAGTCCTTAGGTGCTCCTTTCCATGGTGGTTAAAAGTCCATGGGGCCAAGGTGTTTAAAAGTCCTTGGGGCCAAGCTTTTATGTTGATTTATGGATCTTGGCTAATTATGCAAGATTTTGATGATTTCACATGATTTTCGTTTGATCTGTTAAATCTGTGATTTGTGAGGTGTTTTTGATGTTAAATGATCCCTAAATTGATGTGGAAATGAGTTTTGATTGATGCAATCCCGGATAGGTTGAGTTTCCTAAGTTTAGCTTGTGTTTTAAGGTAGCTTTTGTGGTGATCTTGTGGATCTGGTGTTGCTGGAGGTATAAGGTTGTTAATAGGTTGTTTTTAGATGTTGATTGATGTTAATGGAAGTGAGGTTTTGCTGGTTTATGGCTGGGCTTTGTTTAGAGGTGTTTTGGATACATTTTCGGTTGTGTTTGGTGGCCGAAAATGGAGGATGGATGAGAGCAGCGAGTTTAGGTGCTTTCATTGAAGCAATTAATGCATGATGATGCATTAATCCTCTGCTTTAATGTGTTGAAACAGGGGAAGCATCATTGGATCCAAGTTTGGTTGATCCGGAGGCTTGATTTGGTGCTTTGGCTTGAAGCAAAGTGGAAATTGGTGAGTGCATTTGTGAAAATGGATTTTCAGCTCTAAAACCAAGGTTTGAAGGTTTTGGGGAGCTTAGTTTAAGTCTAAACAACTTTGCTAAGCTCAAGTGTAAGTTTTCGGATTTTCTCTCTAGTGGTGGCCATGATTTGATGTTTTGCAAAGTGATGATTTGCATGTTTTAATTACTGTTTTGTAAGCATGATTTAGCATGTTATTTGCTGATGTTTTAAGCCATGTGGTGAAGGTGACTCTAGGTAGGAGTACCTTGATTTATACATTGTTTAAATGTGGATTTGATGCTTTGAAATGCATGGTGAAATGGCTTGGTTTAATGCTTAAAAACAGTGGATTATATATTGTGAAATATGTATATTGGCAAGTGATGTTTTGTAATAGTGAAGGTCACTAAGGTGGTTAAAAGTCCTTGAGTGAGCCTTGTTACCTAAGAACATCAAGGTGGTTAAAAGTCCTTGGATGGTTCTTGATGCGGACACTAAGGTGGTTAAAAGTCCTTAGGTGCTCCTTTCCATGGTGGTTAAAAGTCCATGGGGCCAAGGTGTTTAAAAGTCCTTGGGGCCAAGGTGTTTAAAAGTCCTTGAGGTGATTCAAGCATTGGACACAAAGGTGGTTAAAAGTCCTTGTGTGGTCCCTATTCATGGTGTTTAAAAGTCCATGGCCAAGGTGTTTAAAAGTCCTTGGGGCCAAGGTGTTTAAAAGTCCTTGGGGAAAGTTGTTGAACTTGTTTTCACAAATGAAATGTATCACTTGAGCCAATATGACATGTTAAGTATGTAAGAAGCATGAGATGCTTGTTTTGATATATGATATGAAGCATGTGATTGCTTGATTTAAAGTATGCTTTTGAGCATGTGCAAGATTTGGTTTTAAGCATGATTTACAAATGGTTTTAATTGCATTATTGAATTGTTTTAATGAGCATGCCTCACTAAGCTTTTGCTTACGCTCTCTACGTTTTCTTAATTCAATAATGCAGAGCATTAGAGTCTTTGAGGGGCAGCAAGGAAGGTCAAGCATTCAAGTACAAGAGAAGCTCAAAGTATGGAAGGTTTTGTTAAACTTTTAGCTTTTGTATGTTTTGGCAATGGGGGACCAATGTGTATGTTATGGGAGGTGTTTGAGACTCCCTAAGTATGTTAAATGTTGTTGTTGTTGCTGGTTTTTGGATTGAACCTTATATGCTTGTTTTGCAAGTTTGATGCTTGAGTGACTAGCTTGTGTAGGAAGCATGACCATTGAATTGGGGCTTTTTGCATGTGATGTTGGTTTGTTGATTTGTTGGTTCCTACAAGTCTTAAATATGTTTAATTGCATGCTGGTAAAGTTTGGTGATGTTTGGAGCATGTTTGGATGTCCAATTGCATGATTTGGTATGCTTGTTTGCTGCAATCTGTGCAGGCGTTTCGGAACAGGGTGTACCGTTTCGGAACGGGTGCCTTGCATGAACCCAGGCGTCCGAAACGGTATGCACCGTTTCGAAACGGTTTGGTCTCTGCCAAGCCCGTGTTTCGAAACGGGGTCGATCCGTTTCGGAACGGCCCGTGTTTCGGAACAGAGTCAACCTGTTTCGGAACGGTCGACCGTTAGGGGGGCTGACATGGTAGTTATATGTTTTGAATTGTTTACGTTTTAGTCCTGAATCTTGTTTGTTCAATTGCATGAGCTGTGGAAGTCCTTTTGAGCTGAAATTTCACAGGGAAGCATGAAACCTGACTAATTTCAAGATGGTAACTTCAATTTGGGTTAAGTCCTTTTATTTATCAGAAATTACAATTTGGTCCCTAAAGTTGTAACTTGTTCAATTAGGTCCCTGTTTGATCTCTGATGTTTGTGATCTTTTAGTATGTTGTTTGTCTGATCACACATAGGTTAAATGTGCATCTAGATAAGTTTAAAAAGAAAAAAAAGGGTCGTTAATCAAGGTTGACTTTCGGGTTGACTTTGGTTTTCCCCGTGTGACTTTCTTAATTCGGGTCAACCGTCTAGGCCGGGTTAAGGGGGTTACATTTGGTGGTATCAGAGCTGAGTTTGCGAGTAATTGGGAATGTTGTTATGCATGATTGAAGCATGGTTTGGCTTGTATGCTTGTTGTTTGAAAGCATGTTTAGTGATTTGAAATGTTGATGCTTTTATGATGTATGCTGTGATGATGCATGATGAGGGTACCCATTGCCAAACAAAAGCTAAAGAAATGATGTTGATTTTGAAAGAAATTGAGCTTGAATACTTGGATTGCTTACCTTGCTGGGCCTGACTTGTTTTATTTTGTATTGTTATGCATGGTAAAAGTATGGCACCACGTAGAGAGTTAAGGAGTAGCGTGAGAGCTACGACTCCGGAGGGGAATGTGAATGAAGAGCACACTGGTAGTGCTGTGTTACCTCCTCCTCCACCTGGTGGTGGTGGTGCGGAGAGGGAAAGAGCTAGAGCTGAGGCAGCTGGTGCTGGAGCTGCAGGACCTGAGGTTGGTCAGGGGCAAGCGATGCCTGACATGTCGATGCTGGTACAAGCTATTGCGGGTGCTTTTCGAGCAGCAGTAGCTGGAGCTCAAGGAGCTGGGCATCAGGGAGATGCTGGAGCTAGATTACCCTTAGAGCGTCTGCGCAGTCTTGGTGGGACTGAGTTTAGGGGTATGTCAGCTGAGAGGGCAGAAGCTTGGCTAGAGAGTACCAAGCGTGTCTTGGGACAGATGAGCTGCACTGATGTGCAAAAGTTGGGATGTGTGGTGTCTTTGCTGCAAGGCGATGCTTATACGTGGTGGACGACCACCATAGCTGGGATGGCTGAAGCTGATGTTACCTGGACATTCTTTCAGAATGTGTTTAAGAGGAGATATCTTGGAGTGAGATATCTGGATGAGAAAAAGCGGGAATTCATGTCTCTGACCCAGGGGAGCATGAGTGTAGCTGAGTACGAGGTACAGTTCGTACGCCTCAGTTAGTATGCACCGGAGCTGATACCTGATGAGCGTGAGAGGTGCGAAAGGTTCCGTTATGGCTTGGTAACGAAGGTAAAGACCTACATGTTGGCTGCTGAGTACAATGATTTTGATGTGTTGGTTAGTCGATCCAAGGACATTGAGATGAATCTGAGTTTGTCTGCGAAGGGTGCTGGAGCGAGTTCTGGGAAGAGAGCTGCTGAATATAGTTCCGGAGGTGGACGGAACAAAAGGGGACGTGATCAGAGGTTTCAGTCCTCAGCTAAGAGAGGTGGAGGTGCACCTGCTAGAGGAGGTTTTGCTAGGGCTGAGCCTAGTGCTTGTTGGATTTGTGGTTCCCGTGGTCACATGAAGCGTGACTGTCCTCGTGCTGGGAGGGAGGTGCAAGCTCCTGTTGTGGCAGCTGGTTATGAGTGCTGGAACTGTGGTTCTGCTGACCACTTGAGACGTGATTGTCCGAGGGTGGCTGGTGGCCAAGAGCGTGCTCCTGTTGTTGCAGCACCGCAGAGAGGTCGTGGGCGCGGCCGTGGTAATTTCCAGAGGCGAGAGGAAGGTGGTCGCGGAGTAGCTCATGTTGTGGCTATTCAACCTGAGGGTGGAGGCCAGGCGAGAGTGTATGCTCAGCGTGAGGGAAGGAATGATGCTGATGTGATTGCAGGTACCTTTACTTTGCAATCCTTGTCATTGCTTTCTTTGATTGATTCTGGATCTACGCATTCATATATTCTACGTGAGCATGCTGAGTTGCTTGGTTTGCCTGTTGAGTCTTTGGATGTTGGTGTTAGAGTCACTAGTTCTTTTGGTGAAACTGTTGTGACTCGTAAGCTTTATAGAAGGTGTCCCTTGGTTGTTCAAGAGCATGTTTTTCATGTTGATCTTATAGAGTTGCCCTTTTATGGTTTTGATGTGATCCTTGGTATGGATTGGCTTGCTGAGCATCGTGCTGTTGTGGATTGTGAGAATAAGCGGGTTTCGCTTAAGCTTGCGGATGATTATGAAGTGGTGGTGGTTGGTGAGAATGTGAAGTTTCTTGCCAATGTTGTTTCTACCTTGGAGGCGAGCAGGATGCTGAGGCAAGGTTGTGAAGCTTACCTAGCTTTTGTGATGAATCCTTGTTCGAAGGAGTTGAGGGTGCAAGATATCAGGGTTGTGAAGGAGTTTCCTGATGTTTTTCCTGAAGAGTTGCCTGGTTTACCTCCTAATCGCGAGGTGGAGTTTGGAATTGAGCTGTATGAGAATACAACTCCTGTGTCCATTACTCCCTATAGAATGGCACCTAAGGAGCTGAAGGAGCTGAAGACGCAGTTGCAAGAGCTGCTTGATCGTGGTTTCATCCGGTCGAGTGTGTCGCCTTGGGGTGCTCCTGTCTTGTTTGTGAAGAAGAAAGATGGCACTATGAGGATGTGCATTGATTACCGTCAGCTGAACAAGTTGACTATCAAGAATCGGTATCCTTTGCCGAGGATTGATGATCTCTTTGATCAATTTCGGGGAGCTGCTGTGTTCTCTAAGATTGACTTGAGGTCAGGGTATTATCAGTTGAAGGTGAAGGATGTGGATGTGCCTAAGACAGCTTTCAGGACAAGGTATGGGCATTATGAGTTCCTTGTGATGCCGTTTGGGTTGACAAATGCTCATGCTGCTTTCATGGACATGATGAATCGTGTTTTTCATGAATACCTGGACAAGTTCGTTGTGGAGTTCATTGATGATATCCTCGTGTACTCCCGTACTGAGGAAGAGCACGAAGAGCATTTGAGGGTTGTGCTGCAAGCTTTGTTGGAGAATCAGCTTTATGCTAAGCTGAGCAAGTGTGAGTTCTGGCTTAGAGAGGTGGTGTTTCTTGGGCATGTGGTCTCAGCCGAGGGGATTCGTGTTGATCCTCAGAAGATTGAAGCGGTGATGAACTGGAAAGTTCCTAAGTCTGTTCAGGAGGTTCGTAGTTTCCTTGGTTTGGCAGGATACTACCGAAGGTTTGTGGATGGTTTTTCCAAGATTGCTGCTCCTTTGACGAAGCTTTTGCAGAAAGATGTTAAGTATGAGTGGACAGAAGCGAGACAGCTAGCTTTTGAGAAGCTGAAGTTGGCTTTGACGCAAGCTCCTATCTTGATTCAGCCTGAATCAGGGAAAGAGTTTGTGGTCTACAGTGATGCATCCTATGTTGGTTTGGGGTGTGTGCTGATGCAGGAGGGTAAGGTTGTGGCTTATGCATCGCGGCAGTTGAAGGTGCATGAGCGCAATTATCCTACGCATGATATTGAGCTGGCAGCTGTGGTTTTTGCTCTGAAGATCTGGAGACATTATCTGTATGGTGAGAAGTGTACTGTGTACACGGATCACAAGAGTTTGAGGTATCTGATGTCTCAGAAGGAGTTGAATCTCAGGCAGCGGCGTTGGTTGGAGTTGCTCAAGGATTATGATCTGACGATTGAGTATCATCCTGGAAAGGCTAATGTTGTTGCGGATGCTTTGAGTAGGAAGGTAGCTGTTGAGCTGAGGGCGATGTTTGCTAGCTTGAGCATATCGCGAGATGGTGGTCTTGTTGCTGAGTTGCAAGTGAAACCATCGCTGGTTCAGTTGATCAAGGAAAAGCAGTTGTTGGATGATTCCTTGGTGTCTCATGTTCAGGATATCGCGGAGGGTAGACCTTCGGATTTCTGCTTTAATGAGGATGGAGTGTTGTGTTTTGGTAGTCGGATAGTAGTGCCTGCTGATGCTGAGTTGAGGCGTGCTATTCTGACTGAAGGTCATAGTAGTCCTTTTGCTATGCACCCTGGTAGTACTAAGATGTATCGTGATCTTCGTGATGAGTACTATTGGGTTGGTTTGAAGAAGGATGTTGCAGAGTTTGTGAGCAAGTGTTTGGTGTGTCAGCGGGTTAAGGCTGAACATCAGGTTCCTTCTGGTTTGTTGCAACCGTTGAAAATCCCTGAATGGAAGTGGGAGAGGGTTACCATTGATTTTGTATCTGGTTTGCCTTTGTCTCCATCAAAGAAGAATTCTGTTTGGGTGATTGTGGATCGCCTGACGAAGTGTGCGCATTTCTTACCTGTGCATACTACGTTTTCTTTGGATAAGCTGGCAGAGCTGTACATTGCTGAGATTGTGAGGTTGCATGGTGTGCCTAAGTCGATCGTGTCGGATAGGGATCCGAGGTTCACATCGCGTTTCTGGCAGTGTTTGCATCAAGCTCTGGGTACAAGGTTGCATTTCAGTACATCCTATCATCCTCAGTCGGATGGTCAGTCTGAACGGGTTATTCAGATTTTGGAGGATATGTTGAGATGCTGTGTGATTGAGTTCCAAGGTTCTTGGGAGAAGCATCTGCCTTTGGTTGAGTTCGCTTATAACAACAGTTTTCAGGCAAGTATACAGATGGCACCTTATGAGGCTCTGTATGGGAGGAAGTGTAGGACTCCTCTGTGTTGGGCTGAAACGGGTCAAAAGTTGGTTTCTATGCCTGCTTTGTTGAAAGGAACCACCGAGAAGGTGAAGCTCATATGTGAGAGGTTGAAGGCTGCCTCTGATCGGCAGAAGTCTTACGCGGATTTGAAGCGTAAGGAGATAGAGTATGCGGTGGGTGACCGTGTGTTTTTGAAGGTTTCGCCTTGGAAGAAGGTGATGAGGTTTGGTCGGAAGGGTAAGTTGAGCCCTCGGTACATTGGACCGTATGAGGTTGTTGAGCGAGTGGGTCCTGTTGCGTATCGGTTGAGGTTACCTCAGGAGCTGGAGAAGATTCATGATGTGTTCCATGTTTCTATGCTCCGGAAGTATAGATCTGATCCTTCGCATGTGATGCCGTAGAGGATGTGGTTTTGAATCCGGATTTGACCTATGATGAGGAACCGGTGAAGGTTCTGGATTCGGATTGTAAGGTTCTTCGTGGCAAGACCATTGAGTTGGTGAAGGTGCTGTGGAAGCATCGAGGTGTTGAGGAAGCCACGTGGGAGCGGAAGGAAGACATGCTGAAGCAGTTTCCTTATCTCTTTCCTTCAGGTAAATTTCGAGGACGAAATTTCTTAAGGGGGGAGAGTTGTAACGCCCCGGTTTTGGGCTTAGAAGTCTTGGGCGTTGACCGGTTGGTCAAAGTGCTGTTCGAATCATAAGAGGTTAAATTAGGAAAGCCTAGTTCGGGTTGCATTAAAAATATGGAAAAATGTTCTAAAATCATCTTTTAATATAATTAAGTGAACTGTGAAATCAATTTTGGAAAATGAGTTTTGGAAGGGTGACATTTTGGCTAGTGACCAAAATGTAATTTTTGAAAGTTTGGTGGCTGTTTTATAAAGGGTTGAAACTTTGAATCTTTAAGGAGCTAATTACCCAAAGGGAGTTTCTCCAGATTTTTCTAAGATATTTTGACTTGTAATTCTGATTTTTAAAGTAAAACAAAAGGAGGGAAATCTCATTTTAGTCATTTTCTCATCTAACTTCCAATTTTCTTTCTCTCTTTTTCTCTCAACCCAAACACTCCATTTCCAGAGATTTGATTCTGATTTCTTCACCTAAATTCCTCCTTTCAACTCTCATTTGATTGCAAATCATTGTTCTTCCAAATCCTCTTCAATTGCTACAAGTTTCATCAAGGTTTTTCATTCCAAAAAGTGGATAAACTCAAGTTTGGAGGTAAGAACGTCCTTCTCCTCTGAACTTCAAGTTCTTTAATGAAATTCCTAAGTTTTCAATCCTAAATTGATGTTTAATTAAAGGCTTTTATGTTGATTTATGGATCTTGGCTAATTATGCAAGATTTTGATGATTTCACATGATTTTCGTTTGATCTGTTAAATCTGTGATTTGTGAGGTGTTTTTGATGTTAAATGATCCCTAAATTGATGTGGAAATGAGTTTTGATTGATGCAATCCCGGATAGGTTGAGTTTCCTAAGTTTAGCTTGTGTTTTAAGGTAGCTTTTGTGGTGATCTTGTGGATCTGGTGTTGCTGGAGGTATAAGGTTGTTAATAGGTTGTTTTTAGATGTTGATTGATGTTAATGGAAGTGAGGTTTTGCTGGTTTATGGCTGGGCTTTGTTTAGAGGTGTTTTGGATGCATTTTCGGTTGTGTTTGGTGGCCGAAAATGGAGGATGGATGAGAGCAGCGAGTTTAGGTGCTTTCATTGAAGCAATTAATGCATGATGATGCATTAATCCTCTGCTTTAATGTGTTGAAACAGGGGAAGCATCATTGGATCCAAGTTTGGTTGATCCGGAGGCTTGATTTGGTGCTTTGGCTTGAAGCAAAGTGGAAATTGGTGAGTGCATTTGTGAAAATGGATTTTCAGCTCTAAAACCAAGGTTTGAAGGTTTTGGGGAGCTTAGTTTAAGTCTAAACAACTTTGCTAAGCTCAAGTGTAAGTTTTCGGATTTTCTCTCTAGTGGTGGCCATGATTTGATGTTTTGCAAAGTGATGATTTGCATGTTTTAATTACTGTTTTGTAAGCATGATTTAGCATGTTATTTGCTGATGTTTTAAGCCATGTGGTGAAGGTGACTCTAGGTAGGAGTACCTTGATTTATACATTGTTTAAATGTGGATTTGATGCTTTGAAATGCATGGTGAAATGGCTTGGTTTAATGCTTAAAAACAGTGGATTATATATTGTGAAATATGTATATTGGCAAGTGATGTTTTGTAAAAGTGAAGGTCACTAAGGTGGTTAAAAGTCCTTGAGTGAGCCTTGTTACCTAAGAACATCAAGGTGGTTAAAAGTCCTTGGATGGTTCTTGATGCGGACACTAAGGTGGTTAAAAGTCCTTAGGTGCTCCTTTCCATGGTGGTTAAAAGTCCATGGGGCCAAGGTGTTTAAAAGTCCTTGGGGCCAAGGTGTTTAAAAGTCCTTGGGGTGATTCAAGCATTGGACACAAAGGTGGTTAAAAGTCCTTGTGTGGTCCCTATTCATGGTGTTTAAAAGTCCATGGCCAAGGTGTTTAAAAGTCCTTGGGGCCAAGGTGTTTAAAAGTCCTTGGGGAAAGTTGTTGAACTTGTTTTCACAAATGAAATGTATCACTTGAGCCAATATGACATGTTAAGTATGTAAGAAGCATGAGATGCTTGTTTTGATATATGATATGAAGCATGTGATTGCTTGATTTAAAGTATGCTTTTGAGCATGTGCAAGATTTGGTTTTAAGCATGATTTACAAATGGTTTTAATTGCATTATTGAATTGTTTTAATGAGCATGCCTCACTAAGCTTTTGCTTACGCTCTCTACATTTTCTTAATTCAATAATGCAGAGCATTAGAGTCTTTGAGGGGCAGCAAGGAAGGTCAAGCATTCAAGTACAAGAGAAGCTCAAAGTATGGAAGGTTTTGTTAAACTTTTAGCTTTTGTATGTTTTGGCAATGGGGGACCAATGTGTATGTTATGGGAGGTGTTTGAGACTCCCTAAGTATGTTAAATGTTGTTGTTGTTGCTGGTTTTTGGATTGAACCTTATATGCTTGTTTTGCAAGTTTGATGCTTGAGTGACTAGCTTGTGTAGGAAGCATGACCATTGAATTGGGGCTTTTTGCATGTGATGTTGGTTTGTTGATTTGTTGGTTCCTACAAGTCTTAAATATGTTTAATTGCATGCTGGTAAAGTTTGGTGATGTTTGGAGCATGTTTGGATGTCCAATTGCATGATTTGGTATGCTTGTTTGCTGCAATCTGTGCAGGCGTTTCGGAACAGGGTGTACCGTTTCGGAACGGGTGCCTTGCATGAACCCAGACGTCCGAAACGGTATGCACCGTTTCGAAACGGTTTGGTCTCTGCCAAGCCCGTGTTTCGAAACGGGGTCGATCCGTTTCTGAACGGCCCGTGTTTCAGAACAGGGTCAACCTGTTTCGGAACGGTCGACCGTTAGGGGGGCTGACATGGTAGTTATATGTTTTGAATTGTTTACGTTTTAGTCCTGAATCTTGTTTGTTCAATTGCATGAGCTGTGGAAGTCCTTTTGAGATGAAATTTCACAGGGAAGCATGAAACCTGACTAATTTTAAGATGGTAACTTCAATTTGGGTTAAGTCCTTTTATTTATCAGAAATTACAATTTGGTCCCTAAAGTTGTAACTTGTTCAATTGGGTCCCTGTTTGATCTCTGATGTTTGTGATCTTTTAGTATGTTGTTTGTCTGATCACACATAGGTTAAATGTGCATCTAGATAAGTTTAAAAAGAAAAAAAAGGGTCGTTAATCAAGGTTGACTTTCGGGTTGACTTTGGTTTTCCCCGTGTGACTTTCTTAATTCGGGTCAACCGTCTAGGCCGGGTTAAGGGGGTTACAAATATACACTAGAACAACATCATTCTTTAAGACATGATCCCTAACGAAATGGTGTGTTATCTCTATGTGTTTGGTTCTAGAATGTTGGATGAGATTCTTAGTGAGACATATGGCACTAGTGTTGTTACACTTAAGGGGTATGGTACCTACATCAATTCCATAGTCTAGAAGTTGTTGCTTCATCCAAAGGACTTGAGCACAACAACTTCCAGCCGATATATATTCTGTTTCGGTGCTAGATAAGGCTACACTATTTTGTTTCTTAGAGAACCAAGATATGAACATACTATCTAGGAATTGGCAAGTGTCGGAGGTACTTTTTCTATCTATCTTACAACCCCCATAATTCGCATCGGAATAAGCATGTTTGTTAAAGGAGGAATCTCTAGGATACCAAAGACCTAAACAAGGTGTGTCTCTAAGGTACCTAAAAATCCCCTTAATGGCTATAAGGCGTGATTCTCTAGGGCTAGCTTAGAACCTAGCACACAAGCAAACACTAAACATGATATCAAGTCTAATTGTAGTAAGGTAAAGCAAAGAGCCAATCATTGAACGATAAAGCTTAGAATCAACACACTTACCTCCTTCATCTTTATCAAGCTCAATTGATGAGCTCATTGGAGTGGCTTGAGGCTTCACATTCTCCAAGCCAAACTTCTTGAGCATATCCTTGATGTGCTTAGCTTGATTGATGAAGATGTTATCCTTCATTTGCTTGATTTGGAGCCCCAAAAAGAATGAGAGCTCTCTCATCATGCTCATCTCAAATTCAATTTGCATTAACTTATAAAATTCATTAGTATAACCAAAGATTATATCATCAACATAAATATGTACTACTAATATGTCCTTGTCATTTCTTTTAATGAAAAGTGTAGTGTTCACCTTGCCTTTTTCAAAACCTTTTTCAACCAAAAAGTTTGAAAGCCTTTCATACCAAGCTCTAAGAGCTTGTTTCAAACCATATAAAGCTTTAGTTATTTTGAAAACATGGTTTGGATAAATTGGATCTTCAAAACCGGGTGGTTGTTCAACATACACTTCCTCATTAATAAAACCATTTAAAAATGCACTTTTAACATTCATTTGAAAAAGCATGAATTCATGATAACATACAAATGCAAGAAGCATCCTAATTGATTCCATTCTAGCTACGGGTGCATAAGTTTCATCAAAATTGATTCCCTCTTCTTGAGTATAACCTTGAGCAACAAGTCTAGCCTTTTTTCCTCACTATGTTACCACTCTCATCTATTTTTTTCTAAAGACCCATTTAGTTCCTATAGTAAAGTTATTACTAGGCCTATCAACTAATTTCTAAACTTTACTCCTCTCAAATTGATTAAGTTCTTCTTGCATGACCAATATCCAAAAATCATCTTTTAATGCTTCTTTGATATTTTTAGGCTCAATGCATGAAACGAATGCAATATTATTAAGCAATCTAAGAGAGGATCTAGTGGTTACCCTATTGGATGGATCACCCAAGATTTCACCATCTTTGACATAGTTGAGTTCCCTTGGGCAGCTCACTTCCTTTTCACCAAGATTCATGTCCTTCAAGGACTCTATGGGAGGATCTTGTGCTTCTTCATCTTTGGTTGGAACCATACCTCTAACGAACATGTGATTCAAAAGCCTTCCATAGATCAGCCACCTGCTTTAGATCTTAAACCCTTGCCAGGGCAACTTAAATATGTTTTTCTTGGTCTCAATGATACGTTGCCCGTAATCACCTCTTCTAAGTTGATGCAGGAACATGAACAACAACTGATCGGTATGCTACAGCAACATAAGAAGGCAATCGGATGGACCATTGCCGATATCCAGGGCATCAGTCCGGCCATTTGTATGCATAAGATCCTCTTGGAGGGTGATCATAAGTCGACAATAGATGCTCAGAGATGACTAAATGAAGCTACGCGAGAGGTGGTGCGAAAGGAAATTATCAAGTGGCTTGACGCTGGAATTATTTATGTAATCTCGGATAGCAAGTGGGCGAGCCTCGTGCAATGCGTACCCAAAAAGGGAGGAATAACTGTCGTAACCAGCAAGGATAATGAGCTAATCTCAACCAGGACTGTGACCAGTTGGAGGGTTTGTATGGACTACCGAAAGCTTAATAAAGCTACCCGGAAGGATCACTTCCCCTTACCTTTTATTGACCAAATGCTAGATAGGTTAGCGGGAAAACCTTACTATTGTTTCCTTGATGGTTATTCAGGTTATAACCAAATTTCCATTGCACCGGAGGACCAGGAGAAGATAACCTTCACATGCCTCTATGGAACATACGCCTTCAGGAGGATGCCATTTGGACTGTGTAATGCACCAACAACTTTTCAGCGGTGTATGATGGCAATATTCTCTGATATGGTGAAAGATTTCCTGGAGATCTTCATGGATGACTTTTTCGTCTTTGGACACAACTTCAACAACTGCCTAGGCAATTTGAAGAAGGTGCTTGAAAGATGTGAAGAGGCAAATCTTGTACTGAACTGGGAAAATGCCATTTTATGGTAGATGAGGGCATAGTGTTGGGACACAAAGTCTCCTGCCGTGGCATAGAAGTGGACAGATCCAAAATCGAAGTCATCAAAAAACTACCACCACCCACCACAGTCCAGGGCATTAGGAGTTTTTTAGGACACGCAGGTTTTTATCATAGGTATATTGCAATTTTTTTCTAAAATTACTAAACCTTTGTGTCTTTTGTTGTAACATATTAAGGCCTTTGATTTCAATACCGAATGTACCGAAGCATTCAAGACACTGAAAGAGAAGCTGGTAACAGCCCCAATAGTACATCCATCGGACTGGAGTTTACCATTCGAGATAATGTGTGATGTAGTGAATATGTTGTAGGGGCAGCACTAGGACAGCGGAAGAAGAAACTCTTCCACGTAATATACTATGCCAGCAAGACCTTAAACGATGCCAGATAAACTACACCACAACAGAGAAGGAGTTGCTAGCTGTGGTATTTTCCTTCGACAAGTTCAGGGCATACATCCTTGGAACAAAAGTGGTGGTTCACACGGATCACTCAGCAATAAAATACATGTTCACCAAAAAGGATGCACGACTACGATTGATACGTTGGATTCTGCTGCTGCAAGAATTCGATATAGAAATCAAAGACAGAAAGGGAACAAAAAACCAAGTAGATGATCACTTGGCAAGACTGGAGATGGGAAAGGATCAATATAAAAACAGAGTTAACATAAAATAGACTTTCCTTGACGAGCAGTTATTCTTGTCACAAGCACTGTCGCGACATCCATGGCGACATGTAAGCTTTCTGAAGTTCCTTGGTATGCTGACATAGTAAACTATCTTGTTACTGGTTTATTACCTCCTGAACTTAACTACCTCTAAATATTTCCTAAAACACCCTAAAGACATTGTCGCAACAGTGATTTCCGCGGAAGGTAAGAGAAGTTCAAAAACTTAAACCAAAAATATTTTTTTTGACACAAAAATAACTAATAATGAGACACAAATTAGATTAAGTTCATTAATTAGAGGAGGACTGCCTACCCCTAAACTCGAGGGTTGCATTGTCCTCAATGCATGACACACAAAACAGAAATAAAAACATCACAAATATCAAATAAAAACACAAACAACGAAAAGAGTAAAATAACTTAAGTTGAAGAGTTGTCGTCACTGCTGTTGTCGATGCAGAGTTGTCGTCGGGCAGTTTCTTTGGTGGCAGAGGTTGGCTTTGTGATTGGAGAGGAGGAGGAGGCTACCTTCTTCTTTGCCTCTTGAGGTGGCTGGACTCTAGTGGGTGAAATTTTTGGGGCCTTGTCCAGGACCTCGATCTCACTGTCACTATTGCTGCTTCGGCTACCGTCTGCTCTTTCGCGGCAGGGTCTCTAAACATCAATATCAAGCTTTTTCTTCTTCATCGGAAGGAAGTCCTTGGCTATCTCTCGGACGACAGAAGGTTTGGAGTCGGAGTCATCCTGTCAGACTGAGGAGGAGGAGAAACCTTCGAAATATTTTGGGTCTATTACTGGTAGTGGTTCCTTTCGTTTGGTTCCTCGAAGAGTGGCAGACCGTCTGTCGCCGACTCAAGCCTTGTCAAATGGTGAAGCAGAGGCAACTGTCGGTGTGGGCGTCTTGGGGCTGGCAGTAGGTGTTGGGGCAAAAAGAAGGGTTTCTGGATAAGGAGGGAACTGCACGTTTGGATAATTAAGCTCAACTTTAATAAAGTTTACCGTTGCAGTGGTGAAGTCCCTCATGTACTCAATAAATCCCAGCTGTCGTGCTTCCATCTTTTTCAGTAGTTGAATTATTTGGTTGGAGGAGGTGGCTTCTGGTTGTACAAGTTCTGTCTGCTCAGGCTCTGCCGCGACAGGTTCTGTAGAGTCTGGTTCTATCATTAGTTCTATTGTGGCAGAGGGATCAACATATGCCATTAGGGTGGCTGCGTTCAGTTCCATCAGGCTTTATATGTTCTGCTGCGTCCACCTCTTGCCCTGAATCTTTACATCGTCATCAATTTCAGGCACATTGTTGGCTCGACAGAGGGATGTGATTAAGGGAAAAAAGGGGGCCCTTATCCTTTAATGCACATTCGTGGATTCCATCAAGGATGTATTTTCCCACATTGATATGTCGTTCGTCAATGATGAAGTGCACGAGGGCAAGCCTCTGTCGGTCCACTGTTGTGTTATGAGAGGTTGGCATGAGACACTTTTTTTACAAAGTGGTTCCATAGTTTGGTCGCAGGTGTGAGTTGGGTTCTTCGCACCGTCCATCTATGTTTCAGGTCCTCGTTCCAGTTGGTTCCCTCTTCAGTCAGGTCTGCCATTATGTCGTCATAGTCTACCGACGACATATTGCTGATGAACTTTCTATGTGCATCCTCTTTCCTTCCCACATATATGCCATATAGAGTATTGATATAGGCTGGTTCTAGAGTGATTTCCTTACCCCTAATAGTGATGTAGAGGCATCCTTGGATGTGACAGCAGCATAGAATTCGCAAACAAGTGTAACATTCATCTCCTTGGGTTGTTCCACGAACATCTGCCACTTTAATCCAATGATCTGTTTGGAAATGAACCCTTCAAGCCCTAAATCTCCGGTCTTTCTTATGTAAGTGAAGCCTCTTTCCTCCCACATTTCCCTTCTCTGAAAAGATTCATAATACATTTTCTCTGATTCTGCCGAGGCGAACCTTCTGCGAATTCTGTTGTGACTAGGAGTGGAGACTGTTGCGGCAGATGTGGAGGCAGCACTTCTTCTGGTCGATCTCGTTGTCATTGTAAGGGCACTGTAGAAATGAAAGAAAAGAAAATACTGAAAAGCTAAAAATATTCAGAAACAGAGTAGAGAGAAGAGAATGAGGTGAAAAATGAAATGGAGGTGGTGGTTTATATAGAACGGGGTTCTGCCCGTTGAAGCCGTAACGAGTGGCGTGAAAAATGGAGCCAACTGTCACGCGGTTTCCTGACACGTCTGTCACACGTTTCCGTGTCTACTGCGCGTCTGTTGTGTGTCTGTCGCGACATCTTTGTGACAGGCTGTATTTGCGCATCTACCGCGACAGCTGGTGACCGGCTGTCACGACAACCTTGTTACCATTGGGCTTCTTGGGCTGTTGTGAGTGGGTTTGGCTGGTTCATTCCTTCTCTTTTCTCCGCTTCTTTTATTTACCTGAAAACTAAAGTAAACATTTCTTAAATTCTTATTTCCTAAAGCAATAAAAATAAATAAAATAAAACTAAGTTAAATTAGGGATGCCTTGAGGGGCATCTCCGAAAGCAACTACTTCCTGCTCTCTTGGGGCTTCAGTCCCCTGATAGTGCTTTAGCCTTTGTCCATTGACTTTGAATTGGTGCCCATCCTTGATTGATCTTATTGTGATGGCACCATGTAGAAAAACCTAGACTACTTGGAAGGGTCCAGACCACCTAGACTTTAGCTTTCCTAGGAAGAGCTTCAACCTGGAGTTGAACAACAACACCTTCTACCCTGGTGTGAACTGTCGTGGTAGCAGTTTTCTGTCGTGCCACTTCTTTGTTTTGTCCTTATATATTCGGGCGTTGTCGTAGGCCATGGCTCAGATTTCTTAAATTTCATTTAAGTCCAATAGCCTTTTCTGCCATGCTTTGTCCCGGTCCATGTTAACTGTCTTTATAGCCTAGTATGCTTTATGTTCTATCTCGACAGGTAGGTGGCAAGTTTTTCCGTAGATGAGGCAATAGGGTGACATTCCCAATGGTGTTTTAAATGCAGTTCTATAGGCCCAAAATGCGTCATTCAAGTAAAGAGACCAGTCCTTCCTAGTTGGTTTAACCATCTTTTCTAGGATGTTCTTCACTTCTCTATTTTAGATCTCAGCCTGCCATTGGTTTGAGGATGATATGTTGTTATGATCCTGTGCTTAACTCCATACTTGTTCAACGCACTAGCAATTACCATATTGTCAAAATGCCTACCCTCATCACTAATGATCGCCCTTGGGATGCCAAACCTGGTTAAGATATGTACTTGTGGAGAAATCTTTGCACGGTCTTGGCATCATATTTTTGTGTAGCGATAGCTTCTACCCAATTGAACACGTAATCTACTGCCAGCAGTATGTACATGTTCCCACAAGAAGATGGGAATGGTCCTATGAAGTCGATTCCCCAAACATCAAAATTTTTGACTTCGAGAATGTTTTGCAGAGGCATCTCATGTCTTCTAGAGATGTTTCTAGTCATTTGGCATTTGTCACAACGCGTGTAAAAGTCTTGTGCATCTTTGAACAATGTAGGCCAAAAGAAACCAGATTGCAGAACTTTGGCAGCAGTTTTGTTTCCTCCAAAGTGTCCTCCATAGGGAGCGACATAGCAATGGTAGAGCACTTCTTCCTTTTCTTCCTGTGGTATGCATCTCCTGATAATATGATCTGCATAGTGCTTAAATAGAAGAGGTTCGTCCCAATAATAATGTTTTGCATCATTTTGGAACCTCTTCCTTGCTTGGTAGTTAAGTTCAGGAGGTAATAAACCACTAACAATGTAATTTACTATGTCAGCATACCAAGGGATTTCAGAAAGCTTACATGTCGCCATGGTTGTCGCGGTAGTGCTGGTGGAAATGAAGAATTGCTCATCTGGGAATGTCTCATGTATGTTAACCTTGTTTTTATCTTGATCCTTTCCCATTTCCAGTCTCGACAAGTGATCAGCTACATGGTTTTATGTTCCCTTCATGTCCTTGATTTCTATGTCGAATTCTTGCAGCAGCAGAATCCAACATATCAATCGTGGTCTTGCATCCTTTTTGGTGAACAAATACTTGATTGCTGAGTGATCCGTGTGAACCACCATTTTTGTTCCAAGTATGTATGGTCTGAACTTGTCGAAGGTGAATACCACCGCTAGCAGCTCCTTCTCTATTGTTGTGTAGTTTATATGGGCATCATTTAAGGTCTTGTTGGCATAATATATTACGTGGAAGAGTTTCTTCTTCCTCTGCCCTAGTGCTGCCCCTAAAACATAGTCACTGACATCACACATTATCTCTAATGGTAAACTCATGTAGTGTGGCTTCACTATTGAGGTTGTTACTAGCTTCTCTTTTAGTGTTTTGAACGCTTCAGTACATTCAGTGTTGAAATCAAAGGCTTTATTATGTTCCAACAGGAGACACAAGGGTTTAGTGATTTTAGAAAAAATTGTAATAAATCTTCGATAAAAACCTGTGTGTCCCAAGAAACTTCTAATGCCCTTGACTATGGTGGGTGGCGACAGTTTTTCGATATCTTCGATTTTGGCTCTATCCACTTCTATGTCGTGGCAGGAGACCTTGTGTCCCAGCACTATACCCTCATCTACCATAAAATGGCATTTCTCCCAATTCAATACAAGGTTTGCCTCCTCACATCTTTCAAGAACCTTCTTCAAATTGCCTAGGCAAACGTTGAAACTGTGTCCAAAGACGAAAAAGTCATCCATGAAGATCTCCAAGAAATCTTCCACCATGTCAGAGAATATTGCCATCATACATCGTTGAAAAGTTGTTGGTGCATTACACAGTCCAAATGGCATTCTCCTAAAGGCGTACGTTCTGTATGGGCATGTGAAGGTTGTCTTCTCCTGGTCCTCCGGTGCAATGGCAATTTGGTTGTTACCTGAATAACCATCAAGGAAACAATAATAAGGTTTTCCCGCTAATCTATCTAACATTTGATCAATAAAGGGTAAGTGGAGGTGGTCCTTCTGGGTAGCCTTGTTAAGCTTCCGGTAATCCATACAAACCCTCCAACCGGTCACAGTCCTGGTTGGGATTAGCTCGTTGTCCTTGTTGGTTACTACAGTTATGCCTCCCTTCTTGGGTACGCATTGCACAGGACTCACCCACTTGCTATCCGAGATGGCGTAAATAATACCAGCGTCAAGCCATTTGATAATTTCTTTTCGTACCACCTCTCGCATAGCTTTGTTTAGTCTTCTCTGGGCATCAATTGTCGACTTATGATCATCCTCCAAGAGGATCTTATGCATACAAATTACGAGACTAATGCCCTAGATATCAGAAATGGTCCATCCAATTGCCTTCTTCTGTTGTTGTAGCATCCTGATCAGATGTTGTTCATGTTCCTGCATCAACTAAGATGAGATGATTACGGGCAACGTATCATTAAGACCAAGAAAAACGTATTTAAGCCGCCCTAGCAGGGGTTTAAGATCTAAATCAGGTGGCTAATCTATGGAAGGCTTTTGAATCATGTGTTCATTAGAGGTATAGTTCAAAGGTTCAAATAACTTTCCTGGACACGTGCCTATCCAATTTACCTCCTCAAGACCTTCAGTATCAAATGTGTCATTGTTTGTAGGGTCGATTCCTTACTAGATGTTTCTTTAATTATCGGCCCTTGTAGTTGTTTCCCACTTCTCATTGTAATGGCTTTACACTGCTCGTGTGTGGGTTTTCTAGTGACCTCAGTATCACTAGGGAATCCTCCATTCTGCCTTGTGTTGATGAACTGTGCTACCTGACCCATCTGTGTTTCTAGAGATTTCAAAGTGGCCTCATGGTTTTTCATTCTCATCTCTGTCTTATCCATGATTGTTTCAGATTTCTTGACAAAGTGATCCATGTTGGCCATATATGCTCCAGTTTGAGACATGAAGGCTGCTAAGGTCTGTTCCAATGTACTGGTGGAAGCTGCCGTCTACTGTTGTGGTTGCTGCTATGGTTGCTATCGTGATAGTATTCTGGGGGCTCCTTGGTTCTGGTAATTCTAGACTGGAGGATTCAATGCATTGTTTGGGTTATTCCAGGAAAATTTAGGGTCCTTTCTCCAATTCGGGTTGTAGTTGTTGGAGTCGTAGCCTCTATTCTTCTTGTAATTTCCAACATACATTCCCTCTTCCAGTTGTATGGGACACTCCTTTGTACTGTGGTTTCCACTACAATTTTCACACATCTCCTCGGCAGAAAATACGGCCTTAGATTCTTTTCTCTACAGGTTTTCAACTACCTTGGTGGTGTATGCTAATTGAGTTTTTACCGAGTTGTTAGATTCGTATTCCTTGACCGATGCTCCTCGTCTTCCTCCTCTTCGAGCTGTGGGGAACTGTTCATCGTTCTTTGCTAACTTTTTCAACACCTGCATTGCATCTTTTGGTTCCTTGTCTAGTAAAAAACCATTAGCTGTTGAATCTATCCTCATTCGAATGTGTGCATTGGCAGCATTATAGAATTTGATGACATGATTCCATACATGGAATCCATGCATCGGGCTGTTTCGTAAGAGAGTTGTAAAATGGTCCCACGCCTCATGCATTGGTTCGGCATCTTCTTGTTGGAAAGTAGCAATCTCGTTACGCAATCTTTCCGTTAAAAGAGAAGGATTAAAACGAGAGAGAAATTCACGACAGAGATCCGCCCAATTTCTTATTGAACCCGACGTTAACTTGTTCCACCAAGTTTTTTCTCTATCCCTCAATGAATGAGGATATAATCGGAGTCTCAGTACTTCCGGGCTTATTCCTGGTTGTCTGAATGATCCACATATCTCCTGGAAGGTTTTCAGATGTTCACGTGCATCCTCTGTAGCAGATCCATCGAATTATCCGGCTGAATTTATCATGCTAGACATCTCAGGTTTAAGTTCAAAGTGTTCAGCTTCCACGTCTGGCAGCGTAGTCTGCAGTTCAATTGATCATTGTCCATGTAGTCTCGACAAGTCTATCGTGCTACCGGGGCAGCAGGAGGTTGCCGGTTATCATGAACATGACCAGGAGGATCAACATCAGCCCTGGGGTTGTTGTTGTTTATCTACCCCATTGCGTTGTCTTTCGTTGTCCATTACTTCAAGTCTTTTCTAAAAATAGTTGTTTCTTTCTAACAAGAGTCGGGCTTGGTTTCTAAGATGGTATGTCCGATTGATTTCCGGATCTAGTTCGTATTCAGGCTCCTTACCACATCTCGATCTGCGCATAAGCAAGAGAAACAACCTTGTGAAAAGCATAAGGGAATATAACAACTAAAACAGAAAGTAAGTAAAAACAGATATAAAAAGTGCAGTAATTAAAGGTAAAGGTATGTTGTTAGTCTCCGACAACGACGCCAAAAACTTGTTGCGTGTAAATAAGTATATCGCAATTGAGTGCAAGTATACACGTCACAAGTAATAAAGTGATACGAAGTATCGGATATCGTCTCCACAAGGACTGGAAATATTTCTATCCTTAAATTTCTGCACAAGAAAAGAAATAAATTTAATAAAGTAATTTTGGAAGTCTTGAAAATAAACTAAAGTAAAAGAGGAAATCAGATTGAGAAAATAGGCTGGTATTGATTTGCTCAGTAGTGCAGGTATTGCACTATTTAGAGGAACTTCTGTTACTCCAGTCGTCGAGCCTGTAGCGCAGCACCTGTCACGGAAGAGGTCTGTTCATGTCGCGGCAGCGATCAACAACTCTGTACTTCAAATTTGACAAGAACCCCTGTTGTGACTTGTCTTATCCCTAGGTCCAAGTTCTGTCAATGAAAACGTCTTAGATGATACCTCTCGGCGTGAATCGAAGGATGAACACCGAAGTCTGTGAATTCTTCTTTCGCCGCTTAACCTTGTACCTATCCCTAGGCCAAGATGGTTTAACCATAAACTGGAAAACTCGTATTTACTCCCTTCGTATACTTAACTCTCCCGATATTAAGTAAATGAATAACCTCACAATGCTCTCTCGAAACTCTTATGATATGTTGAAACCATAGTAAATAAACTTGAAACTTTTATTAATTGAACAGAAAAAATCCTAAGAAACAGTACAACCCTTACAACTAACTTACAAGATCAACCCTTAGCCCTAGGGGAAGTTTATAACATGATGGAGAGAGGAAAATGACTAGGGTTTTTGGGGGAAAACGGCTAGGAGCTAGATATTCTTTGCCTTGTCAAATTACAATCATATATATAGTCATTGGACTTAAGCTTTCCTAATGACCATGAATACTAGTTTAAATTAAAGTACAAATCTATTAAAGACTAAATCTCTGAGTAAATGTCTTTTAATTCGCCCTATCTTCTTGCTTTGACTTTTTCCTCAAACATTGAGCAAGGCATTCCTTGTGCTTATGGGCTCCGACAGTTATGCGAGTGGTCTACAAAAATCATGCATGAAATGCTCTATCAGTTGAACTCCGCTTCGCATTTTCCATCACCATAGTCTTCACTGTAGCCTCTTCTGTCACAACAGTGTTGTAATAGTTAGTCTCCTTCAATCCTTCACTCCAGGTCTGTTGTTATCTTCTGTTCCTCTGTTGCCCTGGATGCTGCCACGACAGGTACTTGCAAGAATAGACCAAAATCTGCAACATCTATGCAATATTGTCCATTTGTGATGTTTATGCAAAATCTATCCTGAAATGCAACTAAACATGCTTGAGTGCATCAATAATATGGGTAAATGAGGGTTAAAGTATAGAACATTTATGCACTCAACAACAGTATTAGCAAGTCTGTAAAATTTCATGCAATTTGGAGTTCATTTACTCATCCAATTGACTCATTCTAAAATAAGTGACCAATCTGTGACCATTGCAAATTGTAAAATTATGCCTTTAACAAACTTAACTAACCCTGTTGACTTTGCGCTTTATACCGTATCGATACAGGCAAGCCCTGTATCGGTACGGGTTGACTCTCTTTGAGCTTGACTTTGACCTGTTTCGATACACGTTAGACTCGTACAGAAACATAGGATTCCAGTAGCAAAATGTTCCGATACAGCCTCGAACTGTATCGATACACCATGTTCCTAAGGTCCAATTATGCTTAACCATATCGATACGCCATTACCCCGTATCGATAAGGTATGACATGTAATGACAGATTTTTGTTGGTTTTTAATCGAATTGACCTACCAAACAGTGTTCAAATGCAATGAAAGTTTATACACACTATTTCAATGCTATAAACTACGGGCATGCAAAATTTCATCATAATTCGAATACGTTTACTAGGTTTTGACCTATGTGAGCCAAATAAGCCATTTTTAGTAACTTTTAGCCTTACCAAAAGTCATTTTAGAGCTTTTAACAATATTATAACTTACACACATTACAAGCATACCAAAATGGGCACAAAAGACTAGTTCAACTACTTTATCACCTTCCTAGGAGTTCATAAGGACAAAATACATTACTTTAGGCTTGTCGTGACTTGTCTCGCCTCGACTATCTGATCTTCAACCACGATGATCCCTTAACTTAAAATGCATGAGATGAGACACGTTAGGCATACATTGCTTAGTGAGGTAGTCACAAACAATGTAAATAACATTGTATGAAGTATATACATAATCTCATGCTCATCAATGTCAACACTATGTTTTAATATACAATGTTTAACATATCAAATTCATTATTAATCCTTGGATTGAATCAAGATAGTGGATACGCGAATTCCTACGCCTCCCCAAATTAATGAATGGTCCAATCCCTCCACCTTGCCAATATGACCAATAGTCCACCCGTACACTGAGCTCATGAATTCTATGGCATGCCAATTGTATCCAATGTCTATTCAAATCCATGGTTTCAATGTCAATAATCATTTTCAATATTCAAGGATAATTCCAATGATCAATAACTTCAATATTATCCATAGTGAACATGTCTCATTATCAATATTTCATGGTTTCAATATCAATGTCCATATCAATATTCAATGATTATTTACAATGTTTCAATAACAATAACTATATCGATGACAATGCACGATGACGATGCCAAAACTATGTCTGATGGTCATTAACAAACTTATCGACGCTTACCAATGGATCTATTTAAGAATCCGATGCAACTTCCTCAATGATAATGTTAGCAATAAGATAGAAAATAACATTAAAGGGTCCGAAAAAGCTCATCACCTAATCACGAGCCTCCGACTACACTCACCTTAAAATTCGATGTTCTTACGGCTCTCGGATGACAGCGCCCTTGCTTCTAGCTTTCGATGGAGATGGCGAAACCTCTCTCTCCACTTCTTGAGCTAGAAAAATCAATAGGAACTTGTTAAAAACAAGATTACGATATCATACTTGCAATAACAATATCAAAATCAATATTTGACTTCAATATAAACAACAACGACAGATTATCCATGGATGGTCAAAACCCTAGCTTGAGATTAAGCTTAATATATTCATGGAATCCAATAATCGATTGAGGAATATATCTTACCCGATCAATGGCAATTATTTTTTAACAATAAATCAAAGGAAAAGCAAAGCTTAAAGCTAGATCCAATGGAGGTGCTTGCTTAGGTAGGAGACGACGAAGATGAAGAGTTTGGAGAGATGCTTGCTTAAGTTATAAATCGGTTAAGTCTCTTGCTATTCCTTTTTCTTTCTTTTATTTCTCAATTAATAGGCTTTCCTTTAGGAGAATCTACTTCACCAGATTATCCCACGTTGGGATATTAAAATTGAGGAAGGGCTAATCGCAAGGTTAGTCCCTCAACTCCCTATTCTATATGGTTTTGACCTCAAAACTCCTGATTTCCACAATTTAGCCAATAAACGATTTCGATACTATTCAATAAAGCCCATGTTCCATAAATTGACACAACTAGAGCCTGATTATTAATTATTCACAAGTTGATACAATATTTAAACCTTATCGATGTGAGATTTCGGATCACTGGAACCCAATTCCGACTAGACCGGATTTTGGGGTGTTACATAGTTGAACTCCCTTGGGAAGCTCACTTCCTTTTCCTCTAAAGTCATGTCCTTCAAGGCTTCAAGAGGTAGATCTTGTGCTTCTTCTTCTTTGGAAGGAACTTCATCTACCTTTGATGATTTCCCACCATCATTGGCTTCAAAAATTCCTATTTCATCATCATCACAAGAATCCTTCCTTGGAAGGAGGTTAACATCGAAAACCACATGTATAGACTCTTCAACAACCAAAGTTGTTTCATTAAATACATGATAGGCGTTAGAGTTTAAAGAATAACCTAAGAAAATGGCTTTATCACTTTTAGCATCAAATTTGCCTAAATTGTCTTTTCTATTGTTTAAAATAAAACATTTGCAACTAAATGGATGAAAATAGCTAATGTTAGGCTTTTGGAATTTAGAATCTCATAAGGTGTTTTCTTTAAAATCGGCCTAATCATTACTCGATTTACAATGTAGCAAGCTGTATTAGTGACTTCCACCCAAAAATACTTAGGCAAATTGTTTGCACAAAGCATGGTTCTAACCATTTCTTCTAAAGTTCGATTTTTCCTTTCAATAACCCCATTTTGTTGAGGAGTGCGAGGAGCGAAAATATTATGTCTCATACCATTTGAGTTACAAAAATCCTCAAAACCTAAGTTTTGAAATTCGGTACCATGGTCACTTCTAATGTGAGAAATGGATTGACCAAAATCATTTTGAGTGATTTTTTAAAAAGTGATGAATTTTTCTAAAGCCTCATCCTAAGTACTTAAGAATAGAACCCAAGTGTATCTAAAGTAATCATCTACTAAAACAAATGCATATGATTTTCCACCCAAGTGCATAGTTCTAATAGGACCAAAAATATCAAAGTGGATCAATTGTAAAACTCTACTAGTAGAAAAATCATTAATAAGTTTAAAAGAAACTCTTTTGTGTTTGCCTTTTGCACAAGCATCACAAATTTTATCAAGAGAAAACTTTATTTTAAGCAAACCTCTTACTAGATCTTTTGAAACCAATTTTTCTAAAACATTCATGCTTGCATGCCCTAGTTTTCTATGCCATATCCATGGGCCATGTTCATCTTTTACAACAAAACATGCATTTAAAATATGAATGTCATCTAAATGAACCATCTAAATGTTTCCTATGCGATGACCAATGAGCACTGTTTTGTTTGTATCAATGTTTAAAATTTTGCAACCATTTGAATAAAAAAGAACATTCAAACCCTTTATCACAAAATTGCCTAATGCTCAAAAGATTATGTTTTATACCGTTGACATATAAAACATTATCTATAAGAATAGAAGAGTGATAACCAATGGAACTAATTCCTTCAATGTGGCCTTTGGAGTTGTCACCAAACGTCACTACTCCTCCACTCTTTGGTCTTAGTTCCAAGAATCGACTCATGTCAACGGTCATGTGTTTCGAGCATCCACTATCAAAGTACCATGAATTTGCACATGTAGCTTTGGCCTTGTAGCAATGCTCCCCCTACAAACAAAGATTGTGTCCTGATTTTTAGTACCCAAATCATTTTGGGTCCATGAGTACTAGCTCCCAAAATCCTGGTTTGCTTAGGAATCCAAGAAGCGATAGCATGAATATCATTAGAATCAATTAGTTCCTTAGGAACCTAAACACTCTTAATCCTTTTACCTCTATGGGGCTTTTAGAACCCTCTTTGTTTGTGGTTACTGTAACTCCCTTGACCCGGTTTAACCATTTTACCAAATCGAGTGAGTTACACGAAGATTATCGAAGAAAACCCATGAATATTTCCCTCAATAACCGACTTTTTTCTTTTATCTTATCTAGATTCATTTAATATTACCTAAAGTGATCATACATACATCGAAAGAAGATACAACGAAAATCAACTTCGATTCGATTAACGAAAACTCGATAACTAGGAATAGGGACCATTTTACATATTTCTTGAAATTATAATCCAACTTCACGATTGACCTTTCCAATCTTTAATTTATTCAATTTAAAACATGCATGTGAAGTTTCATCTCAAACCAAGCTCATTTGCAACGTCAATTAAGCATTACCAATATTTAGCGACCAAAACGTAAAACTTTAGAACTATAAGGACTTACTTAAAATTAGATTTACCAATCCTCAATTAGTCAGGTTCTATGCATACATGTCAAATTTCAGCTTAAGAAGATCATTCAAACTCATTCAATTGCATGCATAACAACCAGGGACCAAAATATAACTTTAGAAACTATTTTTCAACTCTACAGATGAGTCCCCGCAATAGGTATCGAAACCATTCACGGTGGTTTCGAAACTTGGGCTCCAATAGCCAATTTCAGCCTTTTGGTTTTGAAACCTGGGGCCTGGTTTCGAAACTTGTCTAGAGCTAAATGCTCCCTGGTTTCGAAACATGCTTCCTGGTTTCAAAACCTGTATATAGTTTCGCAAAATCTGCACTTTCAAAATGTTACGATACCTACCTAAACACATTCGGATTAACCCCAAACATCACATAAGACTCATACATCAATATCACAGTAGTCATACAACTTCATATCAACTAACAACCACCTCAATATAAAAGCCTGAGCACTGCGGCAACAAAGGAAAACCTATAGGCATGATTTCTACCCAACATGCTTGTAATTCCCAATAGCCCCCAAATCAAGCATAATCCAAACATCAAAGGTCATTTACAAGTCTTATAAACCAACATAATCTTGCAACACATCGGGAAGTTCAAAGGCATACTCCCAAATCATTATTAAACCCTCATTTTCCTTATTGCATATTAGTGTAATTTTGGAAACCATACTTGAGCAAACATGCATATTGGAACTCTTTCTCTTGCCCTCTCACTACCTTTGGAAAGCTATTTCTCTGCATTGTTGAAAAGGGAGAGCGTAAGCATAAATGCCTAGTGAGGGTCGCTCAAATAAAACAATCAACAATGGATTTAAAAATTATTTGTTTAAAACCATTCTTCTAGCATCATGCTCAAATCATCTCAAGCTTTACTTCTCTTCCAAAAACAAGTTGATAAATCGTCTCTAAAATATGTATCATGAATCTCATGCATTTACCTCAATACAAAACCTCGACTTAAGCCTTTCATGCTTACTTATCAAATAGTGTTCTCAAACCTTTGAAAAGATTTTAAACCATTTCCACTCACCGACAATGTTTTGCTTGCTTTGCTGAAGCGGTCTCTGTCGCAACCGCCTTTTTGAAGGGAGGCTTCGACAATTTTGGAAAACACTTTTTAAAATCAACAGAGTCGTCAACAATCCTTTTTGAAAGAAAAAAAGTGTGATTGGATCACTTTTAAAAATAGGGTTATTTAAATAAAACATTTTTGGTTTTAATAAAACAACAGTTTTGGTCTACGAAAATTAGAAAACAGGTTCGGGGGTCGGTTACGCGTGGGGAAGGGTTATCGCCCCCACGACGCCCAAAATTGGTACTTAATTGGTTTTAAAATCGTTTTCAAAACTGGAATTTGCAAGTTCAAAAAGATTCGACTTTACTTGTTCGTTTAATGAATATTAGTGTATTTTAACCACCTTATCGTCCGGGAGATGAACTTTAATCACAGCCAACATCTCTGGCGCTAACCCATCATTCCCGTTTGATAAGACACCGCATTGAATTATGTTTTCACTTTTCAAGCAACATAGTAATTTAGTGTGTTGAGTATTTTATTTGAATTCTAAGTTCGATTATTTAAAAGCCCTAAAAATGTCTAAGTCTTTTATTCCTAGTTAAGAGTTCAAGTTTGGTTAAGTGTATTTTATTCTTTTTTTGGAGAACATTTTTTCAACAAACAAGTCTCTATCTAAGCTTTAGTCTTTAATCCTAAGTTTTCACCTATTTCTAAAACAAGCAAGCAAGCTTTTTATTCTTTTGATTTTTACCCTTTTATTATTCCTTTTTAAAAGCCTTTATTTTTTATTTCTCTTTGTTATTTTCTAAGCTAAAACCTTTTTTACACTTTTTTACTACTTTTTTTCTTTTTTATGTTTTTTTTACCTTTTTCATTTTTTTATGTTTCCCCCCTAAAAGATTTTTATTCTTTTTAAACTCATTTTCATTTTTTTTACATTTTTAGTTTTAAAGCAACCCATTTCTAAAATGAACTTTATTTCTTCCTAAAACCCTTTTAAAAGTTTTTCCTTTCAAAAATTTATTTTTATCCTAGCCCCTAACTTTATTTAAAACTTTTTTTCTTAAAAAAACTTATTTCTTTTTTTATTTTATTTTTATTTTAAAAAAACTTTATTATTTTTTCTTTTAAAATTTTTTACCCATCTACTATTTAAAAATAAATTTCACAAAAATCTCTTTTTTATTTTCTAAAATTAAGCCATTTATTATTTAACCTCACATTATTACTTTTTTCTAATTAAATCCCTAAATTCTATTTTTTTTCTAATTAACCACATTTATTCATTTTTCTTCATGCATTAAAATCCAAAACACCTTTTAAATTAAATCCTACATTTCTAAAGATCAAAATTACTTTAACAACATTTTTTAAAATCATGCAAAAAGTATAAGATCAAACTAGAAATTTTTAACGAAATTTGAAACGAAAAAGATTACCGAAATCGCGAACAATTTTCCAACCTTTAGAAAGTAACCTAAAATCACAAACAACACAAACAAAAACACCAAAATTCAACCAAGAACAAATAATAAAATCGACATAAAAATAAAGAAAAGTTAGAAGTTTACCGAGAAATCTACGAACGATGAACTCGAACTTATAGCTTCTCGAAATGATTCGAACCACCTCCGGAAAATTTCTCCAAACTCCAATTTCTCCTCCAAAAATTTCCAGCCAACTCAAGAGAATTTTCGGATTTTTCTTGAACCCTTTTTAGTGTTTTTTTCCTCAAATTGGTGTGAATAACAAGTGGGTGAAGGGGGGTTTATACTTAATTTTGAGCTTCAAAATCAAGCTAAATCTCGAATTCAATCCTCAAATTGAAGCCTAATTCAGACACAAAAACTTGATACCCGGTAAAACCCCCCAAGAAATCATCCATTTTGATCTAAATTCGGGATATAATTTCTCATTTAATTCGAATCTAGGGCTTATTATCTCGTTTCAGTTTTTTACAAATTCTTGTGGCTATAGGCAACGACAGCAAGTGAGGTCGGTGGTAAACGGACGGCAGCAACCAGGCAGTTTGAACGGCACTAACCACGCCGGCTGTCGCGTCCGGTGGACGGAGAACAACGGCTGGCAGCTCGCGACAAGGGTTTGGAGAGCCCAGCCCCACGCGCGTGACGCGCGGGCTGGCTCTCCCCCCCCCCCCTTATTATTTATTTTTTTACTATTTTTGATTGTTTTTACCCCTTTTGTTGTTGTTTTTTTCTTTTTTTCACACTTAATTATCATCCTATTTTATTCCTTTTTACAATTATTAAACACTATGATTAATATTATTATTTTTTTCCTTTTTTTATTTTTTACTTTTTACTTTAATAAATGGGCTTCAACCTAAAATGAGCTTTATTAAAAAGTGGGCTTTTTTGAAAATGGTTTTTATGGTTTTTTATATATGAATGGGCTTTTCTTAAAAATGGGTTTTTATTTTTTAAAAATGTTTTTATTTAAAAATGGTTTTTGTATAAAAGAATGGGCTTTTAAAAGGATTTTTCTTTTATTTTTTCTTTTTTTCGATTTTTCTTTTTTTTTAAAAAATTAGGGTGAAAATTTAGTGACAACAACTGCCCCTCTTTGCTTATCTTTGTGAAACAAAGACAAAGCAAAGACAAAAAAGACACAAATTTTCACCTGATTTACTGATTGGTTCCATTCTCCAAATGCTCGAATGGATAGGTTGTATCTATTCTCTTTATGCCCGAATAGTTGAGCTGGATTCAATTCTCCAAATGCCCGAACAAATAGGCTGGTTCTATTCTCCTTATGCCCGAATGGTTGAGATGGGTTCCATTCTCCAAATGCCTGAACGGATAGGTTGGTTCTATACTCCTTATGCTCGAATAGTTGAGCTAGGTTCTATTCTCTAAAAATGTCTAAACAAATGAGCTGGGTTTTGTCCTCCCGAATGCTCGATTAGGCCAAGTCTTCTGAAAGCTTTCATCCTCCTTATGCTTGGATGAATAAGCAGGCTCCATTCTCCTTATGCCTGAATGGATAGGCTAATTTTCTTAAGCATTTCATCCTCCTTAAGCTTGGATGAATAAGAAAATTCTCATTTGAACAGGTCTTCCATGTACCTGAAAAACAAAATGCAACATGCAATATGATGTGCATGCCCCTAGGGATGTCTAAAACATGAATGCATGACAGGTTCTCCTTTTAAAAACTTCTTTTGCTTAGACAATTTTCTTAATTTTCGATCAAAATCTGGTTATCGAGGCTAACCCGATCAATCATGAATTCTCTCTCTTGAACTTGTGTTGGTCGAAACGATTTGATTCACTCTTCTTTCAACCCTTCTTGGTTTTTTACTTTGAATTCACCATTCACTAAGACAAGGCCATTTCTTTTGCTTTGAAAACTACTCATGAATTATGAATTACTCTGACTCTTCCTCATTGTCTGATTTTCTGTTGATCGGTTCAATCCCATTTTTACTTCATTGAAAACATCTAATCCTTATCTATCTTTTGAGACAACATTTTCATATTCAGGGATGCACACCCTAGGTCAAGAGTCAATCTTGTAAGGCTACTTCTATCGCCACGTAAAGGGAGTTGGTGGCTAAGAAATGTTGTTCAAGCGCCCAAACACTCATATGGATTTTCTTCCCTATTAAAAAATTGCAACAAGGCTTTACTTTTTCTTCCTTATCTTAACACTGTATGCCCCAAATAATAATTATGGAACACTTCATAGTCCCTGAACTTTTCAAAACATTCTCAAAGTAATGCTAAAAAATCTTTTGCATGTATAAATAATTGTCAAATCCATTCATCCTTATTTCAAAGCAAGATGCTAACAAATATAGGGAAATAAACAAGAAAGCAACAAAAATTCAAGAAACAAATTTATTAATGTTGTGGCAAACACAAGAAGGTTTATAAAAAGAAAGGGAAACAAGTGTTCAAATATCAATAGTCCAAACTTCTCCTTCCAAACGCCAGAAGTAAACTCGAACACTGCCAGTGTCGAAGAAGCCTTGAGTACAACGCATGATCTGTGGAGCCTCAAAATCTGTCAAATTATCTTAGCTGCCCTTTACTGGTTTTCAACTCAGACCCTCCTTTGGTTTCAAAATGCCCTTTGCGAGTTTTCATTTTGAACCCTCATGTTCCTTCCTTTTTTCCCTCTTTCTCTTTTTTTCTTTTTCCTTTCTTTTCTTTTTTTTTCTCTTTTTTTTCTTTTTTTCTTTTTTTCTCTTTTCATTTTTTCTCTTTTTTCAATTTATTTTCTTCTTCAGGCATGGTACTTTTTGACAGTATAAGATTTTACCGGGTTTTGAAACTCGTTTCCATCCATCTCAGCTAAAATCAATGCTCCACTTAAAAGAACCTTTGTCATGATGTACGGTCCTTCCCAATTAGGCGCCCATTTTCCTCGGGGATCACTTTGAATGGGCAGTTTCTTCTTTAAGACCAGATCGCCTTCTTGGAATTCTCTAGGGCGAACCTTCTTTTCATAAGCTCTAATCATTCTTATTTGGTGCATTTAACCATAACATACAGCTTTCAGCCTCTTTTCATTGATTAAGTCCAACTAGTCATGCCTTGCTTGAACCCATTCTGCTTCATCTAACTTGGCCTCCATCAAGACACGCAACGATTGTATCTCCACCTCGATTGGTAGCACAACATCAACTCCATATACTAATGAGAATAGAGTTGCCCCAGTGGATGTTCGTACCGCTGTTCGATATGTATACATAGCAAACGGTAACTTTTCATGCCAATCTTTATACGTATCAGTCATCTTTGTGATTATCTTCTTAATATTCTTATTAGCTGCTTCTACTGCTCTATTCATTTTTGGGCGGTATACCACCGAATTGCGATGTTTGATGTTGAACTGCTCACAGACCCCAACAATCATTCGGTTGTTTAGATTAGAGGCATTGTTTGTGATTATGCTTTCTAGTAGACCATATCAACAAATGATTTCCTTCTTTAAAAACTTGCATACAATGGATCTAGTTACATTTGCATATGAGGCCGCTTCCACCCATTTTGTGAAGTAATCAATAGCTACCAAGATAAAGCGATGACCATTTGATGCTTTCGGATGAATCTTCCTAATAATATCTATGCCCCACATAGAGAATGGACATGGAGATGACATGACATGAAGAGACTGAGCATGTGCATGAACCTTATCAGCTTATACTTGGCACTTGTGGCATTTACGGGAATAATTAATGCAATCCCCTTCCATTTTCGACCAATAATATCCTAAGCGCATAACTCTTCTTGCCATAGTGAAACCACCAGGTGGGTTCCACAAATTCCTTCATGAACTTCTTCCAAAATCAATTGCGCTTCTTTTGCATCTACACACCTTAGCAGCACTTGATCTCGACTTCATTTGTAAAGAATCTCTCCATCGAGCAAGTATCCTGATGCCATTTTCCTTATCATTTTCTTTTTATTTTTTGAAGCCTGGGCTGGGTATTGTTGCAGCTTTAAGTATTGTAAGATGCCGTGGAATCACGGTAAGCCATCTTTTTCTTCTTCTACATTATAATAATATGTTGGGGACTCCATCGTTTGTAACTTAATGGGTATCATCTCTGAACCTTCACTTGCTTTAAACGTGGCAGCCAAGGTAGCTAACGCGTCTGCCATCTAGTTATCTTCTCTTGGGAGATGCTTAAAAGTAATTGCCTCGAACTCTTTAGCTAACTCAAGGACCAAATTGTGATATTCTATCAATTTTGCATCTTTTGTTTCCCATTCGCCACGTGTTTGGTAAATGATCAAAGTTGAATCCCCATAGACTCTCAACTTTTGGATTTTCCTGTTAATGGCTTCCCTTAGGCCCATTATGCAAGCTTCGTATTCTACCATGTTATTGGTGCAGAAGAATTTCAAATGGCAAGTAAAAGGATAATGATCACCTTCTGGTGAAACCAAAATTTCCCCAATACCTCGTCCTAAAGCATTTACAGCACCATCAAAATGCAAGACCCAGGATTCTGTTGGTAACTCTTCGTCTTCCATGATACACAAAAAGTCTTCATCGGGGAAACTGAAATCCAATGCCTCATAATCATCTTATGCACGTCTTGCATGAAAATCTACTATGGCACTTCCTTTTACTGCTTTTTGATTCACATACTGGATGTCGTATTCTGAAAGCAACATTTGCCATTGCGCTATTCTTCCCGACAAGGCTGGAGCCTTCATCATGAACTTCAATGGGTCTAGCCGTGAAATCAACCATGTGGTGTGATACAACAAATATTGTCTAAGCCTTTTAGTGACCTACACCAAATCACAGTACACCTTTTTGATTGGTGTATATCTTGTTTCATAGTCTGTAAATTTCTTCCTCACATAATATATCGCCCTTTTCCTTCTTTCCAGTTTCGTCATGCTACCCTAGTACGCAACCCATTGAGTTTTCAAACACCGTCAGATAGAGTATTAACGGCTTGCCTGAAACGGGTGACATTAACACTAGAAGATTAGTTAAGTGCTCCTTAATCTTTTCCAAAGCTGTTTGGCATTCTTCATTCCGGGTCCCTAGGTTATTCTTTCTAAGCAACCTGAATATTGTGTCACACTTATTTGTGAGTTGGGAAATGAAACGAGCTATGTAATTCAACCTCCCCAAGAATCCTCAAACTTGCTTCTGTGTCTGAGGAGGTAGAAGCTCTTGTATGGCCTTCATCTTGTCTGGGTCGATTTTGATTCCTCTTCTGTGTCTGAGGAGGTAGAAGCTCTTCTATAGCCTTCATCTCTAATTTTCAAGAGTGTATCAGCCTTCATCCTTCTGAGTTTTTGTTTTACGGGCTCACATCCTTCTCTTATAGGAAGCCTGTGCATGGAAATATCTATGTCGAGTCCAGGCATATCTTGGTATGACTAGGCAGAGATGTCCTTGTATTCTTGAAGAAGCTCAATCAAATGATGCCGTGTCTCAACTGAGATGGTGGTACTAATCTTGACTTCGTGCTTTTCTTCTTCGGTTCCAAGATTCAAAACTTCTAACTCTTCTTTGTGGGGCAGAATTTGCTTTTCCTCCCCTCCTACCATTCTAAGCAAATCATCTGAAAAGTCATACTCTTCTTCATCACTAGTACTCTCAACTTCTTCTAAATATAGCGGCAACTCAAAATTAACCTCATAATCTGATTCAGAGTCATTTGGACCATTGATATCTAAAAACCTGCAAATAAAAGGAGGCAATATATATATATACATACCAAGAAAGAAAGAATAAATGATATGATTTGTTATGTTTTTAGGATTCGTTTTTGCTTTTTGGGTTTTTATGATTTTTTGGTTTTATTGGTTTTGTGAAAGAAAGTTTGCCACAAGATAAAATTGGGGAAAATGCATCTTTATTGAAACTCAAATCATGGTTTTGACAATAGACCCTTTTTACATAAGATCTCTAATTACCACAAGGTCTAAGGGTGAAAGAGTTGGTTTTGAGAATTACTCTGAGGTAGTCTTAAAAACTTCATAAACCATTTCTGCGGTCTAGTTCTTCAATTAAGAGCAAGGGCAAATTTTGGTCAGAAATTTGTTTTCTTCTTCCTCCTCGTCAGTGATAACGTTGATGCTCAAATTCTCAAAAACATCGCATAAGTCATTCTTTCCTTTCTCCTCTTCGTTGAAACGGGCATTAGGGTTTAAAAGCCCACCAGTCTTGAAAATGGCGCTTAGGAGTGGGTACATCATGGGCTTCCCTTCGACTTCTTCTTCTTTCCATTTCATTTTCATGTTTTCCTGCTGCTTCTTGGCTTTTTTTGCCATTTGTCGGGCCTAAAGCCCAAACCGAATCAATCCCTTTTCACCGGAATAACCACGGGATAAGGCATTCCTCGCCTTTCTTCCCAAACCTCCTCTCCTAGTTTCCCGAAGGAGATTTCTTCCGTGGTACACACATTTGCTTCGTGCTCTACACCTCCCTTCTCGAAGAACACCAATTCCTTGCTATTAATCTTGGCTTGAATCATCAATTTAAACTCTGGGCAACACTGGATCTCATGTCCTTCAGCCCCCATGATACTTACAGTATGGTTTTTCAACATCCTACATTTTCAGGTTCTCCTTCTTCAATACCTCGGCTGCTACTAACTGATCCCACATCCAGTTCATGGGTGCTTTAATTTATTCAACATTCTCCTTGACTATCCTCTTCTCTTCCTAGAGCACAACATCCATCTCCATCTTTTGATGGTTTGGCAATGGGTTTCCTTTTTCCTTGGAAGTTTCAAATGCCAACATACCTGATTTTCTTAAATAATCTACCACCCTTTTGAATGCAATGCAATTTTCGATAGTATCCCCCCTTACTCCTACATGATATTTACATTGGGCCTTCTCGTCATACCATGGTGGATAGGGAGGTGAGAATGGAAGAACATGTCTTGGTAACACCATTTGTGATTTGACCAGTTCGGCAAACAACTCTGCATAGGTCATTGGGATGGGAGGAAAGTAAGGACTCGAATTCCCTTGATATCTTCACTCTCCTTTTGGGGCATTTGCAACCGTCGGGGTTGAGGTGTTAGGCTTATTGAATGCATTGGGCTTGTTGAACACCACGCATGTCGAGTAGTTGGGATTATAAACATTCGTTGCATTGACTTCATTGTTATCCTTCTTGCTATATGTCTTCTTTGTTTCCCCACTTTCCAATCTTCCACTCTTCATGGCTGCAAGGATCAATTGGCCATTCATTATCATGTCTACAAAGTTCTTCGTGGTGTGGTTGAGCATGCGATCATAAAAGAGACCCTTTAGTGTTTCTACAAACATTGGGGTGATCTCGTTTTCTAGTAACGGTGGCTGCACCTGTGCCGCTACATCCCTCCACCTTTGAGCATATTGGCAGAAGCTCTCGTGGTGCTTTTGCTCTATCCCTTGCAAGACAAGACATGTTGGAACCATGTCAGAAATATGCTTGTATTGTTCACTAAAGGCTCTGAACAAGTATCTCCATAATTTGATGTTTACTCGACTTAGTTGCGAGTACCAACGTGCTGCGGACCCTACTAGGCTTTCTTGAAAGCAGTGAATGAGCAGCTTCTCATTGTCAAGGTACATGGACATCTTTCTCCAGTACATGGTAAGATGTGCTGACAGGCATGTGGTCCCATTATATTTCTCGAAGTCTGGGATCTTGAATTTTGGTGGCACAACTAAGTCAGTTACCAAGCTCAGATCCTCGGCATCCATTCCACCATAGGCAGCTCCATCTTGGAAAGATTTGAACATTCTGTAACCCCCTTAGCCCGGCCTAGACGGTTGACCCGAACTACGAAGATTACACGGGGAAAACCAAAGTCAACCTTGATTAACAACCCTTTTTTTCTTTTTAACCTTATCTAGATGCTCGTTAGCCCTAAGCGTACTCTTGAGAAAAGCATACTCGAAAATCACAGCGATCAGAAAGCAATAAGGGACTCAATTGCACAATATACAAAGTTAGGGACCAAAATGTAAATTTTGGAAAGATGAGGGACTTAACCGATTTCAAGGTTACCAATATCAAATTAATCATATTACATGCTTCCCTGTCAATTTCACCTTAAACAGACATCTCAAACTCAAGCAATTGCATATACAAAATTCAGGACTAAAACGTAAAGCTTGCAAACCCCAAAACCATTCAAATCAGTGCCCAACGGTCTAGTGTTTCGCAACGGGGGTTGACCGTTCCGAAACACGGGTTCGTTTCGAGACCAGTATCGAAACAGGGCCTGGCAGTGGCAAAAGTGTTTCGGAACGGCCCAATCCGTTTTGATACACGAAGGCCATTACAGGCCCCCGTTTCGAAACGTTAGTGCCCGTTCCGATACGGACTGCCCAGAAAGTGCAGATTTTGCTGGTTTAATATACATTTAGTCACTCAAACACAACATAATGACTTCCTAATCATGCCAACAAGTCATCATACATATTAGGTACATGTTTGCATCATCAAAACACGATCATGGCATCAATTAGGAAAAATCACAAGACTATAGGCATGCATCCTAATGTCCAAAGCAAACAATCATCAAATCATCAAAGCAAGCACCAAAATGGCCAATTACATATCCAAAACATTTAAGGCATCATGCCACAACTAGGGAGTCCAAAACATCTCCCAAAAACACAACCTAGGTTCCCATTGCCAATTATCAAAATCTAATAATGTTGTGAAATAGTCACCATACATGAGCTTAGCCTTCCCTTGGACTCTTAGCCTCCTTGCTGCCCTCAAACACCTCAATTATCTGCATTATTGGTTCAAGAGAGAGAGCGTAAGCACAAATGCTTAGTGAGGCATGCTCTAAAGAAACAACACAATAATGCACTTTATAAAAACACTTTCCATAATGCCTTTAACACTTAAACATCATTATTCATGCAACATTGCATTCACATCAAGCATCTCATGCTTCAATATCATTAACATGTCATATTGGCTTTCAAGTGATAATCCATAACCTTTTACAACATAAAACACAATCGGATACGCGGATTACAAGCGTTGTCCCATACGCTTCATACACACTACCGAACACACAAGGTGGAGTTTACCGGTACAATCTCAACCCCTCAACACTCGTGATGGAGTCTAACGGTACAATCACAACCCCTCCACATCACTCATCGGTAGTTGTATAACATCACTAACGAGAACACGGGACACACAACACAAGATCCACACATGGACTTTTAACCACCATTGTGATCTTAAACATCTCGTTAGTGTACTTGGATGAAGTTTACGGTACCATTACAACCCCTCAACATCCAAGGCGACTTTATTCACGGTGCACCCAATCCTATAGCCGACTAACTATATCCGATTCAAGTACTTTAAAACCAACACATCACTTGCCAATATACATCGATTATCATCAATAATCCACTATTTTAAAGCATCTAAAACAAAGCCATTTACAACATGCATCACTATGCATCAATCCACATTTTTAACAAAACAAACCAAGGATCTCTTACCTTGAGCATCCCTCAACAAATGGCTTACATAACCGGCATTAACCATGCTAAACATGCTTTCAAAAACAGAATTTAAACATGCAATTATCAACAAATGCATCGAACCAATCCATGGCTCATCCAAGAGAGTTTTTCCGAAAACTTACTCTTGAGCTTAGTTAAGTTGATTAGACTTAACCTAAGCTCCCAAACCTTCAATTATTCGATACAAAGCTGGAAATCCAACTCCACTCACCAATTCTGTTTCGCATGCTTGCCGAAACGCCGTTCAAGCCTCCGGATCAACACCACAAGGATCCGAAGATGTCTCCCATGTTTTAAACACATCAAAGCAGAGTATTAATGCATCATCGTGCATTAGAATCTTCAGCCACTACACCTAAACTCGCTACTCTCACCAAATCTAACATTTCGGCTACCAAACACAACCGAAATCACATCCAAACTCTTCCACAACATTACCCAGCCAAGATCCATCACTTCTAAACATTCTTAGACATCAATTAACATCCAAAAAGAACCTAAACTCGTCCTTATACCTCCAGCTATAACAGAACACCAAGATCACCCCAAAAACCACCATTTTCATAAGCAAAAACTTAGGAAAATCAACCTATTCGGGATTGCATTGATTAAACCTCAATTACACATCATTAAACATCCAAAATACATTAAAAAGCCATCTCAAAACAGAGCCCAAACAATCACCACGAATTTCTTTAAGATTTAATCCAAAACTTGAGTTTTAAGCCAAAATCAAGATCACAACATTAAAACCTTTAATAAAACTTAATTTAAGGATTGAGAACTTGGGAATTTCAGTAAAGAACTGAGTATTTAGAGGAGAAGAACATCCTTACCTCTAAATGTATATTTCTCCTTGATTAGAGCCAAAATCCTTGAAAATTCAATAAGCAAATGAAGAGGATTTGATGTTGAAAGGATTAGGAATCTTTTGATGATTGAAACCTCATCATTTAGTGTGAAAATCAAAAGAAATGTTGATGTAGAAATGTGTTTGGCTGAGAGAATTTTGAGAGAAAATGAGATGAGAAAGTTTTCAAGAAAGTTAGTTATGAAATCTCAAAATTAGTTTTTCCCATCTTTCTTTAATTAATTAAACATTAAATGAATCATTTAAAACTAAGAAAAATCTGGAGAAATCAATCTTGGGTAAATTAGCTCCTTAAAGATTCAAAGTTTCAATCCTTACAAAACAGTCACCACTGAACTTTTCAAAAATTACTTTTTAGTCAATAATTCGAAATGTCACACTTCGAAATCTTATTTTGTAAAATTGATTTCACCACACTCTTATATATATTAAAAGAGGTTTTTAGATATTTTCCATATTTTTAATGCAACCCGAACTAGGCTTTCCCTAAAACCACCTTTTATATTCGAACCGAAAATCAGACCGGTTCGGTTCAGACCCTAAACTTCCAAGCCCAAAATTGGGGTGTTACACATTCCTTCTAACTTTTCATACTTTTCTTCCAAATTCTTTTCGGTTTGAGCCTTATCAACAACTTCATCGAGGTCAGGCACCTCGTAATTATTGGCCTCCACATTTGGAATATGAGTGGAAGATTCAGCTACATGAATAGGTGTTTTTGCCTTGGCTGCAGCCTACCTTCTAAAGGTCAACCTTGGGAATCGAGGAATGGCATAAGTGTTTCACCCTTCTTCAACCGCATTCGGGTCCTTAAATCCAAGCAATGCAGCTATCGAACTGACCGTCTTTTGGTGGACCGCTTCAACTTGTTGTTTCATGTCAACTTCAATTTTTTCCAGCTTGTCTTGAATGTTCTTTTTATTTGCCTCCAAAGTTTCCAACCGTTCCTCAGAGTTCATGGCTCAAGTTTGGGCTCGTGTACCGTAATTATGGGTTATCTTAGCAATTTTGGATATTTTGTTGTTTTTTACTATTAAGTTAGTTTATGAACAAATGAATGTATGCATAAATGAATTCATAAAAAGAAAACAACAAAGCAAACAAGATAATGCAAATGCATGAATGCAGTCGAAGGGCCATCAAAGTTTTATTACAACTTTGAAATTACAAATACTTTTCTGCTCGAACGCTTAACTCTTTGATTTCTTCAATTAGCCACATGAGTCTTGGTCCCACTTCTCCAACGGACTTGACATAATGTCGAAGAGCTGCAACTTCAGTTCCTAATATTGTCACATGCTTAGCCACATCTTGAAATTGTGTCATCACCACCCTGTCAAATTCATCCATTTCTTGAAACCTTCGAGCATTATCTCTGAGGCGAGTGAACCAATAGTCGTTTCCTCCTTCGGTGATATCTTTTAGAACAAAGATCTTCGTTCTGTACTCTTGAAGGAGATGATCCATTTCTTTAACTCGCTCTTTCAAAAAGCTATTCTCATTCAAACAAGCCTGGAGTTCTTCATAGGTACGGTCTCTTTGCATCTTGTGAACCGTTTGACTCAAGTTCTCTACTTTGGCTTCTAGCTCAATAATGAAGGCATGTGTTGAGTGCATAAAAGTTCTATATTTTATCCCTCATTTACCCATATTTTTTGCTGCACTCAAGCATGATTGGTTGCATTTTAGGATAGATTTTTGCATACACATCACAATTAGATAAAACTGCACAGGTGTTGCTGATTTCGGTTACTTTTCGCAGGTATCTGCCGCGGCAGCAACCGGGGAAGCAAAAGAACAGAGGTGAGTTGCAAAGCTGGAGCAGAAGGACGTAGAACACCACTTGTCGAGACATCTGCCGTGGCAGCAATGACGACAGTGGAACATTGAGGAGGAAAAACAAAGTGGAGCTCGACAGATAAAGGATTTTAAGCTAGTATGTCGTGAACTACTCCCATATTTTTCTGAGCTCTGAAGCAGAAGGAAGGCCGGATCCAAAGTTCAAGGAATAAAGTCAAAGCAAGAAAAGAAGACGAATTAAAGATATCTACTCAGAAGATTTAGTCTTTAATAGAATTGTACTTTAATTTAAACTTGTATTCTTGCCATATTAGAGAACTTGGACCCAAGGCCTATATATATGCTTGTAATTCGACTAGGCAAGGGATATCTAGCTCCTAGCCGTCTTCCCTCAAAACCCTAGTTGTTTCTCTTTCTCCATCATGTTCTAAACTTTCCCCAGGGCTACGGGTTGATCTTGTAAAGTAGTTGTAAGGAACTTGGGTCTAGGGATTGGACAAGTCATAACAGGGATTTTTGCTAAACTTGAAGTACAGAGTTGTTGATTGTTGCCGCGACACAACAGACCTCTACCGCGATAGGTGCTGCCGCGACAGGCACGACGACAGCCGCAACAGAAAGCCTTCTGAACATTGCAACACCTGCACTACTGAGCAGATCAATACCAGTTTATTTCCTAAATCTGATTACTTTCTCTTTCAATTTAGCTTATTCTCAAGATTTCTTCAAACATTGTATTAAACTTATTTCTTTTCTTGTGCAACAATCTAAGGATATAAGTATTTACAGTCTCTGTGGAGACGATATCCGATACTTCGTATCACTTTATTACTTGCGATGTGTACACTTGCACCTATTTGCAATAGACTCTTTTACACGCAACAAGTTTTTGGCGCAGTTACCGGGGACTGGCAACATACCTTTACCTTTTATTACTGCACTTTTTTATTTTTGTTTTTATTTCTTTTTTGTTTTTAGTGTTTTTATTTTCCCTCTACTTTTCACAAGGTTTCTCTATTGCTTATGTGCAGATTCAGACGAGGTAAAGAACCTGAGTAAGAATTAGATCCAGAAATCGAACGCACATATCAACTCAGGAACAAAGCCCGACTCTTGATAGAAAGAAACAACTATCATGAGGAAAGACTGGAAGTAATGGTGAACGTAAGACAACGCAATGGGGAAGATGACAACAACAACAACAATCCTAGGGGTAATGTTGATCCTCCTAATAATGCCCGAAACGATCGGCCGTCGCCTACTACCCCAACAGCACGACAAACTTGTCGAGAGTACATGGATAAAGACCATGTTGAACTGGAAACTACGCTGCCAGATGTGGAAGTTGAACACTTCGAACTGAAACATGTGATGTTCAGCATGATAAACTCCGTCGAACAATTTGGTGGTTATGCTACAAAGGACGCGCGTGAACATCTGAAAACTTTCCAGGAAATCTGTGGATCATTTAGACAGCCATGAATAAGCCCGGAAGTACTAAGGCTCCGGCTATTTCCTCATTCATTGAGGGATAGAGCGAAAACCTGGTGGAACAAGTTAACATCGGGTTCAATAAGAACTAAGGCAGACCTTTTTTGCAAATTTCTCTCTCCTTTTAATCCTTCCCACTTATTTGAAAGATTACGTAACGAGATTGTTACTTTTCAACAGGAAGATGACGAACCAATGCACGAGGCATGGGACCGATTTAAAACTCTCTTACGAAACTGCCCGATGCATGGATTCCCTATGTGGAATCAAGTTGTCAAATTCTATAATGCTGCCAACGCACACACTCGGATGAGGATTGATTCAGCAGCAAACGGCTTATTATTGGACAAGGAACCAAAAGATGCAATGCTGGTGTTGAAAAAGTTAGCTAAAAACGATGAGTAGTTTCCTACAGCTCGAAGAGGAGGAAGACGAGGAGTATCTGTAAAGGAATACGAATCTGATAACTCGGTCAAAACTCAGATTGCATACCTCACTAAGATAGTTAAAAACCTACAGCGGAAGGACTCTAAAGCTTTATTTTCTACCGAAGAGGTGTGTGAAACCCATAGCGGAAACCACAGTACAGATGAGTGTTCCTTACAGCTGGAAGAAGGGATGTATGTTGGAAACTATAACAAGCACAGAAACTATGATTCCAACAACTACAACCCAAACTGGAGAAAGGACCCCAAATTTTCCTGGAGCAACCCAAACAATGCATTGAACCCTCCAGTCCAGAATAACCAGAACCAAAAGGGTCCCAGAATTCTGTCACGACAGCAGCCACAACAGCAGTCGAAAGCCACAACAAGCATACTGGAACAAACCCTGGCAACCTTCATGTCTCAAACAGGAGCATATATGGAAAACATGGATCACTTCGTCAAGAAAACCGAATCTTTCATGGATAAGACAGAGATGAGAATGACAAACCATGAGGCCACCCTAAAATCCTTAGAGGCACACATGGGCTAGGTTCCACAGTTCATAAACCCAAGGCAGAATGGAGGATTCCCTAGTGATATTGAGGTCACTAGAAAACTCACACATGAGCAGTGCAAAGCTATTACAACGAGAAGTGAGAAACAATTACAAGGGATGACAATTAAAGAAACATCTGAAAAGGAATTGACCCCACAAGCACCTGCCGAGAACACTGCCCCACAGAAGCAAAACAGCATGTTGTCGCCACACCTGCCACAACAGCAGAAGAAACAAAGGAGCAGATAGAGGAAACTACAAAATGTGAGCCTCCTCAAATATGATTCCCATGTGAAGGATGCCTCGAAGACTGCCATCCTCCACCTCCTTTTCCGTAGCGGTTGAAAAAATAGAAACAGGAGTACCAGCTTAAGAAAATGTATGATGTTTTTAAGCAATTGCACTTCAACATCCCGTTGTTATGAGCTATTAAGCATATGCTTGGTTAAGCAAAGTTCCTTAAGGATGTAATGTCCAGGAGATCCGGAATTGGGGAGTTTGAAACTGTGACGATGATAGAAGAATGCATGGCAATCCTACATAAGTGTCCACCCCCAAAGAAGAAGGATCCTAAAAGCTTCATCATACCATGAATAATTGGTGACAAGTTTGTGGGTAAGACACTTTGTGATCTTGGTGCTAGCATTAATCTAATGCCCAAATCTGTATTCCAGAAGCTAGGTATTGGACAAGCAAGACCCACGACAGTCATGCTGCAATTGGCACACCGCTCTTACATACAACCGGAAGGGAAGATAGAAAATATTTTGGTAAGAGCGGATAAGTTTATATTTTCTACTGACTTTCTTGTTTTAGACGGTGAAGGAGAAGAGAATGCACCGATCATCCAAGGGCAACCCTTCCTAGCCACAGGTAGAACAATGATCGATGTAGAGAAAAGAGAACTGACCATGAGAGTCAATGATCAGCAAATAAAGCTCAACGTTCTCCAAACTAGTAAGCAAGTTGATGTAGAGGAAGAATGCAAGGTAATATCAGAAGTCATCCTAGATCAACCCTGCATCAGATCTAGCTGTCATGACAGAAAATTTGGCCACTGCCACCGCAGTCACCTTGAAGACTGCCACGACAACATTGATGACAGTGACTTCTCAGATAATGAAGCATCTGATACTAAAGGTCCTGAGGAGGTAAATTGGATAGGCACGCGTCCAGGTAAGTTCTTCGAGCCCTTGAATTATAGCTCGAATGAACATGTGATCCAAAAGCCTTCCATTGAGCAGCCACCTATTTTAGATCTTAAACCCCTGTCAGGGAAACTTAAATATGTTTTTCTTGGTCTTAATGATATGTTGCCTGTAATCATCTCTTCTAAGTTGATGCAGGAACAGGAACATCAACTGATCGGAATGCTACAGCAGCATAAGAAGGCGATTGGATGGACCATTGCCGACATCCAATGCATCAGTCCAGCATTGTGCATGCATAAGATCCTCTTGGAGGATGACCACAAGCCGGCAATTGATGCCCAAAGACGACTAAATGAAGCTATGGGAGAGGTAGTACGGAAAGAAATCATCAAGTGGCTTGATGTTGGGATAATTTATGCCATCTCGGATAGCAAGTGGGTGAGCTCGGTTCAATGTGTGCCCAAAAGGAAGGCATAATCGTGCTAACAAACAAGGACAACGAGCTAATCCAAACAAGGACTATGACCGGTTGAAGGGTTTTTATGGACTACCGGAAGCTTAATAAGACTACCCGGAAGGACCACTTCCCCTTACCCTTTATTGATCAAATGTTAGATAGATTAGCGGGGAAGCCTTACTATTGTTTCCTTGATGGTTACTCAGGTTACAACCAAATCGCAATTGCACCAGAGGACGAGGAGAAAACAACCTTCACATGCCCCTACGGAACATACGCCTTCCGAAGAATGCCATTCGGACTGTGTAATGCACCAACAACCTTCCAACGGTGCATGATGGAAATATTCTCCGACATGGTGGAAGATTTCCTGGAGATCTTCATGGATGACTTTTCCGTCTTCGGAGACAATTTCGACGATTGATTAGGCAATTTGAAGAACGTACTTGGAAGATGTGAAGAGGAAAACCTCGTATTAAACTGGGAAAATGCCACTTCATGGTGGCAAGGGCATAGTGTTGGGACACAAGGTCTCCTGCCACGGCATAGAGGTCGATAGAGCCAAAATCGAAGTTATTGAAAAACTGCCGCCACCCACCACAGTCAAAGGCATAAGAAGTTTCTTGGGACACGCTGGATTTTATCGAAGATTTATTGCATTTTTTTCTAAAATTACTAAACCCATGTGTCTCTAGTTGGAGCAAAATGTAACACCCCAATTTTGGGCTTAGGAGTTTTGGGTTTGGACCGGACCGGTCGGGTTGCGGTTCGAATATAAAAGGTGATTTTTAGGAAAGCCTAGTTCGGGTTGCATTAAAAATATGGAAAAATGTCTTAAAATCCTCTTTTATTATATATAAGAGAAAGGTGAAATCAATTTTACAAAATGAGGTTTGGAAGAGTGACATTTTGGGTTAGTGACCAAAATGTAATTTTTGAAAACTGGGTGACTATTTTAAAAAGGATTGAAACTTTGAATCTTTAAGGAGCTATTTACCCAATGGGAGTTTCTCCAGATTTTTCCTAAATATTAAATGATTTATTAATGGTTTAAAATAAAGGTAAAAAGGAGGGAAAGATATTTTAGCCATTTAACTAACTTTTCCTAATTTTCCATTTTCATTTTCTCTCATCTTTTCTCTCAAACCAAACATATTTTCTCCAGAGCATTTCCTTCTGATTTTGATGTCCAAACATGAGATTTTAATCCTCTTTTGATCTCTAATCATCTCTTCAACAAAACCTCACCAATTGCTAATTGGATTTTTAAGATTTTGGTTCTAAAAAGGGAGAAACTCAAGTTTGGAGGTAAGAACGTCCTTCTCCTCTAAACTCTCAGTTCTTTACTGAAATTCCTAAGTTCTCAATCCTTAATTTGTGTTTTATAAAAGGTTTTAAGTTTGTGTTCTTGATCTTGGCTTTTAAATGCAAGATTTGCTTGATTTTGATGAAATTTCGTATGATCTGATTGGGCAGTGTTTTGAGGTGTCAATTTGATGTTAAATGAATGTTAAATTGATGAGTAGTTGAGGATTAATCAATGCAATCCCGAATAGGTTGATTTTCCTAAGTTTTGCTTGAGTTTTTGGTTGTTTTTGGAGTGATCTTGATGATCTGTTATGGCTGGAGGTATAAGGACGTGTTTGGGATCATTTTGAATGTTAATTGATGTTTATAAATGGTTAGAAGTGATGGATCTTGGCTGGGCTAAGTTTTGGAAGTGTTTGGAGGTGATTTCGGTTGTGTTTGGTAGTCGAATTGTTGTTTTTGCAAGGAGCAGCGTGTTGAGTTGTGTGGCTGGTGTTTTAATGCATAATGATGCATTAATCCTCTGTTGTTGTGTGCTTGAAACAGGGGAGATTGATCCGTGAGCATTAGAGGTGGTGTGGAAGGCTTCGGATGCTTGGAAGGCTTGTTGGCTAGCCTTGTTTTGTGTATCGGTGAGTGAAGTTTGGTTTTCAGCTTTTAAACCAAGGTTTGAAGGTTTTGGGAGCTTAGTTTAAGTCTACACAACTTAGCTAAGCTCAAGAGTAAGTAAATGGAATTTCTCTCTTGGTTGTGTTATGAAATGGTTTTTTAAGCACTTGTGATTATTGGATGCAATGCATGTGATTTGCATGTTTTAAATTCTGTTTGAAAGCATATTTTAGCATGGTTTAATGCTGGTTTTGAAAGCCATGTGTGAATGATGGTCAAGGTAAGAGATCCTTGGTTTTGAATATTGGAATTGTGGAATTCATGCATAGTGTTGCATGTTGTTTAATGGCTTTGTGGAATGCTTCGAAAACAGTGGATTAATGTGGTAAGATGGTTATATTGGCAAGTGATGTAAGTGGTTCTTGGTTACTTAAATCGGATATAGTTAGCCGGCTATAGGATTGGGTGCACCGTGAATAAAGTCGCCTTGGATGTGGAGTGGTTAAGTGTGAACCGGTAACTCCATCCAAGTACACTAACGAGATGGTTAAGAACACCATGGTGGTTAAAATTCCATGGGTGGGTCTTGTGTTAAGGTCATAATGGTGGTTGAAATTTCATTCGAGGACCTTGGGTAAGCAAAGGTTATAATGGTGGTTAAAATTCCATTTGAGGACCTTGTGCTTGTTAAGATCACAATGGTGGTGTAAAGTCCATGTGTGGATCTTGTGAAGTATGTCCCGGATCTCGTTAGTGATGTTATACAACTACCAATGGTTGATGCTAAGGTTATATGGTGATTAAAATTCTATATGGGGGATCTTGTGCATGTTAAGGTCATATGGTGGTTAAAATTCCATATGAGGATCTTGTGAATGTTAAAGTCATATGGCGGTTGAAATTCCATATGAGGGCTTTGTGTATGGTAAGGTCAAATGGTGGTTAAAATTCCATTTGGGAGACCTTGAGATTGGTAGTGTGTATGAAGCGTGGGGACAACGCTTGTGATCCGCGTATCCGATTAGATGTTGAGTTGAAAAGTGGATATGGTCTATCACTTGGAAGCCAATATAATGTTCTTGATTATTAATTAAGCATGAGGTGCTTGAAATGATGCATGGTTGCATGAGAGGTGTATAATTTATGAATGCATGTGTTACTTGTTAGCTTGAACAAGTGTTGTTTATCTTTTGAGAAAGTTGCATTGTGTGCATGGAATCTCTTTAATGCATTGAAGTCTTGTGAAGGCTTGTTTAAAAGGGCATGTAATGCATATGTTGAGTTGATGATTCATGCGGTGCATACGTTTAATGCATGTGGTTAATTGAATGTGAAAGTGGTTTCTAAAGGTTCCTTGTTTTGAAATGATTTTCAAGTATGAGATGAGCATGATGTGAAGTGGAAGTATTTTTCCAAGGATTTTGTATTAAATCTTGCATATGATGTTCATGCATGGATTGGTTAAATTGATGGTTTTGCAAGTTTGTGCTTTGAAAGGATTACTTAGCTTTCTAAGCTAAGGGTTGGTTTACATGTTGAGAAATGCATGGTGTTAAGCATGTTGTTGCAAAGAGTTTTCAAACTTTTCTTTGGTTTATCGAATCGAGTTGCTTTTAAAAGTGGTTTTATGACTCGCTGCATTGATGGTGTTTTGGTTTTGAGCATTCCTCACTAAGCATTATGTGCTTACGCTCCTTTTTGTCCATCAATGCAGATAAGTGAAGTTGGAACAACGAGAAGCAAGGGATTCAAGGAGAGCTCCACTTGAGATGTATGTCTCGGTAAATAGCTATAGATAATAAAGGCAATGGGGGGAGAATCTCTTATGTTGATGTTAAATGAGATTGTGTATGTTGGACAAGTTTGGTTTTATGTTGTTGTTAATGCTAGAACTTGTGATTGGCCTCTTGGTGTGTGTTTTGATGATTTGAGGATTTCATGGTTTGCCTTATAGGATGCTTGCCTATAGAATTGGGGATTTTCATAATTGATGCCATGTTGATGTTTGGTTGATGCAATTATGTTCCTTGTATGTTTAATGTCTTGCTGGTAAAATTTGGTGGCTTTTGGAGCATGTTTGGTAGGTCAATTGAGTGTTTAATCAGCATCTTTTCTGCAATCTGGGCAGGCCGTATCGGAACGGGAGCTACTGTTTCGGAACGGGGGCTCTGCAGTGGCCTAGGCGTTCGAAACAGAAGGTACCGTTCCGAAACGGAAATGTTTCTGCCGGGCCCCGTTTCGGAACATGTTGCGGAACGGTCCCGCGTTTCGAAACAGGTTCTCCCTGTTTCGGAACACCTGACCGTTGGGGGCTGACATGGGCGGTTATAGGTTTTGAAATGTTTGCATTTTAGTCCTGAACCTTGTTATTGCAATTAAATGAGTTTGAAATGTCCGTTTGAGCTGAAATTTGACAGGGAAGCATGAAACATGACTAATTTCATATTGGTAACTTTAATTTGGGTTAAGTCCTTTTAATTTTCAGAATTTACATCTTGGTCCCTAAAGTTGTAATTTGTGCAATTGAGTCCCTGAATGTCTTCTGATTGTTGTGATCTTTGAGTAAGATGATCTTATGAACATGTCTAGGGTTAACGTGCATCTAGTCAAGTTTAAAAAGAAAAAAAAAGGGTCGTTAATCAAGGTTGACTTTCGGGTTGACTTTCGTTTTCCCCGTGTGATCTTCTTAATTCGGGTCGACTGTCTAGGCCGGGTTAAGGGGGTTACACAAAACATGCCATTTGACTTTAACTCTGAATGTAGTGAAGCATTAGGATACTGAAGGAGAAGCTTGTAACAGCCCCTATAGTGCATCCACCAGACTGGAGCTTACCATTCGAGATAATGTGTGACGCCAGTGATTATGCTGTCGGGGCAGCACTAGGGGATAGGAAGGGAAACTCTCCCACATTATATACTATGCCAGCAAGACCTTAAATGATGACCAAATAAACTACACCACAATAGAGAAGGAATTTCTAGCAGTGGTGTTTGCAATTGACAAGTTCCGACCATACATACTTGGAACAAAAGTGGTGGTCCATACGAATCACTCAGCACTGAAATATATGTTCACGAAGAAGGATGTGAAACCTTGGTTGAATCGTTGGATTCTGCTCTTGCAAGAATTTGACATTGACACCAAGGACAAGAAAGGGACAAAAAACCAAGTAGTTGATCACTTGTCAATACTGGAAATGGGAAAGGACAAAGACAAAGACAAGATTAACATAAAGGAGACCTTCCCAGACGAGCAGTTGTTCGCTGCCACCAGCACTGCCACGACATCCATGGCGGCAGGTAAGCTTCCTGAAATCCCTTGGTATGCTGACATAGTGAATTACCTTGTTAGTGGTTTATTACCCCCTGAACTTAACTACCAAGCAAGGAAGAGGTTCCAAAATGATGCAAAACATTATTATTGGGACGAACCTCTTCTATTTAAGCATTGTGTAGATCAAATAATCAGGAGATGCATACCAGAGGAAGAACAGGAAGAAGTGCTCAACCACTACGATGCTGCCCCTTATAGAGGACACTTTGGAGGAAACAAACTGCTGCCAAAGTTCTGTAATCTGGTTTCTATTGGCCTATATTGTTTAAAGATGCACAAGCCTTTTATAAGAGTTGTGATAAGTGCCAAAGGACTGGAAACATCTCGAGAAGACATGAGATGCCCCTGTAGAACATTCTCAAAGTTGAAATTTTTTATGTATGAGGAATCAACTTCATGGGACCATTCCCAGCCTCCTGTGGGAATTTGTACATACTGTTGGCAGTAGACTACGTGTCTAAGTGGGTAGAGGTCATCGCCAAACAAAAGAATGATTCCAATACCGTGCAAAGGTTTCTCCACAAACATATCTTCACAAGGTTTGGCATCCCAAGGGCGATTATTAGTGATGAGGGTAGGCACTTTGACAACAGGGTAATTGCTAGTGTATTAAAGAAGTATGGAGTAAAGCACAGGATCGCAACAACATATCACCCTCAAACCAATGGGTAGGCCGAAATCTCAAATAGAGAAGTGAAGAACATCCTAGAAAAGATGGTCAAACCAACTCGAAAGGACTGGTCTCTTCACTTGAATGATGCACTCTGGGCTTACAAGACTGAATTTAAAATGTCATTGGGAATGTCACCTTACCGACTCATCTATGGAAAAACTTGCCACCTTCCTGTCGAGATAGAGCATAAAGTATATTGGGCTATCAAGACAGTAAACATGGACTCGAACAAGGCAGGGCAGAAACGGCTACTGGATTTAAATGAAATTGAAGAAATTCGAGCCATGGCCTACGACAACGCCAAAATCTACAAGGACAAAACAAAGAAGTGGCACGACAGAAAATTGCTGCCACGACAGTTTAGCCCAGGGTAGAAGGTGTTGTTGTTCAACTCTAGGTTGAAGCTCTTCCCAAGAAAGCTTAAATCTAGGTGGTCTGGCCTTTTCCAAGTAGTCCAAGTTTTTCCTCATGGTGCCATTACAATCAGATCAATCAAGGACGGGCACCAATTCAAAGTCAATGGACAACTGCTAAAGCACTATCAGGGGACTGAAGCCCCAAAGGGTGCAGGAAGCAGTTACTTTAGGAGATGCCCCTCAAGGCATCCCTAATTTAACTTAGCTTTATTTTATTTATTTTTATTATTTTAGGAAATAAGATTTTAATATATTGTTTATTTTAGTTTTCAGGTAAATAAAGGAAGCAAAGCAAAGAGGAAGAATGAACTAGCCCACCACACTCACAACAGCACAAGAAGCACAATGAAACAAAACTGTCGTGACAGGCTATTACCAGTTGTCGCGGCAGACGCGGAAAATACAGCCTGTCACGGAGCTGCCGCGACAGACATGAAAACGCGTAACAGACGCGCAGCAAACACAGAAATGTGTGACAAACGCGTCAAGAAACCGCGTGACAGCTGTCTCCGTTATTCGCGCCACCTGTTATAGTTCCAACAGGTAAAAAAATATCGTTCTATTTAAACCTCCCTTCCCATTTCATTTTTTTCACCTTATTCTATTCTCTTTACTTTGCTCTCAAGAATTTTAGCTTTTCAGAAATTTTCTTTATTTTCCACAGTTTCCTTACAATGACTACTCGATCAACCAGAAAGAGTGTTGCCTCCACCTCTGCTACGGCAATCTCTACACCAAGCCACAGTAGAATCCCAGAAGGTTCGCATCAGGAGATTCATAGAAGAGATACTACGACTCCTTCCAGAAATAGGAGATGTGGGAAGAACGAGGCTTTACCTACACCAAAAAGAAGGGAGATCTAGGGCTCGAAGGTTTCATCTCCAAGAGGATTATTGCACTAAAGTTAAAAATGTTTGTTGTCCAACCAGAGGAGATGAACGTCACATTGGTCCGTGAATTTTACGCTGCCATCTCATCCAAGGATGCCACGACAGTAACAGTTAGGGGTAAGGAAATCTCCCTTGAACCAACTTACATCAACACATTGTATGGCCTTTATGTAGGTAGAAAGAAGAATGCACACGGTAGATTTGTCAGCAGTCTGTCACCGGCAAATTATGATAGCATCATGGTAGAATTAACGGAAGAAAGCACCACCTGGAATGATGATCCCAAGCATAGATGGACAGTGAGAAGGATCCAGCTCTTACCGGCAACCAAACTCTGGAACCACTTCGTGAAGAAGCGTCTTATGCCAACATCACACAACACGATAGTGGACCGGCAGAGACTTGCCTCGTGCATTCCATCATCAACGAGCGGCAGATCAATGTTGGTAAATACATACTCGATAGCATCCATGAGTGTGCAACAAGAATAATGGGCCCCATTTTCCTCCCCTACCTCATCACATCCCTCGTTCGAGCCCATAAAGTGCCTGAAATTGCTGAAGATGTGAAGATCCAAGGAAAAGGGTGGATGCAGCAAAACATCTACAGCCTTATGGAGCTGAAGCCTACCACCCCTTTGGCATATGTGGACCCCTCTGTTGTGACAGAGCCAACGACAGAGCCAGACTCCACCGAACCTGTCACGGTAGAGCCTGAGTAGACCGAGACCACACAACCGGCAGACAGCTGGGATTCATGGAATTCATGAGGGACTTCACCACTGCCACGGTAAATATCATTAAAGTTGATTTAAATAATCCAAACGTGTAGTTCCCCTCTTTCCCAGAAAACCTTTTTGCCACCCCTACACCTGCTGCCAGTTTTAGGACACCCACGCCAACTGTTGCCTCCGCTACACCCCCTGCCACGGCTGGAGACGGTGGCAGGCAATCTGCCACTCCTCGAGGAGTAAAACGGAAGGAACCACTACCAGAGATTGATCTGAAGTACTTCAAAGGTTTCTCCTCATTCTCAGTATGGAAGGATGACTCTGACTCGGAGCCATCTGTCGTTCAGGAGTTAGCCAAAGACTTCTCTCCAATGAAGAAGAAGAAGCTGAATGTAACTGTTGAGGGACCCTGCCACGACAGAGCAGACGGAAGCAACAGCAGAAGTAGTGACATCGAACTTGAGGTTCTGGACAAGGCCCCAAAGATCTCACCTACCTGAGTCCAGCCACCTCGAAAGGCCAAAAAGAAGGTAGCCTCATCATCCCCTACTCCGAAACCAGCCTCTGCCACAAAGGTGACTGCCCGCTGGCAGCTCCGCATCAGCAGCAGCAGCGATGACAGCTCGTCAACTTAAGTTCTTTTCTTTTATACTTGATGTTTCTGCTGTTTATCTTTTCTATTTGTGATGTTTTTCTTTTTCCTGTTTTTCATTTTTATTTTGTTATCATGCATTGAGGACAATGCAACCCTTGAGTTTGGGGGTAGGCAGTCCTCTGTTATTTAAATGAACTTTTTAATTTGTGTCTTATTCTAGTTATTTTTGTGTCCAAAATTATGGCTTAAGTCTTTGAACTGCACTTACTTGCCGCGACATTCTCTGTCGTGATAGTGTCTTTAGGATGTTTTAGGAATTGTTTAGAGCCTTGCTATATTTCTGAACTTAAAAAAAAACCTTTGTGACTTATATGTTGTCTAGACTACTGTTAGTAAAAATTGAGTAGAAAAGCTTAACCACTTGAGTGCCCCTAGAGGTGCCCAACACTAGCTCTAGGAAAAGGAAAAGAAAAACCTAGACTCAGTTGCCCCTAGAGGTGCCTAACATCAGCTCTAGGAAGATAGCTAGAGGTGCCCAAAACCGGCTCTAGTAAAAATAAAATAAGAAAAACTTGGGTCTAAGTCAGAAAAAACTAAAGGAGCCTGAGAATTGCCTACAGTTAAAAATTATTTTGAAATAAAACTCAAGTGAATAACATAACTATTCTGGTTTTTAAATAGTTTAGGCACATATTTGTTCACAAAACCTGCACACACTTGCACGAGAATTATAGTATTGCTTTGGATAAGCCCATAAACACTCGAAAAGGTACTGCTCTTGATAGTGAAGGTGTTGTAGGTAATGATAGTTCATTGAGTTAAGCCAAGCCAAAAACAAGTTTCATTCTTAGTTAGGTTGCATTTGCTTGAGGGGAAGCAATAACTTGAGTTTGGGGGTGTGTTGAGTGCATAAAAGTTCTATATTTTATCCCTCATTTACCTATATTTTTTACTGCACTCAACCATGATTGGTTGCATTTTAGGATAGATTTTTGCATACACATCACAATTTGATAAAACTGCACAAATGTTGCTGATTTCGGTTACTTTTCCCATGTATCTTCCGTGGCAGCATCCAGGGCAGCAAAGGATCAGAGGTGAGTTGCATAGTTGGAGCAGAAGGACGTAGAACACCGCATGTCGTGACATCTGTCGTGGCAACGATGACGATAGTGGAACATTGAGGAGGAAAAACAAAGTGGAGCTCGACAGATAGAGGATTTTAAGATGTTCTGTCGTGAACTACTCCCATATTTTTCTGAGCTCTGAAGCAGAAGGAAGGTCGGATCCAAAGTTCAAGGAATAAAGTCAAAGCAAAAAAAGAAGACAAATTAAAGACATCTACTCAGAAGATTTAGTCTTTCATAAAATTGTACTTTAATTTAAACTTGTATTTTTATCATATTAGAGAACTTGGACCCAAAGCCTGTATATATATGCTTGTAATTCGACTAGGCAAGGGATATCTAGCTCCTAGCCGTCTTCCCCCAAAACCCTAGTTGTTTCTCTTTCTCCATCATGTTCTAAACTTTCCCCAGGGCTACAGTTTGATCTTGTAAAGTAGTTGTAAGGATTGTACTGTTTTTAGGTTTTTCTGTTCAATACAATAAAAGCTTCAAGTTTATTTACTCTGGTTTCAACATCTCATAAGAGTATCAGGAGAGCATTGTGAGGTTATTCATTTACTTAATATCGGGAGAGTTAAGTATACGAAAGGAGTAAATATGTGTTTTCCAGTTTATGGTTAAACCGTCTTGGCTTTAGGATAGGTGTTCATGGTTAAGCAACTAAGGAAGAATTCACCAGCATCGGTGTTCATCCTTTGATTCACGCCGGGAGGTATCATCTAAGACGCGTTCATCGACAGAACTTGGTCCTAGGGATAGGACAAGTCATAACAAGGATTCTTGCTAAACTTGAAGTACAGAGTTGTTGATCGCTGCCGTGACACAACAGACCTCTTCCGCGACAGGCACGGCGACAGCCGCAACAGAAAGCCTTCTGAACAGTGCAACACATGCACTACTGAGCAAATCAATACCAGTCTATTTCCTAAATCTGATTACTTTCTCTTTCACTTTAGCTTATTCTCAAGATTTCTTCAAACATTTTATTAAACTTATTTCTTTTCTAGTGCAGCAATCTAAGGATATAAGTATTTCTAGTCCCTGTGGAGACGATATTTGGTACTTTGTATCACTTTATTACTTGCGACGTGTACACTTGCACATATTTGCGATAGACTCTTTTACACGCAATAGCCTGACTTTTGCTTCAACTTCTTGGTAGCTTCGTCATATACTGATTGTAGCTTTAACAAGCGAACTTTGTTGTCGTGGGCTTGCCTTTTCCACGCGGTTGTATTTTCCTTTGATTCTTCTCGAGGTCTTTTCCCTTTCTCATTCTCTATTGCATGTTTCATCTTTTTTCTTTCTTCGACCAAGACTCGTCGAAATTTCTCCATCTTCTTCTTATCGCATTCCTTCTCTTTCACGACAGCTTGTTCTATCTCTTGTCTCCATTGTTCTGGGCTTTTTCGAATATCCGCTTATCAAATTGTATCTTGAAGTTTAAGGAAATCAGCCCTCTGGATCTCATACCTCTCTTCTAGATTCTCATACATTTTCCACACACGGTTGGCTTCTCCCTTGTGTTTTTCTACATCAAGGCTCACTTCAACCGTGTCTCGTAAATTCTGTTCTTTAAGTGCTTCGATTTCTAACTTAGCTTGTCTTAGCTCTTCCCTTAGGATGTTGTTGAGTGTGTAAAAGTTCTATTATTTACACCCTTTTTAACCCATATTTCTGCTGCATTCAAGCATCATTGCATTGCATTTAGGATAGTTTTCAATTAAACATCACAATTATATAAAAGGCACGGATTCTACTAAAAGATGGTGTATTTTGCAGGTAACTGCCAAAGTTGACGATGAAGGCAGGCGCATGGCAGATAAGCAGGAAAGCTGAACTGAACAAGCAGCTGAAGAAGATGAACCTGTCATGGACCTGTCGTGACAGCATGGTGACAGCAGATTATTGAAGAAGAAAAAATGAAGTGGACATCGATAGATAGAGAAAAATCTGCTCGTCTGTCGTGTGGAAGCCAAATAATTTTCCAAGCCCCGGATCAAAAGATATGTCAAGCCAAAGCTCAAGGAAAGGAATTCCCACAAGATAGGGATGCGGCTGAAAAATAGGATACTTTAGAGATTTAGTCTTTATTAGAATCTTACTTTTAATTAAAGTTGTAATCCTTATTACCTTAGATAACTTGAGCCCAAAGCTTATATAAAGGGCATAGATTAAACCTAGGGCATAACCGATTACCCCATAACCGAAACCAAAACCCTGCCGTCCACCCGTCACCAACATGTTCTAAAATCCCCCTAGGGCCACGGGTTGTTTTGTAAAGTAGTTGCAAGGGTTGCGTTGTTTTAGGATTTTTCAAGTTCAATAAAATAAACTTCAAGTTCTTTTATCTTGGTTTTAATATCTTGCAAGAGCATCGGGAGAGCATTGTGAGGTTATCTATTTACTTAGCATCGGGAGAGTTAAGTATACGAAAGAGATAAAAGCGCGTTCTCTAGTTTATAGTTGAACCATCTCGTGCTTAGGGATAAGGCGAGGTTAAGTGGCTAAGGAAGAATTCATACACATCGGTGTTCATCCTTCGATTCACGCCGGGAGGTATCATCAAGACGTGTTCATCGACAGACTTGTGCCTAGGGATAGGGCAAGGCAGTTCTGGGATTCTTGCCAAGCTTGAAGTATCGAGTTAGTGTCTGCTGCCGCGACAACTAACGGACAGACGCCGCGACAGGTGCTGTCGGCGACGGGAGCGACGACAGAACTGGAGATCCTAAGCAATTCAATACCTGCACTACCGAGCAATTCAATACCGGCCCATTCTCTCTATCTTGATAATTCAATCCTTTTATTTACGTTTTTACTTTATTATTCGTGACAACTTTCTGAAATATTCTCTTTACTTCGTGCAGTAAATCAAGGTGAAGTCATTAGCCCAATCCCTGTGGAGACGATATCCGATACTTCGTATCACTTTACTACTTGCGTCGTGTACACTTGCACTACAATTGCGATAGTCTATTTTACACGCAACAAGTTTTTGGCGCCGTTGCCGGGGATTGGCAACATAACTACATCGTTCTTTTATTGCACTTTTCGTTTTTATTTTTATTTTTGTTTTCGTTTTTAGTTTTTCTTTAATTTTTATTTTTTTTGTTTTCAACTCTTGCTTTTCACAAGGTTTTCTTGTTTATGCGCAGATCGAAAAGAGGCGAAGATCCTGAGTATAAGTTAGATCCGGAAATCGAACGATCATTCAATCTCAAGAAACAGATTCGCCATCTTTTAGACAGGAACGAATACCTTGAAGAACAGCTAGAGCAGATGGCCCGTAACCAGCCTGCCGGAGGAGACATACCGCCTGTCGGCGACCCACCTGGGGCAGGTGGACGACGGTCATGTCGTGACTACATGCTGAATGACCATATAGAACTGGAGACCACACTGCCGGATATTGATGTTGATAACTTTGAGCTTAAACCTGACATGTTTAGTATGATCAACAACGCCGGACAGTTTGGTGGTTCTGCGACAGAAGATGCTAGGGAGCATCTCAAAACGTTCCAGGAGATCTGTGGTTCGTTTAGGCTACCAGGAGTTAGTCCGGAGATACTGAGGCTTCGGTTATTCCCCCATTCATTAAGGGATAGAGCTAAAACTTGGTGGAATAAACTTACACCGGGTTCCATTATGACTTGGGCAGATCTAACTCGTGAATTCTTATCTCGTTTTAATCCTTCACATTTATCTGAGCGATTACGTACCGAAATTGCTACTTTTCAACATGAAGATGACGAGCCGATGCACGAGGCCTGGGACAGATTTACTACTCTTCTATGGAACTGCCCAATGCATGGATTCCCCGTCTGGAATCAGGTAACTAAGTTTTATAATGCTGCTAACTTACAAACTCGCATTCGCATTGATTCTGCAGCAAATGGACTGTTATTGGATAAAGATCCGGACGAGGCATTACAAGTTCTAAAAAACCTAGCCAAGAATGAGGAGCAGTTTCCGACAGCTAGAAGAGGGGGTAAACGGGTACTTGCTGTCAAGGATTATGAAGCCGACAGCACTATGAAATCACAGGTAGCATTCCTCACTAAAGCCATGAAACATTTATTGAGTGAAGAGGAAGTACGAGGATTTGCTGTCGAAGAAATTTGTGCTACTTGTGAAGGAAATCATAGTAGTGAAGAGTGCCCTATAAATATAGAAGAGGGAAAGTATGTTGGAAATTACAAGCCGAACTACAATTCCAACAACTACAACCCTAATTGGAGGAAAGATCCCAAATTTTCCTGGAGTAATCCTAACAATGCCCTGAATCCGCAAGCATATAATCAGAATCAGGGGGTTCCTAGATTGTTGACGCGACAGCAGCTGCAGCCGCAGAACCTGCCGCAGAACCTGCCGCCTCAGCAACAACAGCAGCCACCACCTGCCACGAATAGTGTATTGGAACAGACTCTGGCCACCTTTATGTCTCAGACTGGCACATATATGGATAATATAAATCAGTTTGTCAAGAAGACGGAAAATTTTATGGATGAAACTAAGATGAGAATGACAAACCATGAGGCCACCTTGAAATCTCTAGAGACACAAATGGGTCAGGTATCACAGCATATTAAACCGAGGCAGAATGGAGGTTTTCCTAGCAATACGGAAAATGCTAGACCACCCCCACATGAGCAATGTAAGGCAATTACTACTAGGAGTGGGAAAAAGCTACCAGGGCCGGAAAAAGAAGTTGATACAGAACAGGACCCTGCTTTGAACAAACCTGCCGAGGAAGCTGCCCCGACAGGTAACAAACAGACTGCTGCCGATGAGCCTGTCACGACAGCAGAAGCGACAGAGGAGAAAAAGGAAGATTATCGTCCTCAGATTCGCATGCAGTGGGAAGGACGCATTGCTGATTATCGTCCCCCACCACCCTTCCCTCAACGGATACAACAAGCTAAGAATGAATCTCAACTCAAAAAAATTTATGATATTTTTAAACAGGTTCATATTAACATTCCGTTGTTAGATGCTGTTAGGGAAATGCCAGGTTATGCTAAATTTCTCAAGGATGTCATGTCTAAAAAATCTAAACTTGGGGAATTTGAAACGGTAAGGATGCAAGAGGGTTGCATGAGTATTCTTCATCGGCAACCACCCCAGAAAAAGAAGGATCCGGGGAGTTTCCTCATACCTTGCGTAATCGGTGATAAATTTGTGGGTAAGGCACTTTGTGATCTTGGTGCTAGTGTTAATCTAATGCCCAAATCTGTTTTTCAGAAACTAGGTATTGGCAAGGCGCGGCCCACGACAGTTACCCTACAGCTAGCCGACCGCTCTTACGTTCACCCCGAGGGAAAAATTGAAGATATTTTGGTAAGAGTGGATAAACTTATTTTTCCTGCTGACTTTCTCATTTTAGATTGTGAGGCAGATGAGAACGCACCAGTCATCCTAGGGCGACCCTTCTTAGCCACGGGAAGATCATTGATTGATGTGGAAAAAGGAGAACTCACCATGCGCGTGAACGATCAAGAAATTAAGTTGAATGTTCTCCAAGCAATGAAACATGCCGATGTGGACGAGGAATGCAAGGCCATCATTGAGGTGACCTTTGATCAACCCTGCATCAGGTCGGGCTGCCGAGATATAAAATTTGGTCACTGCTGCGACAGCCACCTACAAGCCTGTCATGACAATGACGACGACAGTAACGACGATAGCCCCGACGACAGTGACTCCTCTGAATCCGATACATCTGATACTGAAGGTCATGAGGAGGTAAACTGGTTAGACCATCGTCCAGGTAAGTTATTCGAACCTTTGAATTACACTTCGGATAACCATTTAATCCAAAAGCCCTCTACTGTTGAACCACCTGTCTTAGAACTTAAACCCCTACCAGGGCAGCTTAAATATGCTTATCTTGGTTGTAATGACACACTGCCTGTAATCATCTCTGCTAAGCTGCCGCAGGAACAGGAACGACAGCTGATCGACATGTTGAGGCAGCATAAAAGGGCGATAGGATGGACGATAGCAGACATTCAGGGCATTAGTCCGGCAATCTGTATGCACAAAATCCTCCTAGAGGAAGATCATAAGCCGACTATTGATGCCCAAAGGCGGTTAAACCTTGCGATGAAGGAGGTGGTGCGTAAAGAAATAATTAAATGGTTAGATGCTGGTATTATTTACGCCATCTCCGACAGCAAATGGGTAAGCCCGGTGCAATGTGTTCCCAAGAAAGGAGGCATGACTGTAATAACCAACGAAAACAACGAGTTAATCCCAACCAGGACTGTGACCGGTTGGAGGGTTTGTATGGACTATCGGAAGCTTAACAAAGCTACCCGAAAGGACCACTTTCCTTTACCCTTTATTGATCAAATGCTTGATAGATTAGCGGGTAAACCTTACTATTGTTTTCTTGATGGTTATTCAGGATATAATCAAATTGCTATTGCACCGGAGGACCAAGAGAAAACGACTTTCACATGCCCCTACGGTACGTACGCATTTAGGAGGATGCCATTTGGACTCTGTAACGCACCTGCCACCTTCCAAAGGTGCATGATGGCTATATTCTCGGACATGGTTGAGGACTTCCTAGAAATTTTTATGGATGATTTTTCTGTCTTTGGAGACGATTTTGAGAGTTGTCTAGGCAATTTACAAAAGGTTCTCGAAAGATGCAAAAAAGCTAACTTGGTTTTAAATTGGGAAAAATGCCACTTTATGGTGGATGAAGGGATAGTCTTAGGCCATAAGATTAGCTGCCGTGGGATAGAAGTCGACAGGGCAAAAATAGAGGTCATAGAGAAGCTGCCGCCGCCAACCACAGTCAAGGGCATTAGGAGTTTTTTTAGGGCATGCTGGGTTTTATAGGAGATTTATTGCCAATTTCTCAAAAATCACGAAACCCCTATGTCATCTCTTAGAGCAGAACCGACCCTTTGACTTTAATGAAGAATGTACTGAAGCATTCAAGGTTCTGAAGGAAAAGTTAGTGACAGCCCCCATAGTACAGCCACCAGACTGGACGCAACCGTTTGAAATTATGTGTGATGCTAGTGACTATGCTGTCGGGGCAGCACTTGGGCAGCGCAAGGACAGGCTATTTCATGTCATATATTATGCCAGCAAAACATTGAATGATGCCCAAGTGAATTATACCACCACAGAAAAGGAGCTGTTAGCTGTGGTGTTCTCCATCGACAAGTTTCGTTCTTACATACTTGGAACGAAGGTTATAATACACACCGACCACTCTGCCCTCAAGTACTTATTTGCAAAGAAGGATGCAAAACCTAGGTTGATACGCTGGATCTTACTATTACAAGAGTTCGACCTTGAGATAAAAGATAAAAAGGGGACAGAAAATCAGGTGGCAGATCACTTGTCGAGGTTGGAAACGGGACAGAGTCTACCACCAGATGAGACACACATACTGGAGACCTTCCCAGATGAGCAGCTCTTTGCTGCCGCACTAGCTGTCGCGACAGCCATGGCGGCAGGTAAGTCTTCTAACCTTCCTTGGTATGCGGATTTCGTTAATTTTATTGTTAGCGGAATATTACCTTCTGATCTTACTTATCAAGCCAGGAAGAGGTTTCAAAATGATGTTAAACATTATTATTGGGACGAACCTCTTCTTTTCAAAATGTGCGCATATCAGGTTATAAGGAGATGCATACCACAAGAAGAACAAGAAGACATTCTCCATCACTGTCATGCTTCACAATATGGAGGACACTTAGGAGGCAATAAAACGGCTGCCAAGGTGCTGCAGTCAGGATTCTACTGGCCGACACTGTATAAGGACGCACAGGAATTTTACAAAAACTGTGACAGGTGCCAGCGGACAGGTAACATCTCGAGGAGAAACGAGATGCCACTGCAGAATATTTTAGAAGTCGAAATCTTCGACGTTTGGGGGATTGATTTTATGGGACCTTTTCCATCTTCATGTGGAAATCTTTACATCCTCCTAGCAGTGGATTATGTCTCCAAGTGGGTAGAAGCAATCGCAACTCAAAAGAATGATGCCAAAACAGTCCAAAAGTTTTTGCACAAAAACATCTTTTCTAGATTTGGCATCCCTAGGGCGATTATCAGTGATGAAGGGAGACATTTTGACAACAAGGTAATTGCTGCCGCCTTGAGAAAATATGGTGTCAAGCACAGGATCGCGACGGCATACCACCCATAGACCAATGGACAGGCTGAGATATCCAATAGGGAAGTGAAGAACATTCTAGAAAAAATGGTTAAACCAACTAGGAAAGATTGGTCTTTGCTTCTGAATGATGCATTATGGGCATACAGAACAGCCTTCAAGACTCCATTGGACATGTCTCCATACCGTTTGATTTATGGGAAAACCTGTCATCTGCCTGTCGAGATAGAACACAAGGCATATTGGGCGATCAAGGCAGTAAACATGGACTTGGACAAGGCAGGCCAGAAAAGGTTGTTGGATTTGAATGAGATCGATGAAATACGGACAATGGCCTACGACAATGCAAGGATTTACAAGGAAAAAACTAAGAAGTGGCATGACAAGAAGTTGCTGCCACGACAGTTCTGCCCAGGGCAGCTTGTGTTGTTGTTTAATTCTAGATTGAAACTCTTTCCAGGGAAGCTCAAATCTAGATGGTCTGGCCCATTCCAAGTAATTCAAGTTTTCCCCATGGTGCCATTACAATTCAATCACTAAAGGACGGGCACCAATTCAAAGTCAATGGACAACGCCTCAAGCACTATCAAGGGACTGAAGCCCCAGGAATACAGGAAGTGGTTACTTTAGGTGATGCCCCACAAGGCATCCCTAATTTAACATAATTTCCTAATTTTTTATTTTTATTATTAATATTATTTATTAGGAATTAGATTTATTTTATTCGAATAATGTTTTGTTTTTAATTTCGGTTTTTTAGGAAATAAAGGAGGCAAGTGAGAAAGAAGAAGTGGCCCAAGCCCACCGCCCATCCACCAGCCCAATAAAGCCCATTTATGATAACCTGTCGTTTCGGCTGCCGGCGTAGACGGAATTGACAGGCTGTCAACAGACGCACAGCAGACGAAGAAGCGTGTGGCAGACGCACAGCAGAGGCATTAATGCCCGTCAGACGCGTCAGACACTCTACATTCAATCTGCCGCTCCGTTATTCCCGCCTGCCGTTGCGGCATTAAATGGGCAGCTCCCCAACAGCTATATAAACTCCTTCTCCTTTTCATTTTTCATCACTTCAGATTTTCTCTCTTGCTATTCTCTTCTAGTTTTATCTATTTTCTTTCATTTTCAGCCCTTGCAACCAAAAATGTCTTCATGACAAACCCGTCAGTACGCTGCTGTCGCTTCTTCTTCAGCAGCAGCATCCCCGTTCGCTAACAAGGAACTTTGGGAGGAGAGGAGTTTCATCTACAACAGAGATGCCCCTCTGTTTGGACTCCGGCCGTTCATCATGCAGGCCATAACAGCTCAACTGTGGGAAGACTTCGCCGAGCAGCCGGCAGAGCTTAATGACACCCTGGTCAGAGAATTTTACGCGGCAATCGAGAGTAAGACGGCGACATCTGTCACCGTCCGAGGAGTGACAGTTCCTTTCACCGCCAGCAGCATCAACCATGTCTTCGGCCTCTTCTTTGGCTCTAATGAAGATGCTCACCAACAATTTTGGGACACCCTCGACGCTGCCGGACATGATGCTGTCATGAGGGAATTGACAGAGGCGGGCACGACATGGAGCACCAGTAAGAAGAACCCCCACTCTGTTAATAGGGGGCAGCTACTCCCTGAAGCAAAACTATGGAACGCTTTTATCAAAAAGCGTATCCTGCCCTCGTCCCACCATACGACAGTCAACAGACAGCGGTTGGCCCTCATCCACTCTATCATGCACAACAGGCCCATCAATGTGGGCAGGTACATGAGGGACAGCATTCTTGATTGCGCCTTCCGATCGGACTCACGACTCTGCCTGCCCTGCACCATCACTGCCCTCTGCCGCTGCGCTGCCGTACCGGAGGACCCTTCAGACAAAATCAAGCAGGGCAGCGGATGGACAGACAACAACATCTCCAGCCTCATGGAGCTGGTAGTCGTATCGCCCCTCAACGCCTTCGATCCAAACGCCCCTCCTGCTGAGTCTGATGATGAGCCTGCCACCGAACCTGCCCCAGAAGCTGCCACCAACACCGCTCCGGCAGATCAGAACGCCGACATCCTTGCTGCCATCTTGCGGATCGAGGAGCGACAAATGGGCTTAATGACATTCATCTGAGACTTCTCCAATGCAACGGTAAATTTCATTACCAATACTTTGAATTTTACGGATGTCATTTTCCCCACCTTCCCCGCCCATTATTTCAATATCCCCTCCCCTACTCCCACACCACCTGTCTCTCCCCACGGAGAATCTGCCTCCTCCACACCTTCCCCCACAGCAGCCGGCAGCCCACCGGCAGACACCTCCCCTCGAGGAACAAAGCGAGCTGCCACTGATGACAGCCCCCTTGTCCGGAGGAATTTGGGCAGCGCCTTCACACGGGTAAAACGTATCAAGCATGTGGCTGACAAGAGACGGCTGTCCAAAGCCATCATGACCACCAGCTGGGACAGCAGCAGCAGTTCCGATGTCAGACTAGTGGAGCAACCTGCCCTTCAACCTGCTGACGACCCTGTCCCCCAACCGGAGGAAGACCCTGCCCCTCAACAGGCTGACGAATCTGTCGATCAACCTGCTCCGGAACCTGCCCAGCCACCTCCACAACGCAGACGCCGACATCAGATCCGCGTCAGCAGCAGCAGCGAGGACAGCGAATAAAATTTAAGTTTTTATTTCTTTTTCTCCTCTTATTGCTGCCTGCCCTTATATATTTGTGATGTACTTTTTTTTTATCTTGTTTTTCTTTATTTGTTTTTATGTTATTTTGCATTGAGGGCAATACAACCCTCGAGTTTGGGGGTGGCAACCCTCCATATTTAATGGCATCTTTAGCACATCTTTTGTTTAACTGTTGTGTCTTTTTATTTACTTATTCCTTTAAAAAAAATTCAGAAAATTAAACTGTTGGCTTAAAACTGTGAAGTTAACTTACCTGTCATGACGGCTCTGTCGTGGCAGCATCTTTAGGACAGGTTAAGGAAAAGTTTAGAGCCTTTCTATAGTTCTGAAAACTTAAACACTTTTGTGACTGTTATATTGCTTAGATTTCTTTTAGCCAAACTAGAATAGGAAGCTTAGAACTTGAATAGCCCCTAGAGGTGCCTAACACTGGCTCTAGGAAAGAAGTTTAGCAAAAGAAAATTAAAAACCTAGAGGTGCCCGAAACCGGCTCTAGGAAGCTAACTAGAGGTGCCCAAAACTGGCTCTAGAAAAACTTAGCTTAAAAATAGAAGAAAAAGAAGCATGAAAATGTGTCTTCAAGAAAGTAAACTTTGGCATAAAAATTCGAGTTAGGAAGTTGAATATTCTAGTGAAACTAAGAGAGTCTTAGCATATAACTGTTCACAAGCATGCACACACTGCACAAGAACTATAGGGAGACTCCGGACAGATCCTAACCTTTTCGACAGGTTGCTGCCGCCATAGAGAATGAGCGACGGGTAAGAGACAGTTCACTGTTTGAAGGCCAACACAAAAATTTTCATTTTTCTTTAGGTTTAATTGCTTGAGGGCAAGCAAAGACTTGAGTTTGGGGGTGTGTTGAGTGTGTAAAAGTTCTATTATTTACACCCTTTTTAACCCATATTTCTGCTGCATTCAAGCATCATTGCATTGCATTTAGGATAGTTTTCAATTAAACATCACAATTATATAAAAGGCACGGATTCTACTAAAAGATGGTGTATTTTGCAGGTAACTGCCAAGGTTGACGATGAAGGCAGGCGCAGGGCAGATAAGCAGGAAAGCTGAACTGAACAAGCAGCTGAAGAAGACGAACCTGACATGGACCTGTCGTGACAGCATGGTGACAGCAGATTATTGAAGAAGAAAAAATGAAGTGGACATCGATAGATAGAGAAAAATCTGCTCGTCTGTCGTGTGGAAGCCAAATAATTTTCCAAGCCCCGGATCAAAAGATATGTCAAGCCAAAGCTCAAGGAAAGGAATTCCCACAAGATAGGGATGCGGCTGAAAAATAGGATACTTTAGAGATTTAGTCTTTATTAGAATCTTACTTTTAATTAAAGTTGTAATCCTTATTACCTTAGATAACTTGAGCCCAAAGCTTATATAAAGGGCATAGATTAAACCTAGGGCATAACCGATTACCCCATAACCGAAACCAAAACCCTGCCGTCCACCCGTCACCAACATGTTCTAAAATCCCCCTAGGGCCACGGGTTGTTTTGTAAAGTAGTTGCAAGGGTTGCGTTGTTTTAGGATTTTTCAAGTTCAATAAAATAAACTTCAAGTTCTTTTATCTTGGTTTTAATATCTTGCAAGAGCATCGGGAGAGCATTGTGAGGTTATCTATTTACTTAGCATCGGGAGAGTTAAGTATACGAAAGAGATAAAAGCGCGTTCTCTAGTTTATAGTTGAACCATCTCGTGCTTAGGGATAAGGCGAGGTTAAGTGGCTAAGGAAGAATTCATACACATCGGTGTTCATCCTTCGATTCACGCCGGGAGGTATCATCAAGACGTGTTCATCGACAGACTTGTGCCTAGGGATAGGGCAAGGCAGTTCTGGGATTCTTGCCAAGCTTGAAGTATCGAGTTAGTGTCTGCTGCCGCGACAACTAACGGACAGACGCCGCGACAGGTGCTGTCGGCGACGGGAGCGACGACAGAACTGGAGATCCTAAGCAATTCAATACCTGCACTACCGAGCAATTCAATACCGGCCCATTCTCTCTATCTTGATAATTCAATCCTTTTATTTACGTTTTTACTTTATTATTCGTGACAACTTTCTGAAATATTCTCTTTACTTCGTGCAGTAAATCAAGGTGAAGTCATTAGCCCAATCCCTGTGGAGACGATATTCGATACTTCGTATCACTTTACTACTTGCGTCGTGTACACTTGCACTACAATTGCGATAGTCTATTTTACACGCAACAGATGTCAGCCTCAGAAGGAACCACTTTCAAATGTTCCTCTATTGATTTGGCAGGCCCAAGAATAGGTAGCATAACCTTGTCGTTCATCCTCGTATGTCTCCACACATCATAATCAGGAGTATACATGCAATGCCTGTCAGACTTTGTTTTCATAAAATAACACATCTTCCATGAATCGCTAATTGCTTGCAACTTTCGCATGAATGGAATAAATTGTCGTGATCCATACTTGCGTGATACTAACAGAGGTGCATAACCAATTCCTCCCCATAAGCCTAAAAGCATCAAATAATTGTACTCCCCATTTCTATATCTGACTGTTGCATGTCCCATCCATGGCACTCTCCATTTGATGTCCTCGTCACGACGATCTCTGAAAATATCTACCCACTTACTCCTCTTCATGCTTGGCCAATCATGTGCCAAAAACTCCTGAAGTGGGGAAAAGTTTTTAGAGAACACATTTGGTAGGGCCAAAGTTGGACACTCCTAGAAATGATTAAGGGCCCAAACTTTGAGTAACAGAGCACATCCTCCAAAATGCACGCCTTCCACTTTTCGACAAGCATTCAAAGAAATGAAGGTTTCTGCTAACACTGTAGGCACTGGATTGACATTCCTCTTCAACTGTTCAAAGAAGTCTAATAGGGCCACGTCGATATTTCCCAACACCTTTGGAAAAACCACTAAACCGTAAATTGTGAGGGCCAAGAGGTCTACCCTTTTGTGATGAATGGATGAACTGGAACAATGTTTCGAATACGTGACCAAGGAAAATTGAAACTTCCCCCTCTCTTTCGTATCAACCCTTCGGTCCATTAATCACTCATTCCGGCAAATGAAACGAGTTTTGAATGTGAATTCTTATTCTTGGGTGGTTTAATATACACCCAATTCTCCTTTACTTCTGGCATATTGAACAATACCAAGTATTCCTCGAAAGTTGGCATCATGTCTTCTCCATTGAATGTGAAGCAGCAATACCTAGGATTCCAGAACTGAATTAGAGCCTTTAGAAACGGCTCATTGTTGAGTGTGTAAAAGTTCTATTATTTACCCCCTATTTAACCCATATTTCTGCTGCATTCAAGCATTATTTATTGCAGTTAGGTCAGTTTACAGTTAAACATCACAAATATATTAAAAGGCACAGTTTCTACTAAAATTGGTTGTTTTTGCAGGTTGCTGCTGTAGCAGACAGAAAGGGCAGGCGCTGGGCAGTGAAGCAAAAGAGCTGGACCTAGATGAGCAGTCAAGGAGGACGATGCTGCCATGGTTGCCGCCGTGACAGCAGAGGCCGACAGCAGTTTTGAGGAGAAGAAGCAAAGTGGACCTCGACAGATAGAGAAAATTTAGCCCGTCTGTCGTGTGAAATCACCATATTTTTCCAAGCCCCAGATCGAAAGGAATGTCAAGCCCAAAGTTCAAGGAGAGAAAATCCCAAGCAAGAAAGATGACGGCTGGAAAGTAGATTCTTTGAAGATTTAGTCTTTATTAGAATTGTACTTTAATTTAAAGTTGTATTCTTGCTATTTTAGAAAACTTGGACCCAAAGCCTATATAAGGGCATATATTTCGACCTAGGAGGGCATAACCGATTCCCTAGCTTTCTTCCCAAAACCCTAGCCGTTTTCTTTCCCTCGTCATGTTCTAAATTCCTCTTAGGGCCACGGGTTGATTTGTAAAGTAGTTGCAAGGGTTGTTTTGTTTTAGGAATTTTCAGTTCAATAAAATAAACTTTAAGTTCTCTTATTCTGGTTATTAATATCTTGCAAGAGCATCGGGAGAGCGTTGTGAGGTTATCGATTTACTTAGCATCGGTGTTCATCCTTCGATTCACGCCGGGAGGTATCATCAAAGACGTGATCATCGACAAACTTGGACCTAGGGATAGGCCAAGGCACATCAGGGATTCTTGCCAAACTTGAAGTACTGAGTTGAGTGTTCGCTGCCGCGACAATCAATGGACTGCTGCCGCGACAGGTGCTGCCGCGATGGGGACGACGACAGAACTGGATTTCCTAGACTTAGCAATACCTGCACTACTGAGCAATTCAATATCAGCCCATTCTCTCTATCTTGATTTCTCTACTTTTATTTTCCAGTAATCTTTATTATTCTCGTGACTCAAGGTGAAGCTATTAGCCCAATCCCTGTGGAGACGATATCCAATACTTTGTATCACTTTACTACTTGTGTCGTGTACACTTGCACTACAATTGCGATAGACTCTTTTACACGCAACAAGTTTTTGGCGCCGTTGCCGGGGATTGGCAACATAACTCTCTTTTTCTTTTACTGCACTTTTCGTTTTTGTTTTTATTTTTCTGTTTTTCTTTGGTTTGTTCAACTCTTGCTTTTCACAAGGTTCCTTGTTTATGCGCAGATCGAAACGAGGTGAAGATCCTGAGTATCCATTAGATCCGAAAATCGAACGTTCATTCAATCTCAGGAACCGACTTTGTCACATACTAGCCAGGAAAGAGTACCTTGAGGAACAGTTAGAGACGATGGCACACCAAGGAAACGACCCTCTTGTTGGAGATAGAGAGGTTATACCGCCTGTCGGCAACCCTGCTGCTGCTGCCTGATGACGGTCCTGTCGTGACTACATGTTGAACGATCATGTAGAACTGGAAACCACGCTGCCGGACATAGATGTTGACAACTTCGAGCTGAAACCTGTTATGTTTAGCATGATCAACAATGTCGGTCAATTCAGTGGTGTTGTTACATAGGATGCTAGGGAGCATCTAAAAACGTTCCAGGAAATCTGTGGTTCGTTTAGATTACCAGGAGTTAATCCGGAGATACTGAGGCTTCGGTTATTTCCCCATTCGTTGAGGGACAGAGCAAAGACTTGGTGGAATAAACTTACGCCGGGTTCAATTAGAACTTGGGCAGATTTGTCTCGTGAATTTTTATCTCGTTTTAATCCTTCACATTTATCTGAGCGATTACGTAATGAAATTGCTAGTTTTCAACAGGAAGATGACGAGCCGATGCATGAGGCCTGGGACAAATTTACCACTCTTCTACAGAACTGCCCAATGCATGGATTCCCCGTCTGGAACCAGGTAACTAAGTTTTATAATGCTGCCAACTTACAAACTCGTATTCGAATTGATTCAGCAGCAAACGGATTATTATTGGACAAAGACCCGGACGAGGCAATGCAAGTATTGAAAAATCTTGCTAAGAATGAGGAGCAGTTTCCGACAGCAAGAAGAGGAGGTAAACGGGTACTAGCTTTCAAGGATTATGAGGCCGACAGCACGATGAAATCACAGGTGGCATACCTTACTAAGGCAATGAAAAAGCTCTTGAATGATGATGCACAACATGGATCTGCTGTCGAGGAGGTATGTGAAATCTGTGAGGGAAATCATAGTTCGGATGAGTGTCCTATACAATTAGAAGAGGGAAAGTATGTTGGAAACTATAAGCAGAATTACAACTCCAACAACTATAATCCCAACTGGAGAAAGGATCCCAAGTTTTCTTGGAGTAATCCTAATAATGCCCTGAATCCTCAAGCACACAATAATCAGAATCAGGGAGGACCTAGATTGCTGACTCGACGGCAACTGCAGCCGCAGTAGCAGTAACAACAGCCACCAGCTGCCACAAACAGTATACTGGAACAGACTCTGGCTACTTTTATGTCTCAGACAGGTACTTATATTGAGAACATGAATCAGTTTGTCAAGAAGACAGAGACGTTCATGGATAAAACAGAGATGCGGATGACAAATCATGAAGCTACTCTGAAATCTTTGGAGACACAAATGGGTCAGGTTTCCCAGCATATCAACCCAAGGCAGACTGGAGGATTTCCTAGCAATACTGAAAATGCTAGGCAGCCCACACATGAGCAGTGTAAAGCCATTACTACTAGGAGTGGGAAGAACCTACCAGGGCCAGTGAAGGAAGCTGAAACAGTAAAGAAACCATCCTTGGACAGACCTGCCGAGGAAGCTGCCCCGACAGGTAACAAATAGTCTGATGTCGATGAACCTGTTACGACAGCAGAAGCGACAGTGGAGAAAAATGATGAACCCAAACCTACTCAGATACGTATGCAGTGGGAAGGACATATTGCTGATTATCGTCCCCCACCTCCTTTTCCTCAACAGTTACAGCAAGTGAAGCAAGAATCTCAGCTCAAAAAGATTTATGATATTTTTAAGCAGGTTCATATTAACATTCCGCTGTTAGATGTCGTGAGGGAGATGCCCGGGTACGCCAAATTTCTCAAGGATGTCATGTCAAAGAAATCTAAACTTGGGGAATTTGAAACGGTTAAGATGACAGAAGGATGCATGAGTATTCTTCATAGGCAGCCACCCCAGAAAAAGAAGGATCCGGGGAGCTTCATCATACCTTGTGTAATCGGAGATAAATATGTGGGTAAGGCACTTTGTGATCTTGGTGCTAGTATTAATTTAATGCCAAAATCTGTTTTTCAGAAATTAGGTATTGGAAAAGCTCGACCCACGACAATAATTTTGCAGCTGGCAGACCGCTCTTATGTTCATCTAGAAGGAAAAATCGAAGATATTCTGGTAAGAGTGGATAAATTTATATTTCCTGCTGATTTTCTTGTTTTAGATTGTGAAGCAGATGAAAATGCACCAATCATCCTGGGGCGACCCTTCTTAGCCACGGGAAGATCATTGATTGATGTGGAAAAAGGAGAACTCACCATGAGAGTGAACGATCAAGAGATAAAGTTGAATGTTCTCCAAGCTATGAAGCACGCTGATGCAGAAGAGGAATGCAAGGTTATCACTGAAGTTACCCTTGATCAACCCTGCATCAGGTCGGGCTGTCACGACATCAAAATTGGTCACTGCCTCGGCAGCCACCTACAGGACTGTCACGACAGCACTGACGACAGCAACTCCTCAGAATCCGATACATCAGATACTGAAGATCAGGAGGAGGTAAACTGGATAGACGATCGTCCAGGTAAGTTATTTGAACCCTTAAATTATACTTCGGATAACCATGCAATCCAAAAACCATCAACTGTTGAGCCCCTGTTTTAGAACTAAAGCCCCTGCCAGGGCAGCTAAAGTATGCTTTTCTTGGTTCAAATGATACGTTGCCCGTAATCATCTCTTCCAAGTTGATGCAGGAACAGGAACAGCAATTAATAGGGATGATGCAGCAGCACAAAAAGGCAATTGGATAGACGATAGTTGATATTCAAGGCATTAGTCCGGCATTACGTATGCATAAAATCCTTTTAGAGGATGATCATAAGCCGACTATAGATGCTCAAAGGCGGCTAAACCATGCAATGAAAGAGGTGGTGCGTAAAGAGATAATCAAATGGTTAGATGCTGGTATAATTTACGCCATCTCCGACAGCAAATGGGTGAGCCCGGTGCAATGCGTTCCCAAGAAAGGTGGAATGACCGTGGTGACCAACAAAAACAACGAGTTAATCCCAACCAGGACTGTGACCGGTTGGAGGGTTTGTATGGACTATCGGAAGCTTAACAAAGCTACCCGAAAGGACCACTTCCCTTTACCCTTTATTGATCAAATGCTTGATAGACTAGCGGGTAAACCTTACTATTGTTTTCTTGATGGTTATTCAGGTTATAATCAAATAGTTATCGCACCGGAAGATCAAGAAAAGACAACCTTTACATGCCCCTACGGAACATATGCTTTTAGGAGGATGCCTTTTGGATTATGCAATGCACCTGCCACCTTCCAAAGGTGCATGATGGCCATATTCTCCGATATGGTGGAGGACTTCCTTGAAATTTTTATGGATGATTTTTCAGTCTTTGGGGATGATTTTGAGAGCTGCTTAGGAAATTTACAAAAGGTATTTGAAAGATGTGAAAAGGCAAACCTAGTCTTAAATTGGGAAAAATGCCACTTTATGGTGGATGAAGGGATAGTCCTTGGCCATAAGATTAGCTGTCGTGGTATAGAAGTCGACAGGGCCAAGATAGAAGTGATCAAAAAGATGCCGCCGCCGACCACAGTCAAGGGTATTAGAAGTTTCTTGGGACATGCTGGTTTTTATCGAAGATTCATTGCGAATTTCTCAAAAATCACCAAGCCCATATGCCATCTTCTAGAGCAGAACCGACCCTTTGACTTTAATGATGAATGTACTGAAGCATTCAAGGTTCTGAAGGAAAAACTGGTAACAGCCCCAATAGTACAGCCACCAGACTGGACACAGCCATTTGAGATCATGTGTGATGCTAGTGACTATGCTGTCGGGGCAGCACTTGGGCAGCGGAGAGACAAATTATTTCATGTCATATACTATGCCAGCAAGACACTAAATGACGCCCAAGTAAACTACACCACCACAGAAAAGGAGTTATTAGCTGTGGTGTTCTCCATCGACAAGTTTCGTTCTTACATACTTGGAACGAAGGTAATAGTGCACACAGACCATTCTGCTTTGAAATATTTGTTCGCGAAAAATGATGCAAAGCCTCGATTGATACGGTGGATCCTGCTACTGCAAGAATTCGACCTTGAAATCAAGGACAAAAAGGGGACAGAAAATCAGGTGGCAGATCACTTGTCAAGGTTGGAGAAAGGACAGAGTCTACCAACAGATGAGACAAACATACTGGAGACCTTCCCAGACGAGCATCTCTTTGCTGCCGCAATCACTGCCGCGACAGCCATGGCGGCAGGTAAGTCTTCTGAACTTCCCTGGTATGCTGATTTCGTTAATTACTTGGTTAGCGGAATAATTCCTTCTTACCTCAATTATCAAGCCAGGAAGAGGTTTCAATATGATGTTAAGCATTATTATTGGGACGAACCTCTTCTTTTTTAAAATCTGTGCAGATCAGGTTATAAGGAGATGTGTACCACATGAAGAGCAAGGTGACAGGTGCCAAAGGACAGGAAACATCTCAAGGAGAAACGAGATGCCACTGTAGAACATTCTAGAAGTCGAGATCTTCGACGTTTGGGGGATTGATTTTATGGGACCATTCCCATCTTCATGTGGGAATCTATACATCCTCCTGGCAGTAGATTATGTCTCTAAGTGGGTTGAAGTTATCGCCACTCAAAAGAATGATGCCAAGACAGTCCAAAAGTTTTTACACAAAAACATTTTTTCTAGGTTTGGCATCCCTAAGGCGATTATCAGTGATGAAGGGAGACATTTCGACAATAGGGTTATTGTTGCTGCCTTGAAGAAATACGGTGTCAAGCATCGGATCGCGACAGCATATCACCCACAGACCAATGGACAAGCTGAAATATCTAATAAGGAAGTTAAGAACATTCTTGAGAAGATGGTTAAGCCAACTAGGAAGGATTGGTCTTTACTCCTCAATGATGCATTATGGGCTTATAGAACAGCTTTTAAAACCCCATTGGGAATGTCTCCGTACCGATTGATTTATGGGAAAACATGTCATCTACCTATCGAGATAGAGCACAGAGCATACTGGGCAATCAAGGCAGTGAATATGGACTTGGACAGGGCAGGGCAGAAAAGGCTATTAGATCTGAACGAAATTGAAGAAATCCGGACAATGGCCTATGACAATGCAAGAATCTACAAGGATAAAACTAAGAAGTGGCATGACAAGAAGCTGCTGCCACGACAGTTCTGCTCAGGGCAGCTTGTATTGTTGTTCAATTCTAGACTGAAACTTTTCCCAGGGAACTGAAATCTAGATGGTCTGGCTCATTCCAAGTCGTACAGGTTTTTCCTCATGGTGCCATAACAATCCGATCATTAAAAGATGGGCACCAATTCAAAGTCAACGGACAACGCCTAAAGCATTATCAGGGGACTGAAGCCCCAGGAATGCAGGAAGTGGTTACCTTAGGAGATGCCCCACCTGGCATCCCTAATTTAACCTAAATTTTATTTTATTTTTTTATTTATTTTATTTTTATTATTTATTATTTATTAGGAAATAAGATTTATTTTATTTGAATAATGTTTTTATTTTTATTGTTTTTAGGAAATAAAGGAGTCAAGAAGAACAAGAGAAGTGAACTCAGCCCACCACCCATCCACCAGCCCAACAAAGCCCAAATTTTGAAGCCTGTCGTTACAGCTGCCGCGACAGACGCGGAAAATACAGGATGTCATCACGTTGTCACAACAGACACGGAAACACGTCACAGACGCGTAACACACGCGGAAACACGTGACAGACGCGTCAGACACGCTAACGTATAACAGCTGGCCCCATTATTCGCGCCTGCCGTTACAGCTTCAACGGGCAGCAAATCCTTCTCTATATAATCCCGTTTCATTTTTCATTTTCACTCACCTCTGCTTTTCTTACTTGCTCTCTCTTTAGTTTTTTATTTGCTTTCATTTTATTTCCACAACCCTTGCACAAAAATGTCTTCTAGGAAAACCCGACGAAATGCTGCCTCCAGTTCCACACCGACAGCAACTCCCCCACGCTCCTTCACCAGCAGAGATATGTGGGAAGAGCGAGGATTTATCTATACATCGCAAGAGGAAAACCTGGGCCTCAAGCCATTCATAGCCCGGAAGGTTCGAGCCTTACAGTGGCAGACTTTTGCGGAGCAGCCTGAAGAAATGAACGTCACACTGGTTCGAGAATTTTATGCTGCCATCAGCAGTAGGACAGCGACAGCGGTGATGGTTCGAGGGAAAGAAGTGTCGTTTGAAGCAGAGTACATTAACACCTTATATAGATTCTACATCGGCAACAATGACGACGCTCACCAGCAGTTCCACAACACATTAGACACGGTTGCCTATGACGATGTCATGGCAGAACTGACAGATGAGGGAACTCAATGGAATACCAGCCGGAAAAATCCACGGACGGTAAAGCGGACCCAGCTGCTGCCGGAGGCAAAGTTATGGAATGCCTTCATAAAAAAGAGGATCTTGTCGTCATCCCACAACACCACGATCGACCAGCCGAGGTTAGCGTTGATACACTCCATTTTACATGAACGGCCCATTAATGTGGGCAGTTATATTCGGGAGAGCATTTTGGAGTGTGCGCACAGACCGACGGGTCCCCTTTTCCTCCCGTACCTCATCACCTCACTCTGTCGTGGCCATGGCGTACCAGAGGTCAACACTGACTTGCGAGTCCAAGGAAAAGGCTGGACTGAAAAGAACATCCTCAGCCTCATGGAGCTGACCGCTGCCACCCCTCTGTCGTCATTCGACCCAGCTGCCACCACAGCCGACACGACAGAGCAGCCAGACACTGAACCAGCTGCCGCAGCAGCCGCCCCGACAGACTCCTCCTCCCAGATATTAGCTGCCATTTAGAAGCTGGAGGAACGACAGCTGGGTTTAATGACCTTCATCAGGGATTTTGCTGCCTCTACGGTAACTTTTATACAAAATTCTTTAAATTTCCATGATGTTGCCTTCCCCACTTTTCCTGCACATTACTTTACTGTCACTACACCTGCCCGCACTCCTACACCCGCTGCTACCCCACGGACACCCTCTGCCGCCTCAACGCCATCGCCTACCCCGACAGCAGCAGGCAGCACTCGTGTTGAACCATCTACCCGTGGCACAAAACGTCGAATGGCATCGGAGGAGTTTGATGCCTTTGTTGCTGGGTTCTCCTCCTCATTTGTTTGGGCCACCGGTGATACTGAGCCCTCTATCAAGAGGAATATGTCGAAGGAATTCTCACCGGTGAAGAGGCAGAAGCGGATGGCAGATAAAAATAACATGCCAAAAGCCAGCAGTGACAGCAGCAGCGGGGAGAGCAGCAGCAGCAGCTCTGAAGTTCAGGTTGTGGAGCAACCCCCTCACATCTCCCCAACCAGGATCCAGCCACCACGGAAGGCCAAAGCAAAGAACACATATGCCTCCCCCGTGCCCCAGCCAGCTCCGAAAGCTAGAGCCCGCCGCCAGATCAGACTCAGCAGCAGCAGCAAAGACAGCGATTAAAATTTAAGTTTCTTATCTTATTATTGCTGCCTGCTATATATTTTGTGATGTACTGCCTTATCTTTTGTTTTTATTTGTCATTTGCATTGAGGGCAATGCAACCCTCGAGTTTGGGGGTGGCAACCCTCCATTAATGGAGTCCATCTTAGTTGTTAAATTTTGTGTCTTTTACTTAGCTTATATATATAAAAAATGATGAAAATATTGAAAACTTTGGCTGAAAACTGTGAACTGAACTAACCTGCCATGACAGCCCTGTCGTGGCAGTGACTTTAGGATAGTTTTTAGGAGAAGTTTAGAGCCTTTCTATAGTTCTGAAAACTTAAACACATTTGTGACTGTTATACTGCTTAAAACTCTTCTAGTTAACTAGAATAGGAAGCTTAGCACTTGAATAGCCCCTAGAGGTGCCTAACACTGGCTCTAGGAAAGAAATTTAGCAAAAGAGACTCAACAACCCTAGAGGTGCCCAAAACTGGCTCTAGGAAGTTAGCTAGAGGTGCCCAAAACTGGCTTTAGTGAAACTTTAGCTTAAAAAATAGAGAAATCGAGTCAAAACAAAAAAATCAAAGGAGCATGAAAAAGTGCCTTCAAAAGATAAACTTTGGCATAAAAATTCGAGTTAAGAGCTGAAATATTCTAGTGAAACTAAGAGAGTCTTGGCATATAACTGTTCACAAGCATGCACACACTGTACGAGGACTATAGTGAGACTCCGGACAGATCCTAAATTATCCGACAGGTTGCTGCCATCACAGGGAACGAACGACGGGTAAGGGAAGGTTCACTGTTTAAAGCCAAAACAAAAATATTTCATTTTTCTTTTAAGTCTTAGTTCCTTGAGGGCAAGCAAAAACTTGAGTTTGGGGGTGTGTTGAGTGTGTAAAAGTTCTATTATTTACCCCCTATTTAACCCATATTTCTGCTGCATTCAAGCATTATATATTGCATTTAGGTCAGTTTACAGTTAAACATCACAAATATATTAAAAGGCACAGTTTCTACTAAAATTGGTTGTTTTTGCAGGTTGCTGCTGTAGCAGACGGAAAGGGCAGGCGCTGGGCAGTGAAGCAAAAGAGCTGGAACTAGATGAGCAGTCAAGGAGGACGATGCTGCCATGGTTGCCGCCGTGACAGCAGAGGCCGACAGAGGTTTTGAGGAGAAGAAGCAAAGTGGACCTCGACAGATAGAGAAAATTCAGCCCGTCTGTCGTGTGAAATCACCATATTTTCCCAAGCCCCAGATCGAAAGGAATGTCAAGCCCAAAGTTCAAGGTGAGAAAATCCCAAGCAAGAAAGATGACGGTTGGAAAGTAGATTCTTTGAAGATTTAGTCTTTAATAGAATTTTACTTTAATTTAAAGTTGTATTCTTGCTATTTTAGAAAACTTGGACCCAAAGCCTATATAAGGGCATATATTTCGACCTAGGAGGGCATAACCGATTCCCTAGCTTTCTTCCCAAAACCCTAGCCGTTTTCCTTCCCTCATCATGTTCTAAATTCCTCTTAGGGCCACGGGTTGATTTGTAAAGTAGTTGCAAGGGTTGTTTGGTTTTAGGAATTTTCAGTTCAATAAAATAAACTTTAAGTTCTCTTATTCTGGTTATTAATATCTTGCAAGAGCATCGGGAGAGCATTGTGATGTTATCGATTTACTTAGCATCGGGAGAGTTAAGTATATGAAAGGAATAAGTGCGAGTTCTCTAGTTTATAGTTGAACTATCTCGGACCTAGGGATAGGACGAGGTTAAGTGGCTAAAGAAGAATTCATCAATATCGGTGTTCATCCTTCGATTCGCGTCGGGAGGTATCATCAAAGACGTGATCATCGACAGACTTGGACCTAGGGATAGGCCAAGGAACATCAGGGATTCTTGCCAAACTTGAAGTATTGAGTTGAGTGTTCGCTGCCGCGACAATCAACGGACTGCTACCGCGACAGGTGCTGCCGCGACGGGGACGACGACAGAACTGGATTTCCTAGACTTAGCAATACCTGCACTACTGAGCAATTCAATACCAGCCCATTCTCTCTATCTTGATTTCTCTACTTTTATTTTCCAGTATTCTTTATTATTCTCGTGACAACTTTCTCAAATATTTTCTTTACCTTCGTGCAATGATTCAAGGTGAAGCTATTAGCCCAATCCCTGTGGAGACGATATACGATACTTCGTATCACTTTACTACTTGCGCCGTGTACACTTGCACTACAATTGCGATAGACTCTTTTACACGCAACACTCATCCACCTTCACAAACAGAAGATATGCTATGTCACCATAGGTCTCACGGAACAATTGCTTAGTCTCTTAATCAAAATGATCCCATATCTCACGTAACTCCTGCACGTCGTTTTGTTTAACATCCAATGTGGGCATACTCTGAAGTTTCTGTTTCTTGACCCGCACTCAAATTGTCTCCAAACTTCCTCTAATTAACCTCAGACCAATGACGCACTTTCGCATTTTCCTCTTCCCTCTTTAAGAGCTTTCCGTCCATAATTGAACAACTTTCCATAATCAACCCCTTCTAATATGAAATGATGCACATGCAAAAATAAACAAGATAATAAACATGGATCAACAAGCAAGAACAAACAAATGAAACAGATAAAATAATCAAAAACAACCAAAAACATTTTAAATGCATGATAATTCTAGGCTGGCATTCCAACATTTCAGGACGTGTCCCCACGAATTACCTGCCACTCAACACCCTAGGCTTTCCGCATGGCTCTATTAGGGTTAGGCTCTAAATTCTCAAACTCGGTTTAGTTCTAAAAAGGTACCCGAACTGTCCTTGTTGTCCTCTACTAAGAGTAGCAAGGCCCTCGATTCTCACCCATTATAGGTTGCAAACGAATCGAGTTCAACTCAGGAGGACTCACCACCGAAGCCTTCTCGAAGAATCAATATTCTTACTAAGGCAAAGGGATTGAGTCTCGAAGGTACTTTACGATGGTCAGACGAAGAATCAATATTCTTACATGAGCAAAGCGTGTTCCCCCCACTTAAAACAAATGGGACAAAGCTCGGGAATAGAGCTTGGAATTAAGTCTTAAATGCGTAAAAAAGAGTTATATTCATTTAAACCGACAAATAAATAGAACTTATGATGAACTTGCAAATTCTATTTTTTAAAACATTTTTTTAAAAAATCATTTAAAACCAATTTGTGGCCTGACCCTCTTTGTTTTTATTTAAAAACAAAAACATCTCCCCAACGGAGTCGCCAAGCTGTCGCAACTACCTTTTTGAAGGGAGGCTTCGACAATTTTGGAAAACACTTTTTAAAATCATCGGAGTCGCCACCAATCTTTTTTGAAAAAAAAAAAAGTGTGATTGGATCACTTTTAAAAACATTGTTATTTTAATAAAACATTTTTGGTTTTAATGAAACAACGGTTTTTGTCTGCGAAAATAAAAAAATAGGTTTGGGGTCGGTTACGCGTGGGGAAGGGTTAGCACCCCCACGACGCCCAAAATTGGTACCTAAATTGTTTTAAAATTGTTTTCAAAACTGGAATTTGCAAGTTCAAAAAGGTTCGACTTTACTTGTCCGTTTAATGAATATTAGTTTATTTTAACGGCCTTATCGCCCGAGAGATGAACTTTAATAACTGCCAACATCTCTGGCGCTAACCCGTTATTCCCGTTGATAAGACACCGCATTGAATTATGTTTTCACTTTTCAAGCAACAGAGTAACTTAGTGTGTTGAGTATTTTATTTGAATTCTATGTTCGATTATTTAAAAGCCCTAAAAATGTCTAAGTCTTTTATTCCTAGTTAAGAGTTCAAGTTTGGTTAAGTGTATTTTATTCTTTTTAGTGGAGAACATTTTTTCAACAAACAAGTCTCTATCTAAGCTTTAGTCCATAATCCTAAGTTTTCACCTATTTCTAAAACAAGCAAGCAAACTTTTTATTCTTTTGATTTTTACCCTTTTATTATACCTTTTGAAAAGCCTTTATTTCTTTTTATTTCTTTTTGTTATTTTCTAAGCTAAAACCCTTTTTACATTTTTTTACTACTTTTTTTCTTTTTTATGTTTTTTTTACCTTTTCCATTTTTTATGTTTTCTCCTTAATAGATTTTTTTTAAACTCATTTTCGTTTTTTTTTACATTTTTAGTTTTAAAACAACCAATTTTTAAAATGAACTTTTTTCTTCCTAAAACCTTTTTAAATGTTTTTCCTTTCAAAAATTTATTTTTATCCTAGCCCCTAACTTTATTTAAAACCTTTTTTTTCTTAAAAAAACTTATTACTTTTTTTAAAAAAAAAAGAACCTTTATTATTTTTTACTTTTAAAATCATTTCTACCCATCTACTATTTAAAACTAAATTTCAAAAAAAATCTCTTTTTATTTTCTAAAATTAAGCCATTTATTATTTAACCTCACAATATTACTTTTTTCTAATTAAATCCTTAAATTTTAGTTTTTTTTTAATTAACCACATTTATTCATTTTTATTCACGCATTAAAATTCAAAACACCTTTTAAATTAAATCATGCATTTCTAAAGATCAAAATTACTTTAACAACAGTTTTTAAAATCATGCAAAAAGTTTAAGATCAAACTAGAAATTTTAACGAAATTCGAAACGAAAAAGATTACCGAAATCGCGAACAATTTTCCAACCTTGAGAAAGCAACCTAAAAATCACAAACAACACAAACAAAAACATCAAATTCAACCAAGAACAAACAATAAAATCGACATAAAAAAGGAAAGAAAAGTTAGAAGTTTACTGAGAAATTGACGAACGATGAACTCAAACTTAAAGCTTCTCGAAATGCTTCGAACCACCTCCGGAAAAATGCTCCAAACTCCAATTTCTCCTCCAAAAATTTCTAGCCAACTCAAGACAATATCCAAAGAATTTTTGGATTTTTCTTGAACCCTTTTTAGTGGTATTTTCCTCAAATTTGGTGTGAAGAACAAGTGGGTGAAGGAAGTTATACTTAATTTTGAGCTTCAAATTCAAGCTAAATCCCGAATTCAATCCCCAAATTGGAGCCTAATTCAAACACAAAACTTGATACCCGGTAAAACCCCCCAAGAAATCATCCATTTTGATCAAAATTCGAGATAGAATTTCTCATTTAATTCGAATCTAGGGCTTATTATATCGTTTCGTTTTTTTATAAATTTTGGTGGCTATAGGCAACGACGGAAAGCGGGATCAGTGGCAAACGGACGGAGGTAACCAGACGGTTCGAACAGCACCAACCACGCCGGCTGTCGCGCCCAGTGGACGAAGAACGGCGGCTGGCAGCTCATGGCAAGGGTTTGGAGAGTCCAGCCCCGTGCGCGTGGCTGTCATGCGCCAGCGTGTGACGCGCGGGCTGGCTCCCCCCCCCTTTATTATTATTTATTTATTTGTTTTTGACTGTTTTTGACCCCTTTGTTGTTGTTTTTTTCTTTTTTTTTTCACACTTAATTTTCACCCTATTTTATTCCTATTTTACAATTATTAAACACTATAATTAATATTATTTTTTTCTTTTTTACTTTTTACTTTAATAAATGGGCTTCAACCTAAAATGGGCTTTATTAAAAAGTGGGCTTTTCTGAAAAATAGGTTTTTATGATTTTTTATATAGGAATGGGCTTTTCTTAAAAATAGGTTTTTATTTCTAAAAAAGGTTTTTATTTAAAAATTATTTTTTTATAAAAGAATGGACTTTTAAAAGGATTTTTATTTTCTTTTTTTCTTTTTTTTTCTTTTTTAAATAGTTAGGGTGAAAATTTAGTGACAACAGTCTCAAGCATCCAATGCTATTGAATCTTCTTCTAACGACATCGGGTCCAAATCCCCTTTTTTATCCATAATAAAACAGAGGATTAATGCACTTTTAGGCATCTAAAATCCCAACAACACAACTCCTTCACTTCTTCTATTAATAAACCAACAATCACCCCTTTACAACAACCGGAACTATCGCCAAAACTCATCTAAACATGTATCGGCCTTTACCCAACGAATTAAGCATCTAATCATCATCATTTTACATCTAAAATCATCTTTCAAACAATCTTATAGCACCAGCATTTAATTAACCAAAAAAATAGCCTAAAACTCCACTTTTTCCAACCTAAAAATATAGCACTTCACCTAGTTTCAGGACTCCATTGATAAAATCCAATTATCAACATTATTAAACTTTAAAATAATGATTAACATCAATATAAAACCCAAAAAAATCAGTCCAATTCAATTCTCAATTAATCTCATCAATTAAACCACCATTAAAGCTCAATTAAATTAAGATATCAACATTTATTAATCAAATCAAATTAGAAAACAAAACAAAAAATAAAGGATTTGGGAATTTCAATAAAGAACCTTTTTATTAGAGGAGAATTAAGAATATCACCTCTAACAAGTTGCTTTTCCCTTGATTGGCTTGAAAGCTTCAAGAAATCTAATGAGATTTGTTGTAGAAAATTAAAGATCACATTAGGAAATAAAAAAAATCAAATCAATTGATTCCTCATCATTTTTTTGAAATAAATTTAGTTTGGTAAGTGAGAAAGTTTAAAGAAAAGATGAGAGAAAAAGATAAGTTAAGTAAGAAAATGATTTGACTTTTAAAAAAAATCTTTTTATTAAATCTCTTTATTTATAATTAATAAAACCTTTTAAAATCATTATAAAATAAATAAAAATAAGGGAAAGATAATAAAACACTTTGGTGCAATAGCTCTCTAAAGATTCTAAGTTTTAAGACCTTTTCAATTTAGTCACCAAAACAACTTTATAAATTTTACAATTTAGTCTTCACTTTTAAAATGCCAATTAAACCAATTTATTATTGTCAAATTGAGTTCATCAAAATTTTTAAAATATTATTCTAATATTTTAGAATATTTCTCACATTTTATTTCGCTCGAAAGCCATTTAATCCAATTAAATTCTCGAAACTAGATTGATTGCCTAATTCGGTTCACCCGAAGCGTCTAAACAAATCGGCTAACTTCTATGCCCAAAATTGGGGTGTTAGAGTTACCAAAGTCTCTTTTTACATAGTTGGGTTTTGAATATTCTCCTTTTTCAAAACTAGATTTCCCAACTTTGTTCAAAGAAGCTTTAAGTTCACTCACCTCCTTGTGGTGATGATCACGAAACTCGGAAATAGGGTTGTTTAAATCAATATTTTCTTTTTCAAAATATTTTTGATTTTCTTGTAAATCCAAAACCTTCTTTTCAAGTTCCGAATTGTTTTTAGATAAGAATCGTTTTGATTTTTCAAATTAAAAATAGTTTTCTTGTTTTTCAAAATTGATTCCTTATACTTCTCAACCAATTCGTCATACACTTCTTGCAACTCATCATAAGATTCTTGAAGCTCATCAAATGTAAACTCAAAAGATGATGAGTTAGAGGTTACCTTAGGATCTTTTTCGAGATCCATGAGGCAAAGATTGGCTACTTCTTGCTATTCTTCATCTGATGATTCCTTATCACTCCAAGTAGTAGCAAGACCCTTGAGCTTCTTCTTCTTCCTGAAGCTTTTCTTTTTGAGTTGAGGAGAATCGGTCCTTATATACCCCGGCTTCTTGCACTCAAAACATATGAGTTGATCCTTCTCCTCCTCCTTGTTCTTGTTCTTGTTCTTGTTCTTGAAGTCTCCTCTTTGATGGAACTTCCTTCCTCTATTGGACTTTATGAACCTTTTGGCTAGCATAACCATTTCTTCATCACCCTCCTCACTCGAATCGCTCTCCTCAAGAGAATCTTTGAGAGCAATTCCGAGTTTCTTCTCTACTTCCTTCTTCTCCACCTTCTTTTCTTCTCGCTTCTTCTCTTTTTCTCTTACTTGCTTCATGGTCTCATGGGCAAAAAGAGAACCCATAAGAGCATCGAGCTTCAAGGTCTTCAAATCCTTTGCCTCGATGATGGCGGTCCTCTTACCATCTCATGAATCGAGAATAGAATATATGAGCTTCCGAAAAAGCTTGTCTTCGGGGAGGGTTTCTCCGAAGCCTTTGAGATCGTTGACGATGACGGAGAAGCGATCGAACATCTTGGTGACACTCTCATCAGGATCCATCTTGAAACTCCCATAGCTCAAGTTTAGGAGTCCAATCTTGGTCTCCTTTACATCGTTGGTGCCTTCATAGGTGGTCTCAAGCTTGTTCCACACCTCATGTGCACTAGTACACAAAGACATCTTCGAGTACTCATCCGGTCCAAGTGCACAAAAGAGCATGTGCAAGGCCTTGTCATTCACTTGCAATTTTTGTCTTTCTTCACCAGTCATTTCTTGTTTGGCCTTGGGAACTTGTCTTTCTCCTTCTTGCTTCATCGGGATAGATGGTCCATCTTCGATTACATCCCAAAGGAGGTAATTGTTGGATTTGATGAATAGCCTCATCCAATTTTTCCAATATGGGTAGTTGTCCTCATTGAAGAATGATGGTTTGGTGGTAGATTGTAACTCGCACAAGTTGAGGCTGAAAGTACACGCCATGGCCTTGATTGTAGATTGATATATCTCTCTAAGAATCGAATCAATAGGGTGTTAATCCTTCTAATGAGTGTAGCTCTAATACCAATTGTTGAGATGATCAATCAATTGCAAATAGTCAAGAGGTGGTGAATTAGAAAATAAAAAATCTAAGGGAGCAAGTTGGAAAGATGAAAATGATGACTCAAGGAATTTAGAGTGGTTCAAGCTTCTAACAAGCTCTACATCCACTACCTTAGCTCCCCACTAAGGATTTCAAAAAATTCACTAAGGAATTCGTCCCCTTTCTAGGCTTAGGAGGAAACTGTTATAAATCGATCAAGCTTTTTACCCAAAGCTTGATCAAGATCACTCTTTTACAAGAAGATGTGGCTAATGAAAATATAGACCTCTCAATAGGTAGATGATTTTCCCAAATATGAGTGTACACTCCCCAAACTTGAAATAAAGGATTACAATGAAAATTACACAAGTTGGGTACAAGGGTTTGACTCTAAAAGCTCTTGGATTGTTGGATTTGTGCTTGGATGTTTTTCACTTGTTCAATTGTTGTTGTTGTAGCATTGGAGACTTGTTTTTACACCCCTTTCATTGATTTCTATCCGTTTGGGTGGTTGAAGTCATTAATAGAGCCGTTGAAGGCCATTTTTCCCATAGTAAATGTTTTTTGGTGAGCAGGCGTATTGATACACGAACACCCGTATCGATACATGTCAAAAAAGAAAATAGTCGTTGTGTAATAGCGTATCAATACGTGAAGAGGCGTATCGAAATGATCATAGTGTAAAAATAGGGGCGTATCGATACGGTAAAGGTTGTATCTGTAATTCCCTGGTTTTGGGCCTAGATGTTTTAGACATCGGACCGATCGAGAACGGTTCGAGTCGCATAAGGGGATTTAAGGAAATCAAGGATCGGGATAGGATAAAATGTGGTAAAATTGCTAAAATCCTATAAAAATATGCTTAAGTGGTTGTTCAAGTCAATTTTACAAAACAGATTTCGAAAATGGGACATTTTGAATAGTGACCAAATTGTAAAGTTTCAAAATTGGGAAAAATGTGATTTTTAATGTAGAGGCCAAAATCTTAGAATCTTTAGGGGGCTTTAAGGCAATTTGACATTTCCTCAATATGACATGTGTTTTAAAAGGCTTTTAATTAAATGGCTTTAATTGGATTTATATTAATTAATTAAAATAGGTAGTTAATGTGAGATTTTTAATTACGCAACCGCCTACTCTTTCTCATTTTTAGCCAAACACTATTTCACTCATCTTTCTCCAGAATTCTTTCTCCCAAAAACTCTCTCAATATTTCCTAAACCATTTTCAAGAAATCTTTCCTAGTTCTTCAAGATTTTGCTAAGGAGAACTTGTCATTCATTGAGGGAAGCAAGGATTGAAGGTAAATCTCATTCTCAACCTCTAATTAAAGTTCTTTATTGAAATTCCCAATATATTTGGCTTCTAAATACTATTTTTGGTTGAGTTTTCATTATAGTGTTGATTGAAGATCAAAATCTTGTGAAATTGTAGTTGAAATCTTAATTTTCGGACTTGATGAGTCAAGCTCTGTTTTGTGTTGATTTTAATTGAGTTCTAAGTTGATTAATATGTTAAAATGAAGTGTTGGTAACATAGATCCCGAAATCCTTGAGATCCTTGAGTTTCTTGGTTGTTTTAAGTGAGTTTTTGAGGTGAAATGGTGGAATCTTGATTGCTGGAGGTATAAGGTTGGGTTAGATTGTTTGTTAGATGTGTTTTGGTGTTTATAATGGGTTGGAAGTGATGTATGTTGGTTGGGCTTGGTTTAGGAAGCAATCAATTGACTTTTCGGTTGTTGTGGATGGGTATTTTGGTGTAGTTTGGGTGAGCAACGAGTTTGTGAATTGTTGCTGGTGTTGGAATGCATTTTAATGCATTTAGATCTTTGTTTTGATGATGTGAAAACAAGGGATCTTGATCCGGAAGCAAACGAGGTGTTGTTGGAGGCTCTGGAAGAGTGATTTTCGTGTCGGCGAGCAAGGCTTCGCATATCGGTGAGTGGAAATGCAATTTCCTGCTTTGTAACGCTTTGAGCGTGGTCTTGGGAGTTTAGCGTAAGTTTGATACACTTAGCTAAGCTCAAGCGTAAGTGATTCGGAAATCCCTCTCTTGGAAATGTGCTATGTTTGATGAAAATGCACTTGAGTTAAGTGTGGATTTGTTTACTGTTTTAAAGCATGTTTTAAGCATGAATGTTGCTGGATTTTAATGTCATTATGTTAATGATGCATTAGGTAAGTGATCCTTGGTTTTCATGTGTTGAATGCATGCGATGTTAAGCATGATATGCTTATGGAAATGGCACTGTGTTTATGCTTGTAAAACAGTGGATTAATGAGGCTAAATGATTATATTGGCAAGTGATGGAAATGGTTTTTGGTTGTGTTAATCGAATATAGTTAGCCAGCTATAGGATTGGGTGCACTGTGAATAAAGTCGCCTTGGATGTTGAGGGGTTGTGATTGTGCCGTAATCTCCATCCAAGTACCCTAACGATTGAGGTTAAGACCACAACGGTAGATGGTTTAGTCCCGTGTGTGAGTCTTGTGTATGTGTCTCGTACTCTCATTAGTGGAATTATACAACTACCGATGAGTGATGTTGAGGGGTTGTGATTGTGCCATTAATCTCCATCACGGGTGTTGAGGGGTTGTGATTGTGTCATTGATCTCCACCTTGTGTAGTTTGGTAGTATGTATGAAGCGTGTGGGACAACGCTTGTAATCCGCGTATCCGATTGTGTCTTGTGTTGTTATGGTTTATGGATTATCACTTACGAGCCAATATAATGTAAATGATTAATGTTAAGCATGGGATGCTTGTAAATGATGCAAGGATGCATGAGATGCTTGGTGAAGCATGAGCAAAGGTTTATTTGCTGATTTAAATGTTGCATATGAGCATGTTTTAGAAAGTGCATTGATGTTCTTGAAGGGACATGTTTTATGTAAAGGCATGAGATATGAAATGGTGGTTTTGCCAATGGTGTGAAATGCATTGATGAATGTTACATAGTGGCCCTCACTAAGCTTTGTGCTTACGCTCTTTTGTTTCATCAATGCAGAAAACTAGGCATTCGAGGTAGCAAGTAAGCAAGGGGAATCCAAGCTTTTTAATCTTGCAAAGTATGGGGCTTTACTTCGGTGTAATAAAAGGCAATGGGTGGGATTTATACTTTGAATGGTTGAGGATGTTTCCCTTTACTTTGAGCATGTTTGGTGGTTTATCCTTGAGTTGTAATTGGCCATTATGGTTTGATTTTGGATGTAAATGTTGGTTTTAGCTTGTTATGGCTTTGGTGGACTAGGGAGCATGCCTTTAGTATCTATGTTTGCATGATGGATGACATGTCGTAGCTAATGCCTCAAAATGATGATTGTTGGTGTGTCTCTATGTTGTATGCATGTTGTGGCATGTTTCGGGAATGTTTCGAATATGAAAAGGTGTATTGGAACGCCCTTGCCTGTTTCGGAATAGAGGCCTGAAATGGCCATGAGGTTTCGGAACGGGTAGGGACGTACCGAAACGGTTTTGCTACTGAAAAGGGGTGTTTCGATATTGGTCTTGGAACGCACCCAAGTATCGAAACGGTGAACCAAGTTTCGAAACGACCGTTTCGATATATGGCCATCCGTTTCGAAACGCCTGACCATTGAGTTTGAATTTGAACTGTTTTAGGTTTCTGTTTCTTACTTTTTGGTCCCTGAGTTTTGGTTGCTTAATTTAACGGGTATGAATTATCTGTTTGAGATGAAATTTGACATGATGGAATGTTATATGATTAGTTATAGATCGGTAACATTAAAACTTGTTTAGTCCTTATAATTCTAGAAATTTACATTTTAGTCCCTAAAAGACGTTTCTATGCCATTGAACCCCTTCTTAGGTTTCGTTCGTTGTGTCATTTCCACTGAAATGATTTTCTAATCATATAGGTTAATAATGAGCATTTAGAAAAGATAAAAAGGAAAAAATGGGTCGTTAATCAAGGTTGACTTTCGAGTTGACTTTGGTTTTCCCCATGTAATCTTCGTAGTTCGGGTCGAGCGTCTAGGCCGGGATAAGGGGGTTACAGTATCGGTACAGATTTTGCTTAGTAGAATTTGTCTCAAAAGTCAAGTAAAAATTGCATCAGTGCGCCTAGGGGCGTATAAATAAGGGTTAAATGAAAATTAAAGTTTGATGATTCAAACAACTGACAAGGAAACAGTAATATCATTAAATGCAAAGATTTGAAAATCTTAAGACCCCGTTCGAAATGGGTTAGATTGTATCGATACACTTAACCAAAATCTCAAACCCATATGAAGGTCATATCGATACGGGTACAACTGTATTGGTACGCTTTGGCAATTAAAATTTTAGTAGCTAAAACTCGTATCAAAACACCTAAGGGTGTATCGACACACTTGGGTGTTTTTGGTTAGTTGAGTATTAAATACTTAGAAAAATTTTGGGGTTTTAAGTTTTTGACTTAGAAACAAATTTTACTTCAAAATCCTTGTCATTTTGTGAGACTTTTGAATACTTAAAAATTTATTTACTTTTACAATTTGATCCTTAAATAATATGTTATATCAAAATTAAACATAGGTTTTATAATTTCAAATGGCCACAAAAAGCCTTACTAAACGGAAAAAAAATGGTTTGAACAACCAAAGTGTCATTTGTCTACAACCACCAGGGAGTGCTCTAGCGCGTTATCAGAAAGGTGGTCTACCTCTACAACTCGAGAATCATGGCCCATGACCTCAGAAGGGTCAATAGTAGAAGGGACAAGTTCCTTCATTACCTCCTTATGCACAAAGGGAATAAGCACCATAAGGGCGCCTTCCCAGGACTCCCTTAAGGGATTATAAACATTGAACGGAACTTCCTCCTCTGTCACATCCTAGCAGTAGCGGAGGTTCAAATTCCTTAAATCTAATGACCCCATCGCCACTTGAACGGCATACAAAAGGCTAGGTTCGCACTTATTTGCATACTCGACATACTCTCGCAGCAACGCATCCGATCTATACCTAAGGGCTTTCTCCCTTCCAACCTTGTTTCAAGCTATTGGATCTTCTGCCTCAAGCTTCTATCCAACTTTTCTTTCTCCTTTCAAATATGGACCAATGATCTCTCATTCTCCTCGACTTCAGCAATAGCCCTTATGGCCGCCTCTTTCTCCTTGTGGGCCTCCGCTTGAGCTATAGCATGATTCCCCTGAGCCTCTACTAATTGTTGTCTAAGGGACACCATCTCATCACCCATAGAGGTGATTTTGTTATTTGCCTCACCAAGTTCCTTCGATCGGGTAACCAACTCTTCCTACTATCGGGCACAAACTGCATCACCCTTGGTGAGGGCCAGACATACCTCCCTATATGCCTCGCGAAGAGAAAGCTGCAAGTTACCCACAAACCGGCGGGCTTCCATATAGTGAACCCCTAGAAGTTTGAAGAAACGAACGTGGAACCTCCTCTACCAACCTCCGAAGACTATACCACCGAAATCTCCGGAATGACACTGCCCTTAGTGGATCGAGTTACTTGATCAGGGTTTTTTCTCTAGAGAACTTGCGATCGAGTGCCATATGATCACAAATATAGCTAGGATAAAATGGTTGCAATAAGGATGGAAGAAATACCTGCAAAAATTGGATTATCTCCCACTAAAGGGGGATAGGGCCCCATGCCCCCACATAGCACAAAAGTCCTAGGATCGGACCTTCTTCTAGAGGTGGCAAACGGGTTATTCGGATCAAGTTCAATTCGGATCAGGTTCGTTTTGACTGCATTCGATTTCGGTTTTGTTTAGGTTGGAACAGGTCTAATTCGATTTTAATTTGGGTCTATAGTAATTCAGGCCAGGTATTAGTCTAGATAGGGTCACATCGGTTTGGCTAGTTTTTGGGTCGGTTGATTTCGAGTCGGGTCAAGATCGGTTTAATAGGAGATCGATATGTTTCGGTCGGGTTTTCATACCAGATCAGTTTTTTAAATCCATATATGGCTTTATAAAGCCAATATATTTGACTTTTTAGTGAGTTGTGCGACAATTCACATCAAATCTTTCATTATTTCTTTTTTTATTTCGGATTGCCTTCGGTTCAGATGAAATCGGATAGGGTCCATTTAGATTGATTGAAAATCAGTTCAGGTCTGTTCCGTTCGGTTGAAAAATCGGAACGGGACTATATCGGTTCAACTAAAAATTGGGTCGGTTTCAATTTGGTTCGTGATTAGTGTTCAAATTTGAATATATTTTGTTGATTATTATTCCCTGTTGTCGATTTATTGCTACTAATTTGGTTTCGTTTTACTTATTTTTGGTGCAGAAACCTATTTTCTAAAACCAGCAGTAAGAAGGGCGCATTTTGCATTTTTTGGTCGTGGGCACGACATACTCCGACCTGGCAGAATCCACAGTCCAATTAGCGACGACTTCTAGAAGACAACCCAGTCAGCAGAATCGAGAAAGTAGTTTGGACGAACGAAATCACCTAGAGTTAGAATTGGACTTGAATTGGAATTAAATATTTGGGATTTATTTGGAATTAACTATAAATCAGCTTCATATTTGTTTAAAGAATTATATTAAACAATTACTTAGGAATTTAGTTTGCCGTCAATTAGGATTCAAGTGTTTGAATGTTCTTAGTATTTTATTTTCTTTAGGTATCTCAAAGCTATAAATATCCCCATAGATTCAAGCTTTGAACTCATATTGGAATTTGTATTTTCCCTTGGTGAATTCTATAAGAATTGATTTTCTTTTCATCTTTTGTTTTATTTTCTTTCTTTATTTTCTTTATACCAAATGCTAAGCATGATCCAATCCATGCTTAGCTAATTTTCATTTAGCCGAAAGCTAAGCAACAACTCAATATGATTCGTGAGAATTGAAAAAGCTATTCATACCTTCATATTTCTTTCTTGATTTTCGGCATCATTGGATTGGCAATCGGTCTTTCCTTTAAACATCTCAACACCTTCAAACCAAAAAGCGCGCATTGGTTTGATCGACATTTTAATCTACTGTTGGGGAGAAGAGTATGCTTGTAGCAAATTCAACTCCCTAAGAACAAACTTAGCAGCGGTCCGTTAAGAAAAATAAGATCGGATTCGACTCTCATTGAGACACTATAATCTGAACACAGGCTTTTCCAGCACTGAAGAAAACATTGGAGTTAACATCGATAGACGACGTTGATCCCAATCAAGGACTAAATTCTAAGGATTGACCTTGGAAAATTAGTTCACCAGAGAGAAGAGTAAGTTACAATGATTGGGCCTTGTAGACTGTAACCGGTAAAAATCTAAAGTAAAACCAATTTTAGTGATCGAGACAGATTGAAAAGAAGCGAAGCTAGAGGCTATTCCTCATCAGAATTATTTTCAATTATCTACTTTTCTTATTTTTATTTATTTAGATTCAAATCAATATTGGAAATTCCTTAGTCCCTGTGGACCGACCCTTCTTCTCTTTACTACGCTTATTTTCTATTTATTTGATATTAATGCTTATTTATTTGACAGTTTACGACGCTTGTCAAATTGGTGTCGTTGCCGGTGACTTCGGCAAAGTTACTAATATCGTTTGTTTTGATTTATGACCAGGAAAAATCTGGGCAAACTGGCAGATTTTGTACCAGAGATTGAAGCATTAGCCCGAAGACTACACACATAAACACTTTGAGAACAAAGACAACAATAGCAAGAACAAAGACTGCGACAACAAAAAGTTGAACGAGATCTTAAAATATCCACTGAAGCAGAAGCACACTTCGAGTACACCAATGTAGAACCAATTCCGGTGGGAGACAACGACCAAAGCATTCGTGCACTTGTTGTGATACATGACGATCAACAATTGTTGTTCATTACATTCCCGAATGCAGAAACGCCATTCGCACTCAAGACGGGCTTGATACATCTTTTACTGACCTATCATGGTTTGCCCAGTGAAAATCTGCATAAACATCTAAAGGAATTTCACATGGTTTGCTTAAGCACCAAACCACAAAGAGTATCCGAAGACCAAATCAAACTCTGTGCTTTCTCTTTTTCTTTGGCCGATGTGGCTAAAGATAGGTTGTTTGATTTACCGTCCAATTCAGCTACTACATGGATTGACATGGCTCGACTTTTTCTTGACAGGTTTTTCCCTGCAGCTAAGGCGAGCGAACTAAGGAGAAATATCTTGAGCATCTGACAAGAAGATATTGAGTCGTTATACGACTATTGGGAGAGGTTCAAGAAGTTGTGCGCGAATTGTTCACAACAGGGAATGTTGGAACAAACACTTCTCTAGTATTTCTACAAAGGATTAACCCCTATGGAAATGAAGATGATCAATGCAGCAAGTAGAGGAGCACTTGTAAACATGACTCCAACTGCGACAAGGAATTTAATTTCTACTATGGCCATTAACTCTCAACAGTTTCGCCCTCCCAGTGAACCCTCTCAACGGGTTCATGAGATAAGTACTCCTTCCATTGATGCAAAAATTGACAAACTTACTAATTCAGTTGAAACCTTACTTACAGGTAAAACAGTTCAGGCTCGCGTATATGGAATTTGTGCCATGGTCGATATACAACAGACTGTTGCTTGATGTTTTAGGAAGATACAACAACATATGTAAATGACGTAGGGAATTTCCCAGGACCTCCCTAGGGGCAATATGATCCTCATTCGAACACATGTAATCCTGGATGGAAAAATCATCCGAATCTTAACTATGGAACAAATGAAAAGTACAACCAATCATATCAACCGCGCCCATTTATGCCTCAACTACAACACCCGCAGAAATCATCCCTGGAGGCCATAGTAGAAAGGCTAGCACTGAGCACAGAAAAGTTTCAACTAAAGACCGAAGCACACTTTCAAGAAATTAACAAGCAGATGAGTCAACTAATGTTAGCAATGAGTCGTTTAGAATCCAGAGGGAAGCTGCCATCGCAAACCAAGGCAAACCCGTGAGAAAACATTAGTGCAATCACCCTTCGGAGTGGCACTTTTATCGCACCACCAGACCCTAAAGATGTTGCCACAAAACCTCTAGAGAAAGATGAATTGGAGTCCCAAAAAGGGGGAAGGAGTTGTTGACGCAGGAACCCATAAGAAGAAGAAAGCCGAGTTACAGACTCCTCCTGCATTATCTCCCTACACTACTCCACCTCCCTTTCCTTCGAGGTTAGTTAAACGCGACAAACAAGCCGAGGAAAAGGAGATACTTGATGTTTTTCGAAGAGTGGAGATCAACATACCTTTTCTTGAGGTAATCCGAAAAGTACCGAGATACGGCAGATTCCTGAAGGACCTTTGTACAACCAAACAGAGACTTACCAACAATGAAAAGGTAAATTTAAGGGAACACGTCTCAACTGTTTTCCAACGAAATCTTCAACCTAAGCTAAAAGACCAAGGTATGTTTGCTATTCCTTGTAAAATCGGTAAGGTAGGAATTAAACGTGCTATGCGTGATTTAGTTGCTTCCATAAACTTTATGCCTCTTTCTGTTTACAACTTGCTTCCAGAAACTAAAGCAATGATACAGTTGGTTGACCGATCCATGATATACCTAGAAGGAATCCTCGAGAACATCTTAGTTAAGGTAAACGAACTTATTTTTTCGGCGGATTTTTATTTCATCGACATGGAAAACAACCGATTAAACACTTATTCAGAAATCTTTCTCGATCATCCCTTCCTTAGTACGGCGCATACAAAAATCGATGTAAGAAGCGGAATTCTTCCAATGGAGTTTGACGGTGAGGTTGTTAAGTTTGAAGTTTACAAAGCAATACGATATCCTGATAATGTCGCTAGTATTAATTTTATTGATGTTATTGAACTCGTCGTTGAAGAGTTTTTTTAGCCTAACTTTGTTGATAATTTGTGCAAGGAATTGGAGGACTTCGAAAACAAAACCAGGGAGTTTGAGAAAAAAAATTCTATTGATTCCGATTCAAGCCTTACTCCGTCTAAATCTAAACCCTTACTTCCCATTTTGCAGGCACCAGATATTGAATCGAAACCACCACCGAAACATTTAAAGTACTTATTTTTTAGCAAATGAGATACCTTGTCAGCGGTTAATTTAAACTAGCTTTCAAAGAAAAATCTATGAGAATGTTCGAAGCTACAATGATAAAATGAAGGAACTTTATGATCGTAGAATTTCTCGTAAAAAATTTCTTCGATGGAATAAAACAAATGAAGCGGAGGGAGCATCTCTCTCGGAACTTGTAGTCTGAATCAGGTCGTCGAGCTAACAACGTTAAATAAAGTGCTAAATGGGAGGCAACCCATTCTCTATTTTCATTTTTTTAATTTTTACCTTTTTATTTTATTACTTTACTTCATTTTCGGTTTTTTATTTCTTTATATTATTATTTGAATACAATATGCACAGGTTTCCAAGATCGTATGACATAGACAGTGGTGCATGAAGGGCATGAAAAATGAAAAAGGAGTTAAGGGGCATCTAAGACTTTCTGCGCCATCAGTTAGGGATGAGCTACAGTACATGTGAATTAAGGAATTGGTGGGAGAGTTCATAACAAAGATGGGGGCATTTTTGACCTTACACAAGTCTAGTTACAACTAAACCTAGTTCCCAAAAAAATTCATTCCCTAGACTCTGCCACATCCTTCATTTTCCCCTATCTGTAATCTCAAGAACTTTGTAGCCTCCATCCATATTTCGTCCTATTCCACAAACTGACAACAAATCAAACCCATTCTCAGCTACAACCCTCACCTCATTGATTCACCACCCCTCCTCCGTTCGCGCACCTGACCCACACTCCGGCCATCGCGTCATCATGATTCGTATAAGAACCCATGGTCTCGCCCACGATCCGGTATTTTTGAACCGCATGCGGAACCAATTCATGGTCGTGTCATGCGTGGTGGACGTTGACATTGATTCTACACCATCGTGGTCACCAGCAACAACCGCACGACGCCCCTGAACCAGACCCAATGCTCATTGCCGAAACACATTCTTTTGCGTCGGGAGCTTCAGTGTCGATCTATATTCTGAAATCTTCTCTCTCGAGTAGCCAAACTGACCACAATGGCATGACCAAGCAGTCATCACACCGAACAGCCACGACAATAAATACGGGGAGTATCTCTATTCCTTCTATTATTTTTTAATTTTGTATTGGGACAATACACTTAAAGTGACGGGGTAGAGAGATAAATCAAATTTTCCCTTAGATATCTATATGCTTTGGTTAAATATGTTGAATCTTCTATTGAACTTCATTTGTCTTGCTAAATATTTTGAAATGCCATGCTTGTTTGAAACACACTTTATTTTGAATTTGAAACACATGATAGCGGATGGCATGATTATTGCTTTTTCTTGATTTGTTTTGATATCCCATGGGTTTATTAGTTGAAATGCATTTGACTCAATGCATGTTACACATTCCGGTAAGATTTGAGCCTAAAAGAGCAATTCATTACATTCTTGCTCATATGCTTGTTTGATTGAGTGTGTCGAACTTGGGATAGATATTCTAGAACTTGTACTTAAATGCATTTTGAGACTATATATGAACTTGATGTTTTAACATGATAGGGTCACTTAGGATTAACCCACTTCTCTACCCAAAATTGCTTACCCTTTCGTATCCCCTAGTTAGCCATTTTGTGCCTTTACCCTTTTCTTTGTTTTTACCACGTTATAAACTCGAAACCTTTTTATTTTTACCCTCTTTTGTTACCCTTGTCAAGACAGAGATTGATATACACCGCGAATAAAAAATGAGGAAATTACAGCAAAGAATAAACTTTTCAAAAAAGAAAAAAAGAGAAAAAATCATATTCGAATTGTGCTCGAACAAAAAAATAAAATAAAAAACAGATTTGAAAAAGAAGGAAAAAATTTGATTGCTTGATTTTTGTTACGCCTCTTTGCATTTGTTTACTTTGTTTATTTCGTGGCTTGAAGTTATATATTTTTGCATCTCTTGTCTTGATGATTAACCCATATTTTTTTCCTTTTTCTCAACATTTACCTAAGCCCCGTTACAACCCATTTAAGACCCTTTGATTATTGCATCTTGTTCTTACAAGTAGTGGAGATTTTATTTTCTTACAGACCTATGGTAATATCATGTTTAGTTCTGACTTTGAGCATTTTACACCCAAAATACTTTGAGTGAATCGAGTGAATCCCTGTGAGGGTGTTGAGTTTGGTTGCATTGAGGTTGATAGATAAATGGGATATCATGATTTTGCTTAACTTTATCCTACTTGTGTTTTCCTCTTGATTGATGTTTTATTTTGAATAATTGTTGTGACTTGACTTGAATGAATTTTCGGGATACAAGGCGAGACATAGGAAGGAAAATAGAGTTTTTAACATGTTTTAATTGAATCATACTTGAGGACAAGCATGAGGTAAAGTGAGGGGGAATTTGATGAGTGTTCAAATTTGAATATATGTTGTTGATTATTATTCCCTATTGTCGATTTATTGCTACTAATTTGGTTCCGTTTTACTTATTTTTGGTGTAGAAACTTATTTTCCAGAACCAGCAGTAAGAAAGGTGCATTTTTCATTTTTTTTTGACGGTGGCCGAAGTCATGGGCACGACATACTCCGACCTGGCAGAATTTACAGTCCAGTCAACGACAACTTCTAGAAGACAACCCAGTCAGCGGTATCGAGGAAGAAGGTCGGACGAACGAAATCACCTAGAGTTAGAATTGGACTTGAATTGGACTTAAATATTTGGGATTTATTTGGATTTAACTAGGAATCAACTTCATATTTGTTTAAAGAATTATAGTAAACTATTACTTAGGAATTTAGTTTGCCGTCAATTAGGATTCAAGTGTTTGAATGTTCTTAGTATTTTATTTTCTTTAGGATTATCTCAAAGCTATAAATAACCCCCTTAGGTTCAACCTTTGAACTCATATTGGAATTTGTATTTTCCCTTGGTGAATTCTATAAGCATCTATTTCATTTTCATCTTTTGTTCTATTTTCTTTATCTATTTTCTTTATACCAAATATTAAGCATGATCCAATCTATGCATAGCTGATTTCCATTTAGCCGAAAGCTAAGCGTCAACTCAATCTAATTCGTGAGAATTGACAAAGCTATCCATACCTTCAGATTTCTTTCTTGATTTTCGGCATCATTGGATTGGCAATTGGCCTTTCCTTTAAACATCTCAACACCTTCAATCCAAAAAGCGTGTGTTGGTTTGATCGACGTTTTGATCTACCATTATGAAGAAGAGTAGGCTTGTAGAAAATTCAACTCCCTAAGAATCAACTTAGCGGCGGTTCGCTAAGGAAAATAAAGATCGGATTCGACTCTCATCGAGACACTATAATCTGAACACGAGCTTTTCCAGCAATAAAGACAACATTAGAGTTAACATTGATAGCCGACGTTGATCCCAAACAAGGACTAAATTCTAAGGATTGACATTGGAAAATTAGTTTACCAGAGAGAAAAGTAAGTTACAAGGGTTGGACCTTGTAGACTCTAACCGGTAAGAATTCGAAGTAAAACCAATTTCAGTGATCGAGACAGGATTGAGAAAAAAAAAAGCGAAGCTGGAGGTTATTCCTCATCAGAATTATTTTCAATTATCTACTTTTCTTGTTTTTATTATTTTTATTTATTTAGATTTATTCAACTCATCTTGCTAAACCCCTTTTTACTTTCTTACAGATTTCTTGGTTAAAGGTCAATTCAAATCAATATTGAAAATTCCTTAGTCCCTATAGACCGACCATTATTCTCTTTACTACGCTTATTTTCTATTTATTTGAGATTAAGGCTTATTTATTTGACAGTTTATGACGCTTGTCAGTTTGGTTTATTTCGAGTTTCAGATCAAATTCGAATCACCCTGTTTGGGTCGATATCAGGTTTTGGATCGGATAAAATCAGTTTGGGTCTCAGGTTAGTTTGCCACCTCTACCTTCTTCCACCCACGATAACCTTCAAAGAAGTAGGTGCTAACACAACTATCCCCTCCGAAACTGACAATCCCGCACTACCCTTACTTCTTTTCTCCTCGGGGAAGACTTTCTCCTTCAGGATCCCCAGGGTGGGGAGTTTAGGAAAGCGACTTTCACACTCAGTTGCCATCAAGGCCCAACCCCTAGTAGGAACCTCAAGTTTTGAACCACGAAGAGAGCCAAATCCCCTCTCTCACAACCGGGAGGCACCCATAGAGTTTCCCTCTTTCTCCCACAGACAGCACTGAACCGACCCACTAGAGTCACCATTGGCGCACACGTCGTCGCAACACTTGAAGGCAGAACCTCATCATCTGCAAAACACCAAACGAAAAGCTAGGCATATTGCAAAATAATAAACTTCAGCAAAAGCCAAACGCTCACCACTACCAAAAAAGAGCAGGAAAGACTACTATCCATTGGTGACCGCTAGAAAAAACCAGGATAAGTGGTCAGCGAACCCACCAGAGCCCTTGCACGATCAAATTCCTTCTTGCACGCAAACACTTGTGCCAAATATGCATTCGGCTTAGTATCACATGCAACATCACATTAAGGGGAATAACCTTTGGGCTCCCTCCCCTACCACCTGCGACACCACCCGAGGACGATCCCAGCAACGAGTTAAAGTTACTGTTCTTGGACGCCCTACCCCTTGTTGACATCGTGAAGCTAACCCTAATAGGCATCGACGTGCCCAACTCTGCCACACCATCATCCTCCACCTTTATCACCTCATTTGACGCTTTTGAACCCTCCACCACCACGTACTCGTCAATTTGGGCACGCCAATCTTCGATTGTCTTAGTCTTCAGAGTCAAATCACCATGAAGCTTGCCCCACCTTATACCGAAGTCGATGACCATGATCGACGTGAACAACATTCGTAGGTTGCTAGTTAATTCCCCTCATCTGCTTCACTTCCCACAAGCACTTGGGATATACCCTCTGTTCTCCCAAACGGCCAAGCAGCCTTACCCCCCCCCCCACGCCTGAGGTAGGCCTATAGCCATCTACCAATTGGTGAGTTTGGGGGACTCTGATCGTGAAGACACACAACAAAAAAATCGCTAGAGATTGATATCACTCCTAACATTCAACCAACCTCCTCCTCTCATGGCAGCAAATTGACTCGTCTCTTAGAAGTTCAACCCTAAGTTACTGATCCTCAAGTCCCTCCCTGGTATCCTCCACCTAAGCGGGAAATCAAAATCCCCCAAGTATCATCTGCGTCACCTTAATACATTTAGTGTGTTCCAACGTCAACACCTAAGAGCTTTTCCCTCCCACAAAAATGATCCCCTACAGAATAACTCTTAGAGCGCCTCCTCACGAGACCCAATAGATTGGGAGAATTCGCGGGTTAACATGGGCAAGAGCAAACATCCACCTCAGCACTCTCACGAAAGGAGTCCAACCCTTCTCTACACATTTGACGAGATAGCCGATGATGATCCGACAAGACACTCTCGTCAGTTGCCTTAGAGCAACACAATAATCCATCAGCAGACCGCGCACAAAATGATGAAGCGGCAAATGGAACCCGACCTCTAATAAAAAAAGAGGCAGGTAGAACCACTCTGCCATACCATCCACCCCATCACCATCATCGCTCAAGCAAAATCTCACCCTTAAAATTTCAAACTCGAACTCAAAGTTTGACCATTGTAGACCACAACACTCTAGCAACTTCTTCGCTTCGTTAATACTAACCTGACACTCAATCTCATCGCTTACTACATCAACGAAAAGTTTTTCCTCAACCCTCCTTGCTAACGCTCTTACCCTCACCATGATTAGTGGTACACAGACAAAGCATGAAAGTTTAGACGAAAATGTGTCCTACAAATCGACCTTACCTAAAGGTAAATAGAAAATAAAACCAGACTCTCAAGCCACCTCAGCAATTTATAGCGCACATGGCGGATTTTCCCGAGAACATCCTTCCCCACGAATGCAAATCAAACGTCCAGATCTCAGATGAGTGCCACTTTATGACACCCCTTCGACTAAGTGGGGACTAGTGTTGTACCTCTGTCAAACGTCTCCAGAAAACCCTACCTTCCAAGAAAGCGCCTCCGTCCCCACACCACGCTCCAAGCACCAAGGAGCCCGGAGCTCCTCCCTCGAACACCTTCTACATCTCTAGACTCACAAGCTCTGAAGACTCAATAGCTATCACTAGGCCTAGAACGGTCCCATCAAGCATCACTCCATCTATAGCACCAAGGGGAAATAAATACACTCAAGATCAAAGACAAAGGGGGTGCTCCCACAACTATTATCCCGCTCTCTCACCAAATGGCTCCACTCACCCATTCTACATTGTTCGCGACTCTCGGCCCCAATCCAACCAAGGGTGAACTGCCTAAATCAACGACCAACCATGATCCTCTGTGGATCTCAGCTCGTCCCACGACAGGTGAACCACCAATCATTATCGTCCAACCACCCCTCAAAAACCATCTCCACCGCATTGTCTGGTGTCACCCATAATCGGCATCAACAATAAGATTAATGTATATTATGCAAACAAAGCTGCTCAAACTTGAATCAAGAATAACATTTTTTCCTACTAAATGTCTCTAACATTTGACTGAATAGGCATTTTGTCTCTTTTTTGAACTATTTTAATCCTCAATATTTTATTTTGGGCCAAAAATAATCCCACCAAGGACGAAAATCGTTAGTCCACATCCTGAAATGACGTGACAAACTTGCATGACATTGTCGTGACAATTATAGATAGACAAAGGTGATGATTTTGACATAATGACATGCCGACCAAAAATATTTTTATAAAACCATATAAATTATCAAAGTAAATTTTTGGTTGATGTGTCATTCTGTCAAGTCATCTAAAGGTCTTGAGTATTGACTAATAGTTTTCATTCCAGGGAGACCATATTGACCCTAAATGAAAGTTAGAGTGCTTAAAAAAGAATATAGACCAAAATAATTATTTAGTCAAACGTTATAGGTAATTTTTAATATTATGCCTTCTGCTAAAATCATTCAATAAGTTCATATATGTAATCAAGGTAGTATATGTTCATAGATATTTTTAACCCTTTGACAAGGTGCATACACCATGTAGACAAAACGATTTGAACTTGTATCTCCTAAGATGAACATCATCCGTTTTTCCACTTAGTCACTTGTTAGGTTCTAAAAATTTAGAATTAGTATTTCGGTGCTTAAAATTTGAATAGCGCTGCATGTTTTATTATATACATAAATTTATAATTTTATGCGCATGGAATAATTTATTTTTAATATTTAACACGCATGAGTGAAATTTTTATTCAAGAAATAGAGAAATTATTTTATGCATTTACCAATAATTAAAACAAAAAGGAAAAACAAGGTTAAAACAGATAGAGGCCAACGTGAAAGTGGAAAACATGTGGAGAGGCACATAAAACGTCACAATTAGAAGTTGCCTCTTGGCTTAGGCAAAAAGCCTAAATCCAAATGATAAATTGGTAACCAACTAAAACAAGCGCTTCTTTTTTCTTTTCACGCAACAAAACCAAAATTGAAGATGCCTCACAAAACAAGAAATCCGCCTGAATCTTCCTCCACTTGCACCAAACATCACCGCAAAATCCCCCAATACAGTTCCTATCATCGTAGTGACAACGATGATAACAACAACGTCAACGGAGATGAATCGGAACAAGCAGGGAGCGAGAATTATGACTATGACGACGATGATCTTGCTTCCGACTTTTCCATCAGCAACCCCCCCAGAAGCAGTGGTTCAAGTGAAGCAGCGGCCTCTTTGAATTCAGTCTCAGAGTCATCAGCCATGGCCACTTCATATATCAACATCGCCCCATTACCCATATTTCACGGCAGTCCCGAGGAGTGCCCGATGACACATTTAAGCAGGTTTGTCAAAGTTTGCCGCGCAAACAATGCCTCTTCTGTTGAAATGATGATGAGGATCTTCCCGGTCACACTCGACGACGAGGCCGGCCTTTGGTATGATCTTAACATAGAGCCGTTCCCTTCACTCGGTTGGGAAGAAATAAAGGCGTCTTTCGTGCAGGCATACAATAAAATCAAAGTGAAAGAGCAGATGAGGAATGAACTGTCGATGATGAATCAAGGGGACGAGGAGTGTGTGCGGTCGTATTTTCTTCGACTGCAGTGGGTTTTACAGAGATGGCCGGACCATGGGATCTCCGAAGATTTTCTTAAAGAGATATTCGTTGATGGACTGAGGGAGGATTTCCAGGGCTGGGTTATTCCTCGGAAACCTGAATCCATGGGGGAGGCCTTGAGGCTTGCTTTTGCTTTCGAGCAACTGAAAAGCATCAAAGGTTCTTCAAGGAAGAATGGAGGAGTAGAAGAGGATGAAAGACAGAGGTTTGGCGGGAAGATGACGAGTCAGTGTCAGTGTTCGAAGCACCATTGTTGGAAGAAGCAGCTTCAAAGAACCAACAGCCTTATTTCCAGATATTCTAATGCACAGTGATTTCCTTTTTCTACTTATTATTTATGGTGTGATGTTTCATATTTATCATAATGATATTATTATTTAAAGAATTCATAAATATTTATCAAGTCAATGGTGGATCTATGTGTACCGTAAGGCGATTTGTGTCCAACTTAAACTTTTTCAAGTTCATACACTTATCTTTAATTTTATTAATTTTTATAAATTTTAATATTTATAACTTGTTTTTGAGATTTTATATGCACCCACATATCTGTCATTATTTTAAGTTCTTCAATGAGAGTTAGATGATCAACACCCATTTAATTGAACATCTTAGATGAGAAAGATTTGAAGAGATAAAGTTTTAGGAAGAGCAATGTAAGTTGTTCATAATAGTTCCATGCATCCATGTTAGTTACTACTTACTACATGCCCTAAGGTTATATGTTTGCATTAAAGTAGTAACTCTAGTTTTTTTATTATGTTTTATGAACTTGGAAAGCTTCCAAGGCAGGTTCATAATATAGTGATTATGGAATAGTTGAACTTAAAACAAGTTGCCTTCACACCAGTTAATTACTATTCTAATCATTTCACGTGAACCATACTCACTACTTAGAATTACAATGCTTGTTTCTGTCCTTTCTTTATGCAAACATCAAATCAAAGAATCTGCCCACCCAGCAGATAAACCAAGTACCCCCTGAAACTAGGATGATTAAATTAAGCAATGTACACGTGCTTTCAATCTAATCTAATCCTACTAACCCTATCAATTCTAACCACATCTTAGTTATAATTATACAGATAAGTCCACATATTGCAAATTGTGAAGAGCTGCTGAAGAAGCCTCACTCTTCCATTCTGCAGTGGAGGGAGCCCTTCACCAAACACCCAAATGCTACATCACACTCATAAAACCCAATCTGCAAAATTTCAGCATTACAATTGATCAGCACCTACTTTAAATTACTGCACCACCAACTCTCTTTTTTTTTTAATATTCTCAACCTTAACATCAAGAATGGCTGTAGAACTAAATAAACCCTCAACATAAATCAACCTTTCAATCAAATAAGAGCATATATTGTAACATAAGTCTATGTTTTGATTTGTTACAATTAGCTCCTATTTCAATTGTAACATAAATAAGTCTTCCAAACCAAATTTTCATTGAATTTACACATTCAAAATAGTTTACAAAGTCAAATTTTAACAAAAGTTATCATGTGCTCACTTTACATAGTGAGACTACCAGACAAGAACATTCACCACCATCTATATCATCAGTGAACACCAATCACACCACGCGAAAGAAACACACACACACACACAAAAAGAAACTGTAAATGATTCTACAGCAAAACAGGTAATTTGAAAATAAGCATATAAATCTGAGCAACTTTCAAGAAATCAAATGATTAAAGCCTGTAACACACAGGAGCATTTCAACATACCTGAATGGGCTCAAGATCTAGGTGAACGTCCAGCATCAGATCCAGATGCTGAGGAACTTTCACTATCAGAGTCTACAACAAACATTTATATATGTTAAAATAATAAAACATAATTTACTCCCGCTAAATATCTAGTAAGAAATAAACCATCATACCACTTGAAGAAGACCCAGAATCACTGCTAGAACTACTTGAACTACTCGACCTACTAGCAGTATCACCATCTTTTTCTTCAGCAAGTGGTATGGACACATTCTGCTCATCTGCAGGTAGATATATAATCATTTAGATACCAGTCTAACCAAGCATGTACCAAACAATGGATCACTCTTAACATAAAAACTTACTAGTTGTAGTTTCCTCGGGCATTTTCACCGAAACAGGAGCTACAGTCTGCAACTAAATACAATAAATGCATGAAATTAGAAACTCCCAGGAAAAGATTATTTCATAAGAAACTATGACAAAAAACTTACTTTTTCAGGTACAATCTGCTCAGGATCTGCTTTGGCTTGAATGAAACGTTCAGCCTTTCTCTTGTGTTTGCTCAAGTTTTTCTTGTAGTTGGTAACAAATCTATCTAGCTCCCAAAGAGTCTCGGTATCCACACTATCAATGTCTACTTCGATTTCATCATCATGTTGATGGACAGCTGAATTCCTTTTCTTAATAATCTGTACAATGTTGTCCAACTTCTCTAAAGGCAAACTCTGAAGGTTAGTGCTAAGCTTCTGCTTCTCCTCATAAGTCATATCCCTCTTATAAGGATCCTTTGCTTTGGGCTTTTTTTGAACAGGAGTCCTAACCAAAGGAGTAGTAGCTATTAGTTTTGGTGACGGATCAACAGGGAATGTCATCGATCTATCCAAGATCCTTCTTGTATCAATTGGAGGTGGTAGCATTGAATGTGCCTTTCTTGGTACTGCCATACGAAGACTCACTTCATATTCTATGGCAAGTTTCATATCTCGAATATAATCTGCCTCTATAGAAGCCCATTTGCCCTCAAATATTTTTGATAACTGTTCTGCCATTACATGAACATCTTGTCCCTTAGGATTATACGTCATAGCATTATGAAACGTCAGTCTCACATCCTCTGCAAACTCTCTCGGTGACTTGTACCAGTTCTTGCTAAGCCTTGCTTTCACAGTGCCCAGATCCATGGGATGCTTAATGACACTATAATAATCATGCAAACCCAAACCTTTGACATCAACAGGGGCATTAAAGACCCAACCATGCTTGTGCTTCATTAGTCTTTCAAGCAAAGAACTACAGTTTTTAAAGAACTTGTTATCCATGACAAATCCATGTGTGAATTTACCTCCTCCTTGCTTCTTCCCATTTAACTTCAGCTTCTTGTTACTCTCAGCTGGCGGAAACTTATCTTTAGCAAGCAAAAACTCAGAATTTCGATAAAACTGATTTGCCTTGGGTGTTCTCTTCTCCTTCTCCATATTTTCAATTGTTCCCTGACTATTCTCCAAGGACGAAATATTCAACTGATTCAAAGGCCTTGATTTCTTAACATGCTCCTGGGAAATGCCCACTGAAGCCACCCCTGGTTGAACCATGTCGAAACCATAATCAACAGCTTTATTCAAAGGAACAGGGGAGTTACCAAACCCACTTATTTCATGTTCCTTAGCTTCAATCCTCTTCACCAAATCCCTCACCAAATCAAGCTCCCTCACCAACTTCTTTCTCAGTTCCCCCACCTCCTGCTTTGACCCTGAAGTCAAATTGATCTTCACCTGGTTCTCTGAACTGGGTTTCACCGCTCCGGCCACAGCCGGCTGCTTTTTAAGACTTGAACAGTCATCAGACACAACAGTATCTATGCACGAACCAGGCTGTTGCTGAGATGAATCCCCAAACTCCAAAGGAAGAGGTTGAGCAGGTATTTGAACAGAATGGTTGCTATTATTGTCCCCGATGTTGCCGTTGTCGTTGCCATTAGGGTCAGCAGCTGTTGCGGTGACAGCAGTGTCCTTCACAACATCGATGTCGATGTTATTGTTATTATTGTCGTCGTGGCTGGGGTTGCTATTGTGAACGGTGGAGTTGAGAAGATTGTTTTTCTTGGAACCCTTAAACACTTTCCTGGTATAAACCTTGTTCTCACTGTACCTCTGTTTCTCTCTCACACCATCTTTTCCTTCAACTACTGCCCCCGAAGCCATACACATATTAGGGTTTTAAAACCCTAATTCCTTTTATCAACTCCAACCAAACAATTCTCCTAATGTAATCAATCCAAACTAGGGTTTAACTACCTCTGCACCAAAAACCCTAATTTTCCCTCCCAAACTTAGAGTTTTCAACCACCAGATCCAAAAAAAAAACACAACAAATCTAGAGAATAGAACACACCTCGATCTACAAAATTAAAACAACAACCGCCTATATAAACCCTACACTAAATTCAAAAATTACAAAGAAAAAAGGAAAATAATCTCACCTCCTCACCATGGATTGTTCGATTTCAACGACTCTTTCTAAGAAGTAAGAACTGATTTTTTTTCCTCCCGACTTTTTTCCGCTGTATCTTAATTTACAGGTGTACGGTGGGGAATGCCCGCGTGGTTATAAACGACTGGTTGCATAAAAAGAACTGAGCTCCTGAACCATCATTAGGAGATGTAGAGTGTTTTTACCCACGCTCTACTGCTTCGCGTGTCAAGCACGCACCGCTTGATAATAAAATTTTTGGAAAAATTATTGCATGATCTAGACTACCACGTCATCTATGGTTTTTATTCACTAAAAATAAGTTACCTAATTTATTTATTTTTTCATGTCATTTTTTCAAGGATGAATCTTCTCCTTTTTAAGCCAAGTAAATTGGGAATGAGTGGTTACATAGAAGTTGATTATAAATAAAATAATGACATGAAAAAAAAAATTAAGTGGCTTATTTTTAATAAATAGAGACCATGGATGACGTGGTGGTCCGAAACTATGTAATAATTTCTCGAGTTTTTGAGATAGACTAAAAGTATTTGGATTAAGGTTGGCGAAAAATTATATCATAGGTCTGGTTCACCACGTCAGTTATGTGCTCGTCCAATAAAAATCTCTAACTTTATCATTTTTCCATCGTTTCTGTAAATTAATGAAAATAATTATTTTATACCATTTAAAAAACAGCTTTTCTTTTAAAAAAATTATTATAATATTAAATTAAAAATATAACAAAAAATGGTAAAGTGAATACTTTTTATTAAATAAAATAAAATTGATAGGATAAATCAGATTTATGATATAATTTCTCGCGACAATAAACTTTGTATGTGGATTTTGTTAGATTGTTCTACTTTAAGTAGAGAGCGTGTGGTTTAGCAAGTTCCGTAGATAGGGCTGTAAACGAACACGAACGAGGGTGTGTTCATGTTCGTTCGTTTAACTTTAACCGAACAAATGAACGAACACGAACATAAACGAACACAAAATTTCTTGTTCGTGTTCGTTCATTAAGGAATGTAGCCTGTTCGTGTTCGTTCATGCTCGTTCGTTTAAATGGTAAACGAACACAAACGAACATAAACGAACATAAACGAACATGAACGAACATATATAATTTGTTAAATATTTAATATTTTTGGTTAGTTCGATTAATTCAGTTAATTAACCGATTTTTAAACCGAATTAATCGATAATTAAAATTTAAAAAAAAAACACTTAATTATTAGTCGAAACCTAAAATTATCTAATAGATTAACCGATTTTGTTTTGGTTCGGTCGGTAAGTTCGGTTTAACCGAATAATGAACACCCCTAGACATATGTGAATAAATTTAAATGAACATAAACGAACGAACATAAATGAACATAAACGAACGAACATAAATGAACATAAACGAACAAACATAAATGAACATAAACGAACGAACATAAACGAACAAATTACCGAACATTCACGAACATAAATGAACGAACAAGCCTTTTGTTCGTGTTCGTTCATTTAATTAGACGAACAAAAAATCTTGTTCATGTTCGTTCGTTTAATAAATAAACGAACATAAACGAACTTCCCGCCGAACGGTTCACGAACGGTTCGTTGAACGTTCCGTTCGTTTACAGCCCTATCCGTAGATGTATGATTAGTCACAATGGTTTTACCAAAGTATTTTACAGTATTGTATTTGGGTGAGAATTAAATTGAGTCGAGTTTAAAAAATTGAGCTAATTGAATTAGTGAGTGTTATTTTATAATTTAAATTTTATTTAAAATTTTTTGAGTTAATTCGAGTTTATAAAATTTGATGTTGAGCAAAATTGTTCGATTTTTCATTTAAATTTAATTATAAATATTTTATAATGTTATTATACTAATTATTTTTTATTTAAACGACTTTCTATAACCATATATGATATACATATATATTTGTTCAAATGTAATATACATATATCTGACAAAGTTAAAGGACTCAACTTGAACTTGAAAATTGATCCATTAATTACAAAAAGTTTTGAGTTATTCGAAGTCCTATTTTATATCTCAAATGTTATTTAAAATTTTGTCAATTCGATTTTATGAAATTGTGATTCGAGTCAAGTTTTTTTTTGCATCAAGTCAAATTGAAAATATAATTTTTTCGAGTCATGTCGAGTTTTGCTCATACATATATTGTAGGCATAAAGTAAAAAATGCTTAAAACATTTGATTGAATAGTAATTTTGCCCCTATTCTTTTGTTGAACCAATTTAACCCCCTAATGTTTCACTTTGGGTCAAAGTAGCCCATATATAGATGAAAATTGTTAGTCAAGTGATGATAAACAAATTGAAATGACTTGACAGAATGACACGCCAGAAGAAAAAATATTTTATATTTTATACAATTTTATAAAAATATTTGTTGACTGGTATGTCATTATATAAAGTCAGCATATTTGTCTATATCACACTGCTATCGCGGCGTGCACTGTCATGTAGGTTTGTCATGTCATTTCAAGTTGAATATTGTTAATTGACTAACGGTTTTCATCAGCATAGGAGACATTTTAACCCAAATAATACGTTTGATGGTTAAATTAGTTCAAAAAAATAATGGCCAAAACGATAATTCAATCAAATATTTGGCGCATTTTTTTACATTTATGCTTATATTGAATACTTCACAAGTGGATACACAACGAACCAAAGATAGGATGACCAAAAAAATTCATTGGCGGGTTCTAATCTAATAGGTAAGGGTGAATATTTGATTGGGTCGAGTCAAAAAATTTTGAGTTTGTTGAGTTGATTAGTCTTATTTTATAACTCAAATTGTGAAACCGATATTTTAATTTTGATATAACTAAAGAATCTAAGGACTAAGTTGAAAATGTGAAAACGAATTTTTAAGTCCTCAAACCTCTCTATATGTTTTAAACAATATGCCTAAGTTAAAAACTGAATTTATCAAATATTTTCTAAGTGTTCTTAAAGCCAAAACATTGATTTTCGAGTCACCGTTTCGGAACGGCTTAAAGCGTTTCGAAACAGTTTTGAAACTGTGAGTTCATGTTTCGGAACGGGTATCAAAATGATTTCAACACTGCCAACCCGTGTTTCGAAACAAGTTTCGAAACGGCTTAAGAACCTCGAGATACCGTATCGAAATGACATCAAATGTTTCGAAACGGTACTCAATCAGAATTGAAAAATATGACCGTTGAATATTTTTAACTGATTTTAAACAAGTCGTTAAGGCGTATCGAAACGATCTCATCCCGTTTCAATACGGTCCTTGACAGTGGCAAAATTGTTTCGAAACGACTCTTAGCGTATCGAAACATTTCTAACCGTTTCGATATGGGCTCTTTAATGCACCCCAACGGCTCTTTCTATTTTGGTCTGTTTCGAAACGGTTGGTTGCAAACTGCATTTATAGAGGAAAGATAACACCCCCAACGACTCTATTGATGAATGCAACAACCACAACGGCTAGAATTCAATGAGAAGGTATAAAAGGGGCCTCTAAAAGCTTCAGCAACAACTATTGATCCTAAAGCAAACATCCAAATATCAAATCCAAGCATTTGTTCCTAAATCCCATTATTGTCTTGTAACCTCAATTGTATTTTTCATTCTTATCATTTCAATTGGGTTGAGTGCTTGTAATTGGGCTATATTGTGTATTGAGAGATACTTGTTTTAGCCAACTTCTTTGTTTCAATTGTGTGAGGATTGAGTCAAATTTTGGGTAGAAAATTTGACCAAAAATTGTAAGGGTTACCTCCTTAGCCTAGAAAAGGGGAAGAGCAATTAGTGGAATTGTTGCAAATCTTTAGTGAAGCTAAGGTAGTGGATGTAGAGTTCAATTGGAACTTGAACCACTCTAAAATTCCTTGTCTACCATTTTTATTTACAAATTCCACCACCAAGAACTTTAAAAATCCAATTCACCCTCCTCTTGGTTTATTTCGATCATTCGATCCACTCAACAATTGGTATCAGAGCCTACCTCTTTGAAGGATTAACAACCACAAGAGGAGTTCCTAGGACGAGTGTGATCATCCAAAAATCAAGATATGGCATCTACCTCTGGTTCGAGCATGTATGAGTCTCAATCCACTACAAAACCACCATTCTTCAATGGTGACAATTATCCGTTTTGGAATAATCGGATGCGCCACTTCATCAAGTCCAACGATTACTTGGTTTGGGATGTCATTGAAGATGGCCCATACATTCCATTGAAACAAGATAGTGAAGGGAAGATGGTTTTGAAGAAGAAGATGGAGATGAGTGAAGAAGAGAGGAAGAAGATCCAAATAAATGACAAAGCTCTTCACATGCTCTTTTGTTCTTTCGGTTCGGACATCTACTCCAAAGTATCATCCATTGAGAGTGCCAAAGAAGTGTGGGATACTCTTGAGACCACCTATGAGGGAACCAACGATGTCAAGGAAACCAAGATTAGAATTCTCAATCTTAGTTATGAGAATTTCAAGATGGAGCCCGATGAGACGGTGTCCAAGATGTTTGATCTCTTCTCAACCATAGTCAATGGGCTCAAAAGATTTGGAGAGACTATACCGGAAGACAAGCTTGTCCGGAAGCTACTCTACTCACTTCTTGAATCTTGGGATGGGAAGAGAACCGCCATCATAGAAGCCAAAAACTTGAAGACTTTAAAACTTGATGAGCTAGTGGGTTCTCTCCTTACTCATGAGATTATGAAGCAATGAAGGGAAGAAGAGAAGAAGAAGGAAGAGAAAAGAGTAGAAAAGCTAGAGGTGGAAAAGAAGAAGATGGGAATAGCTCTCAAAGCTCCATTACTTGAGGAGAGCTCTTCTAGTGAGGAGGATGAGCTAGAAGAATTGGCTATTATAGCCAAACGATTCTCACGCTTCATGAGGTCCAACCGGGGAAGAAAAATTCAAAGAAAGATGGACTTCAAAGGTAAAAACAAAGAAGAAGCAAGGGATCAAATCATTTGCTTCGAGTGCAATAAACTCGGCCACATACGTTCGGAGTGCCCTCAACTCAAGAAGAAGGGCTTTGATAAGAAGAACAAGCTCAAAGCCAAGCTTGCTACTTGGAGTGATGAGGAGTCATCTGAGGATGACGAACAAGAAGTGGCCAACCTTTGACTCATGGAACTTGAGGAAGATTCCTCCATGGTAACCTCTAACTTATCATCTTTAGATTTTACATATGATGAATTAAATGATGCATATGATGAGTTGCAAGAGGTCTATGATGAATTAATTGAGAAATACAAGGAGTCGGTCATTAGGAATAAGAAAATTATTTCAGAATTAAATGATAAAAATGACTCACTTTCTCAAGCTAATTTAAAATTTGAGAAAAAGATTTTTGGGTTGCAAGATGAACTAAAATTCTTCCAAGATGAAAATGTTGACCTTAATAATCATCTTTCTCAATGTAATAGTGAACACCAAAAGGTGTTAGATGAGCTTAACATGCTCAAAGAGTCTTTTAAAAATGTTGGTAGTGTGAAGCATGAAATATGTGAATCTTCAAAAACAAACCAACCTAGGAAAAAGACTAATAACTACAAACAAAGTAGCTTTCCTAACATAGTAGAACTAAAAGGATTAGAAGTGTATGGGTTCTGTTGAGTGGATCGCAAGATCGATATAAACCAAGAGGGGGTGAATTGGAAATTTAAAGGTTTAGTGGTGGAAATTGCAAATTAAAATAATAGACAAGGGATTTAGAGTGGTTCAAGTTCCAAATGAACTCTACATCCACTACCTTAGCTTCACTAAGGATTTGCAACAATTCCACTAATTGCTCTTCCCCTTTTCTAGGCTAAGGAGGCAACCCTTTACAATTTCGGTTGAATTTTCTACCCAAAATTCAACACAATCCTCACACAAGTGAACAAAGAAATTTGTTGGCTAATAAGGTATCTCTCAATACAAATGATAGCCCAATTACAAGCACCCAACCCAATTGAACAAGATATGAACGAAAATTACAATTGAGGTTTCTAGACAAAATGGGATTTTTGCACAATTGCTTGGATTTGATGTTTGGATGTTTTCTTTTGGATCAATAGTTGTTACTGGAGCTTTTAGAGGTCCCTTTTATACCTTCTCATTGATTTCTAGCCGTTGTGGTTGTTGCACTCATCAATAGAGCCGTTGGGATGTTATCTCACCTCCATAAATGCAGTCTGCAACAACCCGTTTCGAAACGCGAGGTACCTGTTTCAGAACGAACTAAAATAGAAAGAGTCGTTGGGGTGCATTTAAGAGCCCGTTTCGAAACGCCTTAGGGCCGTTTCGAAACACTTTTGCCACTGTCAAGGGTCGTTTCGAACCAGTCTTAGCCCGTTTCCAAACACCCTAACGGTTTTCAGAAAATCAGTTAAAACAATTTCAACGGTCATATTTTCAATTTAAACTGAAGAACTATTTCGAAACGCTTGGCCTCGTTTCGAAACGGTTTTGCTACTGTCAAGGGTCGTTTCGAAACAGTCTTAGCTCGTTTCGAAACACCATATTTATCTTTGAAAAATAGGTTAAATAATATAGCAACCGTTATGTTTTTCAAATCAAAATTGAAGAATTGTTTCGAAACGTATGAGACCATTTCGAAACGGGTTCAAGTGTTCTAAAGCCGTTTCGATACACGTTTCAGAACATGGGTTGACAGTGATGACAACGTTTCGAAACGCCTTAGGCCGTTTCGAAACAGGGGCTTGAAAATCACTGTTTTGGCTTTAAACACTTAGAAAAATATTTGAAAAACTTTGTTTTTAACTTTGGCATAATCTTGAAATTATATAGGGATGTTTTAAGGACTTAAAATTCGTTTTGACATTTTCGATTTAGTCCTTAGGTTTTTAGTTATATCAAAATTAAAATATTTGTTTCACAATCTCCCCCTTTTTGATATAACAAAACCAAAGTTAGAATTTTTAAGAATTTTGAAAGTTTTGAAAATATTCTAACTCCCCCTTAATTTAAGATAGGTTTTTAAAGTTTAAAAGAAATTGTTTGACTTGAAATTCAAGCTGTAAAACTTAAAAAACCTTTTAAACATTTAAAACGAATTTTAGTTTGTGGCTCTTAAATTTCTTCTCCCCCTTTTTGTTAGATCAAAAAGAATAATGAAAGCTCATAGAGAAGACAAAGGATTAGTACCAATAAGCATTAATAAGCAACAATAATATTAATTCATAATATCAAAATATCCAAAACATAACCAACTTTAAGTTCAACATAAAATCTGAAACAAAAGATCAAAGACATAGGTTCTTAAAACATAATAAGACATAAAGATGCAATCTTAAACCTAAAAAGCATAAATAATATGATATGATAGTCCTAAGCCTCGTCATCATCATCGGAAGTCTCATCGTCGCTCTTGACTTGGGAACGGTGAAACTTCGTCCATTGCCCATAGAGAGTAGAGAAGGACAAATCCAAGTTTGAATGGGAAGTCTCAAGAGTATGAAGGCGATCCTCGACATTTTTCAAGCAATTGTCCATGGCATCAAAACCCGAAGCAATGCGAGTATCCAAAGCATTGAGCCGCTCGGTAATGAGAGCCGTGAGGGGTTTATTGTTTCCAACTTGAACTTGCGGTGGAGGAGCAACGGAAGGAGGAGGAGGAGCTTCTCTATCAACTCTTTCCCAAACATCATTCAAATATCGAAACCCGGATTTGCGTAGAGAGGACTCACCAATCTTGGACTTACGAGGTTCCGGAGAGTCGTAGGTGCAATCGATACCAAGGTCATTAAAGATGTAGCTCAAGATTGTGCCATAGGTAAAAGAATTCAACTCATTTGTGTCAATAAGCTTAACATTATTGACCATCTCGGCAAAAATAATCTTAGGCACATTAGGGCGCTCACCTCTACGGAAACATTCAAGCCAAAAATGATCAACTTGACGGATATGAGAGTATTTACCTACAGAAGGTCGAAGGAACCACGAGACCATCAAGTGAAGAAAGCGATCGTGCACATCCAAAGTAAGTGTCGGACCGGTGAAAGTGCCAAAGTGACGTTCATCCTCAAGACCTTCATCTTTAAGTTTGAAAGTTGACTCCAAAAGAGCAATATCAACAACAAACCTTTTACCCAATATGAAGGATTCAATTCCAATAATCTTGGTTTTGGTCTCATCATGAATAAAACGAGCATTAGAGTAAAAAAGGAGTACCATATGTTTGTAGCGAATATCCGGAATGCTCAACAAAAAGAGAAGATTCCACTTACTCAAACGCTCGAGATAACGGAATAGGAAACGCTCGGAATTGAGGAAATCAAGATCAATGACACGTAATCTACGAACTTCGAAATCCTTGACATAAGTGAAGCGAGCTCGCATCTCATTAGTTTTAAGGGATTTCTGAAAAATCAGAGCAAGATTCGGACGAATGCTCGAATCACCGGTTTGAACGGCCTTACGCTTTTTGTTAGCTTGTTCCGCCATCTAAAAACATTAAGCAAGTATGTTTTAAAATTAGGTGTATGCATTGGTATTTAAAATCAATCCAAAAATAAATCCCACTTAGGTTTTTGAAACAAAATTAAAACAAACAAAAAATAAAAAAAAATAGTAAAGGAAAAATACGACTGAAAAAATTTATATTCGAATCAAAAATTTTGAGATTTTGAATTTTTTTTACAAGATATGGAAAACCCACAAAGGAAAGCATATAATTTATACAAAAATAAAATTTTCTAACCTACGATTCGAACATAAATTAAAAGAAAAATAAAAAAAGGAAAAATACCTTATTTAGGGATTTTGGATGATTCGATGAAACTTGCTTAGACTTGAGTTTAAGAGTAAAACCCCTCAGAATTTTGTGAAAAACAAAGAGTTTGAGAGGGTATTTATAGAGAGGGAGGCGGTTTAGGGTTTTAGGGTTTTTTAAGAGTTTGATAAAAAAGTAGAATTTGAACATTAAAAGCCCTAAATAAAGCTATCCGCGATGCCGTTTCGGAACGGTCATGACCGTTGCGAAACGAGATGACTAGGGTTTGACCGTTTTGAGACCGTCAGCTCACTGTTTCGATACGGTGTTGACCGTATCGAAACCCTATTGACCCGTATTGAAACACGTTTCAATACACCCCTTGGCAGTAGCCAAAACGTTTCGAAACACAATGGAGGCGTTTCGAAACGCCCTTCTCTCAGAAATGGATTTAAGGTATCCGTATCGAAACAAGGTCACCCGTTTCGATACACCTGGGCCTGGAAGTGCAGATGAGGCTCTAAAAGTGCAGAAAAAAGAGTTTTTCTTAGGCCTAACATGCATAAATGTCATGAATGAGCAGGCAAAACATATTCAAACATAAACATACTCCCCCTAGCTATAAGCATGGATGAAATTAGGAGTCTAAACATACAAACATGGCATTTCACAAAATCAAGCATATTAAAGCACAAAAGAGGTCCTAAAAGGTCAAGATAGGCTAGCTAGACCTAACTCTCTCCTAAGGGACCGAATGTTACTACTCCTCCACTTTTTGGCTTTAGATCCATGAATCTACAATTGTCTCCGGTCATGTGCCTCGAGCATCCACTATCAAGGTACCATGAGTTTTGACTTTGTGATTTGGCCTTGTAGCAATGCTCCCCCTACAAACAAAGATATTAAACTTTGGTTTTTGGTACCCAAATCATTTTGGGTCCATGAGTGTTAGCTCTCAAAACCTTGGTTCCCTTAGGAATCCAAGATGACATAGCAATAATATTATTAGATTTTACAAGTTCCTTAGGAACCCATACACTTCTAATTCTTTTAGCTCTATTATGTCTTGGATAGCTACCTTGTTTGTAGCAGTTAGTCTTTTTCTTAGGTTGGTGTGTTCTAGAGGATTCTCCTACTTCATGCTTGACACTACCAACATTTTTAAAGACTTTTTGAGCTCATTTAGCTCACCCAACACCTTTTGGTGTTCACAATTACATTGAGATAAAAGATTATTAAGATCAACATTTTCATCTTGAAAGAATTTTAGTTCATCTTTTAATCCTAATATCTTTTTCTCAAATTTTGAATTAGCTTGAGTAAGTGAGTCATTTTTCTCATTTAATTCTAGAATAATCTTTTTATTCCTAATGACCGACTCCTTATATTTCTCAACTAATTCATCATATACCTCTTGAAACTCATCATATGCATCATTTAATTCTTCATAATCTAAAATAGATGAGTTAGAGGTTACCATGGAGGAATCTTCCTCAAGTGCCATGAGGCAAAGATTAGCCACTTCTTGTTCGTCATCCTCCGATGACTCCTCATCACTCCAAGTAGTAAGCTTGGCTTTGAGCTTCTTCTTCTTCTCAAAGCCCTTCTTCTTGAGTTGAGGGCACTCCGAACGTATGTGGTCGGGTTGTTTGCACTCAAAGCAAATGATAGGATCCCTTCCTTCCTCTTTGTTCTTGCTTTTGAAGTCCATCTTCGTTTGGATTTTTCTTCCCCGATTGAACCTCATGAAACGTGAGAATCGTTTGGCTATCATAGCCAATTCTTCAAGTTCATCCTCCTCACTAGATGAGCTCTCATCAAGTTGTGAAGCTTTAGCCTTGAGAGCTATTCCCATCTTCTTCTTCTTCTCAACCTCAAGCTTCTCTACCCTTTTCTCTTCTTTCTTCTTCTCATCTTCCCTTCCTTGCTTCATGATCTCATGAGTAAGGAGAGAACCCACAAGCTCATCAAGCTTCAAAGTTTTCAAATTCTTTGCTTCGATGATAGCGGTTCTCTTCCCATCCCAAGACTCGGGAAGTGAATAGAGTAGCTTCTGGACAAGCTTGTTTTCCGGTATGATCTCTCCAAAGCCCTTTAGACCATTGACAATCGTGGAGAAACGATCAAACATCTTTGACACCGTCTCATGGGGCTCCATCTTGAAATTTTCATAACTAAGATTGAGAATTCCAATCTTAGTTTCTTTAACATCGTTGGTGCCTTCATAAGTAGTCTCAAGAGTGTCCCACACTTCTTTGGCACTTTTAATTGATGAGACCTTTGAATAGATGTTCGGATTGAAAGAACAAAATAGCATGTGGAGAGCTTTATCATTGACTTGAATCTTTTTCCTCTCCTCTTCACTCATCTCCACTTTCTTCTTCAAAACCATCTTGCCTTCACCATCTTGCTTCAATGGAATATATGGCCCATCTTCAATGACATCCCACACTAGATAGTCATTTGACTTGATGAATAGACGCATTCTATTCTTCCAAAAAGAATAGTTATCACCGTTGAAGAAAGGAGGCTTTGTAGTGGATTGTGACTCGTACATGCCGGAACCGGAGGTTGAAGTCATCTCTTGATATTTTGATGATCACACTCTTCCAAGGAACTCCTCTTGTGGTTGTTAATCCTCAAAGAGTTAGGCTCTGATATCAATTGTTGAGTGGATCGCAAGATCGATATAAACCAAGAGGGGGTGAATTGGAAATGTAAAGGTTTAGTGGTGGAAATTGCAAATTAAAATAATAGACAAGGGATTTAGAGTGGTTCAAGTTCCAAATGAACCTTACGTCCACTACCTTAGCTTCACTAAGGATTTGCAACAATTCCATTAATTGCTCTTCCCCTTTTCTAGGCTAAGGAGGCAACCCTTTACAATTTCGGTTGAATTTTCTACCCAAAATTCAACCCAATCCTCACACAAGTGAACAAAGAAATTTGTTGGCTAATAACGTATCTCTCAATACAAATGATAGCCCAATTACAAGCACTCAACCCAATTGAACAAGATATGAATGAAAATTACAATTGTGGTTTCTAGACAAAATGGGATTTTTGCACAATTGCTTGGATTTGATGTTTGGATGTTTTCTTTTGGATCAATAGTTGTTGCTGGAGCTTTTAGAGGTCCCTTTTATACCTTCTCATTGATATCTAGCCGTTGTGGTTGTTGCACTCATCAATAGAGTCGTTGGGATGTTATCTCACCTCCATAAACGCAGTCTGCAACAACCCGTTTCGAAACACGAGGTACCTGTTTCAGAACGGACTAAAATAGAAAGAGCTGTTGGGGTGCATTTAAGAGCCCGTTTCGAAACGCCTTAGGGCCGTTTCGAAACACTTTTGCCACTGTCAAGGGTCGTTTCGAAACAGTCTTAGCCCGTTTCGAAACACCCTAACGGTTTTCAGAAAATCAGTTAAAACAATTTCAACGGTCATATTTTCAATTTAAACTGAAGAACTGTTTCGAAACGCTTGGCCTCGTTTCGAAATGGTTTTGCTACTATCAAGGGTTGTTTCGAAACAGTCTTAGCCCGTTTCGAAACACCCTATTTATCTTTGAAAAATAGGTTAAATAATATAGCAACCGTTATGTTTTTCAAATCAAAATTGAAGAGCTGTTTCGAAACGTATGAGACCGTTTCGAAACGGGTTCAAGTGTTCTAATGCCGTTTCGATACATGTTTCGGAACAGGGGTTGACAGTGATGACAACGTTTCGAAACGCCTTAGGCCGTTTCGAAACAGGGGCTTGAAAATTACTGTTTTGGCTTTAAACACTTAGAAAAATATTTGAAAAACTTTGTTTTTAACTTTGGCATAATCTTGAAATTATATATGGATGTTTTGAGGACTTAAAATTCGTTTTGACATTTTCGATTTAGTCCTTAGGTTTTTAGTTATATCAAAATTAAAATATTTGTTTCATAGGTTCCTAAGGAACTTGTAAAATTTAATAACATTGTTGCTATGTCGTCTTGGATTCCTAAAGGAATCAAGTTATTGGGAGCTAACACTCGTGGACCCAAAATGATTTGGGTACCAAAAACAAAAGTTTAATATCTTTGTTTGTAGGGGGAGCATTGCTACGAGGCCAAAGGACAAAGTCAAAACTCATGGTACCTTGATAGTGGATGCTCGAGGCATATGACCGGAGACAAGAGTAGATTCATGGATCTAAAGGCAAAAAGTGGAGGAGTGGTGACATTTGGTGACAACTCCAAATGCCACATTAAAGGTATTGGCTCCATAGGTAATCATTCTACTATTCTTATTGAAAATGTCTTGTATGTCGATGGTCTTAAACATAACTTGTTGAGCATAAGTCAATTGTGTGATAAAGGATTTAATGTTTTATTTGATAAAAATGGGTGCAAAATTGTTGACATTAAATCTAATAATATTATGCTCATAGGTCATCGCATAGGTAACATATACATGGTGCATCTAGATGACATACATACATCTCATGCGTGTTTGGTAGCTCAAAATGAAAATGATGCATGGTTGTGGCATAGGAAACTAGGACATGCTAGCATTAGTGTTTTAGAAAAAATAGTTTCCCTTGATCTAGTTAGAGGTTTACCCAAGATTAAGTTCTCAAACGATAAAATTTGTGATGCATGCTCTAAGGGTAAACAACAAAATTCTTCCTTTAAATCCATTAATGATGTTTCTACAAGTAGGTGTTTACAACTTATCCATATGGATTTATTTGGGCCAATTAGGACTATAAGTTTGGGTGGTAAATCTTATGCATTTGTTCTTGTTGATGACTTTTCTAGATTTACATGGGTTCTATTTTTAAGTACTAAAGATGAGGCTTTAGAAAAATGCATCACATTTTCAAAACTAACCCAAAATGATCTTGAACTTAAAATTTCTCATATTAGAAGTGATCATAGAACCGAGTTTCAAAATTTAGGGTTTGAAGAGTTTTTGAATGAAAATGGTATTAGTCACAATTTTTTGGCCCCTCGAACTCCTCAACAAAATGGGGTAGTTGAGAGGAAAAATAGAACTTTACAAGAAATGGCTAGAACCATGCTTTGTGAAAACAATTTACCTAAATATTTTTGGGCGGAAGCCACAAACACCGCTTGCTACATTGTAAACCGAGTAATGATTAGGCCAATTTTAAAGAAAACACCTTATGAGATTTTAAAATCTAAAAAGCCTAACATTAGCTATTTTCATCCTTTTGGTTGCAAGTGTTTTGTTTTGAATAATGGAAAAGACAACTTAGGTAAATTTGATGCAAAAAGTGATGAAGTTATTTTCATAGGATATTCTTTAACCTCTAAAGCCTATCGTGTATTTAACAAGAGAACTTTAGTAGTAGAAGAATCTATACATGTTGTATTCGATGATAACCTCTTTCCAATGAATGATTCTTGTGATGATGATGATGTAGGAATCATAAATGCCTTTGATGGAGGACAAGCTTCAAAGGAGGAAGAGATTCCAACAAAAGAAGAGGACACACAAGATCCACCTCTTGAAGCCTTGAAGGACTTGGCTCTTGAGGAAAAGGAAGTGAGCTATCCAAAGGAGTTCAACTATGTCAAAGATGGTGAAATCTTGGGTGATCCATCCAAGGGGGTAACCACTCGATCTTATCTTAGACTAATGAATTGTAACACCCCAATTTTGGGCTTGGAAGTTTAGGGTCTGAACTGGACCGGTCTGATTTTCGATTCGAATATAAAAGGTGGTTTTAGGGAAAGCCTAGTTCGGGTTGCATTAAAAATATGGAAAAATATCTAAAAATCCTCTTTTAATATATATAAGAGTGTGGTGAAATCAATTTTACAAAATAAGGTTTGGAAGTGTGACATTTCGAGTTAGTGACTAAAATGTAATTTTTGAAAAGTTCAGTGGTGATTGTTTTGTAAGGATTGAAACTTTGAATCTTTAAGGAGATAATTTACCCAAGATTGATTTCTCCAGATTTTTCTTCGTTTTTAATGATTCATTTAATATTTAATTAATTAAAGGGAAATGGGAAAAACCAATTTTTAGATTTCATAATTAAATTTCTTGAAAACTTTCTCATCTCATTTTCTCTCAAAATTCTCCCAGCCAAACACATTTTTACAGAAACTTTTCTTTTGATTTTCACACTAAATGAGGAGGTTTCAATCATCAATTGTGTAACACCCGTGTTTTGGGGCTAGGAGTTAGTTGGGTTTGTAGTCCGAGTCAATAAAATTAAATTAAACCAATTCAACCTAAATTGTGATCTAATTGAGCTTTAGTAAAAAGGGGAGGTACCTATGTTGCAATTTTACCCAAAAGAATTTTAAAGGAAGATAACTTTTAGACAAAAGTTTTCATTTTCTCCCCTTAACCCCTTTTCCAACGTTGGATGACCACCACCATCTTCAAACTCTCTAAAATCTCCTAGTTACTATTCCATTGGTTTACAACTTCATTTCAAGGTGTTTTTGAAAGGTAAAATCATATTCTCACTCTCCTCTTTATCCTCTATCTACCTATGGTTTTAGATTTCAAAAATATGGACTTTTGAAAATTAGGGTTTGATTTAAAGTTTGGGTTTTTATGGGGATTCTCATCTTGTTTTGCAAAATTGAGTTGGGTCTTTGTTTACTCATGTTAAAAGGTGCAACATATGTTAATTTGGTTGAGTTTTTTTGAAAACCCGAAGTGGGTTCTTAGAGCCATTTTTAAGGTGTCAAAAAGTTGATTTTTTGGTGGGTTTTAGGGTGTAATTAGAGAGCTGATGGTTTATGTATGCTAGGAAGATGTTTTGGAACCATTTAGATGTCATTTGGGTGTTTAAAAACATGATTTTCTGCTGGGTAAAATAGGAGTACGAAAATGGGAATTTTGGTGATTGTTTGGGTTGGGAATTGTTGGAGCTTGGCTTGCACCTATGGGTTGGAGTTGTGGTTGAAATTAGCAATCATTTGTGAGTAGAAAATGTGTTGGAAACTTGGGTTTTGATCAAGGATTATGGGCTGCTTGAATTAGATAAAGTCGGGGTTTGGTCATGACTTGAAATGTTGAGTTTGATATTCGAATTGTATTCCGGGTTAGCTACTTTGATGTTTGAGTTGATTTGAGGTTGTTTTGCTTGTGTTGAGGTGTTTAGAAGTGAGGTTTTGGGTTGGTGAAGCCTTGGGAACAAATCTGGAATTTGAAGACCATGGTTGCTTGGTATTTGAGCTTGGAGGATGAGGTGAGTGGTTAATGTTTTTAAATTGGTTTTTAAGTGTTGGTTCAAGCATGTGAACTAGGTTGGGCTTGGTAGACCCACCTAGAGTTAGGATTAAGGTGGTAGCCTAATCCTAAGCTTTAGTTAGAGACCTTGGATGCACTCTTTAATTGTTGTTATGCCTCATGATGATTATGTATAATGTGATATACATGTATATGGAAGTATGGCTTAATGCATTGATCATATGCATGTTGATGACAAATTTAATGTGGATATATGATGTGATAATTGTTTGGATGATATACATGTGGTGATGGTTTGTGAAATGAGGTTATGAGGTGGATTGCATGATTTTGGAGAATCATGGTGAGTACGTGCTAAGCATGGAAATTATATTAAAATTGTTGTAGTGAAAGGTTGTGGAATTTGATTTATATTGGCACTAGTATGCTTGGGGTACAATGATCGATCATTAGGATGAGTGTGCACACAAATTGAGTCAAAACGTACGTGGCCTTGGTGGCGTTAAGGCACCAAGGAGGAGTACGGTGAGGTAATATTCCATCGGAAATTTATATATATATATATATATATATATATATATATATATATATATATATATATATATTCTACGTGATGATGAGTGGAATCCCATCCGTAGGACATGTGGTGATGAGTAAGGTGAGGTAATATTCCACCGGAAATTTATATATATATATATATATATATATATATATATATATTCTACGTGATGATGAGTGGAATCCCATCCGTAGGGCATGTGGTGATGAGTGGAATCCCGCCCATGCAAGGACCGGTGATGAGTGTAATCCCACCGAGGTAATGTTGTTGTTGGAAATGCGTTCCAACGGGTTATCCGCGTATTCGAGTCATAGGTAGGTGCCAATATGAGGTTGTATGTATTTATCAATATGAGATTATGCATATATGCTTATATGTTACGAAATAGGATGCCCTTTACGAATTGATGTATAATGTGATTAATGCATTGAGTTATGTATCGTAGTAAGTTGAGTTTACGAGATGTTAGGTATGACATAATGTTGATTATATGTTCATGCATCATGTTCATTTTGGCTTATGCGGATCAGAGGTAAGAACATGCATTTCATTACGGAAATTGCTCGTGCTTGGACCCTGCATTGTCGAAGGTTTGTTTTATGAGCTTACCCTCACTAAGCTTTTATGCTTACGCTCTCTTTTGTTCGACAATGCAGATCAATAGCTTGTGGGTGGCAAGGGCAAGGAAAGGTCTCCAAGGGTTGCTTTTGGTTAGCTCAAGTATGAACCTTAAATTGTAGAGTGTAATAGTCAAGCAATGGGATATGTGTTGTTGATGTGTGCTTTGTTGGTTGCTTAGGAGCATATCTAGACTCCTTAATTATGTTGTTTTTGATTGGCTTGATGATGCCATGTTTGGATTGTAACCATGTCTAAATTGCTTGTCATGTGTGTTGGTCATGTGCCTTGTGAGAATGCTTAAGTGTATGGATGTTGAAGCTTGAGACCTTAAGTGCTTGTTTGCCTTCTTTTGAATGAATGCATGAATTCCTTGGTTGGTTGAGGTATGCTCTTGTTGGGTGCTTGTATGGCTAAATAGTGATTTGTAAATGTTGTATGAATGCTTGTTTGGGGCTAGGGAAGTCTTAAATTGCATCTAGGTTCTTGTCTTGTATGTTGTAGCTGAGTTTGGGAGTTTTGCAGTGCAGGGCGTATCGGTGCGCCTAAGGGCCGTATTGATACGCTATTGCCTCCAAGGCTCATGTTTGGCTGGGCGTATCGATACACGGGGGTGCATCGATACGGTTTTTGCTGTGTACTTGTGAAGTTGCAATTTTTGCGGATTCGTCTATTTGTGTGAGCATGCAAGGAATTTAGACATACTTGTTGAGATCTTAGATGTAGGGACACATGTGACTAGCCTTTGGGGAGATAGTAGTGATCAGAAAGATGTACAGAAGATGTTTGTTGGTGGTTCAGAGTTACTAGTTTCTACTAGATGTGAAATGATTATCTTCATACGGTTTCGATGTACCTTTTTGACATGGTTTGGCTTGTAGAACACAAGCTAGGATATACATTGAGACAAAGAGAGAGTTGCCTTGAATGTTGCCGATTCTTGTAAGACTATAGTAGTAGGCGAGGATGTGAACTCCTTATTGAGCGCTGACCCAGTTTTAGAGTCAAAGATTGATTGAGTTTAGTTGATAGGCTTGCCTAGCAGATGTGATGGATTTGATTTTTGAATGAATATTAGACCGCAAAATGTTAAAATAGTTTGTGATTCTTCCTAGAAGTGTTTAGAAGAAATGCCCAGTTTGTCTCCTAACAGAGAAGAAGAGTTCATTATTGATGTCATCACTGAGTTTGCTCCAGTTTTAGTTTGCTCTGTATCTTATGGTTTCCGATAGAATTGAGAGTGTTGAAGAATCGACTTCGAGACTTGTTAGACCTTAGATTCTTTATGCCTAGTACATCATCTTAGAGTATGACAATGCAATTTGTGAAGAAGAAAGAGTGACAGTACGAGAATGTGTTTAGATTTCATACAGTTGAAACAAGTGACAGTGAATAATTAGTATCCGTTTCCGAGTGTCAGTGATTTGTTGATCAGTTAGTGTGTGCTTCAGTCTTTTCGAAGATTAGTTTGAGATCCGTTTAATACCAGTTGAAAGTGAGAAAAGTTGAAGTACCGAAGACAGCTTTTGGGGCAAGATGTGATCGCTTTGAGTTCCGAGTTATGTCGTCTTATTTGACTAGTGCGTTAGTTACTTTGGTAAGAGATGTTGAGTAGAATAATCCCGAGTTCCTTGATCAGTCGTAGTAGTTCTCATAGATGATACATGGATATATTTAAGTACCGAAGAAGACCATGACGAGCTATGGAGTTAGTGATGTAGATCGTATTAGAGAATTAGTCGTATGCCAAGTTGTGCAATGTGAAATCCGAGTTAATGAAGATGTTCTCCTAGGACATGTAGATCAGTCGAGTGTATTAGAGTAAATCCTATATAGGCCGTAGAAGACGTGAGTTGGAAGAAATTGAAGACTGTGACAAGTATCTATAGTTCCTAGGTCTAGCATTGTTACTTTCAGAGAATTGTAAATAGTCTTTTGAAGATAGTTGCTCCATTGATAGATTGCTACAGAAGAATGTTCAGTTGTGTGGTTAGATGCGAGACAATGAGCCCTTGAGAAACCGAAAGAAACTTTGAAGAGAGCTTCGACCTTGATCCAGCCTATACTAGTGAAAGAACTTGTGAACTGTTGTGATGTGTTACGTGTAGAGTTAGGTTGTGTGCTTATACAAGGCAGAAGATTGCGGCTTGTTCATCAAAATAGTTGAAAGACTGTGAGAAGAGTTATCTGCTATGAGACATAGAGTTAATTACAGTTGTATTTGCTTCGAAGACTTAGAGACAAAGCTTGTATAGTAAGAAATGCGCAGTGTATATGTACGTATCATCAGAACTCGAAATATTTGAAAACTTAGGAAGGGTTGAAACTCGAACCGCATAAAGTGTTAGAAATGCTTGAAGACCGTAATATCAAGATTGAGTACCATCCGAAGATAGTCAACGTAGAAACCGATGTTCCGAGCTATGTTGTTGTTAGATTAGTTGTTGGTCTGCGAGATATAATTGCCAAATTCAGTTTATCGAATGATAGTATTCTTGTGGCCGAGTTTCATGTTGAACCTACATTGAGTCAGAACGCTTGAAGAGAAATAGTTGCAAGACAGGTTCTTGGCACCTCACGTGCAAGACACAGTAGGAGGAAGACCTTCATAATACAGTTCAGAGATGATAGAGTTTGTATTGTTAGAGACAGATTAGTTATACCGATTGACATAGTGTTTTGAGACATGTTGTTTTGGGGCCGAAGCACACGACAGTTTAATTTATATTGCATCTGAGTAGTATGAAGACGTATTGTGGGTTGAAGATGAATACTTCGAGATTGAGATGATGTGTGATGTGGTTCAGCATGAGGGTAAGTGTATAATTTGCCAGCATGTCAAGACCGAACGTCATTTTCCTTCTAGTTTGTTACATCCGTAGAAGGTTCTTAGTGAAAGTGAGTAATAGAGGTTCGAGATTTCTGCTAGATTTTTGAAGACGTATGCGTAGTGTTTGATTGTATGTTGAGGTCTGGTGATCAGTCAGGGAAAGTTATGGGTCAGGTATTCAAACAGTGTTGTAAGAGATTGTGAATTGGGCTAGTTCAGTTGTTTATTTGTTGCGGTTACCACCAGAGTTAGGAAGGGGTTGTGATGTGAATTGTGTATCTATGATTCGGGAATGTGAGTCAGATCTGTGTCGTGCTATGTTCGTTGAAGAGATTGAGTTGAGTTTGAAATTGCGTGCAACGAAAAATCAGTTGAGATCTTAGCATCAGATATCTATTGATGTATGGTAAGTCCACCGAGATTGGTTAGTGTGTTGTGGTGTGAAAGAAAGTGGGTTCCTGTCCGATAAATTTTGGGGACGAAATTCCCTTAAGTGGGGGAGAGTTGTAACACCCGTGTTTTGGGGCTAGGAGTTAGTCGGGTTTGTAGTCCGAGTCAATAAAATTAAATTAAACCAATTCAACCTAAATTGTGATCTAATTGAGCTTTAGTAAAAAGGGGAGGGACCTATGTTGCAATTTTACCCAAAAGAATTTTAAAGGAAGATAACTTTAAACAAAAGTTGTCATCTTCTCCCCTTAACCCCTTTTCCAACGTTGGAAGACCACCACCATCTTCAAACTCTCAAATTTCCTAGTTACTATTCCATTGGTTTACAACTTCATTTCAAGGTGTTTTTGAAAGGTAAAATCATATTCTCACTCTCCTCTTTATTCTCTATCTACCTATGGTTTTATATTTTAAAAATATGGACTTTTGAAAATTAGGGTTTGATTTAAAGTTTGGGTTTTTATGGGGATTTTCATCCTGTTTTGCAAAATTGAGTTGGGTCTTTGTTTATTCATGTTAAAAGGTGAAACATATGTTAATTTGGTTGAGTTTTGTTGAAAACCCGAAGTGGGTTCTTAGAGCCATTTTTAAGGTGTCAAAAAGTTGATTTTTGGTGGGTTTTAGGGTGTAATTAGAAGGCTGATGGTTTATGTATGCTAGGAGGATGTTTTGGAACCATTTTGATGTCATTTGGGTGTTTAAAAACATGATTTTCTGCTGGGTAAAATAGGAGTACGAAAATGGGAATTTTGGTGATTGTTTGGGTTGGGAATTGTTGGAGCTTGGCTTGCGCCTATGGGTTGGAGTTGTGGCTGAACTTAACAATCATTTGTGAGTAGAAAATGTGTTGGAAACTTGGGTTTTGATCAAGGATTATGGGCTGCTTGAATTAGATAAATTCGGGGTTTGGTCATGACTTGAAATGTTGAGTTTGATATTCGAATTGTATTTCGGGTTAGCTACTTTGATGTTTGAGTTGATTTGAGGTTGTTTTGCTTGTGTTGAGGTGTTTAGAAGCGAGGTTTTGGGTTGGTGAAGCCTTGGGAACAAATCCGGAATTTGAAGACCATGGTTGCTTGGTATTTGAGCTTGGAGGATGAGGTGAGTAGTTAATGTTTTTAAATTGGTTTTTAAGTGTTGGTTCAAGCATGTGGACTAGGTTGGGCTTGGTAGACCCACCTAAAGTTAGGATTAAGGTGGTAGCCTAATCCTAAGCTTTAGTTAGAGACCTTGGATGCACTCTTTAATTGTTGTTATGCCTCATGATGATTATGTATAATGTGATATACATGTATGTGGAAGTATGGCTTAATGCATTGATCATATACATGTTTATGACAAATTTAATGTGGATATATGATGTGATAATTGTTTGGATGATATACATGTGGTGATGGTTTGTGAAATGAGGTTATGAGGTGGATTGCATGATTTTGGAGAATCATGGTGAGTACGTGCTAAGCACGGAAATTATATTAAAATTGATGTTGTGAAAGGTTGTGGAATTTGATTTATATTGGCACTAGTATGCTTGGGTACTAGGGGTGATAATGAGCCTGACCGGCTCGCGAGCTACTCGGGCTCGACTCATTCAAAGCTCGGTCAAAGCTCGGCTCGGGCTCGGGTTCGGCTCGAGACCTAATCTAGGAATGAAATCATAATATTCATATTTTTGGGAAGCATCCAGTATATGTATAAATATAATATGAAAATAGATGTTTTAGTTACACGTGAATGAAACATCAGCCCCACAAATTACAGCTGATTGATTATAAAAAAAATCATCATGAACCTTATTATATATAAATGAAAAGTTCATCATGAACACCTATAAGATAATTTGCATCATTACCATATCATTTTGGAAGTTTTGAAACGATGATGTTTCTTTTAAGCCTTGGTTAAAGTTTTGATATGTAATTATGATGTTTCTTTTAAGCTTGTGTTTTTGGCGGTTGGTGGAGTAAAAATAGTAAGTGCTCCACATTTTGCTTTAAAGTTCATCAGTGAAAGTGCTCCACATTTTGGTTGGCATCTTATTCCATTTTGCTTTAAGCTTACCCGAACTCTTTCATTTGTCTACTATTGAATTATTTTTATTTGTAATCTTTATATAATTAATCTTTATTTTTTATTTGTAATCTAGGAATGTCTACTATTGGATTGGGAACATCAGATGGGCATTCAACTCCTATTCCCGAGGAATTTGAGGTAAATTTGGATGATGCAAACGAGATGAATGAAGATGAAATTGATCTAGAAAATGCAGAAGTGCATGTTCCCCAAACTAACGACACCAATAATAGTGAGGTTCGTAATATTGAAGATGAATCTGAATCATATCCTTTTAAGAGAGCAAAAAAATCTGTTGTTTGGAAGGAATTTGGGGAACCTCAACGTGTAGGAAACTCTAAAGTTTGGAAAGTGCTTTGTGTGTATTGTAAGACTCTGCTAACTGTTTCTAGAGGTGGTCCTACAAGTCATTTAAAGCGTCATTCAGATAAATGTACACAAAGAAAAGTGCATATGCGACAACAAAAGTTGATCAACCTTTTACCTTCTGATTTAACTACGGGTTCTCCAAGTTCTGAATTTGTTAGCGCTCTGCATGATGGTAAGTTTGATCCATTGAAAATGAGACACGGAATTGCACATTGGATTGTTATGCACGAGCATGCTTTTTCTATTGTTGAAGAATAAGGCTTTAATATGATGTTGAAGATGGGAATACCACAATGGAAAAGTGTGTCACGCCATACTATCAGAAATGATTCTTTCAAAGTTTATGAGGTTGAGAAGAACAAGTTGAAGGAAAAGTTGAAGAATGTGGACATAATTTCTTTGACCACTGACTTATGGCGCTCCAAACCTCAAAAGATAGAATACATGGTTCTTACGGCTCATTTTGTTGACCATGATTGGAAACTTCAAAAGCGAGTGCTGAATTTTGTCCACATACCTCCTCCTCGGAAAGGTAAAGACATAGCTAATTGCATTTTCAAATGCTTAAAGGAGTGGGACATTGAGAATAAAGTAAGTTACATTTAATTTTTTACGCATATTCACGTATTATTAAATTAACACTAATCAATATTGTATATTTTGTAGGTATTCACAGTTTCTGTGGATAATGCCTCTGCAAATGATTCTTGCATACAAATCATGAAAGACACTTTCTCACTGACTAAGAGGTTGATTTGTGGTGGCAAATTGTTTCATGTTCGATGTTGTGCCCATATTTTAAACATTATGGTTCAGCATGGTCTCAAACAAGTCAAAATCATCATCAAGAATGTCCACGATACAGTTGATTATCTAAATGGAAGTGAACAACGATTGAAGAAGTTTTCCGAACTTGCTCAATAATACAAATTAAAGGAGAGGAGATTGGTTTTGGAATGTAAGACTCGATGGAATTCTACTTATGAGGTGCTTGCTTGTGCAATCAAATTCAAAGAGGTATTTGCTAGACTTGCTTTGGAAGATAGAGAATATGTTTATTGTCCTAGTTTAGAGGATTGGGCTAAAATTGAAAAATTGCTTGAAATCTTGAAAGTGTTCTATGATACTACAAATGTCATTTCAGGATCCGAGTATCCCACTTCTAATTTATTTCTTAGTGAGATTTACAGAATTAAATTGTTGTTGGATACTAGTTCTAAGTCTTCTGATGATTTTGTAAAAAGCATGGTGACAAACATGAAAGAAAGGTTTGATAAATATTGGGGTGAATGTAATCTACTCATGGCTATAGGTGCAGTGTTGGACCCCCGATTGAAAATGAAGTTATTGAGATTACTTTCCCAAAATTGTTTTCTCCTGATGTGGTTAGAGAGAATATACACAAAGTTAGAGAAACTTTGTATGAACTTTATGATGAGTATGTGAATTTGTATTCTCCTCCTCTAATGGAGCAAATGGGTGAATGTGGAACTAGTACAAATGTTTGTGGTGGAGGAACGAGAAGTACTCCAGGATTATTGGAAATTTTGCAAGCTTTGAGAAGTGAGGAATTTACTGAGAATAGACAATCTGAAGTTGATTTATATCTTGAGGAAGGGTGTTATATTCCTCAAGAGATTAAGTTTGATGCTTTATTATGGTGGAAGGAAAAGGCTGGAAGATTTCGTATTTTGTCACGATTGGCCATGGATGTCTTGGGTGTTCCCATTACTACTGTAGCTTCAGAGGCCACATTTAGTGCTGGAAGCCGTGTAATTGATCCTTATAGATCATCATTAAGTCTTGAAACCGTACACATGTTAATTTGCTCAGGAGATTGGTGTCGATCTCTCCATGGATTGAAGAGAAAGAACAAAGTAAGGATTTGTTATGTATGTGTACACTTTTTTCTAGTTTTTTAGAATTTATTTTTAACTAATGGCTTTATGATTTTTTTGCAGAAAATTGATGAAGATCAACCTAAGGAAATCATTTTGCCAGCTCTTTAGGTTTGTTAATAAAATTTTATGATACTTTGCAATTTATTTTTGCATAATAGTAAGTTACAGTTGTAGCCATTAAAAAAAAGAAGCAATTCGATAATACTTTTAAAACATTGATTAGTTTTTAAATGGACGTTGATATTTTTTAATGACTTTATAATCAGGAGAAGAACAAAGAATGGAGTGCTTGGAGCCTTGGACTAGGATAACGGAAGGCAGAAGTAACTAATGGATTGTTGTTGGAGATTGTTTTGTTTTATAAAAACCGATGCATGTTTGTGGTTTCATTTTCTTAGTTGTTTGTTGTTTGAATTTGTATTTTCTTTGATTATCTGTTTGTATTGTAAGAATATTTATCGGTTATTTGGATTAATCTATTTTGGGCACTCTTTTCCCCTTTCCCGACATTGAATTTTGTTCAATGTTGGTTATGAAAGGGGTTTTAACGAGGCCCCATCTCTTATAAAAATTTTTTTAGAAAAATTGTTCGAGCCGAGCCGAGCCTGGCCAGGCTCGGGCTCGGATCGGCTCGTTATCACCCCTATTGGGTACAATGATCGATCATTAGGATGAGTGTGCACACAAATTGAGTCAAAACGTACGTGGCCTTTGTGGCGTTAAGGCACCAAGGAGGAGTAAGGTGAGGTAATATTCCACCGGAAATATATATATATATATATATATATTCTACGTGATGATGAGTGGAATCCCATCCGTAGGACATGTGGTGATGAGTAAGGTGAGGTAATATTCCACCGGAAATTTATATATATATATATATATATATATATATATATATATATATATATATTCTACGTGATGATGAGTGGAATCCCATCCGTAGGGCATGTGGTGATGAGTGGAATCCCGCCCATGCAAGGACCGGTGATGAGTGTAATCCCACCGAGGTAATGTTGTTGTTGGAAATGCGTTCCAACGGGTTATCCACGTATTCGAGTCATAGCTAGGTGCCAATATGAGGTTGTATGTATTTACCAATATGAGATTATGCATATATGCTTATATGTTACGAAATAGGATGCCCTTTACGAATTGATGTATAATGTGATTAATGCATTGAGTTATGTGTCGTAGTAAGTTGAGTTTACGAGATGTTAAGTATGACATAATGTTGATTATATGTTCATGCATCATGTTCATTTTGGCTTATGCGGATCGGAGGTAAGAACATGCATTTCATTACGGAAATTGCTCGTGCTTGGACCCTGCATTGTCAAAGGTTTGTTTTATGAGCTTACCCTCACTAAGCTTTTATGCTTACGCTCTTTTTTGTTCGACAATGCAGATCAATAGCTTGTGGGTGGCAAGGGCAAGGAAAGGTCTCCAAGGGTTGCTTTTGGTTAGCTCAAGTATGAACTTTAAATTGTAGACTGTAATAGTCAAGTAATGGGATAGGTGTTGTTGATGTGTGCTTTGTTGGTTGCTTAGGAGCATATCTAGACTCCTTAATTATGTTGTTTTTGATTGGCTTGATGATGTCATGTTTGGATTGTAACCATGTCTAAATTGCTTGCCATGTGTGTTGGTCATGTGCCTTGTGAGAATGCCTAAGTGTATGGATGTTGAAGCTTGAGACCTTAAGTGCTTGTTTGCCTTCTTTTGAATGAATGCATGAATTCCTTGGTTGGTTGAGGTATGCTCTTGTTGGGTGCTTGTATGGCTAAATAGTGATTTGTAAATGTTGTATGAATGCTTGTTTGGGGCTAGGGGAGTCTTAAATTGCATCTAGGTTCGAGTCTTGTATGTTGTAGCTGAGTTTGGGAGTTTTGCAGTGCAGGGCGTATCAGTACGCCTAAGGGCCGTATCGATACGCTATTGCCTCCAGGGTTCATGTTTGGCTGGGCGTATCGATACACGGGGGGTGTATCGATACGGTTTTTGCTCACTAGAATTCTGAGATTTTGGTGAAATGTTACCGTATCGATACGGTGAGTTGGTGTATCAGTACGGGTTTATCTCGTTGACCGTGAGATGTTGACTGGGAAGGGCATATCGATACCCTTAACATGTGTATCGATACGGTCTTCCTGTGTTGACCCTTGAGTGTTGACTTTGGTCAAGGCGTATCGATACCCTTAACAGGTGTATCGATACGGCCTGCTTAATTACAGTAAATGGACTGTTTGTGTTTGGTCGGGGTTCGAATGAAGTCTTTCTTTGGGTGTCGTTCCGCTATTGTGAATCACTCAGGACTTAATATTCCTCTAGACAAGACTAAAGTAAAAAGAAAAAAATAGGGTTGCTAACCGAGGGGGAACCTTAACGGGTTTCACTCGGTTTTCCCCGTGTGGCCCACTCAGACCGATCATCCAGCCAGACCGGGACGAGGGGGTTACAAATTGATTCCTAAACCTTTCTGCATCAAATCCTCTTCATTTGCTTATTGAATTTTCAAGGATTTTGGCTCTAATCAAGGAGAAATCTACATTTAGAGGTAAGGATGTTATTCTCCTCTAAATACTTAGTTTTTTACTGAAATTCCCAAGTTCTCAATCCTTAAATTAAGTTTTATTAAAGGTTTTAATGTTGTGATCTTGATTTTGGCTTAAAACTCAAGATTTGGATTAAATCTTAAAGAAATTCGTGGTGATTGTTTGGGCTCTATTTTGAGATGGCTTTTTAATGTATTTTGGATGTTTAATGATGTGTAATTGAGGTTTAATCAATGCAATCCCGAATAGGTTGATTTTCCTAAGTTTTTGCTTATGAAAATTGTGGTTTATAGGGTGATCTTGGTGTTCTGTTATAGCTGGAGGTATAAGGACGAGTTTAGGTTCTTTTTGGATGTTAATTGATGTCTAAGAATGTTTAGAAGTGATGGATCTTGGCTGGGTAATGTTGTGGAAGAGTTTGGATGTGATTTCGGTTGTGTTTGGTAGCCAAAATGTTAGTTTTAGGGAGAACAACGAGTTTAGGTGTAATGGCTGAAGATTTTAATGCATGATGATGCATTAATCATCTGCTTTGATGTGTTTAAAACAGGGGAGACATCTTCGGATCCTTGTGGTGTTGATCCGGAGGCTTGAACGGCGTTTCGGCAAGCTTGCGAAACGAAATTGGTGAGTGGAGTTGGATTTCCAGCTTTGTATCGAATGTTTGAAGGTTTGGGAGCTTAGTTTAAGTCTAATCAACTTAACTAAGCTCAAGAGTAAGTTTTCGGAAAAACTCTCTTGGATGATCCATGGATTGGTTCGATGCATTTGTTGATAATTGCATGTTTAAATTCTGTTTTTGAAAGCATGTTTGGCATGGTTAATGTTGGTTATGTAAGCCATTGTTGAAGGATGCTCAAGGTAAGAGATCCTTGGTTTGATTTGTTAAAAATGTGGATTGATGCATAGTGATGGATGTTGTAAATGGCTTTGATTTAGATGCTTTAAAACAGTGGATTATTGATGATAATTGGTGTATATTTGCAAGTGATGTGTTGGTTTAAAAGTACTTGAATCGAATATAGTTAGCCGACTATAGGATTGGGTGCACCGTGAATAAAGTCGCCTTGGATGTTGATGGGTTGTAGTTGTACCGTAAACTTCATCCAAGTACACTAATGAGATGGTTAAGATCACAATGGTGGTTAAAAGTCCATGTGTGGATCTTGTGTTGAGTGTCCCTTGTTCTCGTTAGTGATGTTATACAACTACCGATGAGTGATGTGGAGGGGTTGTGATTGTACCGTTAATCTTCATCACGGGTGTTGAGGGGTTGTGATTCTACTGGTAAACTCCACCTTGTGTGTTCGGTAGTCTGTATGAAGCATTTGGGACAACGCTTGTGATCCGCGTATCCGATTGTGTTTTATGTTGTAAAAGGTTATGGTTTATCACTTGGAAGCCAATATGACATGTTAATGATATTGAAGCATGAGATGCTTGTTGTGAATGCAATGTTGCATGAATGATGTTGATGTGTGTTAAAAGGCTTTATGGAAAGTGTTTTTATAAAGTGCATTATTGTGTTGTTTCTTTAGAGCGTGCCTCACTAAGCATTTGTGCTTACGCTCTCTCTCTTGAACCAGTAATGCAGATAATTGAGGTGTTTGTGGGCAGCAAGGAGGCTAAGAATCCAAGGGAAAGCTAAGCGCATGTATGGTGACTATTTTTCAACTTTATTAGATTTTGATATTTGGCAATGAGAACTTAGGTTGTGTTTTTGGGAGATGTTATGGACTCCCTAAGTATGGCATGATGCCTATAATGTTTTGGGCTTGTAAATGGCCATTCGGTGTTTGCTTTGATGATTTGATGATTGGTTGGTTTCCAATATTAGGATGCATGCCTATAGTCTTGTGGTTTTTCCTAATTGATGCCATGAATGAGTTTTGGTGATGCAAATGTGTACCTTATATGTATGATGACTTGTTGGCATGATTAGGAGGTCATAGGAATGTGTTTGAGTGGTTAATTGTATGTTGAACCAGCAAAATCTGCACTTTCTGGGCAATCCGTATCAGAACGGGCACCCGCGTTTCGAAACGGGGGCCTGTAATGGCCTTCGTGTTTCGAAACGGGCAGAGGTCGTTCCGAAACGAATTGGCCACTGCCAAGCCTTGTTTCGATACATGTTTCGAAACGAACCCACGTGTCGGAATGGTAAACCCCCGTTCCGAAACACTTGACCGTTGGGCACTGATTTGAATGATTTATGGTTTGCAAGCTTTACGTTTTAGTCCTGAATTTTGTATATGCAATTTCTTGAGTTTGGGATGTCTGTTTAAGGTGAAATTTGACAGGGAAGCATGTAATATGATTAATTTGATGTTGGTAACCTTGAAATTGGTTAAGTCTCTCACCTTTCCAGAATTTACATTTTGGTCCCTAAATTTGTATGTGGAGCAATTGAGTCCCTTGTTGCTTTCCGAATGCTGTGATTCTCAAGTATGCTTTTCTCAAGAGTGCGCTTAGGGTTAATGAGCATTTAGACAAGATTAAAAAGAAAAAATGGTCGTTAATCAATGTTGACTTTCGGGTTGACTTTGGTTTTCCCCGTGTGATCTTCGTAGTTCGGGTCAATCGTCTAGGCCGGGCTAAGGGGGTTACATGAATCATGTTGCATTTATCTCATGCATAGAGCCTAAGAATATAAAAGAAGCATTGAAAGATGATTTTTGGATTATGGCTCTGCAAGAAGAGTTAAATCAATTTGAGAGAAGTAACGTTTGGACATTAGTTGACAGGCCTTAGTAATCAATCTACCATAGGAACTAAATGGGTCTTTAGGAGCAAACTAGATGAAAGTGGTAACATTGTGAGAAATAAAGCTAGACTAGTAGCACAAGGTTACACTCAAGAAGAGGGAATAGATTTTGAAACCTATGCACCCGTAGCTAGAATGGAAGCCATTAGGATGTTGCTTGCATATGCATGTTATCATGATTTCAAGCTTTTTCAAATGGATGTTAAAAGCGCGTTTTTAAATGGCTTTATAAATGAGGAAGTGTATGTGGAACAACCACTAGGTTTTGAAGACTCAAAATTTCCAAATCATGTTTTCAAACTCACTAAAGCTCTTTATGGTTTAAAACAAGCTCTTAGAGCTTGGTATGAATGACTTTCAAACTTTTTAATTGAAAAAGGTTTTGAAAAAGGCAAGGTGGACACTACACTTTTTATAAAAAGGTATAAAAATGACATCTTAGTAGTACAATTTTATGTTGATGATATTATTTTTGGTTCTACTAACGAATGTCATTGCAAAGAGTTTGCTAAGCTAATGCAAGGTGAATTCAAGATGAGCATGATGGGGGAGCTCTCATTCTTTTTGGGACTCCAAATCAAGCAAAGGAAGGATGGCACCTTCATCAATCAAGCAAAGTACATAAAATATATGCTCAAGAAGTTTGGCTTGGAGAATGCAAAGCCTCAAGCCACACCTATGAGCTCATCTACAAAGCTTGACAAAGATAAAGGAGGTAAGCGTGTCGACTCTAAGCTTTACCATTATATGATTGGATCATTGCTTTACCTTACCACAAGTAGATTGGATATCTTGTTTAGTGTTTGCTTGTGTGCTAGATTTCAAGCTAGTCCTAAAGAGTCTCACCTTATAGCCGATAAGAAATCTTTAGGTACCTTAGAGATACTCCTTGTCTAGGTCTTTGGTACCCTAGAGACTCCACCTTCAACCTTCATGCTTATTCAGATGCGGATTATAGGGATGTAAAATTGATAGGAAGAGTACTTCGGGAACTTGTCAATTCCTAGGTAGTATGCCCATATCTTGGTTCTCTAAGAAACAAAATAGTGTAGCCTTATCTACCACCGAAGCCGAGTCCATATCCTTAGGGAGTTGTTGTGCTCAAGTCCTTTGGATGAAGCAACAACTCTTAGATTATGGTATTAAAGTTGAAACCATACCCCTTAAATGTGATAACACTAGTGTCATATGTTTGGCAAAAAATCCCATCCAACACTCTAGAACCAAACACATAGAAATAAGACATCATTTCATTAGAGATCATGTCCTTAAAGAAGATGTTGTTATAGAGTATGTTGACACCTTAAATCAATTAGCAAACATATTTACAAAACCTTTAGACAAAGAGCGTTTTTGGTCCCTTAGGAGAGAGTTAGGTCTAACTAGCCTATCTTGACCTTTTAGGACCTATTTTGGGCTTAAAATTGCTTGATCTTGTGAAATGTCATGTTTATATGTTTTTACTCCTAATTTCATCCATGCCTATAGCTAGGGGGAGTATGTTTATGTTTGCTCATGTTATTTCTGCTCATTCATGTAATTCATGCAAGTTAGGCATTCAAAGATTTCATTTTTCTGCACTTTTAGAGCCTCATCTGCACTTCCAGGCCCAGGTGTATCGAAACGGGTGCACCTGTTTCGATACGGATGCTTTAAAATTCCATTTGAGAGAAGGGTGTTTTGAAACGCCTTCCAAGGTTTTCGAAACATTTTTGCTATGCAATGGGTGTACCGAAACGTGTTTCGATACGAGTCAACGGGATTCGATACGGTCAAAGACGTATCGAAACGATTAGCTGGAGTTGAAAAATTGGTCAAAACTCGGTGCCCGCGTTTCGAAATGATCGACACCGTTCCGAAACGGGTTAGCGGACAGCTTTATAGAGGGCTTTTAATGTTAAAGTTCTACTTTAATTAAATCTCTCCTCAAACCCTAAAAACCCTAAAATGATTTTTCCCTATAAAAACCATCTAAACCTCTTTGTTTTTCATCAAATCTTGAGGGCTTTTACTCTTAAACACAAGTCTAAGCAAGCATCAACAACTTTGTGCAAGGATTTTCATCTATTCATCCAAAATCCCAATTTAAGGTATTTTTTTATCCTTTTCTTTTTCCTATAGGATGTACTCGAATCTTAGGTTGGAAAATTTTAGTTTTGTATAGTTTATGTATTTTGATACTTGGGTTTTTCAAAACTTGAATATTATTTTTTTCAAAATCTTCAATTTTTGATTCGAATATATATGTTTTCATTCATATTTTCTTTACTGTTTTTTAAATTGTTTTTCTCTTAATTTTTTTGTTTTGTTTCTTTGTTTTCAAAACTTGTTTTTAAACCTAAGTGGGATTTACCGTTAGATTGAATTAAGAAATTTCATGCATACACTTAAACTTGTTTTTAAATTGCTTGCTTTATGTTTTTAGGATGTCTATAGAGAACGTTAACAAAAAGCGTAAGATGGGTCAAACAAGTGATTCGAGTATCCGTCCTAATCTCACCCAGCTGTTTCTCAAAAGTCTTCAGACTCTAGAGATGAGGGAGCGTTTCAATTATGTCAAGGAGTTTGACGTTCGTCGTGAGCGTGTTGTTGACCTCTCGTTTCTTGACTCCGAGCGCTTTCTCTTTCGTTACCTCCCCCGTTTAAGAGAATGGGGATTCCTTGGTTTCTTGAGTATCCCAGATATTTGCTACAAGCACATGGTTCTTCTCTTTTACTCAAATGCCCAATTTATTAATAGTGAAGACAACTCCGAAGTTTTTGGCCTTGAGTCTTCTATCTTGGGAAAGAGGATTGTCGTTGACATCCCTTACTTAAAGACTACTTTTGGTCTTAAAAATGAAGGAATCGAGAATGAGAGTCACTTTGGTTCTCACACCGGTTCGGTGCTTGCCTTGGATGCTCACGATAGGTTCCTCCACTTGATAGTCTCGTGGTTTCTTCGCCCTTCTGGAGGTAAATTTTCTCACGTTCATCAAATAGATTATTTTTGGCTTGAATGTTTTCGTCGTGGTGAGCGCCCTAATCTTGTTAAGATCATGTTTATCGAGATAGTAAATAATGTTAAGCTTCGTGACACCGATGCACTAAAATCTTTCACTTATGGGACTGTTTTAAGTTACATCTTTGGAAAGCTTAATCTTGATTGCACCTATGACTCATCGGAACCCCGCAAGTAAAAACTTGGTGAATATTCTCTCCGCAGGTCCGGATTTCAATATATCAACAATGGCCAATGGGAACATGTTGATAGGGAAGCACCTCCACCTCAAGTTGAACCTCAACCACAAGCTCCAGTTGCGAACAATAAAGCTCTCACGACTTTTCTTACCGAGCGGTTCAACACTTTGGACACTAACATGTCTAGAGGTTTTGGTGCTATCAATACACGCTTGTAATCCGTAGAGGATCGTCTCCTTGCAAATGAGAATCGAATCACATCCCTTGAGAATCAACACACATCTATAGACATGTTCTTATCCACCTTTTATGGCCAATGGATGAATTTTCGTCGCTCTCAAGCCAAGGACGATGATGATTCCATGGATGATGATGGTGACGACGACGAGGCTTAAGATTCTCATGTCATCTCATATTAGCTATGCATATTAGGTTTAAGTTTGCATATTTATTTCTTATATTTTATGAACCTATGCTTTGATTTTATTTGGGATTACGCTTCGAACTTATTGTTTACGATTTATGTTTTGGATATTTGAATTTTATGAATTAATATTATGTTACTTATTGCTTATTGCTTTTAACCCTATCTCTTCTCTTTGAGCATTGTTTCTTATTTTTTTATCTAACAAAAAGGGGAGAAGTAATCTAAGAGCCTAAATTCGTTTTAAGTGTTTTTAAGTTTTTTTTTTAACTTAGATCTAAATCTTTTTAAAACATAAAAACCCATCTTAAATTGAGGGGGAATTAGAATGTTATTCAAAATTTTCAAAACTCTTAAAAATTCTAACTTTGATTTTGTTATATCAAAAAGGAGGAGATTGTGAAACCGTTATTTTAATTTTGATATAACTAAAGAATCTAAGGACTAAGTTGAAAATGTGAAAACGAATTTTTAAGTCCTCAAACCTCTCTATATGTTTTAAACAATATGCCTAAGTTAAAAACTGAATTTATCAAATATTTTCTAAGTGTTTTTAAAGCCAAAACAGTGATTTTCAAGTCACCGTTTCGAAACGGCCTAAGGCGTTCCGAAACAATTTTGAAATTGTGAGTTCATGTTTCGGAACGGGTATCGAAACGATTTCAACACTGCCAACCCGTGTTTCGAAACAAGTTTCGAAACGGCTTAAGAACCTCGAGATACCGTATCGAAACGACATCAAATGTTTCAAAACGGTACTCAATCAGATTTGAAAAATATGACCGTTGAATGTTTTTAATTGATTTTAAACAAGTAGTTAAGGCGTATCGAAACGATCTCATCCCGTTTCGATACAAACCATTTCGATACGGTCCTTGACAGTGACAAAATTGTTTTGAAACGGGTTTCGAAACGGCTCTTAGCGTATCGAAACATTTCTAACCGTTTCGATACGAGCTCTTTAATGCACCCCAACGACTCTTTCTATTTTGGTCTGTTTCGAAACAGGGTCGGGCGTTTCAAAACAGTTGGTTGTAGACTACATTTATGGAGGGAAGATAACACCCCCAACGGCTCTATTGATGTATGCAACAACCACAACGGCTAGAATTCAATGAGAAGGTATAAAAGGGACCTCTAAAAGCTTCAGCAACAACTATTGATCCTAAAGCAAACATCCAAACATCAAATCCAAGCATTTGTGCCTAAATCCCATTATTGTCTTATAACCCCAATCGTATTTTTCATTCTTATCATTTCAATTGGGTTGAGTGCTTGTAATTGGGCTATATTGTGTATTGAGAGATACTTGTTTTAGCCAACAACTTTTTTGTTTCAATTGTGTGAGGATTGGGTCAAATTTTGGGTAGAAAATTTGACCGAAAATTGTAAGGGTTACCTCCTTAGCCTAGAAAAGGGGAAGATCAATTAGTGGAATTGTTGTAAATCCTTAGTGAAGCTAAGGTAGTTGATGTAGAGTTCAATTGGAACTTGAACCACTATAAAATTCCTTGTCTACCTTTTTTATTTGCAAATTCCAGCACCAAGAACTTTAAAAATCCAATTCACCCCCTCTTGGTTTATATCGATCATTCGATCCACTCAACACAAACTTTATTTGAAATTTTTTTCGAGTTGAGTTTGTTCGAGTTTTGTTTAAATTTAAATATTTACAATGTTATAAGACTAATTGGTTCTAATTAAATGACTTTCTATAACTGTACACGATATACACATATTTTTATATATATAATATAAATGTATCAGACAGATTTAAGAGATTCAATTAGAACTTGAAAATCAATCCATAAATTGATAAAAAAATTGAGTTGTTCGAATCTTATTTTGTAACTCAAATTTTATTTATTTTTTTATAAATTGAGTCGAATTTATGAAATGAGGATTCAAGTCAAGTTGCGTAAAAAATCAACTTTTTCGAAATAAAATGCTTTATATAAAAATTATAATTTTCAAAATTAATTAACAAATTAACATTAATGAAATAATTAAAAAAATTGTATGTAAATTTATGGGTTGTGTGTTTGTGGTAATTTGGTGAGAAAACAGGAAAGAAGTAATTGTTCGGTGACTAGTGATGTAGTTTATCCTTTTGTTTTTCTAAGAGAGAGAGAGAGGTGGTAGTAGTATATTTGGAAATTCAAAACGAAGAGGCTCCCTCCTTTTATAACGTTTGAAATTCAAAACAAAACAACACATTAGAGAATGGAAAAGTATGAGAAGCTGGAGAAGGTAGGGGAGGGTACATACGGCAAGGTTTACAAGGCCAAAGACAAGGCAACCGGGCAACTGGTGGCCCTCAAGAAAACCCGTCTTGAGATGGACGAGGAAGGCATCCCTCCCACCGCTCTCCGGGAGGTCTCCCTCCTCCAGATGCTCTCCAGCTCCATCTACATCGTCCGTCTCCTCTGCGTCGAGCATGTCGACACCGACAAGGACGGTGGGTCTAAGCCCAATCTTTACTTGGTCTTCGAGTATCTCGACACCGATCTCAAGAAGTTCATCGATTCTCATCGAAAGGGTCCCAACCCCAGACCCCTACCCCCCACCCTCATCCAGTCCTTCCTCTTTCAGCTTTGCAAAGGTGTTGCCCACTGCCACAGCCACGGCGTCCTCCACCGCGATCTCAAGCCCCAGAATCTTCTCCTCGACAAGGAAAAGTTTGTCCTCAAGATTGCAGATCTGGGTCTTGGCCGTGCTTTCACTGTTCCTCTCAAGAGCTACACTCATGAGATCGTAACGCTCTGGTATAGGGCCCCTGAGGTTCTTCTCGGCTCCACTCACTACTCCACCGCCGTCGACATGTGGTCCGTCGGATGCATCTTCGCTGAAATGGTTAGGAGGCAAGCACTGTTCCCTGGGGATTCGGAGTTCCAGCAATTGCTCCACATTTTCAGGTACATTTGTTTTTTTTCCCAATGTGACTAGCAAGCTGCTTTGGTCTTTTACTCAATTTTTTTTTTCATTGGGTCAAAACTGAAAAGGTTGCTGGGCACCCCGACTGAGAAGCAGTGGCCTGGGGTTACCTCTTTAAGGGATTGGCACGTGTACCCACGGTGGGAGTCTCAGAGCTTGGACCGCGCTGTTCCTTCCCTATCTCCCGATGGGGTTGATCTTCTCTCCGTATGTCCTCATTCTTTTGCTATAATTATCAAACTCATGTTTTTATACTATAGATTTGTTTATTCAAACAAATCCTAGTTGATGATGTAGTCTCATTTCAGCATCAACAATGCTACATATTATAGTTTAAGAAGTATCATTAGAATTCTTATTGATACTTCTATTAAGCTGCTAACACAGCAAACTCCCATGAAGTTCATTTATGTATTCTTGTAATCGACAATTGTCAAAACGTTTGTTAGTTTGCTAAACATGATAGAATAGGTACATTAGAATGTATGTTATTTGGATTCTTTATATTTCTTAAAATATGCATATCCAGCAAATTTGGTTGCAAGTATAGGTATAGAATATAGATAATTGAATATGATACTCAAAATATATAAACAAGTTTATACAAATTAAGCATATTCGTATCGGAAGATACTTGTATTCGACACTTATGTATAGGTCTACATTCTCAGGAGGCCTAAAGGGTCTTCAACTCACAGTTGCAGTCTTGCAACGGGGAAGTATGTTGAGGGTGAAAAATGAAGTCTAGCATAATATCAACATTTTGGCCCTGTGAATATGACCAAAAGGGTAGGGAATATAATTAGGATCCACTCGGAATTTCGTTGCATCTTATAGTGGGAGTATAGAAATAGTTTGAGTGATTCAAGTCAATAAAAGCTTGCTAATCTATGATCGTATATTCACAAGTCAAAACTTAGCAGTATACATAAAATTTGTCAGTTCTATATGTCTACGGATCTTTATGCAGAGGAAAAAGAAGGAACCGAATATAGTCATATTGGTGCCTGCCTTTTACTCGTTCATTTTCTATTTCTTTAGCCTTTTACAAGTAGGTTATTGCAGAAGATGCTTAAGTATGATCCTGCAGAGAGAATATCAGCAAAAGCAGCAATGCATCATCCTTATTTTGACAGCATTGACAGATCCCAATTTTGAATTTGCGTTGTTTTTTATTGTATTATATTGATTTTACTCTTCTTGCTTAGAATGGTATATTTCTATTAACTAGGTGCTGGATTCATTGAGTTCAAAGCACCAACTTCAAAGCTTAGCATGTGTTGGGAAAATAGTTGTCATCAGCTAGGTGATCCAAACAATATTTTACAAATGAATTTTAAATGTGAAACTATTCTTCATATCTGATTTTTTGTGGTTTTAATCTTTTCATTGAGCATCTTCGGTTGGAATGCTTTCAAGTTCCTGATATATCTATATGTTATAAATATGAGATGATAATAACATATATATATATATGATCGCACAATAAATTAAAAGATACTAGATTTTATCTAGAACACCCTAGAAAGTAGAAACATCAGAGGAGAACTGTAAAGTCTACAAACATCAGCCCCTTCTTTTGACCCCTCTCGACCTGAACGATGCTTATGATCGAACCAAGTTTGGCCTTCTCAGGATAATCATTCAACATGTGTGGACCTTCACAAAAGTATAACTTCAATTACCCTGTAGCATACTTGGGCTCCTTCTTTCCACCGGTATTGGTTTAGATATGGAATATTCAGGCTTGTCTGACTTCTTGACAAGCAACTCAGTCAAGAATTCTGCCACGACTATGGCTTTGGGAAGCTCTTAGACACCCCTTTGTTGTACCCGAATCTTAGCCCAGGTTATTAGTCATCCATAAAGGTGAAGAAGGTGCTTTTTTAGCTTAGGTCCAAAACATGTAGCATGAGGTCAATGGATTGACCAACATATTCTCATATCGAATTATCATGCTTAAGACTCCTAAGCTTGGATGAGCATTATCCAAGACATATTCCGGGTAAAATTGCTGTTTTTAAACTCGGCTAGGAACTCTGTCTAGACTCCAATGGAAGTCTATCCATGTTTCTCATCTAAATACCTATGTTGTCACCATAGCAGGTTGACACCGGTTAAATAAACACTAACAATGTTTATCTCATTGGTATCTTCCTTAATACCCACAGTTCGGAAGGGTTGCTCCATTCTCCACACATCTTCGATGAACTCTTTAACTTTGGGGAATCCATCTTGGGTTTGGGGGAAATGACCATCATTTCATTGCTCAACGCTGCCTTGCACAAAAACAGCTCACCCATGAGATCTTGCGTCTCCTACCTCTAAGCCGCAACCTCAACTTTAAGGGCATTATCCCTATGATTCATTTGGCTTGTAAGTCATCGTTCCTCCTTTTGTTCATGCAGTCGATTGACTTGTTGATGAGATCTCTCACAGAGTACATCTCTTCAATGCATGTCTCCACCACACTGATTGTCTCATCGGCATCTTTCGCGGATCCCTTTAGTCGGGTCACCTGACAACAACTCCTTCGAGCTAGCTCTCTTGCTTCTTTTCCCAGGTGCATCTCCTCCAAAGTGTGTTATCTGGGATCAATGTCTCTTATATCAATTGTCACATAACTAGGATTGAACCTATCAAACTGAATACTCGTATTTTATTCCTCAAAGATGAATCATTACAACTGAAGAGGGGAAGGTTTCTATATATAACCCCCTTACATTTATTCGTGTTCTAGTGGAACACAAACTCTATCTACTTAGCCGCTAAGTTAAAAAGGACTATCTAAGGAAACATGGACTATTATCCCTTAAGATCTGATTTGCATTTGTTTCTCAACAAGTTAAATGTGAAACTATTCTTCTTATCTGATTTAATGTGGTTTGAATCTTTTCATTCAGCATCTGTATTGAAGGTCCACATATTTTGTCAACATGTATTATTAATGTATTCGTAAAGTATAATTTCCCTGAAAAGCTGTTCACTCCTTAACAGGGTAACTAGCATCCATGGCAATACCGCAAAGGCCTCTTTCATCAGTGACATCACGTTGCATCCTTATGTAGCCGGATTCACCCCAGGAAGTGCCCCATGAATTCTTCACCACCCAGTACTTTTTACCACCATCTTCTCCATACCCGACTACTGCAACTCCATGGTTGAGTTGATATCCACAGGTTCCGGTGAAGATGCCGCTTCTGTAGAACTGAAATTCATACCCTCCTGCATCGATGGCAACCGATACAGGTTGCTCAGCAACTCCAACTTGCAGACTATTCTCCATGTTTGCATGCACTTGTTTGTATCCACTAATCGTAGCTGAATGAATTCTAGCTTCTTCATCCTTGCAGCTGCCACCACTTCCCGTGTACGGGTAGTCTTTCTCGGCGGCGATTCCACCATTTTTTATAATGAATTCGAATGCTTTGATCATGTCTCCACCATTGCAGCCTTCGTTAAATGAGCCGGTGTCACAATCGACAAGCTCTTGTACCGAAAGAGGCGTCAACTTCCCTGTCTTAATTTGATTGATCCCTTCTACTGCTGCCACGGCCGAGAATGCCCAACAACTCCCTGTACAACATCAATGCCACACATGATTTAAATTTGTTTTGATGGCTGCAATTCATTAACCAAGCAAATAAGTCATACCACAGTTGCCTTGATCCTCGACTTTGGTCACGGCGCCTTTCGTTCGCCAGTCTATGCTTTCTGGCAAGCCGTGGTATCTGTCTTGTTGGAAGCTCTTGGTCTCACTTGGAAATCTTATCCTCTGGTAACCCAAATAGACAGCTCTGAACTCATCATTTAACATGTCTGCAAATTTGTTGTCGATCAACTTGAATGATAGGTTCTGAGAATTGATGCAGTCAATGAAGTGAGCATTGGATTTATAAATCTCAAACCGCAACGCCCATTCGTTCTTGTTCTTGTACTTTCGGCCATGTCGGCTCAGCCATCGTTGGTATCTTTCCAGCATTTTGCCCGGATGGTATTCTACGGAGCAGTTGTACCGGCACCATACCCCTGAGCACATCCACAAGGCACATACAACAAGTAAAAGAGTGAAAGTAGCATTCCCCATCGCACTGCACTGCCAATTTATGTCTGAATTTGTCTTGAGCTTATAAATAAACAAAATTCATAACTGTTTTGACACGCATTTTGATTCATTTATTATGTGCTTATGGTATATATATTCTTTTTGGTTCACTTATGTTTTTGGCTGTTTATTCATGTTATTTGCGCTTCTGAATTTCAAGGGGGCAAGTCTTTGCCATCCAGATAAGTTGAGATAAAACCACAAATCTATTTGGCTATGATGTACAATAAAAGCAATTCTTGCTTCTTTGCCAATTTTACATACATAAATTGGCACAAATCCCTTTGCCTAGCCACTTATTGTGTGCAGTAATGTCACCTTTACAGAGTTATATTAAAAAAATTTAGAGTATAGAATTAGATGTCAATAAAAATATAAAAAATACATTAAACTGTACAAAAGTTTAAGAATTTCAAAAATTCTTGACCACCTTTATTATTTTGGTTGCCCACTCGATTCTAGGTTTTTCACTCTGACTAATCTGGACTGACCCGCTCGCATATCTAATTTTGATGGGTGAGTTCACCGCAACAGTTTTCTGCATACATAAAATATCGATTCAAAACTTATTTAAGCGATATCAAACTGCTTATCACTTAGACCAATTCTATTGATAAATTAATCCACTTTTTAAAATATAAATTATTTTAATTTTCTCCCAATGTAAATAAATATATCCATTATTCAAAATTTAAACCCAACCAAAATTTTATATCCAAATCCATTAACATCCTTTTCAAAAAAAATAAAAATAAAATTAATACTATAATATTCAATTAAACCTATTAATTGACAGACAAAATAATCCACTTTATAAATTCATTGAATTGATTTTTTTAAATAACCGATTCATTTGATTACAGCTGTGCTCAAACAAAACAACCATCATCAATCATTAACGAGAGAATCATTGTTTGACCTTGAAAAAATGTTCTTATAAAATGTTGTGAAAATATGATCTATTAATATAAAATGTTTGACATTATTTATAAAGAGTATTGTATAAAGTTAAAATGTTTATATTAGACATAAATTTAAAACTGCGAGTTTGAAATGCTTAACTTCAAAAATTAATTTGAAAAACAATTAAGATTTAACCCATAATAAGCTCATAATTCACTTCCAATCCAAATCACGCAAGTCGTAAAAGTATTTTTTTTCCTACATAAATAATTGAATTAGGACATTATCGCCTCATGTGATTACAAGGATAGCATAAAAAAATTAAATATTTTATGAGTATTAAAATAATTTATCATAATATAAAAAAGATGTAAATTAAAATTTTAAAACAATCTTTTTAACTAAAAATAAAGAAAAGGCTTAAAGCAAAAAATAATTAAATTGTTTTGTTGTTTGCTTTAGTTATTTAATCTATTTTTTTTGTTAAAAATAAGTACACAACTACTATTCCATAATCACTAGTATCTAAACTATAATTTAGTTAAAATAAATACCAAAATCTTTACGAGGTGTTAAGCTTTTTATCATCCCGGCATCGGGCTATTTTTCTACAAGAAAATATCTTATGCACTAACATTGAAAATGGAATTTTTTCACAAGCACCTTAATATTAGGGTTTATGAATCTAATTTAGGGTTTAAGTGAATGAGTTTAGAATTTAAGGTTTATAGCTATAATTTAAGGTTTATAGGCTAGGATTTAGGTTCCAAAATAATATGGTTAGGGGTTTAAGTTTTAATCTACAAACCCTAAATTCTAACAACACCCATATATTCAAAATTACTACACTTAAACCTCAAACATTAAGCTCTAACTAAAGTTCTTAAACCCTAAAACTAAGACGTTTTTGAAAATAAATTAATATTTGGTATATACTCCTTTCCGCCAAAATAATATGCCTGGTAATCCTTTCCGCCATGTTAGTTGTTAATTAATATTTTACTAATCAATATCTAATGTGATATCATGATATATACTCCCTTACCTTAATTTGGTATAAATAAATTGCAAACTTTATCACCTTTAAATTTGTTGCAACAAAATATCTTCATAGCTAACTTAAAGAATGACTTCCTCGTTAACAAAATAACCCAATTAAAATTCACCTAAACTAAAGAGCAACAGCCAAGACATCTAATACTTAACAGAACAATATAACCCTTAACTTATATTGAACAAAAAAATGGTTTTTACTTTCTGCAAGAAAGGAGAAAGGGTGTTCACAAAAATATTGCAAAATGAACTGGAACTAAAAAGCCATTTAATGAATACTAGTCCTCTATTTGACACCATTTTGAGCATTTAAATGGAAATTGTAGATTTGTTTTTTCTCGGCAAATAAATTTTATTTGGATTATTTAAGAAAACTACATCCACATTGAGTGCCTCATTAAAAACCTCCCTAAAACTAGGTGGAGGAAAAGAGTACACTCAACGTGGGAATACAAGAAATCCGAACTGAAAAACACCAATCAATACCACATAAGCAAAAACATAGCAGCAAAAAGCTCCCATCCCAACTCAACACTTTACGTTTGAAATTCCCGCCTAAATCAACACCTACCAGCCACGCAAATTCGACGCCCCATCGTACTTCACCCTGCATCTCTAGCACTCTGAAAATCCAACTTAAGCCACAACTTTATATTTCATCAAGAACATCACCACCAAGCTTTAAACAACTCCAGCCGAGTCACGCCATCTTTAGCTAAGCAATCGGTTAAAATATTGTTTACTCACGAAACATGGCAAAAGTGAATCTTCCCGATCTTACGTGCCACCTTATCAATGGCCATGCAATTATTCCACCACACCCACGGACGCTGAAGTGGATTCTCCAACCAACTTAACACAACCTTGGAGTCTGTGTCCACGATCAGTCCTTCATTTCCACCACACATAGCTTCCACAAAAATTTCTAGCGTAATTTTAACAGCCATAAGCTCTGCGAACTCTACCCCAACACCTCGTACCGGTCCTGTGAAAATTGCTCTAATGATGACATCCTTGGTGCGAAGAACGCGCCCCACCTTTGGCGGATCCATCTACATTGAATTTGAGCCAACCAGGTGATAGAGGTGACCAAGAAGAAGGAGGACAATCTTTACTGTTAAATGCATCTATTAGGATTCTCCCACCATTCCTCCACACTCAAAGGGAGATCATCCTTTAAAGCCTTGACCCATAATATTGATCTCATCCTTGTATGAAAAACTAAGTCATTTGTCGTAGACATTTTCTCTTTGAACACCCTATCATTCCGAACTATCCAAATACTCTATAAAGTTGATGCAACTGAAATAAACCATAGACTTCGAGTCCATCTCGTAAACATAGTCTCAAAATAAAATTCAAGTAATCCATTAATGTTATTAGCTTCCACCCATCTCACTCTCCACCATTCACAAAAGGCAACCCGAAATTCCCATATTGTTTTACATCCAACAAATAAGTGATTTGCATCCTCTACATCGCTATTACACCCACCACACACACATTGATCTAAAGTATCGAGGACCCCTCTCCTCATCAAGAATTCCTTCGTAGGCAGCCTATCCAATTTTAACATCCAAAGGAAGTTCTTGATTTTAGGAGGGACCTTTGTCTTCCATAATCTACCAAAATTAAACTTCGGTTCATCCAGATCCACATTTACAATCAAGTAAGAAAGTTTTTTAACCAAAAACAGCCCTACCCTATCATGAATCCAAATTAACTTATCTGGGATATCGGGGTAAATGGTTACATTGCTGATAGCCTCCTTTAGCTCTGCAATCATCTGCCATTCTCTTTCCATCAAAGGTTTTGTAAACTTACCATCCCATTGTATATCACGAAGGCCCTTGTCTCTTGCAATGTTAGCAATCACTACTCCTTTGAAACGTGCAAGTCTGTATAGTCGTATAAAGGAAACTTGTAACGGCTTTTCCCCATACCATAAATCCTCCCAAAATAACAATGTCCTTCCATCCCCTATTTGCCATCTGAACGAGTCTGGATTCATCCACCTACCCACATCCGATTGTTTCCAATTGTTCAATATCCCTTTCCATACTATCGACATTCTTCTCGGATTACAAGTATTCGCCCAGCAATTATTCGATAAAGTGCCATATTTCGAGTGTATAACTCTTCTCCACAGTACCGATCTTTTTGTAGCGAACCTCCATCCCCATTTAGCAAGTAAGGCTTTATTCTTGGCTCTCAAATTGACGAATCCCGTACCACCTTTATTACGCGGCAAACAAACTTTCGACTAGCTTACACGAGCCATCTTTTTATTCTCCATGGTGCTGCCCCATAAAAATCATCTTCTAATCGTCTCAATTTTCTGCAGCACTGTACTTGGAACCTTGAATAATGACATATAGTAAAGCGGTAGTGAAGAAAGGACCGAATTAATTAGCACCACCCTCCCTGCAAAGGACAAACTACCACTTTTCCAGCCTGATAATTTAACTTGGAACCTTTCAATAACCAGACAACCCTCCTCAGATCCATCCCGAGAGGAATTCCCAGATAGGAGAAAGGTAAAGAACCGGTAGCACATCCACATTTTTGGGCCAAGTTTGACATTGTAGCTTCCTCAATTCCAATTCCAGCAAGGCAATACTTCCAAAAATTGATACTCAATTCTGAACATAGCTCAAAACACCTTAAAATTCTCCTTACGTTCACCACTGATTTCTCCACTGGTTTGAGAAATAGTACGTATCATTGGAAAATTGTAAATGTGAAAAAGATTGACCTTGAATCACCTCCAGGATTCCTGAAATCACACCAATGGACTCGACCTCTTCGAGTAGCAAATGTAACACCTCCGTGACCATTATGAACAAGAACGTCGAAAGAGGATCGCCTTGCCGCAAGCCTCTTCTCATACGAAATTCTCTAGTAGGCGAGCCATTTACAAGGATTGAAACTTTTGTTGAGGATACACATTCCATAATCCATGCTCTCCATTTCTTTCCGAAGCTCATTCTATTCAAAATCATATCTAAGAATTCCCAACGTACACAATCATATGCTTTGGAGAAGTCCAATTTTATCACTACGCCACCCGAGTCCTCATTTCTCCTTTCCATCGAGTGTATAATCTCGTTTGCAATAAGGATGCCATCGAAAATCTGTCGCCCACTTAAGAATGCACACTGCATCTCGCTGATAATATTCTCCATCACTATTTGTAATCTCCTCGACAAAACCTTAGCGATAATCTTGTAGATCGATCCCACAAAACTTATGGGTCTAAAGTCAGAAACTTCAACCGGATTATTCACCTTCGGTATAAGTACTATAAAGGATGAGTTAACATTATGCTCCAACTTCCCTATTTTGTGAAACTTTCCCATAAGCCTTAGTAGATCTCCCTTCACATCTTCCCAACAACATTTAAAGAATTTCATATTAAAATCGTTTGGCCCTAAAGCTTTCGAGTCGTCGTAGCTCCATATTGCTTCCCTCACCTCCTCAACCGAAAAAAGTTCCTCTAAAGAAGCTGCCTTCTCTTGAGAAATCCTTTTAAACTCTAAATTCACCACTGCACTCCAAGCCCTCCTTTTGCAATTGAAATGGTTGTTGAAATGATTGAATAACACGCGTTGCATCCTCTTAAGATCATTACATCTGTAGTTACCAACTTTAATCCCCTGCACCATCCTTCTTTTAGCCTTGATTTTTACCGTATTGTGAAAAAAAGAGTTGTTCGAATCAGCCAGCTGGAGCCAATTGGTTCTCGATTTTTGCTTCCATAATTCCACTTGAAGTTTTAGATTTTCCCAAAGATCCAATCGACACTGTTTCAATTCTTCTAACTTCTCCGTGTTGGGAATTCCTCCATCATTCTCTATATCTTCCAACTTACTGATTTTATCCTCCAATTCCTTCACTTTGATGTCAAAATTGGCACATGATTGCAGGTTCCACCTTTTAATTTCCTTTTAAGCATCTTTAGCTTTGGCAGTAGCTCAACACTAGTACTTTCAGCTTTATCAAAGACCTTTTTTATCAACCCAAGACATTCCCTTTTCTGTAGCCAACTGTTTATAAATTTGAAAGGTCGGGGACCCCAATCCACATCTCCTGTAGATAATAGAACCGGTATATGATCAGATATTGTTTTCTTCAGTCCAGTTTGCACCAAGTCCCTTAACCATTGGCTTTCTACTAAGAACCTATCAAGCCTGCTCTTCTATTTAACGGTCTGAACCATGTAAACTTCCTACCGATCATGGTAAGTCCATTAACTCACACCTGGAAATGAAGTTATTAAACTCAGCGCATCCTGTAGATACTCCAGCACACCCGCTCCTTTCACTTATGCATCTAACTGCGTTAAAGTCCCCTCCTACTATCCATTTGAAAGGTTCACTCACCTTCAATCTCTCCAATTCATTCCATAAGACCAATTGGTCCGAAGTGGAGCATGGGGCATAGATGTTACAAACAATTGCTTTCAATCCCAACTGAAGCCACTCACCTTTTAAAAGTATGAACCTTGAGTTTGTGATAATGAAGTCTGCCCTGAATTTCTTCATATCCCAAATTGAAACCAATCCTCCTGCGCTGCCCTCCGCTGCCACATAGCTGAATTCGAACTCATCAACAAACCATAGCCTTTTTATTACTTCCTCTTGGATAACGACTCTCTTTGTTTCCTGAATCAAGGCCATCTCTACCTATTGTACCATAAAAAGACTCCTTATAGATGACATTTTTGCTTTTTTACCCAACCCGCGAATGTTCCAAGTGATAATCTTCATCCTCAACACCCCTAGTTTTCTAGGGCTAGTCCACGATTACTTGCCCATTATCGACGATATTTACTTAGCTTCTATAGCCGCCAACTCCTTCAAAGCCTCATGTTCATTGCCTTTGATTTGCATACCGATTTTTTTACCTAATTTAAGGGCCTTTCTTGCCTTCTTTGTGATAAGATTCCACCTTACCGTTAAATCATAGTCCGATAAAGATCTTCCCGAGAGTTCCAAAGAGACTAACGCCTTCTTATCCAATTTGCACCTCCGCTACGCTCTATTTCTTTTCTTTTTCTCTAAATCGGTCAACACCTTATCCTGGTAACCCCAAAGGGAGCCGTATCTCCCCTCTTTCTTTCTCCGTTTACCTTCAATAATATCAGAGAAGTAAGCCCTAGGCCCCTCCCCTTCACTTTGGCACTCGCGTGATTCACTTGTCTTCTTGGTTGGTCTCCGAGAAAACAAGCCATGTATTTTTATTAGCATCGACTGAAGCCTTCCAACTGGTTTTGCAGCTCAATGATCCCCGTGATCTGTGTCTTGGTTCGGTGAAAAGCCTATATCTGCTAGGTCCTCTTTGGCTCGGTTATTCAACTCACCCAACTCCTCACCCAAATATTGGCTGATTTGGGTCAAAAACCCTTTTTAAAATATTATTTTAAATAATGGCTCCCAAAAACATTTATTTGGCAAAATGACCCCCTTTCTTGTCAGGTCGGCAGACCTCGCGTTCTACAAAACGCGAGGTTCGATATCGCGTTGTACAGGACGCGAGGTCTGTCGACGTGGCGTTCCTGTCCGTTTTAACGGTTTAACAGTACCTCGCGTTCTGCAGAACGCGAGGTCCCCGAGAAATTGAAAAGGCGGCTTGGAATATATCGGACGGACCTCGCGTTCTGTAGGACGCGAGGTCTGTCCAATTCCAGCCTAAACCGCAAGCAAAAACATGCGTAAGTAGGCCTGTTCGAACCCAATTTCGAGCGTGTAAATGGTATAGTTTTAGCGATCATCGAGTTTGGGGTCGTAGTACTGAAAATTGTCTATCGTATGATTCCAACATGGTTAATTTCCGTCCATTCTACAATGGTTTAAAATGGCTTCGAAAACCCTATGCTAGCATACTTTTTTCGATTGAAGTTGTATTTCAACTAATGTCGATAGGCATGTTCGAGCAGAATTTCATACGTATAAATTTTAAATTTTTGGGTAACATCGAGTATGGGGTTGTAGTACTGGAAATACTCTATCGTATGACACTGACACGGTCAATTTTCGTCAATTGTACACTGACTTATCGTTGCTTCGAAAACACTATCATAACATATTTTTTTGAATGATTGAAAATATAAGATGGCGTACTGTATACATAGAAGTAAACTGACTTTATTGATTAGATTGTCATGTGTGAACTCGCATATACAAATTAAAAATAATTAATTAATACGAGGGGCTGAGCGATTAGGACACTTAGGAGCTGTGTGCCCAGTATTTCGACAAATAGAACAATGCTTCTTTTGTCCGGTTTTCTCTCGATGTTCGACCAAATCCTCGGCACAATATATTCTTGTAGAAGGTGGACGTCCTTTGGCTCGTAGTAGTGCTGGATCTGGGCGTATGATCGGTTCTGTGTCCACAACATTTGGATCAACCTCATTTCCGATTGGAGGAAACTCTTTTTCGTAAACTTTAAGCACCGTTTTGAGTAAGTATACCGGATCAACCATACACATGTATTCTATTCGTTGGTTAGTGCAAGCAGCAATGGCGTGTGCGCACGGGTATTTGAAAGTTTGTAATATTCCGCACTCGCAGGTTTTTGCCCTCAGATTTACAACGTAAGCGTTGTGCTGAATGCCTTCTAACTGCCTGGAAAATTCCGCAACACGAAACAAGTGTCCTTCTCGCGAGAAGAGGGTTGCTTGCACCTGTCTTGATTGGGCCACTTGAATATGCAGTCTGTCGCGGAAATCTGGATGGACTTTGTGTCCACCTGCCATGTACTCAGTTGCTTGCTTGCCCAAGGTTGCAAAAAGGGTAGCTAAACGATAATAGGTCGCTTTGACAATGGAAGTGATAGGCAACTGCCGAACTCCCTTCAGTGATGAGTTCACTGCCTCAGCCAAGTTCGTTGTCATGTGACCATAACGTTTACCTTCGTCATACGATCGAAGCCATTTTTCCTTTGGGATTTTGTCAAGGTATTCAGCGCCATTTTTGTTTCTCGCTCTCAGTTCCTCGAGCAGTTCAGCCACCTCTTGTTTGTAGTGCGAGTTGCCTACGAGATGACAGTTGAATAGTTATGGTCGTAAATTGAAGCGAGTAACAAGTAATATAGTAAATGAAAATGAAATAAATGACGTACCCATATCGAGCACCATTTGACGTTCATCACGATTCTTGTATTTCAGCAGGTAGTTTGCGGCTATGTGCCGCAAGCAAAAACGGTGGTGAATGTATGGAGGCTTCCAATAATCACCCAAATTTTGTATCGCCCACAGCAGCGCTGTGCCTCTGTCAGAAATAACACACACCCCTTCATCACTTCTTCTTCGTATTACAGGATCAAGGACATATTTTCGTAGGTTCGTAAGGAAGAACGTCCAAGACTCCAAATCCTCCTTCGGGACGATTGCGAATGCAACAGGAACGCATTTGCGATTGCCGTCCTGTGCTATAGCTAGAAGTAGGATCTGTGTATATTTTCCGTACAACCATGTGCCGTCGATTTGGACCATCGGTTTGCAGTGCTTGAATGCGTGGATGCACTGGGGGAAAGTCCAAAATAACCGGTGGAATTGACAAACACCTCGGACGACACGATCATTTTCGTATGCCAGAACCGTATCAAGTTTGACAACCATTCTGGGGATGTGTTTCTGCAGGAGATTAAGCCACGGGCGCAACTCTATGTAAGATTCCTCCCATCGGCCATACAATTCCTCTTTGGCCTTTTTCTTTGCATACCATGCTTTCGAATAACCTGGACGGAAGCCGGTGACAGCTAGAGCTGCAGCCTGACATGTGGGGACCGACACAGTGGGATTTGTTTTCACCAGTGTCGAAAATATGTCCGCGAGGAACTTTGCATCCAGGTTCTTGTGATCCTGGTTGAGGCTACCAACGGTGCATGTATGGGCCCCCTCAAGTTTTGTTATTTTCCAACGGTTGCCTGCCCTCTTCAAGTCTGATATACGGATTTTCCATTTACAGCCTTGATCCTTTTGGACGCACTCAGCCTTGTAGTATTTGGCTTGGGTTTTCTTCACCGTCGTCTCAACATTATGATGAAGGTTGTACTGCTTAACTGCCGCCACCGCAATTTCCTTGTTCGAGAACGCCATACCAATTCTTAGTTCACCATCAGAACGGTGGACTCGGCCATCTATTGTGTCGTCATGGGGAAAATCAGGGACGTCCATTGCATCCATATCAACCGTTGTGAAGTGGGATGGTGGCTGGAACATAGAAATTGGTCTTGCGTCTACAGGAAAGTTGGTGGCAGTCGGTTCTTCGTCCAAATCTGGTGGTGGAACGGCAGTGTCTTCTGGGTCTTCTGGTAACTCTGTCAAGTCTTCTGGTTCCGGATAGAATGGCCCCAGCTCGTCTCCGTCTGGCCCGGGTTCTCTAATCGGTTCTTCGTCAGAAGCATCCTCCGGGAGCTGGAATAGTAGAGCTTCTGGAATCACTACCCTTTGAGGCGAGGATTGGGGTCGAGGAGCGGGAGACCTCTCACGACATCGCTCAGGAACCTCATTTCCAAGACCAAAATCAAGATCACCATAAGAAGAATGTATTCCCATTGATGGTTGAACGTACTCCGTGCTAGGTACATACGTTGAGTGTCGTCCATATGATGAATCATGGTCGTGCATAGCGTAAGAAGACGACGCTCCCTCACCCCCAAAAGAAGAATGTCTCCCCATAGATGGTTGACCGTAGTCGGTGCCAGAGACATACATTGAGTGCCGGCCATATGATGTTTCATGGTCGTGCGTAACGTAAGGAGCCGACGTTCCTTCCCCCCCAAAACTATAAGGATTGTATGGATTGTATGGATCGTATGGAGTGTACGATGCATTTTTTGGTGCATCGAATTCATCGTTTGGGGGTTGGTTGAGGTCGAACCCGATACTAGCTACGCAGGACTGCCTTGGAGGAGCAGATGACGATGCACCAACTTCGTTGTCTCGACAGAGTAGGCCAAAATCACGTCGTAGACCTGCGGTCGGGCTATCAACGTTGGCATTCGGATCGAAGTCGAAATTTGCCCGGCCCCAGCTTGGTATTTCGACAACTGGATGAGACTCGGAGAACGATACATACAGCTCGAGGGCCCCCCCGATTGAATACTCAAAGTGGGCTTCCATCATCATTTGCACATCAGCATTTGCCGCCACTTGGCATACAGTGTACCGTAAAGGGTCTATAGATATTGGCACCCGATACTTCACGTCGGACAAACGATGATTATTGAAATGAGGAACTTTTGCCTCCAGTTCCTTGACCAACTTCTTGAACGATAATCTCCTCGGAAGCTTTATCGTTACCGGATCTTCGCAGTAAAAAAGGGTTCCCTGTTCAGTACCCTCGAATATCTGGCCATCGTAGTAAACTTTCGTAGTAACGCCTCGTCCGGCCATTTGAATATTTTGAAAGACTTTTGAAATTTTGATACTTAGAAAATTGTAGGAATTGGATTGCCAATTGAAACTTATATTTTCGTTTTATGGTTAGGGTTCATATATAGGCAAAATTTGAAAGACTTTGCTTGTCCATTACCTAAAACCGATAAGCAGGTAAGGGATAGATTTGATGGGAGGCAGGAATGGCGTGTGTGTGCCTGGGAGGCAGTCCCCTTACTTCCGACAAGTAAGGGATAGATTTGATGGGAGGCAGGGTACCTCGCGTTCTATAGAACGCGATATGCGTACCTCGCGTTTTATATAACGCGATAAGCATACCTCGCGTTCTATAGAACGCGATGTTCTAAGGATATCGCGTTCTATAGAACGCGATGTCACTTTTTGTTTCCGACATTCCGTCAGAAGTTATAATAACCGAACTATTCACTATTTGTTTGTTTCTGTAATTAAGAATATGTTCGGGAATTTGAGACAATTGTAGTATTGTAATTGAATACTACTACTGGTGCCTATAATGTAATTGAGTACTAGTAATTTTACATAATTTGAAGTCCGTTTAACATTCATTAAGGATGAAATAAGACGTCATATAACATAATTGGAAGATCATTTCATAAGTTAATGGTTAATCTGAATCATCGTAGTCAGTGGACACGTCTGAACTTAAGTTTAGTTCTTCGATCATCTGTTGTTTTCTTTGTCTACGCCTGTACATAAAAAGTTGCAGCTCCTCCACAGCCGCATCAACATCCGGTGAAGACGGTGCGTGTTCAGTGTTCGGAGGAGGTTCTACGGGTGCAGACGTACTACCTTCGCCGGCGTTGACAAACTTAACATTGAAATCGACGTCTCTAGCTCCGACGGCATTGAGCCGGTCATACATGTTACGAACGTCTGTTTCGTTCGTAAGCTTCATAACGTAGTGCGTTTCATTAGCTGACGGTGATGGGATTCGACATTCCATGGCCGCAATTTGTTTGTCGGTGTGTTTACTAACCTCGATTGTTGTCAACTGTATTAAATCTTTCAGTGACATTTTCCCGGTGATTGTTGACTCAAAATAAGTATCGAGAAAATAAAATGTTGCCTTAAATTTTGCCATAATAACCGAACAAGGATTGGGTGTTTAGAGAGAATTTGGAATGAGTAAATGATGGTGGAATTCGTGGGTATTTATAGGAAAGGAAAAACACCACATAAATAAATTTAAGTCGAATTTCATTTTACAAAACTTTCAACATGTATTCTTTAATAAGTAAATTGAGACAACTACATAAATTATCTATAAAATTCGAAACAATAAATTCAGTAGCTCCGGCGGGCAAATTTGATCGGAGGTCCCGACTAAAAGAAGCAGAGAGCGAAATCCAGATGTAAATGTTGACTGCCACGCCACATCTGAAATGAGTAAATGGTAGCAGCTTTGATTCACATTAACAAATGTAATCGGCACCCGCCGCATCTGAAAATGTCGATCTGAATCCGCCCCCGCTTCGTAAAAGTCATTTCTTTTCACAACTGTAGCCGAGGATCCTCTCGACGGCGGCTACAGAAGCAGCCATTGAAGCCACTACTGCAACATACAACCTCCAAAATATTGCGATATGTCGGTAAATATTAAGGTATGTACCCCCGATGAACACAAATCTTTAAGTGAACTCCAACTATCATAAAGGAACAATATTTCGGACATAAAAATTGCAACGGAATAAAACTCAGCATTACACGAACTCATATTCAACTGACCTAAACTAAACTTAACTGCTTACAAAAATCCATCTCCCTGCATATATATATATATATATACACATAGACCTCGCGTTCTGTACAACGCGAGGTAAGGCTGACCTCGCGTTCTACAGAACGCGAGGTTGCCACGTCATTCACCTCTATAAATAGCAAACTGGAGTGGAGCACCGAGATAAATTTTTCATCATATTCACGTACGCAGTCAGTTTTCGCTTGAAGCTACTAATGACAACATAGCGCATATTTTGGAAGTTTTGTTTTAATTTAACTTCCAAAATATTGCGCTATGTCGTTATTTTTAGTTACTACTGAAAATATAACGCGTATACGGTATGATTCATTGTTGTTATTATTATTATTGTTCTTATCATTATTGTTATTATAATTACTATCATACTAATAATTTTTATTGTTAGTATCATTTATTATTATTATTGTTGTTATTATTATTATTATTATTATATTTTTTCTTTTTATTTTTATTGTTATTATTTTTATTGTAATTGTAAATAAATAAATTTGTTTTTTATTGTATATTAAATGAGTTTCCCGCTTTAAAAACTCAAATTTAAAAACCCCATGACCTCGCGTTCTACAGAACGTGATTTCTTTAGAACCTCGCGCTCTATAGAACGCGAGGTTCCTTTCTGACCGTTCAGATAACGCGTCTGATCACTGACGCACCTTTTCAGTGAACCTCGCGTTCTATAGAGCGCGAGGTACATAAAAATCGCGTTCTATAGAGCGCGAGGTTCATTAACCTCGCTTCCCAAGCGCCGCGATGTCCTCTATAAATTGGAGGTTTTTTTCCTAAAAACCTCCACAGAACGCGATTTCCATAGAAATTTCACAAAAATTTGTCAGCATTTTTTATATATCGTTTGATCACATGGAGCCCTTGCTACGCAACCAAGCGAGACACTGCAGTGAATATTGGCGCAACAATGAAGATGTATTATTTTTTTCCCTTTTCATTTCTAAAAAAATTTACATTATTAAATTTTACTCTTTTATTTTTACTAACTATTTTATTTTATTTTTTTCAGGGATACGAACGTAACTTACAATGTTACGTTCACCGTATCACCGTCGCACCCATTCCTGCTGTTGCCCAATTGATTGAGCGGGCTGGTTTTGGGCACATAGCTCGCTATATAGGGGGGGTGAAGGTTAGACCGTCGTTGATCAGCGCGCTGATAGAACGGTGGAGACCCGAGACGCACACATTCCATCTTCCATTTGGCGAGGCAACAATTACGTTGCAGGATGTTGCCTACATTCTCGGGTTGCCTATAGATGGCAGCGTTATTACTGGTGTGGCGATGGGACATTGGCCACTCCTATTTGCTGAACAAATTGGGGTGATACCCCCTGATAGAGCGTGGGACGGAGGGAAAATTTCTCTACTGTACTTGGAGGATAACTTTGGAACCCCTCCCCCCGATGCGGATGATGTTACACTTGAGGTATTTTTTTATTATATTTAGTATGCTTTTATTACATTTATTATTAAATTAAAATTTTTTATTTGCATATTAGCGTTTAGGGAATTTTTTATGAGGAATAGGATACTTAGGATACTTTATTAAATATTTAGGTTGCCTACATTAAATATTTAGGATACTTACAATTTTTTATGATAATTTTTTAGGATGAATTCAGTAATTATTTAGGGTACTTTATTAAATATTTAGGTTTAGGGTTTAGGGATTTAGGATACTTACAATTTTATTATTTAGGATGAACTTACAATTTTTTTAATTAGGATGCCTTTATTAATTTATATTTTCACAGCGGTATGCGCGAGCCCACATCTTGCGCATTATTGGCGGGATATTAATGCCCGACAAAACTCGCAACAAAGTGCACGTTATGTGGCTTCATCATCTAACAAATTTAGCCGAGTCTGGACAAAAATCTTGGGGGTCGGCTGTCTTGGCGTTTCTTATCAGAGACCTTTGCAGAAACGTTGACGCCTCCAAAGCATCGATGGGAGGATGCTGTTTATTCCTCCAGGCTTGGGTTTGGCTTCGGATCCCTACTTTGGCACCACAGCTTCGGATTCCCAGTCCTCTGTCATTTCCGCTTATACGGAGGTACTACATAATCTACTATATTTTTTTATTCAATTATTTTATTTAACGGTCTTTTTCATTATTTAAAGGTGGTCCGCCAACCTATCCCACGTCGGCCTACCGGACTCCCAGAAAGCATACAGATATGCATTCGATGGCTTGACGGAGGACGAGGTAATTCAACAATTATTTTGGTTTTTTCCATTCTATTTTTTCCAATAATATTTCATATATAAATTTTTACTAACTTTTTTCATTCTTTTTAGTTCGTGTGGACGCCCTACGATTCAGAGGCGATTCGCAACATTACTCCAGCAGCTATTGTGGAACAACGACATCGAGACCTCTGGATTTCCGTAGTTCCGCTCCTGAACTACGAAGTTTGCGTGTGGCATTCTGCGGATCGGGTACTCCGACAGTTCGGGTACATCCAAGATGTTCCACGCCCTCCGCAAAATATGGACGAGTTCCACCATCTTACGCGTCAGGGGAAGACCGAGATTGACTGGGCCGAGCACCACGCTGTCTGGATAGCGCTTTGGGGTCAACGATTTCACAGACGCCCACATTTTCTCCAACCAATTATAGAAGGGGGTCCTTCGGTCCTACTCAATTATGACCAGTGGTATAGGGACAATGGGATGCAACATATCCTTACTCCGGAGGAGCTGCAAGCCGGGCTTCCCCAGCGACCCCAAAACCGCCCACGCGGGAGCGGGCGAGCGAGCCAGAGCCAGTCCCAGCCCCAGAGGCAGACCCAGAGGCAGTCGACGCAGCGCGGTCGGAGACCACGATATGACACTCCAGGGGCATCATCTTCTGCCCCACCATTGCATAGCGGTCCATCGACTTTCCAGCAGACGATGCCTCCACCCCAGTTCGGCTCCACTGATGCCTATCGCCCCCAGACGCCCACGACTGACCTTCTACTTATCGATTATCCACCTCAGTATGAGTTTCATATGGTGGATAATACGCCGATGGGTAGTTTGTTTTACTCCCCGCCTAGGCCCAGCACAGATCCGCAGATCGCGCACGATGGTCAGGATGATAGGGACCAGGGACCACCACACGATGGACAGAGGAGGTATCTGGATCGTGAGCGTCATCCACCCGACTGCGGAACCGGTGGACATAGGCATTTTTAGTTTTTTTTGTTGTTTTCTATTTATGTTTTTAATATTTATGTAAAACACTTTAAAATTTTATAATGTCGTATTCTAATTTTATTTATGAATTATAATTTTGTTTGCATATTATAATTAAACTTTATAATATTTATTTAATTTTTGTTTTTAATAAATTTAATAGGATTTAAAAACAGAAAATCGACATTAGTTGAAATACAACTTCAATCGAAAAAAGTATGCTAGCATAGGGTTTTCGAAGCCATTTTAAACCATTGTAGAATGGACGGAAATTAACCATGTTGGAATCATACGATAGACAATTTTCAGTACTACGACCCCAAACTCGATGATCGCTAAAACTATACCATTTACACGCTCGAAATTGGGTTCGAACAGACCTACTTAGCATGTTTTTGCTTGCGGTTTAGGCTGGAATCGGGCAGACCTCGCGTCCTACAGAACGCGAGGTCCGTCCGATATATTCTAAGCCGGCTTTTCAATATCTCGTGGACCTCGCGTTCTGTAGAACGCGAGGTACTGTTAAACCGTTAAAACTAACTGCAACGCCACGTCGACAGACCTCGCGTCCTGTACAACGCGATATAGTACCTCGCGTTTTGTAGAACGCGAGGTCTGCCGACCTGGCAAGAAAGGGGATCATTTTGCCAAATAAATGTTTTTGGGAGCCATTATTAAAAATAATATTTTAAAAGGAGTTTTTCACCCAAAATTGCCCCAAATATTCCTCACTTGTAATTTGCTTAACTGGGTCTACTTTAGGGCCCACCTTAGACCAGCTCTTAATAGGATCATTTGGGGGAATAACTTGTCTTTCCAATTCCCTCACGTTCGCATCTCCTTCTCTCACTAGAGCCTCCTTGCCTTCTAGTATATTCTCTACAGCTTTCTTGAGCCCCTTACCCATAACTTTCATGTTTCCTATTTGTACACCCAAAACTCGTGAATCATTGAGACAACTTTTATTATAATCTTTCCCCATGCAAATTGCATTGATTGCATCAATATCCACTGTAAGGTTGTTCCCTCTCTGCTCCGGCGACTTGTTCTCCTTCTCCATGGTCATTGACTCCGAATCTAGTGCTCCTTCAACCCCCAGCTCAATGCTCCGATTCTTCCTCTCATGTTCAACGTCAACACTTTGACTGTGCCATGATTTGCACCCTATCTCTTCCACTTGGACAATATACACTCGATTGCCCACCTCTAACTCGACTGCCTCGTCAATTTTTTCCTGGTGATTGGTTGAAATAAGGGCCGAAACCTTTTCACAATCCAGGGAATGGTTAATATTTTCACCAAAAGCATCAAAGACTCCCCATAGTTATGCTAATCTTCGAACTGTTATATGATTCAAAAAAGAAATAGAATACTCAACATTACTATCCTCGTAACTCTAGGCACACACTTTATATCTTCCGACCATGGTTTTACCTCTGCGAAAATTTCCTTCAAGTATGACCAGTCCAAATCTTCCAGCATTAAGAATAGCTCATCGTCCTCAAAACTCAAAAGGAACTGCTTCCCACCCAGACTTTAACTTTGATTTCTCCCAAACCCCATTCGTGTAATCTATCCTTAACGTTATTAACGCTGGTAGTTGTGCTCATCTCGCCCACCAAACATCGTTTCATTTTCCACAGTTCCTCCTCCTTCACATGACCCATAACTCTTTTCAGTTCCCGTCTTCCTTGAGCTCCACTGATGCCACACTCCGTCTGCTGACTCTTCGACGAATCCTTGTTCATCCCTTCACACTCATGCGCCACTGGTCCATCCTGTCTCATGCTCGTCTGCCTTTTTTCAACCTTCTCATCGTCTGTATTCCTATCTTCTTTTAATTTTGGATTGCGTCTAATGTTCCTTTTTTCAAACTTAGGCAATGAGACTGAAAGTTTAAATCCATAAAGCGCGAATCCTATCAATCTCTCTATTGCTTGTAACGCGTCAACTTCTTTCTCAAACCTCACGAATCCAAAGTGTTTCCCCCCTCTTCTCAATTTTTTTTGCTATGAAGGCGTCAACCACATCTCCATGCCTTGCAAATGCAAACCAAAGTCCCTTCCACTGCATATACTTCGAAATATTTTTCACGTATAGCGAAATCCCTTCCTTTTTCCGACGAGGCTCCATCTGCAGTCACCTGCCTTCCCTTACGAAAGCTTTTTACTACTTGATTCGTTGTCTGACTATCATGAATCAAGAAGAGTTGGTGGTTGATTTCAATTAGGGCAACACTTTGGTCTTTGTGGCTCGCTCATAATGAAAGGATATTTGAACATAGAGTATTATCGATGGAAAAATTGATTCAGTCTCTAAATTGTAGATGAAAATTAAGAGGATGCCAAAAGACCAATAAAAATATAATGGTAAGGACAACATGCAAGTATACAACTTACATGGGTACCATTAGGACCATATAATGGAGAATCATTGACACCAAAAGTCATGGAAATGGCGGGGGGATCTAGCTCAATGGTTGGCAATGCAATCATAACCTAACAAATGTAAAAAAATCCTATTTATGTATAGATCCAATCTGCCAAACTTTAAAAGACTCTTGAGATGCTAAATGGAATATGCAACATGTAAATAGCATTCTGAACAATAGATGTACTACAGTGAAATATCAAATTGGCAGCCATTCAAATATGAAGAGCAGAAATTTATATGAGCCATTCATGATTAATTGAAAATCCTATTGCAAAACAGAAATTAAAAGTAAACATAAGTTACATTGACAACAAGTTGTATGTTTCACATTAGAATAAATTTTAACACTTATGGTTGAAAAGAAGCAATGAATGAATGTTGATGTTTGAACTGGGTAGATTAGATCAGGTCTGAGTTGGTTACTCTAGCTAGTCATTCTAAGAAATTTATGGTTCTAATTATTTAAAATTCAAGTCTCCTTAGGATCAAGCTATTTTAGTCTGAACGGTTTATGTTGATTATTTGATTTTTTTTTTTGCTTTTTACATCAAATTAGTGTTAGGTTGGTTCAAACAGATCATTCAAGTTGTGTTTAGAAACTGCAACTAAGATACTTAAAAATTTTCCCAACCTGCAAAACATCTCCAATTTAATTAGGGTTATACTTTGATACACAAGCCGTGTAAAAAAAATTCACAACCCTTCATATTTAAACTATAAAATCTAAAAACCTAAATCTTGTAAGTCTAGTCGAACTAGAATAGTTATTGTAATCGAACTATGTTGTATAAGTTTAGTTAAAGTAAAGCTCCTAAGACTAAAGTTAGAAGTTAATAATTAATAGGTCTCCTAATGTAACTAAAAGTCCTAGTCTATAAAAGTCTGTAAACCTTTGTAAGTTAATTCATTATTCATTCGAAAGGAACATAAACATATTATGTTTTTCTTTATGGTATCAGTCTAAATTCGATTCTATCAATTTTTTTTCTCTTTTCATCTTTAATAGATAATCCAACTTCATCTAGAGGCTTCACCAAACAACAGATGGTATAACTGCAGAAACTGTTCGACAGATTCACTGGGAGCAGTGCAGGAAATCTGGCTTTCGCAGACAATGATGGTACACATACTGTAGATAATGGATATTTTGTGAAGAGAATCAGATTGAATTCTCTGTTTTTCTTAATATAATTGATAACAACATCCCCTATTTGTAGTTTACAATAGAGCCTAATCTAAGGAAAAATTACATGAAAAATCAACAACTATATCCTCACCTATTACACATATTCAGCACCTATTTATCTTAAATAACAACAACTAAATATTTGGGAATAGAATTCCCTAATTTATTGCAATTTTCATCAATCTACAATATACAAATATCTTATAACTTACATTGCCCCTCAAGCTGGGGAGTAGATGTTGTAAAGTCCCAGCTTGGATGTGATTTTATCAAAGGTAACTCTTTGAAGTGCCTTGGTGAGAACATCTGCCAGCTGACCTTTTGTAGGAACAAAATTCAGTTTCACCAACCCAGCATTCACCTTTTCAGAAATAAAATGTCTATCGATTTCTACATGTTTTGTTCTGTCATGGTGAACTGAGTTTTTTGCAATACTTATACTTTGTAGCTCAAAATGTTTGTTGTGACAAAGTTCCAGTTCAGTTAATAATCTTTGTAACCAGATTCATTCACAAATTCCAAGTGCAAGGGCCCTAAACTCAGCCTCAACAATGCTTTTGGAAATCACTGCCTGCTTCTTGCTTCTCCAAGTCATTAGGTTCCCCCCAAAAAATAAACAATATTCAGTAGTGGACCTTCTGTTAGTTAGTTCTCCTGCCCAGCTTGTACATGAGAAAATTCTTACTGATTTGTCTTCACTTTTTTAAAAATTAACCCATGTCTAGGAGTAATTTTTAGATATTTCAAAATTCTTTTCACGACCTCTAAATGTTCTTCTCTAGGGTCATTCATATACTAACCTACTATATTGACAGAGAATGCTATATCTGGTCTAGTGAGGGATAAGTAGATTAATTTACCTACTAGGCTTTGATACTGCTCTTTGTTCACACAACTTCCTATTTCTTCCTTTCTCAGTTTTAAATTTGCTTCCATAGGAGTTTTTGCAGGCTTGTATCCAGTCATTTCAGTCTCTGAAAGTAAATCTAGGATATACTTTCTTTGGTTGATGACTATTCCTTCCTCTGATCTAGCAACCTCCATGCCTAAGAAGTATCTCAAGCTTCCCAAGTCCTTGGTCTCAAATTCATTTCTTAGTAGCCTTTTTAATCTGTCTATTTCAATAAGATCATCTCTTTTTATGATGATATCATCTACATAGACAATTAACATTGCATTTTTCTTGTTTGGTGTGGTTTTTACAAACAAAGTATGATCTGACTGGCATTGCTTGTAACCATCTTGAACAATTACCTTTGTAAATCTGTCAAACCCGGCCCCAGGTGACTGTTTTAGGCCATATAGAGACTTCAATAGCCTACAAACTTTCCATTTTCCTGAATTTTCCTTTACACCCGGTGGAATCTGCATGTATACCTCATATTTCAAATTCCCATTCAAGAATGCATTCTTGATGTCCAACTGATGCAGTACCCAATCTTTATTTACTGTTAAGGATAACAACACTCTTACAATGTTCAACTTTTCCACTGGAGCAAAAGTTTCTTGGTAGTCCACTCCATAAGATTGAGCGAACCCTTTAGCCACCAGTCTAACTTTGTACCTCTCAACACTGCCATCTGTCATGTACTTCACTATGAACACCCATTTGCAACCTACTGATTTCTTTCCTTTTGGGAGATCAGTTATGACCCAAGTGTTGTTTGTTTCAAGTGCCATGAGCTCCTCTTCTACTGTTTTTCTCCACTTAGTGTCCTTCAATGCCTCTTCCACTATTTATGGAATATTGATACTATCTACATTGGCTGTAAAAGTCTTAAAAGAAGACATCAACTTTCTATATGCAACAAACTTTTGAATTGGGTGATTAGTGCATTTTCTTACACCTTTTCGTTGAGCAATTGGCATATCACTAGTTCCCTCCTTTTGTAAACACTTTTTCGTTGACCAACTTCATTTAGAATAGATTCATTACCTTCTTGATTTTCTGAGGCATTCAAGCTTGGTTCCAGCTCTTGGCAGTTTCTAGGCTGTATGGAAGCTTCTAGGATAGGTTTTTGTCTTCTTTTGTAAACACTTAGTTCCCTCCTTTCAGTTTGAGAAGTTTTTAGTGAAGTTAAGGGTATTGAAGATAAGGTAGGTAAATTTGGTGTTTTTGGACTTGGTGGAGTTTGAGGGATTGAAGTTAAAGGAGCTTCTGGTTGGGACTTTGGACTTTGTGGTAAGGAAGGTATGATGGGTAAGGTGGTTTTTTATTTTGGGTAAAGTTGTTGGCATATTGAATATTGGCTGTGAGGTAGATGGAAGGCTTTCAAAGGATTCAAGTGTCGGAGATTCATCTAAAATCTCCCCCTGAATTCCAAACTTAGAGAAATGTGGCTTGTTTTAAAAAAAGGTTACATCTATAGAAATGTAGGTCTTTTTGGTATGGGGGTAGTAACATTTGTAGCCCTTTTGAGTAGAGGAATACCCAATGAAAACATATCTAAGGGCTCTAGGATCCAACTTAGACCTGGATTTATCATTATTATGTACAAAAAACAGTACATTCAAAGACTCTTAGTGGTAGAATAGAAGACATATGCTTGAAGTGTGAGAAGCTATTAAGAAACACATTCCTTGGACATTTAAATTTCAAGGTTTTGCTAGACATCCTATTTATCAAGTATGTAGCAGTCAAAAGAGCTTCTCCTAAAGGTATTTAGGAACACGAGTAGAAAATAATAGAGACCTACTGACTTCAAGAAGGTGTCTGTTTTTCTCTCAGCCACCCCATTTTGCTGAGGTGAATCAACACAAGATGTAATGTGGACAATCCCCTTTTCTCTAAAGAAAGATCCTAGTGTTTGAGTAAAGTACTCACTGTCATTGCCAGTTTTAAGAATCTGGAAATTACTTTGGAACTGATTTTCAACCATTTTGTGGAATTTTTTGAATGTTTCACTAGTTTTTGATTTAGCTTTCATTGAAAATGTCCCTGTAATCCTAGAATGATCATCAATGAAAGAGATAAACCACTTATACCCATTTAGACTTTGTACTCTTGAAGGGCCCCAAATGTCATTGTGAATTATGGAAAAAGTTTTGGAAGATTTGTATGGAGAAGGATGATAAACACTCTTTGCTTGCTTGGAAAATTGACAAATGTCACACGTAAAATGTTTAGGAATTTTATTAATGAACAACTTAGGTAATAATTTTGCAAGGTAAAATAAGTTAGAGTGTCCTAATCTAAAATGCCATAACATTATTTCTCCAGAAGAATCAGAGTATTTTGGTGGGATAGAATCAAACTGATATAGGTAATCCGAGTAAGCATTTTTCTTAGAAGGTAGACTTTCTTCAAGTATGTAAATACCTCCACACATTTTAGCTCTACCAATCACCTTCCCCCGAGCTCAAATCATGAAATTCACTAACATTTGAGTTAAATTTAGTGCTGCATTGCAAGTCAGCAGATATCTTACTAACTGAAATTAGGTTGCAGGCTAGTTGAGGAACATAAAGGACATATTGCACTTTAATATCCTGGTTTATATTGATAGAACCACTCCCTTCAATGGTAGAGAGAGAACCATATGCTATTCTGATATGAGAGTGAGAATCTACTGCTTTGAAGGTCTGAAAAAGCTTTAAATCTCCTGTCATGTGGTCACTAGGCCTTGAATCCACAATCCAAGTAGGAACAATATTGTTGTTAGCCAAATGGGCTGTAAAAGCCATATTGGAGTCAAGAGCCATGTTCATGTGTCCAAAGAGCTGCAACAATTCTTCCCTTTGTCTCTTGCTGAGGAAACTACCAATGGTGTTGTCAGTGGTTTGTGGTTCAACCTCTGAGCTAATCTCGGAAGGGTTTTGAGAATGAATCTCTGGCTAGGATTGTAGCTAGGATCGACAACCTAAACTAATACCATGTAGATAATGGATATTTTGTGGAGAGAATCAGATTGAATTCTCTGTTTTTCTTAATATAATTGATAACAACAACCCCTATTTATATTTTACAATAAAGCCTAATCTAAGGAAAAATTACACGAAAAATCATCAACTATATATGCACCTATTACACAAATTCAGCACTTATTTATCTTAAATAACATCAGCTAAATATCTGGGAATAGAATTCCCTAACTTATTGCAATTTCCATCAATCTGCAATATGTAAATATCTTATAACTTACACAGACCAACTCTTATTCCACTGCTCTCCTTTCTACTACGAATACATCAGCATGGATTGTGGACTCTGGTACTTCCGAACACATGACTGGTAACATGGAATTGTTTTTTCAATTTAAAAATTCCTCCTCTCAAAATACTATCAAATTAGCATATGGTTCTTTGTAGAGCGTTTGGGTGTTCTCCATTTATGAGCGCAAGTGCACATTCTATCAAGTTATAATATAAAAGATATCGTCTCCCACAGGGATTGGAGTAGCTCCTATGAATGGTTTCCTGCACAAAGATTTAGTAAATGCACCATTAAATCTCATGATGTGGAAATATAAAAACGCAAGTAAAAATAAAGATAGTGATGAGAGAGATGATATGGAGAGATTTGGGCGATAAGCTGGGTAAGACTGGTGCAGCTCAGTAGCATGTGGACTGCATTGTAAAGTCTGAGTATGTTTTACGCTGCCATAAGTTGCTACCTCGGCGGGTATGGCGGGCGGCAAACTACGACTCTGTCACGCGGCCGCAGCAGGTCATTGCCACTGCAGGGGTGTGTACTGTCTCGTCAGGTGGAACAGAAAGAAGTCCTGGCGGCAAGTCTGGTAGACATTCCAAGTTCGGCTGGATAGTCGATAATGATCCCTTCTATTTCTAGGTTAGGATGCTCGAGATTTCTTAACTTGTGGACTAGTATGGAACCAAATTAATCAACTCGGTTTGTAATCCCTTTTAGCCGCTGAAACTTGTGGACTAGTGTGGAACCAAGTTAGCCACGCCTTTGTAAGTTGTGACTGTGATTAACCCTTTCGTGAGCCTTGCACTTTCGTGCCTGACAAATGGATTTTCTCTTCAATTGACTGGTGTAGATTAATTGAACGAACAAAGAACATAGATTAAGCAAACTCAGAATTTTATTGAAAACAACTCAAAACTATACAATCGTTTCCCACAAATTACTTTACATATACGCGTCTAAACCCTATGAGAGTTGGGCCACGACCCCCAACAACTCCAACCTATCTAGCTACATCTCTGTTGTGCGGCTACTCAGGATCGCATCCCCTCACCCTCGTCATGCCCATATACCCTCATCATGCATTGGGTATATATAGGGCTCATGGCCTAAGTTTTAATCCTTCTTGAAGTAGGAGTTCTAAAAGTAAATTACACTAAATATATACTCCTTTATTACTTAAATGTGGACTCTTTGGATGTTGCCTTCTTCCGCAAGTAAGGATAAGTGCTCCTACTTATCGGTCTTGGATCAGCTCTACCGGCCGCTACAAGCTTTAGAAAGTTGCAAGACTGGGCTCATTGGGCTTAGGAAATATCCCTCTTCAAATCGCGACCCATCTTGGTTAAGTCGGTGTAAATCCAGCTTGGGCGGCACTTGGCGGCAATACTACTTCGGCAGTGTCCTTGGCGGCATTTTGAGCTGCTTCAGTACAACTTATTTGGTTCCAACTTTCTTGTCCTGTCCTGTCCTCTCCTAGCTATAGCACCTGAAAATATAAACTAAACTAAAACAATAACTTTTCTCAACCAAACACAAAATATTCAATAAAAGCATGGTACAAGAGAAGATGTTGTTATAATGCATGCAATGCACCTAAGTATGCCTAAATGAGCTCAAGAACAACAATAATAAGGGCAAGAATGTGTAAAAAATATAGAACTCATGGACACTCTACACACCCCCAAACTCAAATTATTGCTTGTCCTCAAGCAATGCAACCTAACTAGTAAAACTGCCCTTAGCACAAAATTAATAGAACGTTAGCCTTTAACTTGATTTCTTGCCTCAAGATCGTGGCACCTATTTAGTGTTAATGATAGGGAATGGCATGAAATAACTTAGATTAGTTTTTATTAGTGCCAATGCAATGTGTGCAGGTCTATGTTCATGCTAGATATGCTGAAGTTACCAAGTTAACAAAGTATGCCTATAATAATCAAGTTACTGGAAAGGATACGAGTTGCTGCCTTGGCAGCACAGTTGGGCACTTTTATTCTCTTTATCTGATCATGGCTTAAGGGCTTCATCTCATCACAACTATTCTCTGGGTTTGAAGCTAAGATAGGCGCACTCTACAAAACTCTAAACCCTTTGAATAGAGTCATCCCGTGAAGACTTTCATTCGCTCTTGTTAATTTGTCCGTCTCTTGGCTTAGATTCACGGACTTTGATAGCAGCAGAGTGTCCTTGCTCATGATCCTTCCTAGAGCCTGTTTTGGGCACCTCTAGGTGTAAAACCTATGTTTGATTTTGATATAATTAGATCTTTAAGGATCAATTTGTAAAACTTAAAATTATTTTTATAAGTCCCTTAATAAGTTTTTAAAACACCAACACTATAAAACTAATTTGTAAAACTCAAACTCAAAATATTTTCTAAGTGTTCCAAGGCAAAACCATTGAAAATCGTTTAGGAGTATCGATACACTATCAAGCGTATCGATACCTTTTTGCCAAACTTGGTTACTGTCGGAACCCGTATCGATACCCTAAACCCTCGTATCGATACGCCCCTGTGTTAAAATTCAAAGAGTTTGAATAGCGTACCGATACGGCTAACCCTCATATCGATACGAGCTTTATAATTTTTAAATATTAAGTCGGTTTAAAAATATGACCGTTGGTGTCAGTTGGTTGGTAACCAAACTTTAAAAGGTCGTTGACCCGTATCGATACGCCTAACCCCCGAACCGATACGGATTTGGACATTGAGCTAAGTTCAGAAAAAGGTATCGATACGACCCTTACCATTTCGATACCCCGTACCGATACGCTTACGCGCGTATCAATACCCCTTATTTATTGCACACAACGACTCTTTCTTTTCTGAGACAGGTACCGATACACCTTCCCGCGTACCGATACTGGTAGCTGCAGAAGTGCATTTATGGTGGTAAGAGAGGGTTCCAACGGCTCCATTTATGTTCCCAACCACCCAAACGGCTAGAAATCAATGAGGAGGTATAAAAGACACATCCAAAAGCTACAACAAAAACTATTGATCTTCAAGAAAACACCTATTCATCAAATCCAAGCAATTGTGCCAAAATTACTATTTTGTCTAGAAACCCCAATTGTAATTTTCATTCATATCTTTTTCAATTGGGTTGAGTGCTTGTAATTGGGCTATCATTTGTATTGAGAGATACCTTATTAGCCAACAAATTTCTTTGTTCACTTGTGTGAGGATTGGGTTGAATTTTGGGTAGAAAATTCAACCGAAATTGTAAGGGTTGCCTCCTTAGCCTAGAAAAGGGAAAGAGCAATTAGTTGAATTGTTGCAAATCCTTAGTGAAGCTAAGGTAGTGGATGTAGAGTTCATTTGGAACTTGAACCACTCTAAATCCATTGTCTATTATTTTTAATTTGCAATTTCCACCACAAAACTTTTAAATTTCCAATTCACCCCCTCTTGGTTTATATCGATCTTGCGATCCACTCAACAATTGGTATCAGAGCCTACCTCTTTGAGGATTAACAACTACAAGAGGAGTTCCTTGGAAGAGTGTGATCATCAAAATATCAAGAGATGACTTCAACCTCCGGTTCCGGCATGTACGAGTCACAATCCACTACAAAGCCTCCTTTCTTCAACGGTGATAACTATTCTTTTTGGAAGAATAGAATGCGTCTCTTCATCAAGTCAAATGACTATCTAGTGTGGGATGTCATTGAAGATGTGCCATATATTCCATTGAAGCAAGATGGTGAAAGCAAGATGGTTTTGAAGAAGAAAGTGGAGATGAGTGAAGAGGAGAGGAAAAAGATTCAAGTCAATGATAAAGCTCTCCACATGTTATTTTGTTCTTTCGGTCCGGACATCTATTCAAAGGTCTCATCCATCGAAAGTGCCAAAGAAGTGTGGGACACTCTTGAGACTACTTATGAAGGCACCAATGATGTTAAAGAAACTAAGATTGGAGTTATGAAAATTTCAAGATGGAGCCCGATGAGACGGTGTCAAAGATGTTTGATCGTTTCTCCACGATTGTCAATGGTCTAAAGGGTTTTTGAGAGATCATACCGGAAGACAAGCTTGTCCGGAAGTTACTCTATTCACTATCCGAGTCTTGGGATGGGAAGAGAAGCGCTATAATCGAAACAAAGAATTTGAAAACGTTGAAGCTTGATGAGCTTGTGGGTTCTCTCCTTACTCATGAGATCATGAAGCAAGGAAGGGGAGATGAGAAGAAGAAAGAAGAGAAAAGGGTAGAGAAGCTTGAGGTTGAGAAGAAGAAGAAGATGGGAATACCTCTCAAAGCTAAAGCTTCACAACATGATGAGAGCTCATCTAGTGAGGAGGATGAACTTGAAGAATTGGCTATGATAGCCAAACGATTCTCACGCTTTATGAGGTCCAACCGGAGAAGAAAAATCCAAAGGAAGATGGACTTCAAAAGCAAGAACAAAGAGGAAGGAAGGGATCCTATCATTTGCTTTGAGTGCAAACAACCCGACCACATACGTTCGGAGTGCCCTCAACTCAAGAAGAAGGGCTTTGAGAAGAAGAAGAAGCTCAAAGCCAAGCTTGCTACTTGGAGTGATGAGGAGTCATCGGAGGATGACGAACAAGAAGTGGCTAATCTTTGCCTCATGGAACTTGAGGAAGATTCCTCCATGGTAACCTCTAACTCATCTATTTTAGATTATAAAGAATTAAATGATGCATATGATGAGTTGCAAGAGGTATATGATGAATTAGTTGAGAAATATAAGGAGTCGGTCATTAGGAATAAAAAGATTATTCTAGAATTAAATGAGAAAAATGACTCACTTACTCAAGCTAATTCAAAATTTGAGAAAAAGATATTAGGATTAAAATATGAACTAAAATTCTTTCAAGATGAAAATGTTGATCTTAATAATCTTTTATCTCAATGTAATTGTGAACACCAAAAGGTGTTGGGTGAGCTAAATGAGCTCAAAAAGTCTTTAAAAAATGTTGGTAGTGTCAAGCATGAAGTAGGAGAATCCTCTAGATCACACCAACCTAAGAAAAGGACTAACTACTACAAACAAGGTAGCTACCCAAGACATAGTAGAGCTAAAAGAATTAGAAGTGTATGGGTTCCTAAGGAACTTGTTAAATCTAATAATATTATTGCTATGACATCTTGGATTCCTAAGGGAACCAAGGTTTTGGGAGCTAACACTCATGGACCCAAAATGATTTGGGTACCAAAAACCAAAGTTTAATATCTTTGTTTGTAGGGGGAGCATTGCTACAAGGCCAAAGCACAAAGTCAAAACTCATGGTACCTTGATAGTGGATGCTCGAGGCACATGGTCGGAGACAAGAGTAGATTCATGGATCTAAAGCCAAAAAGTGGAGGAGTAGTGACATTTGGTGACAACTCCAAAGGCCACATTAAAGGTATTGGCTCCATAGGTAATCTCTCTACTATTCTCATTGAAAATGTATTGTATGTCGATGGTCTTAAACACAATTTATTGAGCATAAGTCAATTGTGTGATAAAGGATTTAATGTTTTATTTGACAAAAATGGATGCAAAATTGTAGACATTAAATCTAATAATATTATGCTCATAGGTCATCGCATAGGAAACATATACATGGTGCATCTAGATGACATTCATACATCTCATGCATGCTTAGTTGCACAAAATGAAAATGATGCATGGTTGTGGCATAGGAAGCTAGGACATGCTAGCATAAGTGTTTTGGAAAAACTAATCTCCCTAAATCTAGTTAGAGGTTTACCCAAGATAAATTTTTCAAATGATAAAATTTGTGATGCATGCTCAAAGGGTAAACAACATAGGTCTTCCTTTAAATCCATTAATGATGTTTCTACTAGTAGATGCTTACAACTAATCCACATGGATTTATTTGGGCCAATTAGGACTATGAGCTTGGGTTGTAAGTCTTATGCTTTTGTACTTGTTGATGATTTTTCTAGATTTACTTGGGTTCTCTTTTTAAGTACTAAAGATGAGGCTTTGGAAAAATTCATCACATTTTCAAAATTAACCCAAAATGATCTTGAACTAAAAATTTCACATATTAGAAGTGATCATGGAATCGAGTTTCAAAATTTGGGGTTTGAAGATTTTTTAAATGAAAATGGTATTAGCTATAATTTTTCGGCTCCTCGAACTCCTCAACAAAATGGGATAGTTGAGAGGAAAAATAGAACTTTGCAAGAAATGGCTAGAACTATGCTTTGTGAAAACAATTTACCTAAATATTTTTGGGCGGAAGCCACAAACACCGCTTGCTATATTGTAAATCGAGTAATGATTAGGCCAATTTTAAAGAAAACACCTTATGAGATTTTAAAATCTAAAAAGCCTAACATTAGCTATTTTCACCCTTTTGGTTGCAAGTGCTTTGTTTTAAATAATGGAAAAGACAACTTAGATAAATTTGATGCAAAAAGTGATGAAGCCATTTTTATAGGTTATTATTTAACCTCTAAAGCCTATCGAGTATCTAACAAAAGAACTTTAGTGGTAGAAGAATCTATTCATGTTGTATTCGATGATAACCTCCTTCCTAGGAAGGATTCTTGTGATGATGATGATGTAGGAATCATAAATGCCTTTGATGGAGGTCAAACTTCAAAGGAGGATAAGATTCCAACAAAAGAAGAGGACACACAAGATCCACCTCTTGAAGCCTTGAAGGACTTGGCTATTGAGGAAAAGGATGTGAGCTACCCAAGGGAGTTGAACTATGTCAAAGATAGTGAAATCTTGGGTGATCCATCCAAGGGGGTAACCACTCGTTCTTCTCTTAGATTAATGAATCATGTTGCATTTATCTCATGCATAGAGCCTAAAAATATAAAAGAAGCATTGAAAGATGACTTTTGGATTATGGCTATGCAAGAAGAGTTAAATCAATTTGAGAGAAGTAATGTTTGGACATTATTTGATAGGCCTAGTAATCAATCTACAATAGGAACTAAATGGGTCTTTAGGAACAAGCTAGATGAGAGTGGTAACATTGTGAGAAATAAAGCTAGACTTGTAGCGCAAGGTTACACTCAAGAAGAGGGAATAGATTTTGATGAAACCTATGCACCCGTAGCTAGAATGGAAGCCATTAGGATGTTGCCTGCATATGCATGTTATCATAATTTCAAGCTTTTTCAAATGGATGTTAAAAGCACATTTTTAAATGGTTTTATAAATGAAGAAGTGTATGTGGAACAACCACCGGGTTTTGAAGATTCAAAATTTCCAAATCATGTTTTCAAACTTACCAAAGCTCTTTATGGTTTAAAACAAGATCCTAGAGCTTGGTATGAAAGACTTTCAAATTTTTTTATTGAAAAAGGATTTGAAAAAGGTAAGGTGGACACTACACTTTTTATAAAAATGTATAAAAATGACATCTTAGTAGTTCAAATTTATGTTGATGATATTATTTTTGGTTCTACTAATGAATGTCATTGTCAAGAGTTTGCTAAGTTAATGCCAGGTGAATTTGAGATGAGCATGATGGGGGAGCTCTCATTCTTTTTGGGACTCGAAATCAAGCAAAAGAAGGATGGCACCTTCATCAACCAAGCAAAATACATAAAGGATATGCTCAAGAAGTTTGGCTTGGAAAATGCAAAGCCTCAAGCCACTCCTATGAGCTCATCTACAAAGCTTGACAAAGATGAAGGAGGTAAGTTTGTTGAATCTAAGCTTTATCGTTCTATGATTGGATCTTTGCTTTACCTTACCGCAAGTAGACCGAATATCTTGTTTAGTGTTTGCTTGTGTCCTAGGTTTCAAGCTAGTCCTAGAGAGTCTCACCTTATAGCCGTTAAGAGAATCTTTAGGTACCTTAGAGATACTCCTTGTTTAGGTCTTTGGTATCCTAGAGACTCTACCTTCAACCTTCATGCTTACTCGGATGCGGATTATGGGGGTTGCAAAATTGATAGGAAAAGTACTTCGGGAACTTGTCAATTCTTAGGTAGTATGCTCATATCTTGGTTCTCTAAGAAACAAAATAGTGTAGCCTTATCTACCACCGAAGCTGAGTACATATCCTTAGGGAGTTGTTGTGCTCAAATCCTTTGGATGAAGCAACAACTCTTAAATTATGGAATTAAAGTTGAAACCATACCCCTAAAATGTGACAACACTAGTGCAATTTGTTTAACAAAAAATCCCATCCAACACTCTAGAACCAAACACATAGAAATAAGACATCATTTCATTAGAGATCATGTCCTTAAGGAAGATGTGGTTATAGAATATGTAGACACCTTGAATCAATTAGCGGACATATTTACAAAACCCTTAGACAAAGAGCGTTTTTGGTCCCTTAGGAGAGAGTTAGGTCTAGCTAGCCTATCTTGACCTTTTTGGACCTCTTTTGTGCTTAAATATGCTTGATCTTGTGAAATGCTATGTTTGTATGCTTAGACTCCTAATTTCATCCATGCCTATAGTTAGGGGGAGTATGCTTCTGTTGAAATATGCTTAGAACTGCTCATTCATCATTTCCATACCTTTAGGAGATGTTAAGTTCGAGCCTTTGGTTGTTCTTTGAACCAAATATGCATTTTTGGGCATCCAGTATCGATACGGCTCTACGCGTATCGATACCTGTTCTTCATTCTGTTTCCCAGAATTTTCTTCGCTTCATGGGTATCGATACGATTAATCTCGTATCGATACATGTCATTTCGATACGGACCCATCCGTTTCGATACGACTTTCCAACGGGCATTTTTGCGAAAAAGACATTTCTATCCCCGTATCAATACACCCTCAGGCGTATCGATACTCGACTGCGCTGATGGCATTAAATTTGGCTTTTAATGAGATTAACTTTTACCAAAATTCAAACTCTTCAAAACCTAAAAACCCTAGCCGATTTTGCCTATAAAAAGGCTCTTCCTCCTTCATATTTTTCACCTCAACTCAAATCTAAAAGAGTTTTTGAATCAAGCAAGGCTTTGTGCTCTCTCTCTCATCTTTGTGCTAGTTTTTCTTCAATCTTCCAAGTTTCTATCAAGGTAATCTCTCTTTTTTCTTTTTCAATTTTTTGTTGTTTTGTTTTGTTATTTTGTTTCATATTTTTATCAAAACTTTTTTTTCTTCAAAAATTTTCTTGAAATTTTTCTCAAATTTTTTTTTACCTTGAATTTTACTCAAATTGAAGAAATCCTTTTTGCTTAATCTCTCTTTTAGATCATGGCACCGAAAGAACCTTCGAGGAAGCGTACAAAGGTTTCCCAAGCCGGTGAATCTTCCACCCTTGGAGAAATTGCTCGTCCAAACTACTCCATCATCTATGAGTAATGCTTTAATGGCAATTCGGGCCTAACTCACTTTCGTCAATATGAGAATTTTAAGATCCATGCTGAAAGGGTAATCTCTGTTCCTTTTCTCGACTCCGAGCATTTTAAGTTTGAATATCTACCTTTATTTCGTCGATGGAACTTCATGGATTTCATCTCTATTCCCGGTTTTTTCTATCGCCTTTTGGTTTTGATTTTCTATGCTAATGCCAAATGTATTAGTCGTGATGGGGAAGTTGTTGCTATTAGCTCTTACCTCATGGGGAAGAAAATTATTCTTGATGTCAAATCCATTTGTGAGGTTTTCAAATTAGAGGATGAAGGCCTTGACAATGAGCATGCTTTGGGGCATGTTCTTCATGGATCCGTCACCGCCCTAAATGCTCAAGACCGGATCTTACATTTGATGGTGTCTTGGTGGTTCCGTCCCTCCAGAGGAAAATATTCCACCATCCGTCAAGTGGATGATTTTTGGATTCGGTGCTTCCGTGAGAAAAGGCGACCAAATCTTGCTCGACTCATGTTCGCGGAGATCGTCTACCTCGTGCAAAATCGTAACACATCTCAAGTCACCTCCTTCACATACGGTATGGCTTTGAGTTATTTCTTTCTTAAAAAAGATATTGATTGCTCTTATGACTACCCAACTCCTCTCACCGATCCCATTGATGATCGATCTCTTGCTCGGGCAAAATTTCATTATCTTAATGGTGAATGGGTACGTCTTGCCGAGTTACCACCGGAAGCTGCCGACGTTTTTGAAGAAGCTCAAGCTCCTCAAGCTCCTCAAGTCCAACAACCCAACATGGATGCTCTCATGACCTATCTCAATGAGCAATTTACCGGGTTGTGCACGGACATGAATACTCGTCTTACTTCAATGGAAACTACCTTTGATACAAGGATGACGGGTATGGAGAATCGCCTCACATCTCTTGAAAGCGGGCACAATTCTTTGAATATTTCCATTGCCGCTTTCCATAAAGAGTGGCGTAATAGTATGCGAGTTAATGAGCCTATGGGAGATGATGATGAAGATGATGAAGACAAAGAAGACGATGCTTAGACGTTTCTTCTTGTTTTTCATGCATATCATTTAGGATTTTCTATTTATGCACATATGCTTTATGTTCTTAGGATTAAGGTTGTTTTAGGATTAAAACCTATGCTTTGATTTCTCTTTTGCTTTTGTTTGGATTTCAACTATGTTGCTATGATGAATAAAATATATGTTGCTTATTATACCTTTGATTTCTTTATGCACTTAATTGTCTCAAAGATTTTTTTGATCAAACAAAAAGGGGGAGAAGAAACTAGCTCACAGTTCAAATATTTTGATTTTAATTCAAAGGTTACCAAGCTTATATTAAGGGGGAGTTAACTTTGTAAAGGTTTTTCAAAAATATCAAAAATTTTAAGTTTTAGTTTTGTTATATCAAAAAGGGGGAGATTGTAAAACCTATGTTTGATTTTGATATAATTAGATATTTAAGGATCAATTTGTAAAACTTAAAATTGTTTTTATAAGTCCCTTAATAAGTTTTTAAAACACCAACACTTTAAAACTGATTTGTAAAACTCAAACTCAAAATATTTTCTAAGTGTTCCAAGGCAAAACCATTGAAAATCGTCCAGGAGTATCGATACACTATCAAGCGTATCGATACCTTTTCGCCAAACTTGGTTACTGTCGGAACCCGTATCGATACCCTAAACCCTCGTATCGATACGCCCCTGTGTTAAAATTCAAAGAGTTTGAATAGCATACCGATACGGCTAACCCTCGTATCGATACGAGCTTTATAATTTTTAAATATTAAGTCGGTTTAAAAATATGATCGTTGGTGTCAGTTGGTTGGTAACCAAACTTTAAAAGGTCGTTGACCCGTATCGATACGCCTAACCCCCATATCGATACAGATTTGGACAGTGAGCTAAGTTCAGAAAAGGTATCGATACGACCCTTACCGTTTCGATACCCCGTACCGATACGCTTACGAGCGTATCAATACCCCTTATTTATTGCACACAACAACTCTTTCTTTTCTGAGATAGGTACCGATACACCTTCCCGCGTACCGATACTGGTAGCTGCAGAAGTGCATTTATGGTGGTAAGAGAGGGTTCCAACGGCTCCATTTATGTTCCCAACCACCCAAACGGCTAGAAATCAATGAAGAGGTATAAAAGACACATCCAAAAGCTACAGCAAAAACTATTGATCTTCAAGAAAACACCTATTCATCAAATCCAAGCAATTGTGCCAAAATTCCTATTTTGTCTAAAAACCCCAATTGTAATTTTCATTCATATCTTTTTCAATTGGGTTGAGTGCTTGTAATTGGGCTATCATTTGTATTGAGAGATACCTTATTAGCCAACAAATTTCTTTGTTCACTTGTGTGAGGATTGGGTTGAATTTTGGGTAGAAAATTCAACCGAAATTGTAAGGGTTGCCTCCTTAGCCTAGAATAGGGGAAGAACAATTAGTGGAATTGTTGCAAATCCTTAGTGAAGCTAAGGTAGTGGATGTAGAGTTCATTTGGAACTTGAACCACTCTAAATCCCTTGTCTATTATTTTTAATTTGCAATTTCCACCACAAAACTTTTAAATTTCCAATTCACCCCCTCTTGGTTTATATCGATCTTGCGATCCACTCAACAATTGGTATCAGAGCCTACCTCTTTGAGGATTAACAACTACAAGAGGAGTTCCTTGGAAGAGTGTGATCATCAAAATATCAAGAGATGACTTCAACCTCCGGTTCCGGCATGTACGAGTCACAATCCACTACAAAGCCTCCTTTCTTCAACGGTGATAACTATTCTTTTTGGAAGAATAGAATGCGTCTCTTCATCAAGTCAAATGACTATCTAGTGTGGGATGTCATTGAAGATGTGCAATATATTCCATTGAAGCAAGATGGTGAAGGCAAGATGGTTTTGAAGAAGAAAGTGGAGATGAGTGAAGAGGAGAGGAAAAAGATTCAAGTCAATGATAAAGCTCTCCACATGTTATTTTGTTCTTTCGGTCCGGACATCTATTCAAAGGTCTCATCCATCGAAAGTGCCAAAGAAGTGTGGGACACTCTTGAGACTACTTATGAAGGCACCAATGATGTTAAAGAAACTAAGATTGGAGTTATGAAAATTTCAAGATGGAGCCCGATGAGACGGTGTCAAAGATGTTTGATCGTTTCTCCAAGATTGTCAATGGTCTAAAGGGTTTTGGAGAGATCATACCGGAAGACAAGCTTGTCCGGAAGTTACTCTATTCACTTCCCGAGTCTTGGGATGGGAAGAGAACCGCTATCATCGAAGCAAAGAATTTGAAAACGTTGAAGCTTGATGAGCTTGTGGGTTCTCTCCTTACTCATGAGATCATGAAGTAAGGAAGGGAAGATGAGAAGAAGAAAGAAGAGAAAAGGGTAGAGAAGCTTGAGGTTGAGAAGAAGAAGAAGATGGGAATAGCTCTCAAAGCTAAAGCTTCACAACATGATGAGAGCTCATCTAGTGAGAATGATGAACTTGAAGAATTGGCTATGATAGCCAAACGATTCTCACGCTTTATGAGGTCCAACCGGGGAAGAAAAATCCAAAGGAAGATGGACTTCAAAACCAAGAACAAAGAGGAAGGAAGGGATCCTATCATTTGCTTTGAGTGCAAACAACCCGGCCACATACGTTCGGAGTGCCCTCAACTCAAGAAGAAGGGCTTTGAGAAGAAGAAGAAGCTCAAAGCCAAGCTTGCTACTTGGAGTGACGAGGAGTCACCGGAGGATGACGAACAAGAAGTGGCTAATCTTTGCCTCATGGCACTTGAGGAAGGTCGTTGGTGTCAGTTGGTTGGTAACCAAACTTTAAAAGGTCGTTGACCCGTATCGATACGCCTAACCCCCATACCGATACGGATTTGGACAGTGAGCTAAGTTCAGAAAAAGGTATTGATACAACCCTTACCGTTTCGATACCCCGTACCGATACGATTAGGCGCGTATCGATACCCCTTATTTATTGCACACAACGACTCTTTCTTTTCTGAGACAGGTACCGATACACCTTCCCGCGTACCGATACTGGTAGCTGCAGAAGTGCATTTATGGTGGTAAGAGAGGGTTCCAACGGCTCCATTTATGTTCCCAACCACCCAAACGGCTAGAAATCAATGAGGAGGTATAAAAGACACATCCAAAAGCTACAACAACAAATATTGATCTTCAAGAAAACACCTATTCATCAAATCCAAGCAATTGTGCCAAAATTCCTATTTTGTCTAGAAACCCCAATTGTAATTTTCATTCTTATCTTTTTCAATTGGGTTGAGTGCTTGTAATTGGGATATCATTTGTATTGAGAGATACCTTATTAGCCAACAAATTTCTTTGTTCACTTGTGTGAGGATTGGGTTGAATTTTGGGTAGAAAATTCAACCGAAATTGTAAGGGTTGCCTCCTTAGCCTAGAAAAAGGGAAGAGCAATTAGTGGAATTGTTGCAAATCCTTAGTGAAGCTAAGGTAGTGGATGTAGAGTTCATTTGGAACTTGAACCACTCTAAATCCCTTGTCTATTATTTTTAATTTGCAATTTCCACCACAAAACCTTTAAATTTCCAATTCACCTCCCTCTTGGTTTATATCGATCTTGCGATCCACTCAACACTAGGGTATTTAATCTTTCTTTCTAGAGCCTGTTTCGGGCACCTCTAGGGCTACATTTTCTTTGTTGTGCTACCCTGTGTTGCCGTGGCAGCAAACCTGTATTCAATCAAAAAACTTTTATTAAGTAAGGCAGGAAATGCTAGACCCAGAACTTAAGCAAAAATTCAGCCTTTAACAAACAAGTGTAAAGATAATTGGCAAAAAGGAAAATATTTCTAGGTATTTTTCATGCTTCTTCCCATAGTTAGGTTAAATATTTTTAGAATGGTGCGAATATATGTAACCGACTAAGCTATCATAGGCACAAGTTTTTAAGCTAAAGAAGTCTATTTCATTAAGTGATAGGGGAGGAATTTACAAATGCATCTAAATGCTATGAACCTAAAACAAAGAGGACTAATTCCCCCCAAATTCAAGGTTGACATTGTCCTCAATGCCTCTACAAAACAAAAATTAAAATCAAAACATAAAATATAAAAAATAAAAACAAAACAAAACAAAACAGAAAAAAACAAAACAGAAAAATTAAAAAGAAAAGAAAATGGTGCTATAAACAAGATGAGTTCCCCTCTGTTGCTGCCGCGTCAGAGGAAGATTCTATGGAGGCAGGCAGGACGAGGCATCGCGTAGTGGAAGGTCTTTCTGCTGGGCTCTTCTTTGAGCTACGCGGCAGCTGGATGCGGTTGGGGGTGGCTTTCTTGGTTTTTCTTTCAGCTTTTCCACCATGGAGATCTACTGCTAGCTGCTTTCTCTTTTTTGCTGCCTCTGCCAGCTCTTCGTCAAGGGAGTCTGAAATCTCTATGTCTGACGGTGTCCTTAGCAGCGTTCGTTTTGGCTACTGGGGAGGCAATAGTGGTTTCTTTCTTCTTCTCTGATTCTAATGAGGAAGAGAGGTTGTATTGTTGGATAGGGATTGGAGAGGTTCTTCTCTTGGGGTAGGGGTGCGACCCCTAGCTGTCATCGTTGGCTAGAGCAGTATCTCGTCTTGGAGTGATCTGGATTGGCTTGGAAGCTTCTAACTCCATGGGAAAGACGGGCAACTGTGGTCCGACATCCTAATATTTGTCCAGCAGGTAGGCCACAAAGGCCTCCTGCATGTATGCTACGTATTTGGTGAAGATCATCTTCTTGTGCTCAATCCTCTAGAGCTTTCCACTAGGCTACGCAGTAGGGGGATTGAGGCAGACGAGAGGGCAGCTTCAGTACTGCCTGCTGTGGTTGGGGTGGCGCAACTTGGGACGGCAGCTGGGCGGTGGAAGGTGCGTCTGGCTCCGCGCTATGCATCATTTGTTGGCGTACCCTTCTTATCCATCCTTCGTTGGCAGGAAGAATTTTATCTTTTGGGTGTAGCGGCACACTAAAATTGGCACACATACAAGTGATGAGTGCATGGAAGATGATTGGACCTTTGACGTTTGGCTTTTCTGCGTGGGCAAAGATCTTCTTTATGATTACCTCGCCAACGTTGATCTTCCGCCCCTTCATAATATTGCTGATAAGAGTGAGTCACGTCATGTTTATTGTCGAACCGTGCGAGGTTGGCATCAGGCAGCACTGGACAAAGTAACTCCAAAGGGCTGCCTCTGGCAGCAAGTCTCGGCGATTGACTGACCCATTGTTCTTGCCTGTCAGCCATTTGGTGTTTAGCTTGTAGAGATCCTTCTTGATTTTGTTGTAGTTAGCCCCCGTCAGATATGATTCCCACTCTCCGTGCGAGTCGCCGCTGATCTATATGATGTAAAAGCTGTTGATCATGTCAGTAGTGAACTTGAAACCTTCTCCTCGGACGTAGACGAAAGGGCTCTCTGGGTTTGGCCGGTGGGCATAAAATTCTCGCACATGGTTGTTGTTGATTCCTTCCGGCTGTCGTGCGAATTGGTCCCAGCCCATATTACGGATCCTCTCGAATAGGAAGGGTTCTAACCCAAAATCACCATCCGATTGGGTGTATTGGAAGCCCATCTCCTCCTATAGTTGCCTTTCTCTATAAAACTTTTTGTAGGTCTCCTCGACATCAGGTTTCAAGAACCTCTTATATTGGGTTTTGGAGGTGGCGACGGGTGGCTTTGATGAGGCCATAATTTGTGGAATGGTTGTTTATTCTAAAGAAAGCAAAAAGAATGTGAAAGAAAATAAAACAAAGAAATCTTGGAGGCAAAGATTGTAGAAAGAATTCAAAGTAGAGTAGAGAGCAAAGTGAAGAACGGGGTGGGAGAATTGTTGGCCTTATATAGCCGCTTCTCTCCACTGCCTTGGCGGACACGCTGTCAACGGGGGACAATTATTGTGACACGAATAACGGGGTTCTAACCGTGATGCAGATATTCGTTCTGCTCGTTGGGTCAAAATATAGCCGTTGTGGCTAGCCGTTATGAAGCCACTAGCTGTTATGCTTTTCTGCCTTGGGCTGCCCTGGCCGCTAGTTGGGCCTCTCCTTTATTCTTTCATCTTCCTTGATCTTTTCTTCATTCCTAAACCTGAAATCAATTAGACACAAAATTTAAATCAAAATTAAATCTAATCCTAATGCTTAAAAATAAATTAAAAATTAAAATTAAAATAATAAAAGTTAGGCTATGTTGGGCTGCGCTTTTCCCAAGCATAACCACTTCCTGAGGGTCTTTGTATTTGGCTATTCATATGGGCATGTCCTTCCCCCCTTAGGTGGATGTTGCTGCCAACCTTGCTACCCTGGCAGGACATACACCAAGAAAACAAAGTGGTTTTTTTGAATAAATAAAAAGAGATTTAATGTGCAAAAAACTAAATATGAGTGGAGAAATTCAAACGTAGTTGTTGTTGTCAATCCCCGAAAACGGCGCCAAAAACTTGTAGATCGTTTGGGTGTTCTCCATTTATGAGCGCAAGTGCGCACTCTATCAAGTTATAGTATAAAAGATATCGTCTCCCACATGGATTGGAGCAACTTCTATGAATGGTTTCCTGCACAAAGATTTAGTAAATGCACCATTAAATCTCATGATGTGGAAATATAAAAACACAAGTAAAAATAAAGATGGTGATGAGAGAGATGATATAGAGAGATTTGGGCGATAAGCTAGGTAAGACTGGTGCAGCTTAGTAGCGTGTGGAATGCATTGTAAAGTCTGAGTATGTTTTGCGCTGCCATGAGTTGCTGCCTTGGTGGGCATGGCGGGCGGCAAACTACAACCATGTCACGGAAAGAAGTCCTGGCGGCAAGTCTGGCAGACATTCCAAGTTCGGCAGGATAGTCGACAGTGATCCCTCATATTTCTAGGTTAGGATGCTTGAGATTGCTTAACTTGTGGACTAGTGTGAAACCAAATTAATCAACTCGGTTGATAATCCCCTTTAGCTACTGAAACTTGTGGACTAGTGTGGAACCAAGTTAGCCACGCCTTTGTAAGTTGTGATCGTGCTTAACCCTTTCGTGAGCCTTGTATTTTCATGCTCAACAAATGGATTTTCTCTTCAACTGACTGGTGTAGACTAATTGAACGAACAAAGAACATAGATTAAGAAACTCAGAATTTTATTGAAAACAACTCAAAACTATACAACCGTTTCTCACAAATTACTTTACATACACGCTCCTAAACCCTAGGAGAGTTGGGCCGCGACCCCCAACAACTCCAACCTATCTAGCTACATCTCTATTGTGCGGCTACTCAGGCTTGCATCCCCTCACCATCGTCATGCCCCTATACCCTCGTCATGCCCCTATACCCTCGTCATGCATTGGGTATATATAAGGCTCATGGCATAATTTTGAGTCCGCCTTGAAGTAGGAGTTCTAAAAGTAAATTACATTAAATACAGACTCCTTTATTACTTAAATGTGGACTCTTTAGACGTTGCCTTCTTCCGCAAGTAAGGATAAGTGCTCCTACTTAACGGTCTTGGATCAGCTCTAGCAGCCGCTACATGCTTTAGAAAGTTGCAAGATTGGGCTTATTGGGCTTAGGAAATTGCCCTATTCAAATCGAGACCCATCTTGGTTAAGTCGGTGTAAATCCTGCCCGGGCGGCACTTGGCGGCAATACTGCTTCGGTATCGTCCTTGGCGGCATCTTGAGCTACTTCAGTACAACTCCTTTGGTTCCAGCTTTCATGTCCTGTCCTGTCATGTCCTCTCCTAGATATAGCACCTGAAAATATAAACTAAACTAAAACAATAACTTTTCTCAACCAAACATAAAATATTCAATAAAAGTATGGTACAAGAGAAGATGTTGTTATAATGCATGCAATGCACCTAAGTATGCCTAAATGAGCTCAAGAACAACAATAATAAGGGCAGAAATGTGTACAAAATATAGATCTCATGGACACTCTACATTCTTTATCACCAATTCAAGGGAGTGGTTCTATATTTCTTATTGATGACTTAGTATTTCGAGACGTGCTTTTTGTGCCTAGTCTGAACTGCAATTTATTGTTAGTTCGCAAGCTCTGCAAGGATTTAAATTGTGTTTTCCAGTTAACTGATTCTGAGTGTTTTTTTACAGGCGCTGGACTTCAAAAAGAGGATTGACAATGCTTGCTTGCAGAATGGTTTATATGTTCTTGACAGTACAAGAAATTCTAAACCTTCATCTTCTAAATTTTGGTCTTTCTTCCTTAGGACAGTCTGATGTTATGTTATGTCAATTTAGGTTAGGCCACCCAAATTTCTCCTATCTTGCAAAAAATTTTCCTCAATTATTTGTTAATCAAAAACCTTCTTCCTTTAAATGTCATATTTGTTAACCAAAAACCTTCTTCCTTTAAATTTCTCTTATCCACAGTGATGTTTAGGGTCCTTCTAAAGTGAAGAATATTACTGGTAGCAGATGGTTTGTCACCTTTACTGATGACCATAGTAGAACCACTTAGACTTACCTCTTGAAAGAAAAATCTGAAGTGACTAGTGTTTTTGAGAGATTTTACAACATGGTCGAGACCAATTTAATTCTAAAATTCAAATCTTTAAATCAGATAATGGGGGAGAATTCTTTACTAAATCTTTAGGTGATTTTTTCAAGGAGAAAGGGATAATACAAATTAGTTCTTATGTTAATACTCCCCAATAGAATGGAGTCGCAAAAAGGAAAAATAGGCATCTACTAGAGGTAACTCGAGCCTTATTGTTTACCCACAATGTTCCTAAATATCTATGGGGAGAAGCCTTATTAACTTCTACATATCTTATTAATCACATGCTTAGTAGAGTTTTAAATTTCCAAACACCTAGAGATGTTCTTTTATCTTGTTTTCCTCACTTTAAGCCTTTGTCCTCTACACTTCCTTTGAAATTTTTTGGGTGTATCGTGTTTGTTACAAACCATGATCCTTCTAGGTCTAAACTTGATCCTAAATCTCTAAAATGTGTGTTCGTAGGATATTCTTCACTAAAGAAGGGCTACAAATGTTACCATCCACCTTCTCGTAAATTTCTTGTTTATTTGGATCTTAACTTTCTTGAACAGGAACCATATTTTCCCACGACTGGAATTCAGGGGGGAGTTTTGATGATTTCCAGCCCTCTCTCCAAAACAAGTTCCTTCTTTTTCTTTACCACCTCTTACTTATCCCTCATCACTTGAGCCTCAAACTTCTCTTTCTTCACCTAATATCTTACCTATTTCCTCACCTAATACCTTATCTACACCACATACTTCACCTACTTTCACACATGCAGGAACTCGAAATTTAATCGAACCTTCTTCATAGCCCCCTAAACAACTGTAGGTTTACACCAGAAAGAGGAGAACCATTCCAGAAACTAGTACTTGCCAAGATTTAGATTTTAGTCCAACTGCTTGTGAAGAAAGTGGATGTAATGATTCTGCTAGTATTCCTTCTCATCTTCTTGAATTTGAGCACTTACATATTGCTAAAAGAAAAAGGGTGAGACAGTGTACTAAGCATCCTATTCAAAGGTATGCTGCTTATGGGAATTTGACGCCATATTTTAAAACATTTACGGTAAAGCTAGATGAAGAACATATTCCTAAGACTAATGAAAAAGCTTTGCAGAATCCAAAGTGAAAGGAAGCAGTTGATGAAGAAATTGAGGCACTCGAAAAGAATGGTACATGGACCATTACAGATCTTCCCCCAAGGTAAAAATCTCGTTGGATGCAAATGGGAGTTTGCCATTAAGTACAATTCAGATGGCGATATACAGAGATATAAAGCCAGATTGGTTGCCAAGGGGTTCACACAAACCTATGGATTCGATTATAAGGAAACATTTTCCCTTGTTGCTAAATTAAATTCAGTTAGAGTTTTGTTAAGCATATATGTAAACTATGAATTGCAACTGCATCAACTTGACATTAAAAATGCTTTTCTTAATGGTAACATTGAGGAAGATGTAGGTTAGTACGGGAATATCTTATATATTTAATTATGTATATGTTATTTATAGGAAGTTACCTTGTAGTAGGATATCTGTAGGAATATTCCTTAGGTCAATATCTAATGTATTTATTATAGAACATTTAGTTGCCTACTTCTCAGTTTTACCTATGTGTATATATTCTGATGATTATTATCAATAAAGTAAGAGAGTTTTTCCCTACTATTCTACATGGTATTTGATTAGGCCAATCCCTCCCTTTACTTACCTTCCCTTTTGATCAATTGAATCTCTCTTCGTGACTAACTCAGTTTCAAAAGTTACTTTTTTGCACAACCCTGGTTTTTCTAATTTTCCTATGTTCGAAACATCCCTTTCCACAGACACATCTTATAAACTCAATGTAAATAATTATCTCCCTTGGTCCCCATCCTATGTATAGACTCTGAATCTATTCCTGATGAGTCTGATCCAGCCTATTCTAACTGGTTGAGTGAAAATACCATGATCATGTCATGGTTTATCAATTTGATGGTTCCTTAGATTGGAGAGAATTTTATGCTCTACAAGACTGCAACAAAAATCTGGAATGCAGCCAGGAATGCTTACTCTAGTGTTGATAACACATCTGAACTCTTTGGAGTTGAGAATCAAATAAAAGATCTCAGAAAAGGAGATCTGACTGTCACACAATATTTTGGAGCCCTCACCAAATTTTGGCAGCAAATTGATTTGTACGAGGCTAATGAACGAAAATGTAACGATAATATTGGCTTCTACAATAAACTCAAAAATCAGAGGCGAATCTTCCAATTTCTTTTTGGTCTAAATGGGGACTTTGATGGTGCCAGAGGCAAAATTTTAGCAACAATACCCCTCCCTCTTGTTCGCAAAGCTTTTTAAAAAATTTGGAGGGAGGAAAGCAGGCGTTCCCTAATGATTCCACCAGGGGCGACAACTGATGTGTCTGCTCTTTTCACGCATTCCAACTCTGGAGGTACACAGAAAAGGAGGAGACCTTGGTGTACACATTGCAAAAGGGATGGGCATGTGCTGGAGCAGTGTTGGAGGTTGCATGGGAAACATGCAGATTGGAAACCTTCTAAAACACTATTTTAGAAGGAAGCAAGTATTGCTTCTCCTGATTGTTCCTCTAGCAGCTTTAGCAAGCAGCAGATTGAGGAACTTCAGCTTTTGTTTAATCGTCTCTCCTCTTCATCTACTTCTACTACCTTAACAGCTAATGAAGGTACCGTGTGTTCATTGCCTGCAACTAATTCTTTAAATTGGATACTGGATTCTGGTGCCTCTGACCATATGACAGAGGATTATATTCTTTTCACCACTTTTTGCAAACAAAGATCATCTTCTTCCTTCAAGATTGCTGATGTTCTCTCTCCATAGTGATGGGCAGTGGTTCCATTCATTTAAGTGACACTCTAGTGCTTTCTGATGCCCTCTATGTTCCCAACATTACTTGTAATTTATTATCTGTCAGTAAATTGGTTAAGGATGCTCACTGTGATGTTTATTTTGGAATTATTGGTTGTGTTTTCCAGGAACATGACTCGAAAATGGTGATTGGTAGTGCTAGGCTACATAATGGCTTATATATCCTTGATGATTTATCCTCTTCCAGCTCTTCTATTTCCAATTGCCTTTTGACTTTTGTTTTTTTTCTTCTAGTTTACTTTCGAATGATGTTAAGCTATGGCACTTTCGATTAGGCCATCCTAATTTCTCTTATCTTGCTAAGTTGTTCCCTAAGCTTTTTATTAATGAGAAACCATCTTCCTTTTCATGTGAAGTGTGTCAAATGGCAAAACATAGTCGACAACCTTATGTTTCTACTACATTTAATCCTACTTCACCCTTTTCTATTATACATAGTGACATTTGGGGCCCTTCTAAAGTTAATAGTATTTCAGAGTTTAGGTGGTTTGTGTCCTTTATTGATGAGGGAAAAAGCTGAGGTTGATGCAATATTTAGAATTTTTTATCAAATGATCCAAACCCAATTTAACACTCAAATTAAAATAGTTCGGAGTGATAATGACAGTGAATATCTTAGTCAATCCCTTCGGTATTATTTTAAAGAAAAGGGCATTTTTCATCTTACATCTTGTGTCTCCACACCTAAAGAAAATGGTGTGGCTGAGAGAAAAAATAGGCACCTTCTAGAAGTCACTCGCCCTCTCTTGTTTTCTTCCCATGCTCCTAAATACCTTTGGAAGGGTGCATTACTTACTACTACCTACCTTATCAATAGAATGCCTAGCAAAACTCTAGGCTTCAAGGTTCCTATTGAAACACTTTTGAACCAATTTCCTCATTTTAAGCCCTTGTCTTCTGTTCTTCCATTTCGAATCTTTGGATGCACAACTTTTGTTTATGTGCACAATAACAATCGAGGGAAACTTGACCCTAAGTCTATTCAGTGTGTTTTTATAGGGTACTCGTCGAGTCAGAAGGGTTACAAATGTTACTGCCCCATTACAAGGAAAACCTATGTATCTTTTGATGTCACTTTCTTTGAAAATCAACCTTATTTCGTAGGGACCGATACTCAAGGGAGACATACACATAATTTCAGTCCTTATACAACCTTGTTGGAATTTTAGGTGCTTGATTTCCTTCAACCGTTATAGCTCGCCAAGAGTAGAGAAGTTGGATATTTGGGTGAATTTGTGGGAAGTGAAATATATACAAAAGACACAAGGATTTATAGTGGTTCGACCTTCTAACAAGTACCTACATTCACTACCTTAGCTTCCCACTAAGGATTTCAACAAATTCACTCTTTGAATTTCGTCCCTTCTTCTCAGCTTAGAAGGAAATCGTTACACTAATCAAGCTTTCTACCCAAAGCTTGATCAAGCACTCTCTCACAAGAGAAATTCTAAAGCAAACTTGGAATCCCTCTAATAGGTAATTGTTTGCACTATTAAGCTCTCACCCAAACCTAAACACTTGAGCAAATATAACAATGTTTAGCTCACTAGTGTTGTCTATACAAGAAAATGAACAATTAAGCTCTAAGACAATTTCTTGATCATTATGTTGTTGACAATTAAAGCATTAACCCTCTCTTGATGCTTGAAGGTCCTTTTTATACTTCCAATTGAGTTTATAGTCGTTGAGGATTGTTGAGGTTGTTTTGGAGCCGTTGGAGTCTTTATTTCCCACCATAAATGTAGTTCTGCAGCTTGGCGTATCGATACCCCTCAAACCGTATCAATACGGTCCCGATAAGGAAGTAGCCGTTGAGCACTTCAGCTTGTGCATATCGATACGCCTAGTAAGCGTATCGGTACGATTCTGCAATTTAAAAAACCGTTGGGAAAATGACCGTTAGGGGTAGTTGGGCGTATCGGTACGCGATACAACCGTATCGGTACACGAGCTAGCCGTTGGGCTATTTTAAATCACACTGTATCGATACGGCTAAGCATATCGGTACATATTTTGGCTACTGGAAAATCACTATAGTTGAAACCCTAGGGCGTATCGGTACGATACCAGACCGTATCGGTACAGGTACTTGAAAAGCACGATTTTGACTACTTTAAATACACTTTAAATCATTCCAAAGCCATGTAAAACCCTTAAACATATTTTCAAGTTGTTTTTGATTAAAATACATTTTAAATTCTTTTCAATTTAGCCCAAAACATTTTTCAAATATTTTATCAAAATACTTAGTTCTACAAACCTACAACCTGTTGTTACCTTACCTATCCTTGATATTGAACCTACTGTTTCTTTACAAATTCTGTTCCTCCAAATAAAACTATGCTGCTGCTCCTAATAGGCCAAAGAACATACCCTCTCCCCAGTCAAAGCCATCAAGTCCATATACAACACCTCGTCCAATACTTAAAACCACACCACACATATTACCAAATATTGTGACTCCACAACTTGCAGATAAACAACTTAGTGTCTATACAAGGAAAAAGACCTTTAACTGAAGCTGTTAGTCAGCCTAACACCTGCAAAGAGCTAGTTTTATGTCTTGTTGCTAAAGAAACAGAAGGTAATATCACTCAAGACCCTACAACTGTTAATTTGGACATTTTCTTATTGTTATTCGAAAGGGGGTAAGAAAATGTACCACTCATCCTATTAACAAAATTTTGGCCTATGGAAAGTTATTATGTGGTTTTAAGGCCTTTACAACCAGTATTGAGAGTGTGCAGATTTCTAAGACAGTGGAAGAAGCCTCTGAAAAACCTGAGTGGAGGAAGGTTGTTGAAGAGGAAGTCAAAGTATTGCAAAAGAACAACACCTGAAGTTTGACTAATTTGCCAAAAGGGAAAAAGTTGTTGGGTGTAAATGGGTCTTTGCAGTAAAGTACCATTCAAATGAGAGTATTGAAAGATACAAGGCAATGCTTGTGGCGGAAGGGTTTAATCAATCATATGGAGTAGACTATCAAGAAACCTTTGCACTAGTGGCAAAGTTAAATACCATTCGAGTGCTCCTTTCAGTGGTTGTTAACAAAGACTGGAAGTTGCATCAATTGGACATAAAAAATGCATTCCTAAATGGAAGTCTTGAGGAGAAAGTTTACATGGAAATCCCACCAGGTTTGAAGGAAAATACAGCAACATCGACAATGTGCAAACTTAACAAATCCTTGTATGGATTGAAGCAATCCCCTAGGGCATGGTTTGATAGATTTGCTAAGGCTATAGTAAAAAATGGATTCAAGCAGAGTCAAGCAGATCATACCTTGTTCAGAAAGGTTAAACTCAATGGTAAGATGACTCTCCTAATCGTCTATGTTGATGATATGATTATTACTGGGGATGACTTTGAAGAAATAGAGAAACTGAAAATGGCTCTAGTAAAGGAGTTTGAAACCAAAGACTTGAGAAGCCTTAGATATTTCTTGGGAATGGAAGTAGCGAGATCCAAGGAGGGGATAGTTATCAACCAAAGGAAATACATCTTGGATCTTCTCACAGAAACTGGAATGCTTGGGTGTAAACCAGCTGAAACCCCAATGGATTCAAATATGAAATTTAGTAAAGAATGATGGGGAAATCCTGTAAATAAAGAATCCTACAAAAGATTAGTTGGAAAATTGATCTATCTCACTTACTAGGCCTGATATTGCATACTCAGTGAGCATAGTTAGCCAACAAATGAGTAATCCTCGAGAAAAACACATTGAAGCATTTAAGAGGATTTTAAGATACTTAAAGTTTACTCCAGGGACTGGACTTATTTTCAAGAAAAATCAAGACAGAATAGTAAAAGTTTACAAAGACTCAAGTTGGGCAGGTGAACTAATAGGTAGAAGATCTGTGAGTGGCTATTGTACACTCGTATGGGGTAACTTGGTCACATTGAGAAGTAAAAAACAGACCGTCGTGTCTAGAAGCAGCGTAGAGGCATAATTTAGAGCAATGGCCCTTGAGATTTGTGAAGGAATATGGATTAGAAGACTGCTCACCGAACTGAAGTTGAATGAAAAATCAGAATTCAAGATTCATAGTGACAACCAATCATCAATGAGCATTGCTAAGAATCATGTACATCACGATATGACCAAACACATTAAAATAGGTAGACACTTTATCTATGATAAGGTTAATAATGGGGAGGTAAAACTTCACTACATTCCTACCAGGAATCAGCTTGCTGATACCTTCACAAAGGCACTTCCAAGAGTAATTTTTGATGAGTTTTTATCCAAACCGGGTGTATACAACATATACACACCAATTTGAGGGGGAGTGTAGGTTAGTACAAAAATATTTTATGTATTTAATTATGTATCTGTTATTTATATGAAGTTACCTTGTAGTAGGATATCTTTAGGAATATTATTTAGGTCTATATCTATTGTATTTATTATAGAATATTTAGTTGCCTACTTCTCATTTTTACCTATGTGTATATATTCTGATGATTATTCATCAATAAAGTAAGAGAGTTTTTCCCTACTATTCTACAGGAAAAGTATACATGCAGATTCTACCTGGACTAGAAGGTGATAGACAAAATCAGAAGGTGTGCATGCTTGAAAAATCTCTCTATGGCCTTAATCAGTCTTCAAGGGCATGGTTCGACAGGTTCACCAGGGTTATTTTGGAGAATGGATACAAACAATCACTAACAAATCATACCTTGTTCTCTATAGTAACCTCATTGAAAAGAATGGTTATTCTTATTGCTTATGTGGATGATATAAAATTGACATGAGACGATGAAGTGGAATTGAGTCGATTAAAGACCTTGTTGAGCAGGAAATTCGAAATCAATGATCTAGGAAAATTCAGATATTTCCTAGATATGAAGATAGCAAGATCTGAAAAAGGTTTGGTGACCAATCAGAGGAAGTATGTTCTAGATTTGTTGACAGAAACAAGAATGTTGGATTGCAAACCAGCAAATACACCCATGGATGCAAATTGTTAGAGTATTCACAGATGCAAGTTGGGCCAGTGAACTAACAGAAAAGAGGTCAACCAGTGAAAACTGCTCTTATTTATAGGGTAATTTGGTGACTTGGAAAAGCAAAAAGCAGACAATTGTTTCCAGAACTAGTGTAGAAGCGAAACACAGAGCATTGGCCTTGGGAATGTGTGAAGGAATCTGGTTAATAAAGTTGCTTAAAGAACTGAGAATGACCAAAGATGAAAATTGTTATATCTTTTGTGATAATCAATCGACCATTCAAATTGCCAAGAACCCTATTTAACACGACAAAACAAAACATGTTGAAATAGATAGTCAATTTATAGAAGAGACGTTGACAAGTGGAATGGCTTCATTAGAGTATGTTCCAGCCGAGGAGCAAGTGGCATATGTACTAACAAAAGCACTACCAAAAGCCTTATTCAACAAATTTTTTTATTTAAGTTGAGATTATACAATGTATATTCTCCAACTTGAAGGGGAGTGTAAGTTTAGTCGAAGTAGAGTTGTAAGTCTAGTCGAACTAGAATAGTTATTGTAATCGAACTAAGTTGTATAAATTTAGATAAAGTAAACTCCTAAGACTAGAATTAGAAGTTAATAATTAGTAGGACTCCTAATGTAACAAAAAGTCCTAGTCTATAAAAAATATGTAAACCTTTGTAAGTTAATTCATTATTCAATCGAAATGAACAGAAACACATTCTATTTTTCTTCAATTCTATTTATTTTCAAATTCCTAGCCCTAACACCTTAAAATCTAAACCTTAAACCCTAAACTATATATCCTAACCATAAACCTTAAATTCCACACCTTACAACATAAACCCCTAAACCTAAAACCATAACCTTAATCACTAAACCCTAAAAGTTACACAAGCTTGTGTATCAAAGTATTTTCCATTTAATTAATGATATCCAAAAATTGTGTATAAAAGAAATAAAAAACAATAGATCGTATAAAAAGAGAATAAGAGCAAATTAAATTACACAAAAGTTACAAACTACTTGGGGTTTAGCTGGATTTATATTTTGTTGTTTGACTTTTATAGCCAAGTCATGTTGTTCCTTTAGTTTTAAGAGGCACTAGGTGCACCGAGGCGCTAAGGGTCTCTGTAGCCGAGGCGTTAAGCGACCGCCTTTTGTAGGTGAGGCGCACTTTATATTAAGCAATATAAATATTATTTACATCAATTTAAATATAAATAGGCAAATAAAATAAAAGAGAAAAAGTTTATATTCTTTATTAAGAAATGAAAATAGGTAATAAGTATAAATTTTATTTGTAATAATTTAATTATAAAATATTTTTATAATTTAATAAATTTTAAATTTTAAAAACAATTTAATTATAATATATTATTATTTAAAACTTAGAAAAATATAATATATTTTTGAGGCAACTTGTGATTTATGTAAAATTTAGCGTCTTTTGAGATTTCTTAAAGTTTTGGGTCAAATCAGAAACCCTAAAGGATTTAGGGCTAATCCCAATTTTAACATTCTGTTTAGTATTTAAATAATTTGTTGACTCAGTCAACCTCTCCAACTTGTGTGTAATGGGTTTATAACCTGATACACTATGGTTAAAACTCTAAAAAATGAAATATAACCTGATACACTTGTTTATAGTTTTTAGTCTTTTGTCTAGACGTACCGTTTCATGTAAAGGGTTAAAACCCAAAAAATACTAGGGTTTCACTATGTTGAATAAAATAAAATCTTTACGCCGTTCTTTCTGATCTTCTCTTATTTCTGAGGTGCCTTCAATAAAAAATTCTATTATTTTCCTGCTATTTTTCTTATTTTTCTACCGTTCTTAGTTTTGTCTTCATCAACATCCATTTTTCGTTCGAAACTCAAAGGCGCAGAAATCGTCGCGCCTCCCGACGCCTCTCTGTGCCTTCGGTGGTAGAAACATTTTTCTCCGCGCCTCCTTTCACCCAGCGCCTTAAGCACGCCTAGGCGCGCTTTTTTAAACTAAGGTTGTTCCAGGTTAGGGTTCCAGCATATTGGGTGGATCTTTTGGTACCAGGTGAGCTTTGCATGCCAACTAATTGATACAAACCTGCATTTACTATGGTCCGACACTCCGACTCCATATTGAGATGAGACTCTACGAAGGAATGCCAACTAATTATGTCAAGTTTAAGGCTCATTTTGGTAACCAGAAAAGAACTTCTAAACAAAAGATATTTTCTATAAAAATACATTTTCACTGAAAATAAATTTTATTTTGTTGTTTAAATACAAAGAGGAAATTATTTTCTTTCTTGGGCATTAATCGAAACCACAAAAAAGTAACCATAGATCAACACCACCTTCCATTTTGATTAGTTTTACTTCCCACCATATTCAAATCCAATAAAAAACAAAACGATTCATATCCTAAGGCAAAAGACAAAACCCACATAAAGATTCAAGAATTTTTTTTATAACAAACTCTGAAAAAAATAAAACCTAAGTTCAGGGCTGACTAACTGCAACAAATTGAGTCAAAGATGATGGTGATGGTCATCATTATTTATAGCCCAGAACCAATAACACTAAAACAGTTGGAATAAAGTCGAACGAAAACCCATCAGTATGCCGCTGAAATAAGCTTGAAAGTCAAGAAAATCACCATTGATCCTTGCTAGCTTGCAAACAATGTAGAATATGCTGCAGGTGTAGACAAATCAGGAAGATTCAAAGAAAAAGCAAGGAATTTGCCTGTATGACAAAAAAAAAAGTGGCAACTAGAAAGCAACAGAAGGAGAAGAGGAAGAAGTTAAGATCCTAAAGAAGTGGAGCCAGAAAGTTTTGGAGAGAAGAAGACAAAGGAGATGATGTAATCATGGGAAAAGATTGCAGTGGCGCAGATTGAGAAAGGGAGGATATGGAGATAGTAAACAAAAAAGTTAATTGACCTAAGTTTTTTGTCTAATAATATCAGAAAATAAGGGAAACGATTTTTCCGGGTACAATTGTTAGGCCCTAAATCCCAGAGAGGTGCCACCAAATTGCAGGTAAGTACACTACATAGGTCGTATACCACTGGCAAGCTAGCTCATGTTTTATATGACACTACACAGAAGGTCGTATGCCACCAAATTGCAGGTAAGTTGAGTGTTGTATATGATCACATGCACTTGAAAATTGGCCATAACAACCTAAATAACTCACGTTGGCATATTTTGCATTGCGGAAGAACATAATTAACAAGATTAACTTCAAAATTCCTAGTTTACGGTAAAACTAGTAAAGTCACAAACACTCAACTTAGCTTTATAATAAGATAAAAGAATACCTCTGCATTTGCCACTGTATGGCCAATTGATGGACTGCTGAGACCAGCCATTGATATAATATCACCAGCTCCTGCACTATCGATAAGAACCATGCTTGTACCTTTCTTTTTCATTAGCTTCACAACCTACAAGACAAACATTGCATTCAATATTGGCATGACTTAAGTATTACTCATGAGATTAGAACAAGAAGATCAGCTTACAAAGACTTATGAGATTTAGGCCTAAAGGGACAAATGCCTTGACACTGCTTATATGTTCACCTACACTGATTTTAGGTGGGTATTTAAAATTGCACAATTAAAAGCCATGCAATTGAAAGTTGTTTTTGGGATTGAGAAAGGAGTGATTAGGTAAATATTCTAAATTTGAAACTACACTCCCTTCCTGCCTCAAAACATTGTAGCACCACCTTTTGAACATTTGAAAATTTCATAAACTCACGCCACATCCATTAATCTCAAATGAAATGTCATAAAACCTTCCATCCAACAATGTCTATGATCATTAAAGTCGAATCTTAAAGTTTTGAAAGCTAGAGATCAAAAAAGAGTAACATGTTAAGGAAAATAAAGATTGGAGAGAGATGGAAGAAAGAATGAATTACGAACCATCATAAGCACTGAGCTGAACAAGAAAGAAGACTGGGGGAGGTTAAATGCTAGTCGACTTGATCAAAAACCGGAGAGACAGAGAAGACAAAATAAAAATAATAATTGAATACCGAGGGTGTACATAAGATTAAATTGTCGATGATTCTAGCCTAATTCAGGTCCAGTTGTTTGGCCTTCAAAAATGCATGGACAAGTTTAATTTTCCTAGGTTACAGAGACTCTTCATTCACCCTAGTGTACCAGTGTCCAAACATGTCCAACACATATTTGAATATAGGTACAGAGAGGATCTTCCAAATATATGGAAATATTAATTGGGAAACAAATTTCTAATATCCAGTGTTAGTCATTCCATGCATCTGATGAAAAACACTCTAAGAAAGCATGTTTTTTCAAGATCCCTATTGGCGTTGCATATTAGGTTGGCAGTGAGTCTTTTGCAAAATGGATTACAGACTTCAATGAAAATTTGGATACTAGATCCATTCACTATTACTGTCTAAAAAGTAGAGAACACAGAATTGTCCATTAGATCAGAGAAAGAAATTATTTCTAACCCCAATGTGCATACGGCATACCAGAATTCAGGTAGAGAATGAGAACTGGATCGCATCATGTTGTGTGTGGATATGGTGTTTGGGACGATGCTTGAGTGAAAAAAAGAGAGTAAATTTAAAGAGAAAAATGAAAATATCCAAGTTTGTTTTCACATGCAAAACACAACAGAATGGAAAATTGATATATAACTCTCTCTCTTAGTTGGGGATAAAGTCGGCAAACTTGTAAGGGGCTCTCCTTTCTCTATTGCTCCTTCGAACCAAACTAGCTGACTGGGCCGCAGTGTCACTTGGTTCTGCTGGCCCATCCTTCTCTATCACCGTTTCAGCTTGCATGGGGTGCATGGGGTCATGGACCGTGACATTGCCTACCCCTGGAGAATCGACCTTGTCCTCAAGGGCAGAAGGGAACAGCTCAGGCGAGACATCCTCCCGCAGCAATGGAAGAGGCGTAATCTACTACAAAAGCACACCTTTACAAGGCTTGAGTTGAGAAATATAGAACACGAGATGAATGCGAGTAGAATCGGGCAAGTCCAATTTGTACGCCACAAGACCAACACGTTGCAGAATATGATTCGGACCAAAATATCGGGGACTTAACTTATGTTGCCGTTGTAGACGAAGCGAAACTTGGCGATAAGGCTGAAGACAGACAAACACCCAGCTACCCACATCCAAGGTCAACTCGCGGCGATGCCGATCGACCTGAAGCTTCATGCAATTCTGCGCAAGTTCCAGGTTACGTTTCAGCTCCTTCAACACAGCATCACGAGTACGGAGATCCGAAGCTAACACATCATGACGAGAACTACCCTCCACATAAGTTAGAAACGTAGGAGGGTCGCGCCCATAAAGTGCACGAAAAGGTGTCATCTCGGCCGAGGTTTGAAACGTCGTATTATACCAATACTCCGCCCACGGTAAATACTGAAACCACGTACGTGGATCATCCCTCGCTATACAACGCAAATACATCTTGAGTACCCGATTCAAAGCCTCCGTTTGACCGTCGAATTGGGGATGATACGCGGATGTAAAACACAACTCCGTCCCTTGGAGACGATCCAACTCTGTCCACAACGAACTCATGAACACACGATCCCGATCACACACGACAGTACACGAAATACCATGCAGCTTGACTACACCCTGCACAAAAACTTGAGCAATCAAAGCATTGTCAAAATGTCGAGGCAACCCAAAAAATGGCCATACTTCGTGAGACGATCAACGACGACGAAAATAACTTCCTTGCCCTCAGACTGCGGTAACCCAACCACAAAGTCCATCGAAATATCTTTAAAAACTTGAGATGGAAACGACAAAGGTTGAAGCAAACCCGCTGGAGCCAAACTCAAACTTTTCATACGTTGACAGACCTGACACTCCGTCACAAACTTGCGCACATCCGAGCGAAGACCAGGCTAATAAAAACTCACCGCAATCTGGTGAAAAGCACGGGAAATACCAGCTTGACCACCCAAAATTGATCCATGGAACTCACGCAGCAGTAACGTGCGTAGAGTAGTCTCCTGGGGAACCACTACCTGACCATGCCACAACACTAACCCTCGTTACAAGTATACTCTGGATACGTCGAACCGCCCCTTTGAACATCACTAGAAATCGATTGAAGAGATGAGTCTGTCAAAGTAGCAGCTCGAATGGCATCGACAATGCCTAATAAAGGCCGAGAAAAGGCCATGCACGTGGCACTAGTGTCGCGCGGCAAAGCATCCGCAACATCATTTAACTTGCCGGGACGATATTGAATATCAAAATCATAACTCACGAGTTTGGATAACCAACGTTGTTGCTCCAGAGTCTGTATAGTTTGCTGATTCAATTCGCGTAACGAACGTTGATCTGTAACGATGATGAATCGAAGGCCAACAGAGTATTGACGCCATTTCGCAACCGCTTGATTAATAGCGAACATATCGCGACTATACGTTGACGCAAATTGCATGCGAGGACATAAATTTTAACTAAAAAAAGCCAACGGACGATCATGCTAAGTCAAAACAGCGCCTATGCATACACCCGAGGCATCTGTTTCCACCTGAAACACGGAGGTAAAATAAGGCAAGGCCAGAATCGGAGTTGAACATAGCTGATGCTTAAGCTCATCCATAGCTGCTTGAGCCTCCGAAGACCATACAAAATCCACACCCTTACAAAGCAAAACAGTGAGAGGCGAGGCAATGGATGAGTACAAAACGTCGAAGATATGGTCTAAAAATCCCAGTCATATTGGCTTGAAATGTGGAAGGCGCGTTAGTTAAACCGAACATCATAACTAGGAACTCGTAGTGGCCATTATGAGTGCAAAATGTTGTTTTATGCACATCGACATCCTTAACCCGGATTTGATGATACCCCGCCAATAAATCAAGTTTAGAGAAAAATTTAGATGACCCAAGCTCATCAAACAACTCATCGGCTGTCGGAATAGGAAATTTATCCTTGACTATCACGACATTCAAAGCACGATAGTCCATACAAAAACGCCACGAACCATCCTTCTTCTTGACAAGAATCACGGGGGAAGAAAACGAAATAGTGCTATGCCGAATCAAGTGATGGTCCAACATGTGTTGCACCTGACGTTCAATCTTAGTCTTTTGAAAATAAGGGTACCGATAAGGGCGAACATTGACCGGCTTGACAAGTGGTTGTAAATGAATATCATGATTGCTATCACGAGGCAGAGGCAACATTTTAGGCAGGGCAAAAACGGAAGCAAACTCATCCAATACTATGGACAAATCAAGCGGAACAACCTCAACATTGGCATTAGAGGATGTCATATGTAAATAATAGCATTTCGCCATAGCATGTGTAGAAGAAAACCGACGTAACGAATGGAGCTGAATGTCCTGAATACCCCCATTCAATTCCCCATACCAACAATGTACCTGAGACCCTTGCTAAAATTGAAACCGAAGCGACGAAAAATCCATCGTAATAGGAACAAGTGTTGCCATCCAAGCAACCCCAAGAACCATCTTCGTGCCCTCTAACGGCAAAACATAAAAATCAGTGTGAATCTCAGTCCCTTGGACAATCAAATGCAAATTGCGCACACACCCTTCATTGGGCAACTTGTCACCAATACCCACCATAACGCAAAAATTGGGAGCAGTCGAGATGGGAAGATCAAGGAAGCGAGCCACACGAGATTGCACAAAGTTATGGGTACTGCCCTCATCTATCAAAATCCGAATCGGTTTACCCTTGATGACACCCACCACACGGATAGTAGCCAGGTGAAAACACCCAGCCAAAGCATTGAACGAAACAAGAGATTGTTACTTACCCATACCATCCTCATCCGAAAGTGGTAACTGCTCTGAATCCAGTGGTGGAGAGTGTGGAGGTGGAATATCTGAGAACTCATCGTCGAGACGAAATAATTGTGGAGCACGACACTTATGACCCGGAACATACTTTGCATCACAATAGTAACAAAGGCCCTGAGCTCGATGCGCCTGCACTTCAACCGAAGAAATGCGACGAGGCTGCACGGGTGCCACTGCACGAGACCCCTCCACAGGTGGGGGTCGACCATGCTAAAATCTCGCATCTCAAGGAGGCACCGAAGAACTGGGCAACACAGGAGGTAACCGGGAAGTGGGCGCATGATTCTGAGAGCATTTTTCGTTGAATCGAGCCTCATAGAATCGAGCTAATATAGCCACCTCGACCATAGATGTCGATCGATGACTCAACACCTTATTTTTAATATCCGAACGCAAACCCGATATGAAACATTGCGTTAAAAAGTCATCCGACAAATTAGTAGTGTGCAACGCTAATTCTTCAAATCGCGTTTGATAATCAAGAACAATAGTAAGCTGAGTCAATTTAGATAACTGACCTTCGAGAGATTCGACCTCCATGATCGCAAACCGTTTGCGAATTGCTGCAACCAAATGAGACCATCCCACCAATTGACGCTGTCGTTGCATCCAATGAAACCATTTCCGGGTAATACCCTCCATCCAAAAAGAAGCCATAGTGACACGATGATGATCTTCTGTCCCGTAGAAGTCGAAAAAATCTTGAGCTGACGCGATCCACTCCTCTGGATCAGCCCCCGAAAACAGAGGGAGCTCCACCTGAATCGGTTTCGCAGCAAACGGAAACGCATCATCCGAATCTTGGCGCATCTTCATTTTCCCACGGTTGGCAGTAGTAGCGGAGGAAAGTTCCCCACCCCGACGACGCAATCACAACCCCAAGCTGAGCGAAAATTGACTGAAGTTGCTTGGTCATCTCCTGTAGCGTCTTCTCGGTGCTAGCATTCCAGCGTTGCTGATTCTTGGCATGAGATTGCAACGAGGACAAAGTCTGAGCATGAATAGTTGTGGTGTCCTGAAGGGTCTTGATCGAGTCAGAATGATTAACCATGGTGAAGAGGATCAATGAAAACACCAAATGTTATGTGTGGATATGGTGTTTGGGACGATGCAATCGAAATAACCAAGTTTGTTTTCACATGCAAAACACAACACAATGGAAAATTGATATATAACTCTCTCTCTTAGTTGGGGATAAAGTCGGCAAACTTGCAAGGGGCTCTCCTTTCCCTATTGCTCCTTTGAACCAAACCACTGGGCCGTGGTGTCACTTGGTTTTGCTGGCCCTATCCTTCTCCATCACCGTTTCAGCTTGTATGGGGTGCATGGGGTCCTGGACCGTGACACATCATTAACCAAAAAAACATAAATTCAATAGTTCAAATTAGATGATGATTTCAAGTCAAATTATTCCTCTACTTCCAAGTTCCAATCACAATTCGCAACCAGGTTACACAGAGCAACAAACCTTTCCTTCTTCAATTTTCTCAATGCCAGATTCGTTGCTTCGCAAACCATGTATTTTATCACCAACACGAACTATTCCAGATGAAACACGCCCAGTCAAAATTCGCCCAAGATAAAAGTCTTTTTCCATCATGAAAACCTGAAACGGTTATTATGTAATAAGAAATGTAGAGCATTAAAGAAATGTGGAAGGAAAAAAGACCCCAGGTACAAATGTAGAAGTAGAACACCCAGGTGGTGCACAACCCCCTCCTTTTCTCCTATTGCAAACATAAAGACACGTTTTGAATTGATCAATCAGTAACAAATACCAACCAACATTTGGAAAGGTCCATCAAGGTTTGCTTTTGGTCGAGGGACATGCCTTACAATGGCATCAAGCAACTGTGGCATATTCTTTTCACCAGCAGGAGGATCTTTAGTAAAGGTTTAAGATGCCCAACCTTCTTTAGCAGAAGCATAGAGGACTGGAGAGTCAAGCTGTTCCTCTGAAATGTATAAGAAAATTCATTAAAATTATACCAGTATCCAGGTTAGGAATGGGGCCACTGTCAACAAATCTGAAACAAGTTAATCATAGAACTTTTAATATTTCTATATTGCTTCACCTGTAGCACCAAGATTTGCAAATAGATCAAACACTAGACTCTCAACTTCATTACATCTCTCCTCTGATACTGCATCATTAACAAATTGCCATAATGTCTAAATATACTTTTATTTGCATAACAAAAAAAAAAAGAAAAGTGATAAAAATATCAAGATAGTAAGTAATTCCACAATAACAGGTATATGTTATTGCGAAAATAAAGAATCATGAAGTAACATTTCAGTTCCAGTAAATTGAAAGATGAAGCAAAAATAACAATAAAATTTATACCAGAAGGTCGGTACACTTTGTTCAATAGAAGAAGAGGGCGCAGCCCATACTTCAAGGCTTTGGCAAGAACAAATTTTGTTTGTGCAAGTGGCCCCTCACCAGCATCAACAACTAATAATGTTCCTTCAACCATGCCAACTGTCGAAAAGACTGAATTTCTTATTAGTTTCAACAACGAAAAGCTTACAAATAAACTAACAAACTTATGGCCTATCTTAGGTAACTTCTAAACTAGGTAAGAAACTAATTCTAGTAATAGAATACAAACCCTTAGAGAAAGGGATCCTAATCAAACAAAATATTTACAATTCTCTTAATTAAGGAGACAAATAACTAAGGAAACATATCTCAGATCTCTGACACTCCCCCTCAAGCTGGGGCATGGATGTCCTCCATTCTCAACTTGCATGCTAACTTCTGAAAGTCTTTACTAGGTAGTCCCTTGGTAAGTATGTCTGCAACTTGATTTCCAGTGGTTACATAGGGAGTACAGATTAAACCACTGTCAACTTTATCTTTTATGAAATGTCTATCCACTTCAACATGCTTTGTTCTGTCATGTTGAACTGGATTATGAGCTATGTTGATTGCAGACTTGTTATCACAGTATAGCTTCATTGGTCCATTCAATTTCACCTTTAGGTCTTTTAAAATAATTTTCAGCCATAACAACTCACAAATTCCCAGTGCCATGGCTTGAAATTCAGCTTCTGCATTGGATCTAGCTACCACATTCTGTTTTTTACTTCTCCAAGTAATCAAGTTTCCTCTAAAAAGGTGCAGTAGCCTGAGGTTGATCTTCTATCAACTATTGATCCTGCATAGTCTGCATTTGTGTATGCTTCCAAAGTTAAATTCTCCCCTCTTCTAAACATAATCCCTTTGCCTGGTGTACCCTTCAAGTACTGCAAGATTTGAACTACATCCCTTAGATGAGATTCCTTAGGGTTATGCATGAATTGACTTACAACCCCAACAACATATGTTATATCTGGTATGGTGTGTGACAAATAGATGAGTCTTCCCACCGGTCTCTGAAATGAATTTCTGTCAACTGCCATATCATCCTCCTTTGAGTCTTCAAGCTTGTGATTGATTTCTATGGGTGTTGCTGCTAGTTTACATCTCATTTTTCCAGTTTCCTTCAACAAATCCAACGTATGCTTCTGTTGAGATATAAAAATCCCTTGTTGTGAATATGCCACCTCAATACCAAGAAAGTATTTCAATCTGCCAAGTTCTTTCACTTCAAACTCTTTTACAAGGCATTTTTTCAAATCATCAATTCCTTCTGAATCATTACCTTTAACAATAATATCATCTACATACACCAACAATATAGTTACTCCCCCTGAAGAAGAGTGTTTCACAAATAGAGTATGATCACCTTGGCTCTGTTTGAAGTCTTCTCCTAGCATTACCTTGGTAAGTCTCCCAAACCAAGCTCTTGGGGACCATTTTAGTCCATATAGAGCTTTCCTCAATCTGCAAACAATCTATCCAGTAGTATTCGAAGAAAATCTAGGTAGAATATCTGTTGCGTGTAAAAGAGTCTATCGCAATTGTAGTGCAAGTGTACACGACGCAAGTAGTAAAGTGATACGAAGTATCGGATATCGTCTCCACAGGGATTGGGCTAATGACTTCACCTTATTTCACTGCACGAAAGTAAAGAAATAATTAAGAGTTGTCACGAAAATAATAAAGTAAAACGTAAATAAAAGAGTTGGAATATCAAGATAGAGAAAACAGGATGGTATTGAATTGCTCAGTAGTGCAGGTATTGCGATGCTTAGGAATTCCAGTTTTGTCGTCGTGCCCGTCGCGGCAGCACCTGTCGCGGCGGCTGTCTATTGGCTGTTGCGGCAGCAGACACACCAACTCCGTACTTCAAGTTTGGCAAGAATCCCAGATCTGCCTTGGCCTATCCCTAGGTCCAAGTCTGTCGATGATCACGTCTTTGATGATACCTCCCGGCGTGAATCGAAGGATGAACACCGATGTGTATGAATTCTTCTTTAGCCACTTAACCTTGCCCTATCCCTAGGCACAAGATAGTTCAACTATAAACTAGAGAACCCGCTCTTATTTCTTTCGTATACTTAACTCTCCCGATGCTAAGTAAATAGATAACCTCACAATGCTCTCCCGATGCTCTTGCAAGATGTTAATAACCAAAATAAGAGAACTTGAAGTTTATTTTATTGAACTTGGAAAAATCCTAAAACAAAACAACCCTTGCAACTACTTTACAAAACAACCCGTAGCCCTAGGGGAATTTTAGAACATGTCAGTGACGGGTAAACGACAGAGGGGTTTAGGTTATCGGTTTTGGGGTAAGATGAGGGATCCTTTTTCTAGGTTAAAACCTATGCCCTTATATAAGCTTTGGGCTCAAGTATTCTAAGTTAACAAGGATTACAACTTTAATTAAAAGTAAGATTCTAATAAAGACTTAATCTCTAAGTATCCTACTTTGCAGCCGCCATCCTTGTTTCTAGGGAATTCCTCTCCTTGAGCTTTGGCTTGACATATCTTTTGATCCGGGGCTTGGAAAAGTATTTGGCTTTCACACGACAGCCGAGCAGATTTTTCTCTATCTATCGAGGTCCACTTTACTTTTCCTCTTCATAAAGCTGCTGTCACCTTGCTGTCACGACAGGTCCATGGCAGCTTCGTCCTCCTCGTCTGCTAGTCCAGTTCAGCTCTTCTGCTTCTCTGCCCTGCGCCTGCCTTCTTTGTCAACTATGGCAGCTACCTGCAAAATAAGCCATCTTTTAGTAAAATCCGTGCCTTTAATCCATTTGTGATGTTTTGCTGTAAACTAACCTAAATGCAATGCAATGATGCTTGAATGTAGCAGAAATATGGGTTAAAAAGGGTGTAAATAATAGAACTTTTACACACTCAACACACCCCCAAAGTCAAGTTTTTGCTTGCCCTCAAGCAATTAAACCTAAAAGAAAAATGAAAATTTTTGTGTTGGCTTTCAAACAATGAACTGTCCCTTACCCGTCGCTCACTCTCTATGGCGGCAACAACCTGTCGGAAAGGTTAGGATCTATCTGGAATCTCCCTATAGCTCTCGTGCAGTGTGTGCATGCTTGTGAACAGTTATATGCTAAGACTCTCTTAGTTTCACTAGAATATTAAACTTTTTAACTCGAATTTTTATGCCAAAGTTTATTTTCTTGAAGACACATTTTCATGCTTCTTTTTCTTCTTCTTTTTTTTTCAAGCTAAATTTTTCTGGAGCCAGTTTTGGGCACCTCTAGTTAGCTTCCTAGAGCCGGTTTCGGGCACCTCTAGGTTTTTGATTTTCTTTTGCTAAACTTCTTTCCTAGAGCTAGTGTTAGGCACCTCTAGGGGCTATTCAAGTTCTAAGCTTCCTATTCTAGCTTGGCTAAAAGAAATCTAAGCAATATATCAGTCACAAAGGTGTTTAAGTTTTCAGAATTATAGAAAGGCTCTAAACTTCTCCTTAAACTGTCCTAAAGATGCTGCCACGACAGAGCTGTCATGACAGGTAAGTTAACTTCACAGTTTTAAGCCAACAGTTTTAAATTTTCTGATTTTTTTTTTATTTTTTTTGAGAACTTAATTAAAAAGAAGACACAACAATTAATAAAAAGATGTACTTAAGACTCCATTAATGATGGAGGGTTGCCATCCCCAAACTCGAGGGTTGCATTGCCCTCAATGCAAAATGGCAGGAAAAACAAAAATATGAAGAAAAGTACATCACAAATGATAAAAGCAAGCAGCAATAAGAGGAAAATAAAAACTTAAATTTTTAGTCGCTGTCCTCGCTGTTGCTGCTAACACGGATCTGACGACTGCGTCTGGGCTGTGGAGGAGGCTGGGCAGGTTCAGGGGCAGGTTGCTCCACGAGCTGGACGTCGGAACTGTTGCCACTGTCCCAAGTGCTGCTAGTGGTGGTGCTAGCCTTGGGCATCAGCTTCCTGTTTGCCACGTGCTTCTGCCTCTTGACAGGCGTAAACTCTCTCTCCAAATTCCTCCTGATCAGAGGGCTGTCATCGGAGGCAGGCCTTTTTTTTCCTCTGGCAGAGGTGTCGGCCGGTGGACTGCCTGCTGCCGTCGGGGCAGGTGATGTGGTGGAGGCAGTAGAGTGGGAATGTGAGGAGGCAGGTGGTGTAGGTGTGTGGACAGGGGTGTGGACAGGAGTGGGGATATGGAAATAATGAGCAGGAAAAGTAGGGAATTGAACATCGGGAAAATTTAAAGTCTGGGTAATGAAGTTTACCGTCGAATTCGTGAAATCCCGGATGAAGGTCATCATTCCCATTTGTTTCTCCTCTACCCGTTGTAGTGCAGCAAGGATGTGGGAAGACTGGTCTGTCGGAGCGGTGAAGGCAGCAGGTTCAGGGGCAGGCTCCTCTGATGATTCTTCTGGGGAGCCGGCTGGATTGAAAGACGAGATAGGCGTAGCCACTACCAGTTCCATGAGGCTGTTGATGTTGTTGTCTGTCCAGCCTCTGCCCTTGATGAGTTTGTCGGAGGGTTCCTCGGGGACAGCAGCACAGCGGCATAAGGAGGTTATTGTGAACGGCAGGCAGAGGCGGGAGTCGGAGCGGAAGGTGCAGTCCAGGATGCTGTCCCTCATATAGCGGCCCACATTAATAGGCCTGTCGTGCATAATGGAATGAATAAGGGCGAGCCGCTGCTGGTTAACTGTCGTGTGGTGGGAAGAAGGCATGATGCGCTTTTTGATAAAAGCGTTCCAGAGTTTAGCTTCAGGGAGGAGCTGCCCCCTTTCGACAGAGTGGGGGTTCTTTTTGCTGGTTGTCCATGTGGTTCCTTCCTCTGTCACCTCCGCCATAACAGCACCATAGGCGGCAGCGTCGAGGGTGTCGAGAAATTTCTGGTGGGCATCATCATCGGGGCCAAAGTAGAGGCCAAACATGTGGTTGATGTTGTCACCTGTGAAGGGCACTTTCACTCCTCGAACGGTGACAGATGTTGTCGTTCTGCTGTCTATGGCAGCATAAAACTCCCGGACTAATGTGTCGTTTAGTTATGCCGGTTGTTCCGCGAAGTGCTCCCATAGTTGAGCTGTGATGGCCTTTACGATAAACGGCCGGAGTCCCATGTTGGGTGCCTTTCGGATGTACACGAAACCCCGTTTCTCCCATAACTCCTTTGTGGCGAAGGGCGTTGCTGCTGCCGAAGAAGAGGCTGAGGCAGCACTACGGCGGGTATGTCTAGACGACATGTTAGTTGCAAGGGTTGTGAAAAATGAAGAAAGCAAATAAAACTAGAGGAGAAAGCAAGGAAGAATAAGCAGAAGTGAGAAAAATGAAAATGAAAATGGGGTTTTATAGCGGTCGAGTTGCTGCCCGTTTAATGCTGTAACGGCAGGCGTGAATAACGGGGCGACGGATGGGATTTAGCGTGTCTGACGCGTCTGACACGCATTTATGCGTCTGTTACACGTCTGCCACACGCTTCTGCGTCTGCCGTGTCAGTCTGTTGACAGCCTGTCATATCTGTCTGCGGCGGCAGCCGAAACGACAGGCTTCCATAAATGGGCTTTGTTGGGCTGATGGATGGGTGGTGGGCTTGGGTCACTTCTTCTCTTCTTCTTGACTCCTTTATTTCCTAAAAACAGAAATTATATAAAAAAACATTATTCGAATAAAATAAACCTAATTTCCTAATAAATAATAAAAATAAGTAATAAAAATAAAATTTAGGTTAAATTAGGGGTGCCTTGTGGGGCATCTCCTAAAGTAACCACTTCCTGAATTCCTGGGGCTTCAGTCCCCTGATAATGCTTGAGGCGCTGTCCATTGACTTTGAATTGGTGCCCGTCTTTTAATGATCGGATTGTGATGGCACCATGGGGAAAAACTTGTACCACTTGGAACGGGCCAGACCATCTAGACTTTAGCTTTCCTGGGAAGAGTTTAAGTCTAGAATTAAACAACAATACAAGCTGCCCTGGGCAGAATTGTCGTGGCAGCAGTTTCTTGTCATGCCACTTCTTAGTTTTTTCTTTGTAGATTCTTGCATTGTCGTAGGCCATTGTCCGTAATTCTTCAATCTCGTTCAGATCTAATAGCCTTTTCTGGCCTGCCTTGTCCAAGTCCATATTCACTGCCTTGATTGCCCAATATGCTTTGTGCTCGATTTCGACAGGCAGATGACAGGTTTTCCCATAGATCAGTCGGTATGGAGACATGCCCAATGGAGTCTTAAAAGCTGTCCTGTATGCCCATAATGCATCATTCAAAAGTAAAGACCAATCTTTCCTAGTTGGCTTAACCATTTTTTCAATAATGTTCTTCACTTCCCTATTGGATATCTCAGCCTGTCCATTGGTCTGTGGGTGGTATGCTGTCGCGATTCTGTGCTTGACACCATATTTCTTCAAGGCGGCAGCAATTACCCTATTATCAAAATGTCTCCCTTCATCACTGATAATCGCCCTAGGGATGCCAAATCTAGAAAAAATGTTTTTGTGCAAAAACTTTTGGACCGTCTTGGCATTATTCTTTTGAGTGGCGATGGCTTCGACCCACTTAGAGACATAGTCCACTGCTAGGAGAATGTATAGATTTCCACACGAAGATGGAAAGGGTCCCATAAAATCAATCCCCCAAACGTCGAAGATCTCGACTTCTAGAATGTTCTGCAGTGGCATCTCGTTTCTCCTCGAGATGTTACCTGTCCGCTGGCACCTGTCACAGTTTTTGTAAAACTCCTGTGCATCTTTATATAGTGTCGGCCAGTAGAACCCTGACTGCAGTACCTTGGCAGCAGTTTTATTGCCTCCTAAGTGACCTCCATATTGTGAAGCATGGCAATGATGGAGAATGCCTTCTTGCTCTTCTTGTGGTACGCACCTCCTTATAACCTGATCTGCGCATAGTTTGAAAAGAAGAGGTTCGTCCCAATAATAATGCTTAACATCATTTTGGAACCTCTTCCTGGCTTGATAATTAAGATCAGAAGGTAATATTCCGCTAACTATAAAATTAACGAAATCAGCATACCAGGGAAGGTCAGAAGAGTTACTTGTCGCCATGGCTGTCGCGACAGCGATTGCGGCAGCAAAGAGCTGCTCATCTGGGAAGGTCTCCAGTACGTTTGTCTCGTCGATTGGTAGACTATGTCCCTTCTCCAACCTTGACAAGTGATCTGCCACCTGATTTTCTGTCCCCTTTTTGTCCTTGATCTCAAGGTCGAATTCTTGTAATAGTAAGATCCACCGTATCAATCTAGGCTTTGCATCCTTCTTTGCGAACAAATACTTTAGGGCAGAATGGTCGGTGTGTATTATTACTTTCGTTCCAAGTATGTAAGAACGAAACTTGTCGATGGAGAACACCACAGCTAACAGCTCCTTTTCTGTGGTGGTGTAATTCACTTGGGCGTCATTTAACGTCTTGCTGGCATAGTATATGACGTGAAACAGCTTATCTCTGTGCTGCCCAAGTGCTGCCCCGACAACATAGTCACTAGCATCACACATGATCTCAAACGGTTGTGTCCAGTCTGGTGGCTGTACTATGGGGGCTGTCACTAGTTTTTCTTTTAGAACCTTGAATGCTTCAGTACATTCCTCATTAAAGTCAAAGGGTCGGTTCTGCTCTAAGAGATGACATAGAGGCTTGGTAATTTTTGAGAAATTTGCAATGAATCTCCTATAAAAACGAGCATGCCCTAAAAAACCTCTAATGCCCTTGACTGTGGTCGGCGGCGACAGCTTCTCTATGACTTCTATTTTAGCCCTGTCGACTTCTATCTCATGGCAGCTAATCTTATGGCCAAGGACTATCCCTTCGTCCACCATAAAGTGGCATTTTTCCCAATTTAGAACAAGATTATCTTTTTCACATCTTTCAAGTACCTTTTGAAGATTGCCGAGGCAGCTCTCAAAATCGTCTCCAAAGACGGAAAAATCATCCATGAAAATCTCAAGGAAGTCCTCTACCATGTCGGAGAATATTGCCATCATGCACCTTTGGAAGGTGGCAAGTGCATTACAGAGTCCAAACGGCATCCTCCTAAACGCGTATGTTCCGTAGGGGCATGTGAAAGTCGTCTTCTCTTGATCTTCCGGTGAAATAGCAATTTGATTGTAACCTGAATAACCATCAAGAAAACAATAGTAAGTTTTACCCGCTAATCTATCAAGCATTTGATCAATAAAGGGTAAAGGAAAGTGGTCTTTTCGGGTAGCTTTATTAAGCTTCCGATAGTCCATACAAACCCTCCAACTGGTCACAGTCCTGGTTGGGATTAACTCATTGTTCTCGTTGGTTATCACGGTCATTCCTCCTTTCTTGGGAACACATTGCACCGGGCTTACCCATTTGCTGTCGGAGATGGCGTAAATAATACCAGCATCTAACCATTTAATTATCTCTTTACGCACTACCTCCTTCATCGCATGGTTTAGCCGCCTTTGGGCATCGATAGTCGGCTTATGATCTTCCTCTAGGAGGATTTTGTGCATGTATAACGCCGAACTAATGCCTTGAATATCTGCTATCGTCCATCCAATCGCCTTTTTGTGCTGCCTTAACATGCCGATTAGCTGTCGTTCCTGTTCCTGCGGCAGCTTAGCAGAGATGATTACGGGCAGTGTGTCATTGGAACCAAGATAAGCATATTTTAACTGCCCTGGCAGGGGCTTAAGTTCTAAGGCAGGTGGTTCAACAGTAGATGGCTTTTGGATTGAATGGTTATCCGAAGTGTAGTTCAAAGGTTCGAATAACTTACCTGGACGATGGCCTAACCAGTTTACCTCCTCCTGACCTTCAGTATCAGATGTATCGGATTTAGAGGAGTTGTTGTCGTCGGTGCTATCGTCGTTGCTGTCGTGACAGGCCTGTAGGTGGCTGTCGCGGCAGTGACCAAATTTTATATCACGGCAGCCCGACCTGATGCAGGGGTGATCAAAGGTCACCTCAATGATGGCCTTGCATTCCTCGTCCACATCAGCATGTTTCATCGCTTGGAGAACATTCAACTTAATCTCTTGATCGTTTACTCGCATGATGAGTTCTCCTTTCTGCACATCAATCAATGATCTTCCCGTGGCTAAGAAGGGTCGCCCAAGGATGACTGGTGCGTTTTCGTCTGCCTCACAATCTAAGATAAGAAAGTCAGCAGGAAAAAATAAGCTTATCCACTCTTACCAGAATATCTTCAATTTTTCCCTCGGGATGAACGTAAGAGCGGTCGGCCAGCTGCAGAGTTACTGTTCTGGGCCGCGCCTTGCCAATACCTAGTTTCTGAAAAATAGATTTGGGCATTAGATTAACACTGGCACCAAGATCACAAAGTGCCTTACCCACAAATTTGTCGCCGATTACACAAGGTATGATGAAGCTCCCCGGATCCTTCTTTTTCTGGGGTGGCTGCCTATGAAGAATACTCATGCAACCTTCTGTCATCTTTACCGTTTCAAATTCCCCAAGTTTAGATTTTTTCGACATAACATCCTTGAGAAATTTAGCAAAACCGGGCATTTCCCTAACAACATCTAACAACGGAATATTAATATGAACCTGCTTAAAAATATCATAAATTTTTTTAAGTTTAGATTCATGCTTAGCTTGCTGTATCCGTTGAGGAAAAGGTGGTGGAGGACGATAATCAGCAATACGTCCTTCCCACTGCATGCGAATCTGAGGATGGTAATCATCTTTTTTCTCCTCTGTCGCTTCTGCTGTCGTGACAGGCTCATCGGCAGCAGTCTGTTTATCACTTGTCGGGGTAGCTTCCTCGGCAGGTTTATCCAAGGCAGGTTCCTTTTCCGTTTCAGCTTCTTTTTCCGGCCCTGGTAGTTTCTTCCCACTCCTAGTAGTAATTGCCTTACATTGCTCATGTGGGGGCGGTTTAGCATTTTCAGTATTGCTAGGGAATCCTCCATTCTGCCTCGGCTTAATATGTTGAGAAACCTGACCCATTTGTGTCTCTAGAGATTTCAAGGTAGCTTCATGATTTGTCATTCTCATCTCGGTTTTATCCATAAAGGTTTCCGTCTTCTTGACAAACTGATTCATATTCTCCATATACGTACCGGTCTGAGACATAAAGGTGGCCAGAGTCTGCTCCAATATACTACTCGTGGCAGGTGGTGGCTGCTGTTGCTGCTGCAGCGGCAGGTGCTGCGGCAGTTGCGGGGGCAGTTGCTGTCGCGTCAGCAATCTAGGTCCTCCCTGATTCTGATTATGTGCTTGCGGATTCAGGGCATTGTTAGGATTACTCCAGGAAAATTTGGGATCCTTCCTCCAATTGGGATTATAATTGTTGGAATTGTAGTTCGACTTGTAATTTCCAACATATTTTCCCTCTTCTATTTGTATTGGGCACTCATCCCTACTATGATTTCCCTCACAGATAGTACAAACTTCCTCGACAGCAAATCCTTGTAATTCATCTTCATTCAATAACCGTTTCATTGCTTTAGTAAGGAATGCTACCTGTGATTTCATAGTGCTGTCGGCCTCATAGTCCTTGACAGCAAGTACCCGTTTACCCCCTCTTCTTGCAGTCGGAAACTGCTCCTCATTCTTGACAAGATTTTTCAAAACTTGCAATGCCTCGTCTGGATCTTTATCCAATAATAATCCATTTGCTGCAGAATCAATCCGAATGCGAGTTTGTAAGTTAGCAGCATTATAGAACTTAGTTACCTGATTCCAGACGGGAAATCCATGCATTGGACAGTTCCGAAGAAGAGTAGTAAATCTGTCCCAAGCCTCGTGCATTGGCTCGTCATCTTCCTGTTGAAAAGTAGCAATTTCATTAGTAATCGCTCAGATAAATGCGAAGGATTAAAACGAGATAAAAATTCACGAGATAAATCTGCCCAAGTTACGATTGAACCCGGTGTAAGTTTATTCCACCAAGTTTTAGCTCTGCCCCTCAATGAATGGGGGAATAACCGAAGCCTCAGTATCTCCGGACTAACTCCTGGCAGTCTAAATGAACCACAGATCTCCTGGAACGTTTTGAGATGTTCCCTAGCATCTTCTGTCACGGCACCACTAAACTGCCCGGCATTGTTGATCATACTAAACATGACAGGTTTAAGCTCGAAGTTATCAACATCAATATCCGGCAGCGTGGTCTCCAGCTCTACATGATCATTCAGCATGTAGTCACGACATGACCGTCGTCCATCTGCTGCGGGCGGGTCACCGACAGGCGGGTGGTTATCGCCAAGGGGTGGTATGCGACCGCCAGCAGGTTGGTTATGGCCCATCTTCTCTAGCTGTTCCTTGAGGTATTCGTTTCTGTCTAAAAGTCGGCGAAGTTGTTTCTTGAGACTAAAGGAACGTTCGATTTCCGGATCTAATGGATACTCAGGGTCTTCACCTCTTTTAGATCTGTGCATAAACAAGAAAACCTCGTGAAAAGCGAGAGTTGAAAGCACAAAAGAAAAATTAAAGAAAAATAAAAATAAAAACGAAAACAAAAATAAAAACGCAAAGTGCAATAAAAGAAAGATGTAGTTATGTTGCCAATCCCCGGCAACGACACCAAAAACTTGTTGCGTGTAAAAGAGTCTATCGCAATTGTAGTGCAAGTGTACACGACGCAAGTAGTAAAGTGATACGAAGTATCGGATATCGTCTCCACAGGGATTGGGCTAATGACTTCACCTTATTTCACTGCACGAAAGTAAAGAAATAATTAAGAGTTGTCACGAGAATAATAAAGTAAAACGTAAATAAAAGAGTTGGAATATCAAGATAGAGAAAACGGGCTGGTATTGAATTGCTCAGTAGTGCAGGTATTGCGATGCTTAGGAATTCTAGTTCTGTCGTCGTGCCCGTCGCGGCAGCACCTGTCGCGGCGGCTGTCCGTTTGCTGTCGCGGCAGCAGACACACCAACTCCGTACTTCAAGTTTGGCAAGAATCCCAGATCTGCCTTGGCCTATCCCTAGGTCCAAGTCTGTTGATGATCACGTCTTTGATGATACCTCCCGGCGTGAATCGAAGGATGAACACCGATGTGTATGAATTCTTCTTTAGCCACTTAACCTTGCCCTATCCCTAGGCACAAGATAGTTCAACTATAAACTAGAGAACTCGCTCTTATTTCTTTCGTATACTTAACTCTCTCGATGCTAAGTAAATGGATAACCTCACAATGCTCTCCCGATGCTCTTGCAAGATGTTAATAACCAAAATAAGAGAACTTGAAGTTTATTTTATTGAACTTGGAAAATCCTAAAACAAAACAACCCTTGCAACTACTTTACAAAACAACCCGTAGCCCTAGGGGGAATTTTAGAACATGTCGGTGACGGGTAAACGACAGAGGGGTTTAGGTTATCGGTTATGGGGTAAGATGAGGGATCTTTTTTCTAGGTTAAAACCTATGCCCTTATATAAGCTTTGGGCTCAAGTATTCTAAGTTAACAAGGATTACAACTTTAATTAAAAGTAAGATTCTAATAAAGACTTAATCTCTAAGTATCCTACTTTGCAGCCGCCATCCTTGTTTCTAGGGAATTCCTCTCCTTGAGCTTTGGCTTGACATATCTTTTGATCCGGGGCTTGGAAAAATATTTGGCTTTCACACGACAGACGAGCAGATTTTTCTCTATCTATCGAGGTCCACTTTACTTTTCCTCTTCATAAAGCTGCTGTCACGACAGGTCCATGGCAGCTTCGTCCTCCTCGTCTGCTAGTCCAGTTCAGCTCTTCTGCTTCTCTTCCCTGCGCCTGCCTTCTTTGTCAACTATGGCAGCTACCTACAAAATAAGCCATCTTTTAGTAGAATCCGTGCCTTTAATCCATTTGTGATGTTTTGCTGTAAACTAACCTAAATGCAATGCAATGATGCTTGAATGTAGCAGAAATATGGGTTAAAAAGGGTGTAAATAATAGAACTTTTACACACTCAACAATATCCATGTACACTTCTTCTTCAAAGTCTCCATGTAAAAAAAACATTTTTAATGTCGAATTGATGTAGATTCCATCCTTGGATAGCTGATAAAGAAAGTAGGACCTTCATTGTGTTCATCTTTGCAACATGTGCAAATGTTTCAAGATAGTCAATCCCATATGTTTGAGAGTACCCCTTTGCCACCAATCTTGCTTTGTACCTTTCCAAAGAGCCATCTGACTTGTATTTTACAGTAAAAACCGACCTGCATCCTATTGTTTTCTTCGCTTCTGGCAGCTTTACTAAGTCCCAAGTCTTGTTTTTTTTTTCTAGTGCCTCCATTTCTTCCTTCATAGCCTTTTTCCAGTTCTTATTTTCTAATGCCTCTAAAGCTGTTTTAGGAAGAGTGATATCATTTAGGCTAGTAAGGAATGCTCTATGACTAGGTGAAAGGTTTTTGTAGGTCATAAACAAATAGGAGGGAAGTTTAGTGGTGCAGGTTCTTTTTCCTTTTCTAATGCCAATGGGAAAATCAAAATAAAAAACAATGTCACCATGTTCAGAATCAGATATAGCATTGTCATTATCATTATGTTCAGAAGAAGTTTTAGAATGTACCTCAAAATGTATAGGAATAGGAGTATGAGCATGAGAAGGGGATGATTGAATCTGCATAGGCGCCTTCCTCCTTGAATAGGTCTTCAGGGGACAAGTAATGTCTTGAATATTGGGTTGTGATATGTTAATGGTTGGTTGAGGAGTGTGAGGAGAAGATGGAGTAGGAATAGGAATAGATGGATGTCTTGGATGTATTTCTGCAATAGGAGAAGATGACTGACCATAATGTATATTTGTAGTAGGAGGAGTGATGAGAGGCTGATCAAGAAGAGGTTGAAGTAAAAAAAGGTCTAAAAAAGGTCTACTTCCTTATCTTCCCTAAAATATATATCCCCATGAAGATAAGGAACAATAAAATAACTCTCCTTTTCAACAAAAGTAACATCATCAGAAGTATAAAATTTTTTGGTAGGTGGGTGATAACATTTGTAGCCTTTTTAAGAGGAGGAATAGCCAATGAATATACATTTCAAAGCCCTCGGGTCAAGTTTACCTCGTTTGGAGAGTGGATGTGAACAAAAGCAACACACTCGAATACCCTGGGTTGTAGATGAAGGGATGGACTGAAGTTGGGAAAGAATTCGACAAGGATTTGAAGAGGACTTTGGGATGAAAGAGTTTGAGAAGGTATTCTGCTTATCAGTGAAGTAGCAGTTAAGGCATCTTCCTCTCAATATTTCTTAGGAACGTTGTTTTGAAACAAAAGTGCTCTAGTTATAGTAATGAGGTGTCTATTCTTTCTTTCTGCTACCCCATTCTGTTGGGGAGTATGTACACAAGATGACTCATGTATAATACCTTTGTCTAGTAAATAAGAGGATAAGAATTGATTAAAGTAATCCATGGCATTGTCAGATCCGACTTTCTTAATTTCAGCCCCAAACCGAGTCTTAATCATGGTATAGAAAGTTTTAAAGGTAGAGGCAACATCTAACTTTTGTTTCACAAGATAAATCCGAGTAACCCTACTGCATTCATCTATAAAAGATACAAACCACCTAGCCCCAATTATGTTAGGAATGGTAGAGGGCCCCCAAACATCACTGTGAATAAGATTGAAAGGATGGATAGTTCTTTTATTACTTGCTGAAAAATAGGAACATTTATGTTTTGCAAGCTCACAAACTTCACAATGAAATTCATCTATATTTATGGTTTTACATAAAGAAAGAAACATAATTTTTAAAAGTCTAAAAGGTGGATGACCAAGGCGAAAGTGATGTAGCCATATCTGGTCTTTATTGACTTTAGAATTGGATAAAAAAGACATAGGCTGAGTATTCAAAACACTAGCTGGTCCACCAAGAACCTCAAGGTAGTATAGGCCTTTTATTTCCCTAGCACGCCCAATCATCCTCTTCGTTTCTTGATCCTAAAATATACATTGTGTTGGGTAAAACGGAACACTGCAATTAGTATCTTTAATAAGCTTTGGTATAGAGACAAGGCTAGTAAACAGCTTGGGCACATGTAAAACATTTTTAAGTAGAAGAGTTTTACTAATAGCAATATCTCATTGACCAACAGCTGTTACCATAGTACCATCTGCAACTGTAATTTTCTTGTTGCTAGGACATGGTGTATAGGTGATAAAATTTAGAGAAGAATTGGTCATATGATCAGTGGCTCATGAGTCTATTACCCAAAAGTTTTGGGTAGGTATGTGGGTGGATGCTTTCAAGGCATTAAAATTCTGAGAAGAGAAAGAGGATATACCTGAGAAGACTAGATTGCATGTACATGTAGAGGATGGTTTCTCTAAAGATTCCAGAAGATTTTTCAATTTTTCCACTTCTTCTAGGTTGAACTCAACAGAATGTTCATCTGACTCTTTAGTCACTTGTCTGGTTGCAAATGCCTTGTTCTGTCCCCTTGCTGAGCTTCCTCTTTCTGTAAAATTTCTATTTGTTTATAGAGGCTTCCCATGTAGCCTCCAGCATTTCTCTTTGGTGTGACGAGGCGTTTTGCAGTAAATACACCATAAGGAGTCCTTGTTCATTGCCCTTTTTGGTTCTGGTCTGTCTTCAATATTTTCCAGACCCTGAGAGACAGTTTTGGTAACAAAGGCTGAGCTCTCAACTTGAATATTTCCAACCATCATCACTCCTCTTCTTCCTTCTTCAGCACGAATAGTAGCAATAGCCTTAGTTAATGAGGGCATATCTTCCTTCCCAAAAATCTGGACTCTCACTGCATCGAATTCAATATTTAGTCCAACAAGGAAATTATAAATTCTATCTTTTTCGACAAACCTCTTTAGAGTTGCTTCATCCTCACTGCATTTCATCTAAATGCATTGGTAGTGATCCATTTCCTGCTAGAGATTATGCAGCAGATTAGAATATTCTGTAACGAATTTGCTTCCTTGTTTGGTGGCTGAAATCTTGCTCTTGATTTCATAAATATGGACAGCATCTCTAACTTTTGAATAGGTTTGTTTCGCAACCTCCCATATTTCCTTTGCTGTACAAAGGAACATGCAAGTGTCACTGATTTCGGGCACCATTGAATTCCACAACCAAGTCATGACTAATGAATCTTGTTCATCCCAAGCCTCAAATATGGGATCTCCTTCCTTAGAGCCAGTTCCAAGAAGGTGACTGAATTTACCCCTTCCTTTGAGGAAAGTTTGCACCAATTGAGACCACTTAAGGTAATTTTTACCATTCAATCTATGGAAGGTTTGTATGTTTTATAAGTCACTCATCAAATTGGAGTGACTTCCTTCACTCATAGTGTCTCCTTGAGCAGTTTCAGTGTTGCTTAAATCAGTCGTATCGACCATATTCTCTCAAGAGAAAAAAGGGTAAAAAATATTGTCCAACAAGAATAGTAATGCCTAAGGAAAGAGAGGCTCTGATACCATGCCGAAAAGACTGAATTTCTTATTAGTTTCAACAGTGAAAAGCTTACAAATAAATATACAAACCTAGGGCCTATCTTAGGTAACTTCTAAACTAGGTAAGAAACTAATTCTAGTAATAGAATACAAACCCTTAGAGAAAGGGATCCTAATCAAATAAAATATTTACAAATCTCTTAATTAAGGAAATAGATAACTAAGGAAACATATCTCGAATCTATGACACAACAACTCGTTCAACTTGAAGGTTCAGCAAGCAAAATCCAGTAAGTTGTATGCCTTAAGCTTCAAAAAAATGCAAATTACATCCACTATTTGCATTGTCAGCCAACACTTTATTGATTCCCACTAAATCAATTTTGAATGATAATATATAGAATAAAAAATTTGCTTGTCTAGATGATTACCATGACAACAAATCAAATTACAAACTTTTTTGCACCTAAATATATAACTTGCAGCTTACCTCCCCACCAAAATCAGCATGTCCAGGTGTATCAACCATATTTAACTCGTTTTCTTTCCATGAAATACTAGTAACCTGAAATTGCTCAATTGTATCATAGAATGAACCCATCAATATGCAACTTAACATTAACTGCTTTTGGAACTATGTAAACAGTATGAAGAAGTAGACCTTAGACGCAATGGTAATACCACGCTCACGCTCGAGGCTGATGGAGTCCATGGCTTGCTTGTGGGGGATGTATGCTCCACACTGCCTCAGTTGCTGGTCCATGAGTGTGGTTTTCTTGTGGTCGACATGCGCAATCACTGCCACGTTTCGAAGTCTACCGAGGTCTAAATGTGCACTCAGATCTGTTGAGGTAGTGGCGACGGGGCCAGAGGAGAAGCGGCGGTAGAGGCGAGGGAGTGGGGGCAAGTGAGCAGAAAGGGATTTCCTAGAGGTGGAGGAGAAGAGAGAGCGGAGGATCATAGGACCCGCCATTTTTTGATCGCAGCTTAAGCGTCAGAAATGGGTCCTCCAACCAACAACCAAGGGTTTTTGGGGGGTTTAAGCTCCGTATCTTAGAGCTTATTCGGGTCTTTAACTTCGGCGGTAAGATGATTTTGCCCATTTAGTTTCTTTCTCTCTATATTTTGGGAAATTTTAAAATTAGACACCTTGAAATTAGGCTAATATCAAGTAACATTGGTACCATTGTTAGATTTAGGCTATATCAATCTCAGTCGTTGATTAAAAAAGAAAGAAAAAAGAAAAAAATGGGGGTTGGAGCAACCGGTTAACTGATTGTCTAAAAAGGCCATTTCAAAACCCGCAATTTGAAATATCGGTACAGAATTTTTTTAAAAATAGCTTGAACTCTCTCTCGTCAAAACATTTCTTTCATCTTATAGCTGGAAATCGTGGAAGGAAGGTGCAGTGCGTAAGGAGTAATGATTTTGAGGTAAATAAGTGTGCTTTGCATGAAATTAATGTTTAATTTTCGTGTTAGTACGAACCGAAATGAAATTTGTGTATGAATTTTTTTTAGGGTTTTGGAAATAGTTAGGGTTTAATAATGATTTTGAGGGATTATCGTTGATGGGTTTAATAATGTTTATTTAGTATAGTGAAACACATCAATTTTCGTATAGTTTTAGGATTAGATTGGGTGATATTTGTTACAAATGTGTAGGTTGAGAAATGGTTCAGTGTAAGTAGCATCGGTATTGTTCATCAGATACCGACGCTGGGTAAGAGTTGGGATACAAAGAAGGGAATAAGTAGGGATACTAAATGGGGGTGATATCAATATTGTTTATGTAATATTCGTATTATGCTTGGAGTACCGATATGAAAATAAATTGGATGACATCGAAGCTAAAAACAGTATCGGTATTTATTATTAATATCGGTACTAGGCGTAGTAAATTTCACATATGTATGTAAAAAAATATTTTTTTAACACGCATACATGTTAATAAATTATATGTTATGATAACCATTAATTAAATGTTTTGTTGTGTTATATGTGTGGTATAAAGTTATGTGATATAAATAAACTTATGTTTTGTTGGTAGGTGTGTGAGCATGGATGATAAAATAAATGTGAATGTAGAAGGTGCGAAGGATGAGACGGTTGCGGTGGCTGAGGCCCAAAAACATGTGTCTGGCTTTTTGAACTTCCAGTAAGTTAAAGTTGACTTTATATTGAATATTTTAAATTAGTTAATTTGTTAGATTGGAGTTTAAATATGATAACTTTGAATGAATGTATGCGTAGTATAAATGAATGCAAAGGAAGAAAGGGTGGGAAGAAGAAAATGACTAATGAGGTAAGTGTAAAATTTAGAATAGTTTAATGTGTTATTTAATTTTTCAGTAATGTGTACATGAGGTAAAGTTGTAATATATTCTGAATGATAAAGGCGAAGAAAACATTGGGAATGAAATGGGCCAAAATGATTGATGATGAAAAAAGGTTGTATATTGATATGCACTTGTAGCAGAAGGAAGCATATATAGAAGCAACATCAAAAGGCGAAGATACAACTATTGTTAAGAAGGCAAGAGTTGCATTAATTTGTAAACGAAGTAGTGGAGCTTAAAAGTAATTGTTAGTATTTTATAGATGTCTAATGTTGATGTAAATAACCATATGTTTGTAGGAAACATCCACAGGGTGTAGCATAAAGAAGTTGTCCAAGTTGTTTAAAGAGATGAAGAATAAAAAATGGATGGTGTAGTTGATGAACTTGGGTTGGGGAGTTTACCTGGATTAAAATCGCGAGCAATTTGTCGCGATCTCCATCGTGACTTAGTCGAAAGCTTTGATGTTGAAAGCTCAATTATGCAGTTTAATGGCCACAATATTTGTGTAATGGTAGAGGATGTGGAAGTTGTTTTGGGGTTAAAAAATGAAGGCCTTGATGTTGGACGTGTGACTGAGAAATGTAATAGGAAAGAACTAGGTTTGAAGCATAAAGTCAGCTCGAAGGTTTCATATGTTGATTTGGAAGCAGAAATATTAAGTTTGAATATGAGGGAGATGAATTGAAAGCGAGGGTGATTCTGCACATTGTTGGTGTCTTTCTATGTCCAACTTCGGACACGGTGACCTCAACATAAACTTTTAAGTTATTGTGCTCTGATGGGTTGAAGGGAAAACTGGATTGGTGTAAGTTTTCCTACGAGAGGTTAATTTGTAACGCCCCGGTTTCGGGCCTAGAAGAATTTGAGTTCAATTCGAGGTTCGTAGAGAGTAGACTAGATATCCGAGTTTTCGAGAGTGGTTCAGGGAAAGCAAGGTTCGAGTTAAGATAAAAATATGAGAAAATGCATAAAAATCATTATTAATTATATAAAAGATTTTGCTAAAATTAATTTTAAGAAAAGGACTTTGGAAGTGGGACATTTGAGTTAGTGACCAAAATGCGATTTTTACAAAGTTGTTTTAGTGACTGTTTTGTAAAGGGGTTGAAACTTTGAATCTTTAAGGAGCTATTTTACCTAATTGTTTTTACCAGATTTCTCTCTTAATTTGGAGCATTTTAAAAGGTTTTAATTAAGGATTAATTGGGTTTAATAAAGGAGAGTTGGTTATTTCATTAAAACCCATTTTACGTCATTTTCTCTCATTCTATTTTCTCTCAAAATTTTCCTTCAGCCAAAAACTCTCCATTTTAAAGAAACTTGAGAAAAATAAATCAAATTGAGAGAGATTTCATCCATTAGAGGGGAGAATATATCGGAAGAGATTGGTGAAGTTTCGGGAGCTCCAGAAGCTTGATTACGCTTCGGCAAAGCGAGCGCAGGGTTGTCGGTGAGTGGAATTGATTTTAAAAGTCTTTCAAAGACTTGAAAGCAAGGTTTGGGGGTTTAGATTGAGTTTGAAACACTAATCTAAGCCTGGAAGAAAGTTTGAGATGTTTCGCTCTAGTTTCTCGGTTTTTAACCCATTGATTTTATGATCATGCTCATGTTTTGAAGATATAATTAAACCTACTATTTTGAAGATAGAATTTGATAAATGACTTGATGATTTACGAGATCCTATGAGATAGAGTTATGGTTTTGAAGAGATAGAAATTGTTGAAATAATGCTATGCATATTTATGCTTTTAAAATAGGATGAGATAGATAGATGTTTATGCATTGAAAAATAGTAGGTAAATGATGTTTAAAATGAGTATATTGGCATGAGATGAGATTATTGTTACCGGATATAATTGGTCGACCAATAGGATGAGGAGTGCACTATAATATACGAAATTCATACGCACTCTTTGGTTCGGGCAATGAGGGTAGTGCCATCCCGTTCCAAAAGTGAGTGAGTGGTGATGAGAGATTCCACCATGGTAGGTCTTGATGATGTGAGATTCCATCAAGCTTTGTGGCGATGAGAGATGTCGCCATGAGAGTCCAGTGATGTGAGATTCCACCAGGGTAGGACTTGACATTTTAGTGAAGCTATCCACATATCCGAGTAATGTTGCTAAAATGCCAATATATGAGATTCATGATGCTATCCACATATTTTAGTATTTTAGTTGGGGTGTTTGAATAAACTAAAATACTAAAACTAAAATAAGACATAAAATAAAGTAAGAGAGAATTAAGTTGAGAGAATGGGTTGGATTAGAATGCGTCGTAGCATGGAATCATATTGACTTATCTCCGTTTTTTAATGCAATAACACAAAACTGCCGTAGCAGTAACCTAAGTCCCTGTCGCGGCCGCAAAGGTTGAGTCTCTACCGTGGCAATCTCTTGCTCTTGGTCAGATGCTGTTAAGGTTCGGCAAAACGTCCTTGGATGGCTTCTCCTTATCTCTAAGCTCGGAACACTGTTGATGGCTGAACTATGACCATACCTCTCGGCGTAAACCAAAGACAAACACCAACCAATCACACGTTTCTCTTAGCCGCTGAAACTCTTAACCTATCTCTAGGCCGAGTTAGTTAACACCACGTGGGATGAAAATTGTGCTTAATTGTTTCGTGAGTTCAACTCTGTAGGGCGTTTGGGTGTTCTCTATTTATGAGCGCAAGTGCACACTCTTGTCAAGTTATAGTATAAAAGATATCGTCTCCCACAGGGATTGGAGCAGCTTCTATGAATGGTTTCCTGCACAAGGATTTAGTAAATTGCACAATTAAATCTCTAAATGTGGAAATATAAAATAAGATAAAGATAATGATGATAGGGATGATAGGGAGAGATAAGGTCGATAGATTGGGTTAAGTAATTGCAGCTCAGTAGTGTGTAGACTGCATTGTAAAGCATAAGTGTGTTTTACGCTGCCACGATCTGCTGCCTCAGCGGGTAACGACGGACAACAGCTACGACCCTATCACGCGGCCGTAGCGGGTCTCTGCCCCTGCAACTTTCACTGTCTCGGCAGGTGGAATGGAAATAAGTCATGGCGGCAAGTCTGGCAGATACTCTAAGCTCGGTAGAGCAATTCTGAAGTGATCCTCCCTATGCCTAGGCAAGGATTCTGTCACCACGTGATGTAGGCAATACCTAGCAATCTCAGCATAAACCTAACACAGGCAGACGACGTTTGGTTACTCCTTTTAGCCGCTAAAATTATAACTTATGTCTAAGCCAAATTAGTCAACGCCTCGACATGATAAGACCGTGCTTAATCCTTTCGCGAGTCTTACACTCTCGTGCCCGACAAATGGATTTCCTCAATTGGACTTTTGGAACTAATTGAAGAAGTGAAGAACATGAATTAAGCAAACTTGAGAAAATTTTATTGAAAACACACTTAAACTGTTACAACCTTTTCTCACAACTACTTTACATACAACAACCTAAACCCAAGGAGTGTTGGGCCGCGACCTCCAACACCTCTCATCTATCTAGCTACCTTTCCGCTAAACATCCATCTATATGTGCATCTAAAACATAAGCATACACATCTGCATGCCCCTATACTCTCACATACATTGGGTATATATAGGGCTCATGGCCTAAGTTTGAGTCCTCCTTGAAATAGAAGTCCTTAAAGTAGTTTTACATCAAATGCTGACTCCTTTTTACTTGAATGTGGACTCTTTGGACGTTGCCTTCTCTTGCAAGAAAGGATAAGTACTTTTACTTATCAATCTTGGATCAGCTCTACCGACCGCTACAGGTTTCAGAGAATTGCAAGACTGACTTATTGGGCTCAGGGAATTGCCCTCTTTCAATCGCGGCCCATCTTGACTAAGTCGGTGTCACTCCTGCCTTGGCGGCATCTGGAACTGCTTTAGTACAGCTCATTTTGTTCCCATCTTTCCCGTCCTCTCCTCCTCTACACAGCTACAACACTTGAAAATAAAAACATTATCTTTTCTTAACCAAACATAAAATATTCAATAAAAGCATGGTAAAAGAGAAAATAATGTTATTATGCATGCAATGCACTTAAATATGCCTAAGTGAGCTTAAGAATAGTAATAATAAGAGCGGGAATGTGTACAAAATATAGAACTCGTGGACACTCTACAAACTCTCTCGATATTAAACAAATAAATAATCTCACAAACTCTCTCTCGATAAGTATGCAAGAATGATTAAAGCCAAGAATAAGCAAACCATAACTTAATTGTATTAAGAACTTAAACAAAGTACAATAGTCTTCACACAACTACTAAACAAACTAATCCTAACCCTAAGGAAAATTAGAACATAATGAATGGAAAGAAAACATAAACTAAACCTTAAGCTCTTTCTCTTCCGATTCTCCCCTTGGTGATGCCGACAAGTGTCCTTTTATAGGTGAAGGTGTAGGCACAAATCCTTCTTGGAGAGGAAGTTAAGTTGGACTAGGACTTAACTTTATTAAAGAGGTGAATCTCTTTAATTTAAAACATTATTTACTTTTGGCCAAAAGTCCAACTTTATCCTTCCTCCCATGCTTTCGTCTTCTTCTTGAGCTCTGACTGCCACACAAAGTGTGTAAAAAAATCCGGCATTTAAAGCTCTACAAATCGGCTACCACTTTGCCTATTTTGCCCTTCGGCAGGTTGAGTAGTACACGGCCGTGGCATGACATTTTGCTACCTCGGCATGGGTCTGTGACTGGTTCTGCTCTGCAAGGCTTCATCGGCTTCCCTCAGTAGAAGCTGTCAGTTGTGGCTTGGCTCAATCAGGGTCTGTCACTAGTTGGCTCCGCCCTATCCTTCCTTTTCCCTCATTGCCCTTACGGCATCTCCTGCTCTGGTTGCGTGCAAATCTGCAAAAACACCAAACATGCATCAAAAAGTACATTTTTCATAGAATAAACAAAATATAAGGATCAAAGGCATAAATGATGAATTAATGCATGAAGGGCCATAATGCAGCTCAAATGGGTGTAGGTTGAGTGATAATTGCCATGAAAAAGGGGTAAAAATATAGGACTTTTGGGCACTTATCAATTCACATGTACCTTGTTTATAAATGAATTTATGCATTGTGTTTTGCATATGAGAATATGATTTGAGAAATGCTTTATGAGATTTAAGCAAGTAAGGCTTTTCCTTGAGATTTTGCATTTTGATGAATGCATGAGGTAGATGGTACATGAGATAGAGATTTCTAAATGTGAAATGGTTTTAAAATGCATTGTTGTTTTTGGTTTGTTTTGAGCAACCCTCACTAAGCATTTGTGCTTACGCTCTCTTTTTCCAACAATGTAGAGAATTAGCATATTTGGGCAACAAAGAGGCAAGAAGGATTCCAAGAAGTGTGGTTAATCTCAAGTATGGTTTTATATTTACTTATTAGTAACAATATTTGGTAATGTGAGGATATCTTGTTGTTTTGAGAGATGTGTTTTGAAACTCCCTAGTTTGTGGCAAGTTTGTTATGCCCTTAATATCTTGTAAATGACCTTTACTTGTTGGTTTATGTTTTGGATTGTGTTTTGGGTCTTGAGTGGTTATCTTGCATAGGAAGTATGCCTATAGATTACCTTGTTGCTCATCATTATGCTTTGATGATGAAATTACCATATATGATTGAGGTTTGACATTTAAATAAGTTGAATGCCTGTTAGAAGCATTTTGGAATGCCTTAGATTGGATTCAAGTGTGAAAAACCAGCAAAATAAGACATTTCTGGTCCAAGCGTACCAATTCTCGAGAACCCATATTGGTACAGGCAAGCCATTTTAGTCTTAGTGTATCGGTATGGTGGAAAGGGTGCCGATACGAACCTAGTGAAAATGAAGGGGTGTATCGATACTCAGGGGCGTACCGATACGGTTTTGAGCTACTGGAACTTGTGTATCGGTACAGTTTAAGAGGGTATCGATACGAGCCTTAAGTTGTTGAAACTGGAGACTTGTTGGTCGAGGGCGTATCAATACTGGCTCTAGTGTATCGATACGGCCAGCTGTTAAGTTAGTTAATGGTATCTTTTGAAGTTTTGTTTCTTTACGTTTTAGTCCATGAATGTTGTGGATACAATTAAATGAGCGTGGATGTTTGTTTTGAGCTGAGATTGGACTAAGAGGCATGTAATGTGACTAATTAAAGGTTTGTGACATAAAAATGGCATAAGTCCCTGTAATTTGGTAAAATTGCAAAATGGTCCCTAAAATGTGTTTGTATGCAATTAGGTGCCTAATCATTATCCGTTTGAGTTGCAAATTGTTCCACTGAGAAGTTTATCACTTAGGATAATAATGAGCATCTAGACAAGATAAAATGAAAAAAAGTAGGGTTGTTTATTGGAGTAATCTTCCTGGTTTACTTTAATATCCCTCGTATGACCCGTTCGATTCGGTCTATTGTCCAGACCGAGTCGAGATGAGTTACATAATTGATGGTATATTGAAACATAATTTTGGTGAAGGTCAAACATACATGACCGAGTGCATAGCAATCTTAGAGGTAAGATGGTAGTAAATTGATGTATTGTGCTAGTACTCCACAATTTAGCATAGTTTGAGTTTGAATAGTAATGTTGTGTAATTTGGAATGTAGGTGAGATTGTATGATTATTGGAGAGGAGTACCTAGCAGAGGAACTTGGGCTGAAAACCGCATAGCTCGCATTCATGTATGGGGGGAGAAGGAGGTCAAGAAACTTGTTTCCCGCATTAAGGCAAACCATCATGTGAAAAAATTAAAGGTAGGTAATTTGTTAAATGATATAGTGTGTGGTGAAAAGAAATGACGTAAATTACATATAATAAATGAATGTATTTTGTAGGTTATTGGATTAGATGGTGATCGCAGTGAAGGAAAAGAAGGTGGAAATACGAGTGCCTCTACTGAAATGATAATTGAGGCACTTGGCAAGGTCATTTTAGATGTGAATGAAATGAAAAAAGAGTATGAAAGCTGGATTAGAAAAGCAAAGTAAGATTGAAGAGATGGTGGAGGCATTGAAGGATGAATCGAAAATGATGGTTGATTATGTGGTTGGGTTGAGTGCGAACATGATGTACTTGAAGAAGGCATTACGAGTTGTTGATGCCTAATTTGTCATAGGGCTTGATGAAGAGGAAGCGTGCGAAGAAAATACTAATGTTCTTATATCGAAGGTCAATGAAGAAGTTGTTATCGATGCGAATGTAGGTGTTGAGGATGACATTGTGTTAAAGGGGTAGAATGTAGGTGTGGCAGCAAAAAAAAGAAAGGTAAAACTATCATTTTAGTGTATAAATTAGATGTCAATGTTTGGTGTTGAAGTAGTATTAACATATATTATATTTGTAGGGTAAGGTGAATGAGGAAGCAGCGTCTAAGGTTAGTGGAGAAGGAAAATGAGGATGAAAGAAAACTCGAAACATGCATTAAGTAATAACAATGATAAAAATGTTTGATATTGATCATCGTTATTTAATGTATATCCTTATATTCCTAATATTGTGTTTGTAATAAGACATAAATTAGAAGGTGGTAATGGGCTTTTCCATTTTACTCGAACTTGGTTTGGATGTTTGAGTTTACCAGAACTTTGGCATTTAATTTAATGTAATGATTTTTTTTATTTCGAATTAGATGGTTTATTTAATTTTGTTTGCTAATATATAAATATTGGCACAAGTAGTTTTTATGTTAATGTTGTTACCTCTGTATATATATTATACCATTAAATAATTTATGTTCAAGGTTGAAGTGTTTTAGGTACTGACCTATGTTGAAATAAGTGATGGGGTGGTGCCGTCTGCAAGAGGCACGTGTGACTGCATATGGAATACGCATTTGCCGGAAAAGTAAGGCATCAATTGTTTGTGTAATTCCAACCATCGGTAAGAATTGGTAACTAATATATTCTGTGCAACAAAATCCTCATACATTTTGGCCACATTTATGTGACTGTAAGTGATGTTGATTCGTTACGTCCCAGAGAGTGGGTTAATAATTTGGTTAGTATAATTTATAGCTTAAGCAATGGAATGATTGAATTTTAATTAATTAAGTCGTATAAAATGTTTAAAATGGTTTTGTTGTGTTTAGATTATTGACGTTGTTGGGTGGATTATAGTTGTTGAAGATATTGCAACCAAGTGTACTGCAAGGATAGGGTATCTCATGTGCTGCTTAAGTGTAAGTTAACTATTTACTTTGTTTATGTATAGTAAAAAAAAATACATAGTTGTATTTGTAAGCTTAATAAATAGTTTTGTGAACGTAGAGTCAACTTATAAAAGGAGTAAGGGATAGTGGACAACCTATACATTTTTGGGTTGTGCATTTCAAGAATTTTGGGACATTGACGGACTGTGAAACGGTAATAATAAACTTTGGTACATAGCAACATCCGAATATGAAATTTTATGCGTTTTTATTTTAAACGCATAGTAATTACTAATTGTTTTGCAGATATTTATCCCCATTAATCACAACAACCGACATTGGTTTTTGTGTGTTTTGGATATGGGTCTTCGGGAAGTAAAGTTACTTCATAGCTTACCAACTACCCGAGGCAATGCTGGCAGAGTCATTATTGTGAAGAAAATGGTAAGATGATGACTTATAGCATGTACGAAATGGTTAGCAAATATTTTTGTACGAAGTTGCGTAGTATGCGAAAGATGACGTGTTTGTTCACGTAGATTAAAACATTAGGAGAATGTTTTGATAATGAAAAGTTCGTTCAAGTGTTTGGCTAACCACGAGTGCCACTGAAAGAGCTGCGCGTGGTGGTGCCTAAAGTAAAAGTTCAAGATAAATGGTATATTGTGGCATTGATTTTAGATGTTTAATCGTTCCAATTTAGGAATGTTATTAATAATGAAGTTAGTTAATTTTGTTATGTTTAATGACAGAGATGATTTTGGGGTGTTTGTAATTAACTGGATGCAATATTGTCATAGGAAGCATACGGAGAATGTGGTACGTGCATGGGTATGAGTTTTTTTGCTTGTTAGAATATTTACAATTGAATATGGTCATTGAATGACTTGTTTAATTATTGTGTACATAATGTTGGTGAATGGGACATAATATTTCTGTTATATGATCTCATGAACAATGAAAGAAATTCAAAAAGACGCGAAATTACAAGTAGTGTAAAGTCACATGTGTTAGACTTACAAAGACGGTCGTTCACGAACCGTGCAAGCATACGTCGACCAAAGTGCGTGTGAGTAATTACGTTTGTTTTGTTATTTATAATGTCGCATTATTTATTTTCATATTAATGGTACTTCATGTTGATAACCATATTTTTATGAATGTTGTTATGTGACAGATTCGATTAGGTGTTGCGGTATGACGTTTTGGTAGGGGTGATTGCAAGGTTCTAGGGACCCTCATTTTTTCAATTGGGTCACATGCATGTGTGTTTTGGACCCTGTTTTTTGTATGAGTCACATGCAGGTCTTTTGGACCCTTTTTTGCGTTCTGTATGGGTAGGAGAAACCACATAATGCATACATTATTTTGTATTAAAATTACCTCATTAGATACATTGGGAGCCCATTTTGTACCGAGATACAATAATCGATATGTAGATTGCTAAGGGGTTAGATTAAGAGTGTAATGAAAATTGCACAGATTTGTAAAATGGTGAATTGTACCAATAATGGCATATCTATATCGATACGATAAGTCCAAATATGTTCATTTCTATACTTGATGCGTGAACTAATATCGGTACTTATAGAATAGAATCAGTATTGTTCAATATTTATTGGTTGATAGAATGGTAAAAGGGTACCGGTACTACATAGTAGTACAATTACCATTAAACTAGTGTGTACAAAAATGCCAATGCGTAGCAAAATGCATCAACAACAGAAATTTATATAATAAGTTAATCCTTGTGAAGTAAGAAAATTCTATATACCTTGGTCTGCAAGTGATACATCGGTTAAGCTGAGTGTCGATCCCACATGGATAGCGCTCAATGGGTTTAATTTCTTAGCCAATTACTTTTTCCAGAAATGACTCTAACATGCTCAAAAATGCAGTTTTCACCAAAAGTTTCGAAACCTTGGAAAGGTTTCGAAACCTTTGACCATAGTTTCGAAACCTTGCCCAAAGGTTTCGAAACTTTGGCTGGCAGTAGCCTCTGGAATCCAAAAATTTGCAAAGGTTTCGAAACTTTACCCCTAGTTTCGAAACGTAGGTGCAGGGGAGCATATTTTGCTTCATTCTAATGTCTTTCAATGATAAAAACACATTAATAACATATATATGAAGTCTAAGAACATAATTTAGGTAGAAATACAGCATATACACACATGCAAGAGCACCTATTCAAGCCAAGGGAGTCATTTGAACATGTAATAAAACATTCGTGCATAGCATACCAAATAAGGAGCAATTTATGTATATAAGGACATACATCACTCAAGCATTCATCAAGGCATGCATCACTCAAGCATTCATCAAGGCATGCATCATAAGTGATATTTACAAATCGTACAAGGCATCTAAGTGCCAAACCAAATCAACACACAGCAAAGCATCAAAAACAACAACACCTATCCCATTGCTTTACTATTACAATCTTTCAATTTATAAATCATACATTGAGCTCACCAAAAGCAACACTTGGAGACCTTTCCTCGCCCTTGCCACCCACAAGTTATTTATCTGCATTGTCGAACAAAAGAGAGAGTAAGCATAAAAGCTTAGTGAGGGTAAGCTCATAAAACAAACCTTCGACAATGCAGGGTCCAAGCACGAGCAATTTCCATAATGAAATGCATGTTCTTACCTCCGATCCGCATAAGTCAAAATGATCATGATGCATGAACATATAGTCAACATTATGTCATGCTCAACATCTTGTAACACAACTTACTACGATACATAACTCAATGCATTAATCACATTATACATCAATACATAAAAGGGCATAACATTTCGTAACATATAAGCATATTTGCATAATCTCATATTGGTAAATACACATAACCTCATATTGGCACCTAGCTATGACCCGAATACGCGGATAACTCGTTGGAACGCATTTCCAACAACAACATTACCTCGGTGGGATTCCACTCATCACCGGTCCTTGCATGTGCGGGATTCCACTCATCGCCACATGCCCTACGGATGGGATTCCACTCATCATCACGTAGAGATATATAAAAGCTTCCGGTGGAATATTACATCACCGTACTCCTCCTTGGTGCCTTAACGCCACCAAGGCCACGTACGTTTTGACTCAATTTGTGTGCACACTCATCCTAATGATCGATCATTGTACCCAAGCATACTAGTGCCAATATAAATCAAACTACACAACTTTTTACAATATCAAATTCAATATAAATTCCGTGCCTAGCACGTACTCACCATGATTCTCCAAAATCATGCAATCCACAACACAACCTCATTTCACAAACCAACATCACATGTATATCATCCAAGCAATTACCACATCATATATTCACATTATATTTGTCATCAACATACATGTAATCAATGCATTAGGCCATACTTCCACATACATGTATATCTCATTATACATAGTCATCATGAGGCATAACAACAATTAAAAAGTGCATCCAAGGTCTCTAGCTAAAGCTTAGGATTAGGCTACCACCCTAATCCTAACTCTAGGTGGGTCTACCAATCCCAACCTAGTTCACATGCTTGAACCAACCACTTAAAAACCAATTTAAAAACATTAACCACTCACCTCTACCTCCAAGCTCAACTACCAAGCAAACATCACCTTCAAGTTTCCGGATTTCTTCCCGATGCTTCGCCGACCCAAATTCTTGCTTCTAAACAACCTCCATACAACGCAAACAACCTCAAATTAGCCCAACCTCAAAATACCAACCCGGAATACAAATTCAAATATCAAACCCAACATTTCAAGTCATGACTAAACCCCATACTTAGCAATTTCGGACAGCCCCAATACCTCTTCCAAAATCCATGTTTCCAACATCCATTGCACCCACAAATAATCCCAAATCAATCCCTAATCATAGTGCTACCATTGGGCTATCAAACCCCACCTTAAACAACCCCCAAAACTCACCCAAAACACTCCAAAACCCCATTTTCGTACTCATATTTTACCCAGCAGAAAATTATGTTTTTAAACACCCAATTGACATCTAAATGGTCCCAAATCATCCCCTTAGCATACATATACCATCAGCCCTCTAATTACACCCTAAAACCCACCAAAAATCAACTTTTTGACACCTTAAAAATGGGTCCAAGAACCCACTTCGGAAATTCATCAAAATTCAACCAACTTAACATATAATGTGTATTTCAACTTGATTAAACAAAACCCCAACTCAATTTAACAAAACAAGATGAAAACCCCATAAAAACCCAAACTTTTAAATCAAACCCTAATTCCCAAAAGTTCATATTTTTAAAATCTAAGACCATGTATGAATAGGAAATGAAGAGGAGATTTAGAAAATGATTTTACCTTTAAAAACGCCCTTGAATTGGTGAAGAAATCAAAGGGGATAATAACTAGGGTTTGGGGAATGGGTTTGGTGTTCTTCATGGTGGAGAAGAAGAAATGGGAAAGATGATAACATTTCTTTTTATTCTTTTTACCTTTTTAAAAGTGGTCTTCCTTTTTCAAAACATTTGGGTTAAATTACCAAGGTGGTCCTTCCTCCTTATTTTAAAACCCAATTAGGTCACACTTTAGGTTGAATTTATTTATTTATTTTAATTAATTTTTATTGACTCGGATTACAAACCCGACTAACTCCTAGCCCCAAAATACGGGTGTTACAAATGAAAAGGGGTCAATTTGGACTGAAAAGGGTGTCAATTTGGATAAAGTTTCATGGATTATAATGAACAAAAATATCAAATTAAAATTATAAAACATTAGATAAATTTAAAATAAAACAATGAAAATGGGTCAAGTTGGAATAAAAATAAAGTTTTAGGGACTATAATGAACAAAAATATCAAATTAAAAGTATAAAAAATAGAGTAATTAAAAAAACAACAAGTAGAGGTCAATTTAGAATAAAAATAAAGTTTTAGGGTCTAGAATGAACAAAATTTCAAATTAAAATTATAAAACATGATGAATTAAAATATATATATATATGGGTCAATATGGAATTAAAATAAAGTTAAGGGACTAGAATGAAGAAAATATCAAATTAAAATAATAAAACATTGGACAAATTAAAAAATGTGGGTCAATTTGGAATAAAAATAAAGTTTTAGGTCTAGAATGATGAAAATATCAAGTTAAAATTATAAAACATTGGACAAATTAAAAAACAATGAATAGGGGTCAATTTGGAATTGAAATAAAGTTAAGGGACTAGAATAAACAAAGTACCAAATTAAATATTAAAACATAGGACGAATTAAAAAAATAATAAATAGGGATTAATTTAGAATTAAACTAAAGTTTAGGTGACTAGAATGAACAAAATATCAAATTAAAATTATAAAACATTTGACTAATTAAAATAAAGTTAAGGGACTATAATGAACAAAATATCAAATTAAAATTATAAAACATCATACTAATTAAATAATAATAATAAGTGGTCAATTTGGAAAACAAATAAAATTTAGGGACTAGAATGAACAAAATGTCAAAGTAAAATTATATATTATTGGACTAATTAAAAAACAATTAGTAGGGGTCAATTTGGAATAGAAATGAAGATTTAAAGGCAATAAGGAACAGAAATATCAAATTAAAATAATAAAACATCGGACTAATTAAAAAAATAAATGTGGGTCAATTTGGAATACAAATAAAGTTTAGGGACTAGAATGAATAAAATGTCAAATTAAAATTATATATTATTGGACTAATTAAAAAAACAATTAGTATGGGTAAATTTGGAATAGAAATGAAGATTTAAGAGCTATAATGAACAGAAATAACAAATTAAAATTATAAAATCTTGGACGATTAAGGATTTAGAGTTTAGGGTTTAGTGAAGATTCATTAATGGTTTAAGGTTCATACATTGATAGATACATACATACTTGCATACATTAGGATTTAGGGTGTAGTGTGTAGGGTTTATGGAAAATTCATTAATGGTTTAGGGTTCATACATTGATAGGTACATATATACATACTTATATACATTATGGTTTAGGGTTTAGGGTTTTAGGGTTTAGGGTTAAGAGAAAATTCATTAATGGTTTAGGGTTCATATATTGATAGCTACATACATGCATACTCACATACATTAGGGTTTATGACTTAGGGTTTAAGGGTTTAGGGTTTAAGGTTTATGGAAAATTTATGAAGGGTTTAAGGTTCATACATTGATAGATACATACATACATACTTACATACATTAGGGTTTAGGGTTTAGAGTTTATGGTTTATGGGTTTATGTTGAGAAATTCATGGTTTATGGTTTATGGAAATTTTAATAAGGGTTTAGGGTTCAGACATTGATAGGTACATATATACATACTTACATGTATTAGGGTTTAAGGTTTAAGGTTTAGGGTTTAGGTTTATGGTTTAAGGGTTTATGGTTTAGGGTTTATGGAAATTCCATTAAGGGTTTAGGGTTCAGACATTGATAGGTACATATATATATATACTTACATAAATTAGGGTTTAGGGTTTATGGTGTATGGTTTATGTTTAGAATTTAAGTGTTTAGGGTTTAGGGAAAATTCATAAAGGGTTTAGGGTTCATACATTGATAGATACATACATACATACTTAGATACATTATTGTAACATCCCAAAAATTACGCCCAAATTGTAAATCCTAGATTCGCAAAATCCCTAATTCAAAAACCCTAAATTTTGAAATCCCTAATTGAAAACCCTAACAATTGAGAATATCTAATTCATAACCCTAAATTTTATAAGGGACTAAATAAGAATTTTTATCAAACTTGAAAGTTAATATGAAATTTCTTGAAAGTTGAAGGACTGAATCCATAAATAACCCTTTTATCAAATTGAATTTTAATTCTCTTTAACATCTGCTCCAACTGTCTCCTTTTTTCTTAATTGTTTAATTTAGTTTTTAAAACCTTTTTAATTCAAATTGAATTTTAATTCTTTTTTCCATGACTAAATTGACTCTCTTTTTTCAACTTAAATTCTTGTTTTATTATTATTATTATTATTATTATTATTATTATTATAAACCTAATTTGTTTAGATTACCAACTCTCAACTCTCTATATATAGTCATAGCTATTACGTACAGAAATAAACCTAAGTCTTAAGTTTTAAAGTGTTGTCGCTCTTAGTTATTCCCATGTTTTATGAATTCTTCTCGAATTGACATTGTCATCACCTTACATCGAAGTCGTAACCTCCCTTTGTTCGTCGTTTGAGCTATTGCCGCTTAAGGTGTGTTTTCTTCTAGTGCTAAAAATAAAGTATATATTTTTTTTTATGTGTTGGTGTTTTACACATTGTGTGATTATTATATGTATTATGGATTGTATGATTGACATCATGTGCATATGAATTCAGAATGTGTTTTAATTATGATTTATGGAATATTTGATTTATGAAACATCAGATTTTCGGAACTATGATTTATGAATTTATGAACTATGATTTATGAAGTATGTTTACGGAATATCGGATTTATGGAACTGTGTTTATGGAATTTGATTTTTAAACATCATATATGTATGAGCATGGGTTGGGATTTGTACGGAGGAAGTTCAGTGGTTTAATCCTTCGGGCTGAATTCCACTTTGGATCAGTGGTTCCATCCTTCGGGTTGAGTTCCACTTCGGATTGGTGATGATGTAGAGAGTGGTTCTGGGGAACCTTACTCTTCGAACGACGATGTAGTTGGGTGCATTGCATTGCGCTTGTGATTTGTGTTATGGTTTAAAAGATTTCATTCAAATAATATTATGTTTTATAATTATGGTTTTTCTTGCACTTTAGAGACACACTAAGCTCTTTAGCTTACTCCCCCATAGTTTCCTCTTACAGATATCTCTAGACTTTAGGCGCGTGGTACTTGGAGGATCTCGCCCCTTTTAATTCAGATATTTTACTATTTAGTTTGAAATTATTTTTGGTTATTCAGATTATTATTTATAACTTTGATACATCGATGTACTTTCATACTTTTGGACTATTTATGTTTTTCGGATGGTTTTAACATTCTTTTATTATGATTTTATTTCATACATTTTATTTAAACATTCGAATATTTATTATGATATTTATGTTTTTATTTATTACTAAATTTATGTTATTTTATTTTAAATTGAAGTATAACTTTTAAAAATTAGTTTTCTTGAGGGTAAAGTTTTCAAACGTGACTTCCTAAATTCGGCTATTTCTTCTAGGTCGGGTTTAGGGGGTTACAATTATGGTTTATGGTTTAAGGGTTTATGATTTTAGGGTTTATGGTGTATGGTTTAGGGGTTTAGGTTTAAGATTTAAGGGTTTAGGAATTAGGGTTCATACATTGATACATAAAATCAAAAGTCAAAACCATGAACCTTAAACCCAAAAAACCATAAACCCTAAACCTTTAAACCTTAAACCCTAGAGCAATAAACCCTAAAAGCTTTAAACCCTAAAGCTTTAAAACAAAACCATAATTCAAAACCCTAAACCATAAAACCTAAGAAATAGAACACTAAAACCTTAAACCCTAAAATTAAAACATTGATTGGCACTATAACACTAAACCATAAACCCTAACCCCTAAATTATATCACCAGCCCCTAAATTAAAACCCATCCATAAACCTTAAAATTGAAATAAGGACCAAATCGAATATAAAATAAACCTTTAAGCTCAATTTCACAAAAATCAGGACCAAATTGAAATAAATGAAAGTACGCGTGCTTGCGGAGCAAGACCCGTATAACGACGTGTGACCCGTTAAAAAACAGGCGGATCTTTTGACCCGGCTCACTTCTATAAATAGACCCTCACCCAATCCATTTAACACACTTTTTACCCTACCGTTACTCTACCAAAATTTCTAGGGGTCAATTTGGAATAGAAATGAAGATTTAAGGGCTATAATGAACAGAAATATCAAATTAAAATTATAAAACAATGAATGATTCAGGGTTTAGGGTTTAAGGTTTATGGAAAATTCATTAATGGTTTAGGGTTCATACATTGATAGATAGATAGATACATACATATATACATACATACATATATACATATATGCTTGTATATATTAGGGTTTAAGGTTTAGTGTGTATTGTGTATGGTTTAGGGAAAATTCATTAAGGGTTCAGGGTTCATACATTGATAGGTATATATATAAATACTTATATATATTAGGGTTTATGGTTTATGGTTTATGGTTTAGAATTTTTATGGTTTAAGGTTAATGGAACATTTATTAAGGGTTTAGGGTTCATATATTGATAGGTACATACATCTATACTTACATACATTAGGGTTTAGGGTTTAGGTTTAGGATTTAAGTGTTTAGGGTTTAAGGTTTATGGAAATTTTATGAATGGTTTAGGGTTCAAACTTTGATAGATGGATATATATACTTACATACATTATGGTTTAGGGTTTAGATATTATGGTTTATGGGTTTATGGTTTAAAGTTTAAGGTTTAGGGAATATTTAGTAAGGGTTTAGGGTTCAGACATCGATAGGTATATACATACATACTTACATGTATTATGGTTTAGGTTTTATGGTTTAGGGTTTATGGTTTAATGGTTTAGGGTTTAGGGAAAATTCATTAAGGGTTTTGGGTTTATTTATTGATAGGTACATACATACATACTTATATATATTAGGGTTTAGGGTTTATGGTGTAGGGTTTAGGTTTAGGATTTAAGTGCTTAAGGTTTATGGTTTAGGGAAAATTCATTAAGGGTTTAGGGTTCATACATTGATAGATACATAAATACTTACATACATTAGTGTTTAAGGTTTAGGGTTTATGGGCTTAGGTTTATGGTGTATGGTTTAGGGTGTAAAGTTTAGGGGTTTATGTTTAGGATTTAAGGGTTTAGGGATTAGGGTTCATACATTGATACATAAATTCAAAAGTCAAAGCTATGAACCCTAAATCAAAAAAGAAACCCTAAACCCTTAAACCTTAAATTGTATACATTTAAACCTTAAACCCTATAACATAAAACCCTAAAAACTTTAAACATTAAACCTTTAAAACAAAACCCTAATTCAAAGCCCTAAACCATAAACCCTAAAAAATAAAACACTAAAACCTTAAGCCTTAAAATTAAAACACTAATTGAAACAATAACACTAAACCATAAACCTTGACCCCTAAATTATAATCTCAAACCCTAAATTAAAACCCAACCATAAACCTTAAAACTGAAATAAGGACCAAATCGAATATAAAATAAACTTTTAAGCTTAATTTCACAAAAATCGGGACCAAAATAAAATAAATGAAATTACGTGTGCTTGCGGAGCAAGACCCTTATAACGACGCGCAACCCGTTAAGAAACGCACGGATCTTTTGACTCGTCTCACTCCTATAAATAGACCCTCACCCCCAGCCATTTTACACACTTTTTACCCTACCGTTACTCTGCCGAAATTTCTAGGGGTCAATTGGGAATAGAAATGAAGATTTAAGGGCTATAATGAACAAAAATATCAAATTAAAATTATAAAACATTGGACGATTTAGAGTTTAGGGTTTAGGGAAACTACATTAATGGTTTAGGGTTTATACATTGATACATACATGCATACACACTTGCATACATTAGGATTTAGGGTTTAGTGTGTAGTGTGTAGGGTTTAGGGAAAATTCATTAAGGGTTCAGGGTTCATACATTGATAGGTATATACATACGTACATACTTATATATATTATGGTTTAGGGTTTAAGGTTTAGGGTTTATGATTTTTAGGGTTTAAGGTTAATGGAAAATTCATTAAGGGTTTAGGGTTCATACATTGATAAGTACATATATGCATACTTACATACATTATGGTTTAAGGTTTAAGTGGTTTATGTTTAGGATTTAACTGTTTAGGGTTTATGGAAATTTTATGAATGGTTTAGGGTTCATACAATGATAGATACATATATATATATATACATTAGGGTTTAGGGTTTAGATTTTATGTTTATGGGTTTAGGTTTAGGAATTCATGGTTTATGGTTTAGGGTTTATAGTTTAGTGAAAATTAAGTAAGGGTTTAGGGTTTAGACATTGATAGGTATATAGATACATACTCACATGCAATAGGGTTTAGGTTTTAAGGTTTAGGGTTTATGGTTTAGGGAAAATTCATTAAGGGTTTAGGATTCATTTATTGATAGGTACATACATACATACTTACATACATTAGGTTTATGATTTAAGTGCTTAGGGTTTAGGGTTTATGGAAAATTCATTAAGGGTTTAGGGTTCATACATTGATACATACATACATACATACATACTTACTTACTTACTTACATAAATTAGGGTTTAATGTTTATGGGTTTAGGTTTAGGAATTAAGGGTTTGGGTGTATGTTTTAGGGATTTAGGTTTATGCTTTAAGGTTTTATGGATTAGGGTTCATACATTGATACATAAAATCAAAAGTTAAAACCATCAAAAGTTAAAACCATTACTCTGCCAAAATTTCTTCTCGCTTTCTCTCTCCATCAAAAACATAATTTTCCTAGTAATTTTATCTATTTTCGATCAAAAACTTGGTTTTTCACCAAGTTCTTCATTGTTCTTCCACCAAATCTTTCCAGATCCTATACAAACATCCAACTTCAGTCTAAACTTGTTTCTTCTCGATCAAAACCAAAAATTTTCTCAAGAACATCCTCGTGTTCTTACACTTTCCCCTTTTCAATACTTCAAAACCCTAATCCCCAAATCAAATCTATTTTACCCTAAACCTCAAATCATTCAAAACACTAACTCATATACCCTTAACCCTAAACACTAATCTATGATCCATGAACCCTTATCCGTAAACCTTAAACCTTTATCCCCTAAATTTGTTCGTATTCAAAAAAAGCCTTAATTTCCTTAAATCTTTTCATCTTCTTTCTGAAAACCCTAATCTCCTTTCATCATCTTTCTGAGAACCCTAAAATCTTCATATTCTTTCTCTAATTCCATACACATAAAAGCCCTAATTTCCTAAAATATTTTCATATTCTTTCTGAAAACCCTAATCTCCTTTCATCATCTTTTCATCTTCTCATCTCTCGGTTTCGGTAAGTTACTGTCTCATGTATATTCATTTTTATTTTTATTTTATTCATTTTGGTTCTAGTTTATGTTTTAATAAGCATGCTTTACTATTTTTCTGTTGGTCTCTGTTCCGTTTTACATTGTGTATGTGATCTGAAAGTATATGACTTGAAATGACTGTTTGTATGATTAAGATTTTTGATATGTTTATTGTTTTGTTTATATTGTGATTTATGCTAACATTGTGCTCTCTTTTATCTCAGGTATATCCGCGTCTGGGTTTTGTTTGTGGTTTTAGCTTTCTAGCCTTCAATCTTCCTGAAAGATCATTGTTGGTTATTTTTTACTTTTTATATGTTTATGTTTTTTGGTTTCTGTTTGTTTGATTGTCTGATATGCATGTTTGATTGTTTGTCTAATATGCATGCTTGCTTGAGTGTTTGTTATGTTCTTTCTCTAATATGCATGCTTGATTGTTTGTCTGATTTTGGTTTCTGTTTAATTTTTTAATATGCATGTTTTACTGTTTATCTGTTTTTTGGTTCCTGGTTTAGGGTTTAATATGCATGATGTAATATTTGTTTGTTTTTTTGTTCCTATTAAATTTTTCAATATGCATGCTTTAATGTTTATCTGTTTTTTGGTTCATGATTTATGTTTAAATATGCATGATTTACCATTTGTCTGATTTTAGTTCTAGTTTATGTTTTAATAAGCATGCTTTACTGTTTTTCTGTTTTTTGGTCCCTGGTTTTGTTTTAATATGCATGATGTAATGTTTGTCTATTTTTGGTTCCTGGTTCTGTTGTAATGTATGTCATGTATGTATGGTTTAATCCGAGTATTTAGGCTGGAAACTCGTCATGCGATGTTACTGGTGTCAAAGGTAAGTTTTTTCATATAAGGTGTGTCACCCATATTCTGAACTTGATAGTTCAAAAAGGTTTGAAGGTAATCGACTCTTTTGTTTTTAAATTGCGTGAGATGGTTAAGTTTATTGATTCTTCTGATGCTAGAATTTGTTGCTTTGATTCTGTTGTTAATGATTTTGGTTCTGGTTTTTCTAGTAAGTTGGTATTGGATGTTCCTACTCGATGGAACTCTACTTACCTGATGCTTCGTATGGAAATTTAAGCTAAACTTGCTATTAACTTGTTTGTTAATAGGGAAAATGGCTTGGATATAATCACTGAGGATGAGTGGGAAACTATTCAATTAATCTGTGATTTCTTTGAGCCATTCTTTGAAATTTCTACTTTGTTCTCAAGATCCAAGTATCCCACTACTAACTTGTACTTGGTTAATGTTGTTTCCATTGAGAAGCTGTTGTGTGATGCTCTCAATGATCCATGTGAGGGCATTTCTGCAATGGCATGACCTATGCTTGAATTGTATGAGAAATACTGGTCTGATCACTCAATGATTTTGTCCTTTGCTGTTTTGCTTGATCCTCAGTATAAGTTACAACTTCTGAAGGAGTTGTATGGTGTCCTCTATGTTGAGGAAGAGGTTGAAAGAAGGGTAAGTGTTGTTTATAATGAGTTTGTTAATATGTATATATATATTATTCAAGATCTGCACCTTCTTCTTCTTCTTCTTCTAATTCTTCTGTCCAATGTAACTCTTCTCAAAGTACAAGTCAATCAAGTTCTGGTCTCCCTCGGAAATTCAAAAAATCAAATCTCTTCCAAGTCAATGCTTATTTATGCTTCTGTTTTTATATTTAATTATTTTTTTCGATTACAGTTTACTAACTCTTTATATATTTTAATGACAGAACTTTGATGCCAATTTAGCAGCTTCTAGGAGTGGTAAATCCGATGTTGACTCTTACATTTCTTTGCCCCTTCTCCCTCGCACTGAAGATGCTGAGTTTGATATCTTAGAGTATTGGAAATCACAATATGTTTCTTTTCCTATACTTTCACTCATGGTTAGAGATGTTTTAGCCATTCAAATCACTTTAGTTGCTTCTGAATCCTCATTTAGCATGGGGGCGGATTTTGAACAAGTTGAGATATTTGTAACAACCCGTAATTGGTTGTATGGTTTTGAGCCTGAGGAAATGGATGAAGAATTTCTTGGTGTTGTGAAAGATGCTTCAATCTTTGATGTTTCTGTTGAAGATCCACTTCCTGATTAAGGTATATCCTATTACTACTTTTTTATTCTTATTTTGTTTTTCAAAATGATTTCTGATTTTATTTTCTTTTGTAGGGTTCTTTCACAACAAGCAAGAAAGCATATTAATGCTCTAGGGGTCAACTAAGTTGTAAATTCTGATGTAAAATTAGGTATTTTGTTAGTGTTTCTGTTTTTTAATGTTGGTACTTCTGTTTATTATTTAATTCTGCTGCTTTTGTTGCTGCTTCTGTTTATGACTTGGTGTTGTTGCTTTTGTTCCTGTACTTATTGTCGTTGCTTCTGTTTGTGACTTAGTGGTTTCGTTGCTGTTGTTTGACTTGGTTTTGCTGAATACTACTATTGTTTATGACTTGGTGTTGCTGAATGTTGCTGTTGTTTATGACTTGGTGTTGCTGGTGGTAGTCGGCTGCTTGTTTACATGGTTGTTTTTCTCTCTTATCTAAGTTTTTTCTTTGTTTTAATTATGTTGGTTTCTTACCTATGCAAGTTACCCATAATTAACCTTGATGGTAGCATTTAGATCTGATAGCTCGATGAAAAAATTTCTGGTAGCAAAGTGCTTTTAGCTTTAGACTTTGCTATAAGATTTGAGAGCTAATATTATTACCCAACAAACTTATTGTATTTTATAAGTTTTAGTTTGTAGGATTGTAAGTTTAAAGAATACTAACTTGTATCATTTTGACATTCAGTATTGAACTCCTTTTTTAAGTTAACTATCAATTATTCAAATATTAATAAAAACATACCTTATATTGTATACTCAGAAAAATATGTTTCAAGCTGATAACAGTAAATATGTGTTTATGTAGTTCAAATTACTAAAGGTTAGATAAGAATAATCAATAACTCTACAATTTTGTTCGGTTAATAAGAAAACAATTATCCTGAATCTGTTATAACTTAACATATATTTTGTTATAATTTGTAAATCTAAAATTTTATTTAAGTTACTGAGAAAAAAAACAATCTAATTTATTTTATAACGTAAATATTAGTTAAAAATAATTGCTAAATTATCAATTACTTAATATTTTTAATAATTGAGAAAAAAAAATATGTTTAATGTATTATATTAAAAGTATAATATAATGTGTAATTTAATATTTCTTAATTTCTTAAATTATTTGTATTACTTGGCTCAATATTTTTATGTTTTAGTATTCACTCTTCATTAATTTTTTGTAGTTGATAAATTATCAATTACTTAATTTTTTTCAATTTTAGTACTTAATATATATGTGTGTGCGCGCGCGCGCATATATATACATCATATATGTATATCAATATATGTAAGTTGTTGCGTGTAAAATAGTCTATCGCAATGGTAGTGCAAGTGTACACGACGCAAGTAGTAAAGTGATACGAAGTATCGAATATCGTCTCCACAGGGATTGGGCTAATAGCTTCACCTTAGTTCACTGCACGAAAGTAAAGAAAATATTTGAGAAAGTTGTCACGAGAATAATAAAGTAAACGTAAATAAAAGAGTAGAGATATCAAGATAGAGAGAATGAGCTGGTATTGAATTGCTTAGTAGTGCATGTATTGCTAAGTCTCAGAACTCCAGTTCTGTCGTCGTCCCTGTCGCTGCAGCGAACAATCAACTCAGTACTTCAAGTTTGGCAAGAATCCCAAATGTGCCTTGGCCTATCCCTAGGTCCAACTCTGTCGATGATCACGTCTTTGATGATACCTCCCAGCGTGAATCGAAGGATGAACATCGATGTGGATGAATTCTTCTTTAGCCACTTAACCTCGTCCTATCCCTAGGTCCGAGATAGTTCAACTATAAACTAGAGAACTTGCTCTTATTCCTTTCGTATACTTAACTCTCCCGATGCTAAGTAAATAGATAACCTCACAATGCTCTCCCGATGCTCTTGCAAGATATTAATAACCAAAATAAGAGAACTTGAAGTTTATTTTATTGAACTGAAAATTCCTAAAACAAAACAACCCTTGCAACTACTTTACAAATCAACCTGTGGCCCTAGGGGGGATTTAGAACATGTTGTGGGAAGGAAAACGGCTAGAGTTTTGGGAAGGAAGCTAGGGTAATCGGTTATGCCCTCCTAGGTCAAAATATATGCCCTTATATAAGCTTTGGGCTCAAGTTATCTAAAATAGCAAGAATACAACTTTAACTGAAAGTATGATTCTAATAAAGACTAAATCTTCAAGGAATATACTTTCCATCCGTCATCTTTCTTGCTTGGGATTTTCTCTCCTTGAACTTTGGGTTTGACATTCCTTTTGATCTGGGGCTTGGAAAAATATGAGGTTTTCACACGACAGACGGGCTGAATTTTCTCTATCTGTCGAGGTCCACTTTGCTTCTTCTCCTCAAAACTGCTGTCGTCCTTGCTGTCACGGCGGCAACCATGGCAGCATCGTCCTCCTTGACTGCTTATCCAGTTCCAGCTCTTCTGCTTCACTTCCCAGTGCCTGCTCATTTCGTCTGCTACGGCAGCAACCTGCAAAAACAGCTATTTTTAGTAGAAACTGTGCCTTTTAATATATTTGTGATGTTTTGCTGTAAATTAACCTAAATGCAATGAATAATGCTTGAATACAGCAGAAATATGGGTTAAATAGGGTGTAAATAATAGAACTTTTACACACTCAACACACCCCCAAACTCAAGTTTTTGCTTGCCCTCAAGCAACTAAGACTCAAAAGTAAAAAGAAATATTTTTGTTTTGGCTTTCAAACAATGAACTTTCCCTTACGCGTCGTTCGTTCACTGTGACGGCAGCAACCTGTCGGATAATTTAGGATCTATCCGGAGTCTCACTATAGTTCTCGTGCAGTGTGTGCATGCTTGTGAACAGTTATATGCCAAGACTCTCTTAGTTTCACTAGAATATTCAACTCTTAACTCGAATTTTTAAGCCAAAGTTTATCTTTTGAAGGCACTTTTTCATGCTCCTTTGATTTTTTTTTGTTTTGACTCGATTTCTCTATTTTTTTTTAGCTAAAGTTTCACTAGAGCCAGTTTTGGGCACCTCTAGTTAACTTCCTAGAGCCAGTTTCGGGCACCTCTAGGGCTGTTGAGTCTCTTTTGCTAAACTTCTTTCCTAGAGCCAGTTTCGGGCACCTCTAGGGCCTATTCAAGTGCTAAGCTTCCTATTCTAGTTTGGCTAAAAGAAGTCTAAGCAGTATAACAGTCACAATGGTGTTTAAGTTTTCAGAACTATAGGAAGGCTCTAAACTTCTCCTAAAAACTATCCTAAAGTCACTGCCACGACAGAGCTGTCACGACAGGTAAGTTCAGTTCACAGTTTTCAGCCAAAGTTTTCAATATTTTCATCATTTTTTTAAGACAAAAATAAACTAAGTAAAGACACCAATTTAAACTAAAGATGTACTCCATTAATTGAGGGTTGCCACCCCCAAGCTTGAAGGTTGCATTGCCCTCAATGCAAATGACAATGAAAAAAAAATAAGGCAGTACATCACAAAATATATATAGCAGGCAGCAAAATATAAGATAAGAAAATTAAATTTAATCGCTGTCTTCGCTGCTGCTGCTGCTGAGGCGGATCTGGCGGCAGGCTCTGGCTTTCAGGGCAGGCTGGGGCACGGGGGAGGCGGATGTGTTCTTGGCCTTGGCCTCCAGTGGTGGTTGGACTCTGGTTGGGGAGATGTGGGGTGGTTGCTCCATAACCTGAACTTCCGAGCTGCTGCTGCTGCTCTCCCCGCTGCTGTTGTCACTGCTGCTGCTGTTGCTGGCCTTTGGCAATTTATTCTTATCAGCCATCCGCTTTTGTCTCTTCACGGGGGTGAATTCCTTGGCCAGATTTCTTTTGATCGATGGTTCAGTATCACTGGCAGCCCAGACTGAAGAGGAGGAGAACCCAGCAACAAAGGCATCTAGGTCCTCTGATGCCATCGGACGTTTTGTCCCTCGGGCAGATGGCTCGGCATGGGTGCTGCCTGCTGCTGTTGGGGCAGACGATGGTGTTGAGGCAGCAGAAGGCGTGCGTGGGGTGGCAGCAGGTGTAGGGGTATGGGCAGGGGTGGTGACAGTAAAGTAATGGGCAGGAAAAGTAGGGAAGGCAACATCATGAAAATTTAAAGAACTTTATATAAATGTTACCGTGGAAGCAGCAAAGTCCCTGATGAAAGCCATTAAGCCCAGCTGTCGTTCCTCCAGTTTCTGAATGGCAACTAATATCTGGGCGGAGGAGTCTGTCGAGGCAGCTGCAGCGGCAGCTGGTTCAGTGTGCTGCTGCTCTATCGTTTCAGTTGTGGCGGCAGCAGGGTCAAATGATGACAGAGGGGTTGCAACAGTTAGCTCCATCAGGCTGAGGATGTTCTTTTCACTCCAGCCCCTTCCTTCTTATATCACATCAGTGCGCACCTCGGGAACATTATGGTCGCGACAGAGCGAAGTAATGAGGTATGGCAAGTAGAGGGGACCCGTTGGTCTATGTGCACACTCTAGAATACTTTCTCGAATAAAACTGCCCACATTAATGGGTCGTTCATGCAGAATAGAGTGTATCAATGCTAACCGTGGTTGGTCGACGGTGGTGTTGTGGGATGGCGGCATGATCCTCTATTTTATGAAGGCATTCCACAACTTTTCCTCCGGCAGCAACTGGGTCCTTCTAACAGTACTTGGATTCTTTCTGTTGTTGTTCCATTCAGTCCCAGCTTTGGTCAACTCTGCCATGACAGCGTCGTAGGCAGCACTATCTAGTGTATTCAGGAATTGCTGGTGAGCATCACCATTGACACCGATGTAGAAGCCATAAAGGGTATTAATGTATTATGCTTCAAATGGCACCTCCGTCCCTCGAATGAACACTGCTGTCGTCGTTCTGCTGCTGATGGCAGCATAGAACTCTCGGACCAGCGTAACATTCATTTCCTCCGGCTGCTCCGCAAAGGTCTGCCATTGTAAAGCTCTAATCTTCCGGGCTATGAATGGTTTGAGGCCCAGATTCTCCTTCGTTGGTGCATAGATGAAACCTCTATCCTCCCACATGTCTCTGCTAGCAAAGGAACGTGGGGGAGTTGCTGTCGATGAGGAAGTGGAGGCAGCATTGCGTCGGGTTTTCCTAGAAGACATATTTGTGCAAGGGTTGTGAAAAATACATGAAAGCAAATGAAAACTAAAGAGAGAGTGAAAGTAAGAAAGGCAGAAGTGAGTGAAAATGAAAATGAAATGGGGTTATATAGAGAAAATTTGCTGCTCGTTGAAGTTGTAACGGCAGGCGCGAATAACGGGGCCAACTGTTGTACGTTGGCGTGTCTGACGCGTCTGACACACTTTTCTGCGTCTGTTACGCATCTGTGACGTGTTTCCATGTCTGTCGTGACAGCGTGATGACAGCCTGTATTTTCCGCGTCTGTCGCAGCAGCTGTAACGACAGGCTTCAATATTTGGGCTTTGTTGGGCTGATGGATGGATGGTGGGCTGAGTTCACTTCTCCTGTTCTTCTTGACTCCTTTATTTCCTAAAAATAATAAACATAAAAACATTATTCAAAATAAAATAAACTTTATTTCCTAATAAATAATAAATAATAATAATAATAAAATAAATAATTAAAATTTAGGTTAACTTAGGGATGTCAGGTGGGGCATCTCCTAAGGTAACCACTTCCTGCATTCCTGGGGCATCAGTCCCCTGATAATGCTTGAGGCGATGTCCGTTGACTTTGAATTGGTGCCCGTCTTTTAATGATCGGATTGTGATGGCACCAAGGGGAAAACATGTACGACTTGGAATGGGCCAGACCATCTAGATTTTAGTTTTCCTGGGAAAAGTTTCAGTCTAGAATTGAATAACAATACAAGCTGCCCTGGGCAGAACTGTCGCGGCAGCAACTTCCTGTCATGCCACTTCTTAGTTTTCTCCTTGTAGATTCTTGCATTGTCATAGGTCATTGTCCGGATTTCTTCAATTTCGTTCAGATCTAACAGCCTTTTCTGCCCTTCCCTGTCCAAGTCCATATTCACTGCCTTGATCGCCCAGTATGCTCTGTGCTCTATCTCGAAAGGTAGATGACATGTTTTCCCATAAATCAATCGGTACGGAGACATGCCCAATGGGGTTTTAAAAGCTGTCCTATATGCCCATAATGCATCATTGAGGAGTAAAGACCAGTTTTTCCTAGTTGGCTTAACCATCTTCTCAAGAATGTTCTTAACTTCCCTATTAGATATTTCAGCTTGTCCATTGGTTTGTGGGTGATATGCTGTCGCGATCCGATGCTTAACACCATATTTCTTCAAGGCAGCAGCAATAACCCTGTTGTCGAAATGTCTCCCTTCATCACTGATAATCGCCTTAGGGATGCCAAACCTAGAAAAGATATTTTTGTGTAAAAATCTCTGGACTGTCTTGGCATCATTCTTTTGAGTGGCGATAGCTTCAACCCACTTGGAAACATAATCTACTGCCAGGAGGATGTATAGATTCCCACATGAAGATGAGAATGGTCCCATAAAATCAATCCCCCAAACGTCGAAGATCTCGACCTCTAGAATGTTCTGCAGTGGCATCTCGTTTCTCCTTGAGATGTTTCCTGTCCTTTGGCACCTGTCGCAACTCTTGTAAAAGATTTGTGCATCTTTATACAGTGATGGCCAGTAAAATCCTGACAGCAGCACCTTGGCATCAGTTTTGTTGCCTCATAAGTGACCTCCATATACTGTGAAGCATGGCAGTGATGAAGTATGTCTTCTTGCTCTTCCTGTGGTACACACCTCCTTATAACCTGATCTGCACAGATTTTGAAAAGAAGAGGTTCGTCCCAATAATAATGCTTAACATCATTTTGGAACCTCTTCCTGGCTTGAAAATTAAGATCATAAGGAATTATTCCGCTAACTAAGAAATTAACGAAATCAGCATACCAGGGGAGTTCAGAAGACTTACCTGCCGCCATGGCTGTCGCGGCAGTGATTGCGGCAGCAAAGAGCTGCTCGTCTGGGAAGGTCTCCAGTATGTTTGTCTCATCTGTTGGTAGACTCTGTCCCTTCTCCAACCTTGACAAGTGATCTGCCACCTGATTTTCTGTCCCTTTTTTGTCCTTGATTTCAAGGTCGAATTCTTGCAATAGCAGGATCCACCGTATCAATCAAGGTTTTGCATCCTTTTTCACGAACAAATATTTCAGGGCAGAATGGTCTGTGTGCACTATTACCTTCGTTCCAAGTATGTAAGAACGAAAGTTGTCAATGGAGAATACCACAGCTAATAACTCCTTTTCTGTGGTGGTGTAGTTTACTTGGGTGTCGTTCAATGTCTTACTGGCATAATAGATGACATGAAATAACTTGTCTCTCCGGTGCCCAAGTGCTGCCCCGACAGCATAGTCACTGGCATCACACATAATCTCAAATGGTTGTGTCCAGTCTGGTGGCTGTACTATTGGGGCTGTTACCAGTTTTTCCTTCAGAACCTTGAATGCTTCAGTACATTAATCATTAAAGTCAAATGGTCGGTTCTGCTCCAGAAGATGGCATAGGGGCTTGGTGATTTTTGAGAAATTTGCAATGAATCTCTGATAAAAACCAGCATATCCCAAGAAACTTCTAATACCCTTGACTGTGGTCGGCGGCGGTAGCTTTTCGATCACTTCTATTTTGGCCCTGTCGACTTCTATGCCACGGCAGCTAATCTTATGGCCAAGGACTATCCCTTCATCCACCATAAAGTGGCATTTTTCCCAATTCAAGACTAGGTTCGCTTTTTCACATCTTTCAAGTACCTTTTGTAGATTGCCTAGGCAGCTCTCAAAATCGTCTCCAAAGACGGAAAAATCATCCATAAATATTTCAAGGAAGTCCTCCACCATATCGGAGAATATGGCCATCATGCACCTTTGGAAGGTGGGGGGTGCATTGCATAATCCAAACGGCATTCTCCTAAAAGCATATGTTCCGTAGGGGCATGTGAAAGTCGTCTTTTCTTGATCTTCCGGTGCGATAGCTATTTGATTATAACCTGAATAACCATCAAGAAAACAATAGTAAGGTTTACCCGCAAATCTATCAAGCATTTGATCAATAAAGGGTAAAGGAAAGTGGTCCTTTCGGGTAGCTTTGTTAAGATTCCGATAGTCCATACAAACCCTCCAACCGGTCACAGTCCCGGTTGGGATTAATTCATTGTTTTCATTGGTCACCACGGTCATTCCTCCTTTCTTGGGGACGCATTGCACCGGGCTCACCCATTTGCTGTCGGAGATGGCGTAAATAATACCAGCATCTAACCATTTGATTATCTCTTTACGCACCACCTCTTTCATTGCATGGTTTAGCCGCCTTTGAGCATCTATAGTCTGCTTATTATCTTCTTCTAAAAGGATTTTATGCATACATAATGTCGGACTAATGCCTTGAATATCAGCTATCATCCATCCAATTGCCTTTTTGTGCTGCTGCAGCATCCCTATTAACTGTTGTTCCTGTTCCTGCATCAACTTGGAAGAGATGATTACGGGCAACGTATCATTTGAACCAAGAAAAGCATATTTTAGCTGCCCTGGAAGGGACTTCAGTTCTAAAACAGGGGGCTCAACAGTAGATGGCTTTTGGATTGCATGGTTATCGGAAGTATAATTTAAGGGTTCGAATAACTTACCTAGACGATCGCCTATCCAGTTTACCTCCTCCTGATCTTCAGTATCATATGTATCGGATTCTGAGGAGTTGTTGTCGTCAGTGCTGTCGTGACAGTCCTGTAAGTGGTTGCCGAGGCAGTGACCAATTTTTATGTCGTGACAGCCTGACCTGATGCAGGGTTGATCAAGGGTAACTTCAGTGATAGCCTTGCATTCCTTGTCTGCATCAGCATGCTTCATAGCTTGGAGAACATTCAACTTAATCTCTTGGTCGTTCACTCTCATGGTGAGTTCTCCTTTTTCCACATCAATTAGTGATCTTCTCGTGGCTAAGAAGGGTCGCTCGAGGATGATTGGTGCGTTTTCATCTGCTTCACAATCTAAAACAAGAAAGTCGGCAGGAAATATAAATTTATCCACTCTTACCAGAATATCTTCGATTTTTCCTTCCGGATGAACGTAAGAGCAGTCTGCCAGCTGCAGAATTACTGTCGTGGGCCGCGCTTTTCCAATACCTAATTTCTGAAAAATAGATTTTGGCATTAAATTAATACTAGCACCAAGATCACAAAGTGCCTTACCCACATATTTATCTCCGATTACACAAGGTATGATGAAGCTCCCCGGATCCTTCTTTTTCTGGGGTGGCTGCCTATGAAGAATACTCATGCATCCTTTTGTCATCTTAACCGTTTCAAATTCCCCAAGTTTAGATTTCTTTGACATGACGTCCTTGAGAAATTTGGCGTAATCGGGCATCTCCCTCATGGCATCTAACAGCGGAATGTTAATATGAACCTACTTAAAGATATCATAAATCTTTTTGAGCTGAGATTCTTGCTTTGCTTGCTGTAATCGTTGAGGAAAAGGAGGTGGGGGACGATAATCAGCAATACGTCCTTCCCACTGCATACGAATCTGAGGAGGTTTGGGTTCATCATTTTTCTCCTCTGTCGCTTCTGTTGTCGTAACAGGTTTATCGGCAGCAGTCTGTTTGTTACCTGTCGGGGCAGCTTCCTCGGCAGGTCTGTCCAAAGCTGGTTCCTTTACCGTTTCAACTTCCTTTTCCGGCCCTGGTAGTTTCTTCCCACTCCTAGTAGTAATAGCCTTACATTGCTCATGTGTGGGCTGCCTAGCATTTTCAGTATTACTAGGGAATCCTCCAGTCTGCCTTGGCTTGATATGTTAGGAAACCTGACCCATTTGTGTCTCCAAAGATTTCAGAGTAGCTTCATGATTCGTCATCCGCGTCTCTGTTTTATCCATGAAAGTCTTTGTTTTCTTGACAAACTGATTCATATTCTCAATAGAAGTACCTGTCTGAGACATAAAAGTGGCCAAAGTCTATTCCAGTATATTGTTTGTGGCAGCTGGTGGTTGTTGTTGTTGCAGTTGCTGTCGAGTCAGCAATCTAGGTCCTCCCTGATTCTGATTACTGTGTGCTTGAGGATTCAGGGCATTATTAGGATTACTCCAAGAAAACTTGGGATCCTTTCTCCAGTTGGGATTATAGTTGTTGGAGTTGTAATTCGGCTTATAGTTCCCAACATACTTTCCCTCTTCTAACTGTATAGGACACTCATCCGAACTATGATTTCCCTCACAGATTTCACATACCTCCTTAACAGCAAATCCATGTTGTGCATCATCATTCAAGAGCTTTTTCATTGCTTTAGTAAGGAATGCCACATGTGATTTCATAGTGCTGTCGGCCTCATAATCCTTAACAGCTAGTCCCCGTTTACCCCCTCTTCTTGCTGTCGGGAACTGCTCCTCATTCTTAGCCAGATTTTTCAATACTAGCATTGCCTCGTTCGGGTCTTTATCCAGTAATAGTCCGTTTGCTGCTGAATCAATTCGAATACGAGTTTGTAAGTTGGCAGCATTATAAAACTTAGTTACCTGATTCCAGACGGGGAATCCATGCATTGGGCAGTTCCGTAGAAGAGTAGTAAATTTGTCCAGGCCTCGTCCATCGACTCGTCATCTTCCTGTTGAAAAGTAGCAATTTTATTACGTAATCGCTCAGATAAATGCGAAGGATTAAAATGAGATAAAAATTCACGAGATAAATCTACCAGAGTTTTAATTGAACCCGGCGTAAGTTTATTCCACCAAGTTTTTGCTCTATCCCTCAATGAATGGGGAAATAACCGAAGCCTCAGTATCTCCGGATTAACTCCTGGCAGTGTAAACGAACCACAGATCTCCTGGAATGTTTTTAGATGCTCCCTAGCATCCTCTGTAACAGCACCACTGAATTGATCGGCATTGTTGATCATGCTAAACAGGTTTTAGCTCGAAGTTGTCAACGTCTATGTCTGGCAGCGTGGCTTCCAGTTCTACATGATCGTTCAACATGTAGTCACGACAGGACCGTAGTCCGGCAGCGGCAGCAGCATCGACGACAGGCTGTCTGCCCTCTCCATCTCCAACAGGAGGGTCATCTCCTCGGTGTGCCATTGTTTCTAACTGCTCCTCAAGGTACTCGTTCCTGGCTAGTAAGTGACGAAGTTGTTTCTTGAGATTGAATGAACGTTCAATTTCTGGATCTGATGGATACTCAGGATCTTTACCTCGGTTCGATCTGCGCATAAACAAGAAACCTTGTGAAAAGCGAGAGTTGAACACACGACAGAGCTGTCACGACAGGTAAGTTAACTTCACAGTTTTAAGCCAACAGTTTTAAATTTTCTGATTTTTTTTTAGAACTTAATTAAAAAGAAGACACAACAATTAATAAAAAGATGTACTTAAGACTCCATTAATGATGGAGGGTTGCCACCCCCAAACTCGAGGGTTGCATTGCCCTCAATGCAAAATGGCAGGAAAAACAAAAATATGAAGAAAAATACATCACAAATGATAAAAGCAGGCAGCAATAAGAGGAAAATAAAAACTTAAATTTTCAGTCACTGTCCTCGCTGCTGCTGCTGACACGGATCTGACGGCGGCGTCTGGGCTGTGGAGGAGGCTGGGCAGGTTTAGGGGCAGGTTGCTCCACGAGCTGGACGTCGGAACTGCTGCCACTATCCCAAGTGCTGGTAGTGGTGGTGCTAGCCTTGGGCATCAGCTTCCTGTTTGCCACGTGCTTTTGCCTCTTGACAGGCGTAAACTCTCTCTCCAAATTCCTCCTGATCAGAGGGCTGTCATCGGAGGCAGGCCTTTTTGTTCCTCTGGCAGAGGTGTCGGCCGGTGGACTGCCTGCTGCCGTCGGGGCAGGTGATGTGGTGGAGGCAGTAGAGTGGAATGTGGGGAGGCAGGTGGTGTAGGTGTGTGGGCAGGGGTGTGGACAGGATTGGGGATATGGAAATAATGGGCAGGAAAAGTAGGGAATTGAACATCGGGAAAATTTAAAGTCTGGGTAATGAAGTTTACCGTCGAATTCGTGAAATCCTGGATGAAGGTCATCATTCCCATTTGTTTCTCCTCTACCCGTTGTAGTGCAGCAAGGATGTGGGCAGACTGGTCTGTCGGAGCGGTGGCGGCAGCAGGTTCAGGGGCAGGCTCCTCTGATGATTCTTCTGGGGAGCCGGCTGGATTGAAAGACGAGATAGGCGTAGCCACTACCAGCTTCATGAGGCTGTTGATGTTATTGTCTGTCCAGCCTCTGCCCTTGATGAGTTTGTCGGAGGGTTCCTCGGGGACAGCAGCACAGCGGCATAAGGAGGTTATTGTGAACGGCAGGCAGAGGCGGGAGTCGGAGCGGAAGGTGCAGTCCAGGATGATGTCCCTCATATAGCGGCCCACATTAATAGGCCTGTCGTGCATGATGGAATGAATAAGGGCGAGCCGCTGCTGGTTAACTGTCGTGTGGTAGGAAGAAGGCATGATGCGCTTTTTGATAAAAGCGTTCCTGAGTTTAGCTTCAGGGAAGAGCTACCCCCTTTTGACAGAGTGGGGGTTCTTTTTGCTGGTTGTCCATGTGGTTCCTTCCTCTGTCACCTCCGCCATAACAGCACCATAGGCGGCAGCATCGAGGGTGTCGAGAAATTTCTGGTGGGCATCATCATCGGGGCCAAAGTAGAGGCCAAACATGTGGTTGATGTTGTCAGCTGTGAAGGGCACTTTCACTCCTCGAACGGTGACAGATGTTGTCGTTCTGCTGTCTATGGCAGCATAAAACTCCCGGACTAATGTGTCGTTAGTTCTGTCGGTTGTTCCGCGAAGTGCTCCCATAGTTGAGCTGTGATGGCCTTTACGATGAACGGCCGGAGTCCCATGTTGGGTGCCTTTCGGATGTACACGAAACCCCGTTCCTCCCATAACTCCTTTGTGGCGAAGGGCGTTGCTGCTGCCGAAGAAGAGGCTGAGGCAGCACTACGGCGGGTCTGTCTAGACGACATGTTAGTTGCAAGGGTTGTGAAAAATGAAGAAAGCAAATAAAACTAGAGGAGAAAGCAAGGAAGAATAAGCAGAAGTGAGAAAAATGAAAATGAAAACGGGGTTTTATAGCGATCGAGTTGCTGCCCGTTTAATGCTGTAACGGCAGGCGTGAATAACGGGGCGACGGATGGGATTTAGCGTGTCTGACGCGTCTGACACGCATTTATGCGTCTGTTACGCGTCTGCCACACGCTTCTGCGTCTGCCGTGTCAGTCTGTTGACAGCTTGTCATATCTGTCTGCGGCGGCAGCCGAAACGACAGGCTTCCATAAATGGGCTTTGTTGGGCTGATGGATGGGTGGTGGGCTTGGGTCACTTCTTCTCTTCTTCTTGACTCCTTTATTTCCTAAAAACAGAAATTATAAAAAAAAAACATTATTCGAATAAAATAAACCTAATTTCCTAATAAATAATAAATAATAAAAATAAGTAATAAAAATAAAATTTAGGTTAAATTAGGGGTGCCTTGTGGGGCATCTCCTAAAGTAACCACTTCCTGAATTCCTGGGGCTTCAGTCCCCTGATAATGCTTGAGGCGCTGTCCATTGACTTTGAATTGGTGCCCGTCTTTTAATGATCGGATTGTGATGGCACCATGGGGAAAAACTTGTACCACTTGGAACGGGCCAGACCATCTAGACTTTAGCTTTCCTGGGAAGAGTTTAAGTCTAGAATTAAACAACAATACAAGCTGCCCTGGGCAGAATTGTCGTGGCAGCAGTTTCTTGTCATGCCACTTCTTAGTTTTTCTTTGTAGATTCTTGCATTGTCGTAGGCCATTGTCCGTAATTCTTCAATCTCGTTCAGATCTAATAGCCTTTTCTGGCCTGCCTTGTCCAAGTCTATATTCACTGCCTTGATTGCCCAATATGCTTTGTGCTCGATTTCGACGGGCAGATGACAGGTTTTCCCATAGATCAGTCGGTATGGAGACATGCCCAATGGAGTCTTAAAAGCTGTCCTGTATGCCCATAATGCATCATTCAAAAGTAAAGACCAATCTTTCCTAGTTGGCTTAACCATTTTTTCAAGAATGTTCTTCACTTCCCTATTGGATATCTCAGCCTGTCCATTGGTCTGTGGGTGGTATGTTGTCGCGATTCTGTGCTTGACACCATATTTCTTCAAGGCGGCAGCAATTACCCTATTATCAAAATGTCTCCCTTCATCACTGATAATCGCCCTAGGGATGCCAAATCTAGAAAAAATGTTTTTGTGCAAAAACTTTTGGACCGTCTTGGCATCATTCTTTTGAGTGGCGATGGCTTCGACCCACTTAGAGACATAGTTCACTCCTAGGATAATGTATAGATTTCCACACGAAGATGGAAAGGGTCCCATAAAATCAATCCCCCAAACGTCGAAGATCTCGACTTCTAGAATGTTCTGCAGTGGCATCTCGTTTCTCCTCGAGATGTTACCTGTCCGCTGGCACCTGTCACAGTTTTTGTAAAACTCCTGTGCATCTTTATATAGTGTCGGCCAGTAGAACCCTGACTGCAGTACCTTGGCAGCAGTTTTATTGCCTCCTAAGTGACCTCCATATTGTGAAGCATGGCAGTGATGGAGAATGTTTTCTTGCTCTTCTTGTGGTACACACCTCCTTATAACCTGATCTGCGCATAGTTTGAAAAGAAGAGGTTCGTCCCAATAATAATGCTTAACATCATTTTGGAACCTCTTCCTGGCTTGATAATTAAGATCAGAAGGTAATATTCTGCTAACTATAAAATTAACGAAATCAGTATACCAGGGAAGGTCAGAAGACTTACCTGCCACCATGGCTGTCGCGACAGCGATTGCGGCAGCAAAGAGCTGCTCATCTGGGAAGGTCTCCAGTATGTTTGTCTCGTCGATTGGTAGACTCTGTCCCTTCTCCAACCTTGACAAGTGATCTGCCACCTGATTTTCTGTCCCCTTTTTGTCCTTATTCTCAAGGTCGAATTCTTGTAATAGTAAGATCCACCGTATCAATCTAGGCTTTGCATCCTTCTTTGCGAACAAATACTTTAGGGCAGAATGGTCGGTGTGTATTATTACTTTCGTTCCAAGTATGTAAGAACGAAACTTGTCGATGGAGAACACCACAGCTAACAGCTCCTTTTTTGTGGTGGTGTAATTCACTTGGGCGTCATTCAACGTCTAGCAGGCATATTATATGACGTGAAACAGCTTATCTCTGCGCTGCACAAGTGCTGCCCCGACAGCATAGTCACTAGCATCACACATGATCTCAAACGGTTGTGTCCAGTCTGGTGGCTGTACTATGGGGGCTGTCACTAGTTTTTCTTTCAGAACCTTGAATGCTTCAGTACATTCCTCATTAAAGTCAAAGGGTCGGTTCTGCTCTAAGAGATGACATAGAGGCTTGGTAATTTTTGAGAAATTTGCAATGAATCTCCTATAAAAACCAGCATGCCCTAAAAAACTTCTAATGCCCTTGACTGTGGTCGGCGGCGGCAGCTTCTCTATGACTTCTATTTTAGCCCTGTCGACTTCTATCCCACGGCAGCTAATCTTATGGCCAAGGACTATCCCTTCGTCCACCATAAAGTGGCATTTTTCCCAATTTAGAACAAGATTAGCTTTTTCACATCTTTCAAGTACCTTTTGAAGATTGCCGAGGCAGCTCTCAAAATCGTCTCCAAAGACGGAAAAATCATCCATGAAAATCTCAAGGAAGTCCTCTACCATGTCGGAGAATATTGCCATCATGCACCTTTGGAAGGTGGCAGGTGCATTACAGAGTCCAAACGGCTTCCTCCTAAACGCGTATGTTCCGTAGGGGCATGTGAAAGTCGTCTTCTCTTGATCTTCCGGTGAAATAGCAATTTGATTGTAACCTGAATAACCATCAAGAAAACAATAGTAAGGTTTACCCGCTAATCTATCAAGCATTTGATCAATAAAGGGTAAAGGAAAGTGGTCTTTTCGGGTAGCTTTATTAAGCTTTCGATAGTCCATACAAACCCTCCAACCGGTCACAGTCCTGGTTGGGATTAACTCATTGTTCTCGTTGGTTATCACGGTCATTCCTCCTTTCTTGGGAACACATTGCACCGGGCTTACCCATTTGCAGTCGGAGATGGCGTAAATAATACCAGCATCTAAGCATTTAATTATCTCTTTACGCACTACCTCCTTCATCGCATGGTTTAGCCACCTTTGGGCATCGATAGTCGGCTTATGATCTTCCTCTAGGAGGATTTTGTGCATGCATAACGCCGGACTAATGCCTTGAATATCTGCTATCGTCCATCGAATCGCCTTTTTGTGCTGCCTTAACATGCCGATTAGCTGTCGTTCCTGTTCTTGCGGCAGTTTAGCAGAGATGATTACGGGCAGTGTGTCATTGGAACCAAGATAAGCATATTTTAACTACCCTGGCAGGGGCTTAAGTTATAAGGCAGGTGGTTCAACAGTAGATGGCTTTTGGATTGAATGGTTATCCGAAGTGTAGTTCAAAGGTTCGAATAACTTACCCGGACGATGGCCTAACCAGTTTACCTCCTCCTGACCTTCAGTATCAGATGTATCGGATTCAGAGGAGTTGCTGTCGTCGGTGTTGTCGTCGTTGCTGTCGTGACAGGCCTGTAGGTGGCTGTCGCGGCAGTGACCAAATTTTATATCACGGCAGCCCGACTTGATGCAGGGGTGATCAAAGGTCACCTCAATGATGGCCTTGCATTCCTCGTCCACATCAGCATGTTTCATCGCTTGGAGAACATTCAACTTAATCTCTTGATCGTTTACTCGCATGGTGAGTTCTCCTTTCTCCACATCAATCAATGATCTTCCCGTGGCTAAGAAGGGTCGCCCAAGGATGACTGGTGCGTTTTCGTCTGCCTCACAATCTAAGATAAGAAAGTCAGCAGGAAAAATAAGCTTATCCACTCTTACCAGAATATCTTCAATTTTTCCCTCGGGATGAACGTAAGAGCGGTCGGCCAGCTGCAGAGTTACTTTCGTGGGCCGCGCCTTGCCAATACCTAGTTTCTGAAAAACAGCTTTGGGCATTAGATTAACACTGGCACCAAGATAACAAAGTGCCTTACCCACAAATTTGTCGCCGATTACACAAGGTATGATGAAGCTCCCCGGATCCTTCTTTTTCTGGGGCGGCTGCCTATGAAGAATACTCATGCAACCTTCTGTCATCTTTACCGTTTCAAATTCCCCAAGTTTAGATTTTTTCGACATAACATCCTTGAGAAATTTAGCATAACCGGGCATTTCCCTAACAGCATCTAATAACGGAATATTAATATGAACCTGCTTAAAAATATCATAATTTTTTTTAAGTTGAGATTCATGCTTAGCTTGCTGTATCCGTTGAGGAAAAGGTGGTGGAGGACGATAATCAGCAATACGTCCTTCCCACTGCATGCGAATCTGAGGATGGTAATCATCTTTTTTCTCCTCTGTCGCTTCTGCTGTCGTGACAGGCTCATCGGCAGCAGTCTGTTTATCACTTGTCGGGGCAGCTTCCTCGGCAGGTTTATCCAAGGCAGGTTCCTTTTCCATTTCAGCTTTTTTTTCCGGCCCTGGTAGTTTCTTCCCACTCCTAGTAGTAATTGCCTTACATTGCTCATGTGGGGGCGGTCTAGCATTTTCAGTATTGGTAGGGAATCCTCCATTCTGCCTCGGCTTCATATGTTGAGAAACCTGACCCATTTGTGTCTCTAGAGATTTCAAGGAAGCTTCATGATTTGTCATTCTCATCTCGGTTTTATCCATAAAGGTTTCCGTCTTCTTGACAAACTGATTCATATTCTCCATATACGTACCGGTCTGAGACATAAAGGTGGCCAGAGTCTGCTCCAATATACTACTCGTGGCAGGTGGTGGCTGTTGTTGCTGCTGCGGCGGCAGGTGCTGCGGCAGTTGCTGTCGCGTCAGCAATCTAGGTCCTCCCTGATTCTGATTATGTGCTTGCGGATTCAGGGCATTGTTAGGATTACTCCAGGAAAATTTGGGATCCTTCCTCCAATTGGGATTATAATTGTTGGAATTGTAGTTCGGCTTGTAATTTCCAACATATTTTCCCTCTTCTATTTGTATTGGGCACTCATCCCTACTATGATTTCCCTCACAGATAGTACAAACTTCCTCGACAGCAAATCCTTGTAATTCATCTTCATTCAATAACCGTTTCATTGCTTTAGTAAGGAATGCTACCTGTGATTTCATAGTGCTGTCGGCCTCATAGTCCTTGACAGCAAGTACCCGTTTACCCCCTCTTCTTGCAGTCGGAAACTGCTCCTCATTCTTGGCCAGATTTTTCAAAACTTGCAATGCCTCGTCTGGATCTTTATCCAATAATAATCCATTTGCTGCAGAATCAATCCGAATACGAGTTTGTAAGTTAGCAGCATTATAGAACTTAGTTACCTAATTCCAGACGGGAAATCCATGCATTGGACAGTTCCGAAGAAGAGTAGTAAATATGTCCCAAGCCTTGTGCATTGGCTCGTCATCTTCCTGTTGAAAAGTAGCAATTTCATTACGTAATCGCTCAGATAAATGCGAAGGATTAAAACGAGATAAAAATTCACGAGATAAATCTGCCCAAGTTACGATTGAACCCGGTGTAAGTTTATTCCACCAAGTTTTAGCTCTGTCCCTCAATGAATGGGGGAATAACCGAAGCCTCAGTATCTCCGGACTAACTCCTGGCAGTCTAAACGAACCACAGATCTCCTGGAACGTTTTGAGATGTTCCCTAGCATCTTCTGTCACGGCACCACTAAACTGCCCGGCATTGTTGATCATACTAAACATGACAGGTTTAAGCTCGAAGTTATCAACATCAATATCCGGCAGCGTGGTCTCCAGCTCTACATGATCATTCAGCATGTAGTCATGACATGACCGTCGTCCATCTGCTGCGGGCGGGTCACCGACAGGCGGGTGGTTATCGCCAAGGGGTGGTATGCGACCGACGGCAGGTTGGTTATGGCCCATCTTCTCTAGCTGTTCCTCGAGGTATTCGTTTCTGTCTAAAAGTCGGCGAAGTTGTTTCTTGAGACTAAAGGAACGTTCGATTTCCGGATCTAATGGATACTCAGGGTCTTCACCTCTTTTAGATCTGCGCATAAACAAGAAAACCTCGTGAAAAGCGAGAGTTGAAAGCACAAAAGAAAAATTAAAGAAAAATAAAAACAAAAACAAAAACAAAAATAAAAACGCAAAGTGCAATAAAAGAAAGATGTAGTTATGTTGCCAATCCCCGGCAACGGCGCCAAAAACTTGTTGCGTGTAAAAGAGTCTATCGCAATTGTAGTGCAAGTGTACACGACGCAAGTAGTAAAGTGATACGAAGTATCGGATATCGTCTCCACAGGGATTGGGCTAATGACTTCACCTTATTTCACTACACGAAAGTAAAGAAATAATTAAGAGTTGTCACGAGAATAATAAAGTAAAACGTAAATAAAAGAGTTGGAATATCAAGATAGAGAAAACGGGTTGGTATTGAATTGCTCAGTAGTGCAGGTATTGCGATGCTTAGGAATTCCAGTTCTGTCGTCGTGCCCGTCGCGGCAGCACCTGTCGCGGCGGCTGTCCGTTGGCTGTTGCGGCAGCAGACACACCAACTCCGTACTTCAAGTTTGGCAAGAATCCCAGATCTGCCTTGGCCTATCCCTAGGTCCAAGTCTGTCGATGATCACGTCTTTGATGATACCTCCCGGCTTGAATCGAAGGATGAACACCGATGTGTATGAATTCTTCTTTAGCCACTTAACCTTGCCCTATCCCTAGGCACAAGATAGTTCAACTATAAACTAGAGAACTCGCTCTTATTTCTTTCGTATACTTAACTCTCCCGATGCTAAGTAAATGGATAACCTCACAATGCTCTCTCGATGCTCTTGCAAGATGTTAATAACCAAAATAAGAGAACTTGAAGTTTATTCTATTGAACTTGGAAAATCCTAAAACAAAACAACCCTTGCAACTACTTTACAAAACAACCCGTAGCCCTAGGGGGAATTTTAGAACATGTCGGTGACGGGTAAACGACAGAGGGGTTTAGGTTATCGGTTATGGGGTAAGATGAGGGATCTTTTTTCTAGGTTAAAACCTATGCCCTTATATAAGCTTTGGGCTCAAGTATTCTAAGTTAACAAGGATTACAACTTTAATTAAAAGTAAGATTCTAATAAAGACTTAATCTCTAAGTATCTTACTTTGCAGCCGCCATCCTTGTTTCTAGGGAATTCCTCTCCTTGAGCTTTGGCTTGACATATCTTTTGATCCGGGGCTTGGAAAAATATTTGGCTTTCACACGATAGACGAGCAGATTTTTCTCTATCTATCGAGGTCCACTTTACTTTTCCTCTTCATAAAGCTGTTGTCACCTTGCTGTCACGACAGGTCCATGGCAGCTTCGTCCTCCTCGTCTGCTAGTCCAGTTCAGCTCTTCTGCTTCTCTGCCCTGCGCCTGCCTTCTTTGTCAACTATGGCAGCTACCTGCAAAATAAGCCATCTTTTAGTAGAATCCGTGCCTTTAATCCATTTGTGATGTTTTGCTGTAAACTAACCTAAATGCAATCCAATGATGCTTGAATGTAACAGAAATATGGGTTAAAAAGGGTGTAAATAATAGAACTTTTACACACTCAACATAGGTGTATATGATCATATATGTATATCAACTTATGAAAGTTTTTAATTCATCAAGTAATAGATTTCGGGTCAATATCAGTTCAGGTCAACAACATGTCGGGTCACTTAACAGGTTGTGTTTAAAACAGATCGGGTCCAAAAAAGATCAGGTCCAAAAAAGATCGGGTTCAAAACATGTCAGGTAAAATCGGATATCGGGTCAATTCAGTCGGGTAAAATCGGTTATCTTCCAGGTCGGCTTCGGGTTCGGGTTCGTTTCAGTCGGGCGCAAGTTGGGTTTCAGGTCCACGTAATAGGTCCAATTGGGGTTCGCTCGTTTTCAATTGGACGCATGTCGGGTTCGGTCACTACAGTAACAGGTCGAATTTAGGTTCGGGTCAACAACAGTCGGTTATAGATCAGGTTCGAGTCATTAAATTTTCAGGTCAAATCAGTTTCTGACTCGAGCAGGTTTCAGTCGGGTTTTCAGGTCGAGTCAGCTTTTTACATCTCTACCTGGAATGATCATCCTTGTAGAACTAATGTTTTGATATAATAATTGAAAAATGTTGTGTACTGATGTAAAGAGAATTCAAAACAATTTCAAAAGTCCAAATTACTTGAAACTATGTTTAGGGATATTTTATAAAGGGTTTTGCATGTTTTCAAAAGCCAAAGTACACAAACCATTCCAGGCGTTTCGATACGGTGCATACCAATAGCAAAAGTGTTTTGATACGGGTATCGAAACGGGCATTCTCTGGATGAGATTTTTGCCCAGCGTTTCGAAACGGGCTATGCCGTTTCGATACGCCTACGTGGCATGGACTACAACGGTCATAAACCCCAACGGCTATTTCCCAACTAACATTTAAATGCAGGATGTTTCGATACGGGTCTAGGCATTTCGATACGTGTTCCGAAACGGCCAGGGGTGTTCCGAAACGGGTGCCTTGTCAAACTGCAACGGCTCTTTCTACTTAAAGGGTGTTTCAAAACGGGTTCGAGCATTTCGAAACGGTGAGCTGCAGAACTGCATTTATGGTGGGAATTAAAGTCCTCAACATCTTCAATTCAATCCCAACGGCTAGTAACGGCTACAAACTCATCAAAGAGTATAAAAGGGACCTCTAAGAATCAAGTAAAGGCTAATGCTCATATTGTCAATCAACAAATGATCAAATATTGTCTTAGTACTTAAATTGTCAATTCTTGTATAGACAAACACTAGTGAGCCAAAATTGTCAAATTTGCTCAAGTATTTTAGGTTTTGAGTGAGTGCTTTAATTGTGCAAACAAACACCTATTAGAGGGATATGTGTTTGCTTTATTTATCTCTTTGTAAAAGAGGGTTTGATCAAGGCTTTGGGTAGAAAGCTTGATCGGAGTAAAGGGTTTCCTCTTAAGCCTAGAAAAGGGGACGAATCAATAGTGGATTGATTGGAAATCCAAAGTGGGGAGCTAAGGTAGTGGATGTAGACCTTGGTTAGAAGGTTGAACCACTATAAATCATTGTGTCAATTATCCTTTTAGCTTCCACAACCCTTCCACCAAAAAATCCACCTCTCCACCACTTGGTGAGCCATATCGGTTGAACGAATCGAGCTCCTCACAACTCAACAATTGATATCAGATCTTGGCTCAATCGAAGAGGATTCACATCCTATTGAGAAGATCCGGCAAGCTCGATCATCATTTCACCAACCGGCTCAAATGGCGCAATCCATCGACAAACCGCCTTTCTTCGACGGAACCCACTATGCCCATTGGAAGACAAGATGAAGTTCTTCATCAAATCTAGAGATTACAAGCTATGGGTCATAGTTGAAGATGGTCCGTTCGTGCCTCAACGAAGCAAAGCGGAGTGGAGTGCCGACGATCACAAGAAGATGGAGCTTAATTGCAAAGCCTTGCACATCTTGTTTTATGCTATTAGCCCAACCATCTATAAGAAGATTTCTTCTTGTGAGAGTGCCAAGGAGGTATGGGACAAGCTTGAAGTCACATACGAGGGGACCGATGAAGTCAAGGAGACCAAGATTGGGCTTCTAACCTTAGAGTATGAGAACTTCAAAATGGATCTGGAAGAGAACATCGAGAAGATGTTTGATAAGTTCTCCACTATCACCAATGGTCTCAAAGGCTATGGAGAAGCCATCCCGGAGGAAAAGCTTGTTCGAAAGCTCATCTACTCACTTCCCGAGTCATGGGACTCAAAGAGGACCGCCATCATCGAAGCAAAGAATTTGAAGACTTTGAAGCTTGATGAACTCATAGGGTCACTCCTTACTCATCAAATCATGAAGAAGAACAAAGAAGATAAGAAGAAGAGGGAAGAAATTAGAGCTATGGGAGAGAAGAAAGTCAAACGGCTAGGCATCAACGCAAGTGCCATGGCTCTCAAATCCTCCACTTGCCATCATGTCTACTCAAGTGAAGAGGAGGATGAAGAAGAAGAGATAGTTCATCTCTTCAAGAAGTGTTCCCCATTCATGAAGAAAGCTTTGAGAGAGCTTGAACGAGAATCAAAGAAAAAGGAGAGGGCAAGTACTTCGAGCCATAAGAAGAAGGCACATGTGGCTACTTGGAGTGATGAGGACTCCACCGACGATGAACAAGCCAACCTTTGCCTTATGGCCATCAAAGAAGATTCAAGGGTAACTTCTAATTCATCTACTTCATGTTCTTACTCTTTTGATGAATTACAAGATGCCTATGATGATTTGGTTTTAGACTTTTAAAATCACATTTTGAAAAACAATAAATTGATTTCAAAGTTGAAAATTCAAAATGACTTGATTTCTAAAACCAAACTTGAACTTGAAGCAAAACTCGAAGAGTTTGAATTAAAATGTTTTGATTTACAAAATTTGCTTCAAAAAGTTCAAGAAGAAAAAGATTTGATTTCCAAAGAGCTTGAAAAGAAAAACAATTTTGGAAAATCAAATTTTTATGTAAGACATTCTAGTGCCCCTAGATTTGTAAAAGGAAAATGTTTTAGAAGTGTTTGGGTCCCAAAAGGACTAACCACTTCAATTAAAAAGGATGACATTGAAAAATGGATTCCTAAGGGGACTAAAATTTGTGCTACTAACGTTCATGGATCCAAAGCAATTTGGATACCAAAAATTACTTGATTGTCTTTTGCTAGGTGTGATGGAGATGTTCAACAAGTCAAACATTGAGGGGGAGCTCCATGCACACAAGGAAGAACACTTGAAGAAGGAAGGCTTCACATCCTCCCTTTGGGTTCAAGTGTTGGTAAAAATCTAGTTGTTTTTGCATTTATTTGTTTTAATTTTTATTCAACTAGATGATCATTTATGTTGGACTAACATTTTTTAATGATGCTTTGAGTAAGGGGGAGCCATTTTAAAACCAAATTCTTATTTTTGTCAATTTTTACCTCTATTGTTATTTTGAACTTAATGTTTTAAATTCTTTTTGATATAACAAAAAGGGGGAGAAATGGTTTGAAAATTTGCATTTTCAAATGAATAAGGGGGAGCTTTATTTGATTTCATATCTTTAATCTCTTATTCACTTTTTTAAAGTTAAAGGGGAAGAATCCCAAACAATTTTTTAAGATAGTTTTATTATATCAAAAAGGGGGAGATTGTAGAACTAATGTTTTGATATAATAATTGAAAAATGTTTTGGACTGATTTAAAGAGAATTCAAAACAATTTCAAAAGTCCAAATTACTTGAAACTATGTTTAGGGATATTTTATAAAGGGTTTTGCATGTTTTCAAAAGCCAAAGTACACAAAACCTTCCAGGCGTTTCGAAACACCTTAGGGCGTTTCGATACGGTGCATTCCAGTAGCAAAAGTGTTTCGATACGGGTATCGAAACGGGAATTCTATGGATGAGATTTTTGCCCAGCGTTTCGAAACGGGCTATGCCGTTTCGATACGCCTACGTGGCATAGACCACAACGGTCATAAACCTCAACTGCTATTTCCCAACTAACATTTAAATGCAGGGCATTTCGATACGGATCTAGGCGTTTCGATACGTGTTCCGAAACGGCCAGGGGCGTTCCGAAATGGGAGCCTTGTCAGACTGCAACGGCTCTTTCTACTTAAAGGGTGTTTCGAAACGGGTTCGAGCGTTTCGAAACGGTGAGCTGCAGAACTGCATTTATGGTGGGAATTAAAGTCCTCAACATCTCTAATTCAATCCCAACGGCTAGTAACGGATACAAACTCATCAAGGAGTATAAAAGGGACCTCCAAGCATCAAGTAAAGGCTAATGCTCATATTGTCAATCAACAAATGATCAAATATTGTCTTAGTACTTAAATTGTCAATTCTTGTATAGACAAACACTAGTGAGCCAAAATTGTCAAATTTGCTCAAGTGTTTTAGGTTTTGGGTGAGTGTTTTAATTGTGCAAACAAACACCTATTAGAGGGATTTGTGTTTGCTTTATTTATCTCTTTGTAAAAGAGGGTTTGATCAAGGCTTTGGGTAGAAAGCTTGATCGGTGTAAAGGGTTTCCTCCTAAGCCTAGAAAAAGGGACGAATCAATAGTGGATTGATTGGAAATCCTTAGTGGGGAGCTAAGGTAGTGGATGTAGACCTTGGTTAGAAGGTTGAACCACTATAAATCATTGTGTCAATTATCCTTTTAGCTTCCACAACCCTTCCACCCAAAAATCCACCTCTCCACCACTTGGTGAGCCATATCGGTTGAACGAATCGAGCTCCTCACAACTCAACAATCCTCAATACAAGGAATTCTTGCAATCTATTTGGAGAGTTGATAGGAATCTTTGGGACAACTTGAAATCATTTAAGTCGAAAGTTCAGGTATGAAACTATGAGGTATTTGGGCACATTGGTAGGAAAAAGATCCTTATGGCCCGTCTTCGGGATATTGGTACAGCACTGCAAATTGCACATTCTGACTTTTTAAGTGAGCTTATTGTCACGGACTTATTCTCACAAACCGATCTGTGCGGCTTAGCAAGCCTCGATGATGCTAACCAGCCATGATCTCCCACGCAACGCAATGGCTAACAAAGAACACAAGAGAAGGCAAGAGAGTTTACAAGTAAAGAACTTGTATTAACTAAAGAAGGAAGCTTTACAAGAGAGCTTTACAAGTATGCTTAAGTGGCTAATTGCTTGAGTGAGTACAAAATGAAGGGGATGGCCCTATTTATAGGCTCCCACCTCCTCAATGGACGGTTGAGATCAATTTGATCCAACGGTCCAAATGTTGCCTCCCAAAATATCTTTTAAGGGACTACACTATTCTAGAGTATTCTACATGTGTGTATACATATCTACACCTATCCAAAAGGTTCTAGAGAGTTCCAGGGTCTTCCGGAGTTGTCCCAAGCTTTCCCGAGCCTTCAAGGTCCTTTCGGGTGTGTCTAGACTTGGATAGAATGTCCCAGATCTTTCTAGAACGTTGTGGCATGTCTCTAGAGGCTTCATGGCCGTCCTAGGCCCTTATAGTGCCCTTCTTGGTGCTTGCTTGCCTCAAAAGTGCCCAAGGAGTGGTGAGAACCTCGGTTTGGATTTTAGGGAAAAACGGTGGGTTTTGACATTCTCCCCCACCTAAGCTCGCGACGCCCTCGTCGCTCCTTTGTTGAACTCTCGAAGTTGGTCCTTGAATTACTAAAGGGCTTCTTCAGTCTCCCAAATCGCCTCGGAAATGGGTAGACCCTTCCACTTGATGAAGTACTCCTTATAAGCTGGCACGCTTCTTCGCCTAATCAATCGATCGGCCAACACTTCTTCAACTTCCTTGTCGAAGGAAGTGACCACGGTTGTGGGTGCTCTAGTGGAAACTCCCATTGATGGATCCTCCAAGTCTTCATGATAAGGCTTCAACAAACTCACATGAAAGACTGGATAAATCTTAAGCCTCGGTGGAAGCTGAAGTTGGTAAGACACCTTGCCTACTCTTTTGATCACCGGGAATGGTCCTTCATACTTGCGGAATAGACCCTTGTGCACCCTTCGTAGGGTCTTGAACTGCTGGGGTAGGAGCTTGAGCATGACAAGGTCTCCTTCCTTGAACTCTAGGGGCCTTCTTTTCTTGTCTGCCCACTTCTTCATCCTCTTGGCAGCCTTGTGTAAGGATGCTCGAGCAAGCTCGTTCTGCTCATGCCACGAATTGGCAAGCTTGTAGGCTGTGAGGCTCTTCCCTTCATAGCGTGTGGCAAGGGAGAGCGGTGTGGTCGGTTGGTGTCCCAAGACAATCTCAAAGGGACTTCGGTTGGTAGCCTCGCTCCTTTGTAGGTTGTAGGAGAATTGTGCAACATCGAGAAGCTTGGCCCAATCTCTTTGATTGGCACTAACGTAGTGCCTTAAGTAAAGCTCCAAGAAAGCATTGATGCGCTCGGTTTGCCCGTCGCTTTGGGGATGGAAGCTTGTTGAGAAGTTAAGGTCGGACCCTAGCATCTTGAAGAGTTCGGTCCAAAACCTCATTGTGAACCTTGGATCCCGATCGCTCACGATGTTACTTGGTACGTCCCACAACTTGACCACGTTGTGGAGAAAAAGCCTTGCTGCCTCATCCGCTGTGCAATCGGGTGATGCCGCAATGAAGGTGGCATACTTACTGAATCGGTCCACTACGACCATTATGCTTCCAAACTCTTCAGACTTGGGGAGACAGGTGATAAAGTCCATAGAGACACTCTCCAAAGGTTTTTCGGGTACGAGTAAAGGGTCGAGGAGCCCTCCTGGTTGCTGTTGAACCTTGTCTTGTTGACACACAAGACAAGTCCTCACGTACTTTCTACACCATCGTGCATCCGGGGCCAATAGTAGTTTGACTTTAAGAGTGCAAGGGTACGGCGCATACCTGGATGATTGGCTCATAAGGAGTTGTGACACTCCTTGATCAAATCCTTGCGTAGATTGCCCCACTCTGGTACATATAGACGGTTGCCTTTGGTGTAGAGTAGTCCATCGCTCACCCAGAACCGTCGAGTCTTGCCTTCTTTGGTTAGGGCAATGATGTTCTTGGCAAGGGGCTCTTGGTGTAAGCCCTCCTTGATCCTGTCGAGGAGTGGACTGGTAACTTGGCTTAATGCTACGAGTTCTGCCTTCCGACTTAATGCATCGTCGACTACATTTGATTTGCCCGGCTTGTATTGTAGGATGTAGTCGAACTCGGCTAGGAAGTCTTGCCACCTAGCTTGCTTTGGGCTAAATTTCTTCTGAGTTTGGAAGTAGCTAGTTGCTACGTTGTCGGTTAGGATCGAGAACTTAGCTTTTAGGAGGTAATGTCACCACACCCTGAGGCAATGGATGATGGCAGTCATCTCCTTCTCTTGCACGGTGTAGCGCCTCTCTATATCATTGAGCTTCCGACTCTCATAGGCGATCGGATGCCCATCTTGTATAAGAAATCCTCCTATGGAAAAATCCGATGTGTCGGTGTGCAACTCATAGGGCTTGGTATGGTCGGGCAGGCTCAGTATTGGCTCCTCACAAACAACCCTCTTTAGGTCTTCAAAAGCTTTTTTACAAGCTGATGACCACACCCACGGCTTATTCTTCTTCAAGAGCTCGGTTAAAGGTGTAGCTCTCGCTGAATAGCCCTTGATGAATCGGGGATAGTAGTTCACCAATCCGAGGAAGGATCATAGCTCATGTACTTTGGTAGGTGGCTCCCACTCTTGGATGGCTCGTACCTTACCATCCTCCATCATTAGCTTCCCATCCTTGATCATGTGCCCTAGGAACATGACTTCGGATTTGGCAAAGGAGCATTTCTCCTTCTTGATGAATAGTTGGTTCTCTCGCAGAACCTCGAACACTTCCCTTAGGTGTTCAACATGTTCCTTCAAGGTCTTGCTATATACCACAATGTCGTCAAGGTAGACGACCACGAACCGATCGAGGTAGGGATGGAAAAGCTTGTTCATCAAAGTGAAAAAGGTTGTTGGGCGTTTGTTAGTCCGAAGGGCATGACGAGAAATTCATAAGAACCATACCTTGTGACGCATGTGGTCTTGGGCTCATCCTCTTCCGCAATGCTCACTTTGTAGTACCCCGATCGAAGATCCAGCTTGGAGAAGTATTGTGCATACCCGAGCTGGTCAAATAGGTCCGAGATAAGAGGGATTGGGTATTTGTTTTTTATAGTGACCTTGTTGAGTGCTCGGTAGTAATACACATCCTTAGCGAACCATCCTTCTTCTTTTGGAAAAGGACTGGTGCCCCAAATGGCGCCTTGGATGGTCGGATGAACCCTGCATCGAGTAGCTCTTTGAGTTGTCTCCTTAGTTCTTCCAACTCTGGTGATGACATACGGTAGGGCCCCATGGCTGGTGGTTTGGTGTCGGGTTCCAACTCAATCTCATTATCTACTTCCCTCCTTGGAGGTAGCCTTCAGGGCAGTTCGGGTGGTGCAACATCCTTGAACTCATCAAGCACTTGAGCTACCTCCCTTGGCAGGTCTCCGTCGGGCATGACCTCCTTGTCATCATACTCACTAAGGATGGCCAAGTAGCTTTCCTCGTTTCTCTTGACGCCCTTCTTGAACTGCAAGGCAGAGAGTACCTTGGCATCTTGCTTGGTGGCCCTGGTCATTGGCACCATGCAAGCTTAATTGCCATCCATGATGCACATGCTATTGGAAAAGGGCACGGGGAATGCTTTAACTTGATCGAGGAACTCAAGCCCTAAGACAATCTTGAAGTCGTCCATCGGCACAACGGAGAAGTCTATGTGCCCTGACCATTTTCCCACAATGGTCTTGACCCCTCGTGCGATTCCATGGATGGGCTTGGCAGCTGAGTTGATTGCCTTGATGGATCCGCCTCCTCCCACGGCTTTAAGACCAAGTCTCTTAGCTTCTTCTAAAGAGACAAAGTTATGAGACGCACCTGTGTCAAGCATTGCCCTTGATGCTTTCCCATTGATGGTGACGTCTACATAGAGCAATCCATTGGCTTTGGTCTTAGGGGCGGATTGGATGACATTGAGTAATTGCATAGACCCCATTTAGACACCTTCATCTTCTTTGTCAGTGTCACCTTCTTCTCGATGCTTCGCCAGGAGTGAGTTGAGGGCTTGCCTTTGCGGGCACTCTCGAACCCAATGGTCTCCATCACAGATGATGCACTTGTTGGATGAAGGTCGCTTCGAGCCTCGAGTGTCCTTAGTTTTTCCTTTGTCCTTGTTTTTCCATGAAGACGAGTCTTTGTGCTTGGGAGAGTTGTCTTCATGGTTTCCCTTTTGGCGATGGCCTTCGTCTCCCCCACCTTTGGCATGGCCACCTTTCCTGTCCTTCGACTTGTTGGACTCCTTGTTGCTAGAGTAGTCAACAAGGCTTTCCGCTACGGCAATGGCATCGACAAGATTTTGAACTCCCCGACGCCTAAGCTTGGCCTTGGCCCATTGTTGGAGGCCATCCATAAAGTTGAAAATGGAGTCTTTGTCGGAAAGGTCGAGGATCTCGAGCACTAAGGTAGTGAACTCCTTTACATAGTCACAAATGCTCCCCGATTGCTTGAGCCTTTGCAAACGTACCCTCGCTTCATCTTCGGCATTCTCCAGGTAGAATTGCCTTTTAAGCTCCTTCTTGAAGTCATCGAAGGTAGTCATGGTGCACGTGCCCTTCTCCACGTCACTACGCCTTCTCCTCCACCAAAGCATAGCTGTGTCGGTGAGGTAAAGTGAGGCAGTTTGGATCTTTGCGGCCTCGTCCACGATTCCCACCGCGACAAGGTATTGTTCCAAGCCATACAAGAAGTTATCTACTTCTTTTGCATTGCGTGCACCCGCGAAGGTCTTAGGTTTGGGCACCTCGACCTTCCTAGATTCATAAGTGGTGCTAGGCCCGGCAGCCATGGCTCGCTTGCACAATGCAAGGTCACCTTGCAAGGCCTCGATTTGAGCATAAGAGTGAGCAAGCTCTTTATGGAAAGAGTCACGTACCTTCGAGAGCTCCCCCATTAGGAGATCGCGGATTTGCCCCATTTCCGCGTGCATGGTTTCCTCTAGCTTTACCATCATGGCCGTGTGGAGCTCGGCGTCCTCCGCCTCAAGGCCTTCGACTCGGTTGGTAAGGTCGTTCACTTGAGTGCTCACACCCACCACATTCTCCTCGATGTGGGTAAGACGGGTCTCCAAGCTAGAGATCATGTCCTTGGACTTGGCCCTAGGCCTTGTCTCACTAGGCTCAACCATCTCCTCGCGCCCTCGATGCTCATGCATGACCTCCGTGTCGGATGAGCTAACAGCTTGACTCTTGCCCGTTTTTGCCATATCCCGAGTCTCATAACTTGCTCTGATACCAATTGTCACAGACTTATTCTCACTATCGACGTCATTTTTGGTCCGGGCCGAAGTTGATTGGGCTTTCAAAGGCTCGTCGTGGATTGGAGTCGCCATCGGTCATTTTGGATTGGGTATGACCAAAAACCTGTAAAATTGGCCTACGTCTGAACCAGAGTCAAGTTGGGCTCGGGAGTCGGTTACGTGTGGGGAAGGTTATAGCACCCCCACAACGCCCAAAATTGGTACCTAGAGGGGTTGTGTTGTCTAAAAGGCTTCAAGGATAAGGTTAATAGCACTATTATACACGATGAGAATAAATCGAATAAATTAAAAAAAAACTAAGCATGCTAAAAAAATGATATATAAAAAAACAAATGGAAAATTAATATTTTGATTGAAGACCATAACCTTAATTCAAATCATAATTTATCTCAAATTAAGCGAATTATTAATCGAACATATCTTAAGACCAAATCGCATTATTCGCAAAATTTTAAGACCAATTTATAATTAAACTCAATTTTAAATCCAATTAAAAAAATTAATCGTCCACTTTAAAAAGTGAAAGAAAAAAATAACCAGGACAACCTAAGTGAATTATTCGTTCTTTAATCATCTAATTAATTATGGGAATTAAGGACCTAATTAAAAGAATTTAAATATTGAAGTTCATAAAAAAAAGAAACTAACTAAACCTAAAATATAAAGTGCCTAAAGTAAATGAGGGACCTAGGGCATAATTATCCCCTAAACTCACAAAAGTGAAATCATCAACCCACCTATGCGTGATTCAGCTTCCAAAAATGTGAGTTTCCAATGCGTGAGCTGTCAGGATTTTAAATTATTTAATTAAAAGTGAAATCACTTTGAATAGGCTTTATTTGGTTTCCCGTGCACTGTGAGCTGTCGTTATTAATGGGGTTTTAAATTTTTTTTCATTGCCCTAACAATATATGAGAAACATTTTCTTTTATCTCTGTTTCTATTCTCTCTCGACCCACACCGCCGCCGTCACCGGTGTAGCTCCGACGACAGTGAGTATATAAAAATAATACCTTTTTATCTATTCTTTCCCTTGAACTCAAATCCGGTATTAATTTTCCCAAAAAACGAATATATTCAAATAGATCTGAATTTTTGTTTTACCTCTCGATTTCGAAATCCCACCGTTGGATTGCGTTGATTCTCGAATATGTTGGTCTACTACTGTCTGCGAACCTTTTCACCGTTCGGATTTCTCAACCACTGCTTCTTGCGCCGGCAATCGATGGTAGATGGTACTATCTCTTTTCCCGACTTTATTCGAACTGCTTTTCTTTGTTTCGACTGAGTACTTATCTCCCGTTTTTTCTCTGCCTTTCCTCCCTTTTTCTCAGATTCTCGGCGTTCTTATTTATAGCCCAAGACTAGGGTTTTTTCAAGTCTTTTCTTCCCGGATTCCTAGGGAAACCGTTGGGATAAGCTGGAATGTATGTGTAGAGCGCAAGAAACGGGATTGCTGAGCAAGTAGATGAGTCCTCGTGGCCATGGACTCTTACGGGCGGCGGACTAAGGTTTTTTAGGGTTTTTTTATTTTCACATTATTATTTTTTTTTTGAATTTTCCGTAACTTTTTGGTTTTTTTTCTTTTTCCTTGTTTTTTATTTTATTAAGCCTGTTGGACCATATGTTAGGCCCTAAAAAAATTGGTGTGTACAGCTGTCCCTTATTTCTCATTGCTCGAATGAGAGGAATGAAGCAAAGACCAGAAACAACAATTTTTCCAGTGATGATGTCATTCTCTTTTGGAGGCGAATTATGGCACTCCCTCTTGGAGGCGATTAACAACATTCCTTCTTGGAAGCATACATCGGCATTTCATTTTGAAGGCCATTGATGACACTTCATCCTGAAAGCGATTGGTGGCACTTCATCTTGAAGGCGATTGGTGGCACCTCATCTTGAAGGTACTTCATTTTGAAGTCAATCGGTGGCACTTCATCTTGAAGGCGATTAGTGGCACTTCATCTTGAAGGCGATTGGTAGCACTTCATTTTGAAGGCGATTGATGGCACTTCATCTTGAAGGCAAATGGTGATACTTTATTTTGAAGGCGAATCATAGTATTCCCTCTTGGAGACGATTAACAACATTTCTTCTTTGAAGCATATAACGACACTTCATCTTGAAAGTAATTTGATGGCACTTCATCTTGAAGGCGATTAATGACATTCCTGTCAACCTGTCTTGATAAAAAATGCATGTGTTTCTAATGTATTCATCTTACATGCAAAATGCTCCACTATTCTAAATGCATGAAAATTGCATATATTTTAAGTTCTGAATTTATTTTCGTCGTGATCGAAGTCCTTGTACTTTTTCTGTCTGCCTCGTATCGTGCCTCTTGAATTCGTTCCTTTCCATTTATCCAAGAATAGTGTTCATGAGCATTTTCTAGCCTTATTATGTTCTAAAATATCTTTTCGAGTAATACATCGAACATCAAAATATGTTGTAAACCCCCTTAGGTAGAGCAACGAGATTACCAATCAAAAGAATGCACAAATGTCCCAAATGACAAGTACAAGGAAATGCAAGGTAACAAATATATATATTATTGAACGAAAATGGTCTGAGCCTTGACAGATGATAATCAAACGTCTAAGACAACAAAGGGAAACAAAAACAAAAGAAAGATGGGGAAAAAAAGAAAAAATGCCCCTAAATATCAATTGCGAGGACTCAATTGCTACTTCGCTCAATGATCTTTTTGAATATGACCTCTTCCCAGTAAAGTTTGAGCTCTTGGACCACATATGAAGGCATGTAGATTTTCCCTTGATCATACTTGGACTATTCTTGAGCTTTTAACCCTTGAATCTTCTGTTGATTCTCAAACGCCCTTTCGGGTTTTTACCTCTGGGCTTTTTTTTTACCAATAGGGCCCTTTCGGGTTTTCACCTCTTGGCTTTTCTTTTTCTTTTTTCTTTTTTACCAATAGGGCCCTTTCGGGTTTTCACCTCTTGGCCTTTCTTTCTTTCTTTCTTACTCTTTTTTTACCAACAGGGCCCTTTCGGGTTTTCACCTCTTGGTATGTCATGAATTCAAGCATAATACTTCTTCACTGAGTCAGAATTCAAAGGACTGGATAACTCGTTCCCATCCATCTCGGTTAGGATTAATGCCCCACCAGAAAAAGCTTTTTTCACAACAAACGGCCCTTCCCAATTTGGCGTCCATTTTCCTCGAAAATCCCTCTGCGTAGGCAACCTCTTTTTTAGAACTAAATCCCCTTTTCGAAACGTTCTTGGTCGGACTTTTTTATCGTGAGCTCGAATCATTCGCTTTTGGTACATCTGGCCATGACAAATTGCTTTCAATCTTTTTTCTTCTATCATATTCAACTGGTCATATCTAACTCGAATCCATTCAGCTTCGTCCAACTTAAGTTCCATTAAGACTCGAAGAGATGGAATCTCAACCTCAATCGGTAATACTGCCTCCATTCCGTAAACTAAAGAATATGGAGTTGCCCCCGTAGATGTTCGCACTAATGTACGATACGCTAGCAAGGCAAAAGGTAATTTCTCATGCCAATCCTTATATGTTATTGCCATTTTCTCCACAATCTGCTTGATATTTTTATTGGTTGCTTCTACGGCCCCATTCATTTTTGGGCGATAAGGTGCTGCTTTATGATGCTTTATCTTAAACTGCTCACACACTTCCTTCATCATTTGGTTGTTTAGATTTAAAGCATTGTCAGAGATAATTCTGTCTGGTAGACCATATCGACAAATGATTTCCTTTTTTAGGAACTTGCATACTGTCGACCTGGTTACATTGGCATATGAAGCAGCTTCCACCCACTTGGTAAAATAATCAATCATCACAAAAATGAAACGATGCATGTTTGATGCTTTTGGCGTAATCGGTCCGATCACATCCATGCCCCACGCTGCAAATGGCCATGGAGACGTTATAACATGAAGAGGTGAAGATGCCGCATGAATTTTATCTCCATAAATCTGACATTTATGGCATCTCTGAGCAAAGTTGACGCAATCTTCTACCATAGACAGCCAATAATAACCCAACCTCATAATCAGCCTAGACATACTAAGGCCATTCGCATGAATTCCACAAATTCCCTCATGAACTTCCTCAATAATCTTTTTTGTCTCATGATTTTCTACACATCTGAGCAGCGTTTGGTCGCTCCCTTTTTTGTATAGAATTTCTCCGTCAAGGACGTACCCTGCAGCCATTCTTCGAATTGTTCTTTTATTCACATCATTTGCCCCCTCAGGATATTTTTGATACTTGATATATTGTAGAATATCGTAGTACCAAGGGTGATCATCTACCTCATCTTCGATGGTATAACAACTAGCGGGTGAATCATAAATACTCATTTGTATGGGCATTATATCATCTTCTTTATTTGCTTTAAACATAGAAGCCAAAGTTGCCAATGCATCAGCCATTTGGTTATCTTCTCGGGGAAGGTAATGGAAAGATATCTCCTCGAACTCTTTTATCAATTCAAGGGCGAGTTTTCGGTACTCAATCAATTTTGCATCTTTAGTTTCCCAGTCTCCACGAAGTTGATAAACCACTAACGACGAATCGTCGTATGCTTTTAGGACTTTAATTTTTCGCTGGATTGCCGCACGAAGTCCCATTATACACGCTTCATATTCCGCCATATTGTTGGTACACTCAAAATTCAGTCGACCCGTAAATGGATAATGATTCCCTTTGGGAGACACTAAAACTGCCCCAATTCCATGCCCAAATGCATTTGAAGCTCCGTCAAAATTCATTTTCCAAGGTTTCATGCCATTTGGTTCCTCTTCATTAGCAGTTAAGCACATTAGGTCTTCATCAGGAAACTCAAAACTCAAAGGTTCATACTTAGAAGAAGCACGACTAGCTAAAAAGTCCGCAATGGCGCTACCTTTGATGGCTTTCCGATTTACATACTCAATATCATATTCAGAGAGTAAAATTTGCCATCGAGCCATCCTTCCTGATAAGCCTGGCGATTCCATCATGTATTTTATTGGATCTAGTTTTGCAATCAACCATGTTGTGTGGTATAGCATGTATTGACGAAGCCTGCGAGCCGTCCAGACTAATGCGCAACATAATTTCTCGATAGAAGAGTATCTCGATTCACAATCGGTAAATTTTTTGTTGAGGTAGTAGATAGCTCGTTCTTTTCTCCCAGTTTCATCGTGTTAGCCCAATACACAACCCATAGAGTTTTCAAATACAGCTAGATACAAAATCAAAGGCTTGCTTGATACAGGAGGAACTAATACATGAGGTTTTGACAAATATTGCTTAATTTTATCAAAGGCCTCTTGACATGTTGAGTCCCATACGCCTGTATTATGCTTCCTTAAGAGCCGGAAAATGGGATCACATTTATTGGTTAATTGAGAGATGAACCGAGAAATATAATTTAAACGACCTAAGAAGCCTCGAATTTCCTTTTGAGTACGTGGAGGCGGAAGCTCTTGGATAGCCTTGATTTTATCAGGATCTACCTCAATACCTCGCTTGCTAACAATAAAACCCAACAATTTGCCTGAAGCAACTCCGAAGGTGCATTTTTCCGGATTTAGCTTCAATTGAAATTTCCTCAAACGTTCAAAGAGTTTTATAAGATTTGTGATGTGTTCTTCTTATGTTCGAGACTTGGCGATCATATCATCCACATAAACTTCTATTTCTTTATGCATCATATCATGGAACAATGTCACCATGGCCCTTTAATATGTTGCCCCTGCATTTTTCAAACCGAAAGGCATCACTTTGTAGCAAAATGTGCCCCATTCTGTTACAAACGCAGTTTTCTCCATGTCGTCGGGATACATTTTGATTTGATTGTAGCCGGAGAAACCATCCATAAATGAGAACAAGTGGTGTCTTGATGTATTGTCTACCAACGTGTCTATATGTGGTAGAGGAAAATTATCCTTAGGACTAGCACGATTAAGATCTCGATAGTCAACACACATTCGCACCTTTCCATTTTTCTTTGGTACCGGAACAACGTTAGCTACCCATTCTGGATATTTGGCCACTTGCAAAAATCCAGCATCATATTGTTTCTTTACTTCCTCTTGTATCTGAAGTAACATATCTGGCTTCATTCTTCTGAGCTTTTGTTGTACAGGCTTGCATTCTAGCTTCAACGGAAGTTCGTGTGTTACAATATCTGTATTTAATCCTGGCATATCCTAGTAGGTCCAGGCAAACACATCCTTGAATTCTTGAAGTAGGGAGATGAGTTTGTCTCTTGTATCTGAAGATATGAAAGTACCGATCTTTATCTCTCTCTTGTCGTCCTGAGTTCCCAAGTTCACTGTGTCCATTGGTTCTTGGTGAGGAAGAATTTGTTTATTCTCATGCTCAATTAGTCTAAGTAGATCAGGAGACAATTCATGTTCCTCATAGTTGTCGTCAGACTCATACTCTCCTAAGCATATAGTCTGTTCAAAGTTGACTTTTGAGCTCGAAGCAATGTCATTCGTGCAATTAATATCTAAAGGCCTGCAAATGTGTAAGAGGAAATATATATATATACAAGGCACAAGAAAGGGAAGTGTTGAATGTTTTAATGAAATGGGACAAGTGAACAAAAGAAAAGAATGTACAAACAATGAGACCAGATTGAAAGGGAAAATGCATTCATTTATTGAATTGATAAACTGATGCCTAAATGGGGGCCCTTACAATAAATCCCCACTACTTTCGGGCTTAAGTAGCGGGGCAAGTTTCGAGCATTACTCTTATAAAGATTTAAAAATAATGGGGAGTTCAACAGCGGTCCAGTTATCCAAGACACAACCCGGAGGACACGGGCGAATTTTTGACCGATTTTTTGCGATTTCTTCCTCTTCCCCTATAGCATTTATGCTCAGTTCTTCGAACCTCTCTGGAGGCACCACTAGGATTTCCTTTTCAGAATGAATGTGTCCCCCGAACACAAAGGTTTCAGAAATATGGGGAAATACCATCAATTCCCCTTCGATATTCTGGCCAATCAGTCTGGCCCTTCTCTTTGCTCTTATTTTCAAAATTTGCTTCATCTTTTGACGTGGATTTAGTTGGAATCCAATACCGCTTCGATCATACTTCAGAAATGGTTGTATCGTCGTATGCATCCCTTGCAAATATTTCCCAAGTCCTTTTCCTGATTTGGTTCCTTTCCCAACGGTGAGTTGTATTCCCATCATAGTATTCTTTGAGAGTTTGGGTTTTGGGATCTTATTTCCCTCAGCAACAAAAGTAGCATTCACGAATTCGAGTGATCGAAATGTACACTCGACTGCATTTTCATCCACATCAATGTATGGAGTCTCCGTTGATGCAGATGCAATGATATCGTCTTCAGCGCTAACGCTTACAAGGCGCCCGTCAATTGCAAACTTAACTTTCTGGTGAAGCGTTGAAGGTACTGCTCCGGCCGCGTGAATCCATGGTCGTCCCAATAGACAATTATAAGCAGGTGTGATGTCCATAACAATAAATTCTACGTTATAGGTAGCTGGACCAATCAAAAGTGGGATGTCAATCTTCCCCATGACTTCTCTCCTGGTTCCGTCAAATGCCCTTACGGTTGTATGACAAGGTCTCATGTGAGCCTTATCCACTGGAAGCCTATTTAATGTGGTCATGGGCATGACATTCAAAGCAGATCCATTGTCGACCAGAACATGAGGTAGTATATGTCCATTGCAATAGGTAGTTATGTGCAATGCTTTGACGAACCCCGTACCTTCGAGAGGAATTTCATCCTCGCTAAAAGAGATGAAACTGTCGGCATGCAGATTATTTACCAATCTATCCAACTTATCCACTGAAACATCATTTGGGACAAATGTTTGGTTCAACACTTTTAGCAAAGCATTTCTGTGGGGCTTTAAACTCAGCAACAAAGATAACACAGATATACGACCTGGTTCTTTGTGTAATTGTTCAACCACACTGTATTCGCTATGCTTGATGAACTTCAGGAATTCACGTGCTTCTTCCTCTTTTACAGGTTCATTAATTTCTAGTTTTTCTCCTATCAGTGGGAACTTGCCCTTTTGCTCAACATCTCTTATCTCTACCGATTTTACAATTTCAGGAGAGTAACATCTTCCACTTCGAGTGAAGTTCCCAACTCCACTAATTCCTGCAGCCGCAATTTCAGAATCCTCTTTTCCTGTAACAGTCATGTTACAACCATAAATCCATGGCACTTGTTGATTACTCTTGTATGGGAAAGGAGAAGGAGTCTCAATCACCAATCGAGGCAGAGGCTTCTCTAATTCCTCTTCGTGCATTCTAGGCCAATTAATCACAAAAGGTCGTCTGGCTTCATCACTCTTTTTGGACGATTGTCCATCCACAGTAAAAACATCCCTAACTTCTTGACTCTTTTCGAAGAACTCTATTTCTTTATTGTCCATCAGTTTCTGGACAATCTTTCTAAACTCATCACAATGTTGAATCTCATGATCCACATCATCGTGGAATTCACAGTAATCACCTTTACTAGTCATAACAGCTCCACGGTTAGAACTCACCAATCCTCTTTCTGCCAGTTTCTTCCAAACCCACTTTAACGGTGATTGCACTTCAGATAGTCGTGTCTTAATCTTAAACTCACCACCTCTCATCCCAGCGTTAACCTTTGGTTCTTCATGTGTCGGCAGAGGGTTATTAGCGACATTTGGCCCCTCTGGTGTGTTGAATTAAAGGATATTTTGATTAAACAAACTCTGAACCCTTCTTTTGAGAGCTAGACAATTTTCGATTGTATGACCAGGGATTCCAGCATGGAATTCACAATATGCAGAAGGATCGTGCCATTTTGGGTATGGTGGTTGCAACGGTGTGAGAAAGACGGGGGATATCAATCGTTCTTCCAATAATTTAGCATACAACTCTTTGTAAGAAATTGGAATAGGTGTGAAAGATTGTCTTTCTGTATTAGTCCTTGGTGGCTTGGGCCCTCCTTGCGGTTGTTTTTCTTGATTTGGAGAGGTTGTAGTGGGTTTCGAATATCCTGTACGGTACACAAATTGTGGTGATGATTGATATCTGGGGTATGGATGTCCATTATCTCCCACAACATTAATTTTATTCTCTTTCTTTTTGGTATACGATTTTTTTGAAGTCTCGAAACTGTTAAGTTTCCCGCTTTTAATAGCACGTTCAATTGCTTCACCTGTTGTCACTAGATCAGCAAAGTCTCTAGTGGTATTACCAACAAGCTTCTCATAATATATTGACTCCAAAGAATCAATGAAGAGGGTCGTCGTCTCTTTCTCAAGTAATGGTGGTTGGACTTGTGCAGCCATGTCCCTCCAACGATGAGCATATTGTCAGAACGTTTCATTGTGCTTTTTTTCCATGTTTTGGAGCGTCAAATGATCAGGTACCATGTCCAGGACATGCTTGTATTGTTCTTTGAAAGCACGTGCTAAATCCCTCCATGTGCTAATTTGGGCCCTATTCAACTGATTATACCACCGCATGGCGGACCCAGCTAAACTATCCTTAAAGCAATGAATTAACAACTTATCATCATTCCCGTACCCCGTCATTTTATGGCAAAGCATAGTAAGGTGGGCATTAGGACAGCTCGTGCCATCAAATTTCTCGAATTCTGGCACTTTGAATTTTGGGGGTAAAATCAGATCATGGACCAAGCTCAGGTCCATTACATCTGTCCCAATGAAGGCATCAGTACCTTCCATAGCTTTGATTCTTTCTTCCAAGCACTTGAACTTGTCATCATTTATACCAAAAAGTTTGGGTTGCACTTTCTTCAATTTTTCCAACTCATCAGGGTCATCAAAATTTGGGATTTTTTGTTTGATTGGGCTTCCCCACATGTTTGAACCAGAAGGGCCTTGAATATTTGTTTGGTTATGGACATTTGATTTTAGCCCGCCAGCAGAGAACACAAACCGAGGATGCGTTTCTTTTGATCCAAAAGGTAAAGATGATGAGTCTTCCTCGTGAACTTCATGAGCTTTTCCTTTTTCAGCGTTTGTTGCCTTGGATAACAACTGTGACAGCTTATCCTCTAACTTGCTTAGAAGAGTCTCTTGACTTTTTCCTATGTCGTCTCTCAAGCCCTTTACATCCTGAATGACTTGTTCTTGAAATTTTTCTAGCTTCTGGAGTCTCTCTTCCATTTTTCTAGCCTTGAATCGCGTGTAGTGAGGATGGTCGCTTTGATCGTCCTTCGTTTCCAGTATCACTAATATTGAACTCCCACGGATTAGTGTTTTATTTAATGTTAATGCATATGAAACACATTGTATAAATGTAATGTGTAATGATGAATGCAAGAATGAATGCAACTAGGTGTTGGTTAGAAAAATTAATAGGATAGAAGAATATTCGCACAAACCGAGAAAAAAACTTTTATTAAATAACTGAAAAGAATCATCTATCCACCAAAAATAAGAAGAAAAAGAAAAAAAATCATCCACTAACATCCACAGATAAAATATAATATCCCAAAAAACATAAAGAAAGAAAAAAAAATCTCCAATCAACGTTTTTAATGACATGAAAACAAAAACAAATTAACACCAAACTCGACGGTATGGCTTAGCTTGATCTCCCAACTTCTCAACTTTTCCCAAAAACTTCTTCCATTCATTTGCAAAGTGTGTCGAGGAATTGATCCAAAACTTCAACAACCTTGCTTCCTTGGCCAAATCGGTGATGTACTCAGCTGTCTTCCGGATCTGAATGAGCATTTCCCTCATCAAGTCTTCTCTCACCTTGATATCACCCCTTGCAAACCAAAGTCGTAGGTCCCACTGTTCCTCGCTAAGTTTAGATTCCCTTTCCATAGCATCTATCAAGTCCCTGTGTTGTTGCAGTGAACTTTCTAATGTTGTTACCAACTCCTTCAAATTCTCATTTTCAACTTGCGCCTTTTCAAGCTCAATCACCGAGTCTTGTTGTTGGTAGATTTGAAGAATCCCTTGCAGAGATGCAAGATGTTCTTGCAGTTCTTGGTTTTGAGCGCGACTAGCCATGAGATCATTAAAGATTGTCGTATTTGTCTGTTGGGCTGCTTGCAAATTAACTGTAAGTTCTTCCACTCGATTTTCTTTGGTTTTCAATAGCTTCATACAACGCTTCATATCGTTCTCCAGATCACGAATCTCTTGCTCCCATTCTTGTGGAGTTTTGTGCAAGTTGGCGTTCCTTATCTTCTCCTGAAGTCCCCTATAGCCCCCTTGTAGGTCTTTTAAATCTGCACTCGCAATGCTCGGCTTCTTTTCAAACCCCTTTGATTGACTTTTAAAATATGTAGCATTGTACTCTAGCTCTTCGTTTTTTGCTTCTAGCTCAGCAATCCTTTTATTCAGCGCCTTCTTCTCCTCCTCACACTCTTGTCTAACTATATCAGCTTCAGTAGGCATTTCTCTGAATCGTTCCTCTAAAGTTGGAGCATTCCCTTGGCTAGGTGGTGGGATGTTGCACTTTTTCCTCCTTGTCCTCCAAATTTGGTAATCCGAAGTAAGCCTTAGAGGTCCAAATCTGGCTTGGTATGGGTGAGGCCAAGCTCTGGCTATCTCAAGAATTTGCTTTTTAGACTTCTCTCTCGAAGATGAACTCACACAACCCTAATCCCCTCGTGGCTGGGACAAATTGTAATGATCCATATTGCCTTGATACCAATAGAGGAGCATATCCAGTTGCACCCCAGATACCGATAAGAGGGACCCAATCAAAGGCACCACACTTGTACAAGATATAATTGTAATCCAACCAATAAACCCACCAAGTAATGTCCTCCAACCTCAGGTCTCGCAAGATTGATTCCCATTCTCCCGACGTTTTTTTCCTTTTTTGGCTCCTATGTTAAGAACTCCCGTAGTGGTGAATATTGTGGAGTATGTACGCGTCTGGACAACTTCCTCTTGGCTCCCAAGTGACTTTGCATCCATACGGTGAGGAGTTGTGCACATCCTATAAAATATACGCCTTCATGCCTTTTGAGGAAATTAAGGGATCGAAAGGTCTCTGCCAAGATAGCCGGAACTGGATTAAGGCTTGAATCGAGCTCTCCAAATAAATCTATCACTGATGCTTCAATGTGTCCAGCTACTTTAGGAAAAATGATCAAGCCATAAATCCCTAAGGCAAATATATCAACCTGCTTTCTCGGATCAGGGTGAGAATGGATCAATCCCCGAAGTCTATCCCAGGCGATGGCTTTACTTCCCCCTTTGCCTTGAAACTGGGCTTCCACCCATGACATGCTAGTCCCAGTCAAAGTCATAAGCTTCTCCTTGTATGTCTTAGGTTGAGCCCCTTTCACATAAATTTCGAACTCATGCACCTTCCTTAGATGGAGCAGTGCCGCATACTCTTCTATCGTCAGGGTCATGTCTTCCCCATTGAATGTGAAGCAGTTGTATAAAGGGTTCCAAAATTGCGCCATAGCCCGTATCAGCCCTTTATCTACGTGTACTTGCAACAAATAGGCTATGTCTCCATATGCGTCATACAACATTTGCCTCTGATCAGTCTTCCACTGGCCCCAAACCTCCGCTAATTCTTGAGTGTCGTTCTGCTTAAATTGAAGGTGAACGTATCCTGAGAATTGTTCATCCGGTCTTGCTAGTATACTATCGCCTCTCCTTCTCTGGGTGTTTTTTGACCATTTTCGAACATCATCATTTTTCTCCGATAAGCACTAAACACTTTTGGCCATGACGAAGGTTTTTCTATCGAATTAATTTAATAACCACACCCTTCTATGATGAAGATGATGCATGTGTACATAAACAATAAACACCCAAAGAAATTTGATTAGTGTCGCACAAATATAACAAATAATTAAATACAAAAAAAACATAATATGAATAGTAAAAAAAACAAAACAAAACAAAACACATGTTTATATATCAATGGGTGACACCTTAAGGTTTGAGTTCAGCATGGCTCTAACATGGGTGGGTTTCTACGGTTTGTTATATGAGGTTACGGTTCTAGACAGGGTACCCGAATTGTCCTCACTGACGCCTGCTAAGGCTAGTAAGGTCCCTAGTCCTCCCCCATTATAGGTTCTCAGGACCAGGTTCAACTCGAGGGGATGCACTTCCCTATGACCATACGGAGGTTACCCTCACGAAGCCATAGATCATATGTATCCCGGAGGCGACTACTATCACATACAAAGGTTAACCTCAAGAAGGAGCAGCGTTTTGCCCCAACTTAAACGGGACCAAGCTCGGGTAGAAAGCTCATGGAATGATGCAACACAACATGTACCCCTTTTTGTGTGGCTTGACTCTCTTGAATAGTCCCCAGCGGAGTCGCCAAGCTGTCGACGTCGTTTTTGGTCCGGGCCGAAGTTGATTGGGCCTTCAAAGGCTCGTCGTGGATTAGAGTCGCCATCGGTCATTTTGGATTGGGTATGACCGAAAACCTGTAAAATTGGCATGCGTCTGAACTGGAGTCAAGTTGGGCTCGGGAGTCGGTTACTTGTGGGGAAGGTTATAGCACCCCAACGCCCAAAATTGGTACCTAGAGGGGTTATGTTGTCTAAAAGGCTTCAAGGATAAGGTTAATAGCACTATTATACACGATGAGAATAAATCGAATAAATTAAAAAAAAAACTAAGCATGCTAAAAAAATGATATATAAAAAAAACAAATGGAAAATTAATATTTTGATTGAAGACCATAACCTTAAGTCAAATCATAATTTATCTCAAATTAAGCGAATTATTAATCGAACATATCTTAAGACCAAATCGCATTATTCGCAAAATTTTAAGACCAATTTATAATTAAACTCAATTTTAAATCAAATTAAAAAAAATTAATCGTCCACTTTAAAAAGGAAAGAAAAAAAATAACCAGGACAACCTAAGTGAATTATCCGTTCTTTAATCATCTAATTAATTATGGGAATTAAGGACCTAATTAAAAGAATTTAAATATTGAAGTTCGTAAAAGAAGAAACTAACTAAACCTAAAATATAAAGAGCCTAAAGTAAATGAGGGACCTAGGGCATAATTATCCCCTAAACTAACAAAAGTGAAATCATCAACCTACCTATGCGTGATTCAGCTTCCAAAAATGTGAGTTTCCAATGCGTGAGCTGTCAGGATTTTAAATTATTTAATTAAAAGTGAAATCACTTTGAATAGGCTTTATTTGGTTTCCCGTGCACTGTGAGCTGTCGTTATTAATGGGGTTTTAATTTTTTTTTCATTGCCCTAACAATATATGAGAACCATTTTCTTTTATCTCTGTTTCTATTCTCTCTCGACCCACACCGCCGCCGTCGCCGGTGTAGCTCCGACGACGGTGAGTATATAAAAATAATACCTTTTTTATCTATTCTTTCCCCTGAACTCAAATCCGGTATTAATTTTCCCAAAAAAACGAATATATTCAAATAGATCTGAATTTTTGTTTTACCTCTCGATTTCGAAATCCCACCGTTGGATTGCGTTGATTCTCGAATATGTTGGTCTACTATTGTCTGCGAACCTTTTCACCGTTCGGATTTCTCAACCACTGCTTCTTGCGCCGGCAATCGAAGGTAGATGGTTCTATTTCTTTTCCCGACTTTATTCGAACTGCTTTTCTTTGTTTCGACTGAGTACTTATCTCCCGTTTTTTCTCTGCCTTTCCTCCCTTTTTCTCAGATTCTCGGCGTTCTTATTTATAGCCCAAGATTAGGGTTTCTTCAAGTCTTTTTTTCCCGGATTCCTAGGGAAACCGTTGGGATAAGTTGGAATGTATGTGTAGAGCGCAAGAAACGGGATTGCTGAGCAAGTAGATGAGTCCTCGTGGCCATGGACTCTTACGGGCGGTGGACTAAGGTTTTTTTAGGGTTTTTTATTTTCACATTTTTTTTAATTTTCTGTAATTTTTTTGGTTTTTTTCTTTTTCCTTGTTTTTTTATTTTATTAAGCATGTTGGACCATATGTTAGGCCCTAAAAAAATTGGTGTGTACACTCACAAATTGATCCGTGCGGCGTTAGCAAGCGTCGATGATGCTAACCAGCATTGATCTCCCACGCAACGCAATGGCTAACAAAGAACACAAGAGAAGGCAAGAGAGTTTACAAGTAAAGAACTTGTATTAACTAAAGAAGGAAGCTTTACAAGAGAGCTTTACAAGTATGCTTAAGTGGCTAATTGCTTGAGTGAGTACAAAATGAAGGGGGTGACCCTATTTATAGGCTTCCACCTCCTCAATGGACGATTGAGATCGATTTGATCCAACGGTCCAAATGTTGCCTCCCAAAATATCTTCTAAGGGACTACACTATTCTAGAGTATTCTACATGTGTGTATACATATCTACACCTATCCAAAAGTTTCTAGAGAGTTTCAGGGTCTTCCGGAGTTGTCCCGAACTTTCCTGAGTCTTCCCGAGTCTTCTAGGTCCTCCCGGGTGTGTCTAGACTTGGATAGAACGTCCCGGACCTTTCTAGAACGTTGTGGCATGTCTCTAGAGGCTTCATGGCCGTCCTAGGCCCTTATAGTGCCGTCCTTGGTGCTTGTTTGCCTCAAAAGTGCCCAGGAGTGGTGAGAATCTTGGTTTGGATTTTAGGGGAAAACGGTGGGTTGTGACATTATAGAATCTTTGCGGGCTGAATTGAACATGTTATTGGAGCATAAAGAGGTTTTGGAGCCAAAAGACGTGCTCGCGTTGAATTATCCAAGATGAACGCGATACAAATTGTTTTCATGCTTCCACTATGTCTCGGAGACAAAAAGAATAAAATATCATCTCTCAAGACCGATGAGTACGGATCAAGGTGAATTAATGGTGATGGCCATGAACTTTTATAGCGACCTATTTACTAGTTTCGCCGGGGATTGTTTTGATTATGAGGTGAAGGGACTTTTTCCAATGGTTCCACGAGATCGTTTGGAAGAGTTGGTTATATCGATTACCAATGTGAAAATTTGGAGGGTCTTATTTAAGATGGCTTCTTTAAAATCACATGGGGGGTTGATGGAGTTCAACGTTTTTTTTCCAAAAAAAAAAAAATTTGGCAGGGGGGAATGTGATTTGTAGTTATATATGTGGGGGGTGTTTGAAGAGGATCAATAGCATGACAAACTTAATCGTACACTACTTGTCTTGTTGCCAAAGGTTAGTAATCTGAAATTCATCAGTAAATATCGGCCAACTAACCTTTGCGATGTGGTATATAAGGCGATTACTAAGGTGATTGTAAATAAATTGAAACATCTATTCTCTGTGTGTGGGTCTCTGAAAACCAAACAAGTTCCATTCCTGGACGTTCCATTGTGGATAATATCATTATCACACAACTTGAAAATGGTTGGATGTGTGTCACCCAATTCATTTTGGGGGGCTCAATTTTTGAAATTTAGAGAAGCAAAATGGCACGTTTCTTATGAAAATTGCGTTTAATTTGTTGGCTAAAAGGGATCAATTATGGGTCAGGTCTCTCCGTGCAAAATACAAATGTTCAAAAGGTATTCCGACACTGCTGCAGGATTGAAATTGCTCCAGGTTGTGGAAAGGTCTTGCACTTATATGGACAAATGTTCGGAAAAAAATATTAATTGGTGTATTGGAGATGGTAAAAAGGTTGGTTTTTGGTTTGATGCATGTTAGATGATTGTGGATCTCTGATTGAACATGTTACGGTTGTAGGTGCGATTAAATTACAAAGAGTGACTATTGCGGATATGGTTGACCATTGTGGGAATTGGCACTAGCTGTTGTTTCAACAGATTTTGCCACTGAATATCTTATTGCGGCAAAAAAGGAACCTTTGTAGTCTCATAGCATTGATGTTGTGGGATGAAAAATATGGGAGGGTCGTCAGTTTACTGTTAAATCCACATATGAAATGCGAATAAGACCAAGCAGCAGCATCCCTGAATCTGTTTGGCAAGTTATTCATAGATATCGGGATTTGCAATGCGTGAAGATGTTTTTGAGTTTGCATGTTTGATCTATTCAGATCCATCGGAGGATATCGATCATGTGTTTCGCCTATGCCCATTGGCCATGTCGGTATGGATTTTTCTTATTAAAGGAGATCGGTTAAATGAGTATATTTCCATGGATTTTAAAACATAGATCGAGATGAATATTATGAACCCTCAACACTATGTTGAGAACGTAGAGGATTGGAATGTGTTATTCGACTCTATCATTTGGAATCTCTACCTCCACCCAAATTCAGTTGTGTTTGATTATCTCTTGGACAATAATCGATCATTGCTAAAGCGTAGTCGGCATCTAAAGGAGGTCATGTGCATAGTGTAACAATGGAGAGTCGCCACCAATCCTTTATTTTACTTTAGGTGAGATTGAATCACTTGAATATCCGATTATTTTAATAAAATTTATTTTTATCGTTTTTTATTAAAACAACGAGTTTCAATCATAGACTTTATTGAGATAGGTAAACCAAGAGGACTCCCCCTGAGAACCGTATATGAGAATTTCATCTCGTACAGCTCAAACAAAAACACCCAAGTAATACAAGTAATAGCTGAAACGGATATGCAATAGAAAGTTTGAAACTTCTTAATCTTTTCATTCAATTTTATCTGAAGACACAAAATAGTAAAAATCCGAAAGCTCTTTTTTGTAGTTGTAATTATAATGCCAAAAAATCAAGTCAGCGTATTCATCATTATGTTGAGCGTTACAGGCCTCTTGAATCTTCTATTTACCTACTTACTTTGCTTTGATTTGTTATTTTATGGAATGTGACTTTATTCTTGTTTTCTTTATTTTTACTAGGAATTCTCTTGTTGACCCTGTGAATCAATTGAAACTCCAGATTCATACCAGAACCGCGATTGGGTCTGCAAAATCAGAAAAACAAGTTTGAGAGTCGGTTATGTGTGAGGAAGGGTAAGCATCCCACAACGCTCAAAAATTAGTACCTAATCGATTACATGTTATTTTAACGATGGAAATTATGAATTCGAATTTAACTTAGAAATTATAATCCCTTAAAATATTTAAAAGATTATTTCTTTAAGCAAAAGAAATATGCACCCCTACGCTTGGGGCATAATCTACGTTAGATTCCCGACTGAAAGAAATCTATTTTGAAAATAAAAGAACATACCAAAAAATAAAAGAACATTGTAAATAATTCATACAAAGATATTTATTACAAAAAGTCGATATTAAAATAAATATAAAGATTAAGATCAAAATACACCCTACTAAAAGCTCGAATGAAGAACTTCGACCGACCTCTAGCAAGATCTTCACATCATCTAGCCATAGAAACAACGACCCGAACAAATCTTAGCAAGACCATCGAAAGGGTATCGGTGAAAGCACTGCTCTCGAACCGAAAGGGCACTGCCCTTATTTGCGCCATTTCCATGGCTTTTGCCATTTTCATTTGTGTCTTTTGATGCCTCCCTCCTACGCCTTTTATAAGCAGATGGGGGGAGCTGAGTTGTAAAGATTGTGGGGACGTGGGTGTCTTGAATGGCACCCACGCAATTTTGCTCCTTCTTTATTTTTATTTTTATTTTTATTTTTTACTTTATTATTTTTTTGCTTTTTTTATAATAATATTCGAAATAAAAAAATAAATGGTTATAGCCCGGACATAAAATGGGTATGACAGTTGCCCCTCTTTGCTCATTGTTGTGTAACAGGAATAGAGCAAAGACAAAAGAATAATCATTTTATGTTCAGTCGAGTATGAGTTCTTCCTCTGGCCACCGCTCCTTCTTGAACTTCGCTTGGTCTGCTCGATCGCTCTTGTAGGCGAAGTCTTCAAAATGGAATGATCCATCAGGGAGAGAATCTTCAAACTACGGAGACCCATGCGGGAAGCAAAATAAGTTCGGCTTGTTACGACTTTGACAACGACATAATACCTAGAGAAAAATTGACCTAGCTGCAACTCTGATGAAGAAGCAAGCTCTACAAAGCTTGATTCGGCTGCAACACTGGCGACGAAACAGGAACGGAGGACGAACGTTCTGATAGTTGTTCCGGAAAATACCTTCTATTTAGCTCCTAGACTTCTTTTGTATTTTTCTCAAATGCACAGGGATCAACGGTTTTGATTTGCCTTTACCAGTAGCCGTTTGCTCCGGGCTAGCTGTATCATTCCCTTGGGTACAATTAGTTTATACCAATCATGAGATTGGATTTTTCTAAAAGATTTATTTTCTTTTGACCATTCGTGAAAATGGATTTTCGATGGACATTTGAATTGTCTATTGTCTTAAACTTTACCGTGTTTAAGCACGTTGTGCCGATATTTCTATCGGACTTGCCAAAAATGGCTTTGATCCTTATGGGAGGATGAAACTAAGAAATTCATGTTTTAAGAAGAACTATCCTTATGGAAGGATGAAATTAAGAAATTCATGTATTAAGAAAAACGATCCTTATGGAAGTATGAAATTAAGAAATTCATATTTTAAGAAAAACGATCCTTATGGAGGGATAAAATTAAGAAATTCTCGTTTTAAGAAGAATTATCCTTAAGAAAGGATGGAATTAAGCAATTCCTTTTGTATTTTTCCCAAATGCACAGGGATCAACAGTTTTGACTTGCCTTTATCGGTAGTCGTTTGCTCTGGACTAGCTGTACCATTTCCCTGGGTACAATCAATTTATACCAATCATGACATTGGATTTTTCCAAAGGATTTATTTTCCTTTGACCATTCGTAAAAATGAATTTTTGATGGACATTTGAATTATCCATTGTCTTAAACTTTTCCGTGTTTAAGCACGTTGTGCCGATATTTTTGTCGGACTTGTCAAAATAGCTTTGATTCATCTCCAATTCTGACGAAAGAACAAGATCTGACAGACATTTCTCTCTCTCTCTCTCTCTCTCTCTCTCTCTCTCTCTCTCTCTCTCTCTCTCTCTCTCTCTAAGTGACGAGATAGATTTGAAAATCAGTAATTTTTTGACCAAGCTATAGCACTGACAAAGAGGCATGGTCTGAAATCATTTTGATCCAGCTACAACACCGACGAGGAGGCAAGACCAGGAATTGATCGAGCTACGACACCTGACGAAGAGGCACGGTCTGAAGTCATTTTGATCCATCTACAACACTGACGAGGAGGTAGGATCAAGAGTTGTTTTGATCCAGCTACAACACTAACGAGGATGCAGTATCAAGAGTTCGATTTTGATCAAGCTACAACCCTAACGAAGAGGCATGATCTAAGAGTTCAATTTTGATCAAGCTACAAATCTGACGGAGAGGCATGATCTGAGAGTTCAAATTCGATCAAGTTACAACCCTAACGAAGAGGCATGATTTGAGAGTTTGATCTACTACGGCTTTATCATCGTAGTGTAATCTGGATTTTGGTCTAGTCGCACCTATTACGACGAAACTAGACATGGAAAAATAATTGGCCTGCCGCGACTCTGACGAAGCGGCATGATCTGAGGTTTTATCTACTACGGCTCTATCGTCGTAGTGTAATCTGAATTTTGATCTAGTCGCACCTATTACGGCGAAAGTAGACCTGGAAAAACAATTGACCTGTCGCGACTCTGACGAAGCGGCATGATCTGAGGTTTGATTTGCTACAACACTGGCGAAGAAATATGATCTTTGAAGATAATTTGTTGACCTGTTGCACCATGTTACGGGTGAGATGGGACCTGTCAAGGATGTTGGATCATTTGTTCCTTCTTGATTGAAGACGTCATGCCATATCTTTATATTTGTTCCAATTCTTCGAGTCAAGGCCGTTGGAATTTATTGTTTCTTTCTGGTTGTAGATGTCAGACCTGTAAAAAAAAATTCCTTAAGAAAGGATTATATATCTTTAAGAAAATATTGAGTTAACTTAAGAAAAGATCCAATTTTTTAAGAAAAAAACATCCTTTATGAAAGGGTTGAATTTAAAAATTCATATTTTTTAGGAAAGTGTCCTTGAGAAAGAATGCAAATTTTGAGAAAAAGGTATCCTTGTGGGAAGGATGGAATTAAAAAATTCTTGTTTTGAGAAAAATTATTCTTAAGAAAGGATTGAATTAAGATATTCTTATTTTGAGAAAACTTGTTCTTATGAAAGAATGGAATTAAGAAATTCCGATTTTGAGAAAAATTGTCCTTATGAAATGATGGAATTAAGAAATTCCTAGTTTGGAAAAAAATTGTCCTTAAGAAATGATGGAATTAAGAAATTCTGAGTTTGAGGAAAAAGAATCCTTATGGAAGGATTGGATTAAGAAAATTTTACTGAGCAGTGAGTGCAAAAATTAGTTTCTGGCAATTTATGCAAATGAAATGTATGTGCATGCTTTTGTGATGATGCAAAGATGCATGGAATTTTTGTCGGAATGCTTCTCAGGTTGGTCTTCTGATTTTTGTTCAAAATTTGCCCCAGCAAAAGTTTGCCCCCCATGCTTCATTGTCCTCATTCTTTTCTGGATAAGCTGAATGATCCCGATGTCATCTCTATTTTTTTCTCTTTTCCAGGGAAATTGACTTGGCTCACCACCACTGACAGAGGCGAGATCAGAAAAAGTTGATTATGGAGCTTCATGGCATGGAGTTATGACCCTGAAAATGGAACATTAGTTAGTGATTTGTTCGAAAAAAATTTACCATTTTTACCTAGATGTACGAGCTTTTTGCGTATTCAACCTCTTTCAGGGCTAAAGGTTCTTCATCATCTTGTTGCCCCCACATTTGAGGTCTTCGGTCTCTTTCCTGGACTTGTTTAAGACAAAAATATGTTATTGATGTACCTAACTTTGTGCTTAATGCATGTGTCTAGCCTAAATGCATATAGATAATGTATGATGATGGATATGTGAATGAGATTCCATTTTACCCCTCAAATGGATGCCCCTGACTCTCTGCTAGTCAGTTTTTTGCTTCTAATTAAGTAGTGTTCAGTGTCTTGTATGTGAGGATGCCCCAACTTCCCTTGGTTCGATCATTTTTTGAATTACCTCCTCGGGTGAATGCCTCAACATTTTGTCTAAGACTGCTCTTGAAGCGAACTCGAAGCTCGAAGTATGATTTTGCCTTTTCTCAAAGGGCTTCCACTGTTATTGTGAACGCATTATGTTGCCCCCCGGTCGGGTCTATAAATTTGTTGTGGGTTCATGTCAGCTCATTATTTTCGGCTTTGGCGAAGTGCTACAGACAATAATTAATGTAGTCTTCTAGGGTGCAAAATTCTGTCTTGGCATCAGAGGCTCGCTCCCTAAACTCGTCGAGGAATGCTCTCAGATTGAGGCCTTGTAGAGGCATGATGTCTATATGAGCACCGAGGTTATTTGAAAATGCCCCTGGACCGGGCTCTTGCATGACGTGACTTTGTTTTATTAGGTATTTGTTGACATGGGGCATCCTTGGGACTGGTTTCAAAATTTTGAAATGCATGCATGTAAATGCAAGATACATGTCCTAGATGTGAAGGTATTGGTTCAAAAATAGAATGTATGAATGTAAATGAAAGATGCATGTCGTAGATGAGAAGGCACTAATTCAAAATTGGTTCTTATAGCTTAATTTCTGAATTTACGGGATTTATTCGCAACTTTTGAATGTTGCATTGATATCTAGGGTACTAGATTTTCTCCCGATGACGGATTTGTTCAAATTGAGAATCAGTCGTGAATCAATACTTCATGCTAGTGAAATGAAAAAATTAAAATGTTGTAATAGTGTCATGTAATTAATGTGAAACGAATGTCTTAATACAGTATAATCACCAAAAAGAAAAATGGCCAGTTCACAATAAAAGAACCAAATGAATAACTTGAATGATGAATAGGACAAAAATTAATAATAAAGAAATGTGTACCTAAATGGTAAATGAGGGCATAAAACCTAAACAGGGTAACCGCTAATGGGCAGAGATTCGGTATGGCTCTAAAGGGTTGGCTCCTACAGTTCACTATATGTGGTTTTGGTTCTAAAGTAACGGTACCCGAACTGTCGCTAGGACATCGATTTGGGAAGATGCATTTTCCTAGTCTGCACGGAGATAAAAATCTCACGAAGACAAAGGTACGAATGTATCTCGAAAGCGATCCACCATCCTGCACAGAGGGAGTACCTCACGAAGGAGTAGCTTCTCGCTCCCACTTAAAAGGGACGGAGCTCGGGTACAGAGCTCATGATATGTAAACTCAGAAGACATTATAAAAATAGTTATAAAGAATTTAAGAAAAAGAAAAAGATCACAAAGATTAAATTATATTGAAGTCATAGTTTTCATCTTATTAAAACAAAAAGTAATCGACTTGTGGCTTGACTCTCTAAAAAAATGGTCAAGCCAGCAGAGTCGCCAAGCTGTAACAACGGGGAGTCGCCACCAATCCTTTGTTTTACTTTAGGTGAGGTTGGATGACTTGAAAAATCGGTTATTTTAATAAAACTTATTTTTATCATTTTTTTATTAAAACAAGAGTTTGGGTCTGCAAAACTATAAAAATAGGTTTGGGGGTCGGTTACGTGTGGGGAAGGGTGAGCACCCCCACAACGCCCAAAAATTGATAACTTATTCTTAAAGGTTTGAGTTTCTAGCAGCTTCAAGTGAAGGGCTCCATGAGTTGGTTTTGGAAGAGGCTACTGAAGTTTAGAGATCAATATGATCTCTTACTTAGGAGATTTGCTGCAGAAGGTTCACCTTTATCTACTGCTCGCATTTGGACTGAGATGAAAGTTTGTAAAGAGAAGGTGTTTTGGCAGAAATTGATCTGGACAGGGTTTCATATTCCCAGACATGCTATTATTGCTTGGATAGCTATATGGGGAAGGCTCCCAATAAGAGACAAGATTGTCTAAGTGGGGGGTCATTGAGGAGGAAGGTTATGTTCTGTGTGGTTGTGAGTCTGAATCAAGAGATCATTTATTCTTCTCTAGTTCGGGCACTAAGTGGATCTAGAAGGAGGTATTGGTCTTGTGTGGATTATCTAGAAGTGTGGGTGATTGGAAAGATGAATTTATTTGGGCGACGCGACATTTCAAGGGTAAGTCACTCCTTGTGACTATTCTTCGACTTGCTTGGAGTGCTTACATTTACTATGTCTGGAGGGAAAGGAATCACAGGATTTTTTGTGGTGCGGTGGATTCTTTTGAGACCATTTTTCCAGCCATCAAAACTGTTATTCGGGCTAGGCTTGGTGGTAAGAAGATGAATATGATAGATTTTGTTAATGTCCAGCTTTGTAATAGTTGGGGTATAGAAGTATAGTTTTTTGATTCATTGTAAAGTTTGGATGTACATACTGGCTTTTTTTAGCAGGGATTTCCTGCTTCTTGGATAATAAAATAAACAATTATTCAAAAAAAGATCAAAATGTACCCTACTAAAAACTCGAATGAGAAACTTTGAGCAGGATCTTCGTATCATTTAACCATACAAACAACGACCGAACAAATTTCAGCAAGACCCCGATCAAATAATTAATTGGACCATCGAAAAGGTATCGGTGAGAGCACTGCTCTCGAACTGAAAGGGCACTGTCTTTATTTGCGCCATTTCCATGGCTTTTGCCATTTTCATTTGTGTGTCTTTTGATGCCTCCCTCCCACGCAATTTTGCTCTTTTTTATTTTTTTTATTATATATTTTTTTTGCTTTTTCTCACTTTCCTTTTTTGCTTTTTTATATTTTTTTGATTTTTTATAATAATATTTGAAATAAAATAAATAAATGGTTATAGCCAGGACATAAAGTAGGTATTCATATAGCGATAGCAACTAATAATTCTCGTTCTGAGTCTTCAGGGGCTATTGGGTTCTGGTTCGGTACTATGGTGTCCACCTCAGACTAATTGGTTGAAGGTTAATACTGATAGGACTCGTAACAAGGAGTCTGGTCATGCAACTTTTGAAGGGGTGGTTCGGGATCAAGAAGGATTATGGAAGTCGGGTTTCACCAAATTTGTTGGTGGAGGTTGAGTTATAGAGAGACTATCTTGGACTTCTATGTACTTGGGATTTAGGTGCTCGACAGATTATCGTGGAAAAGTGATGGCATGGAAGTTATCAAAACGATTTAGTAGGACAGTGGAATTGAGCAATTCACAATTCTGGCCCATGTGATTATATTATTACAACACAATTAGATGATTTGTTTTCGACATATCCATCGCAATGGAAATAAAGTGGCGGATGGGATGGCGAAACTTCCTCTCATGGATGATTTGGGGTGCTCCTGATGTGATTTTTCTGCTGCTGCATGAGGTTAATAATTTAGGCCAAGATGGTTGGTAGTATAAGCTAGATTCATTTCTTTGTTCACCCAAAAAAAAGGCTGCAGTTGAAGCTGTTTTAAGTTACAAAGGGAACAAGGCCATTAAAGTTGGCTTTTGAAAATGTGGGACGAGGCACACATGGAACTATAACCAAAGTCTTGCCTAAAATCAAGTAGTCTCAACCATGTAACAAAATCTTTAGTAGGTGAAACAGAAAAGCATTGAGTTGTGTTTTGTGGCTCTTGGGTTTAAATCTTAAGAGCATAATTGAATTTTATTTTATTTTTTTGGAAATTTCTTCCATTCAAAACAGTGCACTTATTTGATTGAAACACATCTCATGGACAGTAACAGAAAGTGTAACAGATGGATGATCATATGACCTCCACCACAATATATTTTTTTTAATAGTCTAAAGGTGAGGTGTGAAATCACTACCTCCACCGCACTAATTCTGAATACTTGAACCAACTTAAAAAGGAGCAAGCAACTAAACGCCAGCATATTATGAATTTCATTACAGAAATCACATATTTGTCCGAAGCAACCTGCTCTCTGATGATGAATGAGAGAAAAACGAACCGCACATCGTTCTATATCACAAAAATGACCAACCATTCATGTAAATACAATGACCTCTAAGGGGCTCAAATGTAATACAAACAGAATCCCTGTCACCGTCTTGTGATTAAGCGACATAAGACAGCAACGAGGACGGGAATTATCAATACAAAATGTAATTACAACTCAACATTGCTGCCTGTAAAGAATATTAGACCACTAAAGCTAACTACCCAACAAGTTAACTAGTTAAGCAAGAGGGGCATTTCTCAAATATATATTCTACACAATCTCAATAGCAAGGTTTCTAACTCAGCTGCACAGTGAATGAACCATGTATACCTTACTTGTTAAAGAATAAACCTCTCTTCTTCCCTTTTCTTCTCTCACCAGCCTGCAAAAGCTAATCAGAGAAATCTCTTGTTAACACAAGGGTTTAAAATATTGCAAGGATTACAAAATTTCAGCCAACAAAACACTATCTTTAGTACTACAGCTAATCACTTTCTCATTATATTCTTCTGGAAGCTAACAAATATTCAAGGGAACCCACAACTAAGGTTATCTCTACCTTTAACCACAACAACACGTATGCCCCAAGTGCGAAACATAAGGAAAAAAACACCCATTCCTATTCAATTTGTGTAACAAATTGGTCAAAATCAATGCCCAGCATGGAGTGAAACTCACATGATTATACATGCCAAAATCATATGTTGTAATCATGCAGCAAATGTAAAAATATTGACAAGGTAAACTTGGTTCGATGCATGACAAAACCATACTAAGATTGCGAAATTGATTCCCATCATTTTAAAAAAGGTTAAGTGCATCAATGAACCGATAAATAAGATAAATACTTTCAGAGCTAAATATAGAAGCTATTACCAGTCAAAATTGAGCCCAAAAAAAGGAGAAAAAAAGGAAAGCATCATCCTTCAACAGGGAAACAGAAAAACAATAATAAAATATTGAAACTGATGCGTTTTTTTTCAGGCATGGACTTTAGATGCTTTCAATCTTCAATTTAAGAGTAGAATAACAGTCAACCAGTCCAGAATGAAACCAAGGCAATAACCAAAAAAAATAGACAAGTAAATGACAAAGCACTTTTCATGAACATGTGTATGCAACCAAAGCAGAAGTTAAGAAATACTACATCAAAAATTTTGGAAGAAATTGGATAATCATTCTTGGATCACCCAGAACCTGTCAATATCAATATGATTCTTTCTGATGATACGAAATAGATATCAGAAGCTATTATTTTAAAAAAGTATCAAACTATAAGCCAGTACCAAAAAGAAAAGGATTTTCACGCTTGAAGGTCTAAAGGTAGATTCACAGATCCAGTATGCCAAAGAAAAATGAAGTTTGAAGCTCCTAATCAGGATTAGGTTTCTATGTAGGTGTGTGCATATGGCATAACAAAGTCGCACTTTTCATCGTGTAAATATACAAGTATAAAAAGTGGAGACTAATACCCGTATGATAAATAATCTCAAGGTGAGCACAATTGTATCTCTTGAGCTGCACAAATGAAATGCAATTATAAATAAGCTTATACCTTGACACAGCCACCATGAACGAAAAAAAAATACAGTATAATTAGTCTAAAATCTAAAATATAGACAAAAACAATCTTGAAAATTAAAATAAGATGGACACCAAGTTGGCATGCACCAATTTTGAAAATTGGCATTATATATTAGAACAGAAGCTCAGTCACAGCCGAAACAATGTCCAGAATGGCATAAAACACTGTTGTAGATTTTTATTCTTGACAGCAACAACAGATATACATACTAGGGGTGATAATGAGCCTGGTCGGCTCGTGAGCTACTCGGGCTCGGCTCGGTCAAAGCTCGGCTCGAGTGAGCTCGACTCGGGCTCAGGCTCGGCTCGAAACCTTAACAAGCCGAGCCGAGCCTACCCAGGCTCGGCTCGAAAAGCTAGTGAATAGGCTCGGAATCTACATATGCACTAAAATAAATTATGTGTTTGTATTTCCTTTCATTAGTTGATTATCGTTTGATTTTGTATTTTCTTTAATTATGTGTTTGTATTATAAGAATATTTATTGATTATTTGGATTAATCTAATTTTTGGCACTTTTTCCCCTTTTTGGTCATTGAATTTCGTTTTAGTGTTGGTTATGAAATGGATTTTTAACGAATATTTTATATAAAAAAACTATAGCAAAATTTTTCATTTCGAGCCGAGCCTAACGAGCTCGAGCCGAGCCTGACGAGCTTCGAGCCCGAGCCGAGCCCAATAAAATTGTTTTCGAGCCGAGCTCGAGCCTAAAATTCCGAGCTCGGCGAGCCTCGAGCCGAGCCCAATTACACTGTTTCCGAGCCGAGCCGACCCTGGCCAGGCTCGGGCTCAGCTCGGCTCGTTATCACCCCTAATACATACACCACTTTTGGACATCTACCCCTCCCTAATCTTCTTTAAATAAAACATGAAGTATGCTGAAGCAGGTTTCCAATGGCCTTTCAAAGGTTTGCCAAAGCTTGTTCTTGGCACAAGGATTTAATTAAGCACATTTCTAAAATAGACAGTAGTTAAGAGTTTCACTAGTTGGTAGTGCACAAATGAGTCCTATCTATAGGTAATCTATCTTTACAATGGAAAGTAGCAGCATAATGCATATATTCTCTTAAAATCAATGTTCTACTGGCAGTTCTTCTAAATAGGATCAGCATACCTTTCTTTAATTTAGATATAAGTCTTGCTATACTTTTAGGCAAGATCTTTGAGTTCTTAGAGTGCTAAGATTCCATTTGAATAAAATCTTTTTGTCTTATTTATTCAGAGCTCCATTTTCAAAGGCTTTTTCATAGTGGAAAAAACTTTAGGCATCATGTCTACGAAAACTAGACAGAATTCTAGTCTTCTTATTTTCTATCTATTGCTCTGTAATTCAGATCAGTAACCAGCTCTGGTCTATTCCATACTTGACAAAGGCTCTCATTTTTTTCTTCAAACCTAAGATAAAGCCTTTTTCAAGCCATCATCAAGCAGGTGGATTACCTAACAATAATATTTTAACCACATAATCCCAACTGCATTACACAATATGCTTTTTTAAGCCCGATTAACAGTTTTCATAAGTAATTTTTCTTGGCCAGATGATCAACCCCAAATTTTCTGTTACATGATTCACACCAAAACTGTTGCATGCCTTTAACCTCAAAATACGATATTAACCATCCTGAAAGCCTCCAAGATAACCTATCCACTGCTGTCCTACCTCAATATTAATTTGAAATTTCCTGATCTAGAACTCCATTTCAATTTCTTCCACAATGATATTCCTCCTCTACCCCCTTTAACTCTCTCGTCGTCTATTCAAATATATCCAGATTTACTAAAGTTGTTGGGTCTTTGATGCAACTCACGAAACTGAAAGTGAAAATATCAACGGTACAATGAGCAATTGAGGCACATTGGGCTTTGGCTTGCAAAAGGGATCCCCTCCACCCCAAAATCCAGTGCATAGAGACTTTCAGGATTGAACATCAAGTAACATCAAGGTGTCCCCTATGAAAGTTTTTACCTGCTTTTACTAGAATAGTTTTAATTTTGTTAACTTTTTAGACATTATTCTCAAATGTACTATGCCTACGGATGCATAATGACAATTGTTTATTTATCCACAAGAGAAACTTTGAACTTACCAGCTAATATCTTGAGAGCTGCTGTCTGCTCGTAACACACGCTGGACACCATTCGATCCAATAATCATAAACTCTGTAGGCTCTTCGAATGTAATTTTAATCTATAGAAAACAATAAATAATAAATACACAAAAAGATACCAACATAAACATACAATGTAAATATGAGAGTGCTTGCCATTTAATGCCTCAGGAGAAAATAATATCAAAAGCAGCCACAATCAGTAACTCTATTAAATTATTTCCATCAGAAATCTATACATGGGACATGGGCACAAATATATTGAGTCATTTATTACTGCATGAAGGGACTACTGTACTTAAAGGACAAGACATACAGAATATGATGTAATACCTCATAAATTGAATATTAATTATAACTAGGATCAGAAGTTTATCTCTATGTATATATGTTTTAGCTTAGAATAACCATGGGTCCCCATCATTATAAAAATCAGGTTAGTTTTACTCTGAAAGTAATTAAGAAGAGAAACCAGGAAAGCCAACACTTTTCTTTGGTTAATAAAGTGAACAAAGGAAAACTTTGTAAAATGAGGTATTTTAGTCTATGCTAATTTGCATTACAACCTTAATGAAATGTTCCAGCACATAGTGCTTAGAGCAACTCCTCACCAAAGAGAAAAGTCTTTGTGTTAGTTTAGACGAGTAAAAGAGTTATTTTTGTAGTTAAACTGTACTAGTAGAGTTAGTGTCTTAGTCGAATTACCTAATGATAGAGTAAGTAGTTAATGTAAAGTAGGACTCCTAATGTAACCTAAAGTCCTAGGTTTTAAATATATGTATCGAGTGTAACCTATGCAGTGTGTAGAGTTTTTACTCAGTTTTCTAATAAACAGAACACTTTCTGTTTATCTTCACTTTGAAAGTTCCCTGATCATGATCTTTGCTTGTCCAAATCGATTGGAGTAATCATAGGAATAAAAGGACTATAGATCATAAGCCTAGTGCAGAAACGGAGCATCTAGATGTAAAGCTTAATGTTATAAAGGGGTTTTTGTCTCCTCTTTTCATCAATCAATATCCCTATTTTTCTCAAGAACCACAATCAATTTAGATCTGAAATTTTCTAGAGCAACTCCTCACCAAAGAGGAAAGTCTCTGAAAGTTCCCTGATCATGAACTTTACTTGTCCAAATCGATTGGACTGATCATAGGAATAAAAGGACTATAGAGCATAAGTCTTGAGCAGAAACAGAGCATCTAGATGTAAAGCTTAATGTTATGAAGGCTAGATATTAAATCAAGAAACAGGTGTGAAGCTTTAGGGGGGTTTTGTCTTCTCTTTTCATCAATCAATATCCCTATTTTTTCTCAAGGACCACAATCAATTTAGATCTTAAAATTGTTATAAATCTTAACATCCTAGCTGTCTTATATCAGTCTTACAAGACTTCAAAAGAATAATCAAGTTATTAGCCATACCTGAGTGGTTGGGTAAAATTTTTCAGTGACCACAGGACCATTGGGTCCACTACACTTGATACTGTAACCGTCTCTTTTAATGGTCAACGTAGCCGGTTCCCATATATCAAGATATCCCGTCTGTAATATAAAAAGACTTCAGAGTAATGGCATTGTAATTAAATAAAATTAATAAGCACTAGAAAACTAAATGGAAGCATTATCACACAATGGGGCAATAGAAACAACTATACAAGTGCAGAAGTCATACCGTAAATGAAACTTTATATGAAGCTTGACCACTATGAAGAGTCTTCTCAATGTGGGCTTGCATCTCTGGATCTGTTAAAAGTAAAAGGGAAAATAGATTGTGAAAAATTAGTTAACAAGCGATTAAACAGACAGATTCTATCTCAAATGATAAAAGACACAGAAATCGTCCAAGCAAAAAGCAACAAAAACTTAATCTGGTAAGTATAATGGGGATATAGGTAGAGATCTTTCTGTCATTAACACACCCATTATCACCATTTTTTCTGTGAGAATCAGTTATTCATACGGATAGTCGTGACGGGTGTACCGGAAAGATTGGACAAAAAGAGTAATGGAGGGATATTGAACCATGGATATTGTTATTGACCCACTGTCCATCTGACAAAAGGGTCAACAAATCTGTCTTTGTTCATTTAGCACTCTTCACAGTCAAAGTAAAGAACGCAAGAACAATAATTGCTGTTACAATCAGCTAGAGGTTACTAAGTTTTTACTCTGATTTCAAAAATCTCATTTACATTCATTACAAATAAAAAGGAATGCTACAGGAACATAAAGTATCAATACACTTACCACATGTGATCTTCTTGTGCTCATTGGCAAAGACCTTCACCAGCTCTCCCTGAATTGAAACATAAAACAAGTTATTCAAATTGGCAACAATAAGCAGATAACTTTCCTAGTGCAAAGCAAGTGGTGCCTTGAGAATATTCGAAAACTGCTGAGTACAGCATCACAGAAAAAGTAATTGCAAAGTTTACAACAAATAATCATCATATTCATTTTTAAGACGCCAATTACTCTTCAACAGTTGGCACCCCCTGATATTGTATGAGCATGGAGAACTTTAAGCATTTAGACCAAGATAAACAGTGGGGTAAGGAGTCCTATGAGGCAAGGAATAAAAGAAAGCACATGTTACAGTTTCCCTTGTGGGAAAGACAAGAAGCCAAAGGCACCAAAAATAGAAAGAAAACAAATTTCTATTTTAGTAATATTCTTGATTAAAAAATTTAGTTTAGCAAGAATTGTATTGAAATGAAAGTCCTTAATTTTAGTTTCTTCTAGGGATGGGCAGGGGTCGGATCGGGTATTTGGCCCACCCGAACCCGACCCGAAAATAAATACTTAAACCCGCACCCGAACATTTTCTTTAAAAAAATCCGACCCGACCCGAAAATAAATATACCTGACCCGACCTATAGAAAAAAAAATTAATTTTAGGGACCTAATTGTAAAAAAAATAATTTTAGGGGAATTAATTGTAAAAAATATAATTTAAGGACTAAATTGTAAATAAAAATTCAATTTTAAGGACCTAATTATAAAAATATATATAAAGAGGGGGTATTATTATAAATATCCCTAAAATGTTTAGGGGAAATTACACAATTAGTCCCAAGTCAAGTTGGGTCAAATGTTTTCCACTCTAAACCCAAACTCGGCCAGACCCGAACTCACCCTTAATAAAACCCGACCCAACCTGAATCCGATTTTTTCATTAAAAAATCCGACCCGATCGGGTAAAATGCCCATCCCTAGTTTCTTCGATTATATAGTTTCTTATTCTACAAGTTAATTTTAGTTTCTTGTTCTAAAAGAATAAAACCCCATTTAACCTCTATTGAGGGGACAATTCTTAGTAATAAAATAAGATATTATTCCGACTTATTGAGGTTTGAGACTCTCTACCTAACGAGTCTAACGTTAGGAGCTCCCTTCAATGAGTTTCATATATTATTATTAATCATGGGTTTTTCGCAAGGCAGGAAATTGAAACAAGATTAAAGCTTTACCAAAGGAAGCAAGTATTCCCCTGAATTGCTGGGTGACTCAATCCATAACCCGAGACCTTAACAACATACAGGTGTGCAAAGACTTTTTGCAAGATAGAAATGAAGTGATGATACGACCAATTCTCAATTAGCAAAATACATGGCCTTCAATTGCCAATGTATATGCTCACTCTTTCCATTTGAAGGTTCATGTTTGTCTACTGTTAAACAGTTCTTCCCTGGTAAATAGTTCAACATGAATCTTTTTTTCTTCCCATTTCTACACTCTCCTTGATATTGATGTCTTATGAGGTTCAGACTTCAGACTTGCTTCATACCAGATTCATAGGCAAAGAAAAAAAAAGGCAAGGATAATAAACTATATGTGAATGCACAAGCTTCCAAATATCAGAAATTGCATGGTAAAGTCAACTATATGTATACCTTGCGTTTCCTGTTATCTAAAGGCTGAACTTCAATAGCAAGGTATGTATCAACATCATCAGCAGTAACGAGATAGTTTGGTTGCTTTGCTCCTGTTATTCAGAACCCTTTTAGAAACATATTCAATAAATTAAGGGATTACATGTTGAAGAGAAGTTAGAGAACCTCAAGAAGATGAAAGACAAGAAACTACCTTCAATGTACTTGACAGATCCATCTTCCATATGTCGCGCCCACTGTCATTGCAAGCACATTAAAGCATTATATACCCATATTTTGGAATTAAGAGAAATGCTAACTAATACAGGGTATCTTCAAATACATCCAAGAAATAACAATACCCAAAATCCTACATGTTCAAAATAGAGAGAAAAAATCCTGAAAAAGAACCTCAAAATTACAGCTGGTTGTTCCATTGATAGAATATCCACACGCCTGAAGTTCCCTCCCTGGATAAGCTTCTCCTGAAATTTGGAGTCCTTCTATAGCTGGAAGCAGATCATCTTCTGCAGCTGCACAAAGCAATACGCGATATATGACAGTCAATCTTAATGCTTAGAGTCAATAATGCACACTTAACAACTTACCCTCAGAAAAAGAAGACGAAGGCTCTTCAAGAACTGGTGGCAGATAAGGAGGATAAGAGGAACTGGGGTCTTCATGTGCAGAATAAGGCGAGTTTCCTGAACCCCAATTGGAGGGAGGTTCTCTTTCAATTTGGAGTCCCTCAGTATCAGGATAATCCATTTCACTATTGCTGACAGGGTCACGAAATTTAACTTGTTTATTAATAGTCTCTTCACCATATCGCATGGTATTCGTGTCACCCTGAGTTCCTGCCAACTGTGTTGGTACCTCAATAGCAGTAGAAGTCCTGGCAACCATTTAAAATAGAACATTTTTGTTTTCAGTTTAACACACATGAATGCTGCCATGCGCCCATGCCCTTGTCAAACAAAAACACTCAGCATCTGTCCTCATTAGAAAATCTATGTCTTTCTTCAAACAAAATCAACAAGAGATTACAAGTAACTTTTTGCCACTCCAAAAACTATCCATATAGACTATCAACTATGGTATCCTTATTTGACTAATTCTCCGAAATGCAGAGGCAGTATAATGTCACAACAGAAGGTTCATATTGGCTCATCCTGAAAACAGTGGCAGATCCAGAAATATATTTGAGGGTGGGCACATATAAAATCTCAAAATTTCAGGGTGGGCACAAATCACAAATATTATAAAATTTTAAGGACTAATTCAAAAAAATTAAGAAAATTGAAGGCAAATGTGTGAACTTTAAAAAGTTCAGGGTGGGCACGGGCCCACCCTATGTTATATGTACATCCGCCACTGCCTGAAAATCTAGCTTTTGAAATGATTTATGCATACAAGGCACCAAAAGGAATTCAATGAAAACAGAACCCACCAACAAATGCAGATGGTTGTATTTTGTACATTCAGTTCACAATAGCAGTCTCCATTTGACCAGGCTCACCTGCTTGCTATGGGTGAATACCTCCCCAAATCATCAGATTCCAAATTTTTTGAAGCAATACCACCACCCAAGCCACCTTGGTGCTGACTAGGTAGATCCCAATTTGAGTCTGTTTGAGCATCAGAGATTATCTGTGTCTTTCCTTGGGAAAAAACCGGCTGAGGCACCAATTCGAGACCATTTTTGCTCTGCGAGAAAGTATAGGAATAAGAATACCATATTGGTATAAAAGTACAGATCAAAAGAATATATTATAAGCATACTGAAGCTGTCAGTGTTGCACCAAGGGAATGAGATGGAGATTGAGGGGGAAAGTTGGAATGATTGACATCCGACCGCCAAGGTGCCAATTGATACTGCGACTCTTTTAGCTTTGACTGAGGCCAGGAAAAGAAAACAAAAACATAATTAAGTAGTTACAAGATCAATATGATGCTGAAAATCTCAAACCATAATTAGCACAGGCCAACTCCAACAGAACTGGGAAAGAAAAATGCCTCCAGATATCATAAACAATTCATTCCATGTAACATACCTCAGTGATAAGAAGCTTCTCTTGCAGATGTTTAAATAGAACCTGCACGAGTCCAGTAGTAACTTCATACCTCGGATTTAAGGAGAAGAAACAGATATGTTTTGACTCGTTCAAAATAATTCTCCACTCTTAGGTTTTGCGTCCTTATCTAATGTATATGTCATTTTTTCTACACACACTCTTCAGAAATATCAAGGATAAAAGTGGATAGATACAAGTACATTATATACCATGCCACGAGTAAAAAACTCACACACAAAAGGAAGTTCCAAAAAGTAGAAAATAAAAAGAATGTAGGAAAAAAAGATATCCTGTTTGTCTAATGATTACAATGGCAATGAAATTCGTAAGACATGCATTTTTTAAAATTTAACTTCTTAAGAATCCTACCTTTTTTCTTTCCATTTTATCATATTCATAAGAAATAGTCTAACCACTGTCAAGATGATACAATATAAATCACACACATCTAGTAAAAAATTTAATAGAACAGAGATATCAAACCAAAGACTAGTCAATTAGATATTTGAAGAGATAAGACGATCATACCAATTATGATCATTTTTCAATATCTGGCAAGGAATATATACACCTAAAAATAGCATTGAAGTATGTAACTTGGACTATGAATAGGATTGAACGGTACACTTTCATAGTTTCATTTTGAGTTGAGGCGAAAAATCATATCAATATGGATAAATAATGCAAACAACATCCCGGTTTTCTTGCAACTTGATAAAGAGTCTGCATCAAAAATAGATGGATCATTTAGAAACTGACCTTGACGTTGCTTACAATGGATTGGGCATCAGGAACCGGTGGTTGCAGGGAATACTCTGTCAATAGAGGAAGCAAAGATGACACAAAAGTTGTTCTTTCTTGCTGCGCAGCCTGAAAAAAAGGACCAGGCATAGAACATTGAAAGGTACATCTTTAATAACAAACATGATCGTAATCACCATAACAATATACAATATCACAATATTTTGTCAAACATGCATAAGTTCATCATCATAACAGAAGTTTTTTAAAAAAAATATATGAATTTGAGTGAAGAAAGAAAAAATGATTTCAAAGCTGAAATAGTTTGAGAATTAAGTTTTAACACCCAAACAGAATCCAAGAACATTCCAACCTACAGAAACTAAGGGGACAAGGTATCAATGTGGAAAGGAAAAGAAAAATATTAACCCTCAAGAAAAATTAAATAACATTAAGAAATGAAAAATACCTGTAATTGATACGTTAGACGAATATTTTCCTCAATTATGTCTTGCCTATAAGAGAGAGCTTTCGAGGCAGCATCAACAAGGTCCTGTTGTTGTTGATCAAAGGCCTGGTGACAAAAACTCAAAAAAAAATTATTAATCATATTTACGTTCATGAACAAGGTGCTGAGCAAAGAAGAATAAAAACCGAGGCGTTGTGCAAATGGAAGGAAACACTAGGCTAGTGACTACCAGACGCATATAGGCAATGCGCTTTTCAAGAACATATTTTTCATTACGAATTTGTGCCTCCTGCAAGAGTAACCATGAATAATTATAAATCCAGAACTAACATGAATGAAAACATTGGGGAGGGGAGAGGGGAAGGAAGAAAGACATAACCTTGACAGAAAATTCAGCAAGCTGTCTGCGCAACTGCAAAATCTCTTCTTCATGTTCCCGAACATTGATAGAAGCATCCTGGAGAAAAATAGAAGCTAGCAGTCCATAAAAAATCTAAAGGAAGAAACCCAACGGCATAGTACAAAAGGGCATGAAGGAACCTGTTTCCAAATGGAATTGGAATTATTTACTTGAGCCATTGGCATGAGATCCTGTGGCAATCGAGAAATGTACTCTCCTTCTAACTGATACCTAAAATTTTAAAACAAACGAATAAGAAAAATCACATGTTTGATGTTCATACAATGTAAGGAGTAATGCAAAATAATAAGAAGAACCTGGCTGGCGTAAAAGAGGTAGCCATGGAGGGTGAAGAGAGTCGAGAAAGAGCAGGACCCGTGTTATTATCAGAAGCAGCAGCAGAAAATGCATTCAAAGTACCATTTAAGATGGTATCCGTAACTTCCTTTGCAGAAGCATTTTGATTGCCAACACTTTCCCCTTTCTGCTTTCCATAAAATATATGTAAATTCGAGCATGAATAAAGCATAGCGAAAATATATAACTTCACTAATAACTAAGATGAAAAAAAAAGTGTTAATTTCCTACAAATTTTTCGAGCAGCTCTAGTTTCTTCTGGAGTTCGGACCTCAATCGACTGTTCTCCTCCGCCTGAGAATAGATGCAAAATGAATAAATACTTGTTCTTTTATTGTTACAACTAGAGAAGAAGAAGAAGAAGAAAACCTGTTGCTTAATGGTGGCTTCGGCGGCCTCAACAGCTTTCATGACCTGAAACAAGCTATCGTCGTTGTTATTGATGTCGTTGATGGCCAACCCCGATAGCTTTCCGGCCAATTTCCCATCGTGACCGTTCTCCATGCCCCTACCCCTCAACCCTCGCCTGATTTAACGATTCTCAATAATCAAAATCTCAAAACCCAATCTCGATGATGCCGATGGCGATGATGGATGCAAACCTTTTATCCCAAAAAAAAAACCTAACCTAATAATCTAAAAAAAGAAGATATATGAAATGGGGAAAAAACAATGAAATAAGTAGAAGTGGGAGTGGGGAACGGGGAGAAAGGGAAGGACAAAGTGTGCGTGTTTACTAAGACATTACAAACAGGCCATCAATAGATTCATCCGGCAATAATTTCCGATTATTATTACAAAAATACAACTTTATCATTTGTGGTTAAATTCTGTTTTAGTCCTTGTATTACGTATATATAATCAATTTAATCTTTATATTGTACTTGAACTCAATATTTTTAATTTAAAATACCTTTCGAATTTACACATTTAATCTTGACCCAAACATAGTAGTAGATAAATTTTATAAAAATGAGGAAAAAGTTATAAAATGACTAGAAATGAGAATGAGGAAACACTACCTTATTTAGTTTATTATACTAAATATTTTTAAAAATATATTTTGTATACCCTCGTTACTCTCTATTAAAATATTTTGTGATTTTTTAAAAGCTAAATGTTTAATATATTCAAAATTTTAGTTTTTTATTACATGTGACAGATTTCTAAATAAATTAAAGTAAATAATAAAATACATCTAAAATTTGCAAAATGTTGTAAGAATTTTAGATCAAAAGTGTAACCTACTAAAATGTTTTGTAAGATGGTAAACACCATAAATATAATATTAATAAAATAAACATCTTACAAACCAATGAATAAAATTAAAAACATCAACTCCTAACTTATTAGTTTTCAAGCAATATGCAATATCAACATATAACTATAAACATCATAAATATAATATTAGTAAAAATACATTAAATATTAAACACAATATTTAAATAGTGTAACATCGTTTAAATATTAAATAAAATTATTTAATTAATTTATACTACAAATATTTAATCATCTAATTAAAAATTTAGCAAAGAATTCATATGAACAAAAATCATTAATTTAGGGATAATATGGTCCAAAGGGGTGAAAATTGACAAATACTTGAGAAATATGTTCCCATCATTTAATGAAAAAAGCATTATTGTTGAGAATACAATATTACCTCTTGGAGGGAATGTTCTCAAACCAAACGTGAGTATATGATTTCAAAAAATATTATTCTGCGTGATAATAATCTTTTTTGCGAACAAAACACGCATAAACAAGTAAATAATAGATTTACTCGACAATAATTTGTTTTAAGATTTTGTAATTTTATTGACTTTTTAAATTTATTTATTAATCTCTATATTATACGTAAGTTATGTATTTAATCTTCATATTCTAATATGATTAATTTTAGTTCAAGTACCTTCTCAATTTTTTTGATAAATAGAGAAATAACGTATTATTGTGGGCCTCATTAAAAAACATTATCTAAACTTAAATAAAAAAAATAACCCCATAATAATACTTACATAAAAATAAAATGAGTAAACTTCGACGAAAGGCAAACTAAAACAATCGTAAGTACCTTCCCAATTTTGAAAGCAAATTAAAAGGATAAAAAGAATATTACACTGAATGACAAAATTTAAATTTACAACTTACACATAATATACAGACTAGCAGTAAAATTTGTTAGATTTAATGGCTATTATTTGAGTCATGATTGGAAGTTCAAAATTTAAAAAAAAAAAGTCACAGTGATTAAAATGATTAAATTAAATTATATAGACTAAATCTATAATTTATGTGTAGCAAAGGGACTAATAGCAAAATTTTACGATCTTTTTATAAATAAAAGTGGAGTACTAAATATCACCATGTAATACTCGTAGAGTCCTAGTTGTAACAATAATTAACCTCCAAATAAAAAATTGTAATAATAATAATTATACAAAGGGAGCCTACACTACAAATCTAATCTAAAAGTTATAAAAATAAAATGTGTGGGGGGCTGACTTTTCTTCCTCTTTGTCACTTCCAGCCTCACCTACTCTTTTTCCTATATTTTTCTTTTTCATTTTTTATAATTAATAATAACTTATAATCTCTGTCACGTATCATTTTTTTAAATTAATAAATATAATTACTCATCATTATAGTTTTAGAATAAAACTTCACTTACATTTCATGACTAAATGTAACAGTGTTAATAATTTTTCGTTTAATGTAAATAATATGAATACAATGTCTATTTAATTTTTTAGGAAAAACTTTTTAATAGATTAATTTTATCATACAAAACTTAATGTTTTTATAAAAAAAATATTCTAATTTTAACTAATACTCTATGTCACATATCATTTGAGATAAAATTAATAAATAACCACTTATCATTATAGTTTTAAAATAAAACTTCACAAGAAAAATAATAAATGATAATCTCTTTCAAAAGTATCTCTTCAAGATTTATCTCGGAGTGAACGGTAAATATAAGTGATGAATGGCTATTGGTTAGTGATGATTTTTTACTAGTTTTCCCTCATGTTTTGTTATTTTTTTGGTGTTTTTTCTTTTTTGCGTTCGGTGTGTATGGTTGTATATTGTTAAGGTTTGGGTGACAAATTCAGAATTGCCTCGGATATTTTCGTACCTTGACCGAAAACTAAAAACTGATATTCTGTAGAAAGAAAATATATTCTATTATTTTGGACAATTAATTTAATATTTCGTTTATAAACTATTATTTTCATTGTTTTGTTTAGAAAACACTTTAAATACAACTAAAACACTAAGGAACAATCACTAACTTACAAGATTACCACTTGAGAAATTATTGAAGTTGTAAGGGTACAATGAGGGCCCTTGAGAGGTCGCTCATGTTGCTCCCCTATCTGAGACCGCCCTGATAACAATGTAGGGATGGGCATGGGTTGGGTAGGGTCAGATTTTTGACCCACCCGAACCCGACCCGGGGTTTAGAGGCATCTCACCCGACCCAAATATTGAACATAAAAACCCAACCCAACATGGATTTTTCTCCTAATATTTTACTCAAAATGTATCAAAAATTAAAAGCATAAATCTAAAAACCCTATAAATCTATAATTAAAACATGATTCACACAACTCTTACAAAATTAAAAGAGTCCAAGCATAATAATTAAAATTACAACTTACAAGTCCATAATACAGTTAAATAAGTTTAAACATAAGATAATTAAAATTACAAATGTATAATTAAAAGTAGAAGTCCATAATATAATTAAATAAGTTCAAGCACAAATCTTATAAAACCAGACATGAAAATAAACATCCTATAAAAGGCTTCTATTGACATCGACTTCATAATCTTCAATCTTATCTAGTCACTCAAATCCTATAAAAAATTATAAATTAATATATATGAACAAGAATATAATAAACAAAACAAATATAAAATTTTTAATTACCTCAATCTCATTACCATTTTCACAACAGCTTAATTCATTTGTTTCTAAAATGATATAAATGAAAAATTCTAATAAGAAATGATAGGTAAACATATAAGTAAAAATAACTGAAATTTTAGGATAAATATATTTGTACCTTCTTCTTCGGCCCACAACCAATTTTGACAACATGCCAAAGCTTCAACAGTTGATGGATGGAGTCTATTGCGTTGTGCATTCACCAATCTCTATGCGGTACTAAAAGTAGACTCCGAAGCAACAGTAGAAACCGGTATAGCATAAATATCTTTGGCAATAGCTTGTAGTGTAGGAAATTGTGGTCCATTCATCTTTCACCAAGCTAAAACATCAAATTTCAATGTCTTTGGAACAATATCTAATTCCAAGTAACGATCTAACTCAGATTTGACTTTTAATTTCTTTGCTTCTTCCTTGAAAGATAGGCATCAAAATCACCTGGGTCTCCCAAATCAACCGGAACACTATCTAATGATGTAGTGTTGAAGCATTGAGGTTCATTATTTGAAGATATCATTTTTCCTTCATACTCGGCAACCAAATCTCGACATAATTGCACGTTTTTTCAACCTCATATTCAGCACCAATTTTATAAATATTCTCAAAATAGTACTCCAACAATGTTGTCTTGTATCGTGAGTCTAAAAGTGTGCCAACACCCATAACACCATTCACACCACTCTAATACTTCTCAAATTTCACCATTATAAATTGTGTCATACTTGCAATGGTGTTATTATTATGCATAACCCATTCATTCAATGCAACTCTAATCTTGCAAATTCTAGGAAAATAAAGATTTACCGTTGTATATTTTGTTCCTGAAAAGCCTTCGGTGATCTCATAAAACAATTTAAATTTATCGCAAATCTCTGTTGCAAAGGCCCAAACATCATCGGTTGGTAAAGACTTGTACAAAGGATCATCGTGCAATTGCACACAACGCGAAAATACATCTTTGTAAGATAAAGTTGTCTGGAGCATCAAAAAGGTTGAATTCCATCGTGTTCTAACATCAGCACATAACTTTTTTGTAGTTGGAATACGCAATTGTTGTGCTGCCTCTTCAAATCTTTTCCATCTTTTTGGAGTAGCACTCCAAAAAAAGAACACTTTGACGAATCCGTTCAATACCATCTCCAAGCATATTTATTCCATCATTTATAATTAAATGTAATATGTGTGCACAACAACGTATGTGAAAAAAGGCACCATTCAGCAATAGTGTACTACCTCCCAATCTACCAAATAACACTTTAACAACACTATCATTCACACTACAATTATCAATAGTGATAGATGTGAGCTTCCTATCAATATTCCAATCTAGAAAGCATTTCATTAGGCTAGAAGCAATGGCATCTATAGTGTGTGGGGCTGGCACATATTCAAACCTAATTAAGCAGTAATTAAAATAAATAAGTTTTGGTAAATATTGAAACTTAAGAAATTGATAAAATATATCTTTAAAAAATTTACCCTATGATTCGCTTCTGTAAAGTTCATGAGTTATCAATGTAATGAGCCGTCACAACCATATATCATTTGTTTTGGTGGTCTGCAGTCCACATATCGGTTGTGAGGGCAATACGTCCTTCATTAGCTTCCAAATTAGACATTGTTTGCATCTTTCTCTCTTTGAACATTTTCAAAATGTCACGCTTTATTGTACTGCAAGAAGACATTTCAAACAAAGGTTGTAGACTATCACAATATTTTCTGAATTGCACATGATCTACAATCGACAAAGGATATTCATGCATGACTATCAACTTGGAAAGCTCTCTCCTTGAAACATCTTGATTAAATGAGGCAATCTTTAGCGTTATTTTTTCATCCGACTTCTTTTGATTAGCTAGTAGGACTTGTTGTCGAATGTCCACTTGACCTCGCTTGTTACACCTCCTTATATGATCTCGTAAATGACTTGTCTCATTTTTTGAATCACCATTAAGCTTCTTTTTACAATGATTGCATGTCGTTTTCGACTCATTGTTGATTTTTTATTTTGTAAAGTGCTCCCAAACCACAAATTTCAACTTTGATTTTGATGTGTTGCCTTCATTTAACTCAAGACATGGAATTGAACTTTCTTGAGTAGTTGGTGATGGGCTTCCCTCGGATGGTAATTGAGGAGAGTTAAAAGTTGGAGATGTTGATGAAGTTGTATTTTGCCCCATATGATCAGACATTTTCCTATAAAAAATTATGAGTACTAAAGCACAACATATAAGGCATCCAAAGTTTCAGCATGTTTTAACTCTTTCATCAAGGAAAGGAAGAGTAAATATCATACGTTGCATAGATTTTAACTCTTTCATCAAGCCATGTGATATTATTATCTAAGGTATTCAAACCAGATCCAACATAAACAGTCACCCACAAACTAGTGCGAAGCTACAGATTGAAAATACAGATTCGAGAAAGATGGCTACTTCTGTAGTAAACCCCAAAACCAATGTTTAACAGTTCATGCAAAAATACCCACAACCATTAACTAGTGTTTCATTTCGGTGGAGAAACAAACACATCTTTCTTTCCCTTCTTTTCTCCGGAAAAAGGAAGTGAAATAATAAATTAAGCATTATGTGAAACTAAGCATACTTGCATATTCAATGTTAGAAATTCATTTTTAATTATGTGCCAACTAGAGTTAATCTGGTTTATCGAAAATTAGCTATGGATGTTATGTGTCTGAGATGAAGAACAGAACCTGAAGACATTATCCAAACTCTTTGTGATTGCCCAAAGAGTGTTTAGTTTCAACAACCATTAAATTTTCAACAGAATGGTTAATTTGTTATGCTTAATTTCAACAGCCATTATGTGCCAACTAGAGTTAATCTGTTATGCTTAATTTTAAACAGCCATTAAATGCAAGTATGCTTAGTTTCACAGGATGGTTGTACAAAACAATTTGATGGTTAAAGACAAATTATAAGGAACCCTAAAGTGTAAATGCATAACCCCAAAGTTTCATATTATAAGAAAAATTGAAGCATTATATAAAGGAGATAATGAAAATTAAAAACCCTAAAAGCAAAGTTTCAGCATTATATAAAGCAAAGCAAATGAAAGACAAAGTTTCAGAATACATTCTTACCGTAAATACAAAGGAGTGAGGATTCTAAAATCTAAATGTCTGATTGTTAATGAAGATGAAGATCAGATACAATCGAAAGCGAGTCTGATACTCTGATTCCTTTCAAGTTTTGTCGAATTGAAAAAAAAAAGTGAAAGGGAAAGGGAAAAGAGTAAAGAGTCAAAGACGCTAAAAGTGTAAAAGGGAAATAAAAATTAAAAAACCCTAAAAATATTTTTATTTTTTAAAAATTATACTCGGGTCGGGTAGGGTTTTTCCCCATAAACCCGACTCCGACTCGGCTCCTGTAACACCCCATTTTTGCCCTAATTTAAAATCCTGATAATTGTGAATTTAATTTTGAAATTTTAATTAATTCTGTGGCTAAATTGAGAATTTTTGAAACTGTTGTGGTCTTTTTGTAAGGCGGGCTTTTCTAGGAGCCCTTATTGTGTATTTTACCCAAAAATAGTTTAAAGGAAAAACCGGATTCCCTTTCTTTTGGTTGGTGTCGATTCAGTTACCCATTTCCCCCTCTCTTGTGTTTTCAGCAAAGAATACAAAATAACCCACCAGCGTTTCTTTTTGCCTTTCCGATTGTGCTCCAATAAGGGTCGTGTAAGTGGTTGTTCATCGATCCGAAGTCGTAATCCGGTTCCTTGTGGCCGTCTGAGTCAAGCCCATCATCTATTTTGCCCTTGTACCGTCGGCCTTCACCGGAAACAGTTTAAAACTGTTCGAAATTCTATCGAGGCACCACTTTCCTCCTTTGCTTGGTTGTTGCGTTCGATTTGAGTTACGACATTGACTCGGATACTGAGATCCTTCCTTCTCCTCCACCTGGACGCCCTCTTGTTGCTCAGACACCGGGATCCGCTCAAGCTGACTCTGACCGACCTAGAGATAGAGCTAAGCGTGGGAGACGTCACCGTCGATGTTGAGTGTTAGCTACTTGAGGTGTGTTCTCTTCTGTGTTGTCTGTTTACAATGCTCTGTATGCAAATGTGTTGATTTGCTGAAATGTTACATGATGTGGACTAATGATATATGATTGAAATATTCTGTTGATCTGTGATGTTTGACTTATTCTGCATTCTGTGATGTTATGAAATATTTGTATATACATTCAGATTCAGATTTCTGCATATCAAATTATATAATTATGCATTTCTGTTGATAAACAATGCATTCAGATTCAGAACTCAGATTTTATGTCATCTCATTATGGGTGAGATTCTGTACGGGGAAGTTCAGTAGCTTCATCCTTCGGGATGATGTCTACTTCGGATCAGTGGTTTTGCCTACGGGCTGGATTCCACTTCGGATGGTGACGAGGTAGAGAGTGGCTCTGGCGAACCTTACTCTTCGGATGGTGATGTAGTTGGGTGCATGTCATATTGTGTTGCATATTCATTCGCACTTGTTTATGTGTCTGAACTGATTCCTGATGGAAAATTGTATTCTGATAATATTTGATTGATTCTGTTGACATGTTGGTATTGTTAGTTCTGTTTGCACTGTAGAGACACACTGAGCGTTATCGCTGACTCCCCCTTAGTTTCTATTTTCAGATACTCAGGTCTAGGCTACGGTACTTGGAAGACCTCATTTTTCAGCATATTTATTTACTATTATCAGTATGAGACTTGGACTTATTTTTATTATATGTTTTATCAGATTGTATATGATTTCAGATTTCTTGATATTTTATTTGGGGTTATTGTGTTTTATCATGCATGCACATTTTGAATATTTAATATTTTCAGGAATATTTTATCAGTATATAATATGCGATATTATTATTATCTATTTTGGAAATTAAAGTTTTGAATAAGGTTAATTGTATGAGGGATAAGCCTTGAGTTTTTCTCTTTATATTCGACCCAGTTCTTTCGGGTCGGGTTTAGGGGGTTACAGCTCCGTGGTATCAGAGCCAGGTTCAACACTCGGCCTGGGTGATTTAAATCAATTTTTTTAAAACGAAAATAAATTTTTGCATGCATTATCAAATGTTTTTGGGTAAAACGAGAACTTCAGGAAAAGTTATGATCTTGTATGAATAATATTTATACAAATCCTGAATAAGGTCTCCAAGTACCGATTCTAATCTTAGGATTCTGTCTTTTGTAGATATACTACTATGCCACCTCGTAGAAGTTCTAGAGTAGCGGCCGGTCGAGGTTGTGGCCGAGGTCAAGGTCGTATCGCGACTGCAGATAGTGACGTTCCACCTCTTGAGGGTTCGATACAAAATCAGGATGAGGTCCAGGGTGCGGATGTGGAGGACCAACATGTGGAGCAGACTGGAGCTCAGCAGACTGGAGCCCAGCAGACTGGAGCTTAGCAGACCGGTGGAGGAGACCCACACATTCAGCCTGCTCAGAGTGGTGGTCATCGTGATTCAGGGGATAGTGAGACAGTGGGCATAGATGCTATTACTATTCAGAGAGAGTTATTGAGATACCTTCGTTAGTCTGAGGGTGTTCGGAGACCCATATCCACAGAGTTTCTCGCTTCTGGGATGACTATGTTCGAGGGAAAGACGGGTACAGACCCAGCCGATGTAGAGTACTGGCTGAAGAAGCTTCAGCGATTATTTGTTGAGATGGATTATCCTACCGACCGGAAACTCAGGGCTGTCGTTTCACTGCTGCAGGGTGAAGCCCATAATTGGTGGGAGGCTGAGGAGCTTGTTACTCAAGCTAGTATGGTTACTTGGGATCATTTCAGACATGCTTTCCGTGATCGTTATGTCGGAGCTGAGTATATTGCTAAGTGCAGAGATGATTTTATGAATCTGAAACAGAATGATATGACTGTTAATGATTATGAGATCGAGTTTATGAGATTGATGCAGTATGTCCCAGGGTTAGTGACTACAGAAAAAGAAAAGTGTGATTGGTTTCTGAAGGGATTGCGTCCTACGATAAAGAACGGTGTTGCTTTACATATGGATTAGGAATACAAAGACATTACTCGACGAGCTAGGACAGATGGGCGTAATGAGGCAGAGTTGAGACAGCTTGAGTTGCATGGATCTAATAGAGGGAAGAGACCAGTGGCAGTGGCAGTTCAGCATAGTCAGGGAAATCAGTCCAGAAAGAGAGCCAGAGATGAGTCAGACTATCAGAGTTATTCGAGAGCTAGAGCAGTGACTCCTTCTGTTCCGACTGTTAGTGCTGGTGGTTCGACTGGTACTTGAGGGTTGCTATAGTGTTCTTTCTATAAGAAGTGGCATTCAGGCGAGTGTAGGAGGCAGACTGGAGCTTGTTTCAGATGTGGTTCATTTGAGCATCGTTTCAGAGATTGTCCGGTTCCACCTCCCTCAGCTTTTAATACTACTCAGACTCAGGCATCAGTACATACTCCCGCCAGGGGGAAGTGGTCAGGTCAGATCTGTTACTTCAGGCTCTGCTAGTAGAGGTAGACCAGCTCCTAGTAGAGAATCAGCAGGATCAGGGGCCAGACAACCAGGGTTAGTTTATTCTACTAGGAGACACGAGGATCGTGATGAGCCAGATGTTATTGCCGGTACATTCTCTATCCATTCTATTCCATATTTTGCTCTGCTAGATAATGGTTCGAATCATTCATATGTTGCGAGTTCTGCGTCTAGGGGTCTTGAGATTTCTGTTGAGGATACTGTTAGTGCTGTTACTTTACACAGTTCAGTGGGTAATCCAGTTGAGGTTACTAAAGTTTACAGGGATTGTCCTCTTGAGATACAAGGGGAGATCTTTTCAGCTGATTTGATGGAGTTACCCTTTGGGGAGTTCGATCTTATTCTGGGTATGGATTGGTTGTCTACACACCGTGTAACCTTAGACTGTGAAAAGAAGAAGGCTACACTGAGAACTCCCGATGATCGTGAGGTGATTCTGATTGGTGAGCGCAAAGGGTTCCTATGTAATATCGTCTCAGCTCTTAAAGCTGAGAAAATGATCAGGAAAGGCTCTATTGCTTATCTTGCCTATATCCTTGATTCGAGGCAGTCAGATTCTGGATTAGATAAGATTCGAGTTGTGAAAGACTTTCTAGATGTTTTTCTGGAAGAATTACCTGGAGTACCGCCGAAACAGGATGAGGTTGAGTTTGGTATTGAGGTTTATCCCAGTACAGCTCCTGTGTCTATGGCACCTTATCGGATGGCACCGAAAGAACTTAAAGAGTTGAAGATTTAGTTGCAAGAACTATTGGATCGAGGTTTCATTCGACCCAGTGTTTCTCCTTGGGGAGCTCCTATTCTATTTGTTAAGAAGAAGGATGGAACACTTCAACTCTGTATAGATTATCGGAAGCTGAACAAGCCGACGATCAAGAACAAATATCCTCTTCCTCGTATTGATGATCTGTTTGATTAGTTCCGAGGAGCTACGATATTCTCTAAAATAGACCTGAGATCTGGTTATTACCAACTCGAGGTTAAGGATTCTGATGTGTTCAAAACAACTTTCCGGACACGATATGGTCATTATGAGTTCCTTGTGATGCCTTTTGGGTTGACTAACGCCCCTGCCGCTTTTATAGATATGATGAATAGGGTGTTTCAACCCTATCTTGACCAATTTGTTGTGGTATTTATTGATGATATACTGGTATATTCTAGATCTGAGGCAGAGCATGAGGAACATCTTCAAATTGTATTACAGATTCTGCGAGAGAAATAGTTGTATGAAAAATTCAGTAAGTGTGAGTTCTGGCTTTCTGAGGTGATGTTTCTGGGTCATATAGTTTCAGCTCAGGGTATTTAGGTTGATCCGATGAAGGTCGAGGCTATTATGAGTTGAAAGGAGCCCAAGAACGTTCCTAAGGTTCGAAGCTTCTTGGGTTTAGCTGGTTATTATCGGAGATTCGTTGAGGATTTCTCTTCTATTGCAACTCCGTTGACTAAGCTTCTGAGGAAGGATGTTCCCTTCGTTTGGACTGAGGCTCAGCAGTCTAGTTTTGAGAAGCTTAAGTCTGTGTTGACTGAAGCTCCAGTTTTGATTCAGCCTGAGCCTGGTAAGGCTTATTCAGTTTTTAGTGATGCTTCGTACACCGGATTGGGGTGTGTTCTGATGCAAGACGGGAAGGTAGTGGCTTATGCGTCTCGACAATTGAAACCGCATGAGTGTAACTATCCTACCCATGATCTAGAGCTTGCTGCTGTTATCTTTGCACTTAAGATTTGGAGACACTATCTCTACGGAGAGAAGTGTTATATCTATACAGACCATAAGAGTCTGAAATACCTCCCCACTCAGAAAGAGCTTAATCTAAGACAGCGTCGCTGGTTAGAGCTTCTCAAGGATTATGATTGTGAGATTGAGTATTATCCGGGTAAATCTAATGTCGTTGCTGATGCATTGAGTCGTAACGCCATTTCAGATCTGAGAGATTTGTTTGCTCGGATGAGTTTGTACGATGATGGCAGTCTGATGGCAGAACTCTGGGTTATTCTTACTCTAATTTCTGATATTCGAGCTGAGTAGCCTAGTGATCCATTTTTGATGCACCGTATCAGAGAGGTGCATGAGGGTACATCTCGGGATTACTCTATTGATCAGGATGGGGTATTGTGTTTCCGTGGCCGGTATTGTATTCCGAGGAAATCTGGGTTAAAACAGGTTATTCTCCGTGAGGCCCATGACAGTCCTTATTCTTTGCATCCTAGTGGTGACAAGATGTATAAGAATCTTCGTGAAAGGTAATGGTGGAAAGGTCTTAAGCGGGACTTCGTTGGATTTGTATCGAGGTGTTTGACTTGTCAGAAAGTAAAAGTAGAGCATCAGTGTCCGTCTGGGTTACTACAACATATTGAGATTTCTCAGTGGAAGTGGGAGCGCGTGACTATGGACTTTGTTAGTGGACTTCCTTTGACTCCATCGAAGAAGGATTCCATCTGGGTTATTGTTGATCGTTTGACGAAGTCCGCACATTTCATTCCTGTCCAAGTTAACTATTCTTTAAGTAAGTTAGCATGGTTTTATATTTTTGAGATCGTTCGACTTCACGGGGTACCACTATCTATTATTTCTGACAAAGATCCGAGGTTCACTACAAGATTCTGGGGTCTCTTTATTCTGCTTTGGGTACTCGGTTGAACTTCAGTACATCTTATCATCTGCAGACAGATGGTCAGTCTGAGCGTGTGATCCAGATTCTTGAGGATATGTTCAGGGGTTGTATTCTTGATTTCAGAGGCAGTTGGGAGGATTTCCTGCCGCTTGCAGAGTTTGCTTATAATAACAGTTAGCATACCAGTATCAAGATGGCACCGTACGAGGCTCTATATAGGCGTAGGTGTTGTTCACCTATTGGTTGGACTGAGTTGAATGAGCATAGATTGTTGGGACCGAAGATTGTGCACGAGGCTGAGCAGACTGTCAAATTGATTCGGGATCGGCTTAAGGCAGCTTTTGACAGACATAAGTCTTATGCTGATTTGAGACGTCATGATCTTTAGTTTGAGGTGGGTGATGAGGTTTTCTTGAAATTATCTCCTTGGAGGAACGTACTTCAGTTTGGTCGGAAGGGAAAGCTGAGTCCTCGTTACATTGGCCCTTATCGGATTATTCGTCGAGTCGGACATGTTGCCTATTAGCTAGAGCTACCACCAGAGCTTCAGCGTATTCACGATGTTTTCCACATTTCAGTGTTGAGATGTTATCATCCTGATCCGTCACATGTTATGCATGTTGAGAATATTGAGGTCCGTCCTGATTTGCGTTTTGATGAGGAACATATTGAGATTCTTGCTCAGGATAAAAAGGTTCTTAGAAGGAAGACCATTAAGATGGTCAAATTCTTGTGGTGTGGTCGTAGTCATGATGAGGCTATGTGGGAGCCCAAGACTGTCATCCGAGCTCAGTATCCACATCTTTTTGCTCCAGGTAAATTTTGAGGCCGAAATTTCTTTTTATCGGGGGGAGAGTTGTAACACCCCATTTTTGCCCTAATTTAAAATCCTGATAATTGTGAATTTAATTTTGAAATTTTAATTAATTTTATGGCTAAAGTGAGAATTTTTGAAACTGTTGTGGTCTTTTTGTAAGGCGGGCTTTTCTAGGAGCCCTTGTTGTGTATTTTACCCAAAAATAATTTAAAGGAAAAACCGGGTTCTCTTTCTTTTGGTTGGTGTCGATTCAGTTACCCATTTCCCCCCCCCCCTCTTTTGTGTTTCAGCAAAGAATACAAAATAACCCACCAGTGTTTCTTTTTGCCTTTCCGATTGTGGTCCGATAAGGGTCGTGTCGGTGGCAGTTCGTCGATCCGAAGTCGTAATCTGGTTCCTTGTGGCCGTCTGAGCCAAGCCCATCATCTATTTTGCCCTTGTACCGTTGGCCTTCGCCGGAAACGGTTTAAAACCGTTCAAAATTCTATCGAGGCACCACTTTCCTCCTTTGCTTGGTTGTTGCGTTCGATTTGAGTTACGACATTGACTCGGATACTGAGATCCTTCCTTCTCCTCCACCTGGACGCCCTCTTGTTGCTCAGACACCGGGATCCGCTCAAGCTGACTCTGACCGACCTAGAGATAGAGCTAAGCGTGGGAGACGTCATCGTCGACGTTGAGTGTTAGCTACTTGAGGTTTGTTCTCTTCTGTGTTGTCTGTTTACAGTGCTCTGTATGCAAATGTGTTGATTTGCTGAAATGTTACATGATGTGGACTGATGATATATGATTGAAATATTCTGTTGATCTTTGATGTTTGACTTATTCTGTATTCTGTGATGTTATGAAATATTTGTATATACATTCAGATTCAGATTTCTGTATATCAGATTATATAATTATGCATTTCTGTTGATAAACAATGCATTCAGATTCAAAACTCATATTTTATGTCATCTCATTATGGGTGGGATTCTGTACGGGGAAGTTTAGTATCTTCATCCTTCGAGATGATGTCTACTTCAGATTAGTGGTTTCGCCTATGGGCTGGATTCCACTTCGGATGGTGACGAGGTAGATAGTGGTTCTGGCGAACCTTACTCTTCGGATGGTGATGTAGTTGGGTGCATGTCATATTTTGTTGCATATTCATTCGCACTTGTTTATGTGTTTGAACTGATTCCTGATGGAAAATTGTATTCTTATAATATCTTATTGATTCTGTTGACATGTTGGTATTGTTAGTTATGTTTGCACTGTAGAGACACATTGAGCGTTATCGCTGACTCCCCCTTAGTTTCTATTTTCAGATACTCAGATCTAGGCTACGGTACTTGGAGGACCTCGTTTTCCAGCTTATTTATTTACTATTATCAGTATGAGACTTGGACTTATTTTTATTATATGTTTTATCAGATTGTATATGATTTCAGATTTTTGGATATTTTATTTGGGGTTATTGCGTTTTATCATGCATGCACATTTTAAATATTTAATATTTTCAGGAATATTTTATCAGTATATAATATGCGATATTATTATTATCTATTTTGGAAATTAAAGTTTTGAATCAAGTTACTTGTATGAGGGATAAGCCTTGAGTTTTACTCTTTATATTCGACCCAGTTCTTCTGGGTCGGGTTTAGGGTGTTACAGCTCCGACAGTTGCAAATGTTTCACCCGACCCGAACCTGATTTATTTCATAAAAAATCTGACCCTATTGGATCGGGTCGGGTCGGAACCCATCAGGTTCGGGTCAAATGCCCATCCCTAACAATGAGTGTTGATGAAGTTGCCTTGTGGAAGAAGAAATAGTTAGCTTCCCCATGAAGAGTAGCAATATCAACCCCGGAAGAGGCTCAACTTTGGTGTAGTTTATTTTGAATTGTTTAACAAATAAATCTCAAGTGACATTGTCTTCAAGTAAACTAGGATTGTGGTTTCCCACCAATTCTAGATTTATTAAAAAGAATGGCCGCATCACACTCAAGTGTATGCTCATTATAGTATCAAAGTTGATTATTTAAGATTCAAACAGTATGATCAAGCCAATATTCGACAGTTTTGGTTTGACCATCATCGAGTCCAATGAAGTAGTAAGCTCGATATTGGGATAACTTATCAATCGGAGCTTGAGAAGCTGATGATTGAGATTATGGTACAGTTCTAATGAATTCCTCAAACATCGATTACATGTGCTTATAGAATGTTGCTTGTTGGGGAGGCAACATGGTATTAAGAGTTTGTATAAGATTATTTTGACCATATGAAGTTGCATGATCATATTTATTTCGAAAGAAGTCACTAAAGGCTTCTACATCAATGGATCACATTGAGTCGTCTTACCTTTTTTCATTATACGAAAGAAAATTGATTGTATCAAGTCACAAGTCATTAACAAATACAAAATTCAAACTCTGTGGCATGTATTAACACTTGTGAACTTAACCAACTTTGATCTAATCTTAGAATTGACTAAACATAAGCTTAGATACTAATAAATATAATATTTCAAACCTTGATCAGTCATATCATACCAAAAATGTCACATTCAAAGGTTGGAGCAATATCGAAACTAATTAGAATTCAATTCTACATTTATCTTATCAATATAACATGTGGGGATCAAATTGTCAAATTCATAGAACGTTGGATATTAAAAAGACTTAACAAATCATCATTAATATCGTATCATTCTAAAAAACTAAGTTACCAAATATCAAACTTATAAATTTGAAAGGCATACAACCAAAAAAATGCCCCTAAAGTTTGACTGTACTTGCCACGCGTTAAGATCGGCTGACGTGGCATATGCCAAGTCAGATTTAAAAAAATATTTTGTTATACCCTTCTTTATGGTGACACGTGTGTAATATCCCTAAATTCTAGTTTAAGAGTATGCTACATTGGATAGTTAAGTGACTAGCTTTAGAATTAAAAACAATTGAAACCAATCAAGTATGAGAGGATTAAATTGGAGGGTTTAGTAAATTAGATAACCTTAGAGGACTAGACCAAATTGTGGTGGAATTATTAGAATTGCATGCTAAATAATCTTAAGTCCAATGGTATGTACACTTGGCATTCTCTCATGAAGACAAGAAGAGAGGGGTTCAACCATCAAGGAAATTAACCCCAAATTGTCTCCTTCCCTTTGAACCGAACCAAACTTAGAGAGAGAGAAAGCTAAGGTGATGGTCATAGAATTCTTAAGGATTTGAGTTTAGGAGCTCAAATTGCTGGTTATTAATTCGAATACTTGAAGGAAAAGTGTAAGTACTCTTATTCTTTTCTTACTTTAGAACTTAAATTGATGAAATCATGAATAGGTCTCATGTATGTATGCTTGTGTTTGAAAATGGGAAATTCAAATCCTTGTTAGGATGTCATTTTGAACAATCAGATGATCATACTTTTAAATGAATCTTATATGTATGAATGGTTAGCTAATTGTCTAGGTGAAGATAGGATCGAATGTATATGTATATAGTGTAATTACTAATTTTGTCCGGGGGTAACCCATGTTCTATTTTTGGGCTTAAAATATGCATAATGGGTTATATATGTGTTAAAAAAATAAAAAAGAAATAAATAATAAAAAAGAGAAAGAGAAAAAAAAGAAAATTTGAAAAAATTACTAATATTATATACATGTCGTTGTTTATGTGTTTAGTGTTAATATTTTTTGAAGTGTACTTAACATGAGCATGGTGGTATTTATTAAAGTCACATACGATATGTGATCTCAAAATGCATGAATATTTGTTAAGTGTGTATATAGGTGTTATGTTTGGTGTATGTGATGCTATATTATTATTATTATTATTATTATTATTATTATTATTATTATTATTATGTTATTGAAAAAAGAAAAAAAAACAGATTCTATTAGATAAAGCCCAAGTATCTTATTATAGTCCATTTACAAATAATAAATAATAATACAACAAGCCCAAATAAGTAATTAAATTACGAAGGCACAAGATTGAAACCCTAAATGACCTAATCTGATGAGCATCTTTGTTCTCTGCGCAGCCGGATACCAACCGTCAGATCTAGTCCAGATCTGACGGTCCAGATCTCGTTGATGGATGAAACCCTAGCTGGTCATTTGCCTCTTTAGCGTTGCACCACTCGCAGCCGTCGGGATCTGTGGCACCACTAGCTGTCCATTTGCCTTTTTACTGTAAAATACAAGTCAGATGGCTCTTTGGAAAGGTACAAAGCAAGATTAGTGGCAAAAGGGTACTCTCAAACCTATGGGATTGACTATCTTGAAACATTTGCACCTGTTGCAAAGATAAACACAGTGAGGGTCCTACTTTCTTTATCATCTATCCAAGGATGGAATCTATAGCAATTCGACATCAAAAATGCCTTTTTACATGGAAACCTTGAAGAAGAAGTGTACATGGATATTCCACATGGATTTGCTTCGAATACTACTGGACAGAATATTTGCAGATTGAGGAAAGCTATATATGGGCTAAAACAGTCCCCAAGAGCTTGGTTTGGGAGATTTACCAAGGTAATGCTGGGAAAAGGCTTCAAACAGAACCAATGTGATCATACTCTGTTTGTGAAACACTCTCCTTCAGGGGGAGTAACTATATTGTTGGTGTATGTAGATGATATTATTGTTACAGGTAATGATTCAGAAGGAATTGATGATTTGAAAAGATGCCTTGTAAAAGAGTTTGAGGTGAAAGTACTTGGCAGATTGAAATACTTTTTTGGTATTGAGGTGCCACACTCACAACAAGGGATTTTTATATCTCAACATAAGTGTACTTTGGATTTGTTGAAGGAAACTGGAAAGATGGGATGTAAACCAACAGTAATACCCACAGAAATCAATCACAAGCTTGGAGACTCAAAAGAGGATGATATGGCAGTTGACAAAAATTCATTTCAGAGACTGGTGGGAAAACTCATCTATTTATCACACACCAGACCAGATATAGCATATGTTGTTGGAGTTGTAAGTCAATTCATGCATAACCCTAAGGAATCTCATCTAAGGCTTGTAGTTCAAATCTTGTAGTACTTGAAGAGTACACTAGGCAAAGGGATTATGTTTAGAAGAGGGGAGAAATTAACTCTGGAAGTATACACAGACGCAGACTATGGAGGATCAATAGTTGATAGAATATCAACTTCAGGCTACTTCACCTTTTTTTGAGGAAACTTGGTTACTTAGAGAAGTAAAAAAAACAAAATCTGGTAGCTAGATCCAATGCAGAAGCTAAATTTCAAGCCATGGCACTGGGAATTTGTGAGTTGTTATGGCAGGAAATTATTTTAAAAGACCTAAAGGTCAAATTGGATGGACCAATAAAGCTATACTATGATAACAAGTCTGCAATCAACATAGCTCACAATCTAGTTCAACATGACGGAACAAAGCATGTTGAAGTGGATAGATATTTCATAAAAGAGAAACTTGACAATGGTTTAATCTGTACTCCCTATGTAACCACTGGAAATCAAGTTGCAGACATACTTACCAAGGGACTACCTTGTAAAGACTTTCAGAAGTTAGCAGACAAGCTAAGAATGGAGGACATATATGCCCCAGCTTGAGGGGGAGTTTCTGAGATCCGAGATATGTTTCTTTAGTTATATGTTTCCTTAATTAAGAGATTTGTAAATGTTTTATTTGATTAGGATCCCTTTCTCTAAGGGTTTGTATTCTATCATTAGAATTAGTTTCTTACCTAGTTTAGAAGTTACCGAAGATATGACCTAGGTTTGTATATTTATTTGTAAGCTTTTCAAAGTTGAAAAAAAATATGAAATTCAGTCTTTTTGACAATTACTATTCATGTTATACATTAGGATTGGGCTTGTAGATGTAAGTAAGTGATTTATCCGAAAAGGATGGTGATTACAATTATGTTAGCTATTCTGGTGTTAATTTCAATTATATTAGTGGTTCTTTCGATTCGAGGACTAATTTCAACTATGTGACGTAAGATTGGTACAAGGTTTTGGGAAACTCATTCTGCTTGGTGATTAAAGGATGAATCGGGTAGTTGGGATGTAACCCCTAGACCTACTTATACGTTACACTTAAATTCCAGGAGGTCACAACACATACCACAAACTTTCAAATAACATTTCCATATCTAATTATCATAACAGATAATAATCATATACCATAGGATAAGATACCAAGTAAGTAGTCTAGAACCATATCAGGTTTAGTTTCAAAATGATTCCACGTTGGGCAAATTAGTAATGTGTATCATATCAAAATATATGCACATGTCACCCAATTAAAGATAGTATGGTGGATAGAAACATTACAACAAGGCTAAGTACGAATGTGTCAATCCTCCAAGTGCCAAGTCCCTGGGTAGCCTATCCAAAAGTATCTGAAAGGGGAAAGATTTAGGAGTATGAGATAGGGAGCTAAATGTGTTCCAATAAGTGCATAAAAACATATATATAGCTTAGATATGCATAAATCATTTCAAGCCATGCTATTAGTGCAACCAAGGTTCCATTACAGCCTAACTACCCTCCATCCGAACACCAAATGCAATCCCCCATGAATTGCATACTGAAGGACTTATCCAAGGCCCGTGGGCATAGCAACCTACCCATAAAGACTTACCCTAGGCCCATTTGGGTGTAGGAGCTTAACCAAATGATTTACCAAATGGATCAAGGTTGTACCTGTAGACACTTCAATTCATATCCCAAGAGTATGCCCCAAGTAAAACAGTTCAGTTCAATATACATTATCATCAGAATTCAGATAGCAGACATATAATATCTCTATCATACATAAATCAGATATCTTAGATTCAGATCAGACATAAGGCATACTTTCAATATATTACATAGACAAGCTTTTCTAACATAACATAATCATGCTTATCAAACATGAAGTATTCACACCTTTCTTACAGAAGTAATCATGTTTTTTCAGATCAGAGAACGTTCTATAGTATATTCAGAGAATTATTCCAAAATTTATATAAAACGAAAATGTAACACACACAAAACACACCTCAAAATATGGTCAAAGAAATCTACCGGGCACCTAACTCGCTATGCTCTGCCACTGTGCTAGATCCTAGATGATAATGAAATAAGATTACTACAAGAAATAAGTACAAACTTGATTTGCTCACAGGGTTTAAAGATTGTACCAGTAACTCCGGGGGGGCGCGGTGGAGCGGATCGAGAGGAATTGGGCTGAGCAGACGAACGGTCGGGGGAGTTTCGAGTACCTTAAGACAAACAAGGATTTACATTAGTCCTTTATTCAAAATAACACTTTTTAAAGTAACAACTCACTAATTAAGCATGTTCAAGTTTAAGGTCAGGTTCAGATGCTTTCGGGTTAGAATTTTGTGAAACGGACTTCAAAATTGACTCAAGACGCCAAAAAACATAAAATATGGGCTTTCGGAAAAGTTAACTTTTTGGTCAACAGTCAAAGTCAACACTGACGTCAACAATCAACTGGTGAAGAGTAAACTAAGTTGACTCGACGGGCTGACTCGGACGAGTTGACTCGGTTAGACGGGTTGGCTCGGGGTGACCGGGTCAGGTTCATGGGCTCAGACCGGGTCAGATGAATTGGGTCGGGCTTGGACGATAAGGGCCCAAATTGGTTATGCGAGGCCGGTTGGCTTGGGCTCAACCCGGTTTATCTGATTCAAGCTATTAGGCCATCCCCTGAACCGATTCAACCAATCAAAATAATTCGACCATCAGAAGGTTGCAAAAAGGGTCGTCGGAGACGCCAAAGGCCACATTTTGGCCGGAAACAGATCGAAAATGACCACCACATGATAATCCATCACATAACTAATTGGAATCATGTCGGAAATGTACTAGGTCTTACCCAAAGTGCAACGGTGTAGCCAAAAATGAACCTTCAAATTGTTGGGTACGTAAAGCCTTAGTAAGGATGTCTGCAACTTGACATCGAGCAGGAATGTAGTTGATTTGTAACAGTCTTGTACTTACTTTTTCTCTAACAAAATGTAAGTCAAGATCGAAGTGCTTTGTTTTTGCATGAAGAACAAGGTTAGCTGCCATGGAGATGGTGCTGGTATTATCGCACCAGAGCTGTAGAATATTGTGTAGCCTGATTCCCATTTCTGTCAGGACTGATTGAACCCAAATAATTTTTTAGGTTGCATCAGCAAGACTTCTATATTTTTCCTCCGCTGATGACCTTGAGACAACACGTTGTTTCTTTGAATACCACATGATAAGGTGATAGCCAAGCATGACACAGTAACCCATTGTGGAGCATCTGTCATCGATGTCACTGCCTCAATCGACATCAGAAAATGTAGTAATTTGAAGATTGTCACTATGTTGTGGTTGAAACCAGATTCCATAGTCAAGTGTGCTGCCCAAGTACCTTAGGATTCTCTTGACTGCCTGCCAATGTACCTTTGTAGGGTTTTGCATGTATTGAGCAGCTTTGTTAACTGCAAAAGCCATGTCAAATCATGTGTGACAGATGTATTGAAGTGCCCCTACAATGCTTCTATAACTTTGAGCTTCAATTAGGGGAGTTCCATCATGTTTACTAGGTTTGGGGAATGTTACCATTGGTATTGATGCAGCTTCAACTCCTAAGGTCTCTGTTTTGTGTAATAGTTCAGTGACATATTGTTCTTGGTTCAAAAATAGTCCTCCTTCATAGGTCTGAACTTTAATGCCAAGAAAATAATGTAGCTGGCCGAGATCTTTGAGAGAGAAACGATCATGTAAAGCTTGGATTACTTGTTGAACATGTGATTCAATATTGCCAGTGAGCAACATGTCATCAACGTAAACAACTAGGTATATTGTAAGGTCACCTTGTTTGAGTATGAACAACGTGGAATCAGCTTGAGAGGCAAGAAAGCCTAGAGTGCCCAGAAAGGATTTTAGTTGAACAAACCAGTTGCGTGGAGCTTATCTCAAGCCATAGATGGCTTTCTTTAGTTTGCAGAAGAGTGGGCGTCCAGTGGAGTTGTGTTGAATAAATCCAGCTGGCTGATGCATATAAACAGCTTCATGAAAATCTCCCTTGAGAAATGCATTATTAACATCAACCTGATGTATTTGCCACCGATTAGTAACAACCATGGGGATTAGAATGTTGACTGTGAAGAAGCGAACCACTGCGCTGAAGGTCTCCATAAAGTCAAGCCCATGGGTTTGAGAATAGCCTTTCGCAACTAATCTCGCTTTGAACTTGTTGACAAAGCCGTCTGCATTGTATTTAATTCGAAACAACCATTTTCTACCTATTTCTTTCTTCCTAGGTGGTAGTTTAGCCAGTTCCCAAGTGTCATTTTCTTGGAGAGCTGTGTATTCTTGTTTCACTGCTTCTGCCCATGCTGGATTGAGTAAAGCTTCTTGAACCGTGGATGGTATGGCTTCAGCATAGTATATCTTGGGCTTGAAGGTTCCAACTTTGCTGCGAGTGACCATTGAGTGTGTGTTGGTAGGTTGAATGGTAGCTGAAGTGGGTAAGTGTGTTGGTGGATCAGTAGTCGAAATTGATGAGGTAGTACTAGTAGGAATGTCATTAGTGAGAGGGGAAGGAAATTGTAAAGTAGGTGAAGTTTGGAGGTTTATGTCTGTGGAAGTAGGTGGTTCATTGATAGTGTGTTCAAGAGAGGGGGCAGAGGGTGGTGATGAAATATTTGTTGGTGTTTGAGGGGATGTTTGGTTTGTGGAATTAGGAATTGTAGTTGGGGTAGTTAGTGTGGGTGGAGGAGAAGTTGGAGTGTGGTTGGTCAATGTGGGTGGCAGTACTAGCAATGCCCTCGAGCGGTGAACTTGTGAAGATGCAACATTGGTTGTATCTGGCTTGTTTACACAAGGGATGACTGATTCATTGAAAGTAACACTACGAGAGATATATATTCGACCAGTCTCATCAGCACATCGATACCCTTGATACTTAGGGGAATAACCAAGGAAAAGACGAGGCTTAGACTTGAAGTCAAGCTTGTGTATGTTGTAGGGTCGTAGATTACGGTAACATTCACACCCAAAAACTTTCAAGAGACCATAATCAAGGGATCGGCCTGTCAACTTCTGAAATGGAGACAAATTACCAAGCTTCTTATATGGCAATCGATTAATTAGAAACATTAAGCTTAGAACAACATATGACCAATATCGAAGAGGCATGGAGGCTTGAGCTAAGATAGAGTATGCCATTTCAACAATGTGCATGTGCTTGTGCTCTACCACTCCATTCTGTTAAGATGTATAGGGACATGTGAGGTGTTGTTGAATGCCAAGTGTAGGTAGAAGAGTATCAAGGAACTGAAATTCTCCACCTTCATATGTTTGAACTGCTTGTATGGTAGTTCCATATTGATTTTGCACAAGCTTGTGGAATAAATGAAATGCAGTTGTTGCTTCTGATTTATTCTTAAGCAAATAAAGCCAGCAGTTTCTCGAAGTCATATCAACAAATGAGATATAATAGGAGAAGCCATTAGAGATAACTGGAGCTGGACCCCATAGATCAATTTCAACTAATTCAAAAAGTTTTTCATACACTGTTACAGACTGCTTGAATGGTAGAGAGTGCCATTTTCCTAACTGACATGCACTACAAATAACATTTATGTCCATAACCAGTGACTTGTTTAAAGCTAAATTGATCACGTCTGGAGAGGCATGTCTTAGTCGTCGATGTCATAGCCAAAATGTAGAACTTGTATTAACTGCAATAGAGTAAGCTGAAATGGGATTGTTGACAAAATCACCAACTAAAGTGTAGAGTCCCCTTCTTGTGTACTTTCCAAGAGTATAGATATTGTGTGCTTATCCTTCACACAACAATAGTTGGGGTGAAATTCAAGATAAGCTGAGTTATCTCTCGTGAATTTTGATATTTACATTAAATTTCGAGTGATACGGGGCACATGCAAAAGATCACTTAATGTAATATTGCGAGTAGGTGTGGGTATTATAGAATGTCCTACTTGAGTTATAGCCAAGGAAGAACCATCACCAATATGAATTGATCCCTTACCGAAGTATGGTGAGCCACCAAGAAGAGAGAAGGAGTCACTGGCCACATGATGCGTTGCCCCAGAATCAGGGTGCCAAACAGTAGGAGACACAACTACAGAATGGACTTGTATATCACCGGTGAAGTGTCTGGGTTAGCAGCTGGTTCAGTACCTGCATTGTCACTAATGAAGGGATCATAAGCAACTTCAACTGTGTCATGTTTATAGGAGCAAGCATTTGCATGAGTGGCAGAATTATCCTGAGGTTGTGAAGAGGAAGAGGAGATTCCCTTGAAGTTGTGATCAAAACGATGCTAGCAATGATCAACAAGATGACCTGGTTTGCCACAAAGTTAGCATTGAATATGATGTCTTGTACCACGATACCTTCCACGCGTGTCATCACGAGCTGAAGTATTGGCTTGAGAGGAGTAATGAGGTTTGTCTTAAGAGTTTGTGAAATTAGTGTTGCTGATGCCTATGGGCATTCAAAGAGGATCATAAATTCTAGACTCGACATCAATAAGAATCGAGACTACTCCATCCACTATATAAGGTTCCTTATTGGCATATATGACAGCTACAAAGGGATCATACTCTGAGGGTAGGCCATTTAAAATGGTTGATATGTGTTCAACAGTGGAGACAAGACTCTCACAAGAAGCAAGCAAGTTACATATTTCTTTGATTTGCATGGTATAGGCTCTAATGGACAAAGAAGTTTTCTTAATAGATCGAAGACGACAATGAAGATGCATGATACGCATCGTGGAGAGTTGAGAGTATAAACCTGAAATGGTGGACCAGATTGTAGCAGATGATTCAGCTCCTACCAGTTGAGGGATGATGTTGGAGCTGACTGTAGACAATAACCATGAGGCCAACGAGCTGTCTTGTTTGATAAACCGGAGGTAATCTGGGTTTGGGACACGGTCACCATTTTCTCAGGTGACAAGTTTGGTTGGAGGAGAAATGGAGCCGTCGAGATACCCTTCTCAGCCTTGTCCTCGTATCAGCATGGTCACTTGTTGTTTCCAAATGAGGTAGTTGGTATCATCAAGCTGAATATCGATCCTTTTGTTGGAGAAGGAGTGGTCAAAAGAGTCATCACATGGTGTGGTAGTGATGACATCGTCAACAACAGCGGTAATATCGTCAGGCATGGTGGTTGAAGAGACAGAGATCACCAGGAGGTAGCCTAGAGCAATGATATCATGTTGAGCATACAATGTCTATGATAAAGAGGAAGGAAAACGATATAGTAAAGAGCATAAGAAGTCTGCGTGCATTCATTTACACACGTTGATTTCTAAGGATGACACGTGTAAAGGTTCCGAAAGGTTTTTACAACTTTCCAACAGAATTGGAATATGCTGAAGGTGACGACAGTTGTGGTGCCAGCTAATGATTTGCTTGGATTTCATTTTTATCTTCAACATTCCCGGCGTCGGATCAAAAAGCTACAAGAGGAGTTTTTCTCGCATCGATGTGAGGAGATCAGATCTGACGGCCGCGTCTCGAACGGACGTTAAGAGTGGCCGAAAATAGAGGGGAACCAAGGGGAGAAGGATTTGTCTCAAACTGAACCTTCAAACCAGTGTTCACGGTTAACGGAGGCGTTTCACTGCGAGTGGTGGCCAAGAACAGAACTGGAACGGGACGATGGTTTGAATCGTAGGGGCGGTGCAACCCACAGCGCGGCGATGGTGTAGATCGGGGGTGGGCGGGTGGTTAGGTGAGTGAAAGGGGAAGAAGGTTCTGGATAATACCATATTCAATGTTCAATACTCTAGTAGGTGGAAGGTCGGACCAAACTTTAATTATCCTAGGTGTACAAGGCATGTAAGATTCAAAAGAATAACAGGGCCTTAGACATCAAGAGCCACTTAGCTAAGTTGGTTGGGTCATTAGCCTTGCCACCCATAGGTTGTGGGTTTGATTTCCACAACCAATAACCCTCCCCCCTCTTCTTTCTCTCTTTTTTTTATTGTTACAAATTGGAGGTGCTACACCATGCATGAGCATGACATCATTTAATTAATAATTAAATATCTAACTCAATAAGGTTGGTTGAATTGACTCAAGTAAAGAATTAATATATTTAATTGTGTTATTTAAATATTTTATGTGACGTTGTATGTTGACTTCTTTTATTGCACACTAAAGGACACATTGAGCTCTATAGCTCACACTGCCTTTTTTTTAACTCTTTTTCTCAGCTCTCTCAAGTTGGTTCGAAATTTGAGGATCAATACGGTTTTATGCTTCCGTTAAGTATTTTACAATAACTCTTAATTTCGATTCTCTATTGTGGCATGATTTACTTTTCATAAAGTTTTGAGTATTTTCCGCAAACTTTGCATTTTTAAATTAACAACATGCTTTTTATACATTCTTTTGTTTATTTATTGGTTTAAAATATTTTTAAAATTTACTTTGGTGATTAGTTTAACCTTATTGGCTTTTATCAGCTAAACTCACACAATTAACTGTTAGAGTCTTATACACAAGTTTAATTTATTTAATGTCTAACATTAAGATTGTTTTTGGATGAATCTAGTTCAAGTTAGACCTAGTAATGAGATCACGTAAAGCTCATTATGGCACAACTAATAAAAAATGTAAAAAATAGAATAAAAATAACGACTCGGAAAAGAATTGTTGAAGTATCAAAATACAATTTAAATTGCAGTAGCATTATCTAATGAGAAAAATGTATACTTTATAAGTTTTGTTTAGGGTTTAAAGATTTATGGTTATAATTTAGAAATAAAGTAGGCTTATGGTTTAGATTGTAGAATTTTTTATTTAAGTTTTAGGGTTATGGGTTTATATTTTAGATTGTATAGTTTTGTTGATGCTAAAATGAGGAAGCATCGAACAAGGGAAGTAAAGACAGTGGACCAAGATGGTTGTGACAGAATCAAACGGTTCACCCCATGTAGACTTTGGGCAGAGTGCCGCACACAACACGGTAATCGTAGCTAAGAAGATGAGAGTAGGAGAGAGGTACAACCCTCTTAGTTTAGTCTCTCCCTAATACATGGTGTATCTTGTGTCTGGCCCTCTTTTATCGATGGCATGAGTATTTATATCCATCTTTTAACACTATTGATGATTGGATAGTGTTAGACCTTGTGACAGCCTATGGATGGGTCGACAGAGGTAAGTCCAACTACAAGGCATTTAGGCTTTGCATGTCGGTCACGTGAATATCGTGCAATTACATCTAGTTATGTATGCTCCCAAGGAAACTCGAAAACTCATGTAATATTATTCTCCGAAGGAATAGCTATTGTGAACCATCTTTGATACTCACTAAATATGGCAGTTCTGAAATACTTTGTGCGGAGGTGAAAGGATTGGGCATAACAAGTTTAAATAAGAATGATTGTGTAATTTTATTCTATATTGTAACCAAAATATAACCCTTATCTTATTACTTTTTCATTATTAAAATTCCCCATAATTAAAAATGGTTCAAATTGTTTATTTAAAAAATAGTTATAATTGTCTCGGGCGTAGCTAGAAGGAGCAAACATAGATCTTTCCCCAGTACTTTATGAAAAAACCCTAGTCGTCTTCCTCTGTTCCTAATTTAAACTTTCTCTCAATATTTTTGTGTCACTTTTTTTTACTTAGCTAGCGGCGGTACCAATTTCAATGTTGGTTGCCGACCGCTTGTGTTTATTATTTTTCTTGTTTTTCATACTATGTCCTTTGATTTCTTTTTTATCTTGAGTTTTTTTCTTTAATTTTGAATAAAAAATCTCTGTTTTTGTGACACGCTTTCTCTCTACTCTTGTGGTACGATCCTTATGGATTTTGGTACATTTTTCGTATACCTTTGCGGTCGTTTTGGTGGTCGCACAAAGACTCTCACGATATTTTTTTGATTGGTTTGTCAGTGGTCATGCATAGTCAAATCCCGTCTTTGGTAAAAGGTTGTTTGTCGATATAATCAAAATTGTGTAGCGAAGCAGCCTGCTAGATAGTTTGGTCCGTTCACCACTCCTTTATTACTTCGTAAAGCGTCTTGTTCGACAGAGAGACAAGGAATTTTTATGAAGATTACTGGGTTCTTTTGATATTGGATGTAACTCTCAAGGGAAGATTTATTTTTCTTCGTATCTTTTAGTTTAATATTATTATTTTATGTATGAGTTTTTTTGTGACTATTGTCCTCAATTTTCTCTTTATACTTAGGTGCATTGTAATTTTAATTCCTTCCATTGTTTTTATTAGTAAAATCTAGTTGTCATTGTTAAAAATACAGAAGCCTTACCCGTAAAATAGGAAAATTTTACCTTCATTCCTTTTAAATCATAAAATTTTAAGTTAACGCGGAGATAAAATTACACATTGACCATAAAAAATGATACCATTTTAGTTTAATCCCTTCAAAAATGATAACATTAAAAGTTAATGCAATGGTAAAAATTAAATTTTGACGACAAAAAATTATAATTCAGTTTTGACCCCTCCAAAAAAAATTGACTTTGCACTTGCATTGTCCTCTCTTGATTTGTGATCTTACTCGGTGTCATTGGTTACAAACACATTTAATCATTTGTCATAAAAGTTTGATTTACTTATTTTGTGACCTTATAATTGTCAATAAAAAAACCGAGAGTCAAAATTTAGACATATATTACTGATAAAACATAATTTAGTTTTTTACTATATTTATTAAAGATATAAAAATTCTACAAATGTGTGCCAAAATGTAGCACACTTATCCAAAATTGTCCTAAGAATGCCAAAAAAAACAAAGAAAAATAGAAAATTAAAAACTATCAACTAGCTAACTAAAATGTTTTCCTTCATCGACGACCAAAGAAAATGATAATCCAACAACGATAATGGAGAAACAAACTTGCAAGACCAGAACCGGGTATCAAGGTGTGTCGAATTTCTTGAATTATTGTTGTTGTTGTTATGAAAATCAAAGCAGAAAAATGTCGAGTCTAACCTGTAGTAAATTAAACATCATTTTACTCATGTCAATCACTAGTAGGGATAACGAAAAATTCGAAAACGATAATTTTTAATCAAATTGATTAATAAGTCGATTTAAAAAAATATTTAGATTAAGAGTGACTTTAACTTCAAAATTTGTCGGGATAGGGTCGGGTTTAGAAAAAACCGGAATTGTCCACGCTAATTACATTAATGTCCTTCTATATTCATATGTTTGTTAGGGTTTTGAAGTATATCTTTTAAAAGAGTAAAAATCTTCTCATTTTCTGCCCCTCTACTTCTTCTTTACCATCTACACCTTTTAGGCTTTAAATTTTGTTTGCAGGGTATGGCTGCGTTCAACAATGCTTCTCCAACAGGCGTTAGAGCGCCAAACGGGAAAACAACGCCGAATAGACACCTTATGCGGGCTAAACGGGCATTTCTTTGCCTGATTTAGTGCCCAAACAGGCGTTCCGCCATAATTGATTTTTTCAGCTTCTCTGAAAATGGTCGTTTGATAGAGAATATGCGTTCAAAAATCCCCGCTAATCGAGCCCTAAATCTTAAGAAATCTTTAGCTTCTAATTTTGAATGAATATCTATATTAGGGATCTTGAATCTTGATTTTTTTTTCTTTTCAATCAATATCTTTGAACATCTATCAAGATAGTTTGAACTCAATTTCATATCTTATATAGTATCATTTCATTTCCACACTAAATATTGTTTAATGTTTACTATTTCAATATATTTCATGAGCTGCATGTTGATTTTTTCTTAGATTTCTTTAGGTCTCCTTTTTTTAACATATCATGTCTTATCTAACATTGAGTAAATTAACAATTGTTTCACTCCAATCAATCACTATTTTTTTAGGTTTGATTTTTTTAACAGTAAGTGATTATACAAGTAAATCTTATAAAATTTTAGCTTTTAATATTGATTCACTTGAGATTTATATTAGAGATTCTGAATCCTCGATTTGTTTTTTTTTTCAATATGTATTTACGAACATATATAATATATATCCAAATAGCTTGAACTCAATTTTATCTCTCACATTGTATCATTTCCTTCCCATTCATATAATATTTAATATTTTTTAATTTTTTTCATGAGCTGCATTTTAGTTTGGTTTTTCTTAGATTTATTTAGGAATTCGTTTTTAACATATCATGTTATATTGGGTTTGATTAGAATCCAACATACCATTAATTTTTAGGATCTGATTTAGGACAAATAAATTTATAGTTAAGTGCAGGTCATGTCGAAGTCAAAGTCATGTTAAGATTATTTGGATCGAGTTTGATGCATGTAAAAGATCACTTCACCTGCCTCGTTTTCATCTCTAGTCATCAAGATTGATTTAGGTTCAATCTGGTTTAATCATCGTGTCGGAGCTCTTTCGATCAAGTAAGTATCTTATATTCTTTTTCAAACAATGTGGTGGAAACAAAAAGTTTTCATAAATGGATTGTTTTTAGAGTTTTGAGATCTAGTTTAAGATTTAAAGTTACGAGTTTATGTATAGGGGTTTAAAAATTAGTATTTGTGGTTAGAAATTAGAGTTTATGGTTTAGGTTTAGGGTAATATAGTTAAGAATTTAAGTTTTGACCTATAAACTATACAATCTAAACCCATAAACCTTGAATCTAAGCTAATTCCGTAAATCTTAAAGTTAAGACGCTTATGAAAACATTTTATTTCTACGGTCAGTGCATGGAATAATTACCCACACTTATCCAAATAGTATTAGAGCACCCACAATATCTTAAAAATAAATAGAAGTATAGAAAAATAAGAAGCACCAAATAATAAGATGAAACACTTCCCTTTGTCGAGCTCTAAATAAATTGAAAATTCAACAATGAGTATGAAAAAGAAGAAGTTATGGGACAGAAATGAGAGGCCATGATGTGTTGATTTCCTCTAATTATTGCCAAATCACTGAAAACCCAAAGTAGAAAAATGGTCTCGTTTGTTTTGTGATATTATGGGCATTGAATCTTCAATTTGTCTGTTTTTGTTTTCATTCTGTATCTTCGAATATATATAATATATATTTAGATAATTTGAATTTAATTTCATCTCTTACATTGTATCATTTCCTTTCCACATTGGATAATGTAATGCTTATTTTGTTAACAAATTTCACGACCTGCATTTTAGTTTTTTTCCCCTTAGATTTCTTTAAGACTTTTTTAACACACCGGGTTAGGTTGTGTTGGAATCGAACATATCATTAATTTTTATGGCTAATTTTAAGACAAATAAATTCATATTTAAGTCTAGTTAGGTCGGAATCAAATTATGTAAGAATTATTTAGATCAAGTTTGAGGCGGACAATAATCATACCATCCAATTTTATTGTTGAGATCGATTTAAGCATGTCTTCCTCAATCTGATTTCATCACCGTCGTTGGAACTCTCAATCAAGTAAGTATCTTCTCTTAGTTTGCGATCTTACTTACTTATTTGATTAGTTTAATGCAATGAATAATTTGTCATAAAAGCTTTATTTATTTATTTATTTATTATGTGGCCTTATAGTTGCTTTTGATTTGTTTTTTTATTTAAGTTGATTTTGATATTTTGATTTACTGATCTTACACAAGTATTGATTATGAAAGAATTATTGTAGTGTAATTAATTACTCTTATTTTTTTAGAAAAAAATCGGTTAGTTTTTTTAAATAGAATAACTAAAATCGTACATTATAAATGTAATACATTTATCCAAAACCGACACTAACACAACTTCAAAGCCATAAAAACAAACAACACTATAAAAAAATTGTTAAGAGTGTCGAAATACAGTTCAGTGCCTGAACAGACATTCACACTTTTATAGATCATGTGTCATTCTAGACACATGAGTGTGGGCATCTCAATGCCCTTGGAGAAGAGCACAACATCGCAAGTGTTCTATGAGCGAAAGCTATTAATTTCTATATTTACCACAATATTACATGTTATTCTATACACACTTCTTTCTTTATTAGATCAATGAGGCATTCACTTTTGCATCTGATTAGTAGAGGTGATATCTGCCTGAGCATACATTTATGCTTTTGTAAATCAGGTGTCATTCAAGACACAGAAGTGTGGGAATTCATATTGTGGAACACATTGTGGCAATATATAATGGAGCAAGCGTCTACACTCTCTAGACTAGGTGTTGTTCGAGACATAAAAGTGCGGACATCTCGACTCCCATAGATAAAACATGATGTTGTGGCATTAGATGTGTGAAGGTTGTTAATTCCCTTTGATCATCTCATTATCGCCTATAATTTTAAATAGACAACTTCATTTATTTAATCAACGAGACATTTAGTGTTAGATCAACGGAGGCATCTGCCAAAGTATGCATCCCCACTTTTGTAGATCATGTGTCTTTCAAGACACATAAGTGTGGGGATTTATTTTTTAAAAGGACAAGTGTGAAAATTTATACCGTTGAACAATCTGAGGTAAAATCTATTGGAGTAGACATCCACACTTTTGTAGATCAGGAATTTTTCAAGACATTATATCGTTGAACAAGTCGAGACAACATCTATCGGAGCAAACATCCACACTTTTGTATACCAAGTGCCTTTCAAGACACAAAAGTGTGAGAATTTACATCTGTTAAACAAGCCAAGACATCATCTACTAGGAGAGCCACCGTGATTGGTTATCTTAGTCGGGAGGATCTACACATTCATCGCATCAATTGTTGATGCCAAAAGTAAAGAGGCATCAAATAATGGAGGTGGAGACAGTGAAGCAAGAAGATTATGCGGTTTTAGGCGCTTCATCCCTATTGGATAGCCTCAGAAACCCTAGACAATGAATGGCTAGGATTAGATCGAAGAGAAAAGAAAATTAAACGGAAAAGAAATGTAGGCTAAGTCTCCAAGACTGAGATAGCCAGGGTCGGGCCACCCTTATTCTTTTATATAGCCCAACTGAGCCTTCAACAGAATTAGTTATTAGTAACCAATTTGTTAAAGCTAACGAGCTTTTTACACGAGCCGATCCAGCAGCGATCCAACAACCCTAACCACCAGGGACCCACATTTCCAGATTTAACAATGCTCAATATTTCCCCTACTTTCTCCTCCCTTAAGCTTCTCACATACAACTATGATATTAAACCAATCGGATGAACTGCCACCTTGTGACGAAAATTGTGGAAGTAAGCTTTCGACAAGGGCTTCGTGAACCCGTCTGCAACTTGTTCTTCAACGGGTACATAGTTGACTTGGAATTTGCGTTCAACAACCTTTTCGCGAACGAAATGAACATCAAGCTCTACGTGCTTCGATTTCGAGTGAAAGACAGGGTTAGCAGACATCGCCACTACACCCGTGTTATCACACCAAACAATCGGAGGACCCGTAAGTGAGACACCCATGTCACTTAATACAGTACGAACCCACAACAGCTCAAAGATAGTGTCAGCCACACTACAATATTCAGCTTCCGACGTGGACCGTGAGACGAACTTTTGTTTCTTCGAGCTCCGTGAAACCAAAAAATTATCAACATATATGCAGTAGCCGGAAGTGGATCGGCGATCATCAGGGTTGTTTCCCCAGTCAGCATCAGAGAATGCAACGATGCTTTTGCCCCTGGAATCACTGGGTGTAAACGCCAAACCATAGTCAAGGGTGCCACCCAGGTAATGCAAAATCTGTTTCACAACAACAAGGTGCTATTCACATGGCTTATGCATGAACTGAGCCACACGATGCACACTAAAGGCAATATCGGGGTGCGTATGGAACACATATAACAAGGCACCGATGATACTGCGATAGGCGTATGGGTCAGGGATTGGGCTCCCAGTATTGGGAACAAGTTTGGTGGACGAATACATGGGTGTGGGTGAGGGTTTGGCCTGATCCATTTTGGCCTTTTTAACAACTCTAGAATGTATGTCTTTTGACTTAAAACAAGGGAATCATTGACTCTGTGAGCAAAAATACCAAGAAAGAACGACAATTCACCAAGATATTTCAAAGAAAACTGACAGTTTAGACGATGAATAACAATTTCAACAGCTGTAACTTAAGAGCCATTGACAATAATATCATCCACATACACTAAAACATACAAAGTAGCAGAATCAGAAATACACACAAACAAGGAGGTATCTGCGGCTGACTCTTTAAACCCGAGATCAAGTAGAGAATTTCGCAACTTAGTGTACCAACTGTGAGGGGCTTGTCGCAGTCCGTACAAGGCCTTTTGAAGCAAACACACAAGAGTGGTACCATCATCTGAACTCTGTATGAACCCAGGAGGCTGTTGCATGTACACCTCCTCTTCGAGGCCCCCATTGAGGAACACGTTGTTCACGTCCACTTGCCGCAATATCCACTTGTTACTCACAGCCACATATAGCAATATATTCAGGGTAAAGAATCGCACCACAGGGCTGAAAGTGTCTCCAAAGTCTTGTCCAAGCACTTGAGAGAATCCATTCGCCACCAACCGAGCCTTATAGCGAGAAATAGATCCATCAGAGTTATGTTTGACGCGGAAGAGCCATTTATAACCAATGGCAATTCTACCTATAGGGAGAGACACCGACCTCCATGTGTTGTTGGCCAGCAAGGCATTGTACTCGACCATAACTGCTTCACGCCAATCTGGAACCTCAAGAGCTTGTTCTACCAAGTCTGGTACATGAGCAATGACCTTGGCTGTCACATAAGATTTAGGCTTAAAGACATCGAGCTTGCTGCGTGTGATCATGTGATGAGAATTGGCAGTATGTCCAACAGTGCCACTCTCAATAGGGCAAGTATCAGACACAGAACCATGAACATGACTTGTAGAAGGTATAGGGTGAGAACATGATTGATCACCAGCATCCAACACTGGTTCACAGGGGCTTTCAGACGCAACATCCAAAGGGTGAGTACTTGTGGGGGTTGAAGAGGATGTCTCAGAACCAACCTCTGGACTAGGTTGCCTTGGTGAAACACTTGGCAGTTCCAACTCGATCGTACCATTTCGAGGAGCACCAGGAATCACTACGGGATGAGTTGAGGCCACAGCTTGAGGGGCAGTAGATGATGAGCTCGCTGAGCCAGAAGAAGTTGGAACAACAACATCATGCACTGGTGCAGAGTGGGAAGCTCCAGGGGTGTTGAGGGATCCAAAGGTAGCAGGAGTGTCATGAACAGAAGTAGAGACAGAATGAGAACATCCAGGTAAAATAGGAAGAGGTGAGGATCTGAATATTTCTTGCTGAGGTGAGTTCGAAACAACACAAGTATCAGACTTTAAGGCAGGAAAACACTCCTCATTAAACACCACATGACATGAGACAATGACCTTGCCTTGAGCCGTAAGGCACTTGTATCCATTGTGTTGCATGTTGTAACCCATGAAGATACATGACTGGGATCGAGGATCGAGTTTATGTGCTTGGAAAGGACGAAGATGTGGGAAGCACTCGCACCCAAAAACTTGAAGGAATGAGTAGTTTGAACTTCGTTGGAATAGCTTTTCAAATGGGTTGAGGTTGTCAAGCACTCGAGTGGGCAGTCTGCTGATCAGGTGAACTATTGTTACCATAGCCTGAGACCAAAATTTTACAGACAAGGAGGCTTGACTGAGAAGAGTTAACGTCAGTTCAACGATATGCCGATGCTTCTGCTCAACCACCCCGTTCCGCTCATACGTATGGGGACATGTAACCCGATGCCTACCCCAATCTCAACAAGAATGAGGAACAAACTGCGAAATTCACCCCCAATCGCTTTGTACCTCCTTAATGGTTGCACCAAACTGCGTAGAAACCAGCTTAGCAAACAATTTATAAGCATGTATAGCTTGAGCCTTATTTTTTAGCAAATATAGCCATGTATGTCTAGCGTAAGCATCGACAAAAGACACATAATAGGAGTAACCTTCTGACTTAACATGCGCAAGACCCCATAGATAAGTAAAAACAAGTTGAAACGACTGAGTATACACAATGTTAGATGCAGAAAATGGTTGCTTATGACTTTTACCAATGCAACAGTCAGAACAAATGGCAGTTTTATTGGCAGCAAAATCAATAGACAAATTACAACTACGTAAAACTCTATCTAAAGTAGCATGAGCTGGATGCCCTAACCACCATAGCCACCAGAGACTCACATTTCCAGATTTAACAATGCTCAATAATCCTCATAAGCTTGGTGCGAAGAGCCACATACAATACAAGTCAGAGTTAAGAAGATAAGAGAAGGACAAAAAAGGATGAGGAAGAGAGGAAAGAGACGTGAATATACCTCTCAATTTGGTCTTTGTCCTGATACATGATGTATCCCTCTTTTGCCCTTCTCTCGTCAGGGCATGAATATTTATAGTCCTCTCTAGCACTATTGATGATTGGATAGTTCAAGATCCTGTTACAACCTATAGATGGGTTGGCAGAGATAGATCCAACTCCTAAGTGTTAGGCTTTGTGTGTTGGTCAGATAAATGCCGTGTAGTGGTGCTTGAATGTCGTTTCTTTAGGCGTCCTGATAACTCCAATCATGTTAAGCTTTAGAAATGTCTATCTTCGGAGGACTTATTGTAGTCTGTCTATTGATAGAGTTTGGGTTAAATGCAAAGGTTCTAAGGGGTATTTTTGAAATCACGCGAGACGAAGAATTTGGGTGTAACAAGTTCTTTTTGTCTTATAATTTGTGGATCTTACATAATTGTTTGTTAAAGCTTAATTAGTTTGCATGGCAATTATTTTTTGGATTAAAGGGAAAAAATACCCCTAACGTTTGAATGAATAGTTATTTTGATCTATATTCTTTTTTGAAGCAATTTAACCATCAACGTTTTATTTTGAGTCAAAATGGTCTCTTTGTAATTAGTCAGCTAACTATAAAATTACTTAAAATGACTTGACAGAATGACACGTTAGCAAAAAAAAAAACAATTTTATATTTTATAAAATTTTATAAAAATTATTTTTTGAATAATGTATCAATTTTCAAGTTAACACATTTATTTATATGACATTGTCATGTCAACATATACTGCTATATAAATTTGTCACATCATTTCAAGTCATTTACCGTTAGTTTACTAATAGTTTTTATCTGGAGTGGGGTCTTTTTGACCTAAAAAATATGAAACAAAATGATTATTCAGTCTCACGATAAAGAACTTTTTTAACTTTATATATTAAGTTTTTTTAATCTTAAAATTTCTGTTTGGACTATGTCAGGCTAAATTTATTTATATTATTAATATCGTACTAATTGGTATTATAACCATTATAATTGTGCAGTGATGATGGTAACTTTGCACTTTGCAGTGTAAGTGTTCACGAAAAGCCAGCTTGTGTAGGCGTTTAGACCGTGGAGCATGATGCATTATTGTCGTGTTAGATTCTAAGGTATGCAATTCGAATCTCACATAAAAATAATATATTTTAATATATATGTCGTATAAATTTTAGTTTATATAAATCTGTTAATTTTATAGTTTAGAAGTCTAATTTATGATTTATAAGTTTAGACTGAAAGGTTTTAAACATATGTTTTAGGTTCAAATATAATATTGGCACTTTAAAAATCTAAGGTTAAAAATTTAAAATTTACAATTAAAATAAGAATAATTGTATAATTTCTTTATGGGTATCAAAATATAATTCAAAATTTCAAATGAATAACTAAACTTGACAACATTATGTATTCATTCTATATTTAAAAAAATATGTATTCATTCTATATTTATTCCATTCATCCTAACACATTATTTGATGGAAAATAATTCAATACATGTACTGACATAATGACATTGTGTAATTTTTAGATTAATAAGTTTTTATTTTATTTTTATTTTTAGAGTTAAAACATTTAGTTTAAGATTAATTTTTTAATTTAGTGGGGATTAAAGTATAAAAATTATAATTAGAACTTTCGATTTAAAATTAAAATTTACATTTTAATTCTTAAATAGTAAATCTTTTTTTGAACCGAATTATAGTAAATATGCAAGTGTAAAATTCTTAGGGCGGAAAAGGGCGCAACTTTTGATTTTTCTTTTTGGTGTTTGGGGGAAAAGAAAAAGTTAAAAATGGTAGAAAATTTTGATTTTGGGAGGGAATGGCGCCAACAATTGCCATTTTCCAAAATCAGCGTTCCCGCCTTCTTTGCTTCCTTTCTTTCTTTGTTTATAATGTTAGTGTTCTTCCTTCTCTCTTTACCTTCACTAAATACAGTGAAAGAAGGCAAAAATCCAAAACAGAGTTTATAGCAAAGGTTTGAAGATTCAACAGCCATCTCCTCTCCAAATCATGGGATCCGCCGCTCTTCTGGATTCTAACAATTCTTCTTCAGGTTAGCTCCTTTCTGTTGTTTTTGTTTTTCTCCAGACTGAATTCTTGAATCTCTAATATTAATGTTATTTGCCGCTCCCAAAAGGAAAAAAGAAAAGGAAGGGGGCGGGGACTGGGCCCGTATATATTGATGGATTTTTATAATTTTTGATGGAAGAGAGAAGAGACTGTACACTTACAGCTAGAGATATGTCATCTAATCTAGGATAAGCATTAAGCCAATCAGTGATGGCAGATTGTTTTCAGTTTCATGTTCACCAATTTTTTTTTTTAAATTTTGCTTTTGCAATTTACATTGCTATTACCGATGGATGCGGCATAGATATGAAATTCCAAATTTTTTTTGTTCTAGAGTATGTGTTCTTTTTATTATTTTAAAGGATTTTGTGCATGTTGATCCATTTGATTACTCGCTTGTAGTTTAACCTTCATGCATTTTATTTTATTTTAATGGGCTTTTCCTGTATGGATTTTTTGGTGGATTTGATCAACTTTTCAAGTTTATACTTATTTGATCCTTCATTTCTTAGCAAAACAAGATTTGATCTGTAAGCTTAAAAATAAGATGAACTAGCTTTTTATTGAATCAAAGTGAAATTGAGAATCAAAAGAGGGAAAGAGAAAGGAGAGGAACAGCTTTTAATATCTCATTATTGAGATCTGGAAACTCTGGCTCTTCATTTTACATTAATCCCTTATTTATGTTACTGCACTATTCTCAACCAACTAAACTCAAGTTCACAACACTTTTTTTTTTCTTTTTCCATCCAGGAATGAAGAATAAGAAAGGCAAGGATAAATCTGCTACATCTACCACCAGGAAGGAGACAACAACTGTTAAAAAAGTTCAGAAGCGTAAGATAGCTCCTGAAAATGGGGAACTGGCTCCGAAAAGGCCAAAGAGAGCTGCTGCTTGTACAACTTTTAAGGAGAAATCAGTTCACATATCTGACAAAGATTCAATTGTTGAGACAAAGAGGGATATGGTAGTAGATGATGAAATTGTAGCTGTGGGGCTGACTTGTGAAAAAGATGAAGGTCGACCTAATAGGAGGCTCACTGATTTTGTATTGCATAATTCACAAGGTCTTCCTCAACCTCTTGAAATGTTGGAAGTCAATGACATGTTCATAACTGGATTGATATTGCCATTTGAAGAAGTTTCTGACAAGGAAAAGAAAAAGAGTGCTAGATGTGAAGGATTTGGACGTGTTGAGTCTTGGAACATCTCTGGTTATGAAGATGGTTGTCCAGTGATATGGCTTTCAACTGATGTAGCTGATTACTTCTGCTGTAAGCCAAGTGGAAGCTATAAAAAGTTTTATGAGCATTTCTTTGAAAAAGCCCGTGCTTGTGTAGAGGTTTATAAAAAGCTTTCAAAGCCTTCTGGTGGAAATCCTGACTTAAGTCTCGATGAGTTGCTTGCTGGTGTTGTTCGGTCAATGAGTGGAAGCAAGAGTTTCTCTCGTGGGGCATCAGTTAAGGATTTTGTCACTTCCCAGGGAGAATTTATTTACAATCAACTGATTGGTTTGGATGAGACATCAAAGAATGGCCAGGTATTTGCAGGGTTGCCTGTTCTTGCTGCCCTTAGAGATGAGAGTAGGAGGCGTGAAAATATAGGGCAAGAAATTTCAGCATTTTCTGGTGGGACTCTGACTATTGGTAAAAAAAGAGAGGGAGAGTGCAAAATGGATGAGACATATTCATCTACCGGTACAACTGAGGAAGACGAGGATGCAAAATTGGCAAAACTTTTGCAAGAGGAAGAATATTGGAAATCTATGAAACAGAAGAAGAATCAAGGTTCAGCCTCCATGTCAAACAAATTCTACATCAAGATCAATGAAGATGAGATTGCTAACGATTATCCTCTCCCAGCATACTACAAGAATTCTAATGAAGAAACTGATGAGCTTGTAGTTTTTGAAAGTGACATTGATGTGTGTGATCCTCAGGATCTTCCTCGAAGCATGCTTCACAATTGGTCATTTTACAATTCAGACTCAAGGTTGATTTCCTTGGAGCTTCTTCCCATGAAACCATGTGCTGACATTGATGTTACCATCTTTGGTTCTGGGGTTATGACTTCAGATGATGGGAGTGGATTCTGTCTTGATGATGACCTTAGTCAGTCTACTTCAGGTTCTTCGAATGCAGTGAATGCTGATGGGATTCCAATTTTTTTGAGTTCTATTAAGGAATGGATGATTGAATTTGGATCATCAATGATTTTCATATCTATCAGGACAGACATGGCCTGGTATTCTCTTATGCCTTTTACATTAGGGTTCCTGTTGCCATTTTTCCCTAACCAATGTTTGATCTACAATGACTGCAGAGAAATTAATATAAAGTGATAAAAGACATAGTTATTTGAAATTTCATACTAATATGCAAAACAATCAGAATTTTTCTTCATTAAATCATTAATTTTAACCATGATGACTATTTTCTCTCCCTTTTCAGGTATAGACTTGGAAAACCATCAAAGCAATATCTTCCTTGGTATGAACCAGTACTCAAAACAGCAAGGGTTGCGATAAGCATTATTACATTGTTGAAGGAGCAAAGTCGGGTATCACGCCTCTCTTTCAATGATGTCATCAGGAGAATGTCTGAGTTCAAGAGGGATAATCGTGCTTTTATATCTACCGATCCAGCAGCTGTTGAGAGATATATTGTTGTGCATGGACAGATAATATTACAACTCTTTGCAGAGTTTCCTGATGTGAAGATTAAAAAGTGTGCATTTGTGGTTGGCCTTGCCAATAAAATGGAGGAAAGACACCATACAAAATGGTTAGTGAAGAAGAAGAAAGTAGTACACACGAGTGAACCAAACCTGAATCCACGAGCAGCCATGATGCCTGTAGCTTCTAAAAGAAAGGCTATGCAGGCAACCACAACAAGGCTAATCAATAGAATTTGGGGGGAATACTATTCAAACTACTTGCCAGAAGATTTGAAGGAGGAAGCTAATTGTGAGGTGAAAGATGAAGAAAATCACGAAGAAGAGGAAAATGAAGATGATGATGGTGATGTTGGTGCCGTTGCTGATGTTGAAGAAGATAAATCAAGTTCAAAGGAGACTCAAAAGCCTCCTTCTGTATCAAGGCAATCTAGACAGTGTTCAAAGGAGGAAGTGAGATGGGATGGAGAGCCTATAAGCAATACAGGCTCTGGTGAGCCTCTTTATAAAAAAGCCTTTGTACGTGGAGAAGTAGTTGTGGTTGGACAGGCTATATCTATTGAAGTTGATTCATACGAACTTCCTGCAATCTATTTTGTGGAGTACATGTTTGAAACTTCAAAGGGATTAAAAATGTTTCATGGACAAATGATGCAGAGAGGATCTGAAACTGTACTTGGCAATGCAGCTAATGAGAGAGAGGTGTTTCTGACAAATAATTGTGGGGATTTTGAATTGGAGGATGTGAAAGAGACTGTAGTAGTTGATATTCGTGTAAGGCCTTGGGGTTATCAGCATCGGAAGGCTAATGCCAACATGGACAAACTTGATAGAGCTGAAGCTGAGGAACGAAAGAGAAAAGGACTTCCAATGGAGTATTATTGTAAAAGCTTGTATTGCCCTGAGAAGGGTGCATTCTTTAAGCTCCCCTTTGATGCTTTGGGTTTGGGTTCTGGTTTGTGTCATTCTTGCCAAGTTAAGGATGTTGAGAGGGACAGAGAAATGTTCAAAGTGAATCCGTTAAATACAGGTTTTGTATACAAGGGAACTGAGTATTCTATCCATGATTATGTTTATGTAAGCCCACATGAATTTATGGTAGAAAGGGCTGAGACTGAATACTTTAAGAGTGGGAGGAATATAGGCTTGAAGCCTTATGTTGTGTGCCAAGTGCTGGATATTATTGTTCCAAAAGGGCAGAAAAAAGTTGGAGAGGAATCCACCCAGATTAAGGTCAGGAGATTTTTCCGACCAGAAGACATTTCAGCTGAGAAGGCATACAATTCTGATATAAGAGAGGTAGGTGCTACCCTAAAATGTGATGACAGTTTAAACTTCATATGGTCATATAATTTACACATTTTCCTATGGATGTTCATTTTCAGGTCTATTATAGTGAAGAAACACATGTTTTGTTTGTTGAGGCAATAGAAGGAAAATGTGAAGTTCGAAAGAAGAATGACCTTCCAGCGTGCAATGCTCCAGCAATCTTTCATCATATCTTCTTCTGTGATCGCATATATGATACTTCTAAGGGATCCCTGAAGCAGGTGATTGCCTTTTGTCTCCTTTGCTGTAATGCTTGTTGGGAATGATACGTATATACCTTTTGACGATGAATTAACTTCCCCTGTTTTTTGATTGGCAAGCAGTTACCGGCTCAAATTAAACTAAGGTACTCAACTGGAGTGGATAATGAACTTGCATATCAAAAGAAAAAAGGGAAGGGTAAACAGGAAGAAAATGAGTTAGAAGTTGAGAAACAAAAAGAAGCATCTCAGGAGAACCGCTTGGCTACGCTGGACATATTTGCAGGTTGTGGTGGCCTGTCAGAGGGGTTGCACCAATCTGGTACTGTCTACCTTTATGTCTTCCGTTTTCATCAATGTCAATGGGCTTTGCTTTATCTATGTCTAAAGCACATGTCCAACTTTCACTTTTTACTGTAGGTGCATCATTAACTAAATGGGCAATTGAATATGAAGAGCCTGCTGGAGATGCATTTAAACTCAATCATCCTGAGTCTTTGGTGTTTATTAAAAACTGCAATGTGATTCTTAGGTCAGTATGACAAGTTGGCTCTGCTATATTCCCTTTTAAATTGCTAATTACTAAAAAAAAGTTATAATACAGGGCTATCATGGAGAAGTGTGGGGATGTAGATGACTGCATCTCCACTTCTGAGGCAGCTGAATTAGCTGCCTCACTTGATGAGAATGAGATTAATAACTTGCCACTTCCAGGGCAAGTAGATTTCATCAATGGAGGTCCTCCATGCCAGGTATTAAATATTATATCTTTGTTCTCCTTCTAGTCTTGGGTAATTAATAAATGATTCACTAAGAGCAAATACTTTGCAGGGTTTCTCTGGAATGAATAGATTTAACCAAAGTACATGGAGTAAAGTACAATGCGAGATGATTTTAGCATTTTTGTCATTTGCGGAATACTTCCGGCCTAGATATTTCCTCCTAGAGAATGTGAGGAACTTTGTGTCATTCAATAAAGGACAGACATTTAAGTTAACTCTAGCTTCACTTCTTGAAATGGGTTACCAGGTAGATATTCCTTGCAGCTAACAGAAATTTCTGTATAGCATGTGTCTTTGTTATTTATACAAATATAAGTTAATGTGCACTCATGTATGATACTCTGTTTTGCCTGTTTAGGTGAGGTTTGGTATTTTGGAAGCTGGAGCCTACGGCGTCTCCCAGTCAAGGAAACGAGCATTCATATGGGCAGCCTCCCCTGAAGAGACTCTTCCTGAATGGCCAGAGCCAATGCATGTTTTTGCCGCTCCCGAGTTGAAAGTTACACTATCACATAATCTACAGTATGCAGCTGTAAGAAGTACTGCAGGTGGAGCCCCTTTTCGTTCGATTACTGTGAGAGATACAATTGGTGATCTGCCAGCTGTAGGAAACGGGGCCTCAAAGGCAAATTTGGAGGTAGCTAGATTAAAATTATATCTCCAAAATTGCTTCATGCTATAAAAGCTGTATATGCGTATTCAATTTGAAATGTTTTATTTGTGCAGTATCAAAGTGAACCCCTCTCATGGTTTCAAAAGAAAATTCGTGGAGACATGGCTGTCCTTACTGATCATATATCAAAGGAAATGAATGAGCTTAATCTGATTCGGTGTCAAAAGATTCCAAGACGACCGGGTGCAGATTGGCATGACCTTCCAGATGAGAAGGTACATCAACAACTGGTGTTCATTTGAAATGTGATCAGAATGAGATTGTTGAACTGCTGGATGATTTGTTTCATTAAAACTGCAGGTTAAACTCTCTACTGGACAATTGGTAGATTTAATACCATGGTGCCTGCCAAATACAGCCAAAAGGCACAATCAATGGAAAGGGCTGTTTGGAAGGTTGGATTGGGAAGGGAACTTCCCAACTTCCATCACAGACCCTCAACCAATGGGCAAAGTTGGAATGTGCTTTCACCCTGAACAGGACAGAATTCTGACTGTCCGTGAATGTGCTCGGTCTCAAGTAAGTAATTTACCAACATTTATTGTCATTGCAGTTTGTAACAGGCTAGAATGAAGTACAAGTCCTAATGGATTTTTTTGCCTGTCCTAACAGGGGTTCCCAGATAGCTACAAGTTTTCTGGTAACATCCAACACAAGCACCGGCAGATCGGGAATGCGGTTCCTCCTACTTTGGCATTTGCATTGGGAAGGAAACTGAAAGAAGCATTAGACAGTAAAATGTGTACTGAATAGCAGCGACATTAAAGAAAAAGAATTGTAATCTGTACATTGTATTTGGGTTTTTGAGCAAAAATAAAAGTATTAAAAGGAGTTTTAATTCATTTGGGAGAAGTTTACACTCTTTTTAAAGAGTGCGGGAAGTATCTCTAAATGGTTCACATGGCTTAAAAGATAAGTCTTTTATTAATATTTTTAATAAATAAATAGGACATACTATTCATATTAGGCTTTTAAACGGACCGAATGAATACAAACGAGGGTATGTTAATGTTTGTTCACTTAACTTTAATTAAATAAATGAACAAACACAAACGAGACTTCTTGCTCGTGTTTGTTTGTTAAAGAATGTGTCGTTTATTAAAATGATAATCAAACATAAACGACGTAAACGAACATGAACCACAATAATAGTAACCTAGAACTTGGACGGCCTAGTGATGCTCGTGTTAGGGTGAGGTGGAACTTGGAAGACAGAGCAAAAATAATTTAGAGGAGTTTTTTCTTCAATCTATTGTGAAATAAAATGGATAATGAGTTGCTAGGTGGGAAATACATTATGCAAAAAAACTAAACGAACACAAATAAACGAATATAAATGAATGAATTATCGAATGTTCACGAGCGTAAATTAATGAATGAGCCATTTGTTTGTGTTCGTTCATTTAATTAAATAAACAAAAAATCTTATTCATGTTCGTTTAATAACTAAACGAACAGAAACAAACTTGCTGTCGAATGGTTAATAAACAGTTCACTGAACGTTTAGTTCGTTTACAACCTTAATCTTATATTAACAAAATAATAAAAATATTTTTTTTAAAAACTTAAAATAAAAATATAATTTAAAATAAAATATATTTACAAAAATATTTTAACCCAGACCCAGCCCGACTACCCGGATAAAGTTACAGGTCAGATAATTTTTTTTAAAAAAAATACCAAGTCTTTAGGGTGCGGGTCGACATGTTAACATGTCGGGTCATCTAAATCGGGTATTTTTTAACATCCCTACTTGACACCATAGAAACCCAACAATTATTATAAATTTGTTTCTATACAACGAGACTCATAAAAGGAGTTGTATGAGTGGTGAGCGAAACAAGCAAATGTACTGTTTTAATTATATTGACAAACAACTACAAAATATGATAAAGTTTTCTATGACCAGTGACAATTTTAAATTAGAAACTAGTATTGTGAGGATCTCTTTGAGTAACAATAAATCACAAAAATAGACAAAGAAGGTGCCATAAGGAAGAAACTTGATTTGTTGTTCTGCGATGACTACAAATCCAGCAATTGATTGGAAAAAAACTATTTTTGGGAGGGGAGGATGAAGCATTAAGATTTATTCCCCCAATTTCAAATGAAGGTTCCACCGTGGGAGGTATTTGACAATGGTAGTTCAGATTGGAAACTCTCCATAGGGCCTCCCCCAACCTTTAGCGCTTTACAAAAACTGCTGGAGTCAAGGTAAGCCTTGCTGGCTCTAATGTTTATGTTTTTTCATTTGCCAATTGAAATAGCAAAACATTTATGCAAGAGTATAACATCATCCCGTATGCTTCAATTTAATACATTTTAAGTTCTTTTCGATCCTAAAGTTATACATCCAAGACAAACAATTGAAACCACTAGTTTCTCTACTCAATTCTAACATACCTTAATCGATTCTCCTTTCAACAATTAACTTACTATATACCAAGTCTCATATTCATATCTTTGGTTCTAACTTATTCAATGCTTAACTATAATTATCTTCATCCTTTATTCTTTTCATATTAATTTAGTCGAATATACATTCCAATTTACATAGTCTTACTTAAGTAAGTTTTAAAGATCACTACCAATTCCAATTCACTAAGTTATCACTATAGGCAGCCTAACAAGTCATATCCATGCACAATTATGTAGGAACATGTACTCAAACACAATCTAATGCAAGTCATATCCATGCACAATTATGTAGGAACATGTACTCAAACACAATCTAATGCAAGTCATACCACCACATCAACCATAAACAACCACAAAACACAACGTTAATATTTACATACCATAGAAACTTTAAGCCTTACAATACCAAACCATCACATCCTAGTTCATACACTAGTGCCACCATTCTAGGAGTTCATAACAAAAGTTTAATTACATACTTTTGGTTCCAAAAATGACTTGACTTAGCTCCTTCCCAAGCTCAGTGCCCCAAAAGGTTAACCTGAGATGAAGTAAAAGAATTTAATTAAGCAAGAACTTAGTGAGTGAGTCTAGCACAATAAGCATAATGTTTATAGCTATTAAGTCTTTCACTACATTTCTATTCATTTAAATTCCATAGGAAAAATCAATAGTTCAATCATTTCAATTTGATTATTCACGTGGAACCATAAACATTATCATTTCAATTCGATTGAATAAAGCAATTAGGCATATCATTCAAGCATTATAGAAGCCACTAAAATAGTTCATGTTTTTGTGTACAATCTAACTAGTTGAGTACTAAAACTCCAATTACATTACCAAACATTAACACCTTTACTTAGTTTTACTATAACCGAGTCCAATAATATCAGTTAACTATAAACTATTCCTTCATCTCATTTCATTCTTTATAATGTTATATTATGTGACAATTTCTTCAAGTTTTAACTTTGTTGATAGTCTTGAGACTCAACACTTCAGTCTAGATATTCGAGCCCCCAACCAAACTGTCACCTGAAAACAATATGATATACAAGCACTGGTCAAACCCTCATATTGTCACCAAATGACCATACACGAACTTCCCTCCTACTATCAGCCATGATCATATCCAATGAAAATTATTCACTTCACCATTTTTCCCATCATTTTTTCAACCATTGAATCTTCACTATTTTCTTTTACATATCATTTAAAAAATAGTTTTTAAAAGTTATTATTTAATTGAGTTGATGACATGAAAAAATATTAAATTAGATAATTTATTGGTTAAGATAATAGCTGATATGGTAAGTCAGGCCCACAATATAATTTCTGTTTTTTATTGAAAGAGAAAGATTATTATCACGAGCCTCATTAAAAACTTCTCGAAGCCTAGATAAAAGAAAAGAATACTTCTAATAATAATTACAAAGTCACAACAATGTCACCAACAATTACAACCCAAAATCGGGCCAAACAAACAATTTATAAGTCATTACGATCAGCAGTAAGAAGCGGTATCACCTTCAGGTAGGATGTCAATTTAATTCGAATCCGATCCGAATCCGATTCGAAGGAATTTATCCGATCCATATTCGATTGAAAAAAATCTGAATCTGAATCCGAGTAAAATGTCCGAGTCCTAATAGGAGATGGGTTGGATATGGATCATGCCAAGATCTGATCCGAATCCGAATCCGATCCATATCCGAGTCTGAATCAAAATATTTAGGTCTTTTAACTCCTTAAAACAAAATATCAGGTATAATATTTACATTAAAACAAGAAGACAACATAAATAAAGTAAAAAGTTAAATTAAATGCATTAAAAGAAACATAACTACATATATTTTTAAACGAGAACATAAATGTATATATTAGGTAATTTGGAATAATAGTAAAAATAAAATTAACTTTATATATATATATATATTAAAATGATAATAAAAATATAAATGTCTTAAGAATGTAAGTTAAATAATAATAATATTTAACCTTAATATAGTTTAATATATCTATTTATACCATATGCATGTCTAAATAAATATGAAAAAAACAAATGCAAAATCAAGTCATAGATAAACAATAAAATAAATACAATGAAAAAATAAATAAATGTAAATATCAATGAATTACTAAAAATTAAGAAAATTAGTGAATGAAATAGTAAGTAATGTGCAATCGATAGATACAATTATGATATATTATGCTAAAATTATGAATTAAAATAGAAAATTAAAATAGAAAGCAAATTAAAAGCATAAATAATAAACACAAAAAATTAGATGTAGTCAACAAATAAGAGATAAAAATGAACAAGTGTAGAATTAAATAACATAAATTAAATGTGTAAGAAATTAAATATATAAAATTATGGACTGGTTTGCACGAAAATAAAATTATTAGAGGGTCAAAACACAATATACCCTAAAGACGCTAAAATTCGTGAATCTACCCCTCAGACTTAGGTCAAGACTAGGGATGACAATTTAATCTGAATCCAAAAACTCTAATCTAAATGCAGTTGAAACAAATCCAAATCCGATCCGAAAAAATCCGATCCAAATCCGTTTGAAAAAAATCCGAATCCAAATCCGAAAAAAATATCCGAGTCCGATTGTAACGGATTCGGACTTGGATTTTATACAATCCAATCCATTGCCATCCCTACCTTCAGGGGAGGCTATACATAACAAAGTTCACCCATTGAACGGCCACGAGCCAAACCTGCTAAAGCATGAACAACTGCATTCGTCTCACGACCAATTTGCACAACATCGGTATCCCAGTTACGAGATAAAAGATTTCGAAGGTGAATAACAAGAGCACTATCCGCCAAGGCCAAAGATTTACCATTTAATATATGAGTCACAATAACATTAACAATCTCAAGGATAACCTTTCGATAATCAAGACGCCAAGCATGTTTAAGGGCATCGTGAGCTGCCTAAAGTTTCGAGATAAGACGTCAAACATGTTTGCCCATAATATAATTTCTCGTTAATTACTACTTTATTTTTACTACCAAAAAAGTAGTATAGATAAAAGAAAATTGCGCACAACTGCCATAGATTCCTTTTCTTAACTCTGCCTCTTGGATCAGTAGACTGTGAAGGCTCCAGTGATGACCACAATGTTGATCATGTTAAGCACCTAGAATACCCGACCATAATGAAGAACATTCATGGCTTTGATAAGTTGAGTAAAGGAATAGCAGGGTCTTGTAATGGTTTGATATGTGTAGTCCTTTCAAATGGCTGCATCTTCTTATGGAATCCAACTATTAGACAAGCCCTGGAATTAAGTAGTGGGGATTTTGATCCAAAGGGATATTATATTTATGGCCTTGGCTATGATATCTCCATTGATGACTACAAGGTAGTTAGAGTTCATAAACATTTCATATATCTTGATAGGGATAATTATTCGTTTAAGTCTGAAGTTGAAATGAATAGTGTGGTTAGTGCATGTATTATTTGATGATACATATGCAAAGCTTGTGTGAAACTTGTGTGAAACTTGGTTGAAATGTGTTATTCGTTAAGTAGTGTGGGAAATGAATGATTTTGTGGGGAAAAGGAAAGAAAAATACTCCCAAGTATTATTTGATGATGCATATGCAAAGTTTGTGTGAAACTTGGTTGAAATGTGTTTGTGGTTAGTGCATGTATTCTGTTTCAAAAGATTACTGTCACTGTGCAGCTAATTAATTCTTGTCGAGCATTTTGAGAGTGTTGTTATGCAACAAAGTGGTCACCTCTCAAAAGTGCATTAGTGGAAGCTCTAGAATGTTGAGATGCTGACTTGTTCAGCATGTAGAATACATGAAAAGGAATTCCCATCATCTATCAACGGTAAGCAAAATGTGCAAAATTTAGCTTTCGTTTATATGTTCGTTTAGGTTTAACATTCGCGAACATGTTTATATTTTTAGAAATGTGAACTAAACGAACAAACAAAAATTAAATAAATCAAAACCAACATAAACCTTAAATCATGAACTTATATAACATTCACACCAACAATAAAATAATAGCTGATCAAACACACAAAGTGTTATGAACCACTAAAATCATAAACTGGTCAAACCCGCGAAGTGTATCAACAAACAACCATCTGATTTGCATTCATCTTGATTGTAGAATTCACATACCAACAAAATTCACAAGAACTCTCATATTCATCTTCTCTGAGGAAGTTCAAAATAAGATTCCCAATGTACATAAAGATCATTGCAAGTTGATTGTAAGATTTCGATTGTTCATCAAGTAAGATCAAAGCAAAACTGATTTCTAAAACCAGGAGTAACATACCACTCTTCTCTTAGAGGATTCTAAAGCTACAATCTTGTTTTAATAAGCCAAGTAAGATTTGTGCACAAGGAAACCTGAAAAAGGCCACAAGATTCAAATCGTTAATGGAATTCAAATTGTAAACCATCTCGATTAACGTTAATTGAACACCAGCCCAACCTACCATCAGCGAAGAGAATACAATACTTAATTAGCATCCAACTGCACTCGAAGATTGGTTGATTTGGCATCCCAACATGAGAGGCGTTTTTTCACCTAAGGAGCTTGCAAATTTGATGATGTCGTTAGGAGTAAAGGGTACGAGCTTGGATACGTTTTTGATTTGGAACATTGAGGTGCCTCCGAAAATTCAATGTTTCCTTTGGTTCGTAATGCTTCATAAGTTACTGACTCTATGCTTTCTGCGAGATAGGGGTGTGATGTTGGGCCACATGTGCTTGTGTGTGGTGCGGGGAGGGTGAGGATGAGCTGGAGCATATCTTGATTTCTTGCTATTGTGGTGGAAATTTAAAATTTGTTTTTTGCAATGGTGGGTGTGTTGTTCGTACTATCGCGAACTGTGCAGGACTTTACTCTCCAATTTATTTTGGGCCATTTTATGGAATTGCTCGACAATGATCGATTGTGGGATGTGCTACATTTCTGTGGTCGTTATGGCTCGCGCATAATGAAATCATATTTAATGGTAGACGGCTAATGGTGGGGAAAAATTTGTTCTTGATAAAGTTACGTTGGATGTATTGAGTAGAGGCGACAACAGATGGTACTTGTATTTTCGATACAAAATGGTGGACTATCCGAGAGCTTGTATTCTAACGGGGGGTTGTTGGTGCGCCTCGTAGAGGGATTTTATGGGAGCCGCCTTTGGCGGGTGCGGCAAAATTTAATGTGGATAGGTCGGCGAGGGGTAAGTCAGGGCCTACGGGATGTGGTAGCATATTATGTGATGTAAGAGGTCGAATTTTAGCTTTATTTTCAGGACTGTTGAGAGTGATGGAGTCTAACGAGGCAGAAGTGAGGACTATTGTTTATGCCCTCGACATGTTAACTCAATTTTCTTGACCTTCGGCTCAATCGATCATTATAAAATCTAATTCAAATGTGGCAGTGACATGCAGAGACAGGTTCTTTAAGGGACCAATGGGGCCACGACCCCCAAATTTTTAGAAAATTCGAATTTGCTAACTTCCCCTCATTTTTTAAAATTCATATTGACCTTCAAAATTTTGAAATATTTTTAATTAAATCCCCTTTTAAAGTTTAAATTTTTTTTTTTAAATCTTTCAAAATTATTAAAATTTTAGTTAAATCCTCATTTTTTTTTTCATTTAAGCCTCCAAAAATTTAAAGTAGCCTTCCTCAAATTTTTACTCCAAGTTCCGTCCCTGTTGACATGAGTATTACATTGTGATCATAGATCGTACAAGCTATAGAGATGTTTTCGTAGTATTGATGACGCGTGTTAGTTGTTTCTTAACGTGTGTTTTCATAATATCTATTGCTAGGTTAATGAAGTGGCTGATACACTTGCAAAGGAGGGTGCTTGTGTGTTCTGTTGGTTGTAGAAAGATGTTGCTGTGGGAGCTGGTTTTGTTGGTGGCGTGTTGAGATGCTGCCCGGGTGTTGTGTAGCGGGGTAGCTTGGTTTTGGGGGCTTTGTTGACTTTATGTTTTTTTTTTTGGTTTTGTTGCATGTTCTTTAGTTTATCATGTTGTACTCTATTTTTTATTTAAAATTAAAGAAATTTTTAAAGAGGCAAACAATAATTTTGTATGATTTTTGTTGCAATAAAATTATACTTGAGCAAAAAAAACATGTATTGACATGCTCTTGTTACTTAGCATCTTAGACCATATCTTAAAAGATTTTAAGCTCAGTTACTAGTTAATTTTACTGTTAAAAAAATTCTTTTCAAGTCATCTAATATCTACGGACATTTGACAATCTCTAGAGCATGTGGTTAAAGCTCGCAGTTGACACCCTCTTCTTCCCCTTAGTTCGGGTTCAAGACCCATTAGAAACAAAAATTCCCTTTCCCCTTCCCTAGGTAGAAATTGTGCAAAAAAAAAAAAAATAGATGTTAGTTTTGATATATCAACTTGGTTAAAAATCATCAAAAAGGCACCGAAACTTTTAGAGAAGTTTGAAAGGTTACTGTATAAAAATAACGGGTAAACTACACGAAATGCCACTAAACTTTAATTTTTGTATCAAACATGTCACTGAACTATAAAATGATACTATTGTACCAGTAAACATTGTTTTTTGTTTTTATTATACCACCGAACTTTGTCTTTTATTCAATCCAAGCACTCGACCGTTAAACTGTAACAGACCGTTAAATCCAAAACGACGTCGTTTTGGTATAGTTGCTTTGATGCCTAAGATAGGCCAATATGACGTCATTTTGTTAGTAAAAAATGAAGGAAACACTACATTTAAGAAGGATTGAACCAAAGACCTCTTAGATGAAAGGTTTGCACCAAACCAGCTTAAAGACTTGATATAAGTCTAACAGAAATAATATATAAATAATACTGCATTTGAACTTAATTTCATTTATCTCAAGATATAATTTTATAATATTTATAATATAATTTTATAAATATATTACTTTTATAAATAAATATTATTTATAATTTATATTATAAAACAAATATCTTTAAATAAAAAATAATTTTCATCAAACAAATATATTTAAACTAATAGCACAAACAAATCTCAACAAATATTACAATCCAATATAAAATAAATTAAAGTAACAACTCAAACTTCAACTAAAAACTCAACAACAAATAAATTATCCTTACATAAACTACTATTGTCTTGCTAGTCTACTAACATAACTACTTTCCAAATCACAATTATAAAATATCTAATAAATTTTACAATCCAAGATGAAACAAATTAAAAATATAATCAAAATGTAGCTAACAACTCATTTTTTTCAAGCTTGTCCCAATTCTCATAATGCACGACTGACTAAAGTTAATACTTAAGCCCGAACATACTTCAAAGCTTATCAGAATTCTCTTCACGTCTAGTATATTTTTCTCATCTTGATCTAGAAATCTTAATTAACGGGCTGACCGGAGGTTTAGCGAAAACAGGTCAACCAGAGCAGAAACTTTTAAAGCATGGTGGTAACTTGTTTACTTTTGATTAATCTGTTTCGGTAGGAAGATGGCAAAACTGTATAATGTATTACCAGGTTCTGTTTTTTATTTTTGTTTTGGGAGAACACTAGTTTGTATTCCAACTTATGTGTACTCTTTTACAAAGTTTTGAATGAGGCACATAATGTCGGGTAGGCTTATATGAAATTAATAAAATCAAATTTCCCGAGCAAGAAAAATATAATCCCAATTCAACTTAATTAGTATTTCAATATATATATCTATATTAATATACATAATCTCAATTCAACTTAATTATGATTTTAATATATATTTATATTTTTTAAATCTAAGAGTTTTAAATATTTTTATTCGGATTCATATATAGATCAGACTCGAATCAGATATAGATTTGGATCGGATTCGGTTTGGGTTATGGTCCATATCCGATCCACCTCCTATTAGGACTTAGAAATTTTTTTTGGATTCGGATTCAGACTTTTTTTTATCAGATTTGGATCAAATTTTTTTCTTCAGATCGAATTGGATTTAGATTATATTGCCATCCCTATTGAAAACTCCGTTGTTTTTTCCCTTGAAGCTTTGAACGGGAAGCTTTGAACGGTGGTTAGTATCTCCAACATAACTTTATTTTTATTTGTGGTGCTGGAATTTGCATGTTGAATGAAGTTTATTGAAAAAAAATCATCAAATGGCTTGTATTTGTTCTTGTTACTTCAACATTGAGTTTAGTTTTCGGGAATAAGGTGCAGCGCTCTTTAGGGTATCTTATACTTGTAATCAAGGTCCCTATGTTAGGATTTTACTCCAGCAGTGATCAATTACTAAAGAAAGTTTTACCAGTCTATATTTGTTGCTAACCCAAATTGAAAAAAAAGCATAACCATTATAGGTGTAAAGTTTAACATATTTTATACAATATGGAGAAAACCTAGAAAGAAGCATAACCTAGAAAGAAGCATAATCATCAAAAGTCGTTGGGGTTGAATTGGAGTCGTTGGAGACTTAATTTCCCATCTTTAATACTGTTCTGCAGCCTTCCGTATTGATACGCGTGGACCCGTATCAGTACGACCTTCATCAGAAACTAGTCGTTGGCTCTTGTATGCCTAAGCGTATCGATACGCTTGAGGGCGTATCAGTACAGTATGACATTTAAAAGACCGTTGGGAAACTAGCCGTTGGGGTTGTTAAAATGGGGATCGGTACGCTTGCCAGGCGCATCGAAATGATCCCTCTTCGTATCGAAATGGCAAGGCATGTTTTGATACGAGTTTTGGCAGTGACCAAACCTGGGCAAAAAGATATTGATACGGGTCAGACCGTATCGGTACGGGCAACCTGAAAATACAAGTTTGGCTGTTTTAAATCATGAAAAACTTTGCCAAAAACCTTTTAAGATCCCTCAAACATAAATTCAAGTTGTTTGGACTTAAAGACAAGTTTTGAATTCTTTTCAAATTAGTCTGAAACATTTTTTCAATTATTATATCAAAATATTATTTCTACAATCTCCCCCTTTTTGATATAATAAAACCAACTTGAAAATTTGTTTGGGATTCTCCCCCTTTAAGTTTAAAAATGTGAATAAGAGATGAAAAATTTGAAATTAATTTGAGCTTCCTCTTATTCATTTGAAAATTCAAATTTTCAAATCATTTCTCCCCCTTTTTGTTATATAAAAAAGAATTCAAAAGACATTAAATTCAAAATAACTTAGGAGGTTTGAAAAGATGACAAAAATTTAGAATTTTTGGTTTTAAAATGGCTCCCCCTTACTCAAAGCATCATCAAAATGTTAGTTCAACATATATGGTCATCTAGTTGAAATTAAAAGAATAAATAAATCTAATAAAGGCAAAAAACAACTAGATTTTACCACACTTGAACCCAAGGGACGATGTGAAGCCTTCTTTCTTCAAGTGTTCTTCCTTTGTGTGCATTGAGCTCCCCCTCAATTTTTGACTTGTTGATCACTCTCCATCACACCTAGGAAAAGACAATCAAGTAAATTTTGGTATCCAAATTGCTTTAGATCCATAGACGTTAGTAGCACAAAATTTAGTCCTCTTAGGAATCCATTTTCCAATTTCATTCTTTTTAGTTGAAGTGGTTAGTCCTTTTAGAACCCAAACACTTCTAAAAAATTTACCGTTTACAAATCTAGGGGCACTAGATTGTCTTACATAAAAGTTTAATTTTCCAAAATTATTTTTCTTTTCAAGCTCATTGGAAATCAAATATCTTTCTTCTTGAACTTTATGAAGCAAATTTTGTAAATCAAAACATTTTTGTTCAAACTCTTCGAGTTTTGCTTCAAGTTCAAGTTTGGTTTTAGAAATCAAATCATTTTGAACTTTATGAACTCATATGTGTATCGATACGCCCCTCTTAAATGTGCACAATGGCTCTTTTTGTTTTGAGACATGTATCGATACGGTAGGTTGCAAAAGTGCATTTATTTCGGGAAAAATGAAGCCCAACGGCTCTATTGATGATCTCAACCACCAGAACGGCTAGAAATCAATGCAAGGGTATATAAGCAAGCCTCTAAAGCTGCAACAACAACTATTGAACCTATTTTGCAACATCCAAGCATATATCCAAACCCTTGAGCTATTAAAGTCAAACATTTGTAACCTCACTTGTGTAATCTTTTATTATATTATCTTATTTCAAGTTTGGGGAGTGTGTACTTGTAATTGGGCAATCTATCAACCTTGTGAGAGGCATTTTTCAGATTGTCAAACCTTCTTTGTGTTTGAGAGATTCTTGGTTAATGTTTGGGTAGAAAGATTAACCGGTTTGTAAGGTTTCCTCCTAATCCGAGAAAAGGGGGCGATTTTCTAGTGAAATTGGTTAGAAATCCTTAGTGGGAGATAAGGTAGTGGATGTAGAGCTTGTTCTAAGCTTGAATCACTATAAATTGCCTTATCCTTATTTTTCACATTTTCAATTTGCTCCTTTAAATTTTAAAAAGCCAATTCACCCCCTTTTGGCCATTTTTTTGGTTGCCCTCCGGTCTCCAAGGCTTAGCCCTGACTAATCCAGACCGACCCGTGTCGCACACCTAGCTTTGGTGGGTGAGTCTCCCAGCGAGGATTTTCTGCATACACAACGCCTCGAACCTAAGACCTGCTTAAGCGATACCAAGCTGCTTACCACTTGGACGAACCCCCGTTGGTCCCTTCTTGGCCATTTTGATTCGATTGATCCACTTAACAATTTCTGTACCTACTTAAATTTCAATCGTTCTTATAAGAAAATAGGTTTCCTCGTAGGCCAATTTGTATGTACACAAATGCTTACCCTAACTTGAGCTCCTTTTGGTTTGGGTGATCTCGGGTAAGGACTTCGGTACCTACCTTTTTCCTTACGGTTTCTGTAAGAAATTATGTATAATTTGTAATAATTTCTGTACCTACTTAAATTTCAATCGTTCTTGTAAGAAAATAGCTTTTCTCGTAGGTCAATCTGTATGTACACAAATGCTTACCCTAAGTTGAGTTCCTTTTGGTTTTGGTGATCTCAGGTAAGGATTTTCGTACCTACCTTTTTTCTTACGGTTTCTGTAAGAAATTATTTATAATTTGTAATAATTTATGTACCTACTAAAATTTCAACCGTTCTTGTAAGAAAATAGGTTTTCTCGTAGGAAATATGTATGTACACAAATGCTTACCCTAACTTGAGCTCCTTTTGGTTTGGGTGATCTTCGGTATAGATTTCGGTACCTACCTTTTTCTTACGATTTTTGTAAGAAATTTTGTATAATTTGTAATAATTTATGTACCTACTTAAATTTCAAGCGTTCTTCTAAGAAAATAAGTTTTCTCGTAGGAAAATATGTATGTACACAAATGCTTGCCCTAAGTTGAGCTCCTTTTGGTTTGGGTGATCCCGAGTAAGGATTCAGTACCTACCCTTTTTCTTACGGTTTCTGTAAGAAATTATGTATAATTTGTAGTAATTTCTATACCTACTTAAATTTCAATTGTTCTTGTAAGAAATTATGTTTTCTCGTAAGAAAATATGTATGTACACAAATGCTTACCCTAAGTTGAGCTCTTTTTGGTTTTGGTGATCTCGGGTAAGGATTTCGGTACCTACCATTTTTCTTACGGTTTTTGTCAGAAATTATATATAATTTGTAATAATTTCTGTACATACTTATATTCTCATCGTTCTTGTAATAAAATGCGTTTTCTAGTAGAAAGATATGTATTTACACAAATACTTACCCTAAGTTGAGCTCCCTTTAGTTTTAGTGATCTCGGGTAAGGATTTCGGTACCTACCTTTTTTCGTACGATTTCTGTAAGAAATTATGTATGATTTGTAATAATTTTTGTACTTACTAAAATTCTCATCGTTCTTGTAAGAAAATGTGTTTTCTTGTAGGGAAATATTTTTGAACACAAATGCTTACCCTAAGTTGATTTACTTTTGCTTTGGGTAATCTCGGGTAAGGGTTTCGGTACCTACCTTTTTTTCTTACAGTTTCTGTAAGAAATTATGTTTAATTTATAATAATTTTTGTATCTACTTAAATTTCAATTGTTCTTGTAAGATAATAGATTTTCTTGTAGCATTTATGTTTGTATACAAATTTTTACGTAGTAAGATTTTATGTATATACCATTTTAATTAAAGTTAGGGAAAACTACACCACTGACCACCAAACAAATTGAGGATACCTATTTGAACCACCGAACTATAAAAAACGTCAATCACACCATCGAACTTATAAAATCAACCTATTTTGACCACCGCCGTTAAAAACCTAACAGTGGAGTGACGGAACTGCCACGTGGCAATTGATGGATATATTTAAAAATTACACATTTGGTCCCTGTTATTTACACATTCTTTCAATTTAGTCCTAATTTCAATTAATAAAATAATAAATTATTTAATTAAGTGGTGACACGTGCTGAAGGATTCAAACCTGGGTCTCCTAGGTGTAAAGGCAATAGCTCTGCCACTGCACCAAGCACAACTTTGTGTTATAATTCTCCAGATATAATAGATATCTCTTATTAGTTTCTACATTTATAAGCCAAAAGCTCAAACCCTAAACACTAATTTCACATATATAAATCCTAAACCCTAAACTCTAACCCTAATTTCACCACCTGATTGGATGGGGAAAATAAATTAATAAAATTAAATATAAATAATTAAAATCCTCCAATAATGTCTTGACACGTGTCACCACTTAATTAAATAATTTATTATTTTATTAATTGAAAATTAGGACTAAATTGAAGGAATGTGTAAATAACAGGAACCAAATGTGTAATTTTTAAATATATCCATCAATTGCCACGTGGCAGTTCCGTCACTCCACCGTTAGGTTTTTAACGGCGGTGGTCTAATTAGGTTGATTTTATAATTCGGTGGTGTGATTGACGTTTTTTATAGTTCGGTGGTTCAAATAAGTATCCTCAATTTGTTTGGTGGTCAGTGGTGTAGTTTTCCCTTAAAGTTATAGTAAACATTTATACAAACCTTGTAAGAATTTATGTACAAGCTTACTACTTATACAACAAGTCAATCTCATTTTAACCCTAAATTAATAGTTTTACCCTAGAATCAGCCATATTTTACCCAAAGTAATACCCAATTTTCTTTGTTTATTGACGCCCAATTCTGTTTCTCTCTCAAGTCCACTGAACCGCTTCAGACAGTTTGGTCAGTTCCTTTTCTTTCTCTCATTTATTTTTGTGTTTTAGTTGATGCTTTATGAACTTGAAACTTTTGAATGTTTCATGACTGTATGTTTGCTTGATAATGGCGGATTTTTCAACAAAAAAAGAAAGGAAAAATTAACACTTTAGATATTTATTTGTAGTAGTTGTATAATAGGTTTTTGGAGAAAAAAATCTGAATTTCTGAACGTTTCATGAAAGCTGTGTGTTGTCGTAGGATTTTTATTAGAGATCTGGCTTTGAGTTAATGTGTAAAATACTAAATCGTTGATGATAATTTTGAGATTTTATTTAAGGGATGCAAAGTGAAAGCCATGGAAACATTCCCTCAAGACGTGGTTGTGAAGGCTACCAGCTAAATATCTTATACGACTTAAATGCGTATGCAAGGCGTGGCGGTCTTTGATCTCCGATCCTCACTTTGCCAAACTACAACTTGCACACAGCTGCCATAGATTCCTTTTCTTCACTCTGCCTCCTGTGAAGGCCCCAGTGATGATCGTGATCTTGATTGTGTCAAGCACCTACAATATCCGCCCATAATGAACAACATTCCTGGCTTTGGTAAGTTGGGTAAAAAAATAGCAGGCTCTTGTAATGGTTTCATATGTGTACTCTTTTCATAATGATGAAATGTTTTAAGGGGTGTGTGCCGGAAGCAGCTGAAACGAATATGCTTAATTTATTAAAATATTTTCTTATACCCAATCTCAACTATGTCTATGTGTGGGAAATGGATCCTTTTGTTAAAAAAGGAAAGAAGAAAACTCCAAGTATTATCGTATGATGCATAGGCAAAGTTTGTTTGAAACCGTGTTTGTGGTTAGTGCATATATTCTGTTTCAATCAAGTTGAAGATTACTTTGTCTAACATGTTGTGTATGAATCTAGATGGAATGGTACTCTGCTTGTGTGAGTTTATTTTTGCACTTCAAAATTGTATTTAAGGTTGTGTCTTTAAAAAAGATGTATTCAATGAAGCTGCATTCTACTAAAAAACCAACCAATTAGTAATAAAAGCAAATTTAACCAGCATTGACTAAATTATCTTTAGAATGTTTCTTCTCGAGCATTCTGAGAGTGGTGCTGTGCAGCAAAGTGTTCACCTCTCAAAAATGCATTAGTGGCAGCTCTAGAATGTTGAGATGCTGACCTGTTCAGCAGGTAGAATACATGAAAAGGAATTCTCAGCATAGCAGAATGTACAAAATTTAACTTCTATGATCCCATATCAACAACAATCAGTACAATACTATGGCTGCAGGAAATATAGAAATAAGAATGTCCTCCAAACTTTGCAACATTCACAGATGATAATAAAATTTAGAATTCCAATTTATTTCAAAGTTGATTTTATGTAATCGTTATTATGTTTCAAAGTTGGACAATTGCCAGAAGGCTTCAGCGCAGATGAGGAAGGGTCATTTTCAGTTTCAGGTACCAGTCCTTGTTTCTACTACTGCTTTAAGATCAAAGGCAGTCCAACTCCAACCTGACGATTTGCCTTTACCCTCTTGTAGAAGACATCTTTTTGAAAGAGGAGCTGATGAGAAGATTCAATTTTTTTTATCAAGTATTAATTGCTGAAATTGAATATAATTTCTTTCCCTCCTTTTCTGTTTGTAACACTTGACACCAAGGAGGGAATCAGTTCTTGGAGTGAAGTCTACTGTTCATTCAAACTGAAAAGATAAGAGTCAGCCTATTGAACACTAAACAACTGCCCTAAAATCTGCATAACTTTGTAAAGGAAAAAATCAATTGGCTTGAGGATTCCGAGATATTCTTGAATGTTTCTAGCTAATCTATGGCACCTTGTTCATATAAATATAACCATCCTATTATAAAGCAAATACTTCTGCTGAAAAATATGACAGTATTAAAAAAAACTATAAATTCGAGCACAAGCAAAATGCAAACCAGCAAATCCCAAGTAACCCTAATCATTAGCATTACTTGGAATCAAAATACAAACAGAAAGCAAAAGCAACGATCTTATAAAGCTTATGGTGCTGCTAGGCTTAAATCAACATCAATTGAAAAAAATGGAAACCCAAAACTAAAATAATTTAGGGTAAAATACTTAAATCATCACTCAACTTTTCTCTGTGACCTATTTTGTTCACTCTACTTAAAAAAAAGACCAATTTACTCACTTAACGTTTAACGTTGTACTTTTTTTCATCACTCCATCGTTAAATGTTTAACATCGTTATGACGTGTCATATATAATTAGTAAAATAATAATAGAAATATACACGTCAGTAAAAATAAAAAATAAAAAGCAAAACGACAGTGCATTGAGACTAAAGATTTTTTATACTCATAATGCATCGGTTAACAAAAGATAAGTCGTTCTTATTTTCAATCAGAGATTTAGGGAACTTTTGAGTTTAGGGTTTTATCGATTGAGAATTAAATTTGGGTTTGGGATTTTATTGTGTTGGGAGTAAATTAGGGTTTGGTGTTTTGTTAGAGATTTAGGGAACATTTGGGTGGAAGAAATTTTAAATTTCAAGTAGAGAGAACATTTAGGTGGAAAGAAATCTGGTCGAGGGAGCTACTGATTCAATTATGTAGCAACAAATCAGAGGAATGGATTGTCGTGTATTACGTGTGAGGGGTATGAAAAGCATGTCATATGGTAAGTTAAGTTGTTCGTATCTTTTTCGATTTAAGCTTGTGAAATTAGGGTTTAGAGTATGTGTGAAAGAAGCACGTGGTTTCGATTTTGTTATAAAATTTCACTTAGTTTTTGTGTGTTTACTGAATATGTGTATACTAAATGGGTTTGTTGTGTATGCTTAAATTGGTTTGAAATTTTGAATGGAGATATTATGCATATTTTGTGTATACTAAATATTCTGTGAGAAATTTTGAAAATTTGTATATACTGAATGCAATTTTAGAATACATATATTGTGAATATGTAAGAACACATAAAATAATATGCATATTCTATGGGGACATGGTAATATTATGCATATTATGTGGGGGCACGTGTATTGTGAATATGTAGGAACACATGACAATATTATGCAATTTCATAATATGTGGGGAAATGGGAACATTATACACATTTATTGTGCATATGTAAGAACACATGTGTATATTGTGTAAATTATGCATATTGTGTGCATATCTGTATTGTGAATATGTAGGAACACATGGGGACATGAGAATATGTGTTTTTTTATCTTTTTATATGTTGGTGGGGACCATAAGATTATGACAAAATTGTTAGGAGAAACTTTATGTAAGAACATGAAGATATGTGTATTTTTATCCTTTAATATGTTGGTGGGGACCATAAGATTGTCACAAAATTGTTAAAGTACAATTTAAAAAATATTAAAGTAATAATCTCTAAATTGTTAGTGCAGTCATGTTTTTTTAAATTGTTAGAAATAAAAAACAATTTTTAAATTGTTAGTGCAGTCCTGTTTTTCTAAACTGTACAAATAAAAAATTAATTTTTTAAACTTGTTGATGGGTCCTAATATAAGATTGTTAAAGTATTTTTTGTAGTACAGTCCTAGTTACTTTTTGTTTTAGTTAAACTAATTTCTAAAGTTATTGGTGGGTTTTAATATTTTACAGCTCAAACTTCAGAGCATTGTACTATAGCTTTTCACCATGGGAGATTTATTGTAAATCATCCTACTATGACATATAGTGGTAAAAATATATCCTTTTTTTATATGTGTCACATTGGCTCTATGTCTATGCTTGAGGTTTATTATATGGCTAAGGTGTTAGTATATAATAGGCCACAAGAGATTTATTGGCAATCACCAGGTGATGTTTTAACTGTCAATCCATTAAAAATTGATAATGATGTATTATGTATGCTTGGTAGTATGCCTAGGAACAAATATACACATGTTTACTTAGAAGAAATTGTGGAGGAACACTTGCATGATTTGAATGCTGAAACAATTAGGGATGCTGAAATTTCTGAACATATGGACACTATTAGAAATGTAGAAACAAATATATATAGTGGTGCTGAAATTGTTAAAAATACTGTTAGAAGTACTGATTTTTCTGACAGTAAGGATAAAGATATAAATTTTGTTGGTTCTGAGAGTAAAAAATCTGTCAACCCCATTGAAGATAGTGACAATGATTTAGTCGATGATGATTTAGTTTGTGAGGCTCATGTGAATATTGGGATGGATGTACCTGGATTTAGGGCGTGTTCAACCAAAAATAGTGATGAAGGAGTAGATAGTGAAGTTGAAACAGAATCACTGCAGAGTGCGTGTGATTCTAAAACAGAAGCTAAAAAAGAGAAGATTCTTTGAATTTAACAGTAGTGTAGACATAAAAAATTAAATTAAAAAAAGCTTATTATATTCTGATCTGAAAGTCATCAAAGCAGCTTTGAAACAGTATGCAGTGAAAAATAGATTTAATATAAGACTAAAGATTAATGAATCTGCAAGAATTCAAGCTGTGTTCAAGGATGGGTGCCCATGGATGGTTTGGTCATCTAAAGTGCATCTCGAAGAAGACTAGCAGTACATGACAGACTAAGACATATGTTGAAGAGCATAAATGTGTTAGAGATACAAAGAATAGGAACTGTACTTTCAGGTGGTTGGTTAGAAAATACCTAGAAAAATTCAGAGTTAACCATAACTATTCTGTCAAATCCCTAAAACATGATGTGATGAAGGACCACATGCTTCTAGTTCAAAGGTCAAAATGTATTAAGGCAAAGAAACCGACTCTAGAGATGATTCTTGGGAATCAAGATGAACAATATTCAATAATCTATGATTACCTTTGTGAATTGAAAGGGACAAATCCCATGAAAACAACCATATGTCTGCAAGCCTGTAAGGATGACTTCAAGGCCGGATGTAGGCCACTGATTTGTGTAGATGAATGTTTATTAAAAGGCCATTACCAAAGATGGCTTCTGGCAGCAGTTGGGATAGATGCAAATCATTGCATCTATCATTTGGCTTATGATGTTGTTGAGAGTGAAACAAGAGAGTTATGGACGCGACTTTTACAAATTTTAGAGACTAACTTGTGGTTCACAAACTCTTTTCATTATACATTCATGTGAGATAAACAAAAGGTAAATAATCACTTTTTATTTTAGATATTTTCCTTCCTTGTATTATAGTACTTGATTTATATTTCATTGTTCTTTTACAGGGTCTAGTAGATTCAATTTTAGAGTTATTTTCCAATTTTAATTGTCGAATTTGTGTGAGGCATCTATACAATAATTTCAAGCTCAAAAGTGAAAATTAGAGCAAGACATTAAAAGATGCTTTATGGAAGGCATCAAGGGCAACATACATAAAAAAGTGGAGTAATGCAATGAATGAATTGAAGTCCATGTCAGAACCTTCATTTAACTGGTTGGTGGCTAAAAACATTAAATAATGGTCAAAAGTTTATTTCTCAGCTAACTGCAAGTCTGACATGCTCTTAAATAACTTGTGCGAGAGCTTTAATAAGGCAAATAAGTTTACTATCCTAGCTTCTTTAAATTGAATATTGCATTAAAGCTCAAAATTTTTGTTTTTTCAATTGACAAATAATTTTAGAATTAAGGGACAAGCCAATATTCACCATTATAGAGATGATCAAATGTAAAATCATGACCAGATTTACTACTAAGAAAGAAGAAGCTGAAAAAATTATTGGGAAACTTTGTCCATAAATTCAAAAAAAATTTGACAAGATTCTTGAGCAATCCATAAGGCATGTTTCACCTGTTCTGATTAATTTTTGTTGTGATTAATTCTAGTAGAATAATTGAATTAATTATTGTTTTGATACATGCTGGCAAGTGTTGGCCTAGGAATGCAGGTGGACAAAGGTGAGAGGTCTCTGCAGGATATGAAGACCAACATGATGTAGACTTAGAAGCTCAAACATGTAGTTGCAGAAAATAAGATCTTACAAGTATAGTTACAGTTCAATTATATTAAATTAATTAATGTAAATATAAGAATCTAAGTTGGGATAGATGTATATTTTGTAGGAATCCCTTGTATACATGTTGCCTCTGTAATCTTATATATTGGAGCTAGGCTAGAAGATTTTGTCAATCCTTGCTCCAGAAAAGAGACTCAACTCTAAATTTATTCTTATATGGTTAAACTAGTTCGAGGTCTAAAACAATGAACTCATTATTAGATAGTAAAGGCCACACAACAAAAGATCTTGCAGGGACAAGTTGTGGCAATGCACCTTCCAATCCCAATGCAAGGATAGCTCCAAGACAGACTACAAGGCCTACTAGGTTTAATATCTCTGAACCAATACCTACTGCCCATGCAAGGCAGTCATCAACAATGCCTAGTGTAAGGGCTAAAGCTTTCAAATTACCTGTAAATTTTCTTAACTAACTAATATTATTTATTTTTAAAACTTCAACTCAAATTTTAATAGTCTTATTAATGCAGGTTAGGAGACTAATATGGTTCAATTCAACAAGTTTTAGTCACCCTACTAACAACAAGCATCATCAACAAAGGAGTCAAAACACACTGAGAACAATAATGACTGTCAGATGGATGCTATCACAACAGAGCATTGTTCAAGAATCTCAAACACAAAAAATTGTCTAAAAAGCAGAAATTTACTTGAAACTTTGTCATATGGATGCCATTTTGTAAAAATTATTTTAGTTATTTTGTCAAAGAGGCACAAATATAACGCGAAAATTGTTTTATTCATCTTGTGAAAATTAATATTCGAATCATTTTGTGAAAATTGTTCTAGCATTTTATGGTATTTTGTCAATATCAGCTTTTGTAAAATTTTGTGTGGTCATTTGTAGCCATTAGTGACAACATTGTCAAACTACAGCTTAAACTTCATTTGTAGCCTTTTCCATTTGAGATATTAATACAATTTGAATTTATAATTTCTACTGCTTGAACATTGTTAAAGTTGTTGTGGTATGTACTTTTTAATTTGAATTTAAAACAAACATAATTCTACTGCTAAGTACCCATTGATTAATAACTACTAACAACATACATTTTTTATTGAATAACATACTCCAACATACAAACATTATTCACTCGGGCATAATCACTACTGGTAAATACCCACCTTCAACCTCCAAAATACTCAATTACAAAATCATCATGCTACTGAAAAATACTCAACTTTCTACATAATCACTAATACAATTTTCAGCCACCATTGGTAACCTTCTAAATGATTACTAACACAATTTTTAGCCACAATTGGTGTTTACTTTTATCTCTTATTCATGAAAAAAAAAACAAGTTACTAAAACAATATAGGTCAAAACAAGAATCCAAACAATTCTCTCATTTCTGCTTCTCATGTCATTAGTTTTGATCTTTCTTAGGAGACCAATAATAAGAAGTGGAGTCATCGATGGCTCATACCACTGAAAAAAAATACAAGATTTGTAAAATTTATTACCATGGTTACTACACTAAAAAAATCGCCTTCTTGGGTTATTATCTCACCAAAAGGTCTTCAACGCCGCTGGCTTCCCACGCTAGCAGATTGAATTTTCATTTCTTTTAGATAATGACTCTATTTCTTCAACGTCGTCGGCTTCCCAAACTTGTATATCGGCATCACCTTCAATTTTTCCCTTCTTTCAAATGTTTTAAATGTTAGGGTTAAGGATTCTAGTTCCTTTAAATAATATTTCAAACTATTCATTTATTTTATTAATCAATTTTTAAATGAATCAAATCCAACACGACTGAAGAAACTATTAAAAAAGTCATGTCATCGTCTTATCCATAAAGTAAATAAAATTTCTTCTCTTTCTCTTTTTAAAAGTTCTTCTAATCAACAACACTGACAAAAAGAGTTTTAGAGGAAAAACAATTCTCCTCCACCCAGAGGCGATCACCGACAAAGACCGTGAAGAATTAGGAGACGACTGTTCATTTTGACTTTCATATTTGGAGATCATATTTATAAATAGGCAAAAACGTCGTAATTCATAAATGTGTCAAATCGTATTCTTTTTTAGTTTGGTTTATAACGTTTTTTCTGGTCAAATTAACATCTTACATTTACTTCCCAATTCAAATTAGGTTTTAACATGAAATGCAGTCAAATTAATGTTTGACGTTTACTTCCGTCAACATCCATTATAAAATACAGTCATCCAATTACAACATGAAAAATGGTTTGGCTTTTATTTATTTAATTTCTGAATTTCTTTAAAAATATGGATTTCTTAAAAAATTAAAAATTTTAATTTCTTTCAATTAAACCCGCAAATCACATCTCTCTCACCGTTCACCACCCCAACATCGTGTATCTCATCGTTTGGCATCCTCCGCTCTCTACCCGTTGGTTAGAAGCTCAATCGATCTCTATTTTCTTCATTGTTGGATGTTCGTCGACGGAACAATTAATGATTTATTTGTCGATTTTCAACGATGAGATGATGGGGTATTCGGTCGTGGAGATCCGAAGAAGGCAAGGGTTGTAACACCCACATTTCCATCCAAGAATTTAATGTAACACTCGTGTTTTGGGGTTAGAAGTTAGTGGGGTTAGTGGTCTGAGTCGGTAAAATTAAATTAAATCTTTTTAGCCATGACATGAGTTAATTGAAATTTGAAATAAAGGGGAGGGACCACTTTGGTGAGTTTACCTAAAAGAATTTAAAAAGAAAGACAACTTTTAAAAAGCTATCATCTTCTCTACCCTCTTCCCTTTCCAACGTGAAACCCATCTCCCCAAACTCTCTCAACACAAAAATCACTATTCCATTAATTTCCAACTTCATTCCAAGGCCATTTTCAAAGGAAATGATATTTTCTAACTCTCCTTTTCATCCTCTATCTCTACATAGTCATAGAAATTAAAACCATGAACTTTTGAAAATTAGGGCTTGGTAAAAGTTTGAGTTTTTATGGAGATTTTCAAGTTGTTTTGAAATATAATATTGGATTTTGGTTTAACCACCTTAAAATGCTTAACATATGTTAAAATGGTTGGGTTTGGGTAAAAACCCGAAATGAGTTCTTGAGGCAATTTTTAAGGGGGTCAAAAACTTGGTTCTTGGTGGGTTTTAGGTTGAAATTAGAGGGATGATGGTTTATGTATGTTAGGAGGATGTTTTGGGACCATTTGAGGGTCATTTGGATGATTGAAAATGGAATTTTCAGCTAGGGTTTTAGGGAGCACGAAAATGGGCATTTTGGGGGGATTGATTTGATTGGGAAATTTGTTGAAGTTGGTTTGAGCTCAAGAGTTGAGTGTTGACTGAATTTTAGCATTGATTGGGAATAATGGATGTGTTTTTGATTGGCTAGAAGCAAGAGAAGACGTTGGAGAAGCATTGGGATCGAATCCGAGCTTATAGGAGGCTTGCTTTGGTTGCTAAGGTAGGGTGGTGAGTGACTTTAAATGTGTTTTAAAGTTCGGTTCGAGTGTGTGTAGTGTATGAGTTGAAATGTGCTTGGTAGGCCATTTCCATGTAGATTTAAATTGTTAACTTAGCTCTTGATTTCCATTAAATGCTATTTGTGTTTGCCTATTTATGCTCTCGTGATATGTGGTTGATTTGCACATGTATACCATGATATGTGTATGTGATGAGCATGAGATATGATTGATATATATGTGATGTGGTAAATGTAAATTGGCACTAATTAACTTACCGGGTGTAAATGATCGATCATTAGGATTAGTGTGCACACAAATTGAGTCAAAACGTACGTGGCCTTGATGGCGTTGAGTCATCAAGGAGGAGTATGTTGATGTAATATTCCACCGGAAGCTTATATATATTCTACGGGATGATGAGTGGAATCCCATCCGTAGGGCATGTGGTGATGAGTGGAATCCCGCCCATGCAAGGTCCGGTGATGAGTGTAATCCCACCGAGGTAATGTGAATGTTGAGATTAAATCAGCACATCCGAGTAATCTAATAGTGGCCAATTGAACTTGTTCTTATACTTGTGATGCATGACAATGATATGTGATGTTTGAGCTTAGTATGATGTAAGATGCCATATTATGCCTCTTGAAAGACTAGCTAGGTCTACTTGTCATTTTACCTATGCTTGATAGAAATAAGAATTAGGGAATACATGCTTGAACCCTGCATTGTTGATGTTTTCGGTTTTAGAGCATCCTCAGTAAGCTTATAGCTTACGCTCTCATTTTCAACAATGCAGATCATTAGCGTGGTATTAGCTCGGGGCAAGGCAAGAAGGGCTTCCAGGTTTTGTTGCGCAAGTACGGTTATTAATTATGTAGTAGCTTAGCAATGTGGCAAGAGAGTGTGTTTGTATGAGCTTTGTATGACTCATGTGTGTGGTTGATGCTTATATTTGAACTTGGTTTGTAAGCATGATATATCTTGCCAAATGCTTGAATGATGTATGCCTTTTGGATGTTAAGATTTCTTGATGGCATGTAAACCTTTATGTGATGAATGGTGCCTTTGTCTATTAATGTCTTCAAGCATGCCTTCTATAATATGTTATTAATGTGTATTTGCCATGTATGAAAGATTGTTTAAATCTATGCCTTGTGGGTGTTTGAGCATGCTAGACCTAGGATGTATGCCTCTAGACTTTGTTTGTTTGTGTTGTGTGCCTTTAGGAGTCCTATGGGACCTTTAAACTTGTTAAAATTCACCTAAGTCTGATTTCAAAGGTTTCAGGCAGTCCGCGTTTCGAAACGGGCTGGGTCGTTTCGGAACGAGTAGGCTTCAGGGACCCCGTATCAGAACGCGTTCCGATACGGTTTGGCCTCTGAGAGCCCCTGTTCCGATACGAGTTTCGGAACGTTTTGGCTACAGGAATTCTGAGAAAATGGCGAGATGAAGGCGTTTTGAAACGGGTCTGAGGGTTTCGAAATGGTCAAAATCTCGTTGACCACGAGAAGTTGACCGTTGAGGGTGTTTCGGAACGGTTGACCCCCGTTTTGATATGGCCCCTTATATGGGCTCTAGGGCAGTTGACCTGGTCAAGGCTTTTCGATACGCCTCAAGGGTGTTTTGAAACGGCCTGTTTGAAAGATTAAAATTGGGCTGTTCAAATGTTGTTTTGGGTTCGAATGATTATCTCATGTATTTTATTCCGTTGTTTGATCTCATAGGACTTAAATGAACTTTTAGAAAAGATTAAGTTAAAGAAAAAAATAGGGTTGCTAACCGAGGGGGAACCTTAACGGGTTTCGCTTCGGTTTTCCCCGTGTGGCCCACTCGGACCGGTCATCCGGCCAGACCGGGACGAGGGGGTTACATTTGTTGGTTTTGGTGGTATTAGAGCCTAAGGTTACCGAGACCTCGGGCAGGTAAGTGAGGTAAGCTTGATGTGCTAAGTAATTGTATTGCCTGATGTATGCTTGCCATGGAATCTTGATGTTTGACTGTTCGCATGATGTTTTGAAACATGAGTTGTCGTGTTCGGTGTAGAGTGTGTGCCCATTGCTACTATTACTTAATTTAAAAAGATTTTATTGAAAAGGGAGTACTTGAGCACTGTTGGACCCTTGCTTTGGCTAACGTAATCCCTATTTGTTTTTTGTTGTAGTTATTACTTGCTAGCTGTATCATGAGACCACGTGGGAGGCCTAGGATGGTTCGACCAGAACCACGGGCAGCGGCTCCAGGAGTTGAGCCAGTAGTTAGAGTGGAGGCTCAAGTGGGAGAGCCTGTGGTTGGAGTTGGAGCTCCTCTACCACCTCCACCACCACCACCTCCACCTAGAGTAGGAGGCGAGGCTGGGGCAGAAGGAGAGGGACCTCAAGGAGGCCAAGGACCGGCCGAAATAGACTTAGCTCCCTTGGTTCAGGCGATAGCCGGGGCATTTCAGGCTGCAGTAGCTGAGGGTCAGGCAGCAGCACATCATCAGGGAGAGGGCACTGAGTTGCCTTTAGAGAGACTCCGGGGCCTAGGGGCCGAAGAGTTTAGAGGGTCTACTCTAGAGAGATCAGAGTTGTGGTTTGAGAAGACTGTCCGTATTCTCGCTCAGATGGGATGTACTGGTGAGCGCAAGTTAGGATGTGTTGAGTCCTTGCTTCAGGGTGATGCCTACACTAGGTGGGTCACCATTACTACGGGTATGGATGAGGCCGAGATTACTTGGGAGTTCTTTGTGTCAGCATTTCGAAAGAAGTATATGGGTCTGCGATACCTCGATGAGAGGAAGAGAGAGTTTATGGCTTTGCTTCAGGGGAGTATGTCTGTGACAGACTATGAGATTCGATTTGTCAGACTGAGTCAGTATGCACCTGAGCTTGTTCCTACTGAGGAGGAACGTTGTAACCGTTTTCGTTATGGGCTGAGTGAAGAGATCAAGACGTATATTCTAGCTTCAGACTACACTGATTTTGATGTCTTGGTCGCGAGGGCGAAGGACTTAGAGCACAGTTTGAGCTTGACCAAGCGGTCTGGTGGTTCTAGTTCGGGTAAGAGGTCCAATAACTTTGATAGAGGTGATGCCAAGAGGCATCGGGACAACCGGCATCATTATGATCATAGACGTGGTGGCGGTAACCACGGTAGGGGCCAACAGGGCCAGAGAGCTGGTGGGAAGTTGCCCACATATGCTACTTGCGGGAGGAACCACACCGGTGAGTGTTGGGGAAATTTCCATTCGTGTTGGGGTTGTGGAGCTAGAGACCACATTAGACGTGACTGTCCACATCAGGTGGGACAGGCACCAGCTCAGGCTCCTGCTAGAGCCAATGACTTTTAGAGAGGCCGTGGGCGTGGTAGAGGTAACTTCCAGCCGAGGAACGATGGTCAGAGAAACATAGCACATGTAGTTGCAGTTCACCCGGAGGGTGGAGGTCAGGCCAGAGTTTACGCTCAGTGTGGGGGACCAGCATGACACCGATGTGATCGCAGGTAACTTCTCGATACAGTCTTTGGGTTTGCTTTCTTTTATTGATTATGGGTCTACACATTCCTACATATTGAGTGAGCATGAACAGTCTTTGAATTTGCCTTGTGAAATGTTAGAGGTAGGAATCAGTGTTACTAGTTCCTTTGGGGACACGATAGTAGTTAGAAAGATGTACCGAAGGTGTCCGTTGATGGTTCAGGGACATGTGTTTCCAGTGGATATGATGGAGCTACCTTTCTATGGTTTTGATGTGATTCTGGGTATGGACTGGCTCACGGAGCATAGAGCTAGGATAGATTTTGAAACTAAGAGGATTTCTTTGAGGCTCACAGATGACTATGAGATTGTAGTGGTGGGTGAGAACGTGAAGTTCTTGTCCAATGTAGTTTCAGTTTTAGAGGCTAAGAGGTTAGTTGAGTTGGGGTGTGAAGCATACTTGGCATATGTGATGAACCCTAACATGAGTGAGGTTAGGCCTTAAGACATCCGGACAGTATGTGACTCTCCTAGTGTGTTTCCGGAAGAGTTTCCAGGGTTACCACCGGACAGAGAGGTAGAGTTCACCATTGAGACTTATTCTGATTCGACACCTGTTTCGATTGCTCCGTATCGCATGGCACCGAAAGAATTGAAAGAGTTGAAGACTCAGATGCAAGAATTGACAGATAGAGGTTTTATTCGTCCTAGTTCTTCACCTTGGGGTGCACCAGTTTTGTTTGTGAAGAAGAAAGATGGAAGTATGAGAATGTGTATAGACTACAGCCAGTTGAATCAGTTGACCGTGAAGAATAAGTATTTGTTGCCTAGAATTGATGATTTGTTTGATCAGTTGAGAGGGGCATCGATCTTTTCGAAAATTCACTTGAGATCAGGTTACTACCAGCTAAAGGTAAGAGAGGTTGATGTACCGAAGACGGCCTTTAGGACTAGGTATGGTCACTATGAGTTTTTAGTCATGCCTTTTGGGTTGACTAATGCACCGGCTGCTTTTATGGATATGATGAATAGGATTTTTCATCAGTACCTAGATTAGTTTGTAGTTGTTTTTATAGATGACATCTTGGTGTACTCGCGAACTGAAGAAGACCATGACCGACACTTGAGACTAGTTTTGAAGACTTTGCTAGATCATCAGTTGTATGCGAAGCTAAGCAAGTGTGAATTCTGGATCCGAGAGGTAGTCTTCTTAGGACATGTGGTGTCAGCCGATGTGATTAGAGTTGATCCAAAGAAGATTGAGGCCATTGTTGAATGGAAGCAATCGAAGTCTGTAACAGAGGTACGTAGCTTCCTAGGCTTAGCCGGATACTATAGAAGATTCGTAGAAGGTTTCTCTAAGTTAGCCGCTCCTTTGACACAGTTGCTATAGAAGAGTGTTCAGTTTGAGTGGACAGATGCAAGACAAAGAGCCTTTGAGAAATTGAAAGAAGCTTTGACCCAAGCACCGATCTTGATTCAGCCTGAGTTCGGGAAGGACTATGTAGTTTACAGTGATGCTTCTTATGTAGGGTTAGGGTGTGTCTTTATGCAAGACAAGAGAGTAGTGGCTTATGTTTCAAGACAGTTGAAGACCCACGAGCGCAACTATCCGACCCATGATATAGAGTTAGCTGCAGTTGTGTTTGCTCTGAAGATTTGGAGGCACTATTTGTATGGTGAGAAATGCACAGTGTACACCAATCACAAGAGTTTGAAATACATTATGACTCAGCGAGATTTGAACCTTAGACAGCGTAGGTGGTTAGAGTTGCTAAAAGACTATGATCATACCATTGAGTACTATCCGGGTAAGGCCAATGTAGTGGTCGATGCATTGAGTAGGAAGATGGTCGTGGACTTGAGAGCCATGTTTGCTAGATTAAGCTTGTCCGGAGATGGTGGCTTGGTAGCCGAGCTTCAGGTTAGACCTACTCTAGGTCAATTGATTAGAGAAAAACAGCTCTTAGATAGATCTTTGGCACCTCACGTGCAAGATATAGCCGAAGGTAGATCTTCAGACTACAGTTTCAGTACTGATGGGGTTTTGTGTTTCAAAGATAGAATAGTTGTGCCAGAGGACATTGACTTGAGATGTACGATCTTGACTGAAGCCCATAGTAGTTCGTTTGATATGCATCCAGGAAGTACGAATATGTATCGTGATTTGAAGAATGAGTACTTTTGGGTTGGCTTGAAGAGAGATGTAACCGACTTTGTTAGTAAGTGTTTAGTGTGTCAGAGAGTGAAGGCAGAACATCAGGTTCCCTCAGGATTGTTACAGCCGTTGAGAATTCCGGAATGGAAATGGGAGAATATCACCATGGATTTTGTTTTGAGTTTGCCTTTGACTTCTACGAAGAAAAACTCAGTGTGGGTTATTGTGGATCGTTTTACGAAGTGTGCTCACTTCTTGGCAGTCAATACTACCTACACTTTAGATAGATTGGCCAATTTGTACATTGGTGAGATTGTTAGACTGCATGGTGTGCCGTCTATTGTGTCAGATAGAGATCCGCGGTTTACTTCTCGATTTTGGGAGTGTCTGCATACAGCTTTGTGTACCCGTTTAAACTTCAGCACGTCTTATCATCCTCAGTCAGATGGTCAGTCAGAGAGAGTTATTCAGATCTTAGAGGATATGTTGCGTTGTTGCATCATTGACTTTCAGGGCACGTGGGAGAAGCACTTGCCTCTAGTAGAGTTTGCTTACAATAATAGCTTCCAGTCGAGCATTCAAATGGCTCCGTATGAGGCCTTGTATGGCCGAAAGTGTAGAACTCCAGTTTTTTGGGCCAAAGTGGGACAGAAGTTGTTACCTATGCCGGATTTGCTCAAGGAGACAACTGACAAGGTAAACTTGATTTGTGATCGATTGAAGGCCGCTTCGAATAGGCAGAAGTCCTATGCCGACTTGAAGAGGAAGGAAGTTGAGTTCTCAGTGGGTGAGAAGGTGTTCTTGAAAGTGTCTCCGTGGAAGAAAGTAATGAGATTTGGCCGAAAGGGGAAGTTGAGTCCGAGGTACATAGGACCGTATGAGATTGTGAAGAGGGTTGGTCCGGTTGCTTATCAGTTGCGTTTTCCATCCGAACTAGAAAAGATACACAATGTATTCCGCGTTTCGATGCTCCGTAAGTATAGGTCCGATCCATCACATGTTATGCCCGTAGAGGAGATTGAATTGAATCCGGATTTGACTTATGAGGAAGAGCCAATTGAGATCTTAGCTTCTGACAGTAAGGTGTTGCGGGGTAGATCGATTGAGTTAGTAAAAGTGCGGTGGCAACGTCGAGGTGTGGACGAGGCCACTTGGGAGAGGAAGGAGGATATGGAAAAGCAGTTTCCGTATCTCTTTCAGTCAGGTAATTTCAGGGACGAAATTCCTTAAGTGGGAGAGAGTTGTAACACCGTGTTTTGGGGTTAGGAGTTAGTCGGGTTAGTGGTCCGAGTCAGTAAAATTAAATTAAATCTTTTTGGCCATGACATGAGTTAATTGAAATTTAAAATAAAGGGAAGGGACCACTTTGGTGATTTTACCCAAAAGAATTTAAAAAGAAAGACAACTTTTAAAAAGCTATCATCTTCTCTACCCTCTCCCCTTTCCAACGTGAAACCCATCTCCCCATACTCTCCCAACACAAAAATCACTATTCCATTAATTTCCAACTTCATTCCAAGGTCATTTTCAAAGGTAATGACATTTCCTAACTCTCTTTTTCATCCTCTATCTCTACATAGTCATAGAATTTAAAACCGTAAACTTTTGAAAATTAGGGCTTGATAAAAGTTTGAGTTTTTATGGAGATTTTCAAGTTGTTTTGAAATATAATGTTGGGTTTTGGTTTAACCACCTTAAAATTCTTAATATATGTTAAAATGGTTGGGTTTGAGTGAAAACCCGAAATGGGTTCTTGAGGCAATTTTTAAGGGGTCAAAAACTTGGTTCTTGGTGGGTTTTAGGTTGAAATTAGAGGGCTGATGGTTTATGTATGTTAGGGGGATATTTTGGGACCATTTGGGGGTCATTTGGATGATTGAAAATGGAATTTTCAGCTAGGGTTTGAGGGAGCACGAAAATGGGCATTTTTGGGGGATTGATTTGATTCGGAAATTTGTTAAAGTTGGTTTGAGCTCAAGAGTTGAGTGTTGACTGAATTTTAGCATTGATTGGGAATAATGGATGTGTTTTTGATTGGCTAGAAGCAAGAGGAGACGTTGGAGAAGCATTGGGATCGAATCCGGGCTTATAGGAGGCTTGCTTTTGTTGCTAAGGAAGGGTGGTGAGTGACTTTAAATGTGTTTTAAAGTTCGGTTCGAGTGTGTGTAGTGTATGAGTTGAAATGTGCTTGGTAGGCCATTTCCATGTAGATTTAAATTGTTAACTTAGCTCTTGATTTCCATTAAATGCTATTTGTGTTTGCCTATTTATGCTCTCGTGATATGTGGTTGATTTGCACATGTATACCATGGTATGTGTATATGATGAGCATGAGATATGGTTGATGGATATGTGATGTGGTAAATGTAAATTGGCACTAATTAACTTACCGGGTGTAAATGATCGATCATTAGGATTAGTGTGCACACAAATTGAGTCAAAACGTACGTGGCCTTGATGGCGTTGAGTCATCAAGGAGGAGTACGGTGATGTAATATTCCACCGGAAGCTTATATATATTCTACGAGATGATGTGTAGAATCCCATCCGTAGGGCATGTGGTGATGAGTGGAATCCCGCCCATGCAAGGTCCGGTGATGAGTGTAATCCCACCGAGGTAATGTGAATGTTGAGATTAAATTCGCACATCTAGGTAATTTAATAGTGGCCAATTGAACTTGTTCTTATACTTGTGATGCATGACAATGATATGTGATGTTTGAGCTTAGTATGATGTAAGATGCCATATTATGCCTCTTGAAAGACTAGCTAGGTCTACTTGTCATTTTACCTATGCTTGATAGAAATGAGAATTAGGGAATACATGCTTGAACCCTGCATTGTTGATGTTTTCGGTTTTAGAGCATCCTCACTAAGCTTATAGCTTACGCTCTCATTTTCAACAATGCAGATCATTAACATGGTGTTAGCTCGGGGCAAGGCAAAAAGGGCTTCCAAGTTTTGTTGCTCAAGTACGGTTATTAATTATGTAGTAGCTTAGCAATGTGGCAAGAGAGTGTGTTTGTATGAGCTTTGTATGACTCATGTGTGTGGTTGATGCTTATATTTGATCTTGGTTTGTAAGCATGATATATCTTGCCAAATGCTTGAATGATGTATGCCTTTTGGATGTTAGGATTGCTTGATGGCATGTAAACCTTTATGTGATGAATGGTGCCTTTGTCTATTAATGTCTTCAAGCATGCCTTCTATAATATGTTATTAATGTGTATTTGCCATGTATAAAAGATTGTTTAAATCTATCCCTTGTGGGTGTTTGAGCATGCTAGACCTAGGATGTATGCCTCTAGACTTTGTTTGTTTGTGTTGTGTGCCTTTAGGGGTCCTATGGGACCTTTAGACTTGTTAAAATTCACCTAAGTCTGATTTTCAAAGGTTGCAGGCAGCCCGCGTTTCGAAACGGGTTGGGTCGTTTCGGAACGGGTAAGCTTCAGGGACCCCGTATCGGAACGCGTTGCGATAGGGTTTGGCCTCTGAGAGCCCTTGTTCCGATACGGGTTTCGAAACGTTTTGGCTATTGGAATTCTGAGAAAATGGCGAGATGAAGGCGTTTCGAAACGGGTCTGAGGGTTTCGAAACGGTCAAAATCTCGTTGACCATTGAGGGCATTTCGGAACGGTTGACCCCCTTTTCGATACGGCCCCTTATATGGGCTCTAGGGCAGTTGACCTAGTCAAGGCGTTTCGATACGCCTCAAGGGTGTTTCGAAACGGCCTGTTTGAAAGATTAAAATTGGGCTGTTCAAATGTTGTTTTGGTTTCGAATGATTATCTCATGTATTTTATTCCGCTGTTTGATCACATAGGACTTAAATGAACTTTTAGAAAAGATTAAGTTAAAGAAAAAAATAAGGTTGTTAACCGAGGGGGAACCTTAACGGGTTTCGCTTTGGTTTTCCCCGTGTGGCCCACTCGGACCGGTCATCCGGCCAGACCGGGACGAGGGGGTTACTTTTAAGGTCGTTAAATTTAAATTATTTATTTATTCTTAGAAGCAATTGAGCTTGCAATTTAGTGAATTATGCAATTTGGTCCTTAAAATTCTCATATGGGCAACTAGTGCACCAATTTGAATTAGAAAGAAATTTAGCTTTGAATTAAGAAATTTAGCCAAATGGTAAATTAGTGAATTAGAATTAGTGACAACAAGATACAAAGTGTGAAATTAAAAGAATGTAAAGAAATAAAGTAGTGTTGCATTTCCTTGAGAAAATCGGATAAAATTGAGAAAATTCAAGAAAGCATGGAAAAAGGGAAATTGATGACCAATTTAAAATAATTATAATGATTGAAATTTGCATGTTAAAAACAAAATATCCTTAGGGCTGCCCTTAGTAAAATAATGATAAATGTTATAGGCTAAGGGGATCTTAGGTAATTTTGTAAGCCATCAAATCACCTAGATTAAGGAAGCTTGTCTCTCATCATCATTTTCTTCTTCTTTGCCATGAGATTGGGAGAAAAATGGGGGGGGGGGGGGGGAGAAGCTCAAAAGTCTGAAAATTCTAGAGCTTAAATGGTGAAGAATTTTTCTTGCATGGTGGAAGGATTAAGCTAGGATTTGGGGAAGGATAGCTAGTATTATCAAAGAAATCAAGAAGTAAGTTTCCTTCTCCTTGTAACTATTCGGTTGAGTATAACACCATGCATGCAAACCTAAAATTTGTATGAACATGAAACCATGAGAGTCTTGATGAAAATAATAAGATGAACTAATGAAATATTTGAAAATTTCTTGAGAAAATATTAATAGAGCCATAAGGGGGCTGTTTTGAAAGAAAATGTAAAATCTTGGATAGTTGGAAAATTTGTATACTTAGAGATTAAAATTAGAAAATTCTCAGTAGGAGAAAGTTGTGAAGAAATAAGGATTTTATTATAAATAACTATTGGTTTTAGGAAAAACGAATTAAAAAGATGAAAATTCGATTAGAACCAAAAGTAGAGACATTCGAAATTAATGGAGATTAGGGATTGAACTGGAAAATCGGTAAAATTGAGTACTTGATCGTTGAAATTAAAAGTTAATATGGACTGTAAAATGTCTGGAAGAATAGTATAAGTCATGCCATAAGTGAAATTATGGATTGAATAATGCAATTAGATGAATTTTAAGCTTAAGATGAAAACTAAGTAAGTTGTCCAGTGGTATGCAACTTATAAGCAGTAACTTTGGAAATTCACCAAACATTGAATATAAGGTATTTTGAATTGAAATTTTTACTGTATTAACTTTAGCATGTCTAGAATCATTGAAAGAAAACGGAACTCAATTTCAGTATGTAAATTAGGAGATATGAATTTTTAAAGTTGGACAGTACAAGCTGCCCAGATTTATCGAAAAGGGTGTAATTAAGCAATAAACTGTATTTACTTGAATAAGATAAAAATATGAGATTTACATGAGTAGAAAATTGAGTTTAATACCTTTCTAATGGTATATGATAAGTTAATTTTGGATTAGTAATTAAAAAGGTATGATTAAAACACTAACTAGTCCTCCAACTAGTTTGATAGAAAGTCAGATTTAAAAATATGAGTTCATGCTTGAAATTGAGGAGTAATTATAATTGAATTGCTTCCTAATATAGTGCGTATTCGTTTTATGTTGAGAGTTAAGATCGAAATTGTGAAGAAACTTTGGAGGAAGCTAGGATCGATCACTCGAAGGGAAGAAACAAGGGCATCTTAATTCGAGATCAAACTTAAGGAGTTGTGAGTGTAATTTTTGTATTAGGGTTGGGACTAGTGTCCGAACCACATTATTATTTATAATTTATGATCTCTATGCATGGAATTGGACCTAATTGATATTTGGTAATGTGTTTAGTAAGGGAAGGAGATTAAAAGAAAAACTGGATGCATGATCTGAGAATTTGGTTAATTTTCGACTATATGAAAATGTGGGATGTTTTATGTGATGTTAAATGCCATGAACTACATGTTTGATTCAAATTTTGACTATGCTCAAGTATGTGCAAATGTGGTCTGCCTAAGTGATTATTTGCATGTTGACCATGTAAGAAATTAAAGCTTTAACAATGCTTGATTATATGAGTATGTGGACTACCCAATGGTAATTTTGTTATGCGTGTTATGCATGTATGATGTTGCTGCCCATGTGTTAAAATGAACAAATGAGTATGCAAAACAAATGACAAAAAATGTATATGTTAAATAAAGTATCGAATATTAATTTAACAAAAATAATATGCCCTCGGTCGATTAGAAGTTTTAGATAGTACGACATGCCTAGAGTTTGAGCTCTCTTGTTCGTTGCTTCGTGCAACTCTTGCTTGTTGCCTTGGGCAACCTTTGATAGTACTTCGTGTACTCTTCGATTATAAGATATGTGTTCTTGATTTCTGTTCGAGACACATGATGCCATGGACATCCTTTGTTTGTTGTTTTGTGCAACTCTTGATGTTGCTTCGTGCAACTATTATGCGGCACTTGTTACCCTCTTGATGGCTTGAATATCTGATATGTCTACTCTACCTAGGGCAATGTAATGCAATACAATGAAATACATTGTATTATAATCTATATAATTCAAATGGAAATTGCTAAATTAAGTATAGCTTATGAAGTGGATAAATGGTTGAATGACTTGGTATGTTATGATGTGATATGAACTGATGAATTATGTGGACATTGGTCCTTCTGATTTCGTTATGATGCATATGATATGCTTACAAGTCCAAATATGTGGAAATTGGGTAATGACCCTATTCGAATACATGGAATTAAGAAATAATAAATTCTGATTTTTGGATGATGATTTATGATTCATTCGAATGATATGCTCTTGAAGAAATTTGGATTTCGTCTTGATGAGTTATAATGCTATGTATGGGTTGGCATGAAATTTTGGTTAATTCAACTGTTAAGCATGAGATTGAGTATGCTAAAATTGAATTGAATTATGGTATTGAATGAATGATATGTAAGCATGTGATAAATTAATATGTTATGTTATGTATTCGAGCATGTGCTATGAATGTTGTTATGTTATGTATGATGCTATGTGTATTTGATTGTATATGAGCTTAGTTGGTGAAATTTGATTGTTAATAAACCTATCTAAGTAAACTCAATGCTTGATCACATTACCTCGCTAAGTACTATTTGTACTTATCGCTCTGTTGTTTTCTTCCTCCCAACCTTAGCAGGACCGCTTGGACCTTAAAGCTAGCATTCGATTGGATCAAGTTACGAGTTTGGAAATATGTATGATCTTAGTCTTATCTTTAGACTCCTAGATGGTAGCTTCGAAGTTTGTTTAAGGATTCGTTTTGTTGTGTTCGGTCGTAACTTAAGTCTGCGATGGTGTTTGAAGATATATGTTGCATGATGCTTGGTTAGGAGGCTAGAATCATGTTTTGTATTTACGTAGGTAGCCTCATTATTTTGTTGTATAAAAATGTAAGTCAAGCTAGTGGTTGTGCCGATTCTTTTTGTTGTTCATAGTCGATAGCTTGACGTGGGTTAGGGGCATATAAATCATGATATTTTCTAAGTAAAGTAAATCGAATACCATGGTATTGAAATTTATTATGTCTTGCATGAAAATTGATGTAATTAATTATTGGTAATTGGATTAATTCGATAATCACCTAGACCATTTAATCAAGGTTTCGAATGACATGAAATTTGGATAGTTTTAAGTATTCGACTTTTTGATCTAATTGTAATAGTAATTTGATAATGATAATAAAGATTTAAAGTGGCTTGTAATTTGGTGACAAGATTAAAAGAAATTAGTTATGTATGTTCTTAGGAAGTTAAGAATATTTTTGTTAGCCCATTATTCCGCGTGTACATTAAAATATAAATATCTTAATTAAAAATGGTATCTTGTTTTCCGATATGCTTCCGCTATTTCTGTTTCTCGATTCCGGTAACGCTCTCAACTCACGGCCCGAGTTAGGGGTGTTACAAGGGTGATCGGTGGTAGGAGAAGAGAAATTTAGGGATTTAGGGTTTGAGGGGTAGAGAAACTAAAATTTTTAGTTTCTTTATAAAATTAAAGATTTTTCGATTTAAAAAAATATAAAAAAATTGATTTAAAAAAAATAAAAAATTTCCGATTTAGAGAAATTAAAGATTTAGGAATTTTGGTTTTTATAAGGAAATTTTTTTAACGTCTGCCGCAGAAAAACCTGATTTAGGTTACTGAATGAAATGTTAGACATTAATGTGGCCCGAAACAAACATTAGACACCAAATTGAAAAATAGTACTATTTGGGCACATTTATGACGTTTAAGCCTTATAAATAAATTACAAGTAAATTGTAATTTGATCACTGAACGTTTTTCTTACTCTAATTTTGATCTTTAAATTTTAAAACAAAATTCAATTAATCATTTAACTTTCAAATTGTCCATGTCTTATCACTTTGTCTGTAGTAAAAATTCAGTTTTGTATTTATAAATAATTCACAAGTAAATTATAAATTCATTACTAAATGTTTTTCTTATTCCTATTTTGATCACCAACTTTTAGAAAATTTAAATTTGATTATTTATTTTTAAAATTGTCGTATTTTAGTCACTTATGCGTTAAATTAGACACATGGGGTGACGTGACAACCATGCTGACGTGGATTGTTTTTGTTGTTGTTGATGTTGCATTCATATGTCGTCCACATCTTTTTTTTCTTTTTTATTTTATCTTCTTCCCCTAGAATAAGCTTTTATACCTTCGTCTTTCTATCATGTCGACATCAGAATCGTCGTTCTTTAACATCTTCTCATTGTCTCCTTACACTCTATCAGATTATATTTTTTTTTTCAAAATCTCTCATAAACTCGTGAAACTCAACCAAAAAATCAAAACTCACGAAACCTCAAACCACTTTGATTTATAATCCCCACCATCCGATTAACATGAAATCAAAATATATAACTCGTCTCCTTCTTCTCCACCTCCCATCGTTAGGATTTAGAAGAAAATGCCTCATCATCGAGAAATCAAAGGGAATATGAAATTAATTTTTTTTCTACAAAAAGATAAAAATTTCAAGGGCATTCCATAATTTTTAAAAGACAACAGCCTAATCATAACATAGAAATTTAAGCTTACTAATAACATTGTAGAAGTAGAAGGATTAGCTATGCCAAATTAAAGTAAGATTAAATTCTGAATACCAATATAATAGAGGGACTAAATTCACAATTGAAAACTAAATTATTTTCCGTTCAACAAAAAGAATTGGACCGAGGCCCAAAGAAGAGTGCGAAACCCGATCTGAGAAGTATAACTACTGGGGTGTCTCCACAGTGATCGGTTGGTTCAGAATTGGGGAAGTCTGCAGGTAAAAATGGCTTCTCAATCTGGTTTCCGTCTTCGAAAATTCATGTTACTACTTACTAGAGAAAATAATGCTTTTTATGTCTTGCCTTACTGTTTTTGTAGTAACTGAAAACCAAGGAGGAGATGCAAATATTCGTCAAAACCCTAACCGGGAAGACTATCACCCTTGAGGTCGAGAGCAGCGACACCATCGACAATGTCAAGGCCAAGATTCAGGTTTTTCTTAATCCGATCTTCAATTTCGATTGCTTTCTTGCGCTATATTCTGTGTTTTTGCCAACTTTGTTTTACAGGAGATAAATTTAATCTTTATGAATGAAATGATTCCTTTATTATTATTATTTAATATATATCTTGTTATGTTTTCCTCTTAAGGAACTGCAAACTTGGATTTAAAGAAGATTGACTGATCCTGCTTCTTTTATAGTATGTACTTAGCAGTTAGCACTTCTTTGAAAATTGCGTAGAAATTAATTTTGGGATGTCAATGTATAGTAAAAAATTGGATTTACGATTTGCAGCGGATTGGAAGCAATTTCATGTATGAATCATTGGATCTCCGTTAGTCGAATTCACTTTGATTTTGGTTCAAATAGTGTTTGATATCCGAATTGGTTAACCAAATCCAGTATATTTGTGCTGATAACATAACCAATGTTGGTTGAATTGGCTACAAGTAGAGTGGCCAATATATTTATGTGCTCAGGATGCCCCAAGTTTATTAACAGGAGATTTTGACTCTTGCACCCTGCTTGCCCTGTTGGATTCCATTGATTTGGGGAGGGGGGACTTGCTGTTTTTATCTTCCTTTGATTTTCTGCTATTTTAATTTAATCTATTTGTACTCTCCCAAGAGGGCATTGTTTGAACATAATGCTTTATTCATGATTACTGACCATGGATTACATTTTCTAGGATAAAGAAGGCATCCCTCCTGATCAGCAGAGGTTGATTTTTGCAGGTAAGCAACTGGAAGATGGCCGAACCCTAGCTGATTATAACATCCAAAAGGAGTCCACTCTTCACCTTGTTTTGAGGCTTAGGGGAGGAACCATGATCAAGGTGAAGACTCTCACTGGGAAAGAAATTGAAATTGACATTGAACCAAATGATACCATTGATCGTATCAAGGAACGGGTTGAAGAGAAAGAAGGAATTCCTCCAGTTCAGCAAAGGTACCCATTTTGGTCTTCTCCGTTTTCACTGAATGCATCTCTAGGATTTATTTGATTAGTGACATGCTTTTGCATCATTATTGCGATTTGAAATCCTTGATGCATTATTTTCCATTGGCTAATATGATTTCTTGGGGTACCACTTGACCATATTTCTCCAAACATGTACAAAAGACTTTATTTCACTACTTTTTTGCATACATGTATATTCTTTTCTTTATTTAGGTATTTTGTGCTAAATTAATCAGGAAGGTAGCTCATAGTTTGGATTCCATGGTTATTAAGAGGTAAAACATGATTTGGTCATAGGGTCATATCTCATATAGACATGTATCAGGTCCGAATGACTTGTTTGACTGTCCAAGTCTTGACTTTGTCAATATGATGCATGTTTTGAGCCATATTGCCATTTTAATTTGACCACTTGTTACACTTGCAGGCTTATATATGCGGGGAAGCAACTTGCAGACGACAAGACAGCACGCGACTACAATATTGAGGGTGGCTCTGTGCTGCATCTTGTGCTTGCACTGAGGGGTGGCTGTCCCTAGATGGTCCCTCAAAAATACTAGACAGAATCTGCTCCAATTTTACTTTGCATAAAATCTAATGGGTTTGCACCACACATGCATGGAACATGTATCATATATGGATTGATTTCCTCAGATACAAATGGTGTGTTGTACTTGTATTAGTTATAAATCTGTCTTTGTTGGATGGCTCATGAGGATACAAAGTTTTCGGAGTTCTCAATGGAAAATTCTGTTAAGATACCTTACGACACTTCTAGGGTCATAGAAAGATGGAGCATGTGCAAAAATACAGCGAAAACCATTCTAAATTCAGTTGATCTTCACATTTTGAAATCAAGGGTAGGCTTGGTCTTGTTAGTGATACCGCTGTGTTTATAGTAGATTAATAACATGTACATATGAAATATAAGATTTTGAACTATATATATTTAATACTCAACTTATAAACATCAAATAAGTAAAATAAATGTTAAAAATACAACACTTTAAGTTAAATCACCTAGTTTACTGATACTATTTTATTTTTAGGGTTAACTATTAGAATGGTCACTTATATTTTTTTAGTATAGTTTTAGTCACCAATTTTTAAATTTGACCGATAAGGTTATTTACGTTTTCGATATGTAAAAGAAGGATAAATTACTTAGATAATTTTTAAATTATTATTTCATTTCTATTTTAACTATCGAAATTATAATTACGCATTTAATCTTCTATATTTACACTTTTTTATTTCTTCTCCTCTTCGCCATCTTCCATATTTTTCTTCATCTAACACAATCCTTAATTTTAGGTCATGTTCAGCTGATTGGTAAAATTAACTGATAGCTGATAGTTGTTTGATTATTTAAACAAGTAAAATGACATATAAGGACATGATTATATTTAATACTTGTTTGAATAATTTATCAGTTATTAATATTTTGTATCTAATAATTATTAATTAGATTTGTAAAAATTATTTTTTAATATAAATTTCCTAAATATATTTGAGAGATTTATATATTAATTTATTATTTATATAATTATTAAATTTTTTATATGCACATATAAATATGTGATAATAAAAAAATAGAATTAACTTGCAAATGTCACCATATAAATTAGTAGTAACAATAAATAAGTTCAATATTTAATATGTTATTATTTATTTAAAAAAAATATTATTATTTAATTTAGGTTATTTGGAGATTTTTGGTAATTGTTAAGGGTAAAGGAGTCATTACAACTCTAATATCAAACCTCTAATCTCAAAAAGTTCATATTAGGAGCTTTTTCAAAATTAGCTTTTTCACCCCAATCTGCTCTTTTAATCTACTATTTACCAAACATCAATATTAGCGGATTTGACTAGTCAAACCTCTAATTATACTCGAAACCTCTAATTTTTGCCAAAACGGCTATTTACCAAACATGACCTTATACTATATTAATCCTCGATTCACATTATATATTTTCTACTACATTAATTCTCAATCTTTTATTCATCAATCTGTGCCAATAATTCAAGAATTTAAACCATCACAAAAATAGATGTCATTGATAGAGAATACTGGTCGCAGACATGAGGGATTGGTCACCTTCCCATTCATCATTGGTCAAGTTCACAGCTTTCTATAATGTATTTGCAAGTAGTGAAGCATTTAAGATTTAACCCCTGCACATGGAGATAATAAGGGACTGTCTCTGCTGACCTTTATATTCTTTATATATGTTTTCCTTTTCCCTTATGCTAAACCGAATCACTAATGAAACCACAACTAAAACCAGCTGAATATCACTTAATCCATAACAATTCAAAAACTTGTAATTTTTCAACACATCGCAGCAAGCTAAAGAAATACCTTGCAAACTTTTGAACTAACGGGCAATTAGGAAAGGGAACTTACAGGCCTCCTGACAACAACACGCATTTTTCTATCAGCTTCGTTTCTAGTTTAGTACGACCTAAAAATCAGTTGTCTCGGCCTCACTGCATTGCAGAGCCTTCATCGGAGCCCAATTCTGAGGTTCTCCTTGATTACTAGGACCAACTTCGTCCATGACAATCCGCCAGAAAAAAAAAAAATCAAAATTTAGTATTATCCTCAGCTCCATTAAAGTAGAAACCACTCAAAAACACCGTAAAAGCAACCAAAAAAAAACCCCATACTTTATCAGCAATGAAATTGCGGTTTCCAAGCCAAGATTGAAACTTTAGTTATTTTCCAGCTAACTCAAATCCCATTCTTCGTTTTTAAATTCGTTTTCATTCAAAGTCTAAAAACAGAATAATCAGAAAACTGGAATCCCAGGCGGATCCAGAGAGATTTAATCCCTAATTGGAGATTAATATAGTAGAAAATTAAAGATTAGATTATATGAAAAAGAATATGGTAGATGGTGGAGGGGAGAAAAAATAAAAAATATTGTAAATATAAAGGATTAAATATGTAATTATATAAATTAGTTTTATTTCGCTGGTTAAAATAGAAGTGAAGTACTAATAGTTTAGGAACTATCTAAGTAATTTATCCTTCTTTTTATTGTGTCAGATCAGCCTCCGATTAAAGTTTAACGGCAACAAACGTCTAAATAGCCAAAAGTTTACAGATAAAAAACGTAAATGACCTTATCGGTCAAATTTAAAAATTAGTGGCGAAAGTTGTAATGAGGGAAAAATAAATAACTATTTCAGTAGTTAACTTTTATTTTTTAACTATAATTATGATCTAACTGAAATTGATCATTACAAAAACTAACATTAAAAATAGGTTTGAAAATGATTACAAAATTGTCTACCGTGTAGCAACAACCGTCACCCTAACATATTACACTTCCCTTCCTCTTCGGATATGGGTTTTCCCGCCTGTTTTAGGTGTTGATTGTCCCGGATCTTTTCTTTTTCAGTTTATTTATGTGTTGTATTTATGTTCTCTATTTTTTTTTATGTTTTTCGTTCCGTCTTGTTTACTTATTCTTTATGTTGCTGATGTTGTTGTTTCTTCTTCTCCCTCTTGTACCTTGTTTTATGTATGTAACACCCTCAAATGTACCTAAGTGATAATTGGACTTATTAATTAATACTAAAGTTAAATTAATTGATAAACTACTTGGTAATTCGGTCATTTAGGATCAAATTAAATAAATGGCAAATTGTCGAATGGGGTAAATTAGGAGCCAATTGAGTAAAATTAAATTATGGGTACTTACATGTCTCAAACTCGGAGATACCCAATTTGCCCCTCCACAATCTTACATCTTAAGAGTCAATTAGGGAGGACAAATTAGTCCAACCAAAGCTTGGTGAATGACAACTTGTCATCACCACCAACCCTTCTCCTAACCGGATAAGCAACCGGGAAAGAGAAGAGTTGAAGCTTGGCTGAAAATCCATGGAGAATCTCCATATTCCTCTTGCATGAAGTTCATTTTGGCTAGGAAAAATTTAAAGAAAAAGCTTGGCGAGTTCCTTGTTCCAAGCTATGTTCGATATTAACTTCGATTATGAAAAATTATGGATGTTGGTATGATTATTAGTTGATTCGAATCTTGAGGTTGAAAATTCGGTTAGAGTAGTTCAAAGATTGTGTGTTAGAAGTGAGTGATCTTGTAAAAATGGTTAGTAAATTTGGGGTTAGCCGAATAATAAAAGAATTCTTAAGTTTTTCCTTAGTTTTATGGTTTATAGAAGTCTTGAAAATTGAAGGACTTGCAATTGAAATTAAAAAATTTATGTAGGAATAAATCATTTGGGGAGATGTATTCTAAAATATAGAGATGCTAATTTGAGTAAAAAGATAATGGGAATAGCGAATTTGAGGTTAGATCGAAGCTAAGAGCTCAAAAAGGAAAAAATGAAAGTATATGGACTAGAACAGTCGAACTAAAAAAATTGGTAGTTAATTGAGTAAATTGGAAGCTGGAAATATTGAGAATGAGTAAAAAGTTAATAGGAGTGAATACAAGAAGCTTAAATAACAATGGAATTAAACTAATCAAAGTGTGTTAGTTGTAAAATAAGCTATTAAGGACTATTCTGGAAAAATAAATAAATTGAAGGACTTAGATGAATTAGTTGAAGCTAATTTCAGTATAAGAATTCGATTAATAGAAGGGATGTGGTGCCCGAAAAAGGAATTAGTTGAATTAGTATAGGAATCAAATTGATCGAACTAATTTAGTATGCCTTTAAAATTAAGAGCAGTTTTAAAATATTGTTTTTGGCTCAACTTTAGTGAATAAACTGCTTTAATTAGGTAGTAATCAGAATATAAACTTTTTATGGTCTTAAAGTTGGTTATGTAAGCTTTCTAACGATATATGATAATCACAATTTCGACTTACGGATAAAAAGTTTTAAGCCAACCAATATAAGGGTTGCAAACTGCCCGAACATAGTCTAATTATGTACCATTTGATGCTTATAATTTAAGAATTGTCTTCTAAAGAAAGATATTAACCTATGTTTATTGTTTGGATTGCATTGAGCTAGAGCAAAGGAAAGAAGGTTTTGAAGAAGGCACCTCAATAGGCAAGAAGGACTCACTCAAAGGCATCCAAATTCAAGAATAGCTAGGAGTATTCAGAGTGTAATCCTCCCTAAGGTTAGAACTTAAGTTCTAACCAATTTATCATGGCAAATTGTCTCAATTATGAAATCGGATTAATATATATATTTGATCACTAGGGAAGAATAATTTAAATTAACAAGTGAATGCTTTGATTGAAACTTGTGGATGATTGGAAGGGTGTTTTCTTGTGAATCTTTGATTGTTTGTGTACTTGGGGCTTGTTGATGATTATAGAGAAGGTTATAAATTTGATAAATATATATAGAGGCTAGAAATTGGATCTTTAAATTAAAAGAACTCATGTATTTTTATAGCTATTAATCGAATTGAATGAATATATATATATATATATAATTTCGATTAAGCTTGCATTGTTACCTTAGATTATTAATTGATGCATGGATTCTATACATTGAGTATTTTGGTATGTTATAATCTAGAAGTCAAAGTGTGTAATAGAGAGTAAGTACATAATTGACCGAATTGATTAGTAGTATGGCTATATGATGGTTAATTTCTATTGCTTGCATTGTTTTCTCTTCAATTAATTAAAAGATCAAATTAAAGAGTGTGAAACAAAGACCTTGGTTCTAGTTATTCCTAGGTAGTATGGCATGCCTAGAGTCTAGAGCTCGACTTGCTAAAGTACCAAGTGTATTGTCTTGATAATGATGTAATTATCATCTTTTAGATGTCTAGGGCATTTACTTGATAGATACCATGTGTATCGACTTGGCTGGGTGTAGAAGACACATTCTTGTTTCAGATACTTAATGTATCTACTTAAAATATATGACTCGTTTACTTTTGAATTAACCAGGTACCAAGGCTAAACTTAATTATATGAATCTTGTGATCAATTGAGTTGGTTAATTTAATGAAGGTTATGCATTGAACTATTCTTATGAATATGGTGTGGATCGAATTAAAATTTGATGGTAATTTGTATGAATTTTAAATGAAATTACCTTGATTGTTCAAATTGCATCGAGCATGTCTAGCTATAGCAATAGAAATCAAATGGTGTGATGCACCTATTCTTGTCATGGAAAGAACGATTGATGTACTTGCATGTATTGCTTGATCATCTTTAAATTAAACTTGAAATTGAAAAATATCATTACCTCACTAAGTACTTATCACCTCTTGTTGTTATTCCTCCTAAAAATTCAGGATCGATCGGTTAGAGATTTTCAATCTTTGGAGCTATATATATACAAGTGAAGGACGATTGAAAGTATGGCATGCTTTGGTTATGTTTTGATGATAGTGGATGGCTTAGGATCTTGCATTGTAATCTTGGTTCTTTGTATCATGATGATCTTTAAACTTTATTTAAGATGTATGTATTGAATGGTAGAATGTGGACTTTCTTTCTGAATACTATGAGATTGTAAATGTTATTCCCGTGGTGTTTGTGTAGAGGCATGTTAATCCTCTTTTTGTTGTGTATATGTTAAGGATATAAACATAAATTATAGTCATGTATGCCTCTTGTTATGAGATCATATGGTAATAAATAAAATGAGTACGATCCTTGAAAGTTTAGTAAAATTGTTATACCTATTTTCATTATGGGTTCGAATTGTATAAGAAGATTTATATAGATGAGAAAATTTGTCACTTGGATCACTTGTGAACTATTCGAATTGAATAGAAACTTGTAATTAATAATTGAGATAGTTATTTGAAGAAGAGATTATTTTTATGTGAGTTAATTATGTGATTAAATTTACCTTGTTGTTAAGGATTAGAACCGAATAGATTTATTACTAATCAAAATTTAATTGTTAAAGTGAAGATGTCTATTTGGAAATGGTTTTATTGGTCATGGTTTAGTTCTTCTTAATTTACAAAGGAATTTTTTTTTAAATTAGCTCACTTTTCAGTTAATTTTGATTTAAATTTTTTTCTAAACTATCCTAGCTCCTAACCTGGGTGAGGGTTATTTCAATGTATGTCTTGTTTTGTTGAATGAATGGCCTACTACTATGTTAAAAAAACATAATACTCTTCCACAGAATCCAATTTTGAGATGGGTCCGCTTAAACAAAACAAGACGTGGTTAAAATTAAAACCCGATAGTAATTACTTAAATTAATCCAATTGTCGTTTGGTTTCAGTGTTTACTAGATTGAATTATTTAATATTAATCAATTGAAAATATTTTAATTAATTAATTAATTCAGTTAATCAAAAGTAATTAATTCATTTATGAAATCAAAATTTATTTTTATTTAAATCTCATCATGCATGGATTATGTTTAAATTATTTTGATTTAGGTTTGGATACATTTTGGTTACTAAATTATTCGTTGCTCATTTGTAATGATTGATTTTGATTGTAGTTATAAAAATGTATTAGTTTTAAGGATGAGTTTACTATGTTTGACGAACACCGCTGAACACCACTAACAATGAATATCGATGAACACTAATAATTGATTAATAAAGATTTTATTAAGGATGGGTTTATCACGTTTGTCAATATATATATATTGTTATATTTTAATTCAAATTCTAATTGATAACCAAGTTAGATATTATTGTAATGTAAATGTATATTAGGTAAGAGATCTTATTAAATAAGGTTTATCGGTGATCAAGTATTCATGTTTAAATATAGACTAGAATTTAACCTATAGAATTATGAGAGAAAATTACATTAGAGAGACCTAACCATTTTTAAGTTCTCTGCAACTACAATGATATGTTGTAGAGATGTGTATTGTAAGAATGTTGGGAATGATGTTTTAATTACATCATATTCTAACTTTTGGGATATATTTAGATATCATATATTTATAATTCGTGTTCTCTACGTATACTTTTATCTTATGTTTATCTCGCTTTAGTTATTTTTTTGCATACCAAATTCCTAACTTATATATACTTGAGATTATTTTCAATTTTCAATAAACGAATGGATAATCAACAATTTAAAAATTGAAAAGTTTATTTATCAATAAATTATAAGCCAATAACTGAGATTAGTTCAGTTTACAATTCCACTTTAATACATTTGTAATTAGAAAAAGGAAATACACAAAACAATAAGGTAATATATAAAGGAAAAAATCCCACATAAAATTGGTAATTGGATTAAGTTGATGCGCGGCGGTGATGAAACTTTGACTTCAGCTTCAGACACGGAGGTTTCAAATTTGACGTTCGAACACTCTGCAATAAACTTCTTTATTTGCGTAACTAAATGGGAAGCCTCCGGCAATGGTGGGAAAGCGTAAAACGCATGGATCATGTTCGGGTACTCGATCAACCTCGCCTCTTTTCCCGATTTCAATAACCATTCATAATACCTTCTCTGCCAATCTTTCAGCGGGTCAAATCCGCCCACCACAACCATTGTCGCCGGAAATTCCAGCTCCGATATGTCATCTGCGTTGGGACCACTCACATTCGCCGCCGCATGGTCTCGGTTCGACCCCTCCGGCAGATATGCCTTCCAGCACCAATCTGTTCTTGGGACAGACACCAGTAGTGGATCCGCTAGTTTCATTTCCGACTCGGTTCTCTCTTCTCCTCCGAAGAATGGTTGTATTGAGATCAGTCCGATGATCTTCATTGTTCGAAGCTTGGTTCGACATGCACGCACAGTCACGTAGTGAGCCAGGTTGGCACCTGCGCTGTCGCCGGAAATGAAGCAGCGGCTTTGGTCGGCGTTTTTGGGTAGGACCGTGGCCCAGTTTTGGTCAATGAAGTTGAGAGCGTCGAACCCGTCATGGTGTTGTGAAGGGTAGCGGTGTTCGGGAGCTAGACGGTAGTTGATGGAGATGACGATAGCGGGGAGCTTGGAGGCGAACTTACGGCAAACCATGTCGAAGTTGAGGGAGGCGGCGCTTAAGAAGCTGAAGCCGCCTCCGTGGAAGAAAATAATAACGGGGAGGAGTTGTAGGTTGTGGGAAGGGAGAGAGGGGGCGTAGAGACGAACCCAAAGGTTGCGAGCAGCGTCAATGGAGATGTCAGTGGAGGAGATGGAGGTGGTGGAAGTGGGAGGGGTCTGGTAGTCGAGGAAGTGTGTGAGACGGCGGTTGACGGTGCCGTTGGGTCGGAAGGCAATGTCGGTGAGGGCGGAGATGATTGAGACTGCCAGCCTCACCGTCCAAGGGAGTGATGGGCTTGCAATTTTACGTTGATGAGGCTTTGGAATGATCATGTTTTTCTATTTGTTTTGGTTAAGCTCAAGACTTCGTTTAATATAGCTAGTGAGGAATATATGTATGCATGAACCCATTGATGTATTATTTAATTCATTAATATACATCTTCCAAGTAGGATAAGAATAATAAATATAAGAATGTATATCAAGTGGTGTGGTCTATTAAAATTTACTCATATGAATTATTATTTGATTTGAATTCGATGAGTTTTGGTGGGATTTTATAGTATCAGTTTTTTTATTAATTCAGATTATGGTCTGGTTTTGTAGGGCTAAAGTCGATTTTAGAGTGAAAATTTTCGGACTTGATTGACATGATATAATAGTATAATTATTTTCAAATATTTAGGAATAATTGTGGTAATATTTTCATCTCTATATTTTTTAATTATTTCCTTATTTTTTTGAAAAAAATGAGATACTTATTAATAATGCATACTCTCTACATTTTTTCAATTATCTTCCTATTTTGTTAAATAAAAAATAATAATTTTTATTTGTGTCAGATCATAGTTGAGATTTTACTCTAAAATTTATATTAGATTAAGATTAAGTATAGTACCATCAAACGTCTGATTGGATTAAATTCGAGTGGAGACTTTAACTTTTCAGATAAGATATATGTAAATTAAAAAACCCGACCCATGAAAATCCCACCTACATAAGATTGGTCGAGTTGGTTTTAGTAGGGTTGTAAAAACAGATAATCGCATGGGTTTCAGGTTGTGTCTTGTCAGGTCGGGTCAAATCAGATACAGGTCAATTCAGGTCAAAAAAATTTTTTGACTCGACTCGGGTCGGGTGCAGGTCAGTAGCAAGTCGGGCCTATTGCAGATCGGGTCCATTTCAGTTCGGGTTCAAACAGATCGAGTCCGAACCAGGTAATTGGCAGGTTAATTCGGGCTCGGGTAGACTTCAGGTCGGGTTCATTTCAGTCCAGGTTCATTTCAGGTCGGGTAATTTCAGGTCGGGTTCATTTTAGGTCGGGTTAATTCGGGTCTTGAATTCGTATTAGTCTTTAGTTCGGTACAATTGTACAAGTAGTCGATATTTATTTCGAGTTAATTATTTAATGCCTTTCATGGAATCACATTAAAAATAAAAATTTGGCACTAGAAATGAATAAACATATCATAAATGATTCATATCTAAAATAATAAAGTAAATTAAAAACTTGAAATAGGGTCAATTTCGAATAAAAACAAAGTTTTATGGACTATAATGAACAACAAATAATAAATAAGAGTCAATTTGGACTAAAACTAAAATTTTAAGGACTTAATTGAATTGAACTAAAACTTAAAGGACTTAAATGAAAAACATCTAAAATTTAAAGGGCTACAAAATATTTAGCTCATCTAAATGAATGGATGGTGAGATATGAGCCCAAAGCCCCAAACTATTAATAATTATTATTAATTATTATATTATATATAAATTATATAACTTATAAGTTTTAATATATATATATATATGTATATTAATTATATTTATATGTTATATTATAAGTTTTATTATAGATATATATGTATTATATGTTATATTAATTATTATGTACGTATACATATAATATATATGTATATATTTATATGTTATATTATAAGTTCATATTAGAGTGTTTAGGGTTTAGTGTGTTGCATTCATATTAGAGAGTTATCATTATTGTTTAGGGTTTAAGGGCTTATGGTTTGAGAGTTAGGGTTTATATTTGAGGGTTTAGGGTTTATGAGTTATCATTATTGTTTATGGTTTAGAGTTTAAGGGTTTAGGGTTTATAATTTAAGAGTTAGGGTTTATATTTGAGGGTTTATGGTTCATATTAGAGTGTTTAGGGTTTAGGGTGTTGTATTAGGGTTTATGAGTTATCACCATTGTTCATGGTTTATAGTTTAAGGTTTAGGGTTTAGTGTTTGAGAGTTAATGTTTATATTCGAGGGTTTAAGGTTTAGGGTGTTGCATTAGGGTTTATGTGTTATCATTATTGTTTATGGTTTAGATTTTAAGGGTTTAAGGTTTAGGGTTTATTGTTTAAGAGTTAGGGTTTGTATTCGAGGGTTTGTGGTTTATTTTAGAGTGTTTAGGGTTTAAGGTTTATGGTGTTGCATTAGGGTTTATGAGTTATTATTATTGTTTAGGGTTTAGAGTTTAGGGTTTATGATTTAAGAGTTAGGATTTATATTCGATGGTTTTTTATTTATATTTGAGGGTTTAAGGGTTTAGAGTTTATGGTTTGAAAGATACGGTTTATATTTGAGGATTTATGGTTTATGGTGTTGCATTAGGGTTTATGGGTTGTCATTATTGTTTATGGTTTAGGGTTTATGATTTAAGAGTTAGGGTTTATATTCGAAGGTTTATTGTAACACCCGGGTTTAGGGGTTAGGTGAAAATAATATTTTAATATTATTTGAGTTCGGTTTTATGATTTAAATAATGGTTCGGAATTTGTTTTCAAATTAATTAATTTGATGATTGACTATGCTTTGGGATTAAACCCCAAATGGCCATGGATTATATGCCCTTGTGAATATTTCATTTCATTAAGAGCAAGATGGTCTTTGGGTCTTTAAATTTAAAACAAAATAAAACACCCCATTTACTATTCATTGTCTTCCTCTTCAAATTTTCAACGTGAAATAGAGCTAATCCTCCCCAATCTACTATTCCATTTCAAAGCTCCCTCATTTCAACTCCATTTTGAAAGGTAATGACATTTTTTACTTCCCCTCATCTCCCTCTCCATAAAAGTACCTTTTATTTTCATTTTCATGGAGGTTTTAGAAAATGACATTTTGGAAAGTTTGGATTAAAGATGAAAGCTTTAGGTTGTTAAATTAAATGTTTTGATTTATTATGTTTAGTTATGATGTATAGAGGTCAAATGGTATAACATATGTAAATTTCAAATGATTTTGAGCAATTTTCGGATTTGGGTTTCAAGGGGGTTTTTGGAGGGTTTTAAAGTGGTTTTTGGGGTGGTTTAATGTTGGTTTTTGGGGGCTGGTGTTAGTATGATATATGAGGGTCACTTTAGGTGTATTTGATGGTTGTTTGGATGCTTGAATTGGAAGATTTCAGTGGGTTTTGTGGGTTGCTCGGAAATTCTGTTTTGGGCTTGATTTTGAGTGTTGGTTGCTTGAAAACGTTAATCCGGGTTAGTTCCGACGATGAGATATTGATTGTGGATGTTTTGTTTGTGTTTGGGATTGATTAGAATCGAGGTTGGACATCGGTGAGGCATCAGAAGTAAATCCGGGAAGTTGAAGGTGGTCGCTTGCTTGGTCTTTAAGCTTGGGAGCTTAGGTGAGTGGTGAATTGTTTTACTTGGTTTTAAAATGATTGGTTCGAGTATATGGACTAGGTTGGGCTTGGTAGACCCACCTGGAGTTAGGATTAGGGTGGTAGCCTAATCCTAAACTTGATCTAGAGCCTTTGGATGAACTCATATGTGTGGATGTGTATGTCTCGTATGAAATGTGATATGAATGCTTATGTATATTGTGTTATACCTGTGAGACGAGGCATGATTGTGATGCTTGAGACATGCATGATGATGGTTCACGGTGAGTACATGCTAAGCACGAAATTGATTGAATTGAGTAATGTGAAACGAGTAAAATGTTGGCACTAGTATGCTTGAGTACAAATGATCGATCATTAGGATGTTAGTGTGTACACATGAGTCAAAAGTCGCGCGTGGCCTTGGTGGCGTTGAGTCACCAAGGAGGAGTACGGGTTCGCCCGGAAATTGTATTTATATATAATCGGTGATGCGTGGAATCCCATTGACGGGGCGTGAGGATGAGTGGAATCCCCTCCGCGAGACCGGTGATGAGTGTAATCCCACCGTGAGGTAATGTGGTTGTTGGATGTGAGTTCCAACGTGATTATCCGCGTATTCAGGTCATAGCTAGGTGCCAATGTTGATTGATAAATGTATCAATGTGTTGAGATTTATGATCTTTAATTGGATACTTGAATGTGATTACACGTAATATGGATTAGAGCTTGTTGATCATGGCATTTAATTGTATATTTGCTCATGCATCCTTATCTTGTGGCTCTTGTGGATCCTTGGTATATATGTGATTTGTCTTGGCTAGATCGTGCTCAGACCCTGCAATGTTGAGGTTTGTTTTAAGAGCTTACCCTCACTAAGCATCATTGCTTACGCTCTCTTTGTTCAATATTGCAGATCCTTAGTTCGTGGGTTGCTTGAGCAAGTGGAGGGCCTCCAAGTGTGGTTGTTGGCTTGAGTACATCAAGTATGACTTTTAAATGTTGAACATGTAATAGTTTAAGCAATGAGACATGTGTTATTTTGATGGACGATTGTTGGTTGTTTAGGAGCTTGTTTAGACTTCATGTTATCTTGCTTTTGTATGGCTTGTGATGCCATGTTTGAATTGTATCCCATGCCTAGATTGCTTAGTATGAATGTTGGCTATATGCCTTAGAAGTTGCCTTTATGTTTGAAAGTGGAGGTATGAACTTTGAATGCTTAAATGCCACCTTGGGTCTATTGCATGATTTTCTTGATGTTCATACAAGTTGGGTGCTTGTATGGCTATATAGTGGTATGTAAATATTGTGGGAATGTTTGGTTGGGGCTAAGGAAGTCTTAAATTGCTTTTAGATTCGAGTCTTGTACATTTCTGCTGAGTTTGGGAGTCTTGCAGTGCAGGGGGTATCGATACGGTTGGTCCCGTATCGATATGGCCCTCTTGTTTCAGGTCCCGTGTTTCGATACGCGAGGGGGCGTATCGATACCTTTTTGGTCACTGAAGCTACTGTCCACTTTGGTATCGATACGGGTTTCTGGCGTATCGATACGGTCATCTTAGCGTTGACCGTGAGAAGTCAACTGTTGGGGAGGGTATCGATACACTCCTTGGGTGTATCGATACGGTCTCCACGGGTCGACTCTGACCAGTTGACTTAGTCAAGGGGTATCGATACACCCCTTAGGTGTATCGATACCGCCTGCAGTTAAGTTTAAAATTGGGCTGTAACATGTTAGTTTGAGTTCGTTTGATTGTTTTGTATATGTTGTTCCGCTGTATGATCACTTAGGGTTTAATATTCATCTAGACAAGATTTAAAATAAAAAAATAGGGTTGTTAACCGAGGGGGAACCTTAACGGGTTTCGCTTCGGTTTTCCCAGTGTGGTCCACTCGGACCGGTCATCCGGCCAGACCGGGACGAGGGGGTTACATTTATGGTTCATATTAAAGTGTTTAGGGTTTAGGGTGTTGCATTAGGTTTTATGAGTTATCATCATTGTTTAAGGTTTAGGGTTTAGGGTTTAGTGTTTGAGATTATAAATATGTATAATATTTTAAGTTATTTAAAAATCAAGTTTATATTTTAAGTTGGTGAGAAAACAGTTATATTGAAAGTATAATAATATGTATAATATTTTAAGTCAAATAAAAATTAATTTAAATTTTAAGTTGGTTAAAATCAAGTAATAATATGTATAATATTTTAAGTTAATTAAAAATTAATATATATCACATTTATGTATATTGTATATGTTATATGTTATATATATTATGTATATAATATGTAATATATGTATATTGTATGTATTATGTATATGTTATATATATTATGTATTATGTATATGTATATGTTATATATATTATGTATATAATCTGTAATATATGTATATTATAATGTATGTTATATATAATATGTAATACATAATTATGTATATGTATATGTATATGTATATATATATGTATATGTATATGTATATGTATATGTATATGTATATGTATATGTATATGTATATGTATATGTATATGTATATGTTATATATATTATATATATGTATGTATCATGATTCATGTATCATGTATGTGTATGTATATAATATGTGTGTGTTACTGTGTATATATACTAATATATATGTACTTATGTGTGTGTATATATACTAATATATATGTACTTATGTGTGTATGTATGTATTTATGTATTATGTGTCATGTGTGCATATATATATATATATATATATATATATATATATATATATATATATATATATCATATGTATATTTATGAACTTTTTTAATTCATTAAGTCATGGATTTCGGGTCAATATCAGTTCAGGTTAACAACAATTCTGGTTTAAAACAGGTCGACTTTAAAACAGGTCGAGTTCATAACAGGTCGGGTAAAATCGGATCTTGGGTCGATTCAGTCGGGTAATATCAGATAATTTGCCAGGTTGGTCTTGGGTTCGGGTTCGTTTCAGTCGGTTGCAGGTCGGGTTTCAGGTCAAAATTAACAGGTTAGATTCGGGTTCGGGTCGTTTTCAGTCGGACGTAGATCGAGTTTAGTTGCTACAGTAACAGGTTCAACTCGGGTTCGGGTCAGCAACGGTCAGCTGCAGTTCGAGTTCGAATTATTAAATTCTCGGATCAAATCAAATTCTGATTCGAGCAGGTTTCAGACAGTTTTTCAGGTTCTAACTTGTTTTACATCCCTAGGTTTTAGGATAACATTCATTCAAATGGCCAACATGGAACTGGAAATGGGGTTGGGATCTGAAAACCTTCAGCAGCAGAACGAGATTATTAGTGCATAGACGCAGTTGACATTAATGCACGCGTCTCTCTCTCTCTCTCTCTCCCCCTTATGATATGAATATTCAAATACAGTTGACTGGATGTGAGCCTACTTATTTAATTCATTACAAGTATGGGCTTGCAATTCAACCATATAACATATTGGTCCCCATCGATTCTCGTAGCCGCCATGCATGCACATGCAAAATTGAGGCTGCAATTTTTGAAGAAGATACTATACTAAAGCTTGTTTACTGTGACCAAATACTCAAACTATTATTTGTCTAATATCATTTTTAATTCACATCTTTTATCTATTTTGATGTATCAATAAAGAAATTATAAAACCATGAGATGTGGTGTGGTGGTTGTTCACCCCAACTTTTAACCATGAGATCAGGAGTTTGATTCCTACCAATAGGAATTGGAGTACATTTCATGAACAACCTTTTACCTTTTAATGAAAGTACCTGCAACAAAAAGATTAGTCACTCCTATCGACGGTGGATTACTTTATAGCTCAAACAAAAAAAAATTATGAATTACTTTTCTCATTTATCGTTTAAAAATTATCTAAAAACCTTTCGAGAACACTTTAAGATAATAGCTCCTAAAACCTTAACTACAACTGTGAGATCCATAATTTTGATGGCGAGAATATTAATCTCGTCCAAAACGATGTTATCTTAAAAAAATCAATCTCTATTGTCTAGAATCACGATGCCCAATTGCTCATCATCGGATGGAGACCCATCAGACAAATTGTTAGTAATACAAATAAATCAGCTTTACATTCGGTTCGGATGGAGACGTTCATTTCACAATTACACCAGTCAAGACTAGATCACTTCTGAAAATAATCAAAGGCAAATATCAAATGGTGTGTAGAACCCTAGATTCACGCATATCTTGCATGACTAACTGCGTAGGATAATATCCAAGATAAATTATATTGTGTCATTTTTACCACACAAGTCATGGTCTCAATTAATATAAATAATTTATCTCATTATTTTTTTCTTGACATCAAATTATTCAAATAATAACTTTTAAAATTTATTTTCAAAAATCAACATAAAAAAATATGAGTGAAGATTTACATAAAAATGACATAAAAAATGAAGTGGATAATTTTAATTAGTTACGATATTAGTGATGTGGTGAGAACCGACAAGACCGATAACATCTTTTCATCTTTTGAGGTCTCTTAAGGAACCGGCTACAATTTCGGGGTCTAAGGAACTGAACCCGATATTTCTTTTGGGCTTGGATAATGTTGGGCAGCTAATTTCTGTTAAGGCCCACTCAACTGTTGGGTCAAATTCAAATAACTTGGTTTACGCCCAGTTGTGGTCAGAGGAGAAAATACAGTGAAGTTGGGCCTATTTTTTTAATAGAAATGGATTCTTAAATCTCAAACGTTTTTTTTTAGGATAACATGTATGTCTGTCTTACGGTCTTTGTTCAGGTGCGATACTATTTTTTTTAATAATACCGTTTTTAAAATTTGAACTCGCGTCATCTATTTAAGAGTGTAATGTATCTTACCAATACATCAATATTTGTTAGTTGTTGGGCCTCATTTACTTAGTCATTTCTTTATTTTATCTCATTCTAAAGGATTTAGTGATCCGATGAAAGAGAACGTGCCCCTATATTGATATAAGATGGCTGTGCTGGAAAGGGAAAATTTGACTAAGTACACATTGTACCTATTTTTGTGCAAACAAAAGATTGCCCACTGATTTGAGAAAGTGACTGAAGGTAAACAATTTTGCTTTAGCTTTACATTTTTATCTACTATATTTGGTTTAGATGTCAATATGAGTTGTTGTATGTCAATCCATAATTTGTATTGCATGTATTTTATGTTGATATTAAGAGGGATGGACCTCAATTTTTTTTTGAACAAATTCCATGTAACACCCAAATCGATATGGTTTGCCCGATTCAATTTGAGGTGTCACATTTGGGCCACCGGAACGACCCACACTACAAATTCGGATAAAATAATTTGCCAAACCATTTAAAATCATAAAATAATTTTAGAATAAAAATACAACTTAGAAATTATTCATTTAACATAACAATATTCATAAATATACGTTATAAAACGAGTTTTAGACGCAAATGTATATAAGATGTGACATGCATGCCCCCTAATTACACGAGTACTGTACTCCGCAAGCAAGGCTGAAAGAAGTCACATGTTGGTATCAATAACTAACCATGTGTACTCCTTTAGAACCGTGATGGTAAAAACAATATGAGCTTGAAAAAGCTTAGTAATACAGAACTACCACAAGATGCTAAAGGCATATGCAAGTATGTGGCAAGCATAACACTGTCATGATGTTCCGGGCGACAACAGACTCCAATTATGAATCGATATTTCAGTGAAGCGATATGTTTGAAGGTAATATAATTGTTCTTTATTCAATAATTGAGTATCAGACGAGAAACATATAGACCATAGAAATTGAAGAGAGATAGATTACAAAAGTTGAACCAAAGAGTTCGGTGTGTTTCAGTGAGTAAAAATAGAACCCATACGAAGGGTTTCAGACATTGGTAGTTTACTCAGTGGAGTAGATTAACATAAGGAAGGAAAGTTTTATTTGAAGCACCTAACTACCCTCCAACCGTACACCGATGTGCATTTCCCCAGAATTACATCCATAAGGACTTACCCTAGGCCCATAGGGCGTAGGAACCAACATAAGGGGATGCCTTAGGTCCATAAGGAATTACCCGAGCCGAAGTGTCGAAACCTACCCAAGGGATGACCTCGGGTCCATAAGAAATTACCAGCACTGATCCTGTAGTGACTTCTTACAATATCCTAGATAGCACCCTAGAAAACCAGTTTAATGTTTCAAAACAGATGAATATTCTTACAATATCCTGTAGATACAAAAATCAGACACATATTTCCAATATATCAGAACACATATAACATGCTTTCAAATCAGACACAAAGGTATATTTTCATACAAATATCAATTATGTTTCAAAACAGATGAATATTCTTAATTTTGAACCAGAGTGAATATTCATGTGCACATGAAACACACTAGATGAGTCGATTTATTTTCCAGAGGCGCTTAGTAGATGCAATAAAGCGGACACGTATCTTCTAACAATTTCAAACTGATTTCAGAAGCGAGGTCCGTAATGGAAAAGCGTTCAGAACTAACGGCTCCAACTAGGCATTCAAGAATTTATACATCATGATCATTAGGGATATATGATATGTCAAGAACGTCCCAATCATTTTGTCGAACAAAGGAATTTTGGTCATTTAACTGCTAGGGACAAACTTGTAATTCAATCCAATAATGATAAAATAGTGATTTCTAATATTCAAGGTTTCTATCAACCGTTCAAACTTTCAAGTACATTTCAAATAAACAAATCTCAACAATACGATACTCGCCAAGTATCCGAACAGAGACAACTCACGAGTATTCATTTCTTAGAATTGTCTGCATCGTATAGCTAAACGATCACCTTCGTGATTCACCACGTGACTTACCACTGAGTAGTTAAACATATATTCCGTGCAGAAATCTTACAATATTGCATTATTATCACGAGTGATTGACGTAAATGAGTTATGCTTCAAAACCCATAAGGGCATTACCGACATTCACGATCTATCATAAATTTTAGGATTTTCCAAGCTTCCATCTATCTTAAGTCAAGTATGTATTTTAATCATTTAAGTATTTAATGGTGTTTCAGTCATCCAGATACTTTCGGTATTTCCAAACAATTCATTTATTCCATAACTCGAGGGTTTATCCAACATTTCAGTTAATTTGGTAAATTCAGTGCATGAGGTTATTTTAGTCCTTTTAATCATTTCGATCAATTAATTCTTTACTTGATTTAGATTAGTTCATGAATACGAAGAACTTCCAATAAATTTATCTTCAAGTGTTTATCCAGAGTTTGAGAAAATCCAAGTGTTTTGCTATCACACATATTTGCATCTTGATGCTGAAGTCTTTCTAATAGAACATAGATTTCAGATAAAGTAATTATTTTATTTTGTCAAATGCCAATTCCATGTCATTTCCTTTGTTGGGGTATTTTAGTCATACTTACGCCTCAAGGGTATCATCGAAATTTCCCAACAAAATATTTTAGATATCATATCCTTTAACACTATTAAGCGGATTGAGAGATTAACTGTCTTATTAATCACTTATTGAACTTAGGATCCTTTCGGTCTGTTTAACTTCTCTTTCGAATAGTTTGATTTTATCCAGATTACCATTCTTTTATTTCGTAATCGAATTGACTTAAACATAGGTGAAAGTAAACTTAATCATAATCATGTATGCGTTTAACTGAATACCGATATGCTCATAAAGCATACAAAAGGTAGTAAAGTATTACAGTTAATCCTTGCTATATCAGTCAACCTTTATACTCCATTTGATTACTCTCAAACCCGAATTCGATGTCCTCATCATCTCGGATACGAAGTTATGTGAATACCTTCATTTAACATAATCCACAATTAGTCTTTAACTCAACTACGTTGCTCTTAAACTGAATAATTATATACAAGCATTCTCAGGTTTAAGGTCAAATTCGGAGGCTTCCAGGTTAGAATTTCATGAAACAGACTTCAAAAATGTACTCAGGACATCGAAAAACATAAAATATAGATTTTCAAAAAATTTGAATTTTTTAATCAAAGTCAACGGTCAACGCTGACATCATGATAACGTTAATGGTCAACTGGTCAAAGTCAACACTGACATCATGCTGATGTCAACAGTTAATGACAAGTGTCAAATAAATTATCCTTAAATCTCAAATAAATAAAAATAACGTAGTATATAGATAAGAAGGATCGATTCGTAGGGACTTCGAAGCTTCTGATATCTAAAGGTTTTGATTCTGACTGTTGCGAGGCAATATACTGAATGGAGGGGGATGAGCACGAAAGCTAGAAAATAACTATAGAGTAAATGTGAAAATGTTGGAAGTAAATTTTGAAGAGTAAAATAATTAAATTAATTAGTCTCAAGCTTTGCTCCGCTTCAATTCAAAATGATCATCGAAAAAGAATTTTAACTACGGATCCATGCCGGTTACAGTCTACAAGGACCAACCCTTGTAACTTGTTTTTCTCTCCAATAAACCGACAATCTAAAATCAATTTTTAGATTCTAGTTTTCTCGTTAGACTAACCACGACTATCGTCGTTAGAATAAAATAGTTTTAGAATTTGGAAAAACCTAACTCGAATTATGTTGTCTCGATAGGAAGTCAAATTTTCTACAAGCCGATTCTTACTATAAATCTAAACAACAATCAAGTCAACGTGCACTTTTTGAAATAAAAAGCGAAAAGATTTTAATAGAAAGGTCGATTGCTGATCTAAGTTTTCAAAAAATTGAGAATATAAAACGAAGTTGTTGAGTGCTTTTAATTCTCACAAGGTGAATCGAAACTTCGCTTTAAACCTTTGGCTAATCAGAAAATTTAGCTAAGCATGATTATGGAAGAAATCATACTTAGCATAATTTTAAAATAAAGTTAAAAAAAAAACTAAAAGAAATAAAACATAGAGGGAAAGGAAATTTTTTAAACTTTAAAAGTAAAAACAAGTTAAGAGTAAGAGATGATTTTCTAGCTTACCCCAAGGGGGTATTTATACTAAAAACCCTAAGATAACCCTAAAATGATAGAAGATAAATCCTTAAAATATTCAAATTAAATTATAAATACAAAAGATAATTCTCTAGTTTGAATTTAAAATCTCGGTTGATAAGCTATCGGTTCGCGGTTAATAAGCTATCCAACGCTACTGACAACATCTTCTAAAAACTACTGACTGGACGCTACGTCAGCTTTCATACCCGCTAGCCCAGACTTGACTCCAGATAAAAATTGCAGAATTTTTGCCTTTTTTCAGTGTGTTTTCCAGAATTGAAGACCTGCACGAAAAACACATAATAAAGCCTAGATCAGCATCATACTTGAATCATTAGAGGCAAAACTAAAGATGAAATAATGACGATTTTAGCTACGTATCAAATTCCCCATCAATTATTCGATGTCTGTCCTCAAGTATCTCTTAACTAACTCATCAAAGCTCAAATCCTCACCCTTTATTTCAATATGTCTCTAAGTTATCCATATGATCAAAGATCGAAACAAATACTGATATTAAGGCACAATTGAAAACAGACAAGACTAGGAACAATTTTAACCAAAATTAGACATTCCAATAATATGTCAATATCAATGAAGCAAAACCGAGTACTCTCACAAGGATTCACTCATTTCACTCAAAGTGTTTTGGGTTAAATGATCACTTAAACCAAAACTAATCTAAGCATTACCATAAGCTTGTAACTAAACCTAATCTCTACTACTAAGTATAAACATAATGCAATAATCAAAAGGTCTTTTAAAGGGTTGTAATGGGGCTACGGTTTGGGTAGGATAAAGGCCAAAGATAAAAGATTGGGTTTAAAATTCAAGACAAAGAGAAAATCATTCCAAAGAATTATTCTTAGGGAAGTAAAAATGAAAGAAAGGAAAACAACAAATCAAACTATCAAAGCTTATTCACTATTTCTCATTTTTTTTTCTTTTTTCTTGTTCGAACAGTTTATTCAACTGCTCTGTACTACATTTTCTGCACTGTTCGAACCAAACTGTACTATTTTTTTCTACACTGTTCGAACCAAATTGAACTATTTTTTATCTGAATCTCTCCCTTTTTTCGCTTCAGAATAACCTTAACTTTGTCCTGAAAAAGAATGTCAAAAAGAGGGAAAACAATAAAATCGATTCAGGTTAAAGATGTGGTGAATCAAAGAAAAATATAAGGCTCAAAATTGGTTATCTAAGTGGTAAATAAACAAAGGGTAGGCTATTTTGGGAAGAGAAAGGGGTTAAAACCTAATGCCTCTATCACGCTAGAGCATCACATTCAATCGTGTACTCTCGACAAGCATTATGCTACAAGTTCTAGAATGCAGAGAATTAGTTGGCACACTCAAAATTAACAAAGAACAAGAATGAAAATATATGCTTATAGGCTCAAAATTCACATGAGGTGCTATGTGTACTCAGTAGGCAACATGTCAATTAACAAATCAAGGAATATCATAACAGATTTTATTTGAAATTACAAGTCAAGCCATTATCTAGTATGCATCCTAATCTTCAATACAAGCAAGATCTCAAGTCATATGGAAATCAGCGAGACAAGGTGAAATAAAGGACACACAACAAGAAACTCAAACGAAGTACAATCAAGAGAACTCAACTCAACCAATCAAATAAGCAGAAAAAGAATTTGACACAAAATCTACTCCCCCTCACTTAATCATATTGCCCCAATATGTAATTGAAAGTATAAGAGAGGGAATAGAAATACTCCTAGTTCTAACTACGGCAACAATCTCGATTTTCTTGATTGTTTGGTCATGCCACTTGGTTCGGCTGCTCGAAAGAGAAACCAAGAACGATGGGCGTATGTGTCTGTAGAAGGCGTCGAGCTTGATCTCTCGTTCGAACCATGGTGACAGGTTGATGAAGATGAGGGTTGAGGAAGAAATAAAAGAGGTGGGATTAGCAGGGTATGCGACCGATGGGGAAAATAAAAGAAAGGCTTTATGTTATGTTTAGGTTAAAAAGATCATGTGGGGTAGAAAAGAATTTATTTTATAAAAAAAGGGATTTGATAATCATCAAGGCGTAGGGTCCACGAGTGGAGGTTTAAATTTTAAAAGTTGGATTATTAAAAAATAAGGATAAAAGGATGGTGTTTTTTACGGACCAGGGGATTGTTATCACTTTTGTGGATGAGGTGGGACTTGCGGATGAGAGAAAACAAGCACTTACATACCGCCTTTTTGTGAATGATGTTCCCTTTTGTGCAACATTGTCTCAAATCGGAATATATCAGATCAATTGGATTTATTCGAGTTTGAGAATTTCTTCGTACCTAAAAATATTAAAAATAAACATGAGTAAAAATAAAACTAACCAAAATTAAATAACGAAGAAAAGAAACAATGGGTTGCCTCCCATTAAGCACTATTTTTAACGTCGTTCAGCTTGACGACCTGATTCAGACTACATGTACCGCGACAAACATTTCCTTCAGTTCATCCGCTTTGTGCAACTTAGAATTTCCCTACGAGAAATTTTACGATTGCGAAGTTCTTTTATTTTTCCCGACATAATATCTTCTTTACTTTTTAATTTATCCGACAGTAATTTTAACTCCAAATTTGGTGTCTGCAAAATGATAGGAAACATTTTAGTTTCCGAAGGAGTTAGGCGCAAATCAAAATGAACAGAAAAAATATTTTCCAACTTCCTAATTTCTTTGTCGTGACCTTCCAATTCCCTGCACAAATTATCAGATAAGTTAGATTCTATAAACTCTTCAATGGCAGGTTCAATGACATCGATAAAATTAATACTAGCAACATCATCTATGTGTCGCATTGCTTTGTATACGTCAAATTTAACGACCTCACCATCAAACTCCATTGTAAGAATTTCGCTTTATACATCTATTTTTGTATTTTTCCGTACTAAGGAAGCGACGACCAAGAAGGACTTCGAAAGAGATATTTGATCAGTCATTTTCCATGTCAATGACATAAAAATCCGTCAGAAAAATAAGTTTTACCTTCACCAAAACATTTTCAATTAGTCCTTCCGGGTATATTACGAACCGATCTGCCAGTTGAATCGTCACTTTAGTTTCCTTCAATGGCTCAACAAAAAGTGAGTTGTAAACAGAAAGATGCATAATGTTTATGGAAGCACCCAAATCACACATAGCACAATTAATCCAAACCTTACCAAATTTGCAAAGAATAGAAAACATACCTTGATCCTTCAATTTCGGTGGAAGCTTTCGTTGAAAAACGGCTGAGACATGTTCATCAAGATTTACTTTATCAATTCTGGTAAATTTTCGTTTGGTTGTGCAAAGGTCTTTCAAGAATCTAGCATACCGTGGAACCTTTTTAATCACATCAAATGAGAGGTATGTTTACCTCCACTTTACGGAACATATCAAGAATTTCTTGTTCCTCGGCTTGCTTATCGCGCTTCACCAACCTCGAAGGAAGGTGGAGTAGCATAAGGAGATGGCGCTGGAAGAGTTTGTGAATCAGCTTCTTCTTCTTCTTTTAGGTTTCTGCGTCAACAACTCCTTTCCCTTTTCTGGGACTCTGATTTATCTTTCTTCTAGGGTTCTGCAACATCATCTTTAGAGACTAGTGGTGTGATAACAGTACCGCTCCGTAGGGTGATTGCACTAACATTTTCTTGTAGATTTTTCTTGGTTTGCGACGACAGCTTCCCTCTAGATTCAAAACGACTCACCGCTAACGTTAGTTGGCTCATATGTTTGTCAATTGCTTCAAAGTGTGCTTCGATCTTTAGTTGAATTTTTTCTTGGGATAACACCAATCTTTCAACAATCGACTCCAACGACGATTTTTGTGGTTGATATTGTTGTGGTGTAGGTGGTTGATAAGCTTGATTTGGTCTCTGGTTTTGCGCATAATTGAAATTCGGATGATCTTTCTATCCCAGGTTGTATGTATTAGCACTGTAATTGTATTGTCTTTGGGGAGGTCCGAGAAAATTACCTATGGCATTTGCTTGCGCAACATCCTCCTCTTGTATCATCGCACAATAATCCGTTGGATGTTCTGGACTCATGCATATCCCGCAAAGTGTAGTCGTGACTTTTTTATCTACAACAAGGGTTTGAGCAATTTCAGCCAATTTGTCAATTTAATGTTCTAATGAAACGTTACTTACCTCGTGAACTCGCCGAGAGGGTTCACTAGAAGGGCAAAATTGCTGGGAGTTAGCGGTTATCGTGGAGATTAGAGTCCTTGCCGATGTTGGGGTCATATTCACAAGTGTCCCTCCACTTGCCACATCGACCATCTTCATTTCCATAAGGGATAGGCCTTCGTAGAAATATTGAAGAAACATTTGTTATGACAACCCGTGTTGTGGGCAATTTGCGCACAACTTCTTGAACCTCTCCAGTAGTCGTATAACGACTCATTATCCTTTTGTTGGATGCTCAAGATGCTCCACCTTAGTTCACTCGCCTTGGCCGTAGGGAAAAACCTGTCAAGGAAAAGTCGCGCCATGTCAGTCCAAATTGTAACAGAATTGAATGGTAGGTCAAATAACCAATCCTTGGCAATATCAGCTAAAGAAAAAGGAAAGACACGAAGTTTTATTTGGTCTTCAGATACTCCATGTGGTTTTGTACTCAAACAAACCATATGGAGTTCTTTGAGGTGTTTGTGCGGATTTTCGCTCGTCAAACCATAGTGGGTTGGTAGAAGATGTATCAAACCTGTCTTGAGTGCGAATGGTGTTTCTCCATTCGAGAATGTAATACACATCAATTGTTGATCGTCAGGTGCTACAACTAGTTGGCGAATGGTTTGGTCCTCGTTCGTGTAACCCCCTAAACTCGACCCAAAGGTTATGGGCCGAATCTAGGAAGTCGGATTGAAAACGTGTCCCTCAAGTAATTTAAAAATGGTGTCGTTTAACATTAAAATCCATAGTTCGAAAACGCAATCGTATAACTAAAGCAATCTAAGATAAAGTAGCAAAATATCCAATTAAAATTCTCATGCACACTAAACAGTTTTAAAAAATCCCCAAATAAATATAAAGGTAATCAAATTGACATAAAAACCCCAAATAATGAAATAACTAGAATAAAACTGAAATAAATCCGAAAACTAAAAATATTCATACTAAAATAGTAATAAATCTGATAAATGTAGTCTTCCAAGTACCGAACTCCTATGTCTGAGAATCTGAAATAGAAGCTAAGAGAGAGTCAGATATTAAGCTCAGTGTGTCTCTAAGGTGCATCGGACAGAAAATCACAAGAATCATACAGTCAACATAGTCATTTCAATAATAAATCAATGTACAAATATGCAAAGCACAATGCACCTAAGTCTATGTCATGAACTCATCTACATCACCGTCCGAAGAGTAAGGTTCCCATGAACCACTCTCTACATCGTCACCATCCGAAGTGGAACTCAGCTCGAAGGGTAGAACCACTGATCCAAAGTAGAATTCAGCCCGAATGATGAAACCATTGAACTTTTTCCGTACATTTTCCCACCCGAATGATATGACATGAATGTTCCAATTTCAATTCGAATGCAACATCATTAGTCCAAAAATGCATAAACATTTAGTCCGAAAACACATGAGCATTTAGTCTGAAAATGCATGAGCATTTAGTCCGATAATTATTATTCAGATTCCGATATATGATGCTTAACAGAATGACATACAACATATCACATAGCCCAGATCACAACATATTTTACGGTCAAACATCATATAACAACAACATATTTCACAGTCAAACAGCACACAACAACACATATAGTATAGCACAAGCAGAGAACACACCTCAGACAGCTAACAGCTCAACGTCGGGAGTGACGTCTCCCACGCTCAGATCTAGAAGCAGGCGGAACATGATCGACACCTGCAAAAGTTCACTAAGTCAAAATTCTCTACTACTATGCCACAATCTACTAAACAAAAACTTATTTAAATTCACATACGTGCGAAACTCGAAGGTTGAGAAGCAGGAGGTCGACCAGGTGGAGGAGGTGGAAGAATCTTGGTGTCCGAATCGATATTACTTGAATGCAAAATAACTCGGTTAAGAATTCTGAATACACAATTTCAAAATTAAGCATAAAATAATTCAAAAGGTCAAAAATGGTCGTTCGGAATCAAGTTTGGAAAAACGGGCTGCGAATCTGGAACCGGGATGTCGAAAAACATAAAGTTGACTTTTGGCCCAAAAAAGTCAACGCTGACGTCATCATGATCAATGGTGACGTCATCGCTGACGTCATCCTGCATCATCATCCCATCAGCAGATGACGTCATCAGTGACGTCATCTGGCTTGTCACAAAAGGTATGGTTCAGTTCTTTTCCCTTCCTGGTTCGGTCTGGCCGATTCAACACTGGTTCGATTTAATTGAACCGGTTTGGTCCATTTTCTCCCCAAATTAGATAAAAAGCGAACCCTAGTTTCAAATTAACTTTCACCAAATCAAAATAACACCACCCTAATCTGAACCCAACCCCAACTAACGGCAGTGGCAACCAACGAACTAGCGACGGTGACCGTTCAACGCGACGACAGCGGCGGCCGTAACTTACTCCAATCTCGACCAAATAAACAGCCGTGAACAACGACCCTTACCCAAAATCAAGACGACGACAAGGGCGATAGCGCGCAAAGGAGACAAAAGGTTTCGGCCTCTCGGATCTCGCGCAACGGTGGCGACGAGGAACAGTGAGGGGCGGGTTTTGATCGGACGGGGAAGAGGAAGGTAACGGTGGTCACCGATTGACGAACAAACGGCGGCAACACCCACGTCGGAGCATGGACGGAAAAACGAAGGGTGAGGGGATGCTAAAGGACGAACGAAAGAGAGGGATTAATTTTTTTTTTTTTGCGGCTGAACCAAAACAAATAAGTCAAAAATAGGGCTTTACCCTAAATAATGGGTAATTTACACAACAGGTCACTAAATTTTCTTAGACTTTACGGATTGGATCCTGAGTTTTACAACCTATGCAATTTGGTCATTAAATTTTTGGAAATTCTCAATTTAGCCCCTAAAATTCATTTAGGTTTTCCGATTCAAATTCCCAAAAATTAGGGTTTTTAATTTGGGGATTTAAAATATTATGGATTTTAATTTTAGGAGAAATTTAAGGTGTTACAGTTCGCTATTGAAGTGTATCAGTCGTTGGTGTACTCGAAGTGTGTATCAGCTTCGGAGGATGTTTCTAGGTCTTGTTGAGATCGTTGTTATCGTTGTCTTCATTCTTGTTGTTGTTATTTTTTTTCTCGAAGTGTTTGTGCGTGTAGCCTTCGGGCTAATGCTTCAATCTCTGGTACAAAATCTGCTAGTTCACCCGGATTTTTCTTGGTCATAAATCAAAACAAACGATATTAGTAACTTTTCCGAAGTCCCAGCAACAACGCCAATTTGACAAGCGTCATAACTGTAAAATAAATTATCCTAAAATCTCAAATAAATAAAAATAGCGTAGTATAGAGAGAAGAAGGGTCGATCCCCAGGGACTTCTAAGCTTCTGATATCTGAAGGTTTTGATTCCGACTGTTGCGAGGCAATATAGTGAATGAGGGGGTTGAGCACGAAAGCTAGAAAATAACTATAGAGTAAAAGTGAAAATGTTGGAAGTAAATTTTGAAGAGTCAATTTATTAAATTAATTAGCCTCAAGTTTTGCCCCGCTTCAATTCAAAATGGTCATCGAAAAATAATTTTAACTCCGGATACATGCCAGTTACAGTTTACAAGGCCCAACCCTTGTAACTTATTTTTCTCTCCGATAAACCGACAATCTAAAATCAATTTTTAGATTCCAGTTTCTGGTTAGACTAACCACGACTATTGTCGTTAGAATAAAACAGTTTTAGAATTTGGAAAAACCCGACTCAGATTATGTTGTCTCGATGAGAATCAAATCCGATCTCAATTTCTCTTAGCAAATTCGTCGCTAAGTGTGTTAATAGGAAGTTGAATTTTCTACAAGCCGATCCTTCCTCCCAACTATAAATCTAAACAACAATCAAGTCAACGTACACTTTTTGAAATGAAAACGAAAAGATTTTAATAGAAAGGCCGATTGCCGATCTAAGTTTTCAGAAAATTGAGAATGTAAAACGAAGTTGTTGAGTGCTTTTAATTCTCACAAGGTGAATCGGAGCTTTGCTTTAAGCCTTTGGCTAATCATAAAATTTAGCTAAGCATGAGTATGGAAGAAATCATACTTAGCATAATTTTAAAATAAAGTTAAAAAAACTAAAAGAAATAAAATGTAAAGGGAAAGGAAATTTTATAAACTTTAAAAGTAAAAACAATAAAAGAAAAAGAGATGATTTTCTAGCTTACCCCAATGGGCATTTATAGTATTCTAAAAACCCAAAGATAACCCTAAAATGATAGAAGATAAATCCAAAAAAAATATTCAAATTAAATTCTAAATACAAAAGATATTTCCCTAGTTTGAATTTAAAATATCGGCTGATAAGCTATCTATTCGCGGTTGATAAGCTATCCGACGCTGCTGGCGTCATCTTCTAGAAACTACTGACTAGACGCCCCGTCAGCTTTCATGCCCAGATTCATTCCCACTAGCACATACTTGACTCTAGATAAAAATTGTAGAATTTTTACTTCTTTTCAGTGTGTTTTCCAGAATTGAAGACCTGCACGAAAAACACATAATAAAGCCCAGATCAACATCATATTCGGATCAATAGAGGCATAACTAAAGATGAAATAGTAACCATATTAGCTACGTATCAGTTAACAGTCAGTGAGTTGACTCGGCTGAGTTGACTTGGATGGGTTGACTCACTAAGTTGACTTAGACAACTTGACTAACTGAGTTGATTCAGACCTGGTTCGAGTCAGACGGGTCGAGTTAGGATCGGATTAGGTTGTGTTTGGGCTTAGACCAACCGTATATAAGACTAAGGTCATTGGGCCTTAATAGGACGACCCATTTCGAAAGCAACATCCCGGTTCAGATATGGCAGACCAAGTTTGATTAATGGGCTCGGACTAGGTTTAGTTTAGACCGGTTCAGGCTAGTTCGACCCACTTACCCCTACATATCTCTACTCATCGGCCGGTCACCAGAAATGGTCACCGGAGGCCCCAATGGTCACCAAACTGAAATGCTAAAATCACACCGAAATGCGTGAAGCTCCGACGAGAGTCTTACTAGTGTCGGACAAACGATCGATCAGATCTTTTTCTCCACAATGCAAGGAGCACAAATCCAGTGGCCACATCTCGAACGAGCGACGAGGGTAGCCAAACTACGCAAAAAAGAGAGGGGAAAAGATTTGGTTCTCGTCGAACTTCAATTCAATTTTTTTCGGCGAACGGTAGCGTTTCACCATGCGTGGCCAGCGAGGTTTTGGTCAGAGTGCACCGGTGTAATCACTAATTTTGTCCGAACCTTGAACACCTTTAAGTTTTTTATCAATATGGGCTTAACGAGCTGTTATAAAATTTTAAAAATAAAAAAAAGGGAAAAAAGAAAAAGAATATATATATATGTCATATTATTATTACCATACTATTATCATTAATTAGTACTATTTATTGTATATGTAATATTTAGATAGGTGTGTTTTGATTACATACAATTAGGTAATATGTACATAATATGTGAATATATTTGGCATAATTATCTTTTTATTTCGTCCCATCATTTTCTTTATTCATTTTACTATTATTATTATTATTTATTATTATGCTTATTATTGTTAATATTATTATTATTGTTGTTATATTTATTATTCATTGTTATTAATTATTATTTATTATCATTAGTATTCTGTTACTATATTATATTATTACTTTCGGGTATAACTAGTATTATTATCATAATTAAAAATAAAACATAAGCAAATAAATAAAAGCCCAATATATTTATTTAATACAGTCCATTACATTTGAATTTAATAAGATGCAAGTCCAAAAAAATACACAGGCCCGTAAGCCCAAATGGTGCTAGCCCTAATAATCAAGAAAAAAAACCCTAATTCCAATCTGGTTTCTTGCAGCCGCCGCACGCCCAACACCGTTGGATCTGGCCGCGATCCAACGGTCCAAATTCATCCCGCAAGGAAACCCTAGGAGGAAGCCCTTATGTTCTTGCAGCCGCACTTCCACAGCCGTCAGATCTACTGAGATCTGACGGTCCAGATCTAATCCCGGATAAAAAACCCTAGAGCCCATCTCTTTGCCTAGCGCCGCAAGCACTCACCACCGTTGGATCTGGGCGCGATCCAACGGTCCCAGATCGACGCAGAGAAGGATCTGGAACCCGACGCGCTCACGCGCGCCTCTTGGAGTCCTCAACGCGCCCGACGCGCGCATGTCCGTGACCCCTCCTCTGCCACCTCCACGCCGACTGCCATCTCCACGCCTTGCCTCCCCCGATTGGGCTCATCCGACAACATACACAGAAAAAAACAGCGGTCAGGGACCCGAAAATGGCAAAGAAAGAAACAAAAACAATAAATCGAGCACAGTCAACCCTTTATTATTTTCAGATTCGAATGTAATCTTTCGGATATAAAATCCGAACAAAAAAGCCATTGTAACAGGGAGAAAAATTTCAGAGAAATCAATAACAAAAACCTTCTAAGGTATTCCTTTTTCTTGCACCATTGCATGAATGAAAAAGAAAAAAAGAGTTTTGATTCTACCTCGACCGGCGTCTTGTCTTCACTGAAGTCGTGTCCTTGGCTTCCCGTTCTGCTGTGTTGAGTTGTGTGGAGCTCGATTCGATCAACCAATTTAGCTCACCAAGTGGAGGAGAGGTGGATATTTGGGTGGAAGGGTTGTGGAAGCTAGAAAGAATAAAGACACAATGATTTATAGTGGTTCGGCCTTCTAACAAGCACCTACATCCACTACCTTAGCTTCCCACTAAGGATTTCACAATCAATCCACTAATTGATTCGTCCCCTTTTCTAGGATTAGGAGGAAACCCTTACAACCGATCAAGCTTCTACCCAAAGCCTTGATCAAAACCCTCTTTACAAAGAGAAACAAGAAAGCAATCTTAAACCCTCTAATAGGTGTTTGTTTGCACAATGAAGCACTCACCCAAAACCTAAAACACTTGAGCAAATTTAACAATTTTGGCTCACTAGTGTTTGTCTATACAAGAAATGACACTTTAAGCACTAAGACAATTTCTTGATCATTTGTTGATTGACAATTGAAGCATTAGCCTTCTCTTGATGCTTGGAGGTCCCTTTTATACTCCCAATTGAGTTTGTAGCCGTTACTAGCCGTTGGGGATGAATTGGAGCCGTTGAGGACTTTATTTCCCTTCATAAATGCTGTTCTGCAGCTACCAGTATCGATACTCGTGGAACGGTATCGATACAGCCTTCTTGAGGAAATAGCCGTTGGGCTCTTGCCAGCACAGGCGTATCGATACGCTTGAGGGCGTATCGGTACGGGTCCACATTTGAATATCCGTTGGGAAATAGCCGTTGGGGTAGTTGAACAGGGATCGGTACGCTGACGTGGCGTATCGAAACGACCCCGGTCCGTATCGATACCCTAAACCCTCGTATCGATACGGGTTTTGACAGTGGCCAAACTGGGCCAAAAAGGTATCGGTACGGGTACAACCGTATCGATACTGGTGACGAGAAAACACAAGTTTGGCTGTTTAAAACATGAAAAATCTTTGCCAAAAACCTCTTAAAATACCTCAAACAAAAATTCAAGTTGTTTGGACTTAAAACCAAGTTTTAAATTCTTTTCAACTTAGTCCAAAACATTTTTCAATTATTATATCAAAACATTAGTTCTACATGCTGCCGTTCCCCGCGTTGACAATAAGCCTCCGGCCGTGCGAACGCCGTGCATGGTGAGTCGGCGAAAGGAATGCATGCGAACGGTGGAAAGCATTTTTGGTTTCGGTTTTCTATAAAAGAGAAGGGGAAGATGAGAAAGTTTTTTTTTCTTTCTTTTTGCTTCTCTGGGAGGGCCGATGAAGGGTCGTCGAGGCCGACGTCGGGCATCCGATGAACGGAGAAGCCCAGGGGGCGGGTTCTGGTTAACGAAGAAAGGGAGAAGAAGGGTTTTCTTTTCTTGAAACGGTGAAAGGGGAGGAGGCTTTATTTTTTTTTAGGGTTTTCAGAAATGCCCAAAAGAGGCAAAATGGTTTCTAAAAATGTTATTTATACCACTTTGTTTTTTTAAATGGTTTAATTCTTTTTTAAACCCCTCCGTGTCGTCGTAATTACGCGAGGAAGGGTTTCCGTGTTTTTTAATCCTGCCCGCAGTCCCTGTCCTTTTACGGCTCGTTCAATTTCGTCCCTTAATTTGTTTTGATCAACTGAGGATGGTTTAATAACCATTTCGACCCTTTCAACTTGCTGCAAGTTTTAATTTTTGCCCCTGATTGGACGGTCCAGCTTTGTTCTTTTTGGTTTATTTCCATTATTGGTCCCCAAAACCCGTTTTGAGTCTATTTTAACTCCCTTTTCAGTCTTGTTTTTTTTTCTTTTTATGTATTTTAATTTGATGGTTTCATATCCATGTTTTGGTATTAAATTTTTAGTTTGGACTTGTTAAGATAGTTGCTTATTTAGAGAAACGTCACGTATAGCTTAATTTTAAAAATCGTATGCTATGCATGATTTTATATAGTTTTTCTATATCGTTTTTGCTTGGTTCGAGATATTATGTAGTCTTATTTGCAATTACTTAGAATGCCATGTTATTTGATTATGCTCTTTTTATTTTTTGTAAATCACTTATTGTCTCCTTGTTTGATTTATTTATTCTCATATCCTTGTAAGTTGCATCTCGGCCTATAAATTGCAATGCGAGCGTCTTTTTATTCGGGAACGAACGAGGCCAGTACCAGTCGTAGTGGTGGTGGTTCGGACGTTCCTTCTCGAATATTAAGACCTTTAAAATTCACTAGCTCGTATAACCAAATTTTGATACGATTCATCACTTTAATTCGCAAAATTTAATATTAATTAAGCGGTAATGTTTTTGGTACCGATTTTCGGGCACGACGGGGGTGCTCATCCTTCCCCGCGTGTAACCGACTCCCGAACCCATTTTCAAAAGAAAGAATCTCTGGTTTTACTTCGGTGTCCGGTCTACCATTTATAAATGGCCGGTGGCGACTCCTCTATTTTTACACAAATCCGATTAAATTTTCAAAACCCATCTAAAAACCCGGTTCTTCTAAGTGACACCGAGGTATTTTTTAGTCGCAACAGATGGCGACTCTGCTGGGGACAAATTTTTGTTTTCAAAAACAAAAAAGAGAGTCGAGCCAAAAAACTTTACCGCTCAATTAATATTGGAAGTTGCGAATTAAAGTGACCGAGTCGATCAATATTTGTTTATAAGTGCGAGTTTATTTTAAACGCATTTAAAATTGGCATTTAAACCCGTTCGTTTAAGTGGGGGGGAAAGCTAGTGCTTTCGTGTGGATATTGTTCCTCCGTGTGGGCCTAGCAAGTACCTTCGGGGCTCGAGTACCCTATATCTTCGTGAGAATATTGTTTCTCCGTGCGGATATAGCAAAAGGGTCCCCTCGAATTGAACTCGGTTGAGAGGAGCCTATAATGGGTGATGACCGGGGGCCTTGCTACCCTTAGTAGGGGACAGCGAGGACAATTCGAGTACCTCCTAGAACCAAAATTGCATGTAGAGAACTAGATTGCCCACCCCTTTTAGAGCCATGCGGACAGCCTAGGTTCATTAGACGGGATAAATACGGTTGCTTGCTTTTATGATTGCCTTTTTATCATGTTTATCCTACACTAACTATTATTCTTATGATCTTTTTGCATCTACTTTTCGTGCATGCATTTCATGAGTTAGGGTGGTTCTACCCATTTTTGGGGCTATCATTGTGGACGGGAGGTTGCTAGAAAGGATAATGCCAATTAGCAAGTCCGACATCGGACAGAACGGATAAAGGGGCAGTTTACCGAGCGAAAGCACAATGTCAGGTCATTTAATGCCCACCACCGAAGAAAGCACATCTCTTCTCCTTCCCGAGGAAGTCAAGCGAGATCGGATCTACTCTAAACATCATGAGCCGCAAAATTTCAAACCGTCTATCGGATCTACTCTTAACAAGGAACCTCCTTCACGTTCGAATGATAGTCGACCTAAGGGGAATCACCTATAGGACCAACACATTTCATTCGCATACACATATGTACATATTTCATTGCATCATATGTTCATACATCATGACATGCAATGACCAACTAAATAACGAATTAATATTGAAAAAATATTATTACAGTGGTGAAGTTTCCAATCTACAACCATTCCGCGTTCGTACGATACCCGTTCTCAGTCACGAGCAATGGAAGAAAGGATGGCCAGGGTTGAACAAGGTCAGAAGGACCTCGAGGGCCGATTGGATGGAATCGAGCAAAACATCAAGGATCAGATTGCGCAATCACAAACCACCATCATCGCCCAGATGACCGAACTGCTTGAGAAGAAGTTTAGTAAAGAAGGAGGATCAGGGGGCAATTCGAATGAGAGGGGAGTAGGCGAGACTACATCGCATATCCAACTAGGAGCGCCAACCACCGGGAAGAGAGTGCATATCAACCTCGAAGGAACGCCCGCTAATCGTCCTACGGAAGCACCAGCTAGACGTCACTTGGACCAACCTGATGAGTTAGGGGAAGATCTCGAGGTTGAAGTACCGGATCTAAACATGTTGAATGAGGCAGAAGAAAAGATTAGGGCCGAGGTGGAAAAGAAGTACGAGGAGAAGTTTCGTCTCTTTGAAGAAAAGTTCATGGCCTTGCAAGGAATGGATAAGCAAGGGAATGATGCCAGTGATTTGAGCCTTGTAGCGAATTTAGTTTTACCTCCGAAATTCAAGGCCCCCGACTTTGATAGGTACGGTGGGACTACTTGTCCTTCAGCTCACATCACCATGTATTGCCGAAAAATGACGGCTTTTATAAAAGACGAGAAGCTACTTATCCACTGCTTTCAAGATAGTTTAACTGGTTCCGCAACCTGTTGGTATACTCAACTTAGACGAGTCGACATCAAGTCATGGAGCGATCTTTCGAAGGCGTTCGTGGGTCAATACAAGCATGTAACTGATATGACTCCGAATCGGCTCATGCTACAAGGGATAGAACAGAAGCACGGTGAGAGTATCCGTGAGTATGCCCGGCGTTGGAGAGATGTAGCAGCTCAAGTGCAGCCCCCACTTTCGGAAGGTGAAATCATTCCCTTGTTTGTGGATACCCTGAAAGGAGTCTTGTATGATCACTTGATAAGCAATCCCTCTAGCAGCTTTGCGGACATGGTTTTGACGGGAGAACGTATCGAGGACGCCATCAAGAAAGGGAAGATAGTAGATCCCTATGGCTCAACCACCCACAAAGGGCATGGGTCCCAAGTCCACATGGTGGGTTCTCACTCGAACAACCAGTCTTCTGGCCGTTACCATTATCAAGCATCCCGGTTTGCAAAGCCTCAAAAGGACCTTCATCCAGTTCCTATGTCGTACACCGATTTGCTCCCAATGCTTATTGAGAAGAAGCTTCTAACTCCGGTTCAGTCCAAACCAAAAGATCCTCCCTATCCCAAAGGCTATGATGTCAATGCCGTATGTGACTACCATGTGGGAAGCACGAGCCACACCACGGAGAATTGTGGGGCACTGAAAAACAAGGTGCAGGCTCTGATTGAGAACGGCCACTTGACATTTTGAAAGGAAATATCGGGATTGTGACTTTCGGGGTGTGCTAATGCCCGACCATCTTTAGGAGTCTTGTATGTTGCATTTTCTCTCGAAGTAATGCATGGAACAAACATTGTTATCCTTTGCCCGGAGATAGCAATAAATTTTTTAGGGGCACTTGTTATGTTTACGATTTAATGTTCTAATGAAAATGCACTTCTTTTTTAACATACAATGACCTTGAAATCATGTATATGCATATATCTCTCCATACCTCCGTAGGTCCTCGGATATCATATGCATGATGTAGCATTGATTCTACTCAAAGAGATCGATCGATTGTTGTGAAAACGATGAAGCGTGATGTCTCGCTCCGGTCGGTAAAGCGAGAGAAGCAAGATCACTATTCCTTTAATGATGTTCGATGATAAGGGAATCTTCTAAGGAAGCCCAAGTAGAGTTACTCGAATGTGCAAAAAAAAAAAGGGAAAGAGAAATGAAATGAAAAATATATATTGTTTCAAAATAAAATAAAATTTCAGAGCCTGGTAATAGGCATTAATCGAAAAGCACTCCAATGTTCGAAACCTGGTAATAGGCATTTTCGGATACGAGTGTGGAATTCTTGGGGGCACTCCGCTGAAGCCTGAAACCCTTCGCTTCATGAGTGATGGTAATATTTTCAAGTCGTGACTATGCCGAGTAACTCGGGGTATTGTTGTATGCTCCATCAGTATCCTCAAGACAAAGGACTGTGACGATTTGAATTCCCCTAGGAGGAAGAAACGAATGAGCAAACTGAATAAGTCTTGGATGTGAATCCTTGAGGACACTGACACAATACTAATTGTAATCAGAAGCACATGCTTACATTTAAAATTCGGGGAGTGACATTTTCTATTCAATGGGCTAAATATTTTCTGAAAGCATACGGAGAAACGTTATGAGAACTAGAAGGAATAGTAATCGAGCCAATTAAGCAAATACCATAATCATGAGGATGAACCGGGCGATTTGGAAAAGGTTTCACAACTTCGCATATCGCCACAACATTCAGAGTCTCCATTGGCTCAAGCTGATCATCAGGAAGTAGGATCTAAGACGCTCTTGCATTTGATATCCGGGGCATCCTATTCTATTTTTTCTTTTAATTAGAATTTTGACTTCAAGGTTCTGTATGCTAATCTAAAAGGGCATTCTTCATTAGAATGACAATCCATAAATTGGTACTTTTTAAACCAAGAGATCTCTCTGTATTACTTCAGAGATAAATGCATCAGCGAGGCCCAAAGGTTGAGGGGCATCACAAGAGGAGGAATGATGAAGAGTCAGATGAGGTTAAGTTGCCATGATGGGGCACCATTGTCCGTGGGGAAACTAAGATTTTCACGTAAAAAGGTTCAAACCGAAGTATATGAAAGATGGCACAAGGCCAGAAAGGATTTAGAGTACGACCGAAGTCACTCGACTCGAATATTTGAACGAAGAACGAGCGTCAGAAGTATGGGGGCCAGATTTCTTAAGACACAAGATTGATGGATGGTTGTAGTCTCAGGATAACGACCACTAACCCTAAGAAATGAAGACAAACTAAATCCATGCACCTTTGCATTCTCATGAACACATGCATCCTTGCATCATGAAATATGCTCATGCATCATCGATAGCTAGATATCACCCATGCTAGGAGTATGCTAATGCATATCATAGCATTTTGTTTTCTCTAAACAGGCATTTGAATATCGGTAAAAGAATAGATCCACAGCTTCATAAGAGGAGAAGAGGATCTCACAAGGATCAAGAGTCCTTCGACTTGCGTAATTCGGATTTCTAAAATCCTTCCAACCCCCAGTTTTAATATTCCAGATGGTTTTCAAATTTCTCAATTTTTTTATCCTTCCAAAAGGTCGTTTTTCTCAAAACTCAAATTTCTCAATTTTTATCCTTCCAAAAGGATGTTTTCCTCAAAACTTAATTTCTCAATTTTATTCTTCCTTAAGGATGTTTTCCTCAAAATTCAGTTTTTAATTTTATCCTTCCAAAAGGATGTTTTCCTCAAAACTCGATTTCTCAATTTTTATCCTTCCAAAAGGATGTTTTCCTCAAAACTCAAATTTCTCAATCCAATCCTTCCAAAAGGATGTTTTCCTAAAAACCCAAGTTTCTCAACTTTATCCTTCCAAAAGGATGTTTTCCTCAAAACTCAAATTTCTCAATTTTACCCTTCCTAAAGGATGTTTTTCTTAAAAAGATCAAAATTTCTCAATTTTATTCCTTTCAAAAAGATGTTTTCCTCAAAACTCAATTCCTCAATTTTACCCTTTCTAAATGATGTTTTTCTTAAAAAAGATCAAAATCTCTCAATTTTATCCCTTCCTCAAGAATTTCAGGCGAAAGAAGCAGAAACCCAAAGCCCAAGAATGTCAAAGCAAAGGAGGCAGATACTCCCTCGCTCGAGGGTTTTCGGATAAAACCTTTCATGATTGCCGCTCAAGGATGTCAGGTGAAAGCTTTCAAGCTTGCCGTCAGATTTCAAGATAAAGGATCCTACAGAGAAAGGGTCTGAAAAGGTTCTGTATAGGAGGAACATAAGGCTTCAGGATCTCGAAAGTGAACGGTCCTACGGAGAGGGGACTTATAGATCCTTGATTTCAGAGAGGAGTTCAATAAATAAGGAACGAAGAGTACGCTAAGGAAGAGGAGTTTAGTGGAGGAAAAACTCGGAATCCTAAGGCTTCAAGATCTCGAAAGCGGAGGGTCCTACAGAGAGAGGACTTGGAGATCTTTAATTTCAGAAATACAAGGATGAAAGTTCTATATAGAAAGAACTGCCACTCGAAAAGCGCCAAGGAAATGAATTCTATAGAGAGAGAACCCATATTCTTAAAGCTTTAGAGAGAAAATACTCGGTCTAGCGTGTTGCAGCTCCGAGGAGTAAATCGTCCAACATGGAAGCTGGACAGATTCAGTTATGACCAGTTTGCTTTACGACCATGAAGGGAAAGCAAATCCACTTGGACGCCCAAAATCGCCTTTTGACCGCGACGAGGAGGCAAAAACAAAAAACAAAAAAAAAAACAAAAAAAAACACAAAAACAAAAACAAAAACAAAAATGTTAGGAGTTTCAACTTGCTTTTAGACCGCGAAAGGGAAGGCAAGGTTGTTTGAATGACCAGCTTGTTTTTCGAGAAGAGAAGAGAAAGATATTCGGAATCTGCTCATCTATTCGGGCATGAGGAGAATAGAGCATGCCTATCCGTTCGGGCACTTGACGAATGGAAATCTGCAAAAAAAAAAACGCTCTCTGTCTATCTGCTCGGGGCATCTGAGGGGAGAGCTCGTGATCAAAAGGCATTGGGAAGAGTTACTTGGAATCGTGTGGCTGCGTCGGGAGTAAACTGTCCAATAGGGAAGTAGGACAAAATTAGTGCTTATGGTCTTTGCTTTATTCTTGTTCCACAAGTATAAGCAAAAAGGGGCAGCTGTAATCACTAATTTTGTCCGAACCTTGAACACCTTTAAGTTTTTTGTCAATATGGGCTTAACGGGCTGTTATAAAATTTTAAAGATAAAAAAAGGGAAAAAAGAAAAATAATATATATATGTCATATTATTATTACCATACTATTATCATTAATTAGTACTATTTATTGTATATGTAATATTTAGATAGGTGTGTTTTGATTACATACAATTAGATAATATGTACATAATATGTGAATATATTTGGCATAATTATCTTTTTATTTCGTCCCATCATTTTCTTTATTCATTTTACTATTATTATTATTATTTATTATTATGCTTATTATTGTTAATATTATTATTGTTGTTGTTATATTTATTATTCATTGTTATTAATTACTATTTATTATCATTAATATTCTGTTACTATATTATATTATTACTTTCGGGTATAACTAGTATTATTATCATAATTAAAAATAAAACATAAGCAAATAAATAAAAGCCCAATATATTTATTTAATACAGTCCATTACATTTGAATTTAATAAGATGCAAGTCCAAAAAAATACACAGGCCCGTAAGCCCAAATGGTGCTAGCCCTAATAATCAAGAAAAAAAACCCTAATTCCAATCTGGTTTCTTGCAGCCGCCGCACGCCCAACACCGTTGGATCTGGCCGCGATCCAACGGACCAAATTCATCCCGCAAGGAAACCCTAGGAGGAAGCCCTTATGTTCTTGCAGCCGCACTTCCACAACCGTCAGATCTGCTGAGATCTGACGGTCCAGATCTAATCTCGGATAAAAAACCCTAGAGCCCATCTCTTTGCCTAGCGCCGCAAGCACCCACCACCGTTGGATCTGGGCGCGATCCAACGGTCCCAGATCGACGCAGAGAAGGATCTAGAACCCGACGCGCTCACGCGCGCCTCTTGGAGTCCCCAACGCGCCCGACGCGCGCATGTCCGTGACCCCTCCTCTGCCACCTCCACGCCGTCTGCCATCTCCACGCCTTGCCTCCCCCGATTGGGCTCATCCGACAACATACACAGAAAAAAACAGCGGTCAGGGACCCGAAAATGGCAAAGAAAGAAACGAAAACAATAAATCGAGCACAGTCAACCCTTTATTATTTTCAGATTCGAATGTAATCTTTCGGATATAAAATCCGAACAAAAAAGCCATTGTAACAGGGAGAAAAATTTCAGAGAAATCAATAACAAAAACCTTCTAAGGTATTCCTTTTTCTTGCACCATTGCATGAATGAAAAAGAAAAAAAGAGTTTTGATTCTACCTCGACCGGCGTCTTGTCTTCACTGAAGCCGTGTCCTTGGCTTCCCGTTCTGCTGCCGTTCCCCGCGTTGACAATAAGCCTTCGGCCGTGCGAACGCCGTGCATGGTGAGTCGGCGAAAGGAATGCATGCGAACGGTGGAAAGCATTTTTGGTTTCGGTTTTCTATAAAAAAGAAGGGGAGGATGAGAAATTTTTTTCTTTCTTTTTGCTTCTGTGGGAGGGCCGATGAAGGGTCGCCGAGGCCGACGTCGGGCATCCGATGAACGGAGAAGCCCAGGGGGCGGGTTCTGGTGAACGGAGAAAGAGAGAAGAAGGGTTTTCTTTTCTTGAAACGGTGAAAGGGGAGGAGGCTTTATTTTTTTAGGGTTTTAGAAATGCCCAAAAGAGGCAAAATGGTTTCTAAAAATGTTATTTATACCACTTTGTTTTTTTTAAATGGTTTAATTCTTTTTTAAACCCCTCCGTGTCGTCGTAATTACACGAGGAAGGGTTTCCGTGTTTTTTAATCCTGCCCGCAGTCCATGTCCTTTTACAGCTCGTTCAATTTCGTCCCTTAATTTGTTTTGATCAACTGAGGATGGTTTAATAACCATTTCGACCCTTTCAACTTGCTGCAAGTTTTAATTTTTGCCCCTGATTGGACGGTCCAGCTTTGTTCTTTTTGGTTTATTTCCATTATTGGTCCCCAGAACCCGTTTTGAGTCTATTTTAACTCCCTTTTCAGTCTTGTTTTTTTTTTCTTTTTAAGTATTTTAATTTGATGGTTTCATATCCATGTTTTGGTATTAAATTTTTAGTTTGGACTTGTTAAGATAGTTGCTTATTTAGAGAAACGTCACGTATAGCTTAATTTTAAAAATCGTATGCTATGCATGATTTTATATAGTTTTTCTATATCGTTTTTGCTTGGTTCAAGATATTATGTAGTCTTATTTGCAATTACTTAGAATGCCATGTTATTTGATTATGCTCTATTTATTTTTTGTAAATCACTTATTGTCTCCTTGTTTGATTTATTTATTCTCATATCCTTGTAAGTTGCATCTCGGCCTATAAATTGCAATGCGAGCGTCTTTTTATTCGGGAACGAACGAGGCCAGTACCAGTCGTAGTGGTGGTGGTTTGGACGTTCCTTCTCGAATATTAAGACCTTTAAAATTCACTAGCTCGTATAACCAAATTTTGATACGATTCATCACTTTAATTCGCAAAATTTAATATTAATTAAGCGATAATGTTTTTGGTACCGATTTTCGGGCACGACGGGGGTGCTCATCCTTCCCCGCGTGTAACCGACTCTCGAACCCATTTTCAAAAGAAAGAATCTCTGGTTTTACTTCGGTGTCCGGTCTACCATTTATAAATGGCCGGTGGCGACTCCTCTATTTTTACACAAATCCGATTAAATTTTCAAAACCCATCTAAAAACTCGGTTCTTCTAAGCGACACCGAGGTATTTTTTAGTCGCAACAACCGGCAAACTCGACAGTAGCAGCGGTGCACGCCACAACACGACGATGGGACATATCGGTACGGTGGCCGGTGGAGTGCGAAGGGGTTGGTGAGAAAGTTCTGGAATTTTTGGTCTCCCCACTCTCGATGCATGAGACAAACATGATGAGGTAACTAAAGAGTTTAATCATAAATTTTATTTGGCTCAGATCCTTAGACCATAATATAAAAAATAATCTACTTAAAACTAGTCACTTAAGAGTGTCTAGCTCAACGATTAATGCAAGGGAGCTTAAGGCTTAGGTTAAAAGTTTGAAATCCTATAGCTGCAATCTCCCCCATTCTTTTTATACTTTTTAATGGCCAAAGGTGAATGGCTTAATCAAGCCCTAGGCTCTAAATTGAAATAGGTTCACATATTTACCCTCAAACTTATTATTCATGCAATTATGTCCTTAAATTAAAATGGAACCTTAAATAATTAAAGCGTTCTTTATCGGGGTGTTACATGCTAGCTTTATTAAAATAAAATAAAAACAAAAAATACGACAAGAAAAAGAGAGAAACGGGGAACAAAAATGAAAATCAAAACAAAAAAGAAAAAACAGAGACATAAACAAGAAACATACATCAGAAAGAACAAAAAACAAAAGGAAACACAACATCACAAGAGTGTTGGAAAAATTGTTATAATCTAAAAACTTTAAGGCATATCTTCAATGGGTAAAGATGTAGAATCGAATCATTAAATTATCGTTTCATATTCTACTATATGAGATCTACAACGATATCTCATATGCTTAAATTGGTTGAGTGGTGAATGAGAAATTGATGCTCAAAGTAGGCAACTTACAAAAATTGGTGAGGAAATAGTAAACTTGAATCCCACATTGGTTAGAGACCAAGTGTGAAAGATGTATATATAATGAAACCAACCAAAAAGTTGTTGATTAAACGTATCAAAGATTGTGCCTTGCATGCATGCACAAGGGGGTGTGAATTAAAGCTCGTTAAATCCGTTCGTGGGTGCACCCGCACGATGTGGGTGACACGAATGTCTAGACTGGTTGAGCATAGTTTTGTTGAAATTTTAGCTCAATTTGAAAATTATTTTCGATTTCAATTGTAATTAGAAAATTTCATCTCAACTCTCCCCCATTTTTCTTTAAAAACGTCCTACATTTGTTTTTCATATTTTCACGGTGATAGAAGAAAGCAAGTTTCCAGTTTATGATCTTTGCATCTGTGCTACTGTAGTTGATCATTATGTTGTTGTATCTTGGGAGATAGACGTTCAACGTTTCTCAAGCGCCATAAAGGCGGACGAATCTATCTTAAGGAAACTGTATTTCCCATGCCTCAACAAATCTGTTTATCCAAGTTGATGTCCGGATATAAGTAAATAGTTCAGATTTATTGTTTAATAATCAAATTTCTTTTCAAATTTTTTTCTATTTAATTTCATAATATGTTCGATTTAATTAATAAATTTAATATTTATTTTTACTATTTATTCTTTTATTATTTCTTGGATTATTACACTAATTTTCTAATAAGGAGAACCAAAACAGAACAACAACACTAAAAATAATCTTTTAACAAGTGAGAATTACGTACCATAATTTATTTAAGATTTTCTGGTGGTGGCATCAATCTTAGTGTTGATCGTCGACCGTTGATATTTTATTCTTTTTTATATACATCTAATTTTTCTCTTGTCTAATGTTTTTTTATTTTCTTTTAATTTTTTATCCTCTAAGATTGTTGGTTTTGCTCACCACTCCTACTTCAATCCTAAAGCGTGTACGTGGATAGAGAAAAGAAGTCTCGCTCCTTGCTTCTATTTTTCTAGTATTTCATCTTTATCATTGTTTTGCAACCCATTAGACGTGTTTTGTTGGTCTGATGTTTCGTTTTCTATTTTGTTTAATTTAGATTTATTCAGTTTTGTTAATTTTTTGCTATAATTTCATTTATTTTGGACATTTTATTTATTTTAATTTCAAATAAGATTCAACCGACATATGGTTAAAAAAATAAAACATATTAAAAAATTGAGAGAAATATAATGTGCAATCCATGAGTAATTATGGAAAAATAGTGTGATGATGTGAAAATCCATTAATAAAATTTGTTAGTGTCTAGTGCATCTTGGTGCATTATTCATAATTATAAAAAATAGAATATGAAAAGGATGAGACTATTAATTTTTTTTTGTAATTTACGCTTAAATAAATATTTTTAATATTTGAACTATTTTCTGTGATGAATGTGGATTATTAGAAAAATTGGAGTAGAAGAATTTAATAATGACAAAAATATCTAGTAAGAAGGAACATATTTTTGCAACATATATAGTTATTATAAGCTTAACATAAGTGGTCAAAACATTATAAACTATAATGTAAATGACCAGAAACATTATAAAAAGATAACGTAAATAACAGAAATACATTTTTGAAGGATTATTATTTCATAAACAAGCGGTATTTTTTTGTTTTCATAAGTGTCTTAATTATAAGGTTTAGGGTTTAGAATTTAGAGTTTATAGTTAGAATTTAGGGAATTTAAGATTTAGGATAATATGGTTAGAGATTTAAGTTTTAACCTATAAACTCTAAAATTTAACCTCAAACCTAAACTTTTATGAACATCCCCTAAATTCAAAACTACTACACTTAAACCCCTAAACCCTAAACATTAAACAAAGTCCTTAAATCATAGTATTAGGGCGATTATGTAAACAACGTTTCCATGAGCGCTTATGCATAGAATAATTATCTTTTTTAAACGAATAATTATTTAATATACTCACAGTGAAAACTAAAAGTTTTCACAAACACCTTAGTTTTAGGGTTTAAAGACTTAGTTTAGGGTGTAACATTTAGGGGTTTAGGTTTAGTAGCTTGGAATTAGGGGATTGTGAATAGAATTTAGTGTTTAAGGGGTTAAAATTTAGGGTTTATAGGTTCAAAACCCAAATCATCAACATATTACTCTAAAACTTAAACCCTAACTTGTAAATCCTAGATTTTAAACCTAACCTCTAAATCCTAACCATTGTCCCTAAATTCTAAACCATAAGCCTTACACCCTAAACTAAGTCTATAAACTTTAAAACTAATGCGCTTATGAAAACTAAAATTTTCACCATCAATGTATTCGATATAAACCCTCTTTAAATTCGTTGAAAAATAAAATAAACACTTATAAAAAAAAGTGAGCATTAGTTTATCCGCCTTTATATTTTAGGGTAAACTATACCATTGACCACCGAACAAATTGGGGATTCCTATTTTGACCACCGAACTAACGAACTCGTCAATCAGACCACCGAACTTATTAAATTAACCTATTTTGACCACTGTCGTTAAAAAAATAACGGACGGCTAACAGAGCCGTTAAAAAAATAACGGACGGCTAACAGAGTGATGACGTGGCAGTTAAAGAACTTTTATAAAATTACACATTTAATCCTTGCTATTTGCACATTTTTTCAATTTAGTCCTAATTTTAAATTAATAAAATAAATTAATTATTTAATTAAGTGATGACACGTGTCAACACCTTATTGGATGACTTTAATTATTTATTTTTTAATTTTTAATTTTTTTTCTTCGTCCAATCAAGTGGTGACACGTGTCACCACTTGGTTTAAAGAAAATGATGCGAATTAGGGTGAATGGGGATGGGGTGGTTCGAACCTGGGACCTATGGGTTTTTAACCCACACCCTTACCACTGCACCAAGCCTCCTTCTATGACATGAATTGCTCCATTTAATATATAACTTATAATGCAGTATATGTTAGTGAATAAAGTAAAAATGGTTGAAAGGGGATTCGAACATATACCACTTGAGATGTGTATAATCACACAAACATTCGATTTAAAATATTCGAATATTTTTCTTTTTCATATTTAAATTAATTCGAATACTTGATTTAAATATTTTAAATCGAATATTTTAAAAATATTTTTTTCTTTTTCATACTTTAAATATTCGATTTAATTTAAATACTTTAAAATATTCGATTTAATACAAATTTTGCTTTTCCAATTTAAAAAATATTTATTAAAATGTTTAATAAATTTTATTACAAATTTTAATACAAATATTCGATTTTAATAAATATTCGATTTAATACACATTTTGTTTTTCCAGTTTAAAAAATATTTGAATATTTTAAATCAAAATTTTAAAGTATTTAAATTAATTCGAATATTTAAAGTATGAAAAAGAAGAAAATATTTCTAAAATATTCGATTTAAAATATTTAAATCAAATATTTAATTTAATTTAAATATGAAAAAGAAAAAATATATGAATATTTTAATGGAATTTCTTTTCTTTATATCGAATGTTTGTGTGATTATACACATCTCAAGTGGTATAGGTTCGAATCTCCTTTCAACCATTTTTACTTTATTCACTAACATATACTGCATTATAACTTATATATTAAATGGAGCAATTCATGTCATAGAAGGAGGCTTGGTGTAGTGGTAAGGGTGTGGGTTAAGAACCCATAGGTCCCAGGTTCGAACCACCCCATCCCTATTCACCCTAATTTGCGTCATTTTCTTTAAACCAAGTGGTGACACGTGTCACCACTTGATTGGACGAAGAAAAAAAATTAAAAATTAAAATATAAATAATTAAAGTCATCCAATAAAGTGTTGACACGTGTCATCACTTAATTAAATAATTAATTTATTTTATTAATTTAAAATTAGGACTAAATTGAAAAAATGTACAAATAGAAAGGATTAAATGTGTAATTTTATAAAAGTTCTTTAACTGCCACGTCATCACTCTGTTAGCCGTCCGTTATTTTTTTAACGGCAGTGGTCGAAATAGGTTAATTTAATAAGTTCGGTGGTCTGATTGACGAGTTCGTTAGTTCGGTGGTCAAAATAGGAATCCCCAATTTGTTCGGTGGTCAATGGTATAGTTTACCCTATATTTTATGGATACAAACGTGAGTAGTTGGGGAGGGATGAGAAAGAGAAACCGGAAACGTGGAGGTATATGGAATGAACAATTTTGGTGCAAAAGGAAACATAAAATATTAATTCAAATCAATCTCCTTCCTTTTCTACTTTCTTTGTATATTAATTCAAATCAGCCAGATTTCGGAGACCATGCTCTCCCGTATGCGTTTGCCTTTGCCTTTGCCATGGATTTCTCCTCCCTTTATCGCTGTAAGCTTCATTTCTTTTCTTGTTCATACTTCTAAATCTTTGTGCTGCAATTTCTTGTATTGGAACTTCAATTCTCTCCATCTACTGCGAATTTGTTGTTGTTCTTGGCTTCTTGCTGCTACTGCTACCGTTGAATCAGGTTTTAATCGTTTCTATATTGTTAATTGTCTTCCTTTAACCAAACTTGGAAACTCAATTTAAAGCCAATGAATACTACCCACATTTAGGTATATACTTATATATTATAGATTTTCATCTTCAGTCATTTTTCCGTCTATTAATATAGAAGCATATTATTGAAAACCTGCTACTTAAGTCAAAAGGCTAGCCTCGAATACACAATTGCCAATTCTAAAATTTGTGTAGCTGGAGTTTAGCTAGGAGGCCTTGTGATTCCAACAATAAGTCAGGATGGGAATGTGAAAGTAATAAGAAACAGATCAGTTAATTGAGCTTGAGCTGTGGTGACTGGTGAGACTAAGGTAGGCATACCTTTTTTAATGGTGGGAGGGGAGCTTGATTTCTAAAACACCATGTGTTTCTAGTTTCTACTACAAAATTTTCAGTGTCGGTAGATTACTAAAACTGGGTTTGAATTCATAATACTCTTACTCTTCACCTTTTTTTAATCAAGTGACCATTGTTATCATACATACTTTCACATTTGAACTTGGTGTTATGCTGTCCTCTGCTATTGTATTTGTTTTCTACTTTTGATAGGAGCTCTTAAATGTAAAGTTGATTATCCATCATGCAGCCTTCAACGAGTAGATCAGAGGTGCTGCAAAGTTTTATGACAGGCAGGTGTTCTTTTAGCCTTATGTATCACGTAACATGTTGCCTTCATCATTCTTTAAGTGTGGCTTGCATAACTGTCACCATGTTCTTGCAAATGCGTTCTTTCAGCTTGCAAATTCCGGCAATCATTTAGCCAAAGAAGAATGATAACGTTTTCTCAAGGCTGTGTAAAGTCTGTACAGACATCTTGTCGGATATCGGTCCCTGGGGTGCCAGTTAGAGAGCCACAAGCACCTTCAAAATTTTTGAAAGACAAGAACATGGTTCCCCAAGCAGATCCTCCCAGTGCTGAAGATGTAAAACACTTGCATCAGCTCATTGATCAAAGGTTATTCTTGTACTTGGGTTTGCATATTGTTTCCTTTTGTAGCCACATAATAAACGATGTAAATTAATTTGAATGGATTAAATATTTGACAGCTGTTTGTATTATGCAGCACCAAGCTCGTGGTATTGACTGGAGCGGGAATTAGCACTGAATGTGGAATTCCTGATTATAGAAGGTTCTTTTTCTTGTTCGCTTTGTTTTCAATAGGACTCGTGATGTTATGAACTTTTTTTTCTTGCAATAGCAGTACTTGAAGACATCTAGCATCAGACAACTTGTCCTTAGGTTCCAGCGTTGCATAACTTATAGATTGAATTGATTTAACAGTATAACTTAGTAATGTCAAGGTTTATTTTGTTTCCCATTTATTCTCAATAACAAGTTTATTTTCTTTTTTCAGCCCAAATGGAGCTTATAGTACTGGTTTCAAGCCAATAACCCATCAGGTGATGTGCAGGCATGCTTGTGAGTACCGAACAAATAAACATTAAGAGTCTAGTTAATATGCTAATCAGCTAATGAGTTGAATAATTTCGATGCAGTGTTTTCTTAAAAGTAACTTCTGGTCTTCTGCTTATAATTCATTTCATTTCTTAGTAATGACATTTACTGTTTCCTTCACAATTGAGTTCTGTACCTAAGGACACAAGAAGAATGAAAGAAAGATAAACTAGTACTGTCTAGAGCATGAGTACAAGATGGCATAGTTTGATATAATTCCTTGATTGCTTTCTTCTCAGAAGTTTCTCTTTTGTTGGTTTCAATACGTTTTGTGCTTATCTATTTTAATATCAAAGAGACTATCGGAAAGAGAGGAGAGCTACAAAGTTGGTCAATGTAAAGCAGGTTTCCATTCTAGAACTTTTTGTGTGTTTCTGTGGAGTGATAAACAAAAGAAGTATTTCCCGAGCTTTTGAAGGTCAGGAAAGCTCCTTTTCTATGTAGTGAAACATATTTTCAATTTGCATTATCTTGTTAGCTGCCAGCCTCATCATTTCCATACTTTTGCTGTCAATAGCGTCATAGATGTCTTGAGACTCTTGACCATTCCCATTCTTTTTATTTTGTCCAAGGATGTAACCATCATTCGTTTGCATCCAAATTAATCGTCTTTTATACCGGATAGAAAACTTCTCCTACCTTCCTAACTTTTCTTTGAATTACTTCCAAAACATTAAATAAACTTATTTTGTTTTCAAAATCTCTATAGTTTCCTTACATTTTTTGGTGGACATGTGTAATACCCAAGTGTGGTAAACCAAGTTTATGCAGTAATTCACCATTAACTGGTTTTCTTTAAGCGGTTTTTTTATAACCGATGTTTTTGTTTCCAATTCTAACCATTTGCAATTTTCTTTCACCAGGAGTTTGTACGTTCAAGTCGTGCCCGTAGACGCTATTGGGCAAGGAGCTATGCTGGCTGGAGGCGGTTTACTGCAGCACAACCTGGTGCTGCACATGTTGCTTTAGCATCTTTAGAGCAAGCTGGCCGAATAAATTTTATGATAACACAGAATGTTGACAGGTGAGAAACTGTTTAACTTCATCTCTTATTCACAAGTGATGTTGATGGAACTAATTTATCAAGATTATGTTTCAGGTTGCATCATCGTGCTGGGAGCAATCCACTTGAATTGCATGGGACTGTTTATAGTGTGATTTGCTTAGATTGTGGTTTTTCCTTTTGTCGAAATTTATTTCAAGATGAAGTGAAGGTCCTTAATCCAAAGGTTAGTCTTCTAGATTTGATCACCCTTTGCAATGCCCATCAATCCTCTTATACTCACTGTTAATTAGTATTTTAATACACTAACAAAGTTTGGGAACTCTGAATAATTGACCTTTTATGTATTTTGTTTTCTGGATTCTGATCTTAAGTATTGAAAGTTCTGATTTACTGAAGTCATACATTATTTGTTCTCAATTTGCACTCAATTAATAAGATGGGGTCAGATAACTGACCAAAGTGAGTGACCTTCAAGTTACTCTTCCAATTCTCGTTCCTAACCTTTCAATTGTTTCATTTATGTAAAGTTGTTCCAATAATGTGTTACCAGCCAATTATTCTGTTAGAAAATAGAAATAACAGTTTCAGTGAGGTGGTTGTCCAAGTCAGTGTCTTTGTCCATTTTTAACCAAACTATCTAAAGGAATAAATTATAGAGATTTAAAGTGGTTTAGAATTTAAATTAAACCGATTGGAAGTTTATGGACTAAATGGAACTTCGTACTAATGCAAGATTACCAATGCAATTTTTGTTTTAATTATTTTTTACTGATATAGAATTCCTCACCGTTTGATTATGTTTCTCAGTGCAAAGACATTCAACTATCTCTAGAGAAACAGAATAATCTTTATTCTGTAATTCCATTCATACATAATTCATCGTTACAAAACTGATTTAAAAACTCTAAGTGTAGGACTTTTAGTTACATTAGGAGTCCTAGTTACATTTAACTACTAACTCTAATCCCTTAAGTAGGAGACATTAATATAACTACTAAACTAGAGTTTATTTACAAAACTAACTCTTTTATTCGGATAAACTAACACTCCCCCTCAAGCTGGAGAGTATACATTGTATAATCCCAGCTTGAACATAAACTTATCGAATAGGATCTTTCGCAGAGCCTTTGTAAGGATGTCTGCCACTTGTTCCTCTGTTGGAACATAGGATAAAGATGCAACTCCATTAGTGAGTTTTTCTGCTATGAAGTGTCGATCTATCTCAACATGTTTAGTTCGATCATGTTGAATAGGATTCTTTGCAATCTGAATTGCAGATTTGTTGTCACACAAAATCTCAAACTTTTTGTTATGATTCATTCCGAGTTCTTCAAGTAGCTTGAGTAGCCAAATTCCTTCGCACATCCCTAAAGCTAGTGCTCTATACTCAGCTTCAGCACTGCTTCTTGAAACCACCGTTTGCTTTTTACTCTTCCAAGTGACTAAGTTACCCCAAACAAAGGTACAATAACCACTGGTAGATCTTCTATCTGTGAGTTCACTGGCCCAACTCGAATCTGAAAACACCCTGATACTTCTGTCTAAACTCTTTCTAAAAAACAGACCATGACCAGGTGTCCCTTTTAAATACCTCAATATTCTTTTTGCAGCTTCTATGTGTTCCTGTCTAGGATCAGTCATATGCTGGCTGATAATGTTTACTGGGAATGATATATCTGGTCGAGTTAGAGATAAATATATCAATTTCCCTACCAGTCTTTGATATAACCCTTTGTCTGCTTTTGGCCCTAAATCTGTTTTATTAAATTTCAGACCAGCATCCATTGGAGTGTCTACTGGTTTACAGCCCAATAACCCAATTTCTTCTCGTAAATCCAGCACATACCTTCTCTGATTTATGACCAGCCCCTTGCTCGATCTAGCCACTTCCATTCCTAGGAAATATCTGAGTTTTCGTAGGTCTTTAATCTCAAACTCCTTGCTCAGCTTTTTCTTTAACAAACATATCTCTTCTTCATCATCTCCTGTAAAGATTATATCATCCACATACACTATAAGGATAACTTTTTTGTTGTTGTTAGTTACCTTAGAAAACAATGTGTGGTCAGACAAAAACTGTTTGTAGCCCATCTCCAAAATGGCTCTGGTAAATCTCTCAAACCAAGCGCTTGGTGACTGCTTCAAGCCATAATGTGATTTATTGAGTTTGCACACTTTTTGGCAATTTCCATCTTCCTCGAGTCCTGGTGGTATCTGCATATAAACCTCTTCCTCCAAGTTACCATTCAAAAAAGCATTTTTAATATCAACTTGATACAAATTCCAGTCACAATTCACAGCTAAGCTTAATAAGACTCGAATAGAATTAAGTTTAGCTACTGGGGCAAAAGTTTCCTTGTAGTCAATTCCATAGGTTTGTGTAAAACCTTTAGCAACCAACCTTGCTTTATGTCTCGAAATACTACCATCTGAATTGAATTTAATAGCATATACCCACTTACAGCCCATTGTTTTTTTTTACCTTGAGGAAGGTCAGTAACAACCCAAGTGTTGTTCTTCTTTAGGGCCTCAACTTCTTCTTCAATTGCCCTCTTCCACTTAGGACACTGTACTCTGAATAGGGTACTTAGTGCACTGTCTAACCCCTTTTCTCTTAGCAATAGGCAAATATTCAAATTCCAGCAAGTGAGAAGGAATTTCAGTCGAGTCATTACCTCCATTGTCTTCACTGGCAGCTGGACTCAAGTCCAATTCTCGACAAATACCAGATTGCAAAATGGTCTCTGGTACTATCCTTCTTTTCCTGACATAAACTTGTAAAGGTTTAGTAGTCTGTAAAGGTGATTTAGGCTGACTTTGTGAAGTAACTAGAGTTGTTATGGAGGAATGATTGTTTGGGAATGAAGGTGAAGATCTAGGAGGTTCAACAGGAACTTGGGAATCAAGTAAAGGAGGACATTTAGAAGGTAAAAAATCAGAGGATATAAGAGGAAGAACCTGACTGTGAATAGGCTAAAAATCAGTGTAATTCTCCCCCTGAGTTGCAGCCTTGGAGAAATAAGGTTCCTGTTAAAAAAAGGTAATGTCTAAAGTCGTAAAAAATTTACAAGTAGGAGGGTGAAAACATTTGTAGCCCTTCTTTTGTGAAGAATAACAAACTAGAACACACTTTCGGATCTAATTTGGTCCTAGACGGATCTAAATTATGCACAAAAACAGTGCACCCAAACACTCTCAAAGGAAGAATTGAGGACATGGGTTTAAAATGAGGAAACCTCTTTAAGAAAACATCCGTAGGAGACTGATAATGTAAGACTTTACTAGGCATCATATTTATAAGGTATGTAGCTGTCAACAGTGCCTCACCCCACAAAAAATTTGGGACATGGTTTGTAAAAAGTAAGGCTCTAGTGACTTCCAATAAGTGTCTATTTTTCCTTTCTGCCACTCCATTTTGCTGTGGAGTGTTAACACAAGAGCTTATATGAACTATACCTTTTTCAAGAAAGAATTGACCAAAAGAATGTGTAAAAAACTCACCCCCATTATCAGATTTAAAAATCTAAATTTTACATTGAAATTGTGTTTCTTCCATGTTGTAGAATTTTTGAAAAACAGTAGACACTTCTGACTTTTCTTTCAATAAATAAGCCCAACTAGTTCGACTATGATCATCAATAAAAGTGACAAACCACCTACACCCATTAGCATTCTTCACCTTAGAAGGACCCCAAACATCACTGTGAATTAATGAGAAAGGATATGAGGGTTTATGAGAGGATGGTAAATAAGTTGCTCTGGTTTGTTTAGCAATTGGACAAATATGGCATTTAAAAGAAGACGGTTTTTTATTAATAAATAAATCTGGAAACATTTTTGCAAGATAATAAAAATTGGGATGGCCTAACCTAAAATGCCATAACATAACAAGATCAAACTGTCCTAAGGAATTAAAACAATGTGGTAAAGGTATATGTGCAGAATTGTTGGTGCTGGAAAGGACATAAAGACCACCTTGCAATCTAGCATTGCCAATCCTCTTCCTCGAAGCCAGTGCCTGTATAAAACAACCTTTATCAGTAAAACTAAATGAACAATTTAGATCCTTAGAAAACTTGCTTACTGATAGCATATTACAATCCAAACTAGGCACAAAAAGAACATCCTCAAGAAGAAGGTTACTGTTAATAAAAACAGAACCTGTTCCTTTAATTGATGCAAGGGAACCATTGGCTGTTCTAATAGAATTCTTTGAGCAAGATTCCCTAGGAACCCTTTGGGCTGATGGTTTCCAATCAGTTGGCTTGCCATGCAACTTCCAACAAGTCTCCTTCAAATGACCTGGTTTCTTGCAATACTGGCACACCATCCTTCCCTTCCTTTTTGGAGCAGAGGAAGTTTGAGTAACCAAGGCAGAACTCTAAAAAGTAGGGGCATCTTGAATCATGTAGGATCTTCTACTTTCTTCTCGCCTGACCTCAGAAAATACTTCCCTAAGAGAGGGTAAAGGGTTGCAGCTTAGAATTCTGGATTTGACCTGGGTCCCAATCTCTGTTAAGACCATTTAGAAATTGGAAAATCCTCTTTTGTGTAGTGATCTTCCTGTATAATGCAGCATCATTGGCAGTTTCCCATTCATTTGCCTCAAACAAATTTATTTGCGGCCATAGATTTGTTAAAGCAGTATAAAACTGTGTAACATTCATCCCTTCTTGCTTGAAATTTGAAGCCTTGCTCTCAATACCAAACAACTCAGAATAGTTGTTGGTACTCGAGTAGGTATCTTGAATAGCATTCCAAACTTCACTTGCTGTTTCATAGAGAAGAAATTGAGATCCAACTTCTGGAGACATTGTGTTGAGCAGCCACGACATGACTCTGCCATTCTCTTGAGCCCACTTCTCAAAACCCTGATCATCATCAGAGGGTTTCTTAACTTTGCCAGTGATGTACCCTAGAGTTCCTCGACCGACAAGGAAAATCTTAACAGATTGGGACCATTTAAGATAATTGGTGCCTACAAATCTGTGACAAGTAACATTCGCACCTGTTACTTCTGAAAAATCTGCCATACCGACAGTAGAGGTTGAGGAGGATTGAAGCTCACTCGACTTTGATTGATTCTGATTGACCATCAGAGAAAAAAAAATCTCGAGAGGATCGAAATTAGACTGATACCATATAGAGAAACATAATAATCTTTATTCTGTAATTTCATTCATACATAATTCATCGTTACAAAACTGATTTAAAGACTCTAAGTGTAGGACTTTTAGTTACATTAGGAGTCCTAGTTACATTTAACTACTAACTCTAATCCCTTAAGTAGGAGACATTAATATAACTACTAAACTAGAGTTTATTTACAAAACTAACTCTTTTATTCGGATAAACTAACACTATCATACTGGAATTAGCAATGAATTCTTCCTATTGCAGTGGGCAGCAGCAATTGAAAACTTGGACTATGGCAGCCCTGGATCAGATAAGAGCTTTGGCATGAAGCAAAGACCTGATGGTGACATTGAGATCGATGAGAAATTTTGGGAGGAGGATTTCCACATCCCCACTTGCCAGAAATGCAATGGGATCCTAAAACCTGATGTAAGATACTCTCATTTGCTTTATGAATAAACGGCCTCTAGTGTGTTTTAAGTCTAATGATTCTTATATTTCCTATTCTCTGAACATTTTTTTATTCAATAGCTTATGGCAGTGATGAATATAGAACATAATGAATATTGAGTGTTTGATTTTAAGCGTTTAGAGGTTCAAAATGTGTTTCTAACTTAATAGGCTTCACGGAGCCGTGAATGCATTCCTCAAGCACTCATGGTAATGATGGTATGGTTACTTTTATGAGAAATATGCAACTTTTTGTAAAATTTTAAAATAATATTTCTTTTAGATAAACATTGAAATTGAACACATGTAAGAGGAGATTTGTTGTAATGATGTATCAGTTGTAAGTGAAAAATTCCAATTGATCCAGTGTTGTTTCAACTGCCTTTTGATCTAGACGAGAAATGATGTTATTGAAGGTATCAATTACAGTTGGAGATCTCAATTGATCAAGTGGTGTTTCAACGAATTTTCTTGAATTTATGTGTGCATTGTTTCTGTTGAAGATTAAAGACAAATGTTTTGATGAAATTTGTGTGAAGGTGGAGATGATTAGAAATTGATCCAAATTCTAATTGAAAGGATTTAGTGGAGATTCTAGTTTAATTCTATTGGTTGAAGATTACTTAGCCAAGTTTATTTAATGTAAAAATATTCTTAATAAGTAGAAAATTGTGGTGAATAAGGTTTCTTGGTGACTAATAGGTCCGTCCTATAAATAGAGAATATGGTTTTGCCTTTAGAGTTAAAAATTGAGAAGAGATGTTATTCCTAGGAGATTTTTTTATGCAAGGATTGTTTGTAATTTTCTCCTTGCAAAAGTTGCATGTGGTGATGAGAATTTGTAATTTTCTCCATGGAAAAGTTACAAGTTTAGTGGAATGATATTTTATCGTTTATGGGATTGTGAACATGGACTAGAGGGCTCGGACCATGTTAAATATTATCTTTTGTGAGTGGTTAATTTTTTTTATTCTATCATGATCTCGTGTTAATTATATTTTTGCCCACAAGTTTCCAACAATATCTTATAGTCGGTTTTTTTTTTATTGTCGGTATAGATATATATGCTTTAAAACTATTGAGATGAGCAAATAGTATGTCTAGTAGGCTAAGTTTCCTGGCATAGTTTCTTAATAGACACGGCTTTGTGTGAAATCAAGTTGTTTGCACTAAGATTTCTGGTTTTATCTAGAGCCAGATAAGATTTGATTTCTTGTATTTACTCCACTGTTGTGTTTTGGTACAGATAACTGAATTGTAATGTCCAAACCATTTTCTTGTCATTTTCTTTCTACACGTAACACACACCTATACTTTTTTTGCCCACATACACTTTTGGGATCTAAAATGCAGCGTGAATGTTCTTTAACTGAAATGTTCCTTCAAAGGATCCTGGTAGTTTTCGTGAAGAGGAACATCTTCACCTGGCCTTAACTTTAATATCTTCAGATAGTTGCAAGTAGTTTGATATATATATGTACAGACACACACTTTTACAATCTTTGTGCTATGGTATAGAAATATTAATTTGTGCATCTTTTGGATTTACCACAGGCTAACAGATTTGTTGATATTCATTTTTGAAATTTACTCTTTTTGACGTGTTCTAATTGTTGGAGGAAGCTATTCTTCTTAATTTCCCAATTTCTGCTCACATAGATATTTTGCCTCAGTCTTCTTGCTGTTAGTTTTTGACATTGTGAATTGATCATTTAAAAGAAAATCGATTTTGTTAGCATTTGGTCCATCTAGTTCGAGACTAATTTGGGTTGAGTTGTTCTACAATTAAAATTTAAATGACATAGAAACACCTTTTTTAATGTTTTTGTTGTGTATTTAAAAATCAAGGTCGTCTTCTTCGGTGACAATGTGCCCAAGGAAAGAGCTGATAAGGCCATGGAAGTTGCAAGAGAATGTGATGCTTTCCTTGCATTAGGATCATCTTTGATGACCATGTCTGCTTTCCGACTTGTCAGGTATATATTTTGGTTGGTAAATGTTAGTTGGTAACTGTTACTTCACAATTCACACCCAAAGTCAAGTATTGATCACCAGTGCTTTTTCTGAAATATTTGGTTCAGTTATAATGACATCCAAAGCTTTCTTGCAACCAGTCCTCAAGTTTGTTACTTTAGTTTCAGGATTCTGATGTAGCAACTTTCCCTTGTTTCGAGTATTTCGAGTTTCTAAGGACACTACATAGTTTTATCTATTTCATTGTTTTTGAAAGAGGATTTCATCTGCAGCTAATGGTATTTGAGTTTGGCAGGGCTGCTCATGAGGCAGGTGCCTCCACTGCAATTGTGAACGTCGGTAAGACCCGTGCCGATGATTTTGTATCCTTGAAAATAAATGCTCGGTTGGCGGAGGTACTGTTTTTGAAGTTTTAACTTTTTGCTTAGTTTTGTGATTTGATCTTTGCATAGGTAAGTCTCTCATGTTTACATCTTTCAAACCTTTGCATACTACAGATTTTGCCGCGAGTACTCAACACCGGCTCTCTCAGTATCCCTGCTCTGCACTGAAATGATTATGGAAGGTAATGTACCTAAAGTTTATTTTCACAATCTTTAAATTAAAAAAAAACACTTATTTTTTAATTACCGATACACAAAGGTAGATCAATTTGAGGGAGGGGGGGGGGGGGGGTTGTTTATGTAAGTTGAAAATAAGTAGATCCAAATATTTTTCTCCTCATTTATCTGCCATGTTTTGATCCATCATATTTATCTTGATAATCAACATCTCAGATTGCATTGGACTGAAATCATTTCTTGCAGGTTCACACAACTAAAATCATGAACCGGAACCAAAGCTACACATCACTTATTCTACATACATATATTTTACAAATTGAACCTAGTCATTGCATATTAATTATGATCTTTTGTGCTATAAGAATTAAGAAAGCAGACTAAGGAACTACCTCCCCATCCGCAAAACCTGGAAACAGTTGAGGGATTTGTTGAACCTGTGATTTCATTTCTTTCCATTCCTCCATCCATCGACTAAAGTTCGAATCTTTGGCCAATACATCTTTTGACCCCTCTTTATTCTCGATCAAATTCCTTGCATACCCTTCAAACATGTTGATATTTTGCTGTAACTGATGTTGCTTCATTACATCACACTCACTCACACTATCTAGCCACTCCCTGGCTTCTTCTGCCTTAGCCCAAAAGCATGAGTGTTGTGTCAAGCTGGTGAATTTGCGCCTCTTGTTTTCTTCCTCCGGAACGTTTCTCTCCCTCCACCACTTATCGAAAATCTCATACCTCCTTTGCCTTCCGTGTTCGATTTAGTGCCCAAGTTTGAGGTGATTCCCGTTTCGGTAATAATCTGCGATGTCCAATGGTTCAACAAGAAGCTTATAGAATTGAGAAGCGTTTACCCACTTTGCTAAGCGTTTACCCACTTTGCATAAATCATGAGGGAGCTTGTTGTTATCCAGCATGTGGATAACACTATTCCAAAACTGAGCAAGCCTATGGTGGTTCATGTTGACTCTAGCCTCTCTTCTTGAGCCCCCCCTAAGCTTGAAAGAATCATAATATCCCATTTGATCATCAGCCTCATCGCAACAGATTTTGTACCACTCGATTTCAGCTTGAAAAGGCACTATATTGGACAATTTTATCGCTAGATAGGCCGCAGTCAGGTTTGGCTTATGACCCTGTTTAGCCATTTGTAAGCATTCCTTGGCCTTTACTGCAACTGATTCTTCGGCCGTTAAGTCCGAGGACTGCAACGCCAAAGCTACACCAGCTTCATAGCTAGAATCAGGTATCATCCCTTCTTCATGGAAGCTTCTAGCCTTTAAAAGCTGTTTAGAAACTTTAGCAACATAATCTCCGTATTTGAGATGGTCCTCGATGCTATGGCTCGGTGAGCCGGTCGCCAGCATCAAATACATCATCTTCATAACTGATGCAACATTCTCTACACAAATGGCGCCCTCTTCCCCGCAGAAAACATAGCTACCAAAAGGCCAAAACAAGCTCTCCGATGGGTCTTCGGCTTGGGCTATCAATTCCAAGTCCTTTAAAACACAGTGAAAAAGAATATCCTTCACAAAATAGGGTAGTTGAAAAAAAAGGCCTTCAACAAAAAGGTGGGGAGAAGCCAGCAGTGCCAGAATTGCGGCAAGGCTTGTATACGAGGAATGTGGTTTACAATCTCGGCAAAAAGTAGCCTTGGCACAATATCATGCTTAGAAACAACATGGCAGAAGTTCCCACCCCATCGTTGGCGGATAATCGATCGATGGAAGGATTCGTTGCCGAGAAACGGAGAGCCGAATGTGATGCATAGGACCGACAATGGAGGAGACAGAGACATGGGGAGCCATAGAGCAGAAAGAGAGGCTGTTGTTGCTCCAATGGACTGGGCTGTTATCACAATTGACTTCACTTTTCCCATCAAAGCTGCTGTCTGCAACGCCATATCTAATTAATTAGTGTTCTTACTTGGGTCATCTTTCGATAATAAGCAAATAAGTAATAGAAGATGCCATGCTGGCATTTTGTAACAACGATTGGATGAAATTTTTTAATAAAACAAATTCAAGGACTAAATTTACAGTGAAGAAATCAAAGTGTAGAAAGGAGACAGGATTTGTCTTAATAGGAACTAAATATCCATTAAGTGGTAGGAAAGCATCTTGCAAAGGTAATTCTTTTGTATAAAGTTATGTCCCAAAGACATCCAATCCAATCACATTCAAAGGAGTAAAAGTAGCAAACAAGGTAGACCCCAACTCCCACTCAAAATAAAACATCGTTGGAAATAAAATATGTTTCAACTGTATAGTACAATATACGTTCATACATATTTTTAAACCGCTGATAATGCACATACTTTACAAATAAAACAATTTAAACTTAAATTTTTTAAAATAAATATTATTTTTTTATTAGGACTACTTGTTGGATTTAAAGACTCGTTTTGATTTAAGAGCTGAAATTAAAAATAATTATGATTCTTATGTTGTAGTTTCACACAGTGAAATAATATTTATTTTTTCTATTAGATTTTTCTCTTATATATCTAATTACATCAAATAAATAAATAGGTTAATTGACCTAATTTCCTTTTGGGAATGGATATAATATCTCAATTCTCTTTCACAAGTTGAAGTTTTTTTATGTATTCGCATTTGGGGATTAGACAGTGTACATTTATTATACTTGAAACGTATATTGAACTGAATTTATTTTATTTAAATTGTAGTTAAAAGTTTAAATCACGTTGGTTCCACATTCCCCTAATATGATTTAATTTCGGATTTCAAGATTAAGGTTATTATATTAAAAACAAAATAAATTTTTTATACAAAGGATTAAGGTATTATATTAAAAAAAGTATACAAAAGGAATTTTAAAGATTTATAAATAAAAGATATTTTTTAATATTAAGGTGAGAGTAATTGTTTGATTCGCTAATCGTGAAGTGTTTTTTTATAAACAACCTTAATTCTTGCATGCGTCATATTTGTTTATTTATTTATTTTTGTAAATGTTAATAAAAAAGCACCAAAAAAATCCAATTATACCAGCATATTTAAAGAAAATTGAATAGATGCTACCCTTGCATTACACCAACATATTCAAAAAAAGAGATTTTTTTTTTCTGAATCAAAATCCATTGATTGTTTTATAGATTGTTTGATTTAAAATAAGAGCGTTTGATATTGTTGTCAAAAAATATTTTTAAGTAAATAAAATATCTATTTTAGATATTTTTCTTAAAAATACAAAAGAACTAGTGATATAGACAAAAATAAAAGAGTAATTTTTTCAAAAGTACTTTTGAAAAAGTTAAAAGCTAAATATTTTCACTTTTAAAAAGTACTTTCCAAACTAAACTAAACTAAACTAACTTTTGCCTGGAAAGTTACATATTTTGTATTGTATTTAACCCCAAAAATATTTTTTTAACTCTAAAAACAATTTTAATAAACATTGAGAAAACGGTCTGAGTGTTCATTACGAAGTTTTTCACTCCCAAAAAATTCATATAACTGAACCAAACCCAGGTAAGTTATCATTTGAGCTAGGTTAGTTAATCAACTAAGGTTTGGGGTTCAAGTAATTTTAACACCACAAGCCAACCCAATGTTTAGTGTACAAGCTTAGTAAAACTCAATCAGTATTACTGCCTCACAATAGACCAATAACATAAGATTTTATTAGACTAAAGTTCCCATCAATCAAACATGATAAATCATTCACATAACAGATAACAATTTACCGGATAATTACATCAAAATCAATTTATCTAATCTTCACCTAATCTTAGTTATTCACAAAGTCTCGTTAAACTCATGCACTCCCTAATCTTAGTTATTCACAAAGTCTCGTTAAACTCATGCACTCCCTAATCTTAGTTATTCACAATCACCCGTTAAATGATCACCAAATATTATGAGTTAAATTTATTGATTTTTTAAATTATGATCAAATTGATAAATATACAAATTTTAAAAACTAAAATTAGTATTTTACCAGCCGGTGATCAAAATAGAAAAAATATAAAGTTGGTGGCTAAATTTATAGAATTAATGGTTTGATGATTAAAATAAAAAAAAAATAGTTTGGCTAGCAATGGTGTAAATTATCCAAAGATTTTATTAAAAAGAAACAATAAAATGAAGGATAAACAACACCATTGGTCACTAAACTATTCTCACTTTTCCGTTTTGATCATTATAATATTATTTTATGCAAAGGGGTAGAGATACCAAGTATAACACATGTCCCTCCTTAGTTGAAACAATACCATAAAATGATACGAGCTAAAGCGTATGAAAGAAGCTTTCTTTGCGGCCTTTGGGATGCCAAGAGACGGTTGCGTCAACTACGTAGTCATAAGGATTCAATTTGTGTGGTTATGAGAGAATACAAGTGTCATCCTGGTATTAGGTTTGGAATGCGAATCAAATAATGTTTGGGAAACATATTTTCTGGCTATAAGATGTTCTAGGGCAAACCTCTTTGTCACTTTCTTCGCATGTGTTTTAGGTTTTCAGATTCTTTGTGCAATTTTTTGGCGACGGTTGTGAGAGTAGCCAAAAATTCTTGAGAAGAGAATCGTAGAGAACCTCTCAAAGCCGAAGAACGAGGCTTTATTCAAGGGAATAGCTGGCTAGAATCAGGCGATAAGGATGTTATAGTGTCATGACCTATAACGGGATCATTACGAGTTTGAGGTAGGTTCCCAAGAGACTCCATTGTGTTAGTCACTATATTAGTTCTATTGATGGCCGAAAATGGTTCTACCTGCTACTTTACTGCCTGGAAGCGGGGTTTCACCTTCCTTTACATCCCTTCACGTTGGAGGTTTTGATTGATTATAGGATTGTTTCAAGCCAACTAACCAGAGTGTCATGGTGGATCATAATCGTCTACTTCCTTGTGTTCTAGGAAAAGAATTAGAAATCGTCTGTGGCTGTTTCGAGGAGCCTTTTTTTCCTTGAACAGAGTTGGTAAGAGAACCTGTGACGGCCTGTTTAACTTCTCGTAGATACAAGAGAAAGGAGCAAATATTAAGGAGTCTATCAAAAGGTTGTCTAGTAGAAATAAATTAGGATTAGATCGTTCCCAACATATCAAGGCAACGAGGGAACTTCTCAGAGGTTTTCATTTCCCTATGGACTGAAGGAACCCTAGCAAGAATACGATGACTTTTATTCATAAACTAGGAGATCGGGAAAAGATCGAGGTGGAAGAGTTGAGCAAGAGAGTTTGGTTGGATGTTCCAGGGGTTATTATTGTCCGTAATGTTTTTAAATATTACCTTAAGGGGAACATCCTTAGCGGATTGAGAATAAGGGATCTACCCCCGGAGGACGAGATTCCTCTTAATCTGGTAGATTATCACTATGCTTGGCCTTATGGAAGCGAAGATAACTTAGCCAAAATGTTATTGGGAAAATCGAGGAGAATTCAGATATTCTGATGTCTTATTGTTGTTGTTCTCAGAGACTTTGGTCACCCTCTAAGGTTGCAAGTGAATATGCTATGAATTTTAGGCCATCTTTGGGCGCTTCAGGAAGTGAGCCTCTAGAAGCAGAGGTGAGCTATAACACCCTAAACTGGGATGTCACATTTGAGCTTCAAGCCCAACCTATAACCATGAAAGTTTGACCCAATTTAGCCCACAAAGAATTGTTTTCCAAAATATCATAAAGTCCAATTTAAAATAATAGATAAATATTTGAACGTTTACAAAAGGATCTCCAATTAATTAAAAACATTAACATTCGACTCAATCATTACAAATCTAAAATATAAGTTACAGACATAACAATAGGGTCCTACGAATACATAGCCCAGAGATCTAAGTAGTGTACTCTAATGAGATAATGCATTAAAATCCTACTCTGATGGTGCTCCTCCAAGTAACGTTGCCAACTTATTAACATGTGAACAGAAACAACGATTCCAAACGCTTATCTTATAAAGGTCAATCGTACACTTCTACTATACTATAGTTCATGCAAATCATAAACATAAGCATGTAGCTAGTGTCACCTCTTCAAAAGTACTGATTTTTATGCCTATTTTACAATGCCTTTGCTTGCTTTTGAGTACATTTAGTTGCATTTAGTTGTTAATTTCACGCATTTGCATAAGGAGTCGGGAATTTTGCCTATGCTACTGTGAAGGGTTGTTTTGTTGGAACTTTTGCAGGTTTGGCATAACGGTTGGCAGAACACAATAGCGCATGAAGGAATACCAGAGAGAATGTCGAGATGTTGTTGGCACATATGGACCAAATATTGCCAAAGCACCGGTTGGCAAAGAAGAGGAATTTAATGCCCAGCCAAGTAGTTGTTGAACCCAAAAAATAGGACCATATCATGCTACGAGAAAATAGCAATTGGATCAAACTCCGAAAAAAATAGCGGGGAAATAATGCCAAGCTTGGTTGGTAGAATGATGCCAGGCTTGGTTGGCGAAGCAGTAACGACGGATGACATTAGCACCAACTTGATCAGCTCACATTCAAACATTGAATAAGATGATCACACCCTTTATCCCTTGAGCATTTAAAATTCAAACTCAAGAGCTCATCCTAGGTCTTCCTTGCACGCCTATTCAAAGAACGATCAAACAAGCATTTGGGAGAACGATTGGGAGATTGAAAGATCCATCAACGGCCGGTTGCACCAAGGAGACGTTGTTCGACCAGCTTGACCGAGAGCCTAGACCTTGAAGGGTTGTATCGAGAGACCCCCTTCTCGCCCATTCTCTTTGTTTAGTTGTTTTTTATTTTCTTTTAAATGATGATGAGTTTGAAAAACGTTGAAGGTTTTTTGGTTGATACTCTCACCATGAACTAATTTAATAGTTGGTGGGGGATGTTTGCGTTGAACGTTGTTTTTATGTTTAGTTTTTAATAATCAAAATGCTTTGTCATCGTTTTCCCAATCTGGCATGTTCTTTAATTTTTTTATCAAAAATGTGCCAAGCGAAAGCTGACATTGTTGGCTTATTGAATCTTAATATCTTAACAGACTTATGGGGCAACGATATGTTGCCAGATACTAAGGCGAGATGTTTCAAAAGAAGATGTTCAAGTAGGTGAGCTTACTTCTGAAGTGAATCTACCCCTTAGGAGTATAGATTGGGACTTAATCAAATTGATTTATGGAAAAACATCACTATAGAAATATAGGGGTTTTTACATGGTTAATTTCGGGCATTGACCATCGAAAGAGGCTTTGCCAACTTTGAATATGCTCGTTAAATGATGCTAATGCAGTACATTATTAAAGGCTGGCATGACATGAATAGCGTGAAAACCAGACATCCCTTGCCAATGCTCATCACTCATTTGACACTCTCCTTGCCAACGCTATTTTAATTTACTTTTCTTTTCTTTAAAACCATTTTCAAACAACTCTCATATCAAACAACAATTTTCCTTTGACAACTAAACATTCAAAGCATTCAAACTCTTGGCCAATCCCTGTGGAGACAATACTCAACTCACTACTATATTGCTTGCATACTGTGTATACTTGCACGTAAAAGACTCTTACTTGAAACTATTTTTATACATTTCTAATATATTTTCTACCCCTTTTGCTAAGCACTCACCGAAGTCTACAGCTAGCATGAGTAAGATAGCAAAAATCTCAATATATGGCGCTACTACTAGCCGCCTAAAAACTTGTTCTAACAATAAGGCAATACACATGAGATATCATAATCATCATTATAAAATCCAATAATATACAAACCTTGAGTGAGACTCGGGCCCCTACAACATTGGGAATGTACACTCAGAGTGAGACACGTGGACACATAGAATCGGGAACATACACTGTATACTAAGAATCATCCATTGAGTATTTTCGAATAAGGCTCAAGGCCACATAACATCGAGAAACGTACATTTGGCACAACTTACCATGACATTGCAATAAACTAAATGGGTACCTAGATCCCAATAATCAAAGAATCAACCAAACATATGCCTACCTAACATATCACAACATGACCCCAAAAGATCCATATATTGTTGCAAAATATTATCCGATTTCATTTTTCAAGTTGGTTACGCATTATAGAGAAGTAAAATCCATTGAAGTCTTCCCTTAATTTAGTTACCAGTTACAATTCTTCTAACATAATGGGTATTGGTATAGCTAGCGGGTATCAGTACGATCAAGAGAGGGGTATCGATACCGACCTCGGTATCAGTACATATCTAGTATTTTGAATTTTCAAAAATAAGCCATAGGGTACCGATACGGACCCCTCGAGTAACGAAACAAATACCCAGTATCGATATTCAGCCAGGTACCGGTACTAAAACAAGTTTCGATGCGAGAAATAAATCCCAAAAATTTCTGAGTACAAGTACATATCAGCCCATACCAATATTGCTTTGAATAGCGTAATGGTACTAGTTGAATCCGATATCAGTACCCTACTCATAAGTTCTTCCCCAATTTCTTAGAAAGCAAGGGGTGTCGATACTTGTTCCCCAAGTACCAGTACCAGAGTCTAGAAAACACACTCTAAGGCTCAAAATTCAACTTAAATCCTTCTCTTCCATATCCACAAGACCCCAAATTAAACATACAAGTTATGAGAGTTATTTAAGGTGATTTAGTATCATTTTTAATCATTGGCACCATAAATTTTCAGATTTAAACCTTCAATCAATTTTTCTACTCTAGAACACCAAAACACTAAAACAAGCATACAAGGCATCATTCTTCTGATGTTCATGAAACAAAGTGAGTTTGAGTTGTACTAACCTTACTCTTAAGTTGAAATGGAGCTCCTTGCTCACAAATCTTTAAGCCTTCTTATTCCCTTCGGCTTTGGAGGTCTCTCTAGCTTCTTGCACTACACAAGAAAATTGTAAAACAAATTACAACTTTACAAGTGATGGAAGAATGACAACAACTTAAGTTTAAGACTGAAAAATGTGATTTGAGTCCTCTCCTATCTCATTTTCATCAAAACCCCCCCACCAAAATCCAAGAACCCACCTTTCTCCCATTTCCAAAGATCCTTACCTTATCTTGAAGCTCTTGATGTGTAGATTGCGGAAACCTAACTCATAATTTTGGGAATTACAATTTAGAAACTTAAAGATTGATTACTCATGTCATGTCCCAAGAAATTATATAATAAATGCAAGTCAACCTTTATTTTAAACTATGGGTAAATTACCACATAAAACCCTCCCAACTCTCCTTTTCACAACTTGGTCTCTAACCAATCCCAATTAGTCAAGGTTGAGGCTCACTAAGGTTTCCTAAATACCAAATGGACTCAATAATCAACCCAAGCATTAAGACTCACGACTCGAGTCAATGCTAATTTGTTAACCTGAAAACTGGGTCGTTACATGGGCGGAGATCACTCTGGCGAAAAGAGGGGAGGAGATGACACTACTCAAGGTAGGTGGCTTAAGTTGAGTGACTCACTCAGCAGAGAAGTGAATAAAATTGAAGTGCGGATGTTGAGGCCTTGGAAGAAAGTAGTATAGCCAGTCTTCCTGTAGGCAATCTCAAAATCATGATGGCAACTGACACCTCCGACACTCCCTTGGCACCCAATAAAGGTAAAAACTTCTCTCTTATCTTGCAGTAGTTGGAGGATGCAGATGAAAGTAGACAAGAATGTCTAAACCCTCTGTAGGTTGTCCAATTTGGTTTCCTTTACTTGTAGGGGCCGAGTCCAACCCTTCAACAGTCTTGGCTGGTATGAGCTTTCCAGCGAATACTAGTGCAGATGCTTTTGTAGACCATACAGTACCAAAGCCGGTAGCTTCGATGGTGCTACCTTCAACGGGGGCTACCATATAGCATTCGTCGAAGAGCGGAAGAAATGTCATCGAAGTGGATACTAAGGAATCAGATGCTCTCTTTCTCATAGCGAGTGGAAAAAGAAAGTTCTTCTTTTGAAAAGAGGGAAAAAGGCTAATATGACCGAGTGTCCTATCATTGTTTCTTCATAACCGATCCTAGCGCCCCCTCCATATCGGAGCCTTTAAGAACTTTTGGGGACAATATAGAGCTACCTTCCCTGCAAAGCTCTTGCGCCGAAGCAGACCGGAGGAACAACATGGAGTAGCTCTCCCTACGTGATCCTATCACAAAAGGAGACCGAGGTTCTAGTCTCAACAGATGTGCGTAGTCTTATACCCTACCGTATTTGTCTTCGTATTCTTTTCAAAAACGAAAGGCTTAATTGTGTTTGTTTATTGTAGCTTCATTGATTGAGTCTATCTATGGCGGAGGCAGCGAAGCAAAATTCTCTACGAGATTTCAGAGCAACAAGTATGTAGAGGCCACGATAGAGGTTTCCAAGACTCTATGTGTTATGACAATGGTGGTGGAGTCTCTATGTTAAGCTGATAATGATATATGTGTTGATAATTAACTTGGGACATAATGTATAGTTTAGGTATCAAAATGAGACATAATGTATAGTTTAGAAATCTACTTAGAACAAAGTGTATAGAATAGATATCAACTTGGGACAATATGTCTAGTTCAGAAACCAACTTACTAATTTAAGAGTAAAAATTATTTAAATCCCAACTTACAAAAAGATGATTAGTTCAAGTACCAAAAAATATATTTAAACTTAAAAATAATAGTTGATGATCATTTTACAATTTTAGTAATTTAGATGACCAATTTAGAACGACAATTTTACACCAAAAGCCTCCTTAAAAAGTTATTTACGTAAATGACCCCACTCATAATTATTTAGAAAAATGACCTCCAAATCTGCCACGTATAGTGTCCTCGCGTTCTGCAAAGTGCTAGCACGTACCTCGTGTTATACACACAATGAGGTGCGTTCGACGTGGGCCGCCTTTTTATATCCGGTAATTTTAAATTACTGAATGTGACCTCGCGTTATGGACAACGCAAGATACCCGAGAAATTAAAAATATCGCATCTAAATTTAAGTAGACCTCGCGGTTTGAAGGAAACGAAGTCTTCGGAAATCCAAGCTGAAAAACCAGGGTGTATAGGCATATTTGAGGCATTTTATCATACCATTAGCTCGATAATTTTGGTAAATTTTAAGCTTAGATATGCAGTATTGAAACTTATCTTGCATTTGAGACTGATATTGGCACAAAGGAGACGGCGCACAGTTTATAAAATGCGCATTGAAAATGGTTTCAACGCTAATTTTTGTCCAAGAATAAGAAGTTGAAATGGCTTGGTAGGCATGTTAGAGGTGTTTTTCCGGGTTATTATTAGAATAATCTTTGTAATAGTAAAACGATGAGGCCTAGTATTGATACTTATCTTTCATTTTAGACTGATATTACCAAAGACGAGACATTGTAAATAATATAAAAATCGCGATGAAAATGGTTCTAAACCTTGTATTTGTGCATGAATAATAATGTATACAAAAATGATCAATTGTTGGGTTAGGCCACATAGACGACTAAACTTTACCATAAACACGCAGTCAATTGTACGACTAAACATGCAGAAAAAATAAATTACATAGGAATTGGTTTAGAAAAATGGTTTAAGACTGATTTAGACGAAGGTGCAATAGTTTGTCCGAGTTATATGGCTGCCAAGATGTGTCGTTGATGTAGACAAATGGCGTCATAGGTCGTCGTAGTTGTTGAAGCGAGTTTTAATTTTCTTTCGCGACGTAGACAATTGAGGACTAGCTTCGTGGATTTTGTGAGTACACGATAATCATCATCATCCACGATGCAAGAGGCTCCAACTACGTTACATGCGGTGATCTTCTTGTAGCCTTCACGATGAAGGCGTACGAAGAAGTTACCGACAACCTTGAACAAAAGGTCAAGGCTGATCCCTGCAGTTGAAAAGTACCACACATTCCTTGATATTGTGATTTGCCGTAGATCTTGAACCAAAACATAGAAGACACATATCCTCAGTATGATAAACGGAACAAAATAATATAGTCAACGTATAAATGCAACTACATATAGCAACAGATCGTAATATCAGGGAAATTAATTTGTAAAACAATTTTCCTGATACATGATATGTTGCCATTGATAGGAGCAGTTGTATATTATCTTTGGATTTGATACATATTTGTTTCAAGTGATAGCAATTTGCCGGTAGGTTTGTTTGGTCGTCTTATATAGGTAAATATTCCCGCACTCCAGAACGTGAAGGATTTGGTCACGTTTTAGATGGACCTTGCGTTATGCAGAACACGATGTCTATAGAGATTTCTGACGTGGTAGGAGAAGTACATAGTGTCATGTACACATACCTTGCTATGTGCATGGCGCGAGGTCGTATGAATTTATATTTATTTTAATAGTAATTAACAGCAAATTTGTCCAAACACTACGACGACACAGAAACTCACTCATCTTTCATATATTTCAACAAAACGTATTTAGGTTGTTAAGTTTATTACTTTCAAACAAATACATCAACTGAAGAAAATTAGTTAATACGGGGATTTGAGCGGTTCGAACATTTGTTCTTTTGGTGCCCTGGATTCCCACATCTACTGCATAGTTTCTGGTGTCTGATTTTTTATCGATGTTCAACCAAATCCTCAGGACAATAAATCCGTGTTGATCGTGGGCGACCCATTTTTTTGAGTCGTTGTGCAAAATCTGGCCATATTATAGGTTTACCATCAATTGTGACCCGATCAACTTCATTCCCGATAGGAGGGAACTCGTATTCATAAACCTTGGATACAGTTTCGAGTAAGTATATTGGGTCAACCAGTTGTATGTAGCCTAACTGTACAGATGAACAAGCAGCAATGGCATGCAGACACAGGTACTTGAATGTTTGGAATACTCCACACTCGCAGCGCCTATCTTCCAGATTAACCTCGTACGTGTTGCGCTCTATGCCTTCCAAAGGCCTCGAATATTGTGATACTTCGAACAAATGTTGTCGGCGCAAGAATCAGGTAGCACTCATCGCATTTGAATACCTCACAAAGTATTAAAATTTATCGTGAAGCTCTGGGTGGAAGATGCGACCACCTTCTATATGGTCCGCTGCTTGCTTTCCCAAGGTTGCAAATAGGGTATCCAACTGATAATATGTGGCCTTGACAATAGAGGTGATAGGCAAATGTCGCACTCCTTTTAGTGATGAATTCACGGCCTCAACCAAGTTTGTTGTCATGTGACCATATCGTTTACCACCATCATACGATCAAAGCCATTTTTCCCTCGAGATTTTTGCTAGGTAGTCGTGTCCCGCTTTGTTCCTAAGTAGAAGTTCTTGAAAAAGCAAGATATCTTAAACGAAAATGAGTGGAGTAGGACGTACCCATTCGAAGCACCATTTGGCGTTCGTCATCATTCTTGTACGCCTGTATGTAGTTTGCAGCAATGTGGTGTAAACAATATCAATAATGAATATGAGGAGGTTCCCAAGACGGACCCATACACTCGAGCACCCATAAGAGCGTCGTGCCCTTGTGAGAAATAACGCATATCCCATCTTCTCTTTCACGCATAACATGAGATAGGACATGTGTTCATAAGTTTTGAAGGAAGAATACCCATGAGTCAAGATCTTTCTTCTCAACTATTGCGAAGATGATGGGAACGGTTTTTTTGTTGTTGTCTTGTGCAACTGCTAGTAACAAAATGTGTGTGTATTTTCTGTACAACCAAATGCCGTCAATCTGAACCATGGGCTTGCAATATTTGAATGCATTGACGCACTACGAAAAAGTCCAAAATAGGCGGTAGAATTCACACACTCTTGGTACATGACGATCATTTTGGTACAATTCTCTAGTTTCCAGGTTCACAACCATTTCCGGTATGTGTCTCTTCATTAGTTTTAGCCACGGCCGTAACTCTCTACAGGATTCCTCCCACCGACCATATAATTTCTGTATCTCCTGCCACCTTGCGTACCATGCTCTGTGGTACTCAACTATGTAGTCGTACTGAGATTTGGCTGCAGCAATACACGTCGCAATCGTTACACGCGGATTTGCCTTGACAACCGGAATGAAGGCGTCGCAGAGCACATGCACATCCAAGTTAGGATGATCCTTACTTAGTCTGTTGACCGTGCATGTATGAGGCCCCTCGAGTTTTGTGATTCGCCATAGCCCGTTCAGCTTCTTCAAGCACGATACACGAACCCTCCATGTACACCCCTGGCTCTTGTGGGCACATTCCACAATGTAGTAATCCAACAAATTTTTAATCTATTAATGACATGTCAAATATACGGAGTTTGCTTCAGGAATCTCTATGGACCTCGATATCTGCACACTGCGAGGTCCAATGACATGTCATTTATATGGACTGACACGTCAGAAATATCTACCAACCTCGCGGTTGCAATGCGCGAGGCCCGCTCTATTAAAAGGGAGCAAACCCATCAGCAACCTCGCTACCTAAACCCAACTCTCTCTCTCTAAAATTATTATTCTGGTACTGTAGTTCGTTTGAGTTTTTAGTTTCATCGATATGATGACTACAACATGCTATTTATCAATTTACAGTTTTCTTGAGAATACTATTACGCGTTTTGGTTCCAAATGAACGATAGGTTGTAATATCAGGATAAATGTGGTCTTCTTAAAGTGTTGGCAACCCACCGAGGTCATGTTTAGGGTAGTGGTATACATAATGCCATCTTCCTAACCTTTTGGCGGAGGTTGTCGGTAACTAATTTTTATGCCTTAATTGTGGAGGCTAGATGAAGACCACAACATGTAATCGTAGTCGAAGCCCCTGCCATTACAGCTGATGATAGGAGCGAGTCGTAGTTGCAACCTTTAAGAGGACCTCAAAATCCTCGACTGCATACATCGTCAAAAGCGAACGACACATTGCAATATTAGGGTCTAGACTTGAAGAAGAGACTCAGCTGTTTATAGGGTACCATTATACAACTCTGCCAAACTATGACACCATTTGTCTAAGTGAACGACACATGTTAATTATACAATGACATATGATATCCACTGTATTTCCTCATACATGACAAGGTTCAATTGCTATCAGATTCAAAGAAAATATTCAGTTGCAGCTACTAATGGAAACAAAATTGTAGAATTAAGTGTTCTGATATAATAATTGAAAAATGTTTTGGACAAATTTGAAAAGAATTTAAAACTTATCTTTCAGTCCAAACAACTTGAAAATATGTTTAAGGTATTTAAAAGGTTTTTGGAAAAGTTTTTAATGCTTTAAAGTAGTCAAACTTGACTTTTCAGAAAGCCCGTACCGATACGATATACCCCGTATCGATACTTTTTTACCCAACTTTTGAATCTGCCAAAACCCGTACCGATACAGGCTTACCCGCATCGATACGGATAGGGGTCATTTTGATACACATATTAGGCGTACCGATCCCTGCTTTAACAACCCCAACAGCTATTTCCCAACGGTCTTTCAAGTTGCAGACTGTACCGATACGCCCTCAAGCGTATCGATACACATAGGCTGACAAATAGCCCAACAGCTAGTTATAGAGAAGGACGTACCGATACGCCTCCACGTGTACCGATACGATAGGCTACAGAACTGTATTTATAGTGTGAAATAAAGTCTCTAACGGCTCCAATTCAACCCCAACGACTAGTAACAACTACAAACTCAATTAGAAGTATAAAATGGACCTCCAAGCATCAAGAAAAGGTTAATGCTTCAATTGTTACAACATTATGATGACAAATTGTGTCTAGAACTTTAATTATAAATTCCTTACTTAGACAACACTAGTGAGTTAAACATTGTTATACTTGCTCAAGTGTTTAGGTTTTGGGTGAGAGCTTATTAGTGCAGACAATTACCTATTAGAGGGATTTCAAGTTTGCTTAGAATTTCTCTTGTAAAGAGTGTTTACTCAAGCTTTGGGTAGAAAGCTTTGAGGGTCGTAAAGGTTACATCATAAGCCTAGAAAAGGGGACGAAATTCTTAGTGAATTTGTTTTGAAATCCTTAGTGGGGAGCTAAGGTAGTGGATGTAGGTGCTTGTTAGAAGGCAGAACCACTATAAATCCCTGTGTTCAATTCCAATCTTTAAGTTTCCACTTTAACACCCAAAAATCCAATCTTCTCCAAACTTGGCAAACATATCGGTTGGAGGAAATCGAGCACCATAAAACCCAACAATTGGTATCAGAGGTTGGCGCAATCCATCGACAAGCCACCCTTCTTTGACGGGACAAATTATGCTTATTGGAAGACGAGGATGATGTTCTTTGTCAAATCCAAACACTACAAGCTTTGGGATATCATTGAAGGTGGCCCGTTCGTACCATAAGGAAGCAAGGCAGAGTAAAGTGTCGACGATCGTAAGAAGATGGGGCTAAATTGCAAGGCTTTGTACTTCATCTTTTGTGCACTTAGCCTCAACATCTACGAGAAGATGTCTTCTTGTGAGAGTGCCAAAGAAGTTTGGGACAAGCTCGAAGTTACATACGAGGGGACAATCGAAGTAAAGGAGACCAAGATCGGCTTCCTCAACCTAGAGTATGAAACTTCAAGATGTATCCAGAAAAGGACATTGAAAAGATATTCCATCGATTCTCCACCATCACCAATGGACTCAAAGGTTATGGAGAAGTTATTTCGAAAGAAAAGCTTGTCCGAAAGCTTATCTATTCTCTTCCTAAGTCATGGGACTCAAAGAGGACCGCCATCATTGAAGCTAAGAATTTGAAGACCTTGAAGCTTGATGAACTCATGGGGTCACTTCTCACTCACCAAATTATGACGAAAGACAAAGAAGAGGAGAAGAAGAAGGAAAAGATAAGAAAAATGAGGAAGAAGAAGATCATAGAGCTAGGCATCAACGCAAGTGTCGTTGCTCTCAAATCCTTCACATGCCATCATGTAGAACTAAGTAAGGAGGAAAGCGAATATGAAGAGATGACCTATCTCTTCAAGAAATTCACCCGGTTCATGAAGAGCGAAATAGATAAATCCAAGCATGAATCGAAGAAGAAGATGAAGGATTCCCACAAGTCTAAGAAGAAGGGATCATCTTCAAAGCAAGCATATGTGGCCACTTGGAGTGATGAAGTAGCCCACCTATGCTTGATGGCCCTCAATGAGGGGGATGTAACTTCTAACTCATCCATTTCAAATTCGTATACTTTTGATGAGTTACAAGAAGCCTATGATGACTTGGTTTTTGAATTCAAGGCTTCATTTTCGAAAAACAAGAAATTGATTTCAAAATTAAAAACCGAAAATGATTTGCTTTCTAAAACCAATTTAGAGTTTGAAGCAAAACTTAAAGATTTTGAAATTAAAGTTTTAGATTTACAAAACTTGCTTCAAATGATGGAAAAAGATCATCAAAAAGAAGTTGATGATCTTAAGAAGGAAAACGATTTAATTTTCAACGAAATTTTAAAGAAAAACAATTTAGAAAAATTAAATTTTTATGTTAGACAATCTAGTGCCCCTAGATTCTTGAATGGAAAATGTTTTAGAAGTGTTTGGGTTCCAAAAGAACTAATCACTTCAACTAAAAAGGATGAAATTGAAAAATGGATTCCTAAGGGGACTAAACTATGTGCTACTAACGTTTATGGATCCAAAGCAATTTGGATACCAAAAATGACTTGATTGTCTTATGATAGGTGTGATGAAGATTGATCAACAAGTCAAATGTTGAGGGGGAGCTCCATTCACGCAAGGAAGAACACTTGAAGAGGAAGGCTTCACATCCTCCCTTTGATTCAAGTGTTGGTAAAATTAGTTGAATTCTTTTCATTTATTTTTTTAATTCAACTAGTTTAATCATATATGTTGGACTAACATTCTTTGATGATGCTTTGAGTAAGGGGGAGCCATTTTTTAAAAACCAAACATTTTTAATAGTTTCAAAATTTAAACCTCAATTGTTATTTTGAGCCTAAAAGTGTTTTAAATTCTTTTTGATATAATAAAAAGGGGATAAATGGTTTGAAAAATTGAATTTTCAAATGAATAAGGGGGAGCTTTAATTGATTTTGAATCTTAATTCTCTTATTCAAAATTTATTTCACAAAGGGGGTGTCACACCCCCAAAACCCGGTCTAGTTGAAATTAGGTTCGAAAGCTATTTATTCGGTTTATTATTATTATTATTATTATTATTATTAAAATATAGGAGGACTTGCCGTACAATTCCTTCATTTTGAAGGAATTGCACAAAACAATTCCACGCAATCTTTGCACCAGGCCACTCGGCCAATTTGGAGGAAAGTGGTAAATGCCACAAACGTGGCCAAGGGACATTTCATGTGGTAATTGCCACGATGCGTGGCAAACAAAGAAATAAAGGTGGCAAAGTAGTGCCCTTACGTGGACAATTACAAGGCCAAATTGCTTTAAAATTTCGCCAAATTTCATAGTGAATTTATGAGAGGTGCAGATCACTTTGAGTATAAATAGGGGTGAGTTTTCTGGGGGAGTCATGGCAAGAAACCAACGAAGCATTCGAATAGTGGAAAATAATAATAATAATAATAATAATAATAATAATAATAATAATAATAATAATAATAATAATAATAATAATAATAATAATAATAATAATAAAGTTGTTCAGTATTAGATTGGTGATCCGATAAATTCGATATAGTAATATCGAATTTCTGCCGACGTCGGGTCCAATAAATCGATAAAGGACGACCGTCAACCAAGGGAAAAGGTGATGTTATACGGGAACCCTAATATCGAGGTGAGTGTAGATGCATTTGTCTCGGGTGACACGGTGTCATTCCGATATTTGTTTCTATGTTCTGATATGTGAGTGTAGTAGCGTCTCGAGTTTGGCAAGGGCCTACTCAAATATGTCGTTATATTTTGTTAATAATAACCTTTGAGTTAGAAGCTTTACGTCATCGATCATATGTTGGTAAATGTACGGTAAGCATTGCATTGATTCTATGATTTATAGTATGATTATTGTTGTCATGAAAATCATTGAAAGCATTGACATGTGGTAAGTATGACATGAATTATTGATATTATTTATTGATATGAAATATTGTTATGAATCATGAACAATGAACCTTGGATTCGAAGTATTGGATACAATTGGCATGCCATAGAATTCATGAGCTCATTGGTACGGGTATTGGGCTTCGGCCATTGGTGCGGCGGAGGGATGTGTTGTGTATTGGTCAATTGGTGCGGCGGAGGGATTATGACACGACCATTATTGTTGGTGATGTGGTGGAATTCGCGTATCCAAATACTGTTGAATCGGTCCAAGGGAAAATATTGATTATTGATATTGCTTTTGTTATGATTTGATAACACGCCTTTCATTTATAGTATGTATATATATTATGTGAAATGTGCCATTAAATATGCCATTGAAATATGCAGCATTGCATAACATGCTCATTCATTGTTATTGGCTACCTCACTTAGACTATGTAAGTCTAATGCATTCATTTGCATAACATTTCAGGCTAACAAAGTGTTGGGTCCGAGATCGGAGCAGTCAAAGGATCGGCAAGTCACCACAAGCTAAGAGTAATGTGTTTTGTCTTTATGAACTCCTAGTATGGTGGCAAAGTAGATAAAGTAATTATACTAGTTTTGTGGCCCTACTATAGTGTATATATTTCCTATGTTTTGTATAAGGTTTTAAAGCTATTTTGACTTTTGAGTTAGTAATAAAAATTTACATATTTGGCACTAAAATATTGGTTAAAAAGGTTTAAGATTTATGTCTTTGATTTTCGTTTAGTTTTCGGTAACGCTCTCCGACCGGTTCTCTACCAGGCCGGGAAGGGGGTGTTACAGGGGGAGAAATCCTAAACAATTTTTCAAGTTGATTTTATTATATAAAAAAGGGGAGATTGTAGAACTAAGTGTTTTGATATAATAATTGAAAAATGTTTTGGACAAATTTGAAAAGAATTTAAAACTTATCTTTAAGTCCAAAAAACTTGAAAATATGTTTGAGGTATTTAAAAAGGTTTTTGGCAAAGTTTTTAATGCTTTAAAGTAGTCAAACTTGACTTTTCAGCAAGCCCATACCGATATGGTATACCCCGTATCGATAACTTTTTACCCAAGTTTTGAATCTGCCAAAACCCGTACCGATACAGGCTTACCCGTATCGTTATGGATAAGGGTCGTTTCAATACGCATCTTAGGCGTACCGATCTCTACTTTAACAACCCTCAACGGCTATTTCCCAACGGTCTTTCAAATTGCAGACCGTACCGATACGCCCTCAAGCGTATCGATGTGCATAGGCTGACAAAGAGCCCAACGGCTAGTTCTGAAGTAGGGCGTACCAATACGCCTCCACGTGTACCGATACGGTAGGCTGCAGAACTACATTTATGATGGGAAATAAAGTCCCCAACGACTCCAATTCAACCCCAACGACTAGTAACGATTACAAACTCAATTAGGAGTATAAAAGGGACCTTCAAGCATCAAGAATAGGTTAATGCTTCAATTGTTACAACATTATGATGACAAATTGTGTCTATAGCTTTAATTATAAATTCCTTGCTTAGACAACACTAGTGAGCTAAACATTGTTATATTTGCTCAAGTGTTTAGGTTTTGGGTGAGAGCTTATTAGTGCAAACAATGACCTATTAGAGGAATTTCAAGTTTGCTTAGAATTTCTTTTGTAAAGAGTGTTTACTCAAGCTTTGGGTAGAAAGCTTTGAGGGTTGTAAAGGTTACCTTCTAAGCCTAGAAAATGAGATGAAATTCTTAGTGAATTTGTTTTGAAATCCTTAGTGGGGAGCTAAGGTAGTGGATGTAGGTGCTTGTTAGAAGGCCGAACCACTATAAATCCTTGTGTCCAATTCCAATCTTTAAGCTTTCACTTTAACACCCAAAAATCCAATCTTCTCTAAACTTGGCAAACATATCGGTTGGAGGAAATCGAACACCATAAACCCAACAAAATTGCAGCTACTAATGTTCAAAACTAAAGTCAAATCGTAATATTATGGAAATCATGGTCTTTTACAAGTGTAAAAGATGCCCTCTTTATCCGGATGAAAAAGGCATATATGAATTTTTTCTCTTATGATCGGGATGAAGAGAGCATGTTTAGGGGTGCGAGGCATGGAACAAACTGAGCAAGCACTGGGACCTCGCTATGGCACCATTTCTCTACAACAACCACACATGTATAAGGATGAGATAATGAGAACAAATCAAGTTGAAGAATTGAATAATCACTCAGGCTCTAATATCAATTAATATGGTATACTATGGCACCATTTGTGTAAATTAATAACACATGTTAATTAGCCAACGACTCCAAACTATTGTTTGAAAGTTATTATTTTTATTGTGTAATTACAAAAACTTAATGACTCAAAATTACATCTTCTCCAATCGACATTTAATTGCAATTCTTTTTAATTGCAATTATATGCCGCAGATACTGCACCTCTAAGTTTAGGTATTACGCGAATACTGCAATTGACCACTCTCGTAACGCTTTTATGTACATTGTTATTCATGCACAAAAACAAGGTTTAAAATCATTTTCATCGCGATTTTTATACTATTTCTAATTTTTTCGATTCCGTAAATATATATTTAGACCGCATGTTCTCCTAAACGTGAGTACCCACATATATTCAATTTTCTAATTTTTGCTTACAATCACATTCTGCTTTAATATTTTTTTTTTCATGATAACCTTTATTACATTCTTAATTATTATAGGAAATCGCTTTGAATACATGCACTAGGCTAATTGACTTTTAAGCAACTAAATATTTCCTAAGCACTCTACAAAAAAAGTTGCTTCACGATTCCAGAAATTAGAATCACAACAATGACTCAAGTCATTACTTGTTTCTCAACCTTTGCCTTTTAAAGAATTCGAACACATTAATTTCTTCTTAATTCTAGGATCACAACTGCAATCGACTTGTTTCGGTTCGATCAATGCAAAATTCACCCACATATTACTAAAAACCTCTTGATTTTAGAACGGCAATTAGCAATGGTTCTTGAACCTCATTTACTAGAATTCACGAGGTTGAGAGATGACACGATTTGAAGCCCATGTTTTCTTATATCACCTCCCAAACAAATTAAGATGATTTTGTAGGCGTATATCGCTTTGACGTGACCTTCTTCGGTCGCTTTCTTTAAACAACGAAGATCGAATTCTGATTTCCTCCGATTGAACAAATTGATCATTCATTTCCTATATAATGCTTCAACGTTCTTGGCAACTACGCATCTTTTCTAAAAAAATTTTTCCTTGGACACTATGGGACGAAGTTAAATTTTTCCATAGATACATTCTTGAATATTCTATCATCGTTTGATGCACTGTGAAAAGCCTTGCAACATAATTGACCATTGACAAAATCAGTGATGGAATTGGACAAAGCACACATGAGAATTTTCGCTAATAAATCTTTCGGAAGAGTTGTTACGCTGATGTTGGTCATGTTTTTCTTTGACATCACGAAGGGTTCTGTCGTATAATGTATACGTATATTTGGTGTTAAACGATAGAAGAAAATTTGATATGATAAAAGTTTACGGAGTGTGGACTATTTATAAAAGCCCTCGCACCCCATACCAAGCGACTTCTTTGAACCTCGCGTTCTCCAGATAGCGAGGTCCAATGAATATCGGTGACGATCCATTGAATAACCGCGACGATTTGACTTCGCTATATATAGAGCGCGAGGTCTTCGTGGTGATTACCACGATAAATTATTGTAGCTCTTCAATTTTTCGAGTACCTTGCGTTGTCCATAACATGAGGTCACACTCAGTAATTTAAAACTACATGATATGAAAAGGCGGCCCACGTTGGACGCACCTCGCTGTGTGTATAACGCGAGGTACGTGCTCGCATTTTGCAGAACGCGAGGACACCCTACCTGGCAGATTTGGGGGTCATTTTTCTAAAAATTATAGGTGGAGGTCATTTACGTAAATAACTTTTTTAAGAGGATTTTTGGTGTAAAATTGCCATTTAGAACATTTAAAACTTAATAGTAATAGCCAGCCTTTTTGAAAGCTGGAAAGCATGTGAGTTACACGCGCTGCCGTGACTATTGAGCATCATTTATAATAGATGAAAGGGAAAGAGGGGGTATTGGTGTAGTTTGGAGAAAAAAAGGGGAAAGGGTGGAGGATTGACTGAATTCAAAGAGGGAAAAGAAGACGAAGAAGAAGAATGAGCGGCGGCGGAGATATACACGCAGCGGCAAGGTCAGGTGATCTTTCAAAACTTCAATCAATTCTGGGGTCTAACCCTTTGGCCGTCAACGCCAGAGATAAGCATTCCAGAACACCGTATCCTATTCTAATTCTATTCCTATCATATCCTTCCTTCTGCATTGATATTTGGGAATCTTTCGTGATGAATTTAGCTGTATTCTATATAAATTTTTGCATTATTTTGCTTTTCTGTACTCGCATGATTCCTTTAACACATTCTTTTTCTCCATCTGCCTCTTTTTGTTTTACCCAACGAATTGGAGATTGAGAATCGAATTTATCATTATTAAAAAATTGCTATTATCTGCACTTAGGTTTCATCTTTTATGGTGTCTCCGACCATTATTTCAGATTTCATGGGGTCTTTGAGGAGGGGGCAAATTTAGCCTTTGCTTGAATGCTCAACCCTAAAACAAACATTGAATAGATGCTGTGTTGGACTGGGTCTACTTACGATAAACAGATGAAATGTTCTTAGGTGTTTTATTTGTGAGTAGTCAGATTTTTCTGGCTATTGAATGAAATAGCATTCTCTAATTAGTAACACAGATTAATCCGGATTCTGGGTTCTTTTTGTTGAATCCCCATGATGGAAAGGTTCCCAAACTCATGTTTGCAGGGACGGACGCAAGACTACTTATAAAATTGCGGGGGTGAAAATAGATTTTCAATAGAAAATACATAGAAAATTTCTAAATCATATACGAATTTCAAATCGTAGTGATTAAAGGATAACCTATAGTAGGCTAGTTTTGCAAACATGATTGTATTTAAGAAGTGCCTCCAACTTTTGCTTATTTTTTCTTTTAGTTGCTAACATCTGAGGCCGTGGGAGCTTTATGTGGTGCAACTGTATGAACTATTCTAATTGGAACAAATTATACTTGTTGCTTATCCTGAAATTGAGATGCTGGAAGTGTTCTGGTTGATGCATAGCCTATTTTTAGCTACCCCTTTCTACTAAGATAGAGATCCTTTGTTTTGAATATTAACACGCTCAAACTATGTGCATCACTGCATTGTACCCCTTTTTTCTTTACTTGTCCGTATTGTTGGCATCTACTTAAACCATTTTCCTGGTACATATCATTAGTAACTGGAATAGTATCACTGCACGATAGCATGCTATTTTTCAATCTGTTTCCTTGACATTGGTTACCCTGTGAAGACTACATTTAGCAGCATGGGCTGGACAAGCACAGGTTGTGAGTTATCTCTGCAAGCATAAAGCTGATGTCGGTGCTGCTGCCATGGATGACATGGGTGCGATTCATTTTGCAGCCCAGAAAGGGCATCTAGAGATTGTCCGAACTCTGCTCTCAGAAGGAGTTTCAGCCAAAGCCACTAATCGCAAGGGATTCACTCCACTTCACTATGCTGCTCAAGGGTCGCATCTAGAAGTAATCAAAGTCTTATTAAAGAAAGGTGCAAGTCTTAGTGCCAAAACAAAAGCTGGGAAAACCCCACTTGATCTTGCAGCAAGTGAAGAAATTCGCTCATTTTTGAAAGAACGTGAACAATCTCCTATGGAAGTAAATCCGGGTGGTAAAAAGAAGGTTGAGCTACCTGATTCTTCAAAGCCACCATTGCCAGATAAACCGAAAAATTCTGCTGATGAAGCTACCGCAGCCGAGCAAGATGGGGAAGAGGATGAGAGCTTAAAGAGGAAAGGTGATGAGAATAACCAGGAAGCCTTATCGGAACCTAAGAAACCAAGAGTTGTTCTTAATCACCTCCTCAGTGAAGATGACACTCAAGAAGACGACGAAAGCTCGTGAGTACACTAGAGCAGAATAAAGACCATCCTCAAGCATTGCTTGAACCAAAATTCGTTACAAGATGGTGAATGATCAATCAATCAATCAACGCTAACAGAAGTAGTAGTGCCTTATGATTAGTTTTAGGTTAATTTTTGCCATTTGTGTTGAACCATGAAAGTTTTCATCTTTCAATGGTCTGTAATGTAGTGTGATCAGTAGTGGAGATTGCCATTTCGTTAAGGTGGCTAGCAATATGATAACGGATGCAACTGAACATGCAGTGTATACCAATTTTATGTGGAGGGAGGCTGGTGTATGCCCTTGTTTTTTTGTTTAAAACTTTGGTTTGCCAAATCAGATAATTTGTTAGTTTTAAGAGAGCTATATCAGCCTCAAACTACCGAATCTAGAGGATATTACAGGTCTAAACAAGTTCGATTTATAACCTTCATATTACTGCCAATTGAATTAGGATTCAATATGCAATCTTTGACCTCTTACTTAAGCTATCCAACACATAAGTTTTAAGAAGGCTTAAATAAAAAATCAACCTCTAAACTATACATTTTGTTTGTTTTTAGCCCTTAAACTATTTTTTGTCAAAATAACTCCCTAAACTATCATTTTTGGTCACAAGTTCGATAGTTATTTAAGCCAAAAGAAAATTATTTCGACTAATACAATGTTGACATCACAAAGATTTTTTTTACCAATAGATAGTTTAAGGACTAAAAGAAGAAAAATGACACAGTTTAGGTATTTATTTTGACAAAAATATAATTTATGAACTTATTTTGACCAAAAAATAATTTAAGGGCTAAAAGCAAACAAAAAGACAGTTTGAGGGTTAATTTTTCATTTAAAAAAGAAAGGGGCACAACTTTGGAAAACGTTGGAGGAATTTGGACGGCTGAATTTTGATCCAAGATTGGAATGAAGATTCTGATTTGTCCAATATTTTGAGTCACGGGATTTTACTATTCTAGTTTTAGAGTTTGAGTGAATCAGTCAAATTCTAGGTTTAGCCCCTATACTATGTTAAATTTGCAATTTAATATTTTACTTTAATTTGGTATAATATAATTCTAATTTTAGAGATGGAAAATATTTATTTAATATAATTTTTAAGTAAAATAAATTATATTTTAATTTAATGAATTTTTTAATTAATTTAAAATATCACGTAACACGATATTATTGACAGACAATTTTTACATGAAAAGGAAAAAATTGATTATAATATTAAATTTATATTTAATTAAAAATAAATATTTTATTTTATTTTATATTTAATATTAAATTTTATATTTACTTAATATTATAGTGGCTATTTATTTACTTTCTTTAATTAAATGTTTATTTATTATTAAATATAATATAATACTTTTATTATATATATATACGTTTAAATTTGATTATTTTAAATCTTTATTTAATATTATATTAAAATAAAATAATATTATCAATAAAAATTATAACATTAGACTAAATTATAAAAGTTAAAAATAAATAGGGCTAATTTTAGATTAAATAAAATTTATTAGAGACTAAACTAAACAAAAATATAATCTGAGAGACTTATATCTCAGACTAAAAAATTCTACCACTTAAATCTTAAACTTGTCTTGAAAGAATGAAGATATTAGTTAAGAATTATAGAACATTAAAGAAAATCTTGAAACTTAATAAAAAAATCTAGAATGCTTTTAAAAGTTTTAGAATGCGATGGAATGTTCTAAAATACTATGGAAGATTGTGAAAGATTCTAAACGGTTCTGAAACATTTTAGAAGATTTTGGAATACTGTAGAAGATTATGGAATGTATTAGAAACTTGTAAAAAAATTATTCAATATTTCGTTCTAGAATTGTGTAGAAAGTCCTAAGAGTTATAAGATATTTCTAGGTTTATAGTCTCTCTAGAAGTTAAATATTGACCATAGGATTAGATTGATCTCCATCGTTCATAGAAGATATGAAAAGTTATAAATAAATGCCCTTGGTCACTTCGCAAAGCATACTGAAATTTAATAGGAAAATTCTACAACGAGCGTCGAACACCGCTGAACACCATTAATTTTTTTTTTTAAAAATTAGGAATTTCAAGGACTAGATTTATAATTAAAATTATTTGTTGACGAATTTTAAATCTAATCCTAATCATACCTAGAGGGGAGGGGAAAGGAGACTCTAGGGGGAAGGAAGGGGAATGTTCCTAGTGGGTCTAGAACCCATGACCTAAGGGAGATGAGGGAACAAATGCTAGCAGCTTGGCCAACCGGCCAAATGTGCTTGCTCAAATTAAATTAATTAAAATTATTTTAAAAAATAAAAATTAGATTTAATAAATTTGTTATATTTTTTATATTATTAAAATTTAATAGGTTAGAATCAAATATACCAAAATTTCTTAATATCATAAACCCTAATAAACCTAACCCTTTATATTCCGGCCGTCGGCGTTGCCTCTACCGGTGCCGTTACCATTGTCTGCTGGCGATCTTGCACGGTGGTCATTTGCCTGCGCCGTCTAACTAAACCCGTCGCCGATCGGTTTGTTTCTGCAACTTTAATCATTTGTTCATCCCTTCTGTTTATAGGTATACAAATAATAAGGAAATGCAATGTAACATTTATTCCATTTGTTTTTCAATAATCTAAGGGTATCTATTACTGTTGATTTGATTATATTTTTGTGAATTTGATTATATTTTTGTTGTTACTTTGGGTTCATTATCATTTTAGGTTGTGTTTAGAGTTGGTGCAAATTATAGGTTCTGTTTTCTAAAAATCTCTAAAGTCCTTTGAATTATATTTTTGTTGCTTAACAAATTCATGGGTATTAGGTTCATTATCATTATAGGTTGTGTCTAAAGTTGATGCAAATTATAGGTTCTTTTTGCTAAAAATTTCTAAAGTTCTTTGAACTATATTTTTGTTGCTTAACAGATTCATAGGTATTGGGTTCATTATCATTATAGGCGAAAGTATGGGGTTTAATTAGGCGAAAGTAGTTGATTTCTTATCCTTAATGTCAATCTTGATAAATGAATTACAGTTCCACTGTCACTATAAAAAAGCTTAAATTCATTACAAGTTTGATTGTGTTATAACTATAACTATAACTATAACTATGGGGTTTTCGTGAGGAATTGTTGATGACATTGTTAACTCAAACAATACATAATACGTGACAGTTAGTCTAATTTTAATAATGGCTTTGAAGTGACATTTTTTTGTTACTCATCACGCTCCTATACTGTAGTCAACTAACGTGACTTCACGGCTTCAAGTGAAAAGCAAATCGATATTTCTGGTAAGTTCAAATATGATTTATATATATTTATCCTTTATTTTTTTGTTCTAAAAACATATAACTGATATATATTGAATCGTTTTTTTACAGTTTAGTATTTCATGATGTTGTGTGTTCATGGACTATATGTTAAGATTTATGAAGGTCTGATAATGGTTGATTGATTAAGAAGTTGAACTGTTATTTACCATATTTGTTGTTCAGAACTTATAATTCGTACCATTGTTGAGAAATTGAAATTTCAGTCATATACATGTGGTTGAATATGCATAAAAAATTGTTGAGAATTGAGTCTTCAAATGTATGATGTCCTTTTGTATGTTGTTTTTTTGGGTCTTCAAATGTGTTAAATACATTGAGGATTACACTATATTGAATGTGCAGTTTGTGCTAATACGTGCTAACTAAGCAGTTATCTTTTTTCATATTTTATCTTAGATTATAATAAGAGTCAATAGAATAGTAAATCATAATGGTTATAAATTATAATTATGAACATGCCTGTTTGAATTTGCCTCTTTAACCACACTATATTGGCTAATTATTAAAATTGATATATGTAGGTGACTAGTTGACTTTATTATCTAGAACGCCTTTACAACCAAATTAATGGCTAAAAACATGATGTAATTTAATGACTATAAATCAGTAGGTTGTTGGAACCAAACTATAAATTAATATAAAACCCAATACTCATGATCTATCATGTCAAATCATCAATAATAATAAACTGAATGCGGAAGCGTATCTGAATTTATCGGTAGATTGAAAACCTTGAATCTTCATATTGAAATCCCAAATATTTGGTAATGATCTTCCAAGAAGATAGGTTATCTCTTGACGTAAAGCTCTATGACGGGAAAGGAGAGAAAAAACAAGTTAACCTATTTCTTGGGGACCACTACCTCTTTATATAGTGCATGTTCTATTCGATACGAGTAGGAGAAGTGGTATTCTTAAAAAATAGAGAATTATTAAATCAACTATTAAATATTTATAACTCTGTCCCTCATTGAATTATAAATATATCTTACGACATCTATACTTTTATTTCCATGACACTTTAATACCTATGACACGCCTAACATAATTGGTCACTTGATTTTGTGTCATACTTTATAATAGCAACATACATTTTACATATATGTCCACAATTGCGAATTTTAATCCAACATAGGTAAGTTCAGTAATCATTTTACTAAGCGAGATTGCATTATTTTTTTCTTTAGGTTTGAGTGTGTTAGAAATAAATTACTACAAGCACCTAAAAACACCAATGAAATGCCCCGTTCATCAATGTTTACTTCAAGGGTGGTTTAAATGTGATATTTTTTTCAGTCAGATAAGAGTCTGGTTTAATAATTATAAAAAAGCTCGGGAGTAGCAACACATGTATCATGTCTAAAGGAGCTACAATCTATTAACTTGGAAATCATTGAATGTGTGGATTACGCTTGTTTGAGTGCATGATTTCCTAATTTCTTGTTGGTCCCAACCTAATTTGTTTATCTATTCTTATGATCATGTTACATGGTAAGTTATTAAATAAGTTAGTATGTCCATGATAGTACCAATAACTTTGTGCTTATTGCTTATATCCAAGCTATGCTTACTCTAAGTGCCCATTTTTCAGCAATTGTGGATATTCAAGGAATTAGTGCCTTTAGTATTATAATTTGGAGGGAAAGCCTATAACTTATCCTTTACTGCTACTGAAGTTGCAGAGCAAAAGGGGTCGTCCATTGCTTCATTTGGTAAATATTTTTTTTCATTTGTTTTTCAATAATTTTCAGGTCTCTATTACTGTTAATTGTTTATTCCATTTGTTGTTGTCTCATTTGCTGTTTTTGCTTGCCCGATCTCCAAACATCTAGACATTTTACTGCAATAATAAATAAACCACTTTTTTCCCCGCTTCAACTTAGATTACCAATTTGTGAACTTACTTATGCCTATATGATGGTAGGAATTTTTGTTTTTACATGGTTTTATTTTTCTAATTGGACAAGTTAATTTTAATAGCTTAAGGTGTCATTGCATATGATTTTTAGTATAGAATTTGAGAGGGCTATAATAAGAGTTCGTACTGCAAGATTTTTTTATTTTCTCAATCAGATTGTAGTTTTATTGAATCAAAGATAAACAACTAACATGCTGGTTTGATACAAGTTTTAAAATGGTACAGGGAAACACTACCTACCATTACTTACACCATAAGCGTTGAACAAAAAATGATTAAAAGTATGCCATGAATTTTCCATGCTATGTTCAGGTGGAGGTCATATGTTATAATTCGAATGAAAAAATTGTTATGTTAAGATGTAATGATCTTTGTTATGCTTTAACCGAATGGAAAATTACTATGTTTTAATTGAATGGAACTATATACCCAATGATTCGGATGGAGGCATTATGGTATAATTCAAATGACATTTATTAATCTACACACTTTGCTTATGTTTTGTCGGCGAGTAAACTTTTGCATGATACAATGACAATAATTCTCCTTTATTTTCGAATGAAACAATTCTTTTGTCTATGGTTTGTTTTGTCTTGAAAATAAGCTTTACTATTATCTTTGATGTATCTATATATCATCTTATGTGTCATTTCAAATATATGTATAACTTTGCTACTTCACTAAGCCAAAAGGCTTAGTTAGTTCATTTGTATGTCTTTTTAGGAAAACCAAATTAGTCTCCGTTGAATCGTGTCTTTCTAGAAGCTGCAAGTCACTCTCCTTGAACATTTTGTGTGTAAGTTGTCTTGACTAAAATTCCTATGGGTGACAATGTTTGCATAACGTAATTTTCTAATGTTTTGAAGCATTTCGGTATCTATAGTCTTTAGTTGATTAGAAATTTGAATCTTTTGAATTCTACTGTGATATGATGCTCGTAATGCAATGCTTATATATGATATGTTTAGACTTAATTGGTTTGATCAAATTGCTTTGGAAATTAATCAAAATTCCAAACACATACATATTTTGGAAAGTTGAAGAATATTCAAGTCGAACTCTTTAAATTTTGTGGGTAAGTTTTAAGCTCAAATTGCTTTTATTCTAGTTCCTACCGTCCCGATGTGTAGGGTTAAGAGATGGTGAATTTTTGAGGTAATCTATGTCTTATTGAGCATGATATGATTGTTGTCCTCAAGTTAAACTTTTGAATGTTGTACTGAAAATTTTAATATGAAATGAAAAGAATTTCAGCTTGTGTTTTGGAGATTACCAAATGTTTTATGAGTAGAGGGAGATTTGAACATTTGGTACTTTGCTTTGGAATGCTTATAGATCATGTTTTTAAGTGGAAATGTGATGAATAAATAATTTTATTAGAAGTTTGAGTCGCTTGGATTCTACTGTGATATGGTGCTCGTAATGTAATGCTTATATATGGTATGTTTAGACTTAATTGGTTTGATCAAATTGCTTTGGAACGTTAATAAGAATTCCAAAACACATACACACACATATTTTGGAAAGTTAATCTGTTAGTTGTTTGGAAATACAATTTTTTTTTGCTCAACAAGATGTCGTATATTAAGAGAAAATATACAACCATACGTCACAACGGTCGCCTCCTTAAAAACCTCCCTAATCCTAACGGAGGAAAAGAGTACGGCCCGTTTGTGACAACAAAAACAATCAGATAACAAACGAACAAAACCAGCATTCACCCGATAACGTTAACAAGCACAAAATAAAGAAACACGCGACACCCCCTCCTTAGCCAATGCATCAGCTAAGCCATTCGCCTCCCGAAAAATATGTGAAAAACACACCGAATGCAAACTACTACAAACGCTGTCAACCTCATGAAACACCTCCCAATAACGCCACAGCCGCTTATCCACATGTAGCACCCAACTAACGACGACCATGGAATCCGACTCCACAACCAATGGATACGATGACCAAGCCGATTGCCGAAAGAAAATTAACGCAAAAGCAATCGCCCGCAATTCAGCCTCATTAGACTCAATACAACCAAGCGGGCCAGAAAACAAAGCCACTATCCTGCCTTGATCATCACACAACACCCCCCGAAACCTGTAGGACCCGGCTTGCCACGCACGGACCCATCAACTGAAAATTTCAACGTCCCTGCCATCGGTGGTACCCAACTAATACCGCTACGTATCGGCCGCGAATCCGGGGATTCAGTATAGAAGCTTGGGCAATCCCACCACAACGCCTCTCCAATGATGAGGTCATCACGTAATGTCCGCATCTAATAATATGATCGTAATTTAATTAAGAAACATACCTCCGCTATCGGTAATGACTTCTTATTAAAAACCATCTCGTTTCGCGCAAGCCATACTTACTAAAACAAAGCTTCTACACACGAGACCCACAAGCATCGAAGAACGCCCGAAAACGAGCAATGGAAGTCCGGTAAGAAAAAAATCCGACAAGTTCTTCGGCAACGGTAAGCACACACTCCACCAACTTCGAAACTAGTCCCAAATGCGTTGAACCAACGGACAAGAATACAATAAATGGTCAACATCCTCCTCTCGCTCCTTACACCAAATGCACAACGTGCTTTGTCCCTCAAACACTATACCCCGATGTCTCAAAAACTCAAACGTGGGCAAACGACGCAACCAAACACACCATAAAAAAGCTTGTACCTTAGGTGGAACCATAATTTTCCACGTGAAACAAGCCCCAAAATCGCTTTCACCCGCTCGCTCAAGCATCAACATCTGGGAAATAGCTTTGACCGAAAACAATCCTTGCGCATCCGGGGACCAAATCAGCTTGTCACGGTAGCCAGCATGTAATCGAATATCACCCACCATAGACCACAATTCACGAAGCTGCCCTACCTTAATAGAACGAAGGGAACAACGAAAAAAATCGGCCCACCTTGAATAACGAAGTCCCCCCTGCACCGAGTAATCCACAACGAAAGCAAGACGATTATGGGCACAAGAAAGTAACAGCGGAAAAATATCATTCAAAGGCTTTTCTGCACACCATGCATCAAACCAAAAAAGGACACGACTCCCATCCCCCATTTGCCACAACAATTTCTCATGCAAATGCCGCTGCACATCAGTCGAACAAGCTGTTTGCATTATTTGCTTCCATACAACAGACACCACTTGTTGACGAGAAGAATTGAAACGCCACCATTGGGCAGCCTCGCCATACTTAGCCACTATAATAGCCCTCCATAACGAAGATGCATCAGTGGCATATCGCCACGACCATTTAGCTAACAGAGCAGTATTACGCACCTGTAAATTCGCCACCCCCAAACTGCTCAAGTGACGCGGCCTACACACCATCTTCCAGCTCACTCGACTCATCTTGCGATGCAAACTTACACCGCCCCAAAGAAAGGCATATCTCAACTTATCAATTGCCGCAATGAAACCTTTCGGGATTCGAAACACACCCATGTAGTAAAATGGAAGGGAAGAAAGAACAGAATTCACCAAAGTAACTCATGCCGTAAAAGACATCGAACTGCGCTTCCACCCAGCAAGTTTCCGTCGAACATTAGCAAGGACAGGTTCCCATACCGCCATGCTTCGAGGATTAGATCGTAACAGCATCCCCAGATAAATAAAAGGAAAAGAACCACGTCGACAACCCAAAGCTTTGGCACACGATTCAACAATATCCTCCTCAACACCAATAGCAAACAACGATGATTTGCTAAAGTTTATTTGTAAACCTGAACAAACTTGGAAACAGCTAAGCAATCGTCTAATAGAATCAACACATCCAGACGAAGCTTCAAAAAATAAGATAGTGTCGTCCGCGAACTGCAAATGTGAAATTGACACCCCCGGCGCAACACGCACCCCCTGAATCAAGCCTGCCGCCTCGGCCTAAACCAACAAACTATGCAAATCCTCAACCACGATAATAAATAACAAAGGTGACAATGGACATCCCTGCCTTAACCTACGCCCCAACAGAAATTCTTTTGTAGCGCAACCATTTAACAACACTGACATACGGACAGTGGACACACATTCCAATATCCAACGGCTCCACACCTCACAAAAACCCATGCTAGTGAGCATATAATCCAAAAAATCCCACCTCACACAATCGTAGGCTTTAGTGAAATCTAACTTAAGTACAAAACCGCCCGTCAAAATCTTGCGCAAAGAATGTATTACCTTATTTGCCAGTAAAATGCCATCAACAATTTGTCGTCCACGAATAAATGCCAACAGATGATCACTTATCAGTGAACCCAACACCACTTGCAATCTCTTAGCGAGCAGCTTCGTAAGATTTTTATAAACAGAATTCACAAGACTTATCGGCCGATAGTCACTGAGAGCCTTTGGTGAATCAATCTTCAGAACCAGTACTAGAAAAGTACAGTTCACTCCCGGAGACAACTTACCCGTTGCATGGAACTCTCCTAAAAAGCATAACACATCTCCTTGAACTATACTCCAACACGTCTTGAAAAAAGCCATGCTATAACCATCCGGTCCCGACGACTTCGAGCCATCACACCCGCGTATCACCTCCCAAACCTCCTCTATAACAAACGGCGCCACCAAAGCTTCATTTGTCGTTCTATCAACCTGGCAAAACTCTCCCACAATGCTCCAAACACATAGCCGTTCAACGGCCTCGAAATGTGTAGAGAAAGCCGACACGATGTAATTACGTAACTGATATACATCCGTTTCCCAACGGCCATTAATCAACAGCCCCGTAATTGAGTTCCGCACAGCTCTAAGATTTGCCGCACGGTGAAAGAACGATGTATTATGATCCCCTAAACGCAACCAGATCACCCTTGATTTTCGTCTCCAAAGGGATTCCTTACGCCTGATAGCCTGCCATAACCGTTGCATCCACTCTCTTTTCCACTCTATCAACTCTAATTCGGACTCACATTGATCCCCTTCCGTTCCCGCAACATCTTTACCCTCCAGCTTCGCTTGTATCGACTGAATTTCCAGCTCAATATCACCAAAAATAGTACAGTTCCAGCTACGCAAAAACTTCTTTAGAAACCTAAGCTTGACCATTATATTTTCAGTTCCAACCCCCCGTTCCGACAACCGACACCACTCTGCAGCCATTTTATGTACATGTTTCTTATCTTCCAACTAGCAATTAATAAAGCGAAATGGTCGAGGTCCCCAGTCCTGATCATCACATAGCAACAATAACGGTGTATGATCCGATACCCCTCTAGGCAAAGACTGCTGAACAATGTTGGAAAAGACATCTACCCAAGCAGACGATAACAAGAATCTATCTATACGACTCCGCCTAAATCCCCTACCAAACCAAGTATATTGTTTCCCTTTCAACGGCAAATCCACAAGCCCAGCATTGTCAATGAAATCAGAGAAAGCTTCCATACCTGACGCCACCGAGCTGCACCCTGCACGTTCCGATAACTATCGTATCGAGTTAAAATCGCCTGCGATACACCACAGACCTGGGATGTCCAGAATTAACTCTCCTAGACGTTGCCACAACAGATTTTGTGCCAACACATCGCATGGAGCATAAACGTTCAACATGCAGCACTGCAACTCCTCCGCGCACCCCCTCCCCCTTATAAGGATAAAATAACGATCCACCTCCACCGAAGTTACGCTGAAACGTGAACCTTCCCATATTGTAATCAGACCCCCTGAAGCACCTATCGAAGGTGAAAAAATAAATTCATATCCATCCGATACCCATAAGCTTGCAACCAATAGTGACGACACATCCTCTAACTTTGATTCTTGCAACATCACCATATCCACACATTTTTACTACTTCGTACACCGCCCTACGCTTCAAACATGAGCCTAACCCCCTGACATTCCATGAAACCACACACATCCTTACTGACCTCGCTTTTCCCCGGAAAAAACCCGTGTGAGATCCTTTATAATATCTGCTTCACACCCCACGGTTCTTACTCCCACGATACTGCCCAATGCCATTGTCGCCTCTATTTCCTTAGTTAACAATTTTTGGCGATTCTGAAAATCCGAATCTGAGAGTGAAGCATTCACAACCTGCGTCGAAACTTGTTGACGAAGCACCTATTTTCGCGGTCTGCCCCTACCAACTTTTTGCGTCGAAATCACTCCCGAGAGAAGGTTTATTGACTATGTTTTTCTACCGTTAATCTAAAGCAGGGAATTGTGGTTTGCAATGTCTAAAACAGATAATTGCTCTCCAACCTTATCTGTTATCCTATCAATATTTGAAACTGAATTATCCACCAAATCCACAGTAGTTGTGATTGGTTCAACCATCTCCACATTGTTTGCGTTCAAATCCAAAGTAGTCGAGTGTGAATGAACTACCTCGAGCTGGTTGGCTATTGTAGAACTCTTCCCAGCCTCGCCCACCACCATATCAGATATTTGCTCCTCCATCGGGTCCGCCACACCCCCTTCCTGCGTCTTAATCAGATTCGGCAGCCCCTTCGATCCAACCTCATCATGGGAGGCTTCAACATGGTCCAACCGGTGATCCCATAGATTATTGCATCGCCACAACCTCGTCTCCTCCGTGTGAACTTGTCCCCGATCGGTTCAACATGCCCTATTACCTTCAATTGGTGATCATCACCCGTACGTGGTGTCCCCCCATCCGAACCCTGTGTCGAAGGATCAATATCCTCATCGTCAGTCAGCATCGTCGTACACTCACATTCCATCCAAGGGCCAAAAGCAAACTCTCGGACGAGTATAGGGGAACACACACCGTCCACCTCCAATTTCACCTTTGCATCTATGCATGACATGAATGATGTTTCGATTAGCATTCATCCGCATTCAAACGATTTGGGAGAATCAGTAGAGTCCACTAAACGAACCAAGTTCCCCTAAATATTCGCGATACTTTTGAATGATTGCTGCGACCACGCATGGATTGGTAGGCCATTGATCGATAACCAAACCCGTCTCGTCTCTAAACCTATCTCCGGTGACCACCGTTCTAACCTTGTGAAACACCATCATATTGATTCTAACAGCATTACCTTGTCACGTGTTGAAGGGTCCTTGAAAATGAGCAGTATCATTGAACCGACTATACGCATAATCGACAAACCTTCAACCGCCGTCAAGTGCATTTTCGCTGCCAGCTCCTTGATACTCCATGGTTGCTTGCACCACCCCACTGCACAGTTTTGCAGAATTTCCAACTTATCCACTGCCACAAACCCCTGCACTGAATTATCAAAAGTGTCGCCGTGATTGACCTCCTCCTCCAATCGCCGCTTCAACGACACTTTTGGTCGCAAATTCCCTGCTTATGTCGACTGCTCTGTACTGGTGTTGGCCTGTTTCCGTCTCCAAAACGAGTCACGATCTCCATATTTCGCTTGAAACATAGAGATACGGGAGCCGTAGATCCATTTACCATGCAAGCGTTCTATCACACGCTCAGCATCCTCTCGACTACTCATTCTCACAATCCCAAATCTGGATCCGTTTCTAGCTAATTTTTGAGGGATGAAAACATCCACCACCACCTTGTGACGATCAAACACCTGTCATACCCCTTTCCAGTGAATGGATGTAGAGAGGTTTCCCACAAATACTGTCCACACCTTCCGGTTACCAAACTCCGATGGCATTCTCTCAAGGAAGAAGATGGAAATACAATTGCTGGTCTATTATCCCTCTTGGCTATCTCTCCGATGCATTCAATGTAATATGATTTTTTATTGATGTTCTATTCAATTGACTAGTGCTTTTTGACTGAAAACAATGAAGCCCGATCTCTATTGTCATTTTCTTTGGATCATGATCATTTGTGCGACTGTTCTTGTGTTGTCTTATGTTAGATTCAGTATTGTTGATTTGATCTACTACTTCTCGTGTGATACATTACTATTGATATGTTGGTTGAACTTGAATTAGTTTTGAGTTTGAAAGTGTGTGATTGAGCTTTTGGAGTTTCTTGGATTTAGATCTACTCTGGTAAAGTTAACTTCTAAACAACATGATGTGGCAGTCCGTTAGGACAAGTTAGTTTTTTTAACGAAGCTAACAATCAACAATTAATTCCGTTAGTCAAGGGGTACATGGTATATTACTAGTTTGATTTTTAACAAGAAAATAACAACTTGTAATACTAGTTAACAATCCTTAAAGAGAGTAAAAATAAGTTAAAAGGTTTTTCAAACTCAACAATTTACTTAGACATTATTTTAACACCAAAAATTGTATTTAATACTAAAACAACCTTAATCTGCATTAGAATCCCTTAATCTGCTCCAATGTTCTTCAATCAGTGAAACAAGTGGGTGTGGTATAGATGGAAAGGGAGTAGCTGGTAGAACCAGTGTGTTGAATACTTCTTCAAATATATATATATATATATATATTCTTAGCGACAAAAAAACTCAAATACTTCTTTAATCAACCTTTTGTTTTTGACTCAATTTGAATATGGTTCTGAGTCAAAAACACTATCAACATTGTTTATGCATTGTCACCATCTCAATATTGTCCAGTTAAGTTAACATCATTCAATATGGCCATGAACAATTTAGTTGGCATTAAACTTGCAAAACTAGATATTGATCCAATGGTTTAGAATCAAAATTTTGACTTTAGTTATATTAAAACTTATGATCCAATTAATTATTAAAATTTCAGTTAAGAAATTCAACTCTATGTTGGAATTTTGGAATTCTTCTTTTCTGTGAGTATAAAATATTATTTTTAAATGCATGCAGGCTTATATTTTATCTTTTTAACGTAGATGGTGGATCTAAACTTAACTTCTTCAAAACAAGTTAAGATGGTGAAGTGTAAGCGTCATATCAACATGAATTCGGAGAAGACAAAGAACGAGGTACATTCATTATAATTAACTGAAATTTTAATAATAATGTTGAATTTCATTTTGTCGGTATATTTTATTTAAGATTATTGTTCTTTTTTTTATTCGGTGAAAGAATTTGTTAAAATTAATGGCCAATTTGAAACATTAAATGGTCAATTTGAAAAATTAAATGGTCAATTAAAAAAATTAGTGACCATATTAACACCGAATAATGTTAAAAATTCAATACAAGATGGTGATTCATTAAACAAAGAAGGTATACATAGTCGATCATTAAAGGATGATGTTTTAAATAATAGATCAAAAGAGAGTAGTTTACATAGCGGCCCATTGAAAGATGAGGGTTTAGAAAATAAATCACACAAGGAAGAAGGATTAAGTGTCGCATCTTTAGAAGAAAAAATCGAGAGTGGTTTTAAAAAAATGAGTTTGTCTCTATTTATGAATTGTGATCCTGATTATTCTTCTCCCTCATTAGAACCTATTGGTACAAGAAAACTTGAAGTTAATTCTGAAGACAACATCAAGGCTGACATTGATGGTCTCCAAAAAATTCTAGCGAGCTTTTTAGCTTTCAATTTAGTCATCATCGATTTCCTGGTCAATTAGTTACGTTGAAGGAAACTTTAATGATTAAAAAATGTCACTTAAAATGTCAAACGGTCCTAAGGCTTTTTCAAAGAGTAAAGACTTTAAACAGAAAAAGAGTGTGAGTTCGACTGCACGTTCTGATTTTACTAATGATTTGAAGTCGAAAGATATGTATTCGAAGAAAAGAGCTCGAACTTTTAAAGTGAATACAATGTATGTATAAATCATTCCTTATGGGTTATATTTCATCTTATACTTTAATATTATTTGTTTCCTTAAAACTAATTTTTACCATATGATATGTAAATATTAGAAAATTACACAAAATTTCATTTTAGTTGAGTATATGATCAATTACTTTTTGATTTTGCAGGTTGGAAAAGAAAACAAGCTTTATAATTTTGATATTGAACCAAGATTGTAAGATTTATTCGCAGAAGCTCAAATTAAATGTAAAACAAGAAAGGTGTAAACTAGAAACACATTTTTTTAATATTTATATTTAATTATCATGTTATTATCATTTTCAAGAGTTAAATGTTTATTTTTACAGGATAAATATGAGGCATGTGATTTGTTATTAGAAAAGTCCAAAGAAGCTTGTATGATAACTGATGTGTACATGCATTATTTGGAATACCTAACGCCTGAAGAACGTACAATTTGTACGAATAAATAGTCCATAGTTTTATTATACAATAAGAGGCTAGAGTGGAATACGTGGCTTGAACTGTTGTTGGATTATTATTTTCGATATCTGCATTCTTCTTTTGTAATCCAACATCTTTCTTCGCATAAGTAGTCCATCGTTTCATTATACGTCCTTGATGTATTTCTTTTGCCTTTTCATATTTCAACACGGTAAACATATGACTACATGGAGATTCAACGGACTCCAACTTCATACAACAACAGTACATGGTGTCATGTGTGGTATTTTTAAGTATAAGATATAACTTCTCCTTTTCAACATGCTCTAACCAATAACACATGCACTCATTTTGTACTTTCCTATTTTTGACCAAATAATAACCCTCATAAGACATTTCTTTGCACAATCTAGCAAAAGCATTTCGTGTATATACTTGGGTTGCATTACGTTTTAAAGTTACCAACACACTGTCACAATATGGTTGCTTATCCATTGTTTTGTAGTCTTGATGAGTTTTCTCCCATCTTAAAGATTGCAGTTGTCTATGATAGTTCTCAAAAGATCGATACAACATTACTTTTTTGTCCAACCAAGTTTTAAGTGTTCTATTCATTGACTCGCACCGTTGAGAAGTCCTCATTGCTGCACACCAAAATGTTTAATAAATTGGTTAAATTCACTAAGTAAATATAATATTAAATACAATTAAAATGTATATGATGTTACCTGCATAAAAATATCATTGTAAATATGCTTATGCCCCATTTCTCTTTATCTCCATACAATTCTTGTACCAATCGTGTTTGTCCACTAATTTTTTCCAAGCCCTTTCAAAATCTAATGACGTTTTACACTTGTCAGCGTATCTCATAAACCCATCGAGAAAATTGTGTTCAACATTAGATTGCACCTTTCTCATGATATGCCATAAACACAATCTATGTTTTACCCTGGTAAGTACTTGCAAAATGACATTTGTCATGGCTTTATCTCTATCAGTAATAACAGTAAGTTATTTGTAACCATCTTCCGCTTCAATCAATTGTTGTAACACCCACACATAGATATCCTATTTCTCATTCACAACCAATACACATTCAAATGGCACTGTGTTTCGATGATGATTGACACCAACCAAAACAACGAACGACTTGTTGTATGCATTGCACTTGTAAGTCGTATCAAATGGAAGTACATGATTGCATTCTTTATAGTCGACGCGTGATATACCATTGCACCAGAACAACATGTCTAAGTTTTCGAGTTCATCTCTCGTGTGCTTCACAAAAAAGAATCAGATTCTCGCTTTTCATATAAATACGCCATCATCGTTTTAGCATCACCATCTTGCACTTCTTCTCTTTTGTTTCTATATATATAGTTGTACAAATCCTTCGATAGAAATTCAACATTCTCAATTGAACCAATTTCATTCACAAAATTTCACATAATTTTACTTGGAGCAATTCCAGAGTTGTGCATGCTCTTAATTTTAATTTCATCTAACTCACTAATTTTCCGGAATGACCTACAAAATAAATCATTAAAGAATATATAAGCTAGAAGTTAGTATGTAACAATTTACTTATTTATGAATTACATATATGATGCAAGCAACTTGTGCTAGCTGAACCGTTTCAAGGTTATGTTCTGCGCGAAATTTAGCAACTTTCCAATTTAAATTTAGTAAGTGTTCCACATCCAACTTTGTTGACTGATTTTTGTTCACATTTTCTGTTTAGCAACTTTCCAATGTTGATATCGTTCGTCCAACAATTTCTTTGAAATTATGTGACCACCATTTCACTTGTCACTAACTGGATCATTCAAACTTCAAAACCTTTTACTTTTGAATAGGTATAATAAAACTCAATGCAATCATAAAGTTTTCCACTTTAGCATATTCATATCATTCCCATCGTAATCTTTTAATTGTTTTCCAATCTTCTCCCATATACTCTCATTAATGAAGTAGTCAATTGTCTTCTCATCATCTATATGTTTCTCATCATCAACATTACATTCAATTTGTTCTTCTTCATCATAAGTCTCACATTCCGATTCACCGTTGTAGCAATCTTCATCATGATTATAGCCTTCTTCATCCTGATTATAACACTCCAACTCTTTATCTTCAGTTTTGATATCTTGATTATCTACCATCTCTAACAATTATATCATTTACAGAAAAAATTAAAAAAAAATACAACATTATTACAATGGGGGAAGGTGTGGTAGTTGATTATAAATAAACGTGTGGTCAAGGTTAAAAAACATAATGCATTTTAACTTACTAAGAACGTGTCTTTGCTTTTCACTTGAGGACATAGTCTCACGTTTGTTCACCGCAAAACATAGGTATAATGAGTAAGAAAATAATATTCAAACCACTCTCACTTTAAAGCCACCTTAATATGTTTGGGAGAGACAAAGCAAAATACGGCATGTATGTGAAGAGATGGAAACATTGGCCATCAAGGCTTGTCTGAGTATTATTAACGCTTTGTTCCAAATGAAAAGGTGAGCACTTGTGCTCATTGACAGACATAATTATTAAATTATTATTGAAGAAAATTTTCATGCTTTTATGTTCCAAAACTTTCATACCTTAAACCAAATTATTTTATTATACCTGAACTTTTTTATATACATACACCAAACTATTTTTTTATACATCATACACTAAACTGTGTTGCAGCATACACATACCAAACTGCATCTTTTTACTAGACTGTATTTTTTTACCAAACTACATTTTATACCAAACCGCATTTTATACTAGACTGCATTTTATACAAAACTGCATTTATATACATACACCAAACTGTTTTTTATACCAAAATATTTTTTTACACCAAATTATTTTTTTATACCAAACTGTTTATTTTACCAAACTGTATTTTATACCAAATTGTATTTTGTAATAGACTGCATTTTATACCAAACTGCATTTATATACATACACCAAACTGTTTTTATACCAAATTATTTTTTATACTAAACTGTTTTCTACACCAAACTGTATTTTATACCAAACTGCATTTTATACCAAACTGCATTTATATACATACACCAAACTGTTTTTTACAGCATACACTAAACTGTGTTGCAGCATACACATACCAAACTTAATTTTATACTACACTACATTTTATACCAAACTGCATTTATATACATACACCAAACTGTTTTTTACAGCATAAACTAAACGGTGTTGCAGCATACACATACCAAACTGCAATTTATACTACACTACATTTTGTAACAAACTACATTTTACCAAATTGCATTTTATACTAGACTGCATTTTAGCTCTCTAAATTTCCAGCAATTAATTAGCATCTTTTAAATCCAAAATTTCCACCCAAGCATTCCACATTTCAAGACAAAAATTCTAGCATGATTTATTGAATTCATGAAGACAAATTCTCATGTTTCAATCACGTGTTAAAAGCACTAACAAACTTCCTAGAACCTTACAAGATAAACCATTCAATTCCCTTACAAATTCATTTCCAGAATTCAAAACTCTATTCATAAGAGGAGTTACATGACACTTACCTACAATACAACATGATTTAATCATAGCTAAGTCTATGTCATTATCACAAGAGTTTAAAGGATCATTCTATCAATTGTAAGCATGGATTTCTTTTTAGATGTTTAGCCATTCCAAACTCATCATAACTTTAACAATTTTTTTTCATATTACCTAGAAATTAAATTATGTATTCATCACATTTTCACTTAAAACATGATCTATAAGCATTCCAAAGCAAAGTACCAAATGTTCAGATCTCCCTCAACTCATAAAACATTCGGTAATCTCCAAAACACAAGCTCAAATTCTTGAAAATGATAATTAAAAATGATAATAACATGAAAAACATGAATTTTTTTTTTGTTTTGGCCAAATAGGCAGAGAACTACTTATTTGAGGACTGGAAATCAAGTTATTAGAAATGTTGAATTCTCAATGATTTGTGACATATCTAAAATAAACATGATTTTTTTGTCATTTCAGTTGACAGTTCACTGTAAAGTTTCAGATGGCCTACAACCTATAAACCAGCAATTGTGAAAGGCCTTGGTGCAAGAAACTCTAACAAAGAAATCCAAAAAAATTTAATGCAAGAAACTCACAATATATATAATCGATTTTCTTAAGTTATGGATCAAACCAATTAAGTCTAAACATATCATATATAATCATTGCATTACGCGCACCATATCACAGTAGAATCCAAAAGATTCAAAATTCTAATCAACTAAAGACTATACATACTGAAATGCTTCAAAACATTAGAAAACTACGTTATGTAAACATATGTCACCCTAGGAGTTTTAGTCAAGACAAATTACACACAAAATGCTCAAGGAGAATGACTTGCATGTTAGCCAGAATAATCCAGAATAATTATGTTAAAGTTTGTTGTAAAATTTGTTATTAATCTGTTAGACAGTTGGGCTTTTAGCCTGCTTTGTATGTTGCCAGCTATGCTTGTATCTTGGGCTATATAAAGCCTATGTAATTGGGCCTATGTTGAATAATGAAAACAACATCAGATTATCCCTTTTACACAAATATCTTTTTCTGTTATTTTTCTTTCTGTTTTCTTTCGATTCTCTCTGTATCGTCTTCTTCACAGAGATTAGTTCTTCTTCTTTCTCACATCTATATGTAATCTCAAGTTCTCAATCGATACTCTAACTTGGTATCAGAGCTTGGTTTACAGCCTTGATGATTAGATCTGATTGGATCCTTTCGATTTCTCGGAGCCTGGTTCGTGATTTTTTCATCTTCAAAACTTGCGACGCAGAGTTTGATTTAGCTCTCGCACTGTGAGGATTTCTCTCTCTCATCAAATCAGTGTCAGTTTCGATTGCTTCTCAAGTTTAGTCTTCGCTGTGTTTCAACACTGAATCTGGTGAGATTATTCCTTTTTCGTGCCCTAATTCATGCCCTAATTCGTGTGATATTCTGAATATATGATTCTGCTTGATACTGGTTGCCGTTGTTATTCTAAAGTCCTTTTTTATACCCTCGTGACTGATTTGATTCATAATTGATTAGTGTTGCTCTCATTATTGTTGTTGTTGATGCTTTCTGTCACTGGTGTGTTTTTCATATCGTGCAATTGGGGCTAATCTTGTTTGACCTTCTCAAGATCTGATGGCTGTGGTTGTGTATCTCGCTGATCTATGATTCACTGATCTGTTGCGTTTTTCATTGCTTCTGTTGAGTTCTCATCTGCTGTGTTCTTCTGCATTCTCTATCTGGCTGCTCATCTTCAGCTACTGTGGTTATTTTGTGATTTGAGATTTGCTATTGTCTAAGGTTGTTGTGGTTGTTATCTGTAAGCCATGGTTGAATCTACCAGAACCTCTGATAATGCTAATCATGAAAATGATAATGTTGATACAACTGTTCAAGGTCCTAGTCAAACTACAAACACTGCTCTAAATACTACTAGGATTTTCTCATCCAAAAAGATTAATGTTGTGTTAGATGATAACAATTATCTGTTATGGCAACAGCAAGTTCTGTTGATTATCAAGTCAAACAGACTTCAGAAATTTATAGATGGGAAGTTGACTTGGCCTGTTCAATACATCACAAAGGATGGTGTTGTTAGTCTTAATCCTGACTATGAATTTTATGAGGAATAGGATGGAGCCTTAGCTTCATGGCTTCTATCCACTGTGAGTGAAGAGGTTTTACCACACTTGATTGGTCACAATACTTCAGTTGAAATATGGAATACTTTGCATAGGCTCTATAGTGGTAAGACTACCTCTAGGCTAATGTCACTTAGAGATTACTTCATTCTCAGAAAAAGGGAGATCAACCTATGAGAGAGTTCTTGATGAAGGTTAAGACTGTCTGTGATAATTTGGCAAGTTGTGGTGAGGTGATTTCATATCATGAGCATGTCACTACCATTCTTAATGGTCTACCACCTGAATATGAGTCTGTAATCACAGTGATTACAGCTAGCCCCTCACCCTTTGATGTTAAGATTGTTAGGACAATTCTCTTAGATGCTGATGATAGACATTCTCATCTTCTCAACTTTGTTAGTGCTTCTGCAAATGTTTCTATGAAAACCTTTTCTTCAGGGTCTCCTCTTCTTTCTATTTTGAATGATAAGTTTAATCATGAGTCTACTACTGATATGGTTCCTCAGTATTCCTCTTTTCAAAAAATTGGTAATTCCACTGGAAGTAGTTTCTATGCTGCTACAGGACCTTCTACTGAAAATTTTGGTGGTCCTCCTGCCACATCTACTTTTCCTTCTCAGTCTGGTTATGGTAGAGGAAGAGTTAGAGGAAGGAATAATTTTTCAAGACCTCAATGTCAACTTTGTGGGAAATTGGGACATTTAGTTGAGAGGTGTTGGTCTCGGTTTGACATGCACTTTAAGAATGAATCTTCTAGACCTACACAAGGGTATGGTAGGGCACCTCAAGTTAATTTCAGCTCCTACACTGGTCGTGGTAATCCCTTTCAGCCTTATCCATCTCCATCTGTGTTCTATGCTTCTCCAACTCTACCTTATTACCATGCCCCTGCTCTAAGATCACCACCACCTTCTATGTTATTACATCCATCTTCCCCTTTGCCTTCTGCTACATCACATGCTCCTTCCTATCATCAGTATAGTACCCCTTCACCTGTGATGACAGTTTCACCCTCTTGTCCTCCACCTCAACCTCAGGCCTTTCTTGCAACACCAGAAACTGTCAGTGATAGTACTTGGTACCCTGATTTAGGAGCTACCCATCATTTGACAAATGATCCTCAGAACCTGCATGCTGCCACTTGTTACACCGGTTCAGGTAATGTTAAAGTGGGTAATGGACAAACTCTACCTATCAAATACATAGGTCAATCTGCTCTTATGGGTTCATTTAAACAGCTACATCTTAAAAATATTTTTTATGTGCCTAACATTACTAAAAATCTGTTGTCTGTATCCAAACTTACACAGGACAATCAGGTGACAATTGAGTTCTTGCCTAAGTTCTGTCTTGTTAAGGATCTTCATACAAGGGCTGTTCTATTGATAGGACATGAGAACAATGGCTCATATGAGTTCTCTGCATCTTCATCATCTCAGCATTCTTCCGTTTCATCTCCCTTACTGCATCATCACCATGATTCTACATCTGCTTCTGTTTCATCTTTACATTTACCTTCATCTGATTTACATGCATCTAGTTTGAATAATTGTTTCACTGTTGAATATAATGCTGCTTCTGCTGGAAGTAATGTGCCTTTGGAAACTTGGCACAATAGGTTAGGACATCCTGCTAAGGATACTTTGTTTCATGTATTGAAAAGTTGTAATGTTTCAGTTGATTTGAATAAAATTTCACACTTTTGTTCTGCCTGTAAGTATGTAAAATCACATAAGTTGCCCTTTTCTTCCTCTAAGACTGAGTATTCTGCCCCCTTAGAACTTGTTGTTACTGATGTTTGGGGTCCAGCCCCTTGTTTCTCAAATGGTTTTAGATACTATGTAGCCTTCACTGATGCTTACTCACGTTTTACTTGGTTATATTTTCTTAAACAGAAATCTGGTGTTTTTAATGCTTTTCTTCAGTTTCATCAGGAGGCCGAAAGACAATTTGGCTGCAAATTGAAGGCAATTCAATCAGATGGTGGGGGAGAGTTCATAGCTCTTGATGCTTATCTTCGATCACAAGGTATAATACATAGACTTTCATGTCCTTATACTTCTGAACAGAATGGATTGGTAGAAAGAAAACATAGGCAAATAGTGGAAGTTGGTCTTACTTTGTTAGCTCAAGCCTCTATGCCCTTGACCTTTTGGAATGATGCCTTTGTTAGTGCTATATTTTTTATTAATAGACTACCAACAAAAGCCTTAGAAGGCATTTCCCCTTATGAGAAAATATTCAAAAAGAGTCCTGAGTATAGTCTTATGAGAGTTTTTGGGTGTGCTTGCTATCCCTTCTTAAGCCCTTACAATAGGAACAAACTACAATTTAGATCTTCTCTTTGTACCTTCTTAGGTTATTCACCTTCACATAAAGGATATAAATGTCTTGAATCAACTGGAAGAATTTATATTACTAGGTATGTTCAGTTTGATGAACAACATTTTCCCTATAAAGCTGTAACTAGTTCAGAATGTGACAAGTGTTCAGCAACTGTCAAGAAGTTTTCTATTTCCATTCCTTCTTTTAAAAATCCAATCAGGTCAAGTTATGTGTCACATAGTCCTCTATCTACATCATTGCATCAATCATCAGGTCATATTAATTCCACTTCTCCTTCTCAAACTGTTGGTCAACCTCCTGTTACAACATCATTGCATTCCCCTCATCCTGTTGCTCATACTCCTTCATCTTGTTAACATTCTGGTCATTCTTCTCCTCATGTGTCTGTCCCTGCATCTCCTCATATGTCTATTCCTACATCTCCAGTTCCAAATGTTGTCATGAATAACCAAGGTCAAGTCTCCTTTAATGGTCCAGGTCAGTCTGTCTCCAGTGTTTCTCCTACACCTTCACTTTCTCCAAATCAATCCCATTCTAGTCATACTATGTCATCCAGTTCAAAAGATTCATCTGTCTCTCTATCCCCTTATTTGTCTCCACTTATCTTATCCTCCATGCCTCCTACATCATTTCGATCTCCATCTTCATCATTCACTCCATCTCTACCTTCCTCCATCACACCACTATCACCACCATCCTTGGTTACTAATGTTCATCCAATGGTTACACGTGCTAAGGCGAGAATATTTAAGCCAAAGGTGTATGTTTCTGAAACATCTGTTGTTGCTATTCTCACTGAACCTACTTCCATCACTGAAGCTTTACAACATCCTGGTTGGACAGAGGCAGTTCATGCAGAGTACTCTGCTTTACTCAATAATGGTACATGGGAGTTACAAGTTTTGCCCTCAAACAGAAATACAGTAGGCTGTAAATGGATTTTTAGAGTCAAGAAGAAAGCAGATGGCTCTATTGACAAGCTTAAAGCAAGGCTGGTTGCAAAGGGGTTCTCACAGACTGTTGGGTATGATTTTAGGGAAACCTTCAGTCCTGTGGTCAAAGCTAGTACCATTCGAACTGTGTTAGCTGTTGCAGTAATGAAAGGATGGTGTATAAGGCAAATTGACATCAACAATGCATTCCTTAATGGAAGCTTGGCTGAGGAGATTTTTATGGATCAGCCCCCAGGATTTGAGAAATATGGTCCCAATGGTGAAGTGCTTGTATGCAGATTGAAGAAGGCACTTTATGGATTAAAGCAAGCTCCACGTGCATGGTTTGATACTCTAAGAAACTTTCTTATCTTTGAACTGGGTTTTGTTGCTTCTAAAGCAGATACTTCTTTGTTTATTCAAATCAAAGAATTCTCCCAAGTAATATTAATGGTTTATGTGGATGACATTGTCATCACAGGAGACAATTCAGAAGATGTGAGTTATGTAGTGAAACAAATTAATGCTGCCTTTTCTTTGAAGGACTTGGGGAGTTTAGGATTCTTCCTAGGAATGGAGGTTCATCATGACACAAGTGGTTTGTTTTTAACCCAGAAGAAGTACATAGTTGAGTTGTTGAACAAAACTAATATGGCAAGCTCCACACCAGTTCCAACTCCTATGGTTGTAACACCAAAGCTTTCTGCAAGTGATAGTGAAAGCTTTGATGATATTCACTTGTACAGAAGTGTGGTTGGAGGATTACAATATGTGTGCCTAACAAGGCCTGATATTGCATATGCTGTGAACAAGGTGAGTCTGTATATGAATTATCCTTGTGAAACACACTAGAAGGCTGTTAAAAGAATCCTCAGATATCTTAATGGAACAATTTAGTATGGGTTGTATTATAAAAGTGGCAAAGAGTTCAGTCTTACTTGTTTTACTGATGCTGATTGGGCTGCATCTCTTGAGGATAGAAGATCAACTTCAGGCTACTGTATTTTCCTTGGTGACAACCCAATAGTTTGGTGTTCCAAGAAGCAGAGTGTTGTGTCACGCTCTACCTGTGAAGCTGAGTGCAGAAGCTTAGCAAATTCAGTTTCTGAACTTGTATGGATTGAACAACTTCTAAAAGAATTGAAGGTTGAGATAGTGGGGAAACCAACTGTGTGGTGTGATAACACTTCAACAGTGTCCATGTCTGCAAATCCTACTCATCATGCGAGAATTAAGCATGTTGAAATAGATCTTCATTTCGTTCGGGAGAGAGTTCTTGCTGGACAACTTGTAGTGAATTTCATTCCTAGTTCTGAGCATACTGCAGATATACTCACAAAACCTATCCCACCAGCAACTTATTCTGACTTAAGGGATAAGCTTGGGGTGACTTCTCTTGCTGATGTTTATCAACAAAAAGAAGGAGCAAAGTCTTTTCAAGAAGGAAATAAACCAGGATAATGTTAGCCAGAATAATCCAGAATAATTCTGTTAAAGTTTGTTGTAAAATTTGTTATTAATATGTTAGACAGTTGGGCTTTTAGCCTGCTTTGTATGTTGCCAGCTATGCTTGTATCTTGGGCTATATAAAGCCTATGTAATTGGGCCTATGTTGAATAATGAAAACAATATCAGATTATCCCTTTTACACAAATATCTTTTTCTGTTATTTTTCTTTCTTCTTTCTTTCGATTCTCTCTGTATCGTCTTCTTCACAGAGATTAGTTCTTCTTCTTTCTCACATCTATATGTAATCTCAAGTTCTCAATCGATACTCTAACTTTGAATCTTCCAAAAAGACACGAATTAGGAGAGACTAATTTAATTTTCCTAAAAAGACATATAAATGAACTAACTAAGCCTTTTGGCTTAGCGAGGTAGCAAAGTTATACATATATTCAAAATGACACATAAGTTGATATATAGATATATCAAAGATAACATCAAAGTTTATTTTCAAGACAAAACAAATCATAGGCAAAGGAATCGTTTCATTCAAAAATAAGGGAGAACTATTGTCATTGTATCATGCAAAATTATGCTAACAAAACATAAGCAAAGTGTGTAGAATACTAAATTTCATTTGAATTATAACATAAGGCCTCCATCCGAATCATTGTGCTTATAGTTCCATTCAATTAAAACATAGTAATTTTTCATTCGGTCAAAGCATAACAAATATGATTACATCTTAACATAATAAGATTTTCATTCGAATTATAACATATGATCTCCATCCGAACATAGCACGGTAAATTCACAACATACTTTTAATCATCAAAAACCTTCCATAAACAATGCAACCAAATCAATATAGTCCAATATATCCACCAAATTCATCTAAAACTTAAAACAATAGTTCGAAAATTCATAAAACACTTACCATTATAGCAATAATCACCATATATTTGCTAGACTTAAAACATCATGCTTAAGTAAAATTCAAATGCTATTGGATGCCAAGAATCCAAATTTCAAAGCCTAAACCATACAATAAAAATAGAAAGACCATAAATAAATAAAATTACATGACCACAATGTGAACATGTCAACCAAAACAAAATGGCTAAATTGTAGAAAAATACATAACAAAGGATCAAATACTATGAAAAAGGACTTATAACCATTACAATCAACAAATTAAGTAGAAATCAACTTAATAATTATAAGGCTAAAGGAGTTATTTTACCCCTGAATTTGACTCAAATTAGAAATGTTACCCCTCGCGCGAAAACGCGTTCAATTAGGTCCTCTACTTCGCACATTGTAGCAAATTAGCTGTAACCCCCTAAACCCGACCCAAAAGTTATGGGTCGAATCTAAGAAGTCGGATTGAAAACGTGTCCTTCAAGTAATTTAAAAACGGTAACATTTAATATTAAAATCCATATTTCAAAAACGTAGTCGTATAGATAAAGCAATCTAAAATAAAGTAGTAAAATATCTAGTTAAAATTCTCATACATGCTAAATCGTTTAAAATCCCAAATAAATATGAAAGTAACCGAATTTACATAAAAACCCCAATAATATTATAATCGGAATAAAACCAAAATAAATCTGAAAACTAGAAATATTCATACTAAAACATTAATAAATCTGATAACTGTAGTCCTCCAAATACCGAACTCCTATGTCTAAGAATCTGAAATAGAAGCTAAGGGAGAGTCAGCTATTAAGCTCAGTGTGTCTCTAAGGTGCATCAGACAGAAAATCACAAGAATCATACAATCAACATAGTCATTTCAACAGTCAATCTATACAGATATGCAAATCACGATGCACCTAAGTCTATGTCATGAACCCATCTACAACACCGTCCGAAGAGTAAGGTTCCCCTGAACCACTCTCTACATCGTCACCATCCGAAGTGAAACTCAGCCCGAAGGGTGGAACCAGTAATCCGAAGTGGAATTCAGCCCGAAGGATGAAACCACTGAACTTCCGCCATACATTTTTCCACCCGAATGATATGACATGAATGTTCCGATTCCAATCCGAATGCAACATCATTAGTTCGAAAATGCATGAGCATTTAGTCCGATAATTATTTTTCAGATTCCGATGTATGATGCTTAACAGAATGATATACATCATATCACATAGCTAAGATCACAACATATTTTACAGTCAAACATCACATAGCATCAACATATTTCACAGTCAAACATCACACAACAACAACACATATAGTATTAGGGGTGTTCATGGTTAACCGTTGGTTAACCATTAAGGAAGAGTCCTTAATTTCTATGCATTTTTAGGTACATTCTCTATGCATTTCCCCTCTAATTGCACTAAGAACATATAACTTTTATACTAAGAACATAACTTATAGGTTAACCGTTATAGTATTTTGGTTAACCGCGAACACCCCTATATAGTATAGCACAAGCAGAGAACACACCTTAGTTGAAGTAAACTCAACATATTGAATGATGCGTTTCTCACGATCAAAACTACGGGGTTCAGTTATATTTATGCCTATGAGAATAATTCTATATTAACAATAATACTATGCTAGATATAACCGGAAAATTATTCTTGAAATTAGACTTGTAGAATATATATGACGTGAATTGTTTGTCTTGTTTAGAAAAAGCATTAGATTTCTATAATATATATATATATAGTAATGTTACACTAAAATTAAAAGATTTACTCACTTGGAAATTCAAACAAAGTTCAAGTATGATGTGCAAAACTTGAATGACTACGTTGAGGGCTCACAATGCAGTTCTGGTTCGGTGGGAAAATAGACATACGACACCGGTTTTAAGGGATGACAGATGGGGAAATAGGGTTTGGTGGTTTTCAACGGAGGCGGCAATACATGTATTTTTTTTATACCACAATATGAGTCTATATATAGGTTAAGAAAAATATAATAATAATATAGGTTTTAATAAAACATAATACAATAATAAAAAAATATTAAATTGGATAGAAAAACACCGTTTTCAGCGTTGATTTAAGAAATTAAAATTAATTAGGAATTGAAGGGTTAATCACACATAGACCCTCAAAGTTCTAGACTCAACACAAAAAAATCATTGAATTCCTACATATGCTCGATTAAATCCTCAAATTTCAATTAGGGTCACGATTCATAATTCCCAAACACCAGGGTTTTTAAATAGGGATTTTAAAATTAGGTTTTTAAATTAGAGATATTTTGAATTTAGGGTTAACAATTTTGGCGTAATTTTTGGGGTGTTACAACTCTTCCACCCTTAAAAAAATTTTGTCCTCAAAATTTTCAGACTAACGACATACTTTAAAAAAGGTTTTGATAATAATTTTGAAAAGACATTTTAGATCAGGTCACAGATGACAACATAGGGCTTTAAGATAGACTTTGATATCAATTTCTTAAGAACGAGTATGATCACGATCAATCGTTAATCTAGAGATCCTACGAGGTGATATAGTAATCTATCTACAAAAGGGACAATCCTAGAATTAGAGTTGGTACTTGGAGTTTCTATTCAAAACATATCTTTAATTCTTTAAAATAATAAATTTATCAAAAAATCTCATTTTCCCCAAAACAGTTAATATGCATGCAAAAATTATTTTCGGCTTAAAATTTTATGTGAGCCACATAGTCCAAGGGTTGAACTTAGCTTTGATACCAATAAATGTAACCCCCTAAACCCGACCCAAAGGTTATGGGTCGAATATAAGAAGTCGGATTGAAAACGTGTCCCTCAATTAATTTAAAAACGGTAACATTTAATATTAAAATCCATATTTCAAAAACGCAGTCGTATAGATAAAGCAATCTAAAATAAAGTAGCAAAATATCTAGTTAAAATTCTCATGCATGCTAAATCGTTTAAAATCCCAAATAAATATGAAAGTAACCGAATTTACATAAAAACCCCCCAAATAATAATATAACCGGAATAAAACCGAAATAAATCTGAAAACTAGAAATATTCATACTAAAACATTAATAAATCTGATAATTGTAGTCCTCCAAGTACCGAACTCCTATGTCTAAGAATATGAAATAGAAGCTAAGGGAGAGTCAACTATTAAGCTCGGCGTGTCTCTAAGGTGCATCAGCCAGAAAATCACAAGAATCATACCGTCAACATAGTCATTTCAACAGTCAATCTATACAGATATGCAAATCACGATGCACCTAAGTCTATGTCATGAACCCGTCTACAACACCGTCCGAAGAGTAAGGTTCCCCTGAACCACTCTCTACATCGTCACCATTCGAAGTGGAACTCAGTCCGAAGGGTGAAACCACTAATCCGAAGTGGAATTCAGCCCGAAGGATGAAACCACTGAGCTTCCACCGTACATTTTCCCACCCGAATGATATGACATGAATGTTCCGATTCCAATCCGAATGCAACATCATTAGTCCGAAAATGCATGAGCATTTAGTCCGATAATTATTTTTCAGATTCCGATGTATGATGCTTAACAGAATGACATACATCATATCACATAGCTCAGATCACAACATATTTTACAGTCAAACATCACATAGCATCAACATATTTCACAGTCAAACATCACACAGCAACAACACATATAATATAGCACAAGCAGAGAACACACCTTAGTTGAAGTAAACTCAACATATTGAATGATGCGTTTCTCACGATCAAAACTACGGGGTCCAGTTATATTTATGCCTATGAGAATAATTCTATATTAACAATAATACTATGCTAGATATAACCGGGAAATTATTCTTGAAATTAGACTTGTAGAATATATATGGCGTGAATTGTTTGTCTTGTTTAGCAAAAGCATTAGATTTCTATAATATATATATATAGTAATGTTACACTAAAATTAAAAGATTTACTCACTTGGAAATTCAAACAAAGTTCAAGTATGATGTGCAAAACTTGAATGACTACGTTGAGGGCTCACAATTAGGGATGGCAAATGGGCGGGGCGAGTGCGGATACCCCCTCCCCTCCCCCATCCCCATACCCACCTAAAATTTTTATATCCACCACCTACCCACCACCTACGGCGGGTATAATTTTCAAATTCACACCCGCCCACGTGGGTATATTCTTAAATCCATCCCCACACCCACCACCCAATTGGATACCCATTACCCATCTCGTACCCGCCTATACCCGCCTGTACTTGCCTACCCGCCCGCCTGGCAGCAACCATATCACATAAAACATGAAGGGATAATGGCACCAATGCCCCTTGTACTTTGACGGAAAGTTCAATGTGGTGCTTGGACTTTGGATGTGTTTAATGTGCCCCCTGAAGTTTTCTTTCGTCATTTAAAACGCCCCCGACCCTAACACTGTTAACTTGTGATATGGTATAACTAACTTACACCGGTGTAAGTTCTACTGAACTATAGCTAACTAACTATGACTAATTTACACCGGTGTAAGTTAGTTATTATGATAGAAATCTAAGGGTAAGACAGTGCAAAGAACTAAAGCAATGAACTTGAAATTTGAATAAAGAAAACAAATTTTATATTGAATCAGATATCTTTAAAGCCACATAATATGACGGGCATCATACGGGAAAGACGGGTGCGGGGCGGGCGGGTGCAGGGCGGGGGCAGGTGCGGGGCGGGTAAGGTCTTAAATCCACCACCTACCCACTACCCACGGCGGGTATGACTTTTGACATCCACACCCTCCCACTACCCACCAAGCTCATACCCATCCCCACCCCAACTGGAGCGGGTGCGGTGCGAAATCCGCGAAACTGTACCCGTATGCCATCCCTACTCACAATGCAGTTCTGGTTCGGTGAGAAAATAGACATACGACACCGGTTTTAAGGGATGACAGATGGGGAAATAGGGTTTGGTGGTTTTCAACGGAGGCGGCAATACATGTATTTTTTTTATACCACAATATGAGTCTATATATAGGTTAAGAAAAATATAGTAATAATATAGGTTTAATAAAACATAATACAATAATAAAAAAATATTAAATTGGATAGAAAAACACCGTTTTTAGCGTTGATTTAAGAAATTAAAATTTAATTAGGAATTGAAGGGTTAATCACACATAGACCCTCAAAGTTCTAGACTCAACACAAAAAAATCATTGAATTCCTACATATGCTCGATTAAATCCTCAAATTTCAATTAGGGTTACGATTCATAATTCCCAAACACTAGGGTTTTTAAATAGGGATTTTAAAATTAGGTTTTTAAATTAGAGATATTTTGAATTTAGAGTTAACAATTTTGGCGTAATTTTTGGGGTGTTACATTAGCCCCTTGAAAAATAATTTTAATTATAATTCTAGTCCGTGGGATTTCTAATCTTTTTAAAAAAAATTAATGGTGTTTAACAGTGTTTGTCGCACGTAGTAGACTCATCCAATCTAATAACCCAAATAGTTTGTAGGCACTTATTTATCCACACTTTTTGTATTATTTTTCTTATAAATAAATATCATATATTATCATAATATAAGCACAATCTTGGGGGTGGGAGGTAATTTCCCCTCCCGACCCCATTTAGCTACATCTTTTTCCATAAGTAAATATAATTCAATTAAAAGCCGAATGTCCATATACGAATTAAAGGTCTAAAATCAATTCATGTTGTTGATGGAAACGTGATTTAACCGTCAAGATTTTTAATTTCCTCAAGACGTTTAGCATCTGGAGCTGACAGTCTACAATTCCAGACTCTTCCAAGACACATATATGGATGACAAGCAGAGACCAATCAAAGATTTATTTTCTCGTCCATTTAGCACTGGAAGAAAAATAACTAGGGATTTAATAGGAAATAATTACAACATAAAATTAGGAAAAGAATAAAAAAGACAAAATGAGTCAATTATCTAAAAACTTAGCGGTCGCGGGTGAAGTTGGAAGTTAGAAAGTCACTGGAGCGGACATTTGAACCAAAGATAATATCCTTTCGTTTTTTTTCAGATCTGCACAAATAAAATTAGTATCACATTAGATTTGAGTTTTAAACTTGTTTTGAAAAGACAAAAAAATATTTCAAGAGAGAAAGAGTTAAATATTTAGAGAGAAAGTAAAATTAAAAAAGATGAGAAAATTACTAATTTTGATGTATGAAGGTCTATATATAATAGTTGGTTTCGGGATTAGGGGCTTGTGAATCCTCATATTCGGTATGCGCCTTCTTTTGATAAAATTGTGATTTGGGCAATTGGTTTTCCATTAATTAATTTTTGTCCTTTCTTTCGTTAATTGCAGCTTTTAATTTTGTGTTATTTTCAATTTAGTCACAATTTAATTTTAATTACTTTTAATTTTATGCCTAAGATTTTAGTTTTAGTTTAATTTAGTCATAGTATAGCTTTAAACTAGTTTAATTAGAACATCTAGTTTAAGATTAGTTCAATTAGGTCACTAGATTATATTTAGATCTTTTAATTAGAGCCTTTAGATTTGAAGTTCTTGTAATTAGATCCTTCGTTTAGATTTTTTTAGATTTATTAATGCCTTTAGTTTAGGTTTCTTTACATTTTACTCCCAATTTAATTTGATCAAATGCAAAATAAGACTTATTCGAGAGTAATTCCACTTTTTCCTAGCTTTTGGGAAAATCCAAGTTTTCTCAAATTCTTCTTAATTTGTACTTGGTGCTATTAAGTAGAGTCTATTAGGTTAATTAGAAACTTCTAGCATTTGCCTTTTAAGACTGGAGATCTTTAGACTTTAGGATAGAATATTTGTAGGATTTATTTCTTTAGTACGACATGCATTCTTCCATAGAATTATAAAATATTTACGGGTCTTGTATCTCGTAGCCGTTGAAGAATATTGAGATTATTTTATACAAGGTTTTCACTAGTTTTTCTTTCATCTTCAGTAAAACGGAAAATTTTCTTAAGTGAGGTTAATTTCCAACTTTCCTCTAGCGATTAAGGAATTGTTTGAAAACTCTCATAAGAGATTATGTTCTTTGAATTTTATTTGGTTATTTACCTAATTCTTGATGCATTCAGATTTGATCGAGATTAGTACTACCGTAAGGGAATTCGAGGTCATTTTTTTGAAACTTTAAGAATTTTGTATTAATCATGTGCATGCATTCATACTTCGAAACAAAATATTACTATATTAGTGATTAAGCGCCAGTTTTACGAGCGTTGTGGGGTAATAATCCTTCCCTGTTAGAAATCAAAACCCAACTTAAATACTTTATGCCGACAAAACAAGGGTTGTGTAGAAATTTCATGTTTTGTGTGAATCCCATGTGCTGACAATATTTTAAAGTTTCATGACAGCCACTAGAAGATTCATGAGCTCCTTAGTACTTAAGCAACGGTAAGGGACGACAACAAGTGCCAACAATCCTATAAAGATGTAGAATCATATGACATTCACTAAAAATATCTAGGATTAACTACATTATTTAATTAGTTCCTAGAATCTTCATTATGTCGGTGTAGGACCCAATAAATAGGAGCTAGAAGCTTGTGAGTGTGTAAACGAGAAACAAAAAAAGCAGTGTGTGTGTGCAAGTGAGAAAAAAAAGTGATTTGGTTGTGTGTCAAACTTGTAGAAGCAAGTAACTTGTGCTTTGGTTCGTTTATAATATATCAAGATATATATATATATATATATATATATATATATATATTATACCGAGTGCCCATTAACGTTTCCAACAAGTAGTATCCGAGCCAAGTTCATGTTCGAAATCACGTAACGAGAAGATGGAGAATATGATCCAGCCACAAATCATGAGATTGACAAAGATGAATTATAACAACTGGAGTATTCAGATGAAGGTGCTACTTGGTTCGCATGATTGTTGGGACATCGTCTTAAAAGGATACGTTGAGCTGGAAAATGCAGCAGTGGAAGCGGCTCTAACAAATGAAGAGAAAAAAACACTAAAGGATGCTCGTAAAAGAGACCAAAGGACGTTATACTATATTTTCCAAGCAGTAGATGAATCTAACTTGGAAAAAATTAGCGAAGGAAGCGTGAGAAACTCTACAAAAATCACTCCAAGGAGTTGAAAAAGCAAAAAAGGTACGTCTTCAATCACTTAGAGCCGAGTTTGAAATGCTTAAAATGAAAAATATGGAAAGTATAGATGACTATGTTAGTTGTGTGAAAGCCTCGCAAATGAAATGGAATGAAATGGTGAAGCCCTCAGTGAGGTCAGAGTGATGGAGAAAATTTAACGATTGTTGGCACGTAAATTTGATTACATGGTTGTTTCAATTGAAGAATCAAAAGATTTAATTCAAATGACTATCAATAAGCTTGTAGGATCGCTTCAAGCCCGTGAGTAGAAAATGAAAATGAATGAAGAGAAAGAAAATCTGGATCAAGTCCTACAAAGCAAGTTGCACATCAACGAAGGCAAAACGAGCATCAACAAAGCACGAGGCAAAAGAAACTGGTGGATATCGTGGAATACGTGGACGTGGAGGTCGTTCATATGTTAGCAACCAAATAAGTAAAAATTACCAGACACCAGGTCATGGACGAGTATATAGAGGCCGAGGCAGAGGCGAATATCAACAAGGTGATAAAACTCAGGTGCAATGCTATAATTGCAACAAATATGGTCATTACAGTTACGAGTGTATATTATCTCCAAAATAGGAAGAAAAAAGTTATGTAGCAGCAGCTGAGGAAAAGAATACCAAAGAATCTCATGTATTCCTCACTTATAAAAGAAATGAAGAATCAAAAGAAAATATTTGGTATCTCGATAATTGTTCCAGTAATCATATGTGTGGTCGTAAGGAGTTTTTTGTGGCGTTAGACGAAACGATCCATGGACGAGTAACTTTTGGTAACGACTTGCACAAAGAGGTCAAAGGCAAGGGCAAAGTTATGATTACGCAGAAAAATTGAGAAAAGAAATACATATCAGACGTTTACTATGTACCAGCTATGAAAAGCAACATCATCAGTCTTGGCCAGCTTCTAGAAAAAGGATATGAAGTGCATATGAAAAATCTTTCGCTTGCCATCAAAAATAATAATGTAGAATTAGTTGCCCAAGTAAATATTATGAGGAATCGTCTTTTCACTATTGACATCGAGTCATGAGAAGTAAAGTGCACGAAGACTGCAATCAAGGACGATTCATGGCTGTGGCACTTGAGGTATGGACATCTTGGGTTTTCTGGCTTGAAGTTATTCTCAAAGCAAAGATGGTGAATAGATTTCCAAAAATCAACCCTCAAAATCAATTGTGTGAGGCCTGCATCAAAGGAAAACAACACAGAAAAAACTTTAAAGTTGGCAAATCTTGGAGAGCTAGAAGACTATTGGAGATTGTACACACTGACATAGCCAGTCTTTTTGACATACCATCACTTGGAGGAAACAGGTACTACCTAACTTTTATTGATGATTATAGCAGAAAGTGTTGGGTATATGTTCTTAAACAAAAGTCAGAAGCATTGGATAAGTTCAAAGAATTCAAAGCAATGGTGGAAAAGCAAAGCGGCCAATACTTAAAGATACTCAGATCTGATAGAGAATGTGAGTATACAATAAAGTTATTTGAAGATTTCTGCAAGAAGCATGACATCATTCATCAGTTGACAGTTAGAGACACGCCTCAACAAAATGGAGTTTTAGAAAGAAAGAATTGCATCATTCTTGAAATGGCAAGGAGCATTGTAAAAGGTAAGCATCTACCAAGAAATTTTTGGGCCGAAGCAGTTCGATGTGCAATTTACCTGTTAAACTGTTGCCCAACAAATAGTTTAAGGAACATGACACCGAACAAAGCATGGAGCGGTAAAAAACCAGGAATTGGCCATCTCAATACTTTTGGATGCATTGCATATGCCCACGTACTTGAGCAGATAAGAAAGAAGCTCGATGACAGAGGAGAGAAATGCATCTTCATCGGATATGATGAACGAATTAAGGCTTACAGACTCTACAATCCACTCACCAAGAATATGATAATCTCAAGACATGTTGAGTTTGTAACCCCCTCGGCCCGGCCTAGCCACCAGACCAACCCAAGGTGGTCACATGGGACTAACCGTAGAAAGACCCGAAGATTTCTCTTCGATTAGTAACCCTAAAAGAGAAACAAGGTTTTAAAATTTATCTTTTCTAGATGCACTTGTAAAACTTAGGTGAGAATCACACGCAGCAGATAAGAACACGAAGAAACAAACTTCGAATAGACAAATAAGCATATAGGGACCAAAATGTAAATCTAGTAAAAACAAGGACCTAATATGAAATTAAGGTTACAACTTGGTATTAAGTTAAATTTCATGCCCACATGATGAAATGCAACTCAAAACAGCAACCCAAACACCTCTGATTGATAACACATCAACCGAGGACCAAAACGCAAGAAAAACAAACTTAGGAGATGCCTTTAACCAAAAATAACGACCATCGTTTCAAAACCAAAGAGCTTATTTCGGAACGGGTCTTCACCATGATTTTCTAGTGAGCAAACATTTCGGAACAGGGAAGCCCGTTTCGCAACGCCAAGGCAAAAATGCAAGGGCGTTCCGAAACGCTGGTGCCCGTTTCGAAACACTTACCAGCAGACTGGTTTAAAAACACATTTTAGACACCTCCAAGCTTGCTAATCCTTACCCAACGACACACACACAATAAGGAAACAACATAAGCATGCATTTTACAGGCAAGGAAGCTTATCAAGAACAAACGAGAGCATTTCACCACTTGGACTAAATATGAACAAAACATAAGATGATCCACATTTGCATAAAAGGACAAAACACAAGATAAGAAAGAAAAGAACAAAATCAAACTTCACACAACATTAAAGGGTCATAACAATTGTCTCAAACCATACATCCACAAAACATCAAGTCTCCAAACATAAAACATAGCATCCCTATTGCTAGTAGTATTATTACAAACTCTAAAATCATACTTGAGCTAAAGTGGAAAAAGGCCTCGCTCCCCTTACTTGCTTGCTACCCAGAACTCTAACGGTCTGCATTGTTGGAAAAGAGAGCGTAAGCATTTAAACTTAGTGAGCGGAGCTCAAACCAAACAACAACAATGCAGTTTTGAAAACAATTAGAGCTTTGAAAACCAAAACTTTTACCAAACCAAGAGTACATACAACATCTTACAATAACATAATGACCAACAAGATCATCTTACCATTCAACCATTCTTATAAAACGCAACTTACTCTTACAAGGCCTTACCAAACCTTAACCATCTTACCACAATATAACAAAGGTCGAACAAAGGAGAAAAGTATCATATTGGCATAATTAACAACAATACCCGGATATATAGATTTCTTACAATCTTACAAGTCTTACAGGACGTCGATGAGAGTAAACTCAACCACTGCTCCCAAGCTAATCTTACACGCACGAATTTGTCTGACACGGCCGAATTTTCTTACACATACGAATTTTGTCTTGCACGCATGTGAGTTTTGTCTTACAAGTCTTACATGTGCACATTAATCATAGTTGATCGATCAACTATATCCGGTAAAGATTCTAACTTATGGCAATAATCTATCAAGGGTCAAACTTACCAAAACATACATGGTTATCAAGCCCATTTTACCACATCTTACTCTTACCAACATTTACATACCAAGCATGCCTTTACCAACACATACATCTTACAATATTACGACAACAACATAAGCATGCTCACAATATAACATAGGCAATCAAGGTAGAAAAACAATAGGCAAGGCAAACACAAGTCTTGCCACAACTTTATAGCACAACTCACAATATAAAAAACATGGTGAAAAGCAAAACCACATACTCTTGAGTTTAAATTGGCTTACCAAGCCCAATCTAAACCCCCAAAATCATCTTTGAACATTTTCAAACGCTTTAAAATAATTCCACTCACCGATAAACTCGTTCCGAAAAGTCAAAACCCACAAATAGCTAACAATCACTCGGATTTGCTCCCAAACTAGAATCCCATGTTTCTAGCAAGTTAAAACAGAGTATTAACACCCAAATAAGCTTTCAAACTTGCAGCAATACTGAAATCCAACAATTACTCTCAAATACCCAATAATCCAATACCGAAAATCATCGAAATCACTTCCAAAACGTCCAAAACACAAACACAGCCATTACCCAACATTTCAACCATCAAAAACTCATCTACTAACATCAAAATCAGCAACTTAAACATGCCAAAACCATTGTTGTCATTAAAAACCCGAAATCAAGCTTAAACTCAAGATTTTTCATACCAAACTCCACTTAAACTTCAACTTTCAGTTTCCTTATGATCTTTTCTTCATATAAACATCATTTAAACACCAAAACACCATTTAAAAACACTCCAAAACCCAGCCTAAGCCATTTGAACGAAAATCTTCTAAAAACCCATTTTATTTCAAACTTGAACATTTAAATCAAAAGAGGTAAACCATTTGATATTGATAGAAAACTAAAAATAACAAGTTTAATTAAAGAAAAGCAAGACGAAATCAAGTTTATCTCCCAAAACCTTGATGGGTAATCCCTTGGATTGAAAATGCTTCAATGATGGCTTGGGTTTTAAGAGTTAACGTGAAAATGGAAGATGAGGCTGTTTAAAAGCCTTTTTTTGTTATAAAACCCTTTTAAATAGGTTTGAGTTTAATTAAAAACTAGAACCATGTTTTTGGCTGATTTTGCAAAATGGCCACCAACTTTTGAAATCTCAACCTTTTTTAATTGATTTTTCAAAATTGTTTTCACCAAACTCTTATACATAATAAATAGTAATTTTAGAAATTATTCCCAACTTTTTAGGAACACCCGAAGAGGATTTTTCCTGGTCAAAACCCAAATTGCCAAACTAACTCATCGAAACTCAAAATCCACATCCACAACACCTAGCCCCAAAATTGGGATGTTACAGAGTTCGATTAAGCGGAACACCGGAGATAGAGCTCAAAAGAAAAAAAAAAGTTGACGGACTATTTTTTAACGAAGATAAAGACGATGACGACTTCATCAACCAAGGTGAACAAGGTGATGATCAAAGTTCTCAACAAAATCTAGTTGAACCATCTTCATCAAGCAGCAGCAGAACATAGAATCTTGAAGTGCAACCGACTGAAGTTCAAAGATCTACAAGGGAGAAAAGAGTTCCAAAAAGGTAAAAGGATTACGAAACTCAAAATATTTCACATTTCTATTTACTTGCAAGCAATGATCCAATAATATATGAAGATGCAATTGAATATAACAAGTGGAAGAATACCATGAATGAAGAAATTGCATCGATAGAAAAAATGATACGTGAGAGCTCACAAGCCTACCAGAAGGACATAATCCAATTGGAGTTAAGTGGGTGTACAAGACGAAGACAAATAAAGAAGGATAAGTAGAGAAATACAAGGCGAGACTAGTTGCCACAAGCAAAGAAAAAGAATAGACTTTGATGAAGTATTCGCTCCAGTAACAAGGATCGACACTATTAGACTTCTCACAACCGTTGCAGCACAAAATATATGGAAAATTTATCAAATGGATGTGAAGTCATCATTTTTAAATGGCTACCTAGAAGAAGAAGTTTGTATCGAACAACCACATGGGTATATTAAACAGGGACATGAAGATAAGGTCTATCGTTTGAAGAAAGCCTTATATGGATTGAAGTAAGCACTAAGAGCATGGAACACATGAATAGATGAAAATTTCCAGGAGATTAGGTTCATAAAGAGTTCATAAAAACATAACTTATATACAAAGAAAAATAAAGATGGTGATATCATGATCGTGTGCTTATACGTGAACGACATGATCTTCACCGGAAACAACCCAGGTATGTTTCAAGATTTCAAGAAAGCTATGACTAAAGAATTTGGAATGACAGATATTGGCGAGATGTCATACTTTCTTGGAGTTGAGGTGAAGTAAATGGAAGAAGGAATTTTCTTATCCCAAAATAAGTACGCGGAGCAAATCTTAAGCAAATTTAGAATGAAAGATTGCAAGTCGGTAGACACTCCAACAAAAATAAGCATGAAATTAAGTGTTGATTCAACAAGAGAGTCGGTGAATCCAACGATGTTCAAAAGCATCGTTAGAAGTTTAACTTATCTAACTATCACACGACCAGACATAACATATGTTGTGGGATTGGTAAGCAGATTCATGGAGAATCCAAAACAATATCATTGGATTGCAGCAAAAAGAATTTTGAGATGTGTCAAAGGTACATTGGATCATGGATTATTCTACAAGCATTCACAAAATTTGAAGTTAGTTGGATATTCCGACAATGATTACGGGGGAGACGTAGATGATCGAAAGAGTACTTCTGGATACCTATTTAATATCAGCTCCGCATTATTTTCATGGTCATCAACGAAGCAACAAATGGTAGCTCTTTCTCTACATGTGAAGTAGAATACATAGCCGCTGCAGCGTGCAATTGTCAAGCAATTTGGTTGAAAAATATTTTGGATGAGCTAAAGTTTGTACAAGAAAGGCAAACTACAATATATGTTGACAACAAGTCCACTATATCTCTGGAAAAGAACCATATTTCCCACAGCTGAAGCAAGCATATTGATATGAAGTATCACTTAATACGAGAGCAGGTGAAGAACAAAAACGTGGAGTTAGTCTACTGCAGAATTGAAGATCAATTAGCAGATATTTTTACGAAGCTATTGAAAGCAGATACATTTCATAGACTAAAAGAAAAACTCGGAAAAAATTTGGGTTTGAGGGAGTGTTAAAAATCAAAACCCAACTTAAATACTTTATGCCGACAAAACAAGGGTTGTGTAGAAGTTTCACGTTTTGTGTGGATCCCATGAGTTGACAATATTTTAAAGTTTCATGGCAGCCACTAGAAGATTCAAGAGCTCCTTAGTACTTAAGAAATGGTAAGGGACGACAACAAGTGGCAACAATCCTATAAAGATCTAGAATCATACGTCATTCACTAGAAATATCTAGGATTAACTACATTATTTAATTAGTTCCTAGAATCTTAATTATGTCGGTGTAGGACCCTATAAATAAGAGCTGGAAGTTTGTGAGTGTGTAAGTGAGAAACACAAAAAGCAGTGTGTGTGTGTGCAAGTGAGAAAAAAACAAAGTGATTTGGCTGTGTGTCAAACTTGCAGAAGCAAGTAATTCGTTTATAATATATTCGAGATATATATATTATATCGAGTGCTCATTAACGTTTCTAAAATTTCTCACACGTAATCGTGTCCTGAACCTAAATTTCATTTCTTCTTTAGTTAATTTTTGGTGTTCGGTCTACCTAATCCAAGTGACCGATGGCGACTCTATATTTTCAAAAAAATAACGCTAATAATTAAAAGCGTCGAGCTTAAAGGTTCTTTATCACATACTATACAACCACTTTATAAATCATTCAACAAATTAATAAAATTCTCTTTACAAGTATTTAATATTTTTTTGGGATAGTCTTGCAGACAAAGCAATTGAATCTGAGTCTCCTAAGATAATCATCATCTGTTTTTATACTAGGACCACTTGTTGGGTTGAAGTGTTCAATACTTAAATTCTATTCTTTTTTAATTAAAGCATATTGACCTTATTTTTCGCTCGAGAAATTTATAATTTATTGATAATTGATATACCACAAAGGTGGTTAACAAGGTCCTCACAAATCATCCCCTTAAGGATCTAACCCCAAACCTATGACAACATTAACCTCTCACTAACACCAACAGCATTGCTTAATAACTTTAACCCATCAAGAAATGCACAAAGGATTCAAAGCCAATGCATAATACACCAAATACACCAGTGATAGGCTCTATGCACTCCAACCAATTGTGTTAAGAGGTTTGAATTTTCTTTTCGAATGAATAGGCTAAAACCGAAAAATAGTAGACAAAATTGTGCACGATGATTTTAGAGTGGTTCGAGCTTCTCAACTAAGCTCTACACCCACTACTTTAGCACACCACTAAGGATTTTCCAATTCACTACTATGAGTTCTTCCATTTTTCTAGGCTCAAGAGGAAATCTTTACAACCCTATCTTTTCAATGGCTAAGATAGAACCACTCTGATTTTTCCTTAGGCTAAACTAGAACATCTCCTTTTTACGAGGTAATTTGTGTAAACGATGAAAACCTCACAAAGTGGATGTTTACAAGAATTAAGCTCACAAGAGTGTAAAGAATAAAACAATAAAAAACACTCTCTATACAATATATACAATAGAAATAAAGAATAAAAGACTTAAATGCTATTTATCTTGATCATGAAGTTTGGATATGTTCTCTAACTATCTTCAAGTGTCCCTAGTCTTCTTTTAAAGTGTGGAATGAGCTACTAGCCGTTTGCGACCGTTGGGGTGGTTTAGAGCCGTTAGAAAACAAATTTTCGAGCATTTTTAAGCCCGTGCACTTAATGGTTTCGAAAGATTTATAAAGGATTCGATAACTTAAAAAAATATAGTCGTTACAGGCTCAAAATTATGTTTCTGGCAGCCCAGTTTCGATATTAGAGAGAATGGTTTCGAAACCAGCACTATTCATGAACAATACTCGTGCATGAACAATGTCGTGAACAGTGTCAAATAGTGACTAAATAGTGTTTTCATAGTTTAAAGGCTTTAAAACCATTTTTACACTTTAAAAATATTTTAATCAACACAAAAATATTTTATAATTATAAATCAATTAATAACACATATTTTTTAGTTTTTAAAACTTTCAAACATATTTTTCAAGTTTGTTGGACTTTGAATTATTTTTGCAAATTAGTTTAAGTCCAATTTTTTTTTCATAAAAGTTATATCAAAATCAAATATATCAACAATCTCTCCCTTTTTGATATAACGAAACCACTTGAAAATTTGTTTTTTAAAATTTCTCCCCCTTAGAAAAATAATTTTAGAAAAAGAAAATATTTTTAGAAAATATTAAAAGCTCCCCATTTTTCTTTTTGAAATTGAATTTTTCAAACATATCTCTCCCTTTTTTTTATATCAAAAATAATTTCAAAACTAAGTTTTAAATCACATTAAGTTCAAAAAAATGGAGAAAAGATATTTTCCTTTTAGAAACAATGCTCCCCTTAATCAAAGCATTCCATTTTAATAAATTTAGCTCAAATGCTTGTTACTTAAAATACATTAAATTTCAAGATAAAATCAAATTAAGAGCTTATGAAATTCAATTTATCCAAGACTTTAAAAATCTTTATGCAAACATGTGAATGAAATCATTAGACTCATATGCATAAAGCTCTCACATAATGTCATGCTTGTTTACATATTGAGATAAAAACACATATATGCATGAACATTAAACAATCAAAAATAGATAATCAAAAATATAGAATTAAAGGCATTAAGCTTAGGATTACCCATTTTCTTCACTTGTGCGACTAGAGCATTTTCATTTCTTTCCATTTGCTCTAACACACCTACAAGAGACAATTACTTAAATTTTGGTATCCAAAATGCTTTGGATCCATTAACATTAATATCAATGTCTCTAGTTCCCTTAGGAACACATACTTGTCTAATCCTATAAGATTTTCTCTTCTTTATAGGACAAGTATGCAAGGAATGACATTAATAATGACAATGTGAGCATTTTGTCATTATGAGATGAAATGAATTATTAGAAACAATTTCCTTTTCTTTTGTTAAGCATTCAAGCTCAACTTTCAAATCAAGATTTTCTTTTTCGGAAACTTCATTACTCATTTTTGAAAACTCCAAATCTCTATTCAAAATTTCGTTTTGGTTTTAAAAATCAAATTTTGATTTCAAAAGAAAACCATTTTCAATTTCAAGTTTAGAAATCATTTTCTTAAATTTGAAATTCATGGTCTCATATTCCAAAAATAATTCATCAAATGCATCTTGTAACTCATCAAAAGAATATGAATTTAATTCATTTGAGTTAGAAGATACCTTCGGCTCTTCATGAGCCATAACATCATCCACCCTAGGTTTTGAGAGGAGGTTTGCACGTGATGAAACATCTTCTTTCTTCTCTCCCTTCTTGTTGCCATAAAATTTCTCAAGTTTCTCTCATATCTCTTTGACACTTTTGCATGTGGAGATCTTCTTAAAAATATCTTCATTGAGGCCACAAAGAATAGTGTGCATTGCCTTTGCGTTTAGCTTGTCCTTCGTATCATTTGCACTCATTTGCTTCTTCTTTTTCTTAGGAACTTCAAAGTAACCATCTTCAATGATATCCAAAACCTCTAAATCGAGAGATTTGATGAAATACTTCATGACATTGCTCCATTGAAAGTATGCTTCTCCTTCGAAGAGCGGAGGACACGAGATGGATCGGCCTTCTTCAAATCTTGCTATTTTTCTTGATCGGTAGATTTCGAGCAAATGATCTTTACTCTGGGATGCTAGTCCTTCGATGGAGACGAGGCTCTGATACCAACTGATGAGCATAGCAATCGATCGAATAAAGCCAAGAGTGGGTGAATTGAAATTTTAAGAATTGGTGCAAACTAATTGCAAAGATAGAAATTGTAAAGGGATTTATACTGGTTCAACTCCCTTAATGGAGTCTACATCCACTACCTTAGTGACCACATTAAGGATTTTCTAAAAATCCACTAATTTGTCTTCCTTTAGGGTAAGGAGTAACCTTACACAATTCAATAGACTTATGCCCTAAAGTCTATTTAATCCTTTCCCAAAAACAAGTACAAATAACCAAACTAGAAAATCCTCACAATGAAAGTGTTTGCAAATTTTAAGCTCTCTCACACACCCAATACTAGAAAATGAATTACAATGAAGAACAACACTAGTGTATACAAGAAAGATGGAAATTGAGCACAAATTGGATTTTGATTGCTTGAATATTTGGATAGGCTTTCTTGTTGCTTCATTACTGTTTGAAGACCCCTTTTATATGTTCTTCATCTTTTCTAACCGTTGAGAGATGTTGGGGGAACTTTGGAGCTGTTGGAAGCCATTAAAACTAAGCATTAAATGCTCACCTACACAAAGGTTTCGAAACCTGGGGTATTTCAAAATGGAAAACTAGCTGTTTCAGGCACTGGTTTCGAAAACCATCATGGGGGTTTTGAAGCCTTTAGCCAAAATGTGAATTTTAGGCCTTACTGCCTTGGTGGTTTCGAAATCACCTAGGGGGTTTCGAAACCTCTACTTAAAAACACACAATTTTGACTTTTGTTAACTTTTTGAAGGAGTATTCAATATAGGTATTAAGTTAAACATTTTAGTAAATGTTTGTGCAAGTTAAAATTATATTTTTGACAATTTTGAATCAAATATATTAAGTTTACAATTTTTTTGCAAGTTAGTCTTTTTAGTTATATCAAAATCAAAACCAGTTTAACAATCTCGACAGTTTTGATATAACAAAACACTTGATAAAAATTTGTTAAAATTTATTTTTGAAAATTTGTCAAACTTTTAAATTTCAAACTTAGGCTCCCCTTAGAAAATATCTTTATGAAATCTTTTAAAAATTAAACTTTAAAGACATTTTTGTTTTTAAAGAAATTGATAGTCTCAATGCACTCCAGTCAATTATGTCAAAAGGGTTGAATTTTCTTCCCGAATGAATTGGCTAAAACCAAAAAATAGTAGACAATTGTGCACGATGATTTTAGAGTGGTTCGAGCTTCTCAACCAAGTTCTACGTCCACTACCTTAGCACACCACTAAGGATTTTCCAATTCACTACTATGAATTCTTCCCTTTTTCTAGGCTCAAGAGGAAGCCTTTACAACCCTATCTTTTTAATGGCTAAGATAGAACCTTTCTAGTTTTTCCTTAGGCTAAACTATAACCTCTCCCTTTTGCAAGGTAATTTGTGTAAACACTGAAAATCTCGCAAGGTGGGTGTTTACAAGAATTAAGCTCACAAGAGTGTAAAGAATAAAACAATGAAAAACACTCTCTATGCAATATATACAAGAGAAATGAAGAATAAAAGACTTAAATGCTATTTCTCTTGATCGTGAAGTTTGGATATGTTCTCTAACCATCTTCAAGTGTCCCAAGTCTTCTTTTAAAGTGTGGAATGGGCTACTAGCCGTTTGTGACCGTTGTGGTGGTTTGGAGCCTTTGGGAAATGAATTTTCGAGCATTTTTAAGCCCGTGCACTTATGGTTTCGAAACCTTTAAAGGTTTCGATACCTTATCAAAATATAGCTATTGGATTTTGAATTATTTTTGCAAATTAATAACACATATTTTTGAGTTTTTAAAACTTTGAAACATATCTTTCAAGTTTGTTGGACTTTGAATTATTTGTGCAAATTAATTTAAGTCAAAAATATTTTTCATAAAAGCTATGTCAAAATCAAATATCTCAACAACCACGGCATTTGCAGCAAAAACACAATAAGTACTCCCACTCAGACAACAATAACTGATTCAAAAAAATCATTATCATTCAACCATATCTTCACGTAAACGACTAAAGAATAAAAGTACAAGGAAACTTTGAAAACATCTATTAACAATTTAACATGGAATAACTAGCTCGGAAGACTCATCGGCTATGAAGACGGGGACGCCACCTTAAGGTTGTCCTGTGTTTCTAATACGTTTTCGGGACGGGGACGATGCGGGGACGGCTGGGGGATATTTCAGAGACGTCCCAACTTTACCAGGGACAGTCAAACATATATCGAATACAGTCAACACTTATTAGAGATATATCCAAGGACGTACCTGAATATATTTACTTAAAAATAGAAAATAAAATTCTCATCTTCTTTGTGAGCAGGGTTTTAAAAACCGTTAAACTAATCTGAACTTAAAAAGCTTAAGGGTGATTCAACTAAAAAATTATACTTAAAAAACTACTAAATTAAACACCCACCTAAAAAAATATAAACTTTAACACTTAATCTCAGCCAAAAATGCCAAGAGTAGATTGCTTCCTTGTTCTATCTGATAAGTACCTATTTATAGGAATGGATAAATATCTATTCAGCCATGTCATCTTTTAATTTTATTATTTTAGCCATTGATTTTCTCTTTATTTAAAATGTAAAGTTAAATTTTCGTTCAATTTAGTCATTTAATTTTAGCAATTTTTTAATCTAAGTGTTAAAAAGTAATTTAAAATCATTAGAAGTAAATTTGAAATAACTACAATTATACTTATTATTTAAAACAATTATAATTTTAGTCCTTATTGTATTATAAATTTTAATAATTTTTTATTATATATATTAAAATTTATGTTAAAGGATTACTTTTGTCCTTGTAGTAGACCGAATATATCGATTTCGCCCCTATGGTATTTTCGCATCAATTTAGACCCTAAAATAGTCTAATTGCATCATTGTTTGCCCCTTGACTGATGGAAACCAACGTTGACAGTTACGGTGGTGACGTGGCAGTTAAAGATGACGTGACAGAGGGCAAAATTAATTTTTCAAGCGACTTCGAGGGTAAAATTGATTTTTGGTTGAGTACAAGGGTAAAATTGATATTTAGATAAAAATATGAATTTTAAAAAATATTGAAATACTAAAATAATGTAAAAATAATAAAACATTTAAAAATATTTTATTAATATATGACTAAAAATCTAAAAATAAGTAAAACATATAAAATTAAAATATCATAAACTATTAAATTATAAATTATTTAAAAATCAAAACTTACAAAATAAATTTTACCATCTAATCCTAATTTCTAAATTTCAAACCCTAAAAATTTCAAACTCTAAATTGCAAAGCTTAAATCCTAAACACTAATTGAAAATTTTATCAATATAAAGTGAGTATGAATCATAAAAGTATGTGTATAAATTTAATAAGTAAAGGGTTTAAAGTTTGTGATTTAGAAATTAGACTTAGAGTGTAGAGTTTAATTTTTTAGTATTGAATTACATTAACCGTACTTTAGGATTCTTTCTTCCTTACATTTTTGCCCTCGAACTCGCTTAAAAAATCAATTTTACCCTCTGTCAAAGTCATCGTAAACTGCCACATCATCACTGTAACGGTCAGCGTTGGCTTCCGTCAGTCAAGGGGCAAACATTGATGCATTTGGACTAATTCAATGGCTAAATTGATGCGAAAATACTATAGGGGCAAAATCGATAAATTGGGACTACTGGAAGGGCAAAAGTGAGCCTTTAGCCTAAAATTTATTTTATATTTGTCGTACTCTCGCCGTACTCGTACCCTATAATATTAAAAATTATCATTTCATGTGCCCGTCCTCGTACCTATCCACGTATCTGTGCAACTTAGCTCACCGATTCTACGCTCGGTTCCAAATAGAGGTGGCAAACGGGTCAATCGGTTCGGGTTCAGTTCGAGTCATTTTGGTTTCGGTTATTTCGGGTCTGATATTTTCGGTTCAGGTTCGGTTTTGGTTCGTTTTAGTTCGAGTCTATTGTGTTTCGGGTCATTTCGGGTCGGTTGATTTTCGGTTCGGTTATTTTCGGTTCAATGAGAGATCAGTCGATTTTAATCAATTTTTTAGGTTGATTAGATTTTTGCACCCTAAATATGACTTTATAAAGTCAATATATTTGACATTTTAGTGACTTGTGCGGCTGTTCATATTTTATTTTTGGGAAAACTATATCGGTGGTCCCCAAGCTATTATCGTCTTCCTATTTTGGTCCTAAAACTATTATTTCTGGCAAAACCGTTCCTTCTGTTACATAGTTCTCCTATTTTGGTCCTCCGTAACAAAGAAAATAAATTTAATATAAGGGGAGCTAAAATTTGAACCCATGTCCACTAGCTCTAAATTCATTGAGTTAACCATTATGCTAAACTCCAAGTGCTAATATGTTTTAGCACAAATTATCTTTAAAGCAATCAAATGAAATCCAAAGAAGTATAGACCTGCTTTTTGGGGACCCAAGTGTTCCTCGCCCAGCAAATGCCGTCTTCAGTCCAGTATCTGAAATTTCAAGACACCATCATGATCAGGAGGAAGTTAATTGATCATGGTGTTTAATTAGTTACATGCTGGTGCTTGCCATTACCTATAAACATAGTCCAGGCATTCTTTGATTTCTGTCTCGAAATATCTCGAAATCCCAAGGCGTTGCAGGCGGTCGACGATCCAGATATGTTCGAACATATCAACCGGGTAGACGTTGGGGACTACATGATTAATCCTACATGTTAGAGTTTAAAAATGGAGTACATGCATTCGAAATCTGGAAACAACCACCACTTCCACTTTACCTCCCCCATTGAATCTTCGGACAGCATTCATTAAGTATCTAAGACAATTCTGGTCTTTCGTTTGTATAAGTGCGAAGGCGGTGGAGGATGGCGAGAACAAGAACTACCCATCTTTGCACTGCAACTTCAAAAGCTTTTCCCAGTCCAAGTCCGGCATCCCTTCCAGGCTATGGAGTAGTGTTGTGGGCACATTGTGCATTATCTCCTTTGGTATCCTATCCCACACGCATAATTATTACGTTACATACATGGAAATATCACACTCTCACACATAATAATTATGGAAGCATGGGAAATGAATTTGAGTTGTCAAAAGAAACAGAACCTATACCTTGTGAGCTTCAGATCTCTCTTCGTGTATATGTCTTTAAAGACGGGAATCATACGGTGCTTCGATGTCCGAGCCTCGAGCTATTTCGAGAAGCGATGGAAAAGCCACTTCGAACCCTATTGGCATGTGCTCTTCGCTCTCGTTTTCGAGTTTGCTTATGTTCTCTTTGAAAAATGACAGCCCTGAAGCATGCGTGTATGAAACAATATCTGTTAATCTCTGCAAATCGAGTCATTACTGTAAACAAAAACATTGTGCATTATCTCCTTTGGGTTCATTTGATTGCTTTAAAGATAGTTTGTGCTAAAACATATTAGCATTTGGAGTACTTAGTCTAGTGGTTAGCTCAATGATTTTTGAGTTAGGGGACATGGGTTCAAAACCTAGCTCCCCTCCCATTGAATTTATTTTCTTTGTAGTCTGAATAAAAAAATTAATTAATATATATATATAGGAGAGAGAAAATAAAAAAATATTTAAAAAATAAAAAAAATTCTACGTCAGTAATTCTGTTAGTTTTTAACGCCGGGACCAAAACAGGAGAACTATATAACAGAAGGGACGATTTTTCCAGAAAAAATAGTTTTGGGACCAAAATAAGAAGACGGTAATAGTTTGGGGACGACCGGTGTAGTTTTCCCTTTATTTTTCTTTATTTCTATTAATCGGGTCCATTCGGTTCAGTTTATTTCAGGTTTCGGATCAGATTTCGAGTCAATTTCGAGTTGATTTTCGGTTTCGGTTCGGATTTCGAGTCTCGGGTCAAATTTGCCGAAACAAATTATGCTGAAAATCCTCTGCCAAAACTCAAAACATCAGCTACTTAAGAAGTCTGGAACATCACATATATTACAGTAGCAAGGAACCCCAAACTAAATCTAAGAAAACTTAAAACTTAACAACCTTGATTGTTTCAACCACAAAGCAAAATTCACATACTACTATAATCTTAGTACTTCCAAAATCGAGACAACATTTGTAACTGTAGTACATATACATAGCCCAAGAGCTCCTAAAATCCTCTGCCCCTTTAACAACATCGCTAACAGTAAGTCTAGGGATGTAAAAACAGGTAATCGGTCAGGTTTCAGGTCGGGTTCTGTCAGGTCGGATAAAATCGGATACAGGTCATTTCAGGTAAAAAAAAATTGACTCGACTCGGGTCGGGTGCGGGTCTATTTCAGGTCGGGTCCATTCCAGGTCGGGTCCATTTCAGATCGGGTTAGAACGGGTCGGGTCCGAAGCAGATAATTGGCAGGTTAATTCGGGTACGGATACATTTCAGGTCGGGTCCATTTCAGTTCGGGTTCATTTCAGGTCGGGTTCGTTTCAGGTCGGGTTCATTTCAGGTCGGGTCTATTTCAGGTCGGGTTCATTTCAGGTCGGGTTCATTTCAGGTCGGGTGCATTTCAGGTCGGGTGCATTTCAGGTCGGGTAATTTCAGGTCGGGTAGCTTCAGGTCGGGTAATTCAGGTCAGGGTATTTTTGTGATTGAAATTCGTATTCAATTTGAGTTCGGCCGTACAACCATATAAGTAGTTGATAGACTTTAGGTTGACCTTCGTCAATCGTCGTTAATTTTGAGTTAATTATTTAAAGTCATATCAAATTATAATTATAAAACATTAGAGTAATTAAAAAAAGAATCAAAATAGGTCGATTTGGACAGAAAATGGGTCAATTTGGATTACAAATAAAATTTCAGAGATTATAATGAACATTAATATCAAATTAAAATTATAAAACATTAGACAAATTAAAAAAAACAAGGAAAATGGGTATTTTGGAATAAAAATAAAGTTTTAGGGACTATAATGAACAAAAATATCAAATTAAAAGTATAAAAATTAGAGTAATGAAAAAAAAACAATAAGTATATGTCAATTTAGAATAAAAATAAAGTTTAGGGTTTAGGGTTTTGTGTTGAGCGTTCATGCATTAATATGTACACACGTATATAATTAATTACTTATATACAATATGGTTGGGTTTGAGTGTTTATGGTTTAGGGTTTGGGGTTTATGGTTTAGGGTTTAGGGTTTGAGGTTTGAGATTCATGTATTAATATGTACACATGTACATACTTACATACATTAGGGGTTGTGTTGTAGTGTATGTAGGTTAGGGTTTAGGGTTAGGGTTTATGGTTTAGGGTTTAGGGTTTGAGGTTTGAGATTAATGTATTAATGTGTACACATGTACATACTTACATACATTAGGGGTTGTGTTGTAGTGTATGTAGGTTTAGGGTTTGAGGTTTGAGATTCATGTATTAATATGTACACATGTACATACTTACATACATTAGGGGTTGTGTTGTAGTGTATGTAGGTTAGGGTTTAGGGTTTAGGGTTGATGGTTCAGGGTTTAGGGTTTAGGGTTTAGGGTTTAAGGTTTGGGGTTTAGGGTTTAGGGTTTAGGGTTTGAGGTTTGAGATTAATGTAGTAATGTGTACACATGTACATACTTACATACATTAGGGGTTGTGTTGTAGTGTATGTAGGTTAGGGTTTAGGGTTTAGTGTTTAGTGTTTAGGGTTTAGGGTTTAGGGTTTAGGGTTTATTAATATGTACATACTTAAAGGACTTGAATAAGAAACTTATATAATATAAAGGGCTTTATTTATAATTTACCCTAAATTGAAATTCAATTTGAAAATTGGCGGTTTGAAATCAAATTTTCCCGCCCATATATATTATAATTTAATATTATTTATTAATTATTGATATTAATAATTAATATTTATTATTGATATTAATCATATTATTGATTATTATAAATGGGTGGTAGGATAAGAGCCCAAAGGCCCAAGGCCCAAACTATTACCAATTATTATTAATTATTATATAAATTATAAGTTATAAATATATATACATTATAGGTTTTACTACCAAAGTCCAAGGCTCAAACTATTACTAATTATTATATAAATTATAAGTTATAAGTTTATATATATATATATATATATATATATATATATATATATATATTTATACAATATAGGTTTTAGGGCCCATCTAAAAAAATGGGTGGTGGGATAAGAGCCCAAAGGCCCAAGGCCCAATCTATTACTAATTATTATATAAATTATAAGTTATAAGTTTATATATATATATATATATATATATATATATATATTATTTATACAATATAGGTTTTAGGGCCCATCTAAAATAAATGGGTGGTGGAATAAGAGCCCAAAGGCCCAAAGCCCAATCTATTACTAATTATTATATAAATTATAAGTTATAAGTTTATATATATATATATATATATATATATATATATATATATATATATATATTATATTTATACAATATAGGTTTTAGTGCCCATCTAAAATAAATATGGGTGGTGGAATAAGAGCCCAAAGGCCCAAGGCCCAAACTATTACTAATTATTATATTATAAATATATTATATAAATTATAAGTTATAAGTTTATATATATATATATTATATTTATACAATATAGGTTTTAGGGCCCATCTAAAATAAATGGGTGGTGGGATAAGAGCCCAAAGGCCCAAGGCCCAAACTATTACTAAACCCTAAACCTTACAAACTAATCACTCGAACTAACCTTAGTTCATTATACTAACGTAAACCCTAAATGCATAAATACTTACATACTTTAGGGCTTAGGGTTTAGGGTAAGGATCTAAGGGTTTAGTGTTTAATGCTTATGGTTTAGGGTTTAGGGTTTAGGGTTTAGGGCTTAGGGTTAAGGTTCAAAACCCTAATGATAACCCTATACCCTAAACCTTAAGCACTAAATTGAAACTCATAAAATCAAAACCCTAAGTCACTTGTTATCGTAACATTAAACCCTAAGCACTATACCCTAGACCCTAAGCACTAAACCCTAGACCCCAACACTAAACCCTAAACCTTACAAACTAATCACTCGAACTAACCTTAGTTCATTACACTACAGTAAAACCTAAATGCATAAATACTTACATACTTTAGGGCTTAGGGTTTAGGGTTTAGGATCTAAGGGTTTAGTGATTAATGCTTAGGGTTTTATGGGTTAGGGATTAGGGTTTAGGGTTTCCAATTTTCTATATACATATATTGTAATATAAATTCTAAAATTAAAAAAAAACATGAAACCCTAATGATAACCCTATACCCTAAACCTTAAACCCTTAATTGAAACCCATAAAATCAAAACCCTATGTCACATGTTATCGTAACATTAAACCCTAAGCACAATACACTAGACCCTAACACTAACCCTAAACCTTACAAACTAATCACTCGAAGTACATTGCTTCATGAAACCCTAAACTATAAACCCTAATAATAACCCTAATGATAACCCTATACCCTAAACCCCAAGCATTATACCCTAACCATAAGTATTATACCCTAAACCCTAACACTAAACCATAAACATTAAAACTAAAGGATCGAAGTACATTGCTTCATGAAACCCTAAACCCTAAATCAAAACCCTACAAGTATTAAAACTAAAAATTAATTACTAAAACCTAAAACCCTTCAACCCTAAACATTTAAATTAAAACCCTAATTAAAAATCATAAACCCTAAACCACATTAACATTAAATGAAAAACCCAAAACCCTTAATTTATACCCTAAATTAACATATTAACCCTAAAAAAACTAAATAAAATATATTAGCCATAAACAAATCAGTAAACCCTTAATTTATACCCTAAATTAAAACCACAAACCCTAAATTAAAACCATAACCCTAAACTTTAAAAGTTAAAACTGAATTAAGGATGCAATTGAAAAATAATCAAAGCTTTAAGCTCAATTTCAAAACAAAAAGGACGAAATTGAAAGAAAGCAAAGAAGGAGTGCTTGCGGAGCAAAACCCGAATAACCCGTTTCAAAGTGCGCGGATCCTCTGACCCGGCTCGAGGCCTATAAATACACCCTCACCCCTCAGCCAAAATTGCTCCTTTCTCCCTACTGTTACTCTACCGAAATATCGTCTCAAATTCTCTCTCATCCACAAACACCAAAATCCCAGATCTTCCTCATTTCTTTCGATCAAAATCTTGTGTTCTTCCCAAGTTCTTCCCTGTTCTTCCAAAATTTCCTCCCAGATCTTCTATAAACACAAATTTCTTCCTTAAACCTGTTTTTCTTCGATCAAACCCCCTTCTTTTCTCAAGAACAACCTCGTGTTCTTGAGAATTTCTATCTTCAATCCTTCTAAACCCAAAACCCAAAATCATTTCTGTTTTACCCTAAACCCTAATTTATTCTTAACCCTAACCCTAGATCTGAAACCCTAACCCTAGATCTGAAACCCTAACCTCTTCACCCTTAATCCCAAAACCCTAACCCTAAATCTGAAACCCTAACATCTAAACCCTAACCCTAAACATCTAATCCCCAAACCCTAACCTCTAATCCCAACATCCTTTCGTATTCTCATCTTACCTCTTCAGATTCTGAGATATGTTCTTCTCTGTCTTTTCATTTTCCGAGAGTTGTTCTCTGCCTTTTCATTTTCCCAGATCTGTTCGTGTAAGTTATATATTCTCTTTCTTCTATTTATTTTTTTGTTTGATTTTCAGATTCTTACTATTTTCCTTTTTTTCTCAGAATCGTTTCTGGCTTCTGTCTGTCTGTTCCTGTTGCGTGCCGGTCTGTTCATCAAGCTGGAAGGTTGTATATCTCCTTTTGCATGTTTATTTCTGTTTGTTTATATGTATGATTATTTTTTGAGAACTGTTTTTGGATGTTATATTAGTTTGCATGTTATCTGAGATCTGTTTATTGTATGTTATCTGAGATCTGTTTATTGCATGTTATCTGAGATCTGTTTATTGCATGTTATCTGAGATCTGTTTATTGCATGTTATCTGAGATCTGTTTATTGCATGTTATCTGAGATCTGTATCATGTATGTTTCTGTCAGTTTGTATTTATGCATGTCAGTTTCTATGATTTTATTTTTATGCATGTATTTATATGTATGGTCCGAGTCTGTTTAATGTATCATGTATGTTTTTATGCATGTTTCTGTATTTATGTTTCTGTTTGTTTATATGTATGATTGTTTTCTGAGATCTATTTTTGGATATTATATCAGTTTGCATGTTATCTGAGATCTGTTTATTGCATGTTATATCTGTTTTCTGCATGTTATATCTTTATGCATGTATGTATATGTATGGTCCGAGTCTTTAGGGTTTCGTTGGTTTAACCTGAGTATATCGGCTGGACTACCTGACCTGCGGGGCTACTGGTGCCAAAGGGGGATTTATAAATTTTGTCCCTATGGATAGGTGTAACAACGCCACGTACAAGGGTTAAACTGAAACCATTAGAAATTTTATTCTTTGTTTATGGATGTCTGTATATATGATTTTGTATTTTTTTTTATTTTTGGTTCTTTGATTTGCACTTTTTCAGTTTTGTGACAGCTATGAATTCTTTCTCTTATGAGTTGGACTTTCCTGGAGAAAGAAATCTAAATGACCAAATTATATTGTCTCAAGGTAATTTATTAATCCTTGTTCATTATGATTTTTTTTTAACTTATATTTTGTATATTTCTAACTCTTTTTTTTGTATGTTTTTGCTAGAAGAGGATGCAAATGATCAACTGTCTGAGACAGTTCGTACCTCCAAGAGGAAGTCTGTAGCTTCAGCTGGAGGGGACATTGGGAGAAGGACATCCCCTGTTTGGGATCATTACACATTCATCAAGCTTCCATAAGGGCTTTTTGCAGAATGTAAGTACTGCAAAAAGAAAAGGTATAAAGCTGACTCTTATATTGGTACTTCTAATCCTAAAAGACATACTGAAAAATGTGATGCTTATAAGGAGTTTCTTGCTACTAATCCCAATAGTAGTTCAGAAGCTGCTTTTGATCAGAAAAGATATTGTGAGTTGTTTGCTGAAGCAATTCTTTGTCATGGTTATGCTTTGAGTGTTGTTGAGCATGATAAGCTTAAGGTTTTGCATAAATATTTAAATCCTAATGTGAAAGATATTTCAAGATACTCTATTACTAAGGCTTGCATGTTAAAGCATGAGATGCATAAGAAATTGCTTTTTGATTCAATGCAATCTGTTGTGAGTCGTATCTGTTTTACATGTGATGGCTGGTCTGCTTGCACTTCACATTCTTACTTTGCACTGACTGCACATTATGTTGATAATAACTGGAAACTTCAGTCTAAGATTTTAAACTTTCGTCGTTTCCCCCCTCCCCATGATGGTGAGTCTATTTATAAGTTTGTTAAAAATATGTTAACTGAGTGGGGTCTTGAGAAGAGAGCTTTTACAATGACTCTTGATAATGCTTCTGCAAATGAAAGAATGGTGAGGCGTCTGAAAGATGATTTGCATGCAATTTCTCCTCTGCCATGCAATGGTAAGTTTTTTCATATAAGGTGTGCTGCCCATATCCTGAACTTGATAGTTCAAAGGGGCTTGAAGGTAATCGACTCATTTGTTGTTAAATTGCGTGAGATTGTTAAGTTTATAGATTCTTCTGATTCTAGACTTTGTTCCTTTGATTCTGCTATTAATGACTGTGGTTCTGATTTTTCTGGTAAGTTGGTCTTGGATGTTCCTACTCGATGGAACTCTACTTACCTGATGCTTCGTAGGGCACTAGAAGCTAAACATGCTATTAACTTGTTTGTTAATAGGGAAAATGGTTTGGATGTAATCTCTGATGTTGAGTGGGAAACTGCTCAATTAATTTGTGATTTCCTTGAGCCCTTCTTTGAAATTTCAACTCTGTTCTCAGGATCCAAGTATCCTACTGCTAATTTGTACTTGGCTAATGTTGTTGCCATTGAGAAACTTTTATGTGATGCTCACAATGATCCATGTGAGGGCATCTCTGCAATGGCTGGTCATATGCTTGAATTGTATGAGAAATACTGGTCTGATCATTCAACTATTCTGTCTTTTGCTGTTTTACTTGATCCTCGGTATAAGTTACAACTTCTGAAGGAGTTGTATGGTGTCCTCTATGTTGAGGATGAGGTTGAAAGGAGGGTAAGTGTTGTTTATAATGAGTTTGTGAGTATGTATATTTATTATTCAAGATCTGCACGTACTTCTTCTAATAATTCTTCTGTCCAAAGTAACTCTACTCATAGTTCAAGTCAGTCAAGTTCTGGTCGCCCTAGGACCTTCAAAAAATCTAATCTCTTTCAGGTCAGTTTATCTTTTTGCTTCTGTTTTTATAGTTAATTTTTTTCATTTACAGTTTACTAATTTTTTTTATTTAATGCAGAACTTTGATGCCAATTTGGCAGCTTCTAGGAGTGGTAAGTCCGATGTTGACTCCTACATTTCTTTGCCCCTTCTCCCTCGCACATCAGATGCTGAGTTCGATATTTTAGAGTATTGGAAAACACAATCTGTGTCTTTTCCAATACTTTCACTCATGGCTAGAGATGTGTTAGCCATTCCAATCACCTCTGTAGCTTCTGAATCCTCATTTAGTATGGGAGGTCGAATATTGAACAAGTTGAGGGCTAGGCTTTTGCCTAAAAATGTAGAAGTATTTGTAACAACCAGAAATTGGTTGTATGGTTTTGAGCCTGAGGAAAGGGATGAAGAATTTCTTGCTGTTGGGAAGGATGCCTCAGTCTCTGATGTGTCTGTTGAAGATCCACTTCAAGGTTAAGGTATAATCTTTTTTCTGTTTTTTCAATTCTTGTTTTATTTTTATATTCAGTTACTGATTTTGTTTTGTTTTGCAGGAAGCACTTCAATGTAGAAGTATCTGATGTGTATGTTGCATCTGATGTTAAGTGAGGTATAATCCTTCTTGTTAAGTGAGGTATAATCCTTCTCGATTAAGTGAGGTATAATCATTCTCGATTAAGTGAGGTATAATCCCTTAACTGTGTTTCTTTAAATTCTTGTTTTATTGGACTGTTTCTTTAATTTGACTTAGTGATTCTGTTTCTTTAATTTGACTTGGTGATTCTTGTTAAGTGAGGTATAATCCTTCTCCCTTAACTGTTTCTTCAATTTGACTTGGTGATTCTATTTCTTTAATTTGACTTAGTTATTCTGTTTCTTTAATTTGACTTAGTGATTCTGTTTCTTTAATTTGACTTAGTGATTTTGTTTCTTTAATTTGACTTAGTGATTCTTGTTAAGTGATGTATAATCCTTCTCCCTTGATTGTTTCTTTAATTTGACTTAGTGATTCTGTTTCTTTAATTTGACTTAGTGATTCTTGTTAAGTGAGGTATAATCCTTTGATTGTTTCTTTAATTGTCTAACTGATTCTGTTTTTTTTCTTGCTTCTTAGCTGAATGCTGCTGCTGTTTGTGAGTTGGTGATGCTGTTTGCTGCTGCTGTTAATGGCTTGGTGTTGCTGCTGGTTACTGGTAGCTTGCTTTTCCTCTCTTATCTTAGTGTTGCCCATAATTATGTTGGTTTCTTACCAGTTACCCATAATTAGTTGTTGGTAGCATTTAGATGAGATAGCCCGATGAAGAATTATCTGGTAGCAAAGTGCTTTTAGCTTTGCTATAAGATCTGAGGGCTAATTTTATTACAAACTTGTATTTTGTGACATTCAGTTTGTAAAATTATAAGTGTAAATTTTTATCTTGTATTTTTTTTACATTCTGTATTGATATTTTTTTAAGTAATAAAGTATTGATAATCTGAAATTCGAGTTATTTTTATTTTATATCTGTTAATTTATTTACTTAAGTGTATGAATTTTATTTTATATCTTAACTTAATTCTACATTTTGTAACTTAAGACAACAATTACTTAATTTGTTCTAATTAAGTAAATTCATATACTTTATAATTTTATCAATTTTGAACTGCAAAAGTTGTAGGATGACTTACAATTTTTATAACTTGAATCTGTTAAGTATAAAATGTTAAAGTTGTAGACTTTCAATTTTTTTATAATTTCTAAATTTACTTAATCATTTTTCAATTATAAATGTTATACATAAGTATAAAAAAACTTGTAAATTTTAGACTGTTAAGTATAACTTATAAAATTTTATCATTTTTCAATTATATTTGTTAAGTATAACTTGAATCTGTTAACTGTTAAGTATAAAAAAATAAAATTGTAGACTTATAAAATTTTAGACTTGTAAATTTTTGAACTACAAATGTTATACATATATATGTTATAACTTTAGTAAATTTTATGAACTACAAATAAGTTTACAATTGTTATTTAATTTTTTATAATTTGTAAATTTACAATTTTATTCAAGTTATCAATTATCAATTACTTATTTTCATAAATTATCAATTAAAAACAACTCTTCATTTAATTTTTTATTTTCATAAATTATCAATTACTTATTCTTTTTTCAAACTTTAGTACTTAATATATATATATATGTATGCGCGCATATACATCACCTATATCAATATATGTAAGTGTATATGTATATACATTATATATGTATATGATATATCAACTTTTATAAATTTTTTAATTCATCATGTCATAGGTTTCGGGTTAATTTCAGCTCAGGTCAAGAACATGTCGGGTCACTTAACAGGTCGGGTTTAAAAGCAGGTCGGGTCCATTTCAGGTCGGGTCCATTTCAGGTCGGGTCCATTTTCAGGTCGGGTCCATTTCAGGTCGGGTAAAATCGGATATCGGGTCAATTCAGTCGGGTAATTTCGGTTATTTGCCAGGTCGGCTTCGGGTTCGGGTTCTTTTCAGTCGGACGCAGGTCGGGTTTCAGGTCCAAATTAACAGGTCCAATTCAGGTTCGGGTCGTTTTCAGTCGGACGCAGATCGGGTTCGGTTGCTACAGTAACATGTCAAATTCGGGTTCGGATCAACAACAGTCGGTTGCAGATCAGGTTCGGGTCAACAAAAACTCGGATCATATCAGGTTCTGACTCGGGCAGGTTTCAGTCAGGTTACCAGGTTCTGACTTGTTTTTACATCCCTAACAGTAACACCATGCACCGAAGCCGACTCAACAACAACAAAACACACACACACAATTGACAATCACGATATATCTGAACTTAAAGTCTTCCTAAGAATCTTGAACACCACTTTGAATCGACGACATACAGTCAAAGACCAAAAGCCTCAAAAATACAAATCTTAGAACACGACAACAACGACAATGCAAAATTCCCCTACTATTAACTTAGTACTACCCAATTCAAAACAACATTTGTAACCATAGTTCACAAATAAACTCCAAGAGTTCCTACAATTAAAAACGAAACATGAGCAGCAAATTAGTCTATCTCCGCAAGGGCCATCAATGTCAGTAGTAAAGCACCTAATCTGCCTATTGCGCCACCCCAATAATCAACCTACCTAACACCACCAAAGCCAATTCAATAATCAATAAACTAGCTGACAATCACAACCTTTACGAACTTAAACCAACATACTTGCCTTATTATTTTCTCACTAAGTTTAGCTTGTATTTAACACTTTTTTATGAATTTTAGGTTTAGTCATTAGAGAGGGAATGTCAAAGTGATGCACAGCCAGGAAAAGAGTTAGTTTTTTTCTCTATGACACTTACTATGCCATTGACCATATTTTCATTGAAATGAGACTGTCAGATGTGCCACGTGGCAGGATCCGGTTGACCAAAGGTTTTTTTAACGGTTGAGGGAGAACATTTAAGAAATTAGCATAAATGATCTAAATTGTTAATGATAAAGTATAATGATGTAATTTTGTGAATTTAAAGAAATGAGACATATGAAAGTTGATGCTAAGTTCAATGACCTAACATGTAAATTACCTTGTAGAATGCATTAAATTACTCAAAGATATGGTAGCGTAGAGAGCTATTTCAAATATCAAAGAGAAAAACAAAAGAGCTATTTAACCTCCTTGGAGAAAAAAGAAGAAGATGAAATCCATTAAAGATTCTTTAGTAATTTTGGTTGAAAGAGCTTGTGGTATATATACATGCCTAAAAGAGGTCTAGCTTGTGACCATACAGACTTCTGAAAAGAGGTAAATAACACAGTGTCATTACTATCATCATTATTATTTAATTTGATATTTCTTACCAAACCCTGATTTTCTATCCAGGATGGTGCTCATTACATGATTTACACACCATCTGATCCGCTACTATTCATTGTCGTCAAGGTAACTATACAAGTATCTTTGAAAGAATTACTATTTCAGACTTGAATGTGGTCAGAGTTTCAATCTTTTTATTGACTTGTATGTTCATGTGTTTAAAGACTGTATTTAAATTCATGTCTACAAGCAATAGATTGAGAAAGAATGAGTATGAAGGTTGTTATGAAATGGGATGCTGATGAAGCTTGCTTTGGTTTCTGCAGGATCAGAATGGAATTCTGCAAATTGCTGATGATGTATGTAACTAATTTTTACATTTTTCAAGAGAAATTATTCAAGTTTGTACTTCCAATACTTTGTCCTCTATTCCTTTAGACTTTAGCAGGGCAATAATTAGTCTAATGTGTTCGTGTTCATGTTCTGCCGGTAAGATTAAATACACAAAAGTTACATCTGCCCACTTATGAATGTCAGTATGGGAAGATGTTGCATGAAAGAAAAAATGACTTATGTGTGTGTTAGTGTGTGCGCCGTGTTAAGCTGTAAATGAAAAGCTGTTGCTTTTCTGTTAAGATGAAAATAGAAAGCTGTTAGGGTTGTTAGTTGGTTAGTTTGCCAGCTAGGGTTTCATGTAAGTGTATATAACAATTTCTTTCAATAGATTTCTTCTTCTTTTTTGTTTCTTAACATGGTATCAATCGCCGGGAAGTTCTGGTTTTTTGATTCCGCATAATTGTTTCTTGGCTGCTTTCTTCTGTTGTCTTTCTGTGTCGTCTCAAATGGCCAACTCAGGTAGCTCCTCCGTTCTTGCTTTTGATGTGTCAGGTGCATCATCCGGCTCCGGCAAAACCTTCACCAACAAAAGAATTAGCGTGATTCTTGACGAAACAAATTTCCTTCTCTGGAAACAACAAGTGTTGCTCGCCGTTCGCAACCACCGTCTTGAAAAATTGTTGACTGGTGCGTTGAAGGCTCCTCCAGCTGAAATCACTAATGAGCAAGGAGAAAAAGTTGAGAATGAAGCGTACGATATTTTTGTTGCGCAAGATAGTGCTCTTGCATCTTGGATATTGTCTACGATAAGCTCTCATTTGTTATCTGAGTTTGTTGGAGCGGAGACGACGGCTGAAGTCTGGAAGACGGTGGTCACGTACTTTTCCAGTCGATCAACAACCACTGCTATGAGTTTGCACTACAAACTTCGATCCATTAACAAAGGTGATCTTAGCATGAGGGCTTATATTGCTCGGATCAAAGAAGTCTGCAATATGTTAGCCTCTTGTGGCAGTCCTATCTCTGATCTTGAAAAGGTGGCCTCCATTCTCAAGGGTCTTTCGGCGGAGTATCAACCTTTTGTTGCTGTAATAACAGCAAGTCAATCTCCTTTCACGCTTGATGCAGCAATCTCAGTCTTGATGGATGCTGAGACACAACTTCTCAATTTTAATCAATTTTCATATATTACTCCTTCTGCAAATGTAGCTCATGTTACAACCTCTAATCAAGATGATTCTCATGCAAATAGTCGAGCACCTTACAGGCCTTATCGTGCTTCGATGAGTCAACAGGGACGTGGTCGTATGAACTACAAGTCCAACATGAAGCCTCAGTGCCAGCTTTGTGGAAAACTTGGGCATCTCGTGGATAGGTGTTGGCACAGGTTCGATGAGAACTTTCCTGGTGTTACTGCTCGTAGTTCTGATCATGGTACACAGGATGAAGCTAATGCTCGTGCCAATGTTGCCACTCTTGATGAAACTCAGTGGTTCGTTGATTCGGGGGCTTCCCATCATGTAACCGCTGATGCAGAAAATGTAGGCACCAGCTCAGCGTATACTGGACCTGGTAAGTTGCTTGTTGGTAATGGTTCAACTCTCCCTATTTCTAATGTTGGCAATTCTTTAATTACTTCATCCTCACGATCTTTGTCTTTAAAGAATGTTCTACATGTGCCAAGGGTTACTAAAAATCTAGTTTCTGTGTCCAAGCTTGCTAGTGATAATAACGTTTTCTTGGAGTTCCATGCTCGATCGTGTTTGGTTCGAGATGAAGACACAAAGGAGGTGCTTCTTCAGGGTGATGAAGTTGGGGGTCTGTATCGTTTCAGTTCTGCTCCAGTTGCTCATGTAGCTGAGGTCTCAAGATCATCTAGTATAGTTGACAATTTCATTCTTTGGCATTGCAAGCTTGGTCATCCAGCCATAGATACTCTAAAAGCAGTTTGTAATGAGTGTAATGTACCTATTCATGGTACTATCAATAAAAATTTACCTTTGTGTGTTGCTTGTCAAATGGGCAAAAGCCATTGTCTTCCTTTTCCTACTTCCACTACGACATATAGTGTTTCTTTTGAGTTAGTATTCACTGACTTATGGGGACCTGCTCAAGTTTCGAGTCAAGGTTTTGTGTATTATGTTTCATTTGTAGATGCGTATTCCAGGCACTGCTGGGTTTATTTGTTGAAGGCTAAGTCTCAAGCTGTTGTGGCGTTTCAGTCGTTTCAGAGGATGGTGAAGACTCAGTTTGACAAGGACATCAAGGCAATGCAGAGTGATTGGGGAGGTGAATTTTGCAATCTCTCTTCTTTGTTGGTACAACAAGGTGTTATTCACAGAGTTACATGTCCCTACACATCCCAACAGAATGGGGTTGTCGAACGGAAACACAGGCATATACTCGAGCTAGCATTAACTCTATTGGCCCAAGCCTCTCTTCCATTGCGGTTCTGGTCTTATGAAGTGGTCACAGCCGTGTTTCTTATAAATCGATTGCCTACTAAGGTGTTGGAGGGATCTTCACCATTTGAGAGGCTGCATGACACCAAGCCTAGGTATGATATGATGCGTGTATTTGGTTGCAGATGTTTTCCTCACTTACGCCCCTTTAATGTGCATAAACTCGATTTTCGATCTCGTCCTTTCACCTTTCTAAGGTATAGTCCCATGCACAAAGGCTATCAATGTCTTGACTCTCAAGGCAGGGTGTTTGTTTCTCGAAGTGTGGTGTTTGATGAATCTGTCTTTCCTTTTGCAACTCAATCTGTTAATAGCTCTAATGTTTCAACTCAGCCTTCTTTTGGGGATAGGTCAATTCCAATAGTTCCAGGGGCTAGTCATCTTATCAAAAATCTATCAACATCTGTTCGTGTGTCTTGTGATTCATCACCTGCCTCTGTGGATGCTCAGCCTACTGTTCAGTCTCAAGGTTGTGATCGTGAGTCTTCTCCTATGATGGATGGTCTTCATTCTAGTGGATCAACACATGGTTCTTTCCCTCTTATTTCTCAGGCTTGTGCTGATGCTGGCACTAGGTGTGTTCCTCCAATTGTACGAGAGGATTCTATTGTTCCAAATGATATTTCCTTTTCCATGGTTCCACCTCCAGCATTACCTTATTCAATTTCTCCACATTCCTCACCAGTGCATGTTCAGAATGGTGGTGCTTGTATGTCCTGTGAGCCTCCTGTTAATAATGATCTTCTTCTTGAACCTCTGGATGGCATCTTTGTACATGCTTATGTGTCTGATGATCTACCTAGTGATCAAACACTGTCTGTTGATCCTCCCAATTTGCATCCAATGACAACACGTAGTAAAGAAGGCGTGTTCAAGCCTAAAGTCTTTGTAGCTACGCTCGATGATGATGTCCCGTCCTCCATTCAACAAGCCCTTGATCATCCCAAGTGGAAGGAGGCAGTTCTTGCTGAATATGAAGCTCTTGAAAAGAATGGAACTTGGAAGCTTGTTCCAATGCCCACGGGTCGCACGATTGTTGGCTGTAAGTGGATATTTCGCATTAAAAAGAATGCTGATGGCTCTATTGCTCGATACAAAGCCAGACTAGTAGCGAAAGGCTTTAATCAGATTCCTGGACATGATTTCCATGACACCTTCAGTCCATTCATTAAGCCTGCTACAGTCAATGTTATTCTAGCATTATTTGTGTCACGGAATTGGCCTCTCCGGCAGGTGGACATCAACAACGCTTTTCTCAATGGTGAGTTGCGTGAAGATGTGTATATGTGCCAACCTCCTGGGTTCGAGACAGTGGCTACTGATGGTGCTCCAATGGTTTGTAAGCTTGAGCGTGCTTTGTATGGTTTAAGGCAGGCACTAAGGAGCTGGTACACTAAGCTTAAGGATTTTCTGCTCACAATTGGGTTTAGGAGATCTAATGCTGACTCGTCTCTCTTCATTCATGATAATTCTGGAGAGTTTACATATGTCCTGGTGTACGTGGATGACATAATTGTCACAAGAGGTTCTGAGTCGTTTGTTTCCACTGTCATTACTCAACTTGGCAATGAATTTTCACTGAAGGACTTGGACAAACTCAATTATTTTCTTGGTGTTGAAGTGCAGCGCTCCAATGGTTGTCTTTTCTTAAGTCAGCGCAAATATATTCAAGAGTTGATTGCATGTACAAATATGGATAAAGCCAATTCAACGTCTACTCTGATGCTTCCTTCAGTAAAGCTTAGTGAGAATGCAGGGAGTCCTATTGCAGACGTCACTGGTTACAGGAGCATCGTGGGTGCCTTGCTGTGTCAATGCCATACGAGACCAGACGTGATGTACAGTGTTCATCGAGTTGCCCAGTACATGCATCATCCTTGTGAAGAACATCTTGCAGCGGTCAAGCGTATTCTTCGATACCTAAATGGCACTCTTCATTATGGTCTTGTGTTCCGGCCTTCTGAAGTTGATGCTAGTCTTGTGGCTTTCTCAGATGCAGACTGGGGAAGCAGTCCAGATGACAGACGTTCCACTTCCGGTTACTGTGCTTATCTGGGGAATAACATTCTCACATGGAGCTCTAGGAAGCAAAAAGGGGTGCCCAGGTCCACCATGGAAGCTGAGTATAGAAGCATTGCAGATGCTGTGTCCGAGATAACATGGTTGCGTTCATTACTTACAGACATGGGAATCAAACAAAAAGATATCACTATGGTGTGGAGCGATAGTACCAGTGCAATATCCCTCAGCATGAATCCTGTGTTTCACTCTCAATCCAAACACGTTGATCTTGATGTTCATTTTGTTCGGGAGAAGATTGCTGACAATTCTCTGCGTGTCAACTATGTCCCAGCTTCACACCAGACGACTGATGGCTTCACCAAGGCTCTGACCTGCTCATACTTCGATTTGTTTCGGCAACGCCTCAATGTTGTCACTTTCAGTCAAATTTGTGGGAGAACGAAAAGAGTAGGGGAAATGTTAAGCTGTAAATGAAAAGTTGTTGCTTTTCTATTAAGATGAAAATAGAAAGCTGTTAGGGTTGTTAGTTGGTTAGTTTGCCAACTATGTAACACCCCAATTTTGGGCTTGGAAGTTAAGGGTCTGAACCGGACCGGTATGATTTTCGGTTCGAATATAAAAGGTGGTTTTAGGGAAAGCCTAGTTCGGGATGCTTTAAAAATATGGAAAAATATCTAAAAATCCTCTTTTAATATATATATATATATATATATATATATATATATATATATAAGAGTGGTGAAATCAATTTTACAAAATAAGGTTTGGAAGTGCGACATTTTGAAATAGTGACTAAAACGCAATTTTTGAAAAGTTCAGTGGTGACTGTTTTGTAAGGATTGAAACTTTGATTCTTTAAGGAGATAATTTACCCAAGAAAGGATTTCTCCAGATTTTTATTAGATTTTAATGATTTAATTAATGTTTAATTAATTAAAGGAAAAGTGGGAAACCATATTTTAGCTTTTCATAACTAACTTTCTTAAAAAACTTTCTCATCTCATTTTCTCTCAAAATTCCCTCAGCCAAACACATTTCTACAGCAACATTTCTTTTGATTTTCACACCAAATGATGAGGTTTCAATCATCAATTGATTCCTAATCCTTTCTACATCAAATTCTATTGTTTTGCTTATTGGATTTTCAAGAAAATTGGCTCTAATCAAGGAGAAATCTACATTTAGAGGTAAAGATGTTCTTCTCCTCTAAATACTCAGTTCTTTACTGAAATTCCCAAGTTATCAATCCTTAAATTAAGTTTTATGAAAGGTTTTAATGTTGTGATCTTGATTTTGGCTTAAAACTCAAGATTTGGAACAAATCTTGAAGAAATTCATGGTGATTGTTTGGGATCTGTTTTGAGATGGCTTTTTAATGTATTTTGGATGTTTAATGATGTGTAATTGAGGTTTAATCAATGCAATCCCGAATAGGTTGATTTTCCTAAGTTTTTGCTTGTGAAAATGGTGGTTTTTGGGGTGATCTTGGTGTTCTGTTATAGCTGGAGGTATAAGGACGAGTTTAGGTTCTTTTTGGATGTTAATTGATGTTTAGGAATGTTTAGAAGTGATGGATCTTGGTTGGGTAATGTTGAGGAAGTGTTTGGAGGTGATTTCGGTTGTGTTTGGTAGCCGAAATGTTAGTTTTGGTGAGAGCGGCGAGTTTAGGTGTAATGGCTGAAGATTTTAATGCATGATGATGCATTAATCCTATGGTTTGATGTGTTTAATACAGGGGAGACATCTTCGGATTCTTGTGGTGTTGATCCGAAGGCTTGAACGGTGTTTCGGCAAGCTTGCGAAACGGAATTGGTGAGTGAAGTTGGGATTTCCAGCTTTGTAATGAATGTTTGAAGGTGTGGAAGCTTAGTTTAAGTCTAATCAACTTAACTAAGCTCAAGAGTAAGTTTTCGGGAAAACTCTCTCTCTTGGATGAACCATGAGATGGTTGGATGCATTGTAATTAATTTGCATGTTTAAATTCTGTTTTGAAAGCATGTTTTAGCATGATTAATGCTAGTTCCGAAAGCCATGTGTTGAAGGATGCTCAAGGTAAGAGATCCTTGGTTTGATATTAGTAAATGTGGTTTTGATGCATAGTGATGCATGATGGTTTAATGGCTTTGATTAATGCTTTAAAACAGTGGATTATTGATGATAAATGATGTATATTGGCAAGTGATGTGTGGTTTTAAAGTACTTGAATCGGATATAGTTAGCCGGCTATAGGATTGGGTGCACCATGAATAAAGTCGCCTTGGATGTTGAGGGGTTGTAATTGTACCGTAAACTCCATCCAAGTACACTAACGAGATGGTTAAGATCACAATGGTGGTTAAAAGTCCATGTGTGGATCTTGTGTTGCGTGTCCCGTGATCTCGTTAGTGATGTTATACAACTACCGATGAGTGATGTGGAGGGGTTGTAATTGTACCGTTAAACTCCATCACGGGTGTTGAGGGGTTGTGATTGTACCGGTAAACTCCACCTTGTGTGTTCGGTAGTGTGTATGAAGCGTAAGGGACAACGCTTGTAATCTGCGTATCCGATTGTGTTTTGTGTTGTAAACGGTTATGGATTATCACTTGAAAGCCAATATGACATGTTGTACTAATGAAGCATGAGATGCTTGTTTAAGAATGCAAGGTTGCATGAATAATGATGTTTATGTGTTAAAAGGCTTTGTGAAAAGTGTTTTATAAAATGCATTATTGTGTTGTTTCTTTAGAGCATGCCTCACTAAGCATTTGTGCTTACGCTCTCTATCTTGAACCAATAATGCAGATAATTGAGGTGTTTGAGGGCAGCAAGGAGGCTAAGAATCCAAGGGAAAGCTAAGCTCATGTATGGTGACTTTTTAACAACATTATTAGTTTTTGATATTTGGCAATGGGAACCTAGGATGTGTTTTGGGAGATGTTTTGGACTCCCTAGTTGTGGCATGATGCCTTAAATGATTTGGATATGTAAATGGCCATTTTGGTGCTTGCTTTGATGCTTTGATGGTTGTTTGGCTTTGGATATTAGGATGTATGCCTATAGAGTTGTAGATTTTCCTAATTGATGCCATGAATGTGTTTTGATGTTGCAAACATGTACCTTATATGCATGATGACTTGTTGGCATGATTAGGAAGTCATTAGGATGTGTATGAGTGGTTAAATGTATGTTAAACCAACAAATTCTGCACTTTCTGGGTAATCTGTATCGGAATGGGCACTAGCATTTCGAAACGGGGACCTGTAATGGCCTTTGTGTATCGAAACGGGTAGAGGTCGTTCCGAAACGTTTTGGCCACTACCAGGTCCTGTTTCGATACAGGTCTCGAAACGAACCCGTGTTTCGGAATGTTCAACCCTGTTCCGAAACAGATGACCGTTGGGCACTGATTTGAATGGTTTTGTGGTTTGCAAGCTTTACGTTTTAGTCCTAAAAATCGTTTTTGCAGTTGCAAGAGTTTGAGATGTCCGTTTAAGGTGAAATTTGACAGGGAAGCATGTAATATGATTAACTTGACATTGGTAACTTAAAAATCAGCTAAGTCCTCCATCTTTCTAGAAATTACAATTTGGTCCCTAACTTTCGAATGTTGTGCAATTGAGTCCCTTATTGCTTTACGACTGTTGTGCTTTTCAAGTATGTGTTTTTCAAGGGTACGCTTAAGGTTAATGTGCATCTAGACAAGACTAAGAAGGAAAAAAAGGGTCGTTAATCAAGGTTGACTTTTAGGTTGACTTTGGTTTTCCCTGTGTAATCTTCGTAGTTCGGGTCAACCGTCTAGGCCGGGCTAAGGGGGTTACATTTGGTGGTATCAGAGCTGAGTTCTCAAGTAAACGGGAATGGTTATGTGGGTGATGTATGTATGATTGCATGATGTGCCTTTTTGAATGAAAGTATGATGTGTGAATTGTAAGTATGTTGCAATTGTGATGTTATGTTGTGCTGAAGCATGTTAGAGGGACCCATTGCCATATAAAAACTAATGAAATGAATTGTTTTTGAAAAATGAGCTTGAGTGCTTGGATTACTTACCTTGTTGAGCCTAATTATGTTTCTTGCATTTGTGTTAGTGCATTGTTTTAGTTAATGGGACCTCGTAGAGAGACGAGAATTAATACGCGAGCTATGGCTCAGAACGAGAATGAGAACAATGATGATAATGTTGTGGATATACCTCCTCCTCCTGGTGGTGGACCGCCCGGTGGTGGTGGTGCTGGAGGTGATGGAGCTGGTGTTGGTGCTGGTGCTGGGGTCGCTGGACCTGAAGCTGGGCAGGGGCAAGCTGCTCCCGACATGACAATTTTGATACAGGAAATTGCTAGAGCCTTTCAGGCGGCATTAGCTGGAGCTCACGGAGCTGGGCATCAGGGTGATGCCAATGCGAGATTACCTTTGGAACGTTTGCGCAATCTGGGAGGGACTGAGTTCAGAGGTTTGTCTGCTGAGGGTTCCGAATCTTGGTTGGAAAGTACCAAGAGGATATTAGGACAAATAAATTGCAATGATGTGCAGAAGTTAGGATGTGTGGTATCGTTGTTACATGATGATACATATACCTGGTGGACGACCACTGTCTCCGGAATGGAGGAAGTTGATGTGACTTGGACGTTCTTTCTGAACGCGTTCAAGCGGAAGTATCTAGGTGTGCGATACCTGGATGAAAAGAAAAGAGAATTCATGTCTCTTACACAGGAAGCATGATAGTGGCTGAGTACGAGATCCAGTTTGTACGTCTCAGTCAGTACGCACCTGAGCTTATCCCTGATGAGCGGGAAAGGTGTGAACGTTTCAGATATGGTTTGGTGACGGACGTAAAGACCTTCATACTTTCAGCTGAGTACACGGATTTTGATGTGCTGGTGAGTAGAGCAAAGGACATTGAGCAGAACCTGGGTTTGTCTTCCAGGAGTGCTGGTTCTGGCTCGGGCAAGAGAGCTGCTGAGTATAGTTCCGGTGGTGGACGGAACAAGAGAGGACGAGATAGGAGGTATCAGTCTTCTGTCAGGCATGGTAGTGGAGGGTATGGTGCGCATGTTCAGGGAGACAGGGCGAGAGCTGATCAGAACACGTGTTGGGCGTGTGGATCGCGTGGTCATTTGAGGCGTGATTGTCCTCGGGCAGCGAGAAAGGTGCAAGCTCCTATGGCAGTGACCGGTAATTCGTGCTGGAATTGTGGTTCGGTAGACCACATGAGGAGGGAGTGTCCTTTGTTGGCCGGCGGTGGTCAAGGACGTGCTCCTGGTGTTGTTGCACCACAGAGAGGTCGTGGGCGCGGCCGTGGTAACTTCCAGCGCAGAGACGATGGTGGAAGGAATGTGGCTCATGTGGTGGCTGTCCAACCTGAGGGTGGAGGCCAGGCTCGAGTGTATGCTCAGTGAGAGGGGAGGAATGACACGGATGTGACCGCAGGTACCTTCACTTTGCAATCCTTGTCATTACTTTCCTTGATTGATTCTGGATCTACACACTCATACATATTGCATGAACATGCTCAATTGCTTGGTTTGCCTGTTGAGTCTTTGGATGTTGGTATACGTGTAACTAGTTCCTTTGGTGATACCGTTGTGACACGGAAGTTGTATAGAAGATGTCCCTTGGTTGTGCAAAATCATGTTTTTCATGTTGATCTCATGGAATTGTCATTCTATGGTTTTGATGTAATCCTTGGTATGGATTGGCTTGTTGAACATCGAGTTGTGGTGGATTTTGAGAACAAGCGAGTTTCGTTGAAGCTTGCGGATGATTATGAGGTAGTGGTGGTTGGTGAGAATGTCAAGTTTCTTGCCAATGTGGTGTCTTCTTTGGAAGCGAGCCGAATGCTGAGGCAAGGTTGTGAAGCCTACCTAGCCTTTGTGATGAATCCTAGCTCAAAGGAGTTGCGAGTTCAAGATATCAGGATTGTGCGAGAGTTTCTTGGTGTGTTTCTGGAGGAGTTGCCTGGGTTGCCTCCTAACCGAGAAGTAGAGTTTGAGATTGAGCTGTATGAAAACACAACTCCAGTGTCCATTACTCCTTATCGAATGGCACCTAAAGAGTTGAAGGAGCTGAAGACGCAACTTCAGGAGTTGCTTGATCGTGGTTTCATTCGGCCGAGTGTGTCACCTTGGGGTGCACCGGTCTTGTTTGTGAAGAAAAAGGATGTCACTATGAGAATGTGCATCGATTATCGTCAGCTGAACAAGTTGACTATCAAGAATCGATATCCATTGCCGAGGATTGATGATCTTTTTTATCAATTTCGGGGAGCGTCTGTGTTCTCTAAGATTGACTTAAGGTCAGGTTATTACCAGTTGAAGGTGAAGGATGTGGATGTGCCAAAGACAGCCTTCAGAACGAGGTATGGGCATTATGAGTTCCTTGTGATGCCGTTTGGTTTGACGAATGCTCCTATAGCTTTTATGGACATGATGAATAGAGTGTTCCATGAATATTTGGACAAGTTTGTTGTGGTGTTCATTGATGATATCCTGGTGTACTCTCGTACTGAGGAGGAGCATGAGGGGCATTTAAGGATTGTGTTGCAGGCTTTGTTGGAGAATCAGCTTTATGCTAAGCTAAGAAAGTGTGAGTTCTGGCTCAAGGAAGTTGTGTTCCTTGGTCATGTGGTTTCTGCTAAGGGGATTCGTGTTGATCCTCAGAAGATTGAGGCAGTGATGAATTGGAAGCCTCCTAAGTCTGTTCATGAAGTCCGTAGTTTCCTTGGTTTGGCGGGATACTATCGGAGGTTCGTGGATGGATTTTCAAATATTGCTGCACCTTTGACGAAGTTGTTGCAGAAGGATGTCAAGTATGAGTGGACGGAAGCGAGACAGCAGGCTTTTGAGAAGCTGAAGGCAGCTTTGACGCAAGCTCCTATTTTGGTTCAACCTGAATCAGGAAAAGAGTTTGTGGTGTACATTGACGCATCCTACGTTGGTTTGGGTTGTGTGTTGATGCGAGAGGGAAAGGTGGTGGCTTATGCATCGCGCCAGTTGAAGGTGCATGAGCGCAATTATCCTACGCATGACATTGAGTTAGCTGCGGTGGTCTTTGTTGAGTGTGTAAAAGTTCTATTATTTACACCCTATTTAACCCATATTTCTGTTGCATTCAAGCATTATTTATTGCATTTAGGTCAGTTTACAGCAAAACATCACAAATATATTAAAAGGCACAGTTTCTACTAAAAATGGTTGTTTTTGCAGGTTGCCGCCGTAGCAGACGGAATGGGCAGGCGCTGGGCAGTGAAGCAGAAGAGCTGGAACTGGACGAGCAGTCAAAGAGGACGATGCTGCCATGGTTGTCGCCGTGACAGCAGAGGACGACAGCAGTTTTGAGGAGAAGAAGCAAAGTGGACCTCAACAGATAGAGAAAATTCAGCCCGTCTGTCGTGTGAAATCCCTATATTTTTCCAAGCCCCAGATCAAAAGGAATGTCAAGCCCAAAGTTCAAGGAGAGAAAATCCCAAGCAAGAAAGATGACGACTGGAAAGTAGATTCCTTGAAGATTTAGTCTTTATTAGAATTATACTTTCATTTAAAGTTGTATTCTTGCTATTTTAGATAACTTGGACCCAAAGCTTATATAAGGGCATATATTTTGACCTAGGAGGCATACCCGATTACCTAGCTTCCTTCCCAAAACTCTAGCCGTTTTCCTTCCCACAATATGTTCTAAATTCCCCCTAGGGCCACGGGTTGATTTGTAAAGTAGTTGCAAGGGTTGTTTTGTTTTAGGAATTTTCAGTTCAATAAAATAAACTTCAAGTTCTCTTATTTTGGTTATTAATATCTTGCAAGAGCATCAGGAGAGCATTGTGAGGTTATCTATTTACTTAGCATCGGGAGAGTTAAGTATACGAAAGAAATAAGAGCAAGTTCTCTAGTTTATAGTTGAACTATCTCGGACCTAGGGATAGGACGAGGTTAAGTGGCTAAAGAAGAATTCATCAACATCGGTGTTCATCATTCGATTCACGCCGGGAGGTATCATCAAAGACGTGATCATCGACAGACTTGGACCTAGGGATAGGCCAAGGCACATCTGGGATTCTTGCCAAACTTGAGGTACTAAGTTGATTGTTCGCTGCCGCGACAAGCAACGGACTGCTGCCGCGACAGGTGCTGCCGCGATAGGAACGACGACAGAACTGGAGTTCCGAGACTTAGAAATACCTGCACTACTTAGCAAATTCAATACCAGCCCATTCTCTCTATCTTGATTCTTTTACTCTTTTATTTACGTTTACTTTATTATTTTCGTGACAACTTCTCAAATATTTTCTTTACTTTCGTGCAGTGAATTAAGGTGAAGCTATTAGCCCAATCCCTGTGGAGACGATATCCGATACTTCGTATCACTTTACTACTTGCGTCGTGTACACTTGCACTACCATTGCGATAGACTCTTTTACACGCAACAAGTTTTTGGCGTCGTTGCCGGGGATTGGCAACAATAACTCTACCTTTTCTTTTACTGCACTTTTCGTTTTGTTTTTAGTTTTATTTTTCTGTTTTCTTTGGTGTTTTCAACTCTTGCTTTTCACAAGGTTCCTTGTTTATGCGCAGATCGAAACGAGGTGAAGATCCTAAGTATCCATTAGATTCGGAAATCGAACGTTCATTCAATCTCAAGAACCGACTTCGTCACATACTAGCCAGGAACGAGTACCTTGAGGAACAGTTAGAGACGATGGCACACCGAGGAGATGACCCTCATGTTGGAGATGGAGAGGTTAGACCGCCTGTCGGCAACCCTGCAGCCGCTGCTGGACGACGGTCCTGTCGTGACTACATGTTGAATGACCATGTAGAGCTGGAAACCACGCTGCCGGACATAGATGTTGATAACTTTGAGCTGAAACTTGTTATGTTTAACATGATCAACAATGCCGGTCAATTCAGTGGTGCTGTTACAGAGGATGCTATGGAGCATCTCAAAACGTTCCAGGAGATCTGTGGTTCGTTTAGACTACCAGGAGTTAATCCGGAGATACTGAGGCTTCGGTTATTTCCCCATTCATTGAGGGATAGAGCAAAGACTTGGTGGAATAAACTTATGCCGGGTTCAATTAGAACTTGGGCAGATTTGTCTCGTGAATTTTTATCTCGTTTTAATCCTTCACATTTATCTGAGCGATTACGTAATGAAATTGCTACTTTTCAACAGAAAGATGACGAGCTGATGCATGAGGCCTGGGACATATTTACTACTCTTCTACGGAACTACCCAATGCATGGATTCCCCGTCTGGAATCAAGTAACTAAGTTTTATAATGCTGCCAACTTACAAACTCGTATTCGAATTGATTCAGCAGCAAACGGATTATTATTGGACAAAGACTCGGACGAGGCAATGCAAGTATTGAAAAATCTGGCTAAGAATGAGGCGAAGTTTCCGACAGCAAGAAGAGGGGGTAAACGGGTTCTAGCTGTTAAGGATTATGAGGCCGACAGCACGATGAAATCACAAGTAGCATGCCTTACTAAAGCGATGAAAAAGCTCTTGAACGATGATGCACAACATGGATTTGCTGTTGAGGAGGTATGTAAAATCTGTAAGGGAAATCATAGTTCGGATGAGTGTCCTATACAGTTAGAAGAAGGAAAGTATGTTGGAAACTATAAGCCGAATTACAACTCCAACAACTATAATCCCAACTGGAGAAAGGATCCCAAGTTTTCTTGGAGTAATCCTAATAATGCCCTGAATCCTCAAGCACACAATAATATTTATCAGGGAGGACCTAGATTGCTGACTCGACAGCAACTGCAGCAGCAACAACAGCCACCGGCTGCCACGAACAGTATATTGGAACAAACTCTGGCCACTTTTATGTCTCAGACAGGTACTTATATTGAGAACATGAATCAGTTTGTCAAGAAGACGAAAACATTCATGGATAAAACAGAGATGCGGATGACAAATCATGAAGCTACTCTGAAATCTTTGGAGACACAAATGGGTCAGGTTTCCCAGCATATCAAGCCAAGGCAGACTGGAGGATTTCCTAGTAATACTAAAATGCTAGGCAGCCCACACATGAGCAATGTAAGGCCATTACTACCAAGAGTGGGAAGAAATTTCCAGGGCCAGAGAAGGAAGCTGAAACAGTAAAGAAACCAGACTTGGACAGACCTGTCGAGGAAGCTGCCCCGACAGGTAACAAACAAACTGCTGCCGATAAACCTGTTACGATAGCAGAAGCGACAGAGGAGAAAAATGATGAACCCAAACCTCCTTAGATTCGTATGTAGTGGGAAGGACGTATTGCTGATTATCATCCCCCACCTCCTTTTCCTCAACGGTTACAGCAAGCGAAGCAAGAATCTCAGCTCAAAAAGATTTATGACATTTTTAAGCAGGTTCATATTAACATTTCGTTGTTAGATGCCGTTAGGGAGATGCCCGATTACGCCAAATTTCTCAAGGATGTCATGTCAAAGAAATCTAAACTTGGGGAGTTTGAAACGGTTAAGATGATAGAAGGATGCATGAGTATTCTTCATAGGCAGCCACCCCAGAAAAAGAAGGATCCGGGGAGCTTCATCATACCTTGTGTAATCGGAGATAAATATGTGGGTAAGGCACTTTGTGATCTTGGTGCTTGTATTAATTTAATGCCAAAATCTGTTTTTCAGAAATTAGGTATTGGAAAAGCTCGGCCCACGACAGTAATTCTGCAGCTGGCAGACCGCTCTTATGTTCATCAGGAAGGAAAAATCGAAGATATTCTGGTAAGAGTGGATAAATTTATATTTCCTGCTGACTTTCTTGTTTTAGATTGCGAAGCAGATGAAAACGCACCAATCATCCTAGGAATGCAAGGCTATCACTGAAGTTACCCTTGATCAACCCTGCATCAGGTGAGGCTGTCACGACATAAAAATTGGTCACTGCCTCGGCAGCCACTTACAGGACTGTCACGATAGCACTGACGATAGCAACTCCTCTGAATCTGATACATCTGATACTGAAGATCAGGAGGAGGTAAACTGGATAGGCGATCGTCCAGGTAAGTTATTCAAACCTTTAAATTATACTTCGGATAACCATGCAATCCAAAAGCCATCTACTGTTGAGCCCCCTGTCTTAGAACTTAAGCCCCTGCCAGGGCGGCTAAAATATGCTTTTCTTGGTTCAAATGATACGTTGCCCGTAATCATCTCTTCCAAGTTGATGCAGGAACAAGAACAGCAGTTAATAGGGATGTTGCAGCAGCACAAAAGGCAATTGGATGGACGATAGCTGATATTCAAGGCATTAGTCTGACGTTATGCATGCATAAAATCCTTTTAGAGGAAGATCATAAGCCGACTATAGATGCTCAAAGGCGGCTAAACCATGCGATGAAAGAGGTGGTGCGTAAAGAGATAATCAAATGGTTAGATGCTGGTATAATTTACGCCATCTCCGACAGCAAATGGGTGAGCCCGGTGTAATGCGTCCCCAAGAAAGGAGGAATGACTGTGGTGACCAATGAAAACAATGAGTTAATGCCAACCAGGACTGTGACCGGTTGGAGGGTTTGTATGGACTACCGGAAGCTTAACAAAGCTACCCGAAAGGACCACTTTCCTTTACCCTTTATTGATCAAATGCTTGATAGATTAGCGGGTAAACCTTACTATTGTTTTCTTGATGGTTATTCAGGTTATAATCAAATAGCTATCGCACCGGAAGATCAAGAAAAGACGACCTTCACATGCCCCTACGGAACGTATGCTTTTAGGAGGATGCCGTTTGGATTATGCAATGCACCCGCCACCTTCCAAAGGTGCATGATGGCCATATTCTCCGATATGGTGGAGGACTTCCTTGAAATTTTTATGGATGATTTTTCAGTCTTTGGAGACGATTTTGAGAGCTGCCTAGACAATCTACAAAAGGTACTTGAAAGATGTGAAAAAGCAAACCTAGTCTTAAATTGGGAAAAATGTCACTTTATGGTGGATGAAGGGATAGTCCTTGGCCATAAGATTAGCTACCGTGGGATAGAAGTCGACAGGGCCAAGATAGAAGTGATCGAAAAGCTGCCGCCTCCGACCACAGTCAAGGGTATTAGAAGTTTCTTGGGACATGCTGGTTTTTATCGGAGATTCATTGCAAATTTCTCAAAAATCACCAAGCCCTTATGCCATCTTTTGGAGCAGAACCGACCCTTTGACTTTAATGATGAATGTACTGAAGCATTCAAGGTTCTGAAGGAAAAACTAGTAACAGCCCCAATAGTACAGCCACCAGACTGGACACAACCATTCGAGATTATGTGTGATGCTAGTGACTATGCTGTCGGGGCAGCACTTGGGCAGCGGAGAGACAAATTATTTCATGTCATATTGTAGAAAGGTACTCAAAAGAGTCTCAGTTTGAGTACTCTAATTTCTATCATTTATTTGATAAAGAAAGACCATATTTATAGATTACAAGAGAGAGCCTAAACTAGGAAAAAGAAATTACAAATAAATTACAAGAATCTAATTCCTTATTTACAGCTATTAACAAGATATTAGGAAGATAATTGCTAACTAATAGCAACTTGATATTAGGGAATTTACATCCCTAATTTTCTGCAATCACACAATCCACACTCCCCCTCAAGCTGGAGAGTATATATTATATAATCCCAGCTTGCATGTAAACTCATCAAAGGTTACTCTAGGAAGTGCCTTGGTGAGAATGTCTGCAAGTTGATCTTTAGAAGAAACAAAGTTCAGTTTTACCAGACCACTGTTGACTTTCTCTGAAATGAACTGTCTATCAATTTCCACATGTTTAGTCCTATCATGATGGACTGGATTTCTCACTATACTGATGGCAGATTGACTATCACTGTATAGTTCAAACTCTTTAGAGTCACTGAAGCCCAATTCAACAAGTAACCTTTGTAACCATATTCCCTCACACATTCCAAGTGCAATAGCTCTATACTCAGCTTCAGCACTGCTCCGTGACACAACATATTGCTTTTTGCTCCTCCAAGTTACCAAATTGCCCCAAACAAAAGTGCAGTACCCACTGGTGGATCTTCTATCTGTCAGTTCTCCAGCCCAGCTAGCATCAGTGAAGACTTTTACTGATCTTTCATTGGTTTTCTTGAAAATTAGCCCATGGCCAGGTGTCATCTTTAGGTATTTTAGTATTCTGTTGACAGCTTCAAGATGCTCCTCTCGAGGGTCACTCAAATATTGACTAACAATGCTCACAGGAAAAGATATATCAGGTCTAGTAAGAGAAAGATAAATTAATTTCCCAACTAACCTTTGATACAATCCCTTATTAACTGGACTTCCAAGAACATCCTTCTTCAGTTTGAGATTGAACTCCATAGGAGTCTCAGCTGGTTTGCAGCCTTTCATCCCAGATTCAGATAACAAGTCTAGGATATATTTTCTCTGGTTAATTACTAGACCAGCTTCTGATCTTGCAACCTCCATGCCAAGGAAGTATCTTAAAGTGCCAAGATCCTTGGTTTCAAATTCACTTGCAAGCAATTTCTTTAAATTTCCAATTTCTTCATTGTCATCACCAGTGATGATGATATCATCAACATACACAATGAGGATTGCTTTCTTCTTTTCTGATCCCTCTTTGATGAACAAGGTGTGGTCGATTTGGCCTTGCTTGTACCCATTCTTCACAATAGCCTTTGCAAATCGATCAAACCAAGCCCTAGGAGACTGTTTCAATCCATACAATGACTTCTCAAGTTTACAAACTTTCTGTTTGTCAGAATGATATCCCAACCCTTGTGGAATTTCCATATATACATCTTCTTCAAGATTGCCATTCAAGAAGGCATTCTTGATGTCAAGTTGATGTAATTTCCAGTTCTTGTTAACTGCCAAAGACAAAAGAACTCTCACTGTATTTAGCTTTGCTACTGGAGCAAATGTCTCCTGGTAGTCTATCCCATAGGACTGAGTAAATCCCTTGGCCACCAATCTTGCCTTATAACGTTCAATGCTCCCATCAGATCTATACTTGACAGTAAAAATTCACTTGCAACCCACTGGCCTTTTTCCTGGTGGAAGATCAGTGATTTTCCAGGTTTTATTGTCTTCTAGTGCCCTTATCTCTTCTTCAACAGCCTTCTTCCATCTTATGTCTTTCATTGCTTCCTCTATTGTTTTTGGAATGAAAGTGTTATCAACACTAGAAGTGAAGGCTTTAAAGGCAGGCTTTAAGTTTCCATATGCCACAAACTTCTGAATAGGATGTGTTGTACACTTCCTTACACCTTTTCTCTGTGCAATAGGCAAATCATCAGTATCTACAGTCGGAGCAATACTTTGAGAATTTTTCATACCTTGTGGATTCTCTGAGGCTGTAGGAGTAGGTTCCAGCTCTTGGAAGTTACCAGATTGTATGTCGGTCTCTTTATTGGGCTTTGTTCTCCTTTTATAGACACTGAGCTCTTTGGCCTCAAGTTGCTCTGGTTGGGTTCTTTGTGGTGTGCGAGGTGTATTTGGAGGCTCCAAGACAGTAGTTTCAATGGAGTTAGGAATGATGGAAGGTTCATTGGTTTTAGTAATAACAATGGGTTCATGTTCAGAAGAAATAATAGTGGGAATTTTAGTGATAGGAAAAATGTCAAAAGCTTGGAATTCACTTAAGCGCTCCCCCTGAATTTCATGCTTGGTATAATATGGCTTTTGTTCAATGAAGGTGACATCCATTGAGGTATAGGTTCTTTTAGTTATGGGAGAGTAACATTTGTAGCCCTTCTTAGTAGAAGAATAACCTAAGAAGATGCATTTTAAGGCTCTAGGATCTAACTTAGACCGAGAATGAGGATAAATGTGAACAAAGACAGTGCATCCAAAAACTTTTACTGGGATAGAGGAAGTGAGGGGCTGAAAATGAGGAAAGGATTGAAGAAAAAGATTTCTAGGTGTTTTAAAATTAAGAGGTTTACTAGGCATCCTATTGATGAGGAAGGTTGCTGTAATGATGGCTTCCCCCCAATAAAATTTAGGCACATTAGTAGAGAACATAAGAGACCTAGCAACTTCTAACAGATGTCTATTTTTCCTCTCGGCAATGCCATTTTGTTGAGGAGAATCTACACAAGAAGTTATATGAACAATCCCCTTTTCTTGAAGAAAATCCCCTAAAGCTCTAGAAAAATATTCACTACCATTATCAGTATGAAGGATCTGAATTTTGCTTTGAAATTGAGTTTCTATTAGACTATGAAATCTCTTAAACACTTTTTCAGTTTCTGACTTCTCTCTCATAAGAAATGTCCAAGTGAGCCTAGTGTGATCATCGACAAAAATGATGAACTATCTAGAACCATCAATATTCTTAACTTGGGAAGGGCCCCAAATGTCACTATGTATGGTGGAAAAAGGTTTAGAGGTTTTATATTTAGAGGGAGGATAAGTGTTCTTTTATGGCATTACAGGGATTATAGCAGCACTGGTCGATGCAGATTTTTCTGGAATTTTTATGGAAGTAATTTGGGTGGTGGAGATATCTGATGTGTCATCAAGAATAGGATTTTGTTCTGTTTCAGAACTGATTTTAGCGGAAGTAGAAATATCAACCATGTTGAGAGTTGATAGGATCGAGAAATTAGACTGATACCATGTAGAAAGGTACTGAAAAGAGTCTCAGTTTGAGTACTCTAATTTCTATCATTTATTTGATAAAGAAAGACCATATTTATAGATTACAAGAGAGAGCCTAAACTAGGAAAAAGAAATTACAAATAAATTACAAGAATCTAATTCCTTATTTACAGCTATTAACAAGATATTAGGAAGATAATTGCTAACTAATAGCAACTTGATATTAGGGAATTTACATCCCTAATTTTCTGCAATCACACAATCCACACATATATTATGCCAGCAAGACACTGAACGATGCCCAAGTGAACTACACCACCACAGAGAAGGAGTTATTAGCTGTGGTGTTCTCCATTGACAAGTTTCGTTCTTACATACTTGGAACGAAGGTAATAGTGCACATAGACCACTCTGCCCTGAAGTATTTGTTCACGAAAAAGGATGCTAAACCTCGATTGATACGGTGGATCCTGCTATTGCAAGAATTCGACCTTGAAATCAAGGACAAAAAAGGGACAGAAAATCAGGTGGCAGATCACTTGTCAAGGTTTGAGAAGGGACAGAGTCTACCAACAGATGAGACAAACATATTGGAGACCTTCCCAGACGAGCAGCTCTTTACTGCCGCAATCACTGCCGCGACAGCCATGGCGGCAGGTAAGTCTTCTGAACTCCCCTGGTATGCTGATTTCGTTAATTTTTTAGTTAGCGGAATAATTCCTTCTGATCTTAATTATCAAGCCAGGAAGAGGTTCCAAAATGATGTTAAGCATTATTATTGGGACGAACCTCTTCTTTTCAAAATTTGTGCAGATCAAGTTATAAGAAGGTGTGTACCACAAGAAGAGCAAGAAGACATACTTCATCACTGTCATGCTTCACAATATGGAGGTCACTTAGGAGGCAACAAAACTGCTGCCAAGGTGCTGCAGTCAGGGTTCTACTGGCCGTCACTGTATAAAGATACACAAATCTTCTACAAGAGATGTGACAGGTGCCAAAGGACAGGAAACATCTCAAGGAGAAACGAGATGCCATTGCAGAACATTCTAGAAGTCGAAATCTTCGACGTTTGGGGGATTGATTTTATGGGACCATTCCCATCTTCATATGGGAATCTATACATCCTTCTAGCAGTGGATTATGTCTCTAAGTGGGTCGAAGCTATCGCAACTCAAAAGAATGATGCCAAGACAGTCTAAAGGTTTTTACACAAAAATATCTTTTCTAGGTTTGGCATCCCTAAGGCGATTATCAGTGATGAAGGGAGACATTTCGACAACAGGGTTATTGTTGTTTCCTTGAAAAAATATGGTGTCAAGCATCGGATCGCGACAGCATATCACCCACAGACCAATGGACAAGCTGAAATATCTAATAGGGAAGTTAAGAACATTCTTGAAAAGATGGTTAAGCCAACTAGGAAAGACTGGTCTTTACTCCTTAATGATGCGTTATGGGCATATAGGACAGCTTTTAAAACTCCATTAGGAATGTCTCCGTACCGATTGATTTATGGGAAAACATGTCATCTACCTGTCGAGATAGAGCACAGAGCATACTGGGCGATCAAGGCAGTGAATATGGACTTGGACAGGGCAGGGCAGAAAAGGTTGTTAGATCTGAACGAAATTGAAGAAATACGGACAATGGCCTACGACAATGCAAGAATCTACAAGGATAAAATGAAGAAGTGGCATGACAAAAAGTTGCTGCCACGACAGTTCTGCCCAGGGCAGCTTGTATTGTTATTCAATTCTAGACTAAAACTTTTCCCAGGGAAACTAAAATCTAGATGGTCTGGCCCGTTCCAAGTCGTACAGGTTTTTCCCCATGGTGTCATAACAATCTGATCATTAAAAGACGGGCACCAATTCAAAGTCAACGGACAGCGCTTGAAGCATTATCAAGGGACTGAAGCCCCAGGACTGCAGGAAGTGGTTACCTTAGGAGATGCCCCACCTGGCATCCTTAATTTAACCTAAATTTTTATTTTTATTTATTTTTATTATTTCTTATTTATTAGGAAATAAGAATTATTTTATTTGAATAATGTTTTTATTTTTATTGTTTTTAGGAAATAAAAGAGTCAAGAAGAACAGGAGAAGTGAACTCAGCCCACCATCCATCCATCAGCCCAATAAAGCCCAAATGATGAAGCCTGTCGTTACAGCTGCTGCGACAGACGCAGAAAGTACAGGTTGTCATCACGCTGTCACGACAGACGCGGAAACACGTCACAGACGCGTAACAGATGCGGAAACGCGTGTGACACGCCAACGTACAACAGCTGGCCCCGTTATTCGCGCCTGCCGTTACAGTTTCAACGGGCAGCAAATTCCTCTCTATATAACCCCGTTTCATTTTCATTTTCACTCACTTCTGCCTTTCTTACTTGCTCTCTCTCTTTAGTTTTCATTTTCTTTTCACAACCCTTGCACAAATATGTCTTCTAGGAAAACCCGACGCAATGCTGCCTCCACTTCCTCACCGACAGCAACTCCCCCACGTTCCTTCGCTAGCAGAGACACGTGGGAAGAGAGAGGCTTCATCTACACACCGACGGAGGAAAATCTGGGCCTCAAACCATTCATAGCCCGGAAGATTAGAGCTTTACAGTGGCAAACCTTTGCAGAGCAGCCGGAGGAAATGAATGTTACGCTGGTTCGAGAGTTCTATGCTGCCATCAGCAGCAGGACAGTGACAGCAGTGTTCATTCGAGGGAAGGGGGTGCCATTTGAAGCAGAATACATTAATACCTTGTATGGCTTCTACATCGGTATCAATGACGACGCCAACAAGCAATTCCTGAATACATTAGACACTGCTGCCTACGACGCTGTCATGGCAGAGTTGACCAATGTTGGGACTCAATAGAACACCAGCAGAAAAAATCCAAGGACTGTGAAGAGGACCGGTTACTGCCGGAGGCAAAGTTGTAGAACGCCTTCATAAAGAAGAGGATCATGCCATCATCCTACAACAACACCGTCGACCAACCAAGGTTAGCGTTGATACACTATATTCTACATGAACGACCCATTAATGTGGGCTGTTTTATTCGAGAAAGTATTTTGGAGTGTGCGCATAGACCGACGGGTCCCCTCTACTTGCCGTACCTCATCACCTCGCTCTGCCGCGGCCATAATGTCCCTGAAGTGCGCACTGATATGATAGTTGAAGGAAGAGGGTGGACTGAAAAGAACATCCTCAGCCTTATGGAGTTGACTGTTGCTACCCCTCTGTCGTCATTCGACCCCGCTGCCGCCACAGCTGAAACGACAGAGCAGCAACACACTGAACCAGCTGCCGCAGCAGCTGTCCCGACAGACTCCTCCCCCCGGATATTAGCTGCCATTCAGAAACTGGAGGAACGACAGCTGGGCTTAATGGCTTTCATCAGGGACTTTGCTGCCTCTACGGTAACATTTATACAAAACTCTTTAAATTTTCCTGATGCTGCCTTCCCTACTTTTCCTGCCCATTACTTTACTGCCCCTACTCTTGCCCAAACCCCTACACCCGCTGCTACCCCACGGACACCATCTGCTGCCTCAACACCATCGCCTGCCCCGACAGCAGCAGGCAGCACCCATGCTGAACCATCTGCCCGAGGCACAAAACGTCGTATGGCATCGGAGGATCTTGATGCCTTTGTTGATGGGTTCTCCTCATCTTCTGTTTGGGCTGCCAGCGAAACTGAACCCTCTATCTAGAGGAATCTGTCAAAGGAATTCTCCCCAGTGAAGAGGCAGAAGCAGATGGCAAATAAGAACAACATGCCAAAAGCCAGCAGCAGCAGCAGCAGTGACAGCAGCAGCGGGGAGAGCAGCAGCAGCAGCTCAGAAGTTCAGGTTGTGGAGAAACCCCCTCACATCTCCCCAACCAGAGTCTAGCCACAAAGGGAGGCCAAGGCCAAGAACACATCCGCCTCACCCGTGCCCCAGGCCGCCCCGAAAGCCAGAGCCCACCGCTAGATCCGCCTCAGCAGCAGCAGCGAAGACATCGATTAAATTTAAGTTTCTTATCTTATATTTTGCTGCCAGCTATATATTTTGTGATGTACTGCCTTATATTTTGTTTTTAATTTTCATTTGCATTGACGGCAATGCAACCTTCAAGCTTGGAGGTGGCAACCCTTCATTAATGGAGTACATCTTAGTTTAAAAATTTGTGTCTTTACTTAGTTTATTTCTGTTAAAAAATGATGAAAATATTGAATATTTTGGCTGAAAACTGTGAACTGAACTTACCTGTTATGACAGCTTTGTCGTGGCAGTGACTTTAGGATAGTTTTTAGGAAAAGTTTAGAGCCTTTCTATAGTTCTGAAAACTTAAACACCATTGTGATTGTTATACTGCTTAGACTTCTTTTAGCCAAACTAGAATAGGAAGCTTAGCACTTGAATAGCCCCGAGAGGTGCCTAACATTGGCTCTAAGAAAGAAGTTTAGCAAAAGAGACTCAACAGCCCTAGAGGTGCCCGAAACTGGCTCTAGAAAGTTAACTAGAGGTGCCCAAAACTGGCTCTAGTGAAACTTTACGCTTAAAAAAATAGAGAAATCAAGTCAAAACAAAAATAAAATCAAAGGAGCATGAAAAAGTGCCTTCAAAAGATAAACTTTGGCATAAAAATTCGAGTTAAGAGCTGAAATATTCTAGTGAAACTAAGAGAGTCTTGGCATATAACTGTTCACAAGCATGCACACACTGCACGAGGACTATAGCGAGACTCCGGACAGATCCTAAATTATCCGACAGGTTGCTGCCGTCACAGAGAACGAACGATGGGTAAGGGAAAGTTCACTGTCTGAAAGCCAAAACAAAAATATTTCATTTTTATTTTAAGTCTTAGTTGCTTGAGGGCAAGCAAAAACTTGAGTTTGGGGGTGTGTTGAGTGTGTAAAAGTTCTATTATTTACACCCTATTTAACCCATATTTCTGCTGCATTCAAGCATTATTTATTGCATTTAGGCCAGTTTACAGCAAAACATCACAAATATATTAAAAGGCACAGTTTCTACTAAAAATGTTGTTTTTGCAGGTTGCCGCCGTAGCAGACGGAATGGGCAGGCCCTGGGCAGTGAAGCAGAAGAGCTGGAACTGGACGAGCAGTCAAAGAGGAAGATGCTGCCATGGTTGCCACCGTGACAGCAGAGGACGACAGCAGTTTTGAGGAGAAGAAGAAAAGTGGACCTCAACAGATAGAGAAAATTCAGCTCGTCTGTCGTATGAAATCCCTATATTTTTCCAAGCCCCAGATCAAAAGGAATGTCAAGCCCAAAGTTCAAGGAGAGAAAATCCCAAGCAAGAAAGATGACGGCTGGAAAGTAGATTCCTTGAAGGTTTAGTCTTTATTAGAATTATACTTTCATTTAAAGTTGTATTCTTGCTATTTTAGATAACTTGGACCCAAAGCTTATATAAGGGCATATATTTTGACCTAGGAGGCATACCCGATTACCTAGCTTCCTTCCCAAAACTCTAGCTGTTTTCCTTCCCACAATATGTTTTAAATTCCCCCTAGGGCCACGGGTTGATTTGTAAAGTAGTTGCAAGGGTTGTTTTGTTTTAGGAATTTTCAGTTCAATAAAATAAACTTCAAGTTCTCTTATTTTGGTTATTAATATCTTGCAAGAGCATCGGGAGAGCATTGTGAGGTTATCTATTTACTTAGCATCGGGAGAGTTAAGTATACGAAAGAAATAAGAGCAAGTTCTCTAGTTTATAGTTGAACTATCTCAGACCTAGGGATAGGACGAGGTTAAGTGGCTAAAGAAGAATTCATCAACATCGGTGTTCATCCTTCGATTCACGTCGGGAGGTATCATCAAAAGACGTGATCATCGACAGACTTGGACCTAGGGATAGGCCAAGGCACATCTGGGATTCTTGCCAAACTTGAGGTACTGAGTTGATTGTTCGCTGCCGCGACAAGCAACGGACTGCTGCCGCGACAGGGACGACGACAAAACTAGAGTTCCGAGACTTAGCAATACCTGCACTACTGAGCAATTCAATACCAGCTCATTCTCTCTATCTTGATTCTTCTACTCTTTTATTTACGTTTACTTTATTATTTTCGTGACAACTTCTCAAATATTTTCTTTACTTTCGTGCATTGAATTAAGGTAAAGATATTAGCCCAATCCCTGTGGAGACGATATCCGATACTTCGTATCACTTTACTACTTGCGTCGTGTACACTTGCACTACCATTGCGATAGACTCTTTTACACGCAACAGTCTTTGCTATGAAAATTTGGAGACATTACCTGTATGGTGAGAAGTGTATGGTGTACACGGATCACAAAAGTTTGAAGTATCTGATGTCTCAGAAAGAGTTGAATCTTAGGCAACGACGTTGGGTGGAGTTGCTTAAAGATTACGATCTGACAATCGAGTACCATCCGGGAAAAGCTAATGTTGTAGCGGATGCCTTGAGTAGGAAAGTGGCAGTGGAATTGAGGGCTATGTTTGCCAGCTTGAGCATTTCGCGAGATGGCGGTCTTGTGGCTGAATTGCAAGTGAAACCATCCTTGGTTCAGTTGATAAAGGATAAGCAGCTGTTGGATGATTCCTTGGTGCCACATGTTCAGGATATTGCTGAGGATAGGCCATCAGATTTCTGTTTTAATGATGATGGAGTTCTATGTTTTGGGACTCGGATAGTAGTGCCCAATGATGCTGAGTTGAGGCGTACTATTCTGACCGAAGCTCATAGTAGTCCTTTTGCTATGGCACCCTGGTAGTACAAAGATGTATCGTGATCTTAAGGATGAGTACTATTGGGTGGGTTTGAAGAAAGATGTTGTTGAGTATGTGAGCAAGTGCATGGTATGTCAACGAGTTAAGGCTGAGCATCAGTTTCCTTCTGGGTTGTTGCAACCATTGAGGATTCCTGAGTGGAAGTGGGAAAGGATTACCATGGACTTTGTGTCTGGTTTGCCTTTGTCGCCATCGAAGAAGAATTCGGTGTGGGTGATTGTGGATCGCCTTACGAAGTGTGCTCATTTCTTACCTGTGCATACTACGTACACATTGGATAAGCTTGCAAAGCTGTACATTGCTGAGATTGTGCGGCTGCATGGTGTGCCAAAGTCGATCGTGTCGGATAGAGATCCGAGGTTTACATCGCGTTTCTAGGAATGATTACATCAAGCATTGGGTACACGGCTGAATTTCAGTACTTCTTATCATCCACATTCGGATGGACAGTCTGAGCGTGTTATCCAAGTGCTGGAGGATATGTTGAGCTGCTGTGTGATTGAGTTTCAAGGCTCTTGGGAGAAGCATTTGCCTTTGGTGGAGTTTGCTTATAACAATAGCTACCATGCAAGTATTCAAATGGCACCTTATGAAGCCTTGTATGGGAGGAAGTGCAGAACTCCTCTTTGTTGGGCTGAAACAGGTCAGAAGTTGGTTTCAATGCCAGCTTTGTTGAAAGGAATCACCGAGAAGGTGAAGTTCATTTATGAGCAATTGAAGGCAGCTTCTGATCGACAGAAGTCTTACGCGGATTTGAAGCATAAGGAGATTGAGTATGCGGTAGGTGACCGTGTGTTTTTGAAAGTTTCGCCTTGGAAAAAGGTGATGAGGTTTGGCCGAAAGGGTAAGTTGAGCCCTAGGTACATTGGACCATACGAGGTGATTGAACGTGTGGGTCCTGTTGCGTACAAGTTGAGATTGCCACAGGATTTGGAAAAGATTCATGATGTGTTTCATGTCTCTATGCTTCGGAGGTATAGATCGGATCCTTCGCATGTTATGCATGTGGAGGAAGTGGAGTTGAATCTAGACTTGACCTATGATAAGGAGCCGGTGGAAATTCTGGATTCAGACAGTAAAGTTCTTCGAGGCAAAACCATTGATTTGGTAAAGGTGTTGTGGAAGCATCGTGGTGTTGAGGAAGCCACGTGGGAAAGAAATGATGACATGAAGAAGCAGTTTTCGTACCTCTTTCCTCCAGGTAAATTTCGAGGACGAAATTTCTTAAGGGGGGAGAGTTGTAACACCCTAATTTTGGGCTTGGAAGTTTAGGGTCTGAACCGGACCGGTCTGATTTTCGGTTCGAATATAAAAGGTGGTTTTAGGGAAAGCCTAGTTCGGGATGCTTTAAAAATATGGAAAAATATCTAAAAATCCTCTTTTAATATATATAAGAGAGTGGTGAAATCAATTTTACAAAATAAGGTTTGGAAGTGTGACATTTTGAAATAGTGACTAAAATGCGATTTTTGTAAAGTTCAGTGGTGACTGTTTTGTAAGGATTGAAACTTTGAATCTTTAAGGAGCTAATTTACCCAAGAAAGGATTTCTCCAGATTTTTCTTAGATTTTAATGATTTAATTAATGTTTAATTAAATAAGGGAAAAGTGGGAAACCATATTTTAGCTTTCATAACTAACTTTCTTAAAAAACTTTCTCATCTCATTTTCTCTCAAAATTCCCTCGGCCAAACACATTTATACAGCAACATTTCTTTTTATTTTCACACCAAATGATGAGGTTTCAATCATCAATTGATTCCTAATCCTTTCTACATCAAATTCTATTGTTTTGCTTATTGGATTTTCAAGAAAATGGGCTCTAATCAAGGAGAAATCTACATTTAGAGGTAAGGATGTTCTTCTCCTCTAAATACTCAGTTCTTTACTGAAAATTCCCAAGTTATCAATCCTTAAATTAAGTTTTATGAAAGGTTTTAATGTTGTGATCTTGATTTTGGCTTAAAACTCAAGATTTGGAACAAATCTTGAAGAAATTCGTGGTGATTGTTTGGGCTCTGTTTTGAGATGGCTTTTTAATGTATTTTGGATGTTTAATGATGTGTAATTGAGGTTTAATCAATGCAATCCCGAATAGGTTGATTTTCCTAAGTTTTTGCTTGTGAAAATGATGGTTTTTGGGGTGATCTTGGTGTTCTGTTATAGCTGGAGGTATAAGGACGAGTTTAGGTTCTTTTTGGATGTTAATTGATGTTTAGGAATGTTTAGAAGTGATGGATCTTGGCTGGGTAATGTTGAGGAAGTGTTTGGAGGTGATTTCGGTTGTGTTTGGTAGCCGAAATGTTAGTTTTGTTGAGAGCAGCGAGTTTAGGTGTAATGGCTGAAGATTTTAATGCATGATGATGCATTAATCCTCTTCTTTGATGTGTTTAAAACAGGGGAGACATCTTCGGATTCTTGTGGTGTTGATCCGAAGGCTTGAACGGCGTTTCGGCAAGCTTGCGAAACGGAATTGGTGAGTGAAGTTGGGATTTCCAACTTTGTAATGAATGTTTGAAGGTGTGGAAGCTTAGTTTAAGTCTAATCAACTTAACTAAGCTCAAGAGTAAGTTTTCGGGAAAACTCTCTCTCTCTTGGATGAACCATGAGATGGTTGGATGCATTGTAATTAATTTGCATGTTTAAATTCTGTTTTGAAAGCATGTTTTAGCATGATTAATGCTGGTTTCGAAAGCCATGTGTTGAAGGATGATCAAGGTAAGAGATCATTGGTTTGATATTAGTAAATGTGGTTTTGATGCATACTGATGCATGATGGTTTAATAGCTTTGATTAATGCTTTAAAACAGTGGATTATTGATGATAAATGATGTATATTGGCAAGTGATGTGTGGTTTTAAAGTACTTGAATCGGATATAGTTAGCCGGCTATAGGATTTGGTGCACCGTGAATAAAGTCGCCTTGGATGTTGAGGGGTTGTAATTGTACCGTAAACTCCATCCAAGTACACTAACGAGATGGTTAAGATCACAATGGTGGTTAAAAGTCCATTTGTGGATCTTGTGTTGTGTGTCCCGTGTTCTCGTTAGTGATGTTATACAACTACCGATGAGTGATGTGGAGGGGTTGTGATTGTACCGTTAAACTCCATCACGGGTGTTGAGGGGTTGTGATTGTACCGGTAAACTCCACCTTGTGTGTTCGGTAGTGTGTATGAAGCGTAAGGGACAACGCTTGTAATCCGCGTATCCGATTGTGTTTTGTGTTGTAAATGGTTATGGATTATCACTTGAAAGCCAATATGACATGTTGTACTAATGAACCATGAGATGCTTGTTTAAGAATGCAAGGTTGCATGAATAACGATGTATATGTGTTAAAAGGCTTTGTGAAAAGTGTTTTATAAACTGCATTATTGTGTTGTTTCTTTAGAGCATGCCTCACTAAGCATTTGTGCTTACGCTCTCTATCTTGAACCAATAATGCAGATAATTGAGGTGTTTGAGGGCAGCAAGGAGGCTAAGAATCCAAGGGAAAGCTAAGCTCATGTATGGTAACTTTTTCACAACATTATTAGTTTTTGATATTTGGCAATGGGAACCTAGGATGTGTTTTGGGAGATGTTTTGGACTCCCTAGTTGTGCCATGATGCCTTAAATGATTTGGATATGTAAATGGCCATTTTGGTGTTTGCTTTGATGCTTTGATGGTTGTTTGGCTTTGGATATTAGGATGCATGCCTATAGACTTGTGGATTTTCCTAATTGATGTCATGAATGTGTTTTGATGTTGCAAACATGTACCTTATATGCATGATGACTTGTTGGCATGATTAGGAAGTCATTAGGATGTGTATGAGTGGTTAAATGTATGTTAAACCAGCAAATTCTGCACTTTCTGGGCAATCCGTATCGGAACGGGCACTAGCGTTTCGAAACGGGGGCTTGTAATGGCCTTCGTGTATCGAAACGGATAGAGGTCGTTCCGAAACGTTTTGGCCACTGCCAGGTCCTATTTCGATACAAGTCTCGAAACAAACCTGCGTTTCGAAACGGTCAACTCTGTTCTGAAACAGATGACTGGGCATTGATTTGAATGGTTTTGTGATTTGCAAGCTTTACGATTTAGTCCTGAAAATCGTTTTTGCAATTGTAAGAGTTTGAGATATCCGTTTAAGGTGAAATTTGACAGGGAAGCATGTAATATGATTAATTTGACATTTGTAACTTAAAAATCAGCTAAGTCCTCCATCTTTCCAGAAATTACAATTTTGTCCCTAACTTTCGTATGTTGTGCAATTGAGTCCCTTATTGCTTTACGACTGTTGTGCTTTTCAAGTATGTGTTTTTCAAGGGTACGCTTAAGGTTAATGTGCATCTAGACAAGACTAAAAAGGAAAAAAAGGGTCGTTAATCAAGGTTGACTTTTGGGTTGACTTTGGTTTTCCCCGTGTAATCTTCGTAGTTCGGGTCAACCGTCTAGGCCGAGCTAAGGGGGTTACAAGCTAGGGTTTCATGTAAGTGTATATATACGTGTATAGCCTTGGTGTAAACTTCAAGTTGATCAATAACAATTTCTTTCAACAGATTTCTTCTTCTTTCTTGTTTCTTAACACGTCGGAAGAGCTTCCTCAGTTGAGAGGAGTGATGCTGCATTGGTGTTGTTATCCCTCATTTTAGCTTTTTAAATTAGCTTTTGTGAACAAAAGGTTATACATGACCACATTAATATATGTATGGTATGAACTATGAACCTAAGTAGTGTGTTTATCATACGGGAACATGATCGCCTAGAGGACCCTGCAATTATTGATGAGGAAGCTGAGTTCAATGCCTTAGTGGTATGTGTTGAAGTTACTCCGATGACGAATACAACGGTGATTTGATGGTGGTGAATCGGACAGTAATTGGAAAAGGGGAAAAACACGAGCCCTAGAAAATTAGAAGAAATGGGTCTTTTGTTTTATTAATTTTGAATCAAAATTGTAAATTGATTACAATGGGTTGAGATTGGGCCGTGACCCACTACCCATTTTTATATACAAAGAACCTAACAAAATAACTAAATACTAACAAATCAACTAAATTCAGTTATTGGGCTAGCCCAGCTGTTAAGGAAGAGTCTGGAGAATTATCTGTTATATTCGTACTTGTGTTAACATTCACCCCGCTTGTTGTTTCTTCGAGGTCTGAACACAAAATCACGTTCAACTTCTTTCTGAAAACTTCAAACTGTTGTACAGAAATGGGTTTAGTCATTATATCAGCAACTTGAGAACTAGCTGGTACGTAACCAACCTGTAGCAGACCATCCAAAACTTTCTCTCGAATGAAATGCAGGTCCAAATCTACATGTTTCGTCTTGGCATGCATTACCGGGTTCGCTGCCATGGCAATCGTACTAGTATTATCACACCATACCATTGGTAAATTATCCAATTGAATGCTCATGTCACCCAACAAATTTTGCACCCACATGAGTTCAGCAGTTGCATCAGCTAGGCTCCTATATTCGGCCTCTGCTGTGGACCTAGACACTAAGCGTTGTTTTTTTCGAGCTCCAAGAGACAAGATGATTGCCAAAGTATACACAATGACCCGAGATAGATCGCCTATCATCTTCATCACTACCCCAATCTGCATCCGAAAACGTAACAAGATTGAGACAAGGACTTTGTTCTGCAGGGAACCATAGCCCAAAAGCAATTGTGCCCTTTAGATACCGTAATATTCTTTTGACAGCGTTCCAATGAGGAATAGTCGGATTTTGCATATATTGCGCAACTTTGTTAACTGCGTATGCAATATCCGGGCGTGTATGGCAAACATAAAGCAATGCACCAACAACACTTCGAAACTTAGTGACTTCAACAAATAATTCATCATCACACTTACTGAGTTTTGGAGACACAACCATGGGGGTATCGACTGGTTTTGCATCACTCATATTTTTTCTTTGTAGTAACTCAGAAATGTACTTTTGTTGGCTGAGAAATATTCCATCGACAGTCGTTAAAGCTTCAAGACCCAAGAAATATTGTAAGGCTCCGAGATCCTTCAAGGAGAACTGATCATGAAGCCTGCGTTTAACCTGCACAATATGATCTGTAGAATTTCCAGTAATTAGAATGTCATCGACATAAACGACCATATAGGTAACCACTCCATGTCCCTTATAAACGAACAAGGAAGTATCAACAAGAGAACTCTGAAATTCTAGTGTGAGCAGAAAAGACTTGAGCTTAAAAACCATTGTCGAGGAGCTTGTCGCAAGCCATACAACGACTTAATCAACTTGCACACAAGAGGTGGACCTTTTGAATTTGATTGCTCAAATCCGGGCGGTTGTTGCATGTAAACTTCCTCTTGTAAGTTGCCTTTCAAGAATGTGTTGTTGACGTTAACTTGATACACTACCCATTTGTTGGACACAGCTAAAGAAATCAGCACATTAATGGTGAGTGATTTTACCACAGGACTAAAGGTGTCTGTAAAATCATGGTCTGGAATTTGTGAGTATCCCTTAGCGACGAGCCTCGCTTTGTAGCGATTCAAAGACCCATCTGCATTACGCTTTACTTTAAACAGCCATTTTCATCCGATAACTTTGTGCTCAGCTGGTGCAACGACCAGCTCCCATGTCCCATTAGCCAGAAGAGCAGAATATTCAGCCATCACTGCATTTCTCCAATCAACATTTTCTAGAGCTTCATAAATAGTTCTAGGCACTTCATCACAATTCAAAAGTAATACCTTTGGCTTAAAGATTCCCCGTTTACTACGAGTCAGCATTGAGTGCGTATTTCCCAATGAGCTTGCAGTGGAAACTGATGTTGGTGGTTCTGCAACAAGTGACTCGGTCGAATCTGATGTAGACGGGGAAGAAGCATGCTCGGGAGGTGTGGCAGTTACCTCACGGCCGAGAGGTGGCGAAGTTGGTTCATATAAGGAGTAAGTTGTTGTCTCCTCCACTTCAGCTTGTTGTTATACATTAGTATTATCAGAGTCATCGGGCACTTGTATAGATTCCTTACACTGAACAGAACTAGAGGGGGTTGTAGTTTCATTAGTCATTTGTGTAGACGGCTCATGCTGATCAGAACCATTGGGGGCTGCAGATCCATTAGGGACTGGTGTAAGTAGCTCATGTTGATTTGCACCATAGGGGGTATACAAAACAGGGACAGGCGTGGACTTGAAACAGCCTGGTTGAGTCCTTACCCAGATTCACCTTTGCTGCAAACGGAAAAAGAGTTTCGTCAAATTTAACATTTTGTGTAACGTAAATTCGACCTCGGGTATCTAAACACTGATACTCATGGTGCTTCGGCGAATATCCCAAAAATACACACTGACTAGAGCGGAAATCCAACTTGTGCCTGTTATACGGTCGTAGGTAAGGATAGCAGGCACATCCGAACACTTTAAGAAATCCATACTCTGGCTTTCGGCCTGTGAGCTTCTCATATGGAGACACATTATCAAGAACTTGAGACGAAAGACGATTTATAATGTAAGTTGCACTCAAAACTGCGTGTGACCAGTACTTAAGAGGAACTGAGGCTTGTGCGAGCAAACACAACGCAGTTTCAACAATCTGACGATGCTTGCGCTCTACCACACCGTTCTGTTGCGAAGCGTGAGGGCAGGTCACGTGATGTTGTATTCCCAACAAATTTAACTTGTCTGCTAAAGCTCGAAACTCGCCACCACCATCGGTTTGCACGGCCTTAATCACTGATGAGAACTGAGTTTTTACCAAGGCAACAAATGCATCAAAAACAACAGAAACTTCACTTTTATTTCTGAGTAGGTAAGTCCAAATACTTCTAGTACACATATCAACGAACGAAACATAGTAAGAAAAGCCACTTGACACTATAGGGGCAGGACCCCAAACATCTATCTCTACAAGCTCAAAAGGAACTTTGTATACTGTACCCGAAGGCTGAAAGGGTAAGGAATGAGCTTTTCCCATTTGGCATGCTTCACAAACTGACTTCCTATCAAGACGAACTTCTTTATGTAATGTTGAATTGAGAACCTCCGGGGACGGGTGCCCGAGCCTTTTGTGCCAAAGCCAATGCGGAGAGAAATCTTTATTTGTTGTGGTAAGATGAATTGCTACTGGATTTTCTGCTGATAAGGCTGGAAAACTATATAAACCGCCAACTTGTGTGCCTTGAAGCAACACCTCCCCTGAGCTTTCATCCTTCACATAACAGTCAGAGGAGTGAAACTCAGAATATACTTTATTATCAAGAGCAAACTTAGAAACGGACAGCAAATTGCGAGATATGCCAGGCACATGAAGTAATTTATCAACAACTAAGTTTCGGTTAGAGACAGGAATAACAGAGTAGCCAATATGTTCAATAGAAATCGCAGTATTATCTCCCAAGTGGACCTTACCCTGTCCATTGTAAACCTTAGCCAAACACATATTGGACTTACAGTTAGTAACATGATGCGTCGCGCCTGAATCGGGGAACCACCAGGCTGAACCGAAACCAGTATTGGATGTTGTCAGCGAGTTCACTTGTGTTGTGTCAATAGGCTGAGATTTGTCCACAGAGTCAGAAGGTCCTGCAGGCGAGTCAACAACAACAAATGGCTCATAGCCTTGATCGAAAGAGTCAGAACGATAATGAAACATGTTTGCCTGTGGAGCATCAGTTTGTCGAGACTGGTGAGAAGTAACCCCCTTGAAACTTTCATCAAAACGGTGCCAACATGTATCCACCATGTGCCCAAGCTTGCCACATAGTTGGCATTGAGGACGTGGTCGACCCTGGAAACGTCCACCACGATAGAAACCAGACCTTCCTCTACCACGATCGAGATTGTTGAAAGTTCGAGGGTGGGATGATCCATTAGACGGCCCACTGCCTTGATAATGAGACAAGTTGATCCCAATAGGAGCTTCAACAGAATCGTTGAGTCTGGATTCAGCGTCAACCAACACTGAAACTACTCCATTGAGCGAAAAAGGCTCTCGACTCGCCGTAATCACAGCAACAAACGGTGCGAACTCAGGAGGGAGGCCGTTTAAGATTGTTGCAATGTGTTCCACGTCCGAAACAGTGTGGCCAGACAAGGACAAAAGATCACAAATCTCCTTAATCTTAACCGTGTATTCCCGCATACTCATTGAACCTTTCTTCATCAAGCGTAGCTTGCATAGAAGGTGCATCACCTTCGTCGTCGACAGCTAGGAGAACAAACCAGTAATCACACACCAAATTTCAGCAGACGTATCTGCTCCAACCAATTGAGGGAGGATATCAGAACTAACTGTGGACAAGAGCCATGATGCGAGGGAGTTGTCCTGCTTCACAAACTGAATATATTCAGGATTCACAAAGCGTTCGCCGGAGGTGCGTTGGAGAATCTTCGTCGGCTTCAGAGTTTCTGGATCCAAGAACTCCTCTAAGCCAAGGCCACGGATGGTAAGTATCACCTGCTGTTTCCAAAGCAGGAAATTAGAGTCATCCAAACAAACATTTATACGTTTGTTGGAGAACATTTGAGCAGAGAAATCATCAGCTCCGCGAGACGCAGACGCAACATTGTCGGTTGCAGCAACGATGGAGGAATCGACAGGCTGCACCATGGTCGACCGTCACAAATGCACACACAAGCAGAAAGTGATGAGAAAGAGCACCGTCGAAGAACCAAAGCAAAGCAGGGCGTTGAACCAGAGTAGAAACACAAACGAACAAAGTAATATCGGAAGAAAAACAACAATACGACGAAACGGAACAACATCAACAAGAACGGAACACCGGCGAAGCTTGAAAGAAGCCTGAAAGTAACAATATCAGAAGAGCAGAAGAGAAAGACGAACGGCGGTGGAAGAATCGTGTTAGAACGAAACGGCAAATGCAACAACGGAAGACACGACGGCACCAGGACCTTCAACGGCGAATGATACCATGTTGAAGTTACTCCGATGACGAACACGACGGTGATTGGATGGTGGTGAATCTGACGGTAATTGGAAAAGGGGAAAAACACTAGAAAATTAGGAGAAATGGGTCCTTTGTTTTATTAATTTTGAATCAAAATTGTAAATTGATTACAATGGGTTGAGATTGGGCCGTGACCCACTACCCATTTTTATATACAAAGAACCTAACAAAATAACTGAATGCTAACAAATCAACTAAATTCAGTTATTGGGCTAGCCCAGCTGTCAAGAGTCTGGAGAATTCTCGGTTATATTCGTACTTGTGTCAACAGTATGCCTTACTCTGCTGCTGAAATGACCTGATTGTTCTGCCTTTTTTTTTACCCTATTAATTGATTGTTGTGCGAAAGATGACCAGCTTACTCCCATCAACGTTTTAAAACCGCCCAAACTTCCTCTTGACAACGAATCAAGGAGTTGATCCTCAATTTAGTTCAACCAACTCGTCATTTTGACATTGTAAATGCTTTATTCAATAATATATCTGGAAGAATAGTTACACTTTGATGAAGGATTATATTAACTGGGGGAGCTGATTGTAAGAATTTGGAGAACTGAAGTTAGCAACTGAGATGGTGTTTAAAGAAATTTGAAGAGGATCCCCATTCAACTCTTCAAGCACTATTAATAGATTCCCAGTAGGTTTGAGGAATGAGCGAGGCACATGATACCTACAATTTCAACCACAGTAGAATGTATCAAGTTATCACAGGTATTCAACTCATTAGTTGAGAAATTTGAAGAGGATTCCCATTCAGTTCTTCATTCACAATGTTTGGATTCGAACCCTGACATTGTCTAAGGAACCTAGCGCCTCATCCGTTAGACCAACTGATTTTTGGTAAGTTATGAATAAAAGTTTAATATTAATCAAAATCCACAATTGAGGGTATGGTGAGCACTTACAAAGTTTGGGAGGGATTTCCTTTAGGGGTATGGAATGAAACCCAATAGCGACCAATGCTTTGTTCATTCACCCAAACTTGTCCCTTTTGCATTGAGCTCATGTCTAAGGCAACTGGATCATCTCCAACGGGTGCATCAAACGTGGTCTGACAAAATACATACTTTTTACCCTATGTACTTTGGTAATATATGTTAGAAAACCATGTAAACTTGGTTTGAACCTCACCTTGTACCATGTGAGTGACTTGTTTGTAGACTCATCAATCTCACTCCACTCCACTTTTTCTAAATTTTCTTCTTTATATATTTCTAACGTTTCCCCTTTCAAACCAACCTACAAAATAAATTCATAAAAATTAGTGTTAAGAGCAATTATCCCATCTATTTAGTGAAATGATTAGGATTAGATTAGATTAGATTTTCATGTGCACCTGATATCCCCATGTATAATTGGTAAAGTCATATGTGCTTGATTCCGAACATTGAATGTTGACTTTATTCAACCCAGCATATTTACTCTCCAAATAAGCTCCTGAGTCCTTCACATTAGAATCATTCAGAATAAACGTGTTATTATACTAGTACATGTGATCTTAAATTTTGATTATTTGCTTTTATATATATTATGATTTGTCATTTGTGAGCAGACAAAGATTACCTGTAATCCAACCATAACACTCAGTATTGATACATTGTTCAAACCATCTTTTAAGCTAATTGGAACGTCCATACTAAATCCTTTGGTATCATGGCTTCCATGTCCAGTTTCTGAGCAAAAGTAGTTCATCAACAGTTGATGAATTTTAGTTTTTTATTTTAAAAGAAAGAAAGAAAGAAAGAAAAGAAAATAAAAGAGTTTATTGGAATTAGAAATTTGTACCTACAAATATGCTGTTGATGTAGGAATGTGCAACATGTCCGAGGGACTCAATGTGAAGCACAGGTTCGGAGCAAGATGAATTGGGTTGAAAGCTGTTTTCATTATTATGTTCCTAAGATTAGCATTCATTTAATATTACTTTTTTCGATATTATTATCGAAAAAGTATTGATTAAGATAAAAAGAAGAATACCTGAATGTGTACCAAAGGTAATCAGACACGTCCTTGGTTGTATTCATTTGTTCCAACAATGAATTGGATTGCAGAGAGGTATCTAAAAAGCTGGGGATGTCTTCCTTGAACTCTTTCCAGCTATCCACTGCATCAAACACTTTGTCTACTGTTGTAACCCTCTTGTTCGTCATCGTGCTCACCTTTCCGGTGTTGAAAACCATGTTTTGGCAGTCCGGTAGAATGCCGATCGACCTGGGAAACAACTCGAATGAATTGTCCCGGAATTGGACCGTAGCATTTCTTCTGGAATCAGTGTTTACAAGGAACGCAGCACATGTTCCCCTTCCTTCAAAAACATAAGCCTGATCCAACAAAAGATAAGTAATTGATATTAATTAGTTTTAGGGGGTTAAAGGCTTCCTCACCTGTTGAAGTGGACCGATTGAGAAATTGCTCTGCACTCCTTGCAGTAGAGGCGTGGAGCAATTCTTTATGACAGCATGCAATTCCTTAAGATGTCCCCATTTCGGCTGTCTCAACAAACCTGCACATCAATGTCGATTCGGTTTATCAAGATCGAACGACGCAAATGATGTATGTATGTTGTAAAAAGGTTATCGACTTCACCATATTCATCGAGAGGAGCTTGGTCATAGTAACTTGTTATCATATAGGCCGATGAGGTCCTTCCAAAATTGGTTCCACCATGGTACTACATTAATCAATGGAACCATTGGTTAGGGTTGAGTCACACAAATGCATGTATCATTAACAACACAGACTTACCATGTAATAGTTTATGTAACTCCCGTTTTTGGCTATGAAAAGTGCTGCATGAAATGCAATATCTTCTGCAGATCTTATGTATGGCTCTCCACCATATGCTTGATAGCTTCATTAAAAAGGTTAGTAGCTGTCGTAAAAATAAGATTTGATTTTGATAATGAGTTTTGAAAAAGAAATTAAGTTTTGGTTGCTTACGTTATTGATTTTTAACATTTTGGTCACCGAGTCATTAACTCCCATTAGTGTAATGCGTGGTATGTTAGTCAAAAGAGTTTATTTTTATCTAAAGTCCATAGATCAAATTGATATTTAATTGAAGTTCAAGAGTTAAATTGATATTTTATCTAAATGTCATGGGTTAAACTAAAAATAAAGTCTTTAACTAACGCGTCATGTCATCACACAAATGGGAGTCGATGGATCAATGACCAAAATGTTATAAATAGCTAACAGACAGAAGTGACCAAAACATAACTTTTTCAAAACCGATGATCAAAATCAAACAATCCGAAAACAAAAGGCACCAACCATGTAGTTTACTCGTAAAAGAATAATAGAAAGTGGGTGGAATCTTACAAAGAAGTCCAATCTTCTGTCCATATGGAAGGCTTGTTGGGTGAGTTGGGACCTCCAAAAGTTTCCCCACATCTCATACCATTGCATGTATTAATCTGCAAAATCAACAATGATAAAGGCATTACTGTTACGCACTTTTGGCCTATAAACAAACGAACAAGATAAACGGGAGGGATCGAACCACGGGGTCGGGAGCATCGGTCTGCTTGCACATGACCCACGGCACACCGGTTCCGAGATCGACCGCCATTTTCGCTGCCCATTTAACATAAGTAGCTCCTTTTTCATGGAAGGCTGCTTCCACGTTTTGGTATTCATTCTCTATCTGCAAATTTAGCTCACATATTCATAAAAGTTGATGTTAGTTTTGAACAAAAAAAGAGGTTCGTTCATTAATTTACCTGTGATAATATAATTGGACCTCCTTGCGAAGCATATAAACCTTCTGATTTCATCATGTTTACTATTTTTGTGGTGAAGTTTTGCATGTAAAACTACAACAACCAAATAATAATTGTTAGCAATTAAATACAGATTAAGAGCTCATTATCTAGTGTTTTTAATTTACAAATTGAGAAATAGATACCTTGAAGGGCTCGTTATCTGTTCGATAAACAATGCCAGGGACATCATGCAACCAAAATGGAAATCCCCTAAAACCAACATTTACCGATCTCGATTATGTACAAATTAATAACCCAAAAGTAATAAATAGATGAATGTGAGTGTTTGAATCGTAATTTTTGTTTATTTTTCGAAATATGTATTTTTAAACTGTCATGTTAACTTTTTTAACATGTGCATATGCGGCATACATTGATAGATATAACATTATACAGTCACACAAATATTATATATATATATATATATATATTAAAAAATATGTAAAAAAATTGTACAAATATACAAGAAATAGTAGATATGTCACCACCGGCAGAATTTTTGAAAAAGTTTATAGGATCAACTTATAACTTTTAAGAAATTAGAGGTTTAAATTTTTTTAAAATTTTTTGAAGGTTTAGTATTTTTTTTCAAAAATTTTGTGGTCTAATTAACAGTTTTTAAATTTTGAAGTAGCTTAATGAGAACTTATTATAGGAGTAGATTTAATAATAAAAAATATTTAAATTTTTTGAAGCTTAATATGAATTTTTAAAAATTTTGAGGGAATAAATTAAACTTTTGAGAACTTTAGGGACTAAATTTTAATTTTTCAAAATCTTGTGGGTCCCCACTTGTCCCAATTACCTTCCATCCGCTGTATGTCACATCGTCACACTTTTCTTTTATTAAAAAAATACATTGAAGTATTTGACGGAATTAGGAAAAAGGTTGAGATTGGAACATAAAATACATATTTTGAAAAGTACTGAAATTGTAATAGATGGAGTGAATTTAGTAAAAACGCTAGAACAGGGACCGATCAGTTGTAAAGTTTGTAAAAGAGAAATGATGGGAATAATAAAAACTCACCCATAATTCCATTCACTCTCAATGAAGGGTCCAATCCTAAGGCAAGCATAAAGCCCCTGTGCTTGAATTTCTTTTATAAATCTCACCAAGTCGTATCTCCCACTGAAGTCGTACTATCCAAATAGAACATATTCATGCAAATTGCAATTATTATATAGAAATATGGTTTCAATTGGGTTGTAAGTTTTAACCAACCTGACCAGGCTGGGGCTCATGCACATTCCAAAATACATATGTTTGAATCACATCAACTCCTCCTTCCTTTGCTTTCGCTATCAAAGACGGCCACATCTGCATAAAAAATATTACTGTATCTTTAATTCTTCTATTTTGATATATAAAGAATTAGTTGTAACAGAAAGTTTAGGACAAAAGAAGAAGCAAATGTTAACAAAAATGAAAGATGATTGAGCCCGTGACCCACAACCGTAATCACCCATATGTCTTGCTTTAGGACAATAATAAAGAAGGTATCTTGTTTGTACTAAAAAGCCAAAGAAAAGCGTCAGATTTTCTTTTTCTTGTTGACATTCATTCTTTCATGTATAAAATTCCAACACCTCCCCCTTGTTTTATTGTCTCTTTTTATATGCGGTCTTCTTTTCTTTACCTTCAATCACCCCTGTGAAGTTATCAAAGTTTTTGTGTAAGGTTATTTATATTTTTGTATAATTTTATATAAATTTTTAACGTAACGCTATCATCGATCGGACAAATTTACTGTACTATAGTTGACTCTCTGCTACAATGAAAAAGATATTGACATTTGGTTGCCGGTGGCCGGAGAATGATAGAAAGGAAAGAAATGAAGGCATTGGCTTAGAGAATATCAGTTGAATTACCTGAGGAGTGCTGCGAGGATAGTGAATGGAACCCGAAAACAGAAGTTTGCGTTCGCCATTGATGATTAATGATCTCCCATCGTACGTCACGTTGTTTTCTCCGGCCTTCGTTGTGCTCGCCTGTGCCGCAACCACTATACATATCCAGCACCACCACACAGGCTTCATTTCTGTGAATTTTCAGCTACTGGTGGACTTTACAATCTGGGGTTGTTGAGCTTGGGATGATGTGATATATACACAAACACATGGGAAACGGGAAAGGAAAGGTAAAAGGTTTGGGCAGTCTTGGAAGAAATAATGTGCATAAAATGTCACTTTACGCTCTTAGCTACAAAAGGACATTACGCTTAACCTAGAAAGATAATAAATATGAGGTCTAAGTTTGGATACTACAAATCTAATCATAATTAATACCTACCCTTCTCATCAATTTCTTCGCCCACTGTTCTCCTTTACATATATTCTGCCCAAATTAATATTTAATATCATATGAAAAAACGTAAATATTTATTAATTATTAATTATTTTAAGTTTAAATGTTCGAATCTTGTCAGTGTGGATAAAATAAAGGATGAGTCTACTACGGGCGTCACACACTGTTGAACACCACTAACGTAATACACCGCTGAACACCGTTAAATTTTTTAATAAAGATTAAAAGTATTAAGGACTATACTTATAATTAAAATTATTTAAAAGAAAATTAAAAATAAAATTTAATAAACCTTTTATATAGTATTTTTAATTGATGTTTAAAATCAAATATCCTAACATCTCCTTAATATCAAAAAATCTAAACTCAACCACTTTTTTTGCCGCCACTACTATCGTTGCCGCTGCTGCTACTACGTCATTAACCATTTTTGTCGGCCTTTATGAAATAGTTGCAACTTACTGAAACCCTAGCAACCACCATTTTCAATACATAGTTTATTTTTTTTATTTGCTAAAAACCGAGATAAAACACACTAAAATTAATGGTATTCAATACTCCCTTGAAATAAAAGGAAATAAAGGTGACGGTAGCGGAGGCAGAAGGAAAATAAAAGGATTAAATTTAGGAAAATACAAGTGTTTTGATCGCATTCCGAATAATATTGTCAGAAGTAATAGTTCGGTCTTATGGAGGGGAGTGAACGCAGTGTGGGGCGATGTACGTGATGGAATTGTTTGGAATATTGACAATGGTGTATCGGTGGATTTTTGGAAGGATTGTTGGATTGCGGATGTTGGCCCTCTTGTTGAATGTTGCACAAGGGCGTCAGTGCCCATGGGCTTCACACCCATACGGAATATGGTTGATGTTAGAGGTGAATGGCTATAGGATGCTTTTCGCGATGATCTGTCTATGGAGGTGTTGGACTACATTGTGGCAATCAAGCTGCATGTGGATTCAAACAGACCGGATTGGCCGGGGTGGCGTTGGAGCCGGGCGCGGAACTTCACGGTAAGGTCAGCTTACGAGGTGCGTACACAGCCGATGGAAGGGGTAGATGACAAGTTCTGGAAGTTGATTCAAGCATACAAAGGACCACCGCGGGTTCGGGCTTTTCTTTGGCTTCTTGGTAAGGGACGACTTTTGACTAATGCGGAAAGAGTTCGACGGCACTTAACGGACTCGGCAGCTTGTGCGTTGTGTGGAGCGGTATGCGAGGATATCGACCACATATTGCGCTACTGTCTAATGGCGATAACGACCTGGTCGGGGTTGATTCACCCACATCACCTTTCAGGGTTTATGTTGTTACCTTTGCGGGATTGGTTGCGGACAAACCTGCTGAAGGACGGGGGCTTTGCTAGGGAAGAAGCGAGCTGGGACGTGTTATTTGGAGCCATTCTTTGGACCCTATGGCGCGTTCGCAATGAACGGGTGTTTGATAGTTAGAATGTGCATGGCGATGGAGTGCTAGAACGCAACTAGCGTTTGGTTGCTGGTGCACAGCGTGGGATGTTGGCGAATTGCGAGCAGCAAAGAAGATGGTGCAATGAGCGGTCGAATGCAGATGCTACTGGACAGCACGAGCATCAAAGGAGGTGGTGGCCACCGATTAGGGGATTCGTTAAGGTAAACGTGGACTGTACGAGAAGTAGGCTTGGTGGGGCTACTTCTTGTAGGGGAGTAATCCGCGATTCTCAGGGTGGTTGGATCACTGGTTTCTCTAAATATATTGGAATTTTCTCGACTATTGAAGCGGAGCTTTGGGCAGTGCTTGAGGGGCTTAAATGCGCTATGGGTGTGGATGGGATGAAGATAGTGTTGGAAACGGATAACTTAGATGTGGTTCGTGTTTTATCGGATTCGGCATCTCGTTTGATCTCCTCCTTGTTGATTGACTCTATTAGAGACCTTGCTACGACACATGGTGAAGTGGTGTTTAGACATGTTTACCGTGACGTTAATCGAGTGGCGGATGCGTTGGCGAAGATGGCGTTGATGGATACTTTTGAGACTTGTGTTTTCATTCACGCTCCTGTTGGGGTGATTGAGCTTTTGAGGGATGATTGTCCCTAGCTTTTTGTTTGCTTCTTTTCATTTTCGATTCCTCTCGAGGCTTGTACGAATTATCTATAGGTACTCCTTTCCCTCATTAGGTTAGGAGGGTTTTTAATGAGGCCTATGATAATTCCTTTCTTCATTGATTTATAAAAAAAATCTAATTTTTAATTTTCTTTTGAAATAATTTTAATTATAAGTCTATTCCTTAAGATTTTTAATCTTTAAAAAATTAATGGTGTTCAGCGGTGTGCGACGCCCGTTGTAAAATTTTCCTAAAACAAATTATGGTAGAGAATCACTCCAATGAGTCTCTATGGTATCTTACCCAAATTAATCGTCCAATGAAAGAAATGGTGATAATTATAAAAATAAAAAAAAATAATCTACCTTTTTATCATAAAAATTAAATATCTTCCTAATATGCTTTCTTTTCTAGATTTGATATTAAATATATGATCTATATTTTTTTAACGGATAGATATTTAATACATTGTAGTGTAATTTTTTTTACACAAACATACCTATGTTCAAGCTAAAATTTAAAATCTAAATTTCTAACTCTAAATTTTAAATCATGACACCTAAACCCCTAACTTCTAAACCATAAACCACTAAATAACCCCACTTGTTAAAATTTTGATTTTCTAAGATAATATTCCTTTCTTAATATGCTTTCTTTTATATAGATTTGGATACTGAATATAATGTGTATTCAATATTTTGCTAATATTTTTTTAGATTGGATATTAAATATGTACATGATTTGTAAAACAAATATAAAATTTATCATCATAAATAGATTTTCACATAAATAAATGATTATTATCTTATACATTGGCGGTGAAAACTGAAAATTTTCACAAGTGCCTTAATTTGAGGGTTTAGGGTGTTAATTTTGGGTGTATGGTTTAGGGGTCTAGGTATAGGGGTTTAGAATTTAGAGATAGTGGTTAGAATTTAGAGTTTATAGTTATAATTTAGGGTTTTATAAGTTAAAACTCAAATCCTAATCATATTACCCTAAAAACAAAACCCTAACTGTTGGATTTGTAGCATGCTCGAATCGCTCACCGAAACCGTCGAGGAGGGTTGTAAATGTTTGGTGGTTGAATTGGCTAAAATCGAAATAAAGGTAGACAAGTGACATAATGATTTTAGAGTGGTTCGGGCTATTAACTAAGCACCTACATCCACTACCTTAGCACACCACTAAGGATTTCTCAATTCACTCAACAATGAATTCGTCCTTTTTTTCTGGTTTAGGAGGAAACCTGTAACCCCCTTAGCCCGGCCTAGACGGTTGACCCGAACTACGAAGATTACACGGGGAAAACCAAAGTCAACCCAAAAGTCAACCTTGATTAACGACCCTTTTTTTACTTTTTAGTCTTATCTAGATGCACATTAACCTTAAGCGTACTCTTGAGAAACACATACTTGAAAAGCACAGCGATCGAATTACAAGAAGGGACTCAATTGCACAAAATACAAATGTTAGGGACCAATTTGTAAATTCTGGAAAGATGGAGGACTTAACTGATTTTATGGTTACCAATACTTAATTAACCGTATTATATGTTTCTCTATCAAATTTCATCTTAAACGGACATCTCAAACTCAAGCAATTGCAAATACAGTTTTCAGGACTAAAACGTAAAGCTTGCAAACCTTAAAATCATTCAAATCAGTGCCCAACGGTCATCTGTTTCAAAACGGGGTTGACTGTTTCAAAACTCGAGTTCGTTCCGAGACCTGTATCGGAACAGGGCCTGGCAGTGGCCAATTCGTTTCGGAACGACCTCTATCCGTTTCGATACTCGAAGGCCATTACAGGCCCCCGTTTCGAAACGATAGTGCCCGTTCCGATACGGATTGCCCAGGAGTTGCATAATTTACTGGTTTTACACACATTAAACCACTCAAACACATCCTAATGACTTCCTAATCATGCCAACAGGTCATCATACATATAAGGTACATGTTTGCAACACCAAAACACATGCATGACACCAATCAAGAAAATCCACAAGTCTATAGGCATACATCCTAGTGTCCAAAACCAAACAACCATCAAAGCACCAAAACAAGCATCAAAATGGCCATTTACAAATCCAAATCATTTAAGGCATCATGCCACAACTAGGGAGTCCAAAACATCTCCCAAATCACATCCTAGGTTCCTATTGCCAAATATCAAAAACTAATAGTTTTGTGAAAACATCACCATACATGAGCTTATACTTCCCTTGGATTCTTAGCCTCCTTGCTGCCCTCAAACACCTCAATTATCTGCATTAATGGTTCAAGAGAGAGAGCGTAAGCACAATTGCTTAGTGAGGCATGCTCTAAAGAAACAACACAATAATGCATTTTATAAAACACTTTTCACAAAGCCTTTTTACACATAAACATCGTTTCTCATGCAACATTGCATACACATCAATCATCTCGTGCTTCATTAACATCAACATGTCATATTGGCTTCCAAGTGATAAACCATAACCATTTACAACATAAAACACAATCGGATACGCGGATTACAAGCGTTGTCCCATACACTTCATACACACTACCGAACACACAAGGTGGAGTTTACCAGTACAATCACAACCCCTCAACACCCGTGATGGAGTTTAACGGTACATTCGCAACCCCTCAACATCACTCATCGGTAGTTGTATAACATCACTAACGAGAACACGGGACACACAACACAAGATCCACGCATGGACTTTTAACCACCATTGTGATCTTAACCATCTCGTTAGTGTACTTGGATGGAATTTACGGTACAATTACAACCCTCAACATCCAAGGCGACTTTATTCACAGTGCACCCAATCCTATAGCCGGCTAACTATATCTGATCCAAGTACTTTAAAACCAACACATCACTTGCCAATATACATCATTTATCATCAATAATCCACTGTTTTAAAGCATTAATCAAAGCCATTAAACCATCATGCATCACTATGCATCAAAACCACATTCACTAATATCAAACCAAGGATCTCTTACCTTGAGCATCCTTCAACACATGGCTTTCAAAACCAGCATTAATCATGCTAAAACATGCTTTCAAAATAGAATTTAAACATGCAATTAATCAACAAATGCATCGAACCACTCTATGGCTCATCCAAGAGAGTTTTTCCGTAAACTTACTCTTGAGCTTAGTTAAGTTGCTTAGACTTAAACTAAGCTCCCAAACCTTCACACATTCGTTACAAAGCTGGAAATCCAGGTCCACTCACCAATTCTGTTTCGCAAGCTTGCCGAAACGCCGATCAAGCTTCCGGATCAACACCACAAGTATCCGAAGATGCCTCCCTTATTTTAAACACATCAAAGCAGAGGATTAATGCATCATCATGCATTAAAATCTTCAGCCATCACACCTAAACTCACTGCTCTAACCAAATCTAACATTTCGGCTACCAAACACAACCGAAATCACTTCCAAACTCCTCCACAACATAACCCAGCAAAGATCCATCACTTCTAACCATTCCTAAACATCAATTAACATCCAAAATGAACCTAAACTCGTCCTTATACCTCCAGCTATAACAGAACACCAAGATCACCCCAAAAACCACCATTTTCATAAGAAAAAACTTAGGAAATTCAACTTATTTGGGATTGCATTGTTCAAACCTCAATTACACATCATTAAACATCAAAATTACATTTAAAAATCATCACAAAACAGAGCCCAAACAATCACCACGAATTTCTCAAGATTTCTTCCAAATCTTGAATTTTAAGCCAAAATCAAGTTCATAACATTAAATCCATTTATAAAACTTCAATTAAGGATTGATAAATTGGGAATTTCAGTAAAGAACTGAATATTTAGAGGAGAAGAACATCATTACCTCTAAATGTAGATTTCTCCTTGATTAGAGACAATTTCCTTGAAAATCCAATAAGCAAAACAATAGGATTTGATGTAGAAAGGATTAGAAATCAATTGATGATTGAAACCTCATCAATTGATGTGAAAATCAATAGAAATGTTGCTGTAGAAATGTGTTTGGCTGAGGGAATTTTGAGAGAAAATGAGATGAGAAAGTTTTAAGAAAAGTTAGTTATGAAAATCTAAAATATGGTTTTCCACTTTCCATTTAATTAATTAAACATTAATTAAATCTTTAAAATCTAAGAAAAATATGGAGAAATCATTCTTGGGTAAATTAGCTCCTTAAAGATTCAAAGTTTCAATCCTTACAAAACAGTCACCACTGAACTTTTCAAAAATCGCATTTTAGTCACTATTTCGAAATGTTGCACTTCCAAACCTTATTTTGTAAAATTGATTTCACTAATCTCTTATATATATTAAAAGAGGATTTTTAGATATTTTTCCATATTTTTAAAGCATCCCGAACTAGGCTTTCCCTAAAACCACCTTTTATATTCGAACCGAAAACCAGACCGGTCCGGTTCAGACCCTAAACTTCTAAGCCCAAAATTGGGGTGTTACAACTCTCCCCCCCTTAAGAAATTTCGTCCTCGAAATTTACCTGGAGGAAAGAGGTACGGAAACTGCTTCTTCATATCATCCTTCCTTTCCCACGTGGCTTCCTCGACACCACGATGTTTCCACAACACCTTTACCAAATCAATGGTCTTGCCTCGAAGAACTTTACTGTCTGAATCCAGAATTTCCACCGGCTTCTTCATATCATCCTCACTTTTTCAGCGCCCAACGGCTAGTTCTAAAGAAGGGCGTACCGATACGGGTACTCGTGTACCGATACGGTAGGCACCAGAACTACAATTAATGTGGGAAATAAAGACCCAAACAGCTCCAAAACTTCCTCAACGGCTAGTAATGGCTACAAACTCAATTAGGACTATAAATTGAAGGTTGGAACACTTGAAGATGGTTAGAGACAACATCCAAGCAACATGATCAAGAGAATTAGAGTCTAAATCTTTATTTTACTATTCTCTTGTACATAGTCTTTAGAGAGAGTGCTAAATTGTAAATCCATGTACTCTTGTGAGCTTAAGTTATGTAAACACCCACCTTGTGAGGTATTAAGTTTACCCAAATGAATCCCTTGTAAAAGGAGAGGTTCTATTTTAGCCTTAGACAAAAACTAAAGTTGGTTCTATCTTAGCCAAGTCCAAAAGATAGGGTTGTAACAGTTTCCTCCTAAACTGGGAAAAGGGGACGAATTCATTGTTGAGTGAATTGGGAAATCCTTAGTGGTGTGCTAAGTTAGTGGATGTAGGTGCTTAGTTAATAGCCTGAACCACTGTAAAATCATTGTGTCACTTGTCTACCTTTATTTCGATTTTAGTCAATTCAACCACCAAACATTTACAACCCTTCTTGACGGTTTCGGTGATCGATTCGAGCATGCTACAAACCCAACAATTGGTATCAAAGCCTACCTCTTTGAAGGATTAACAACCACAAGAGGAGATTCTAGGAAGAGTGTGATCAACTACAAGACAAGCCATGTCATCTACTTCAACCTCCAACCTCTATGAGTCACAATCAACCACTAAAACACCCTTCTTAAATGGGGAAAACTACCTATATTGGAAGAATCGGATGCGTCTCTTCATCAAGTCAACGGATTACATGGTTTGGGATGTAGTGGAAGAAGGCCCCTATATTCCGGTTAAGAGAACTGATGAAGGAATACTAGTTCCGAAGGTAAAACCGAAGATGACCGAGGAAGATAGACGAAAGATGCAAGTCAATGACAAAGCTCTACATATCATATTTTGTGCACTTGGTCCGGATATCTACTCAAAAGTTTCATCTATCAAAAGCGCAAAGAAAGTGCGGGACACTTTGGAAACGACTTATGAGAGCACTAGCGATGTGAAAGAGACGAAGATCGGGTTGCTAAACTTGAGCTATGAGAATTTTAAGATGGACCCCGATGAGAGCGTCTCAAAGATGTTTGATCGATTTTCGATCATCGTCAATGGCCTTAAAGGAATCAGTGAAGTAATTCCCGAAGATAAGCTAGTGAGGAAGCTTCTATACTCTCTCCCGGAGTCTTGAGATGGTAAGAGAACGCTCATCATTGAAGCAAAGAATTTGAAAACTTTGAAGCTTGATGAGCTTGTTGGGTCTCTTCTTACAAACGAGATTATGGAGCAAGGAAGAGAGGAAGAGAAGAAGAAGGAAGAGAGGAGGATAGAGAAGTATGAGGTAGAAAAGAAATATAAGCTAGGAGTTGCTCTCAAAGCCTCTCTACATGAGGAGAGCTCTTCTAGTGAGGAGGAAGACTTTGAGGAATTGGCTATGATAGCCAAACGATTCTCACAGTTCACGAAATCCAACCGAGGGAGAAAATTTCAAAGAAAGATAGACTTCAAGAACAAAAGCAAAGATGAAGAGAGGGACCAAATCATTTGCTTTGAGTACAAGAAGCTGGGTCACATACGTTCCGATTACCCTCAACTCAATAAGAAGGGCTTTAAGAAGAAGAAGAAGAAGAAGAAGAAGAAGAAGAAGAAGAAGAAGAAGCTCAAAGCCAAGCTTGCTACTTGGAGTGATGAGGAGTCATCCGAAGATGAGGAACATGAAGTGGCCAACATTTGCCTCATGGCTCTTGAGGAGGATTCCTCTATGGTAACCTCTAACTCATCTTCTTTTGATTTTACATTTAATGAATTGCATGATGCTTATGGTGAGTTACAAGAGGTATACGATGAGTTATTTGAGAAATTTAAAGAGTCCGTTTTAAGAAATAAAAAGATCATTTCTGAATTAAATGCTAAAAATGACTTACTTTCTCAAGCTAACTTGAAATTTGAGTAAAAAATCTTAGGTTTACAAGATGAACTTGATTTCTTTCAAAATGAAAATGTAGACTTAAACAATCTTATTTCTCAATGAAATAGTGAACACAAAAAGGTGTTAGATGAGCTTAATAAGCTCAAAAAGTCTTTCAAGAGTGTTGGTAATGTGAAATATGAATTAGGTGAATCATCTAGAACAAACCAACCTAAAAGAAAGAATTATAATTGCAAACAAAGTGGCTCCTATAGGCATAATAGAACTAAAAGAATTAGAAGTGTATGGGTTCCTAAGGAACTTGTCAAATCTAATAATGTTTGTTGAGTTTTCAGGTGCTCGATTCCTTCAACTAATCTTGCTCACCAAAGTGGTGGAGAGGTGGAATTTTGGGTGGATGTGGTGTGGAAGCTAAAAGATAAATAACACAATGATTTTAGAGTGGTTCAACCTTCTAACCAAGGTCTACATCCACTACCTTAGCTTCCCACTAAGGATTTCCAATCAATCCACTATTGATTCGTCCCCTTTTCTAGGCTTAGGAGGAAACCCTTATACACCGATCAAGCTTTCTACCTAAAGCCTTGATCAAACCCTCTTTACAAAAGAGAAAAAATAATCAAACTTAAATCCCTCTAATAGGTGATTGTTTGCACAAATAAGCTCTCACCCAAAACCTAAAACACTTGAGCAAATTTGACAATTTTGGCTCACTAGTGTTTGTCTACACAAAGAAATGACAATTTAAGTACAAAGACAATTATTGATCATTTGTTGATTGACAATTGAAGCATTAACCATTACTTGATGCTTGGAGGTCTTTTTTTATACTCATTAATGAGTTTGTAGCCGTTACTGGCCGTTGGGGTTGAATTGGAGCCGTTGAGGACTTTATTTCCCACCATAAATGCAGTTCTGTTGCTACTCGTATCGAAACGCTCGAACATGTTTCGATACGCTATTTAAGTAGAAAGAGCCGTTGCAAGACCCGTATCGAAACGCTGTTGGCCGTATCGAAACGCCCGTATCGAAATGCCTAGTACCGTATCAAAACGATCTGCATTTAAATGTTAGTTGGGAAATAGCCGTTAGGGTTTATGACCGTTGTGGTCGATGTCACGTAGGCGTATCGAAACGGCATAGCCTGTATCGAAACGTTGGGCAAAATCCTCTTCCGAAAAGAACCCGTTTCGAAACCCGTATCGAAACGTTTTGACACTAGAAGACCCCGTATCGAAACACCTAGGGGTGTTTCGAAACGCCTGAAAGGTTTTGTTTAGTTTGGCTTTGAAAAACATGTGAAATCTTTTAAAAACATCCCTAAACATAGTTTCAAGTTATTTGGACTTTGGAAATAGTTTTGAATTCTTTTTAAATCAGTCCAAAACATTTTTCAATTATTATATCAAAACATTAGTTCTACAATCTCCTCATTTTTGATATAATAAACCTAACTTGAAAAATTGTTTGGGATTCTCCCCTTTTAAATTTAAAAATGTGAATAAGAGATCAAAAATTTGAAATCAATTTGAGCTCCCCCTTATTCATTTGAAAATTCAATTTTTCAAACCATTTCTCTCCCTTTTTGTTATATCAAAAAGAATTCAAAATACTTTTAAGTTCAAAATAACAATAGAGGTAAAAAAATGACAAAAGTAAGAATTTGGTTTTAAAATGGCTCCCCTTACTCAAAGCATCATTAGAATGTTAGTCTAACATATATGATCATCTAGTTGACATAAATAAAAATAAATCAAACAAAAACAAAAGCAACTAGATTTTACCACACTTGAATCCAAGGAAGGATGTGAAGTCTTCTTTTTTCAAGTGTCTTCCTTGTGTGCATGGAGCTCCTCCTCATTAATTGGACTTGTTGATCACTCTCCATCACACCTAGAAAAAGACAATCAAGTGATTTTTGGTATCCAAATTACTTTGGATCCATAAACGTTAGTAGCACAAAACTTAGTCCCCATAGGAATTCATTTTTCAATGTCATCATTTTTAGTTGAAGTGGTTAGTCTTTTTGGGACCAAAAGACTTCTAAAACATTTTCCTTTTACAAATCTAGGGGCACTAGATTGTCTTACATAAAAATTTGATTTTCCAAAATCATTTTTCTTTTGAAGTTCATTGGAAATCAAATCTTTTTCTTTTTGAAATTTAAGAAGCAAATTTTGTAAATAAAAACATTTTTGTTCAAAATCTTTCAATTTGGCTTCAAGATTTGTTTTGAAAAGCCAATCATTCTCAATTTTTATTTTTGAAATCAACTTTTTGTTTTTTGAAAATGATGCCTTGAATTCCAAAAGCAAATCATCATAGGCATCTTGCAACTCATCAAATGTATATGAATTTGAAATGGATGAGTTAGAAGTTACCTCCCCCTCATTGAGGGCCATCAAGCATAGGTGGCCTACTTCATCATCGGTGGAGTCTTCATCGCTCCATGTGGCCACATATGCTTGCTTTGAAGATGATCCCCTCTTGTTGGACTTGTGGGATTCCTTCATCTTCTTCCTCGATTCATGCTTGGAATTTTCCATTTCGCTCTTCATGAACCGGGCAAATTTGTTGAAGAGATAGGCCATCTCTTCATCTTCACTTTCCTCCTCACTAGAATCTACATGATGACAAGTGGAGGACTTGAGAGCAATGGCATTTGTGTTGATACCAAGCCCTTTGATCTTATTCTCTTCCATAGCTCTAATTTCTTCCCTCTTATTCTCATCTTTTTTGTTTTTCTTCATGATTTGATGAGTGAGGAGTGACCCCATGAGTTCATCAAGCTTCAAGGTCTTTAAGTTCTTAGCTTCAATAATGGTGGTTTTCTTTGAGACCCATGACTCGGGAAGTGAGTAGATGAGCTTTCGGACAAGTTTCTCCTCCGGAATGGCTTCTCCATAGCCCTTGAGACCATTGGTGATTGTGGAGAACCTATCAAACATCTTCTCGATGTTCTCTTCCGGATCCATCTTGAAGTTCTCATACTCTAAGGTGAGGAGCCCAATCTTGGTCTCTTTAACTTCATTGGTTCCCTCATATGTGACTTCAAGCTTGTCCCATACCTCCTTGGCACTCTCACAAGAAGGTGTCTTCTCATAGATGGTTGGGCCAAATGCACAAAAGAGGATGTGCAAGGCTTTGCAATTTAGCTCCATCTTCTTGCGATCGTCGGCACTCCACTCTGCTTTGATTCGTTGAGACACGAACGGACCATCTTCAACTATGTCCCATATCTTGTAGTCTCTTGACTTAATGAAAAACTTCATCTTTATCTTCCAATGAGCATAGTGGGTTCCGTCGAAGAAGGGCAATTTGTCGATGGATTGTGCCATTGAGCTGATTGTGTGAAATGTTGATCGAGCTTGTCGGATCTTCTCAATATGATGTTAATCATCTTCGATTGAGTCAAGCTCTGATACCAATTGTTGAGTTTTAAGGTGTTCGATTCTTTCAACCGATCTTGCTCACCAAGTGGCGGAGAGGTGGAATTTTGGGTGGATGTGGTGTGGAAGCTAAAAGATAAATAACATAATGATTTTAGAGTGGATCAACCTTCTAACCAAGGTCTACATCCACTACCTTAGCTTCCCACTAAGGATTTCCAATCAATCCACTATTGATTCATCCTCTTTTCTAGGCTTAGGAGGAAACCCTTATACACCGATCAAGCTTTCTACCCAAAGCCTTGATCAAACCCTCTTTACAAAAAAAGAAAAGATAAGCAAACTTAAATCCCTCTAAGAGGTGATTGTTTGCACAAATAAGCTCTCACCCAAAACCAAAAACACTTGAGCAAATTTGACAATTTTGGCTCACTAGTGTTTGTCTATACAAAGAAATGACAACTTAAGTACAAAGATAATTCTTGATCATTTGTTGATTCAAATTGAAGCATTAACCATTACTTGATGCTTGGAGGTCCTTTTTACACTCCTTAACGAGTTTGTAGCCATTACTAGCCGTTGAGGTTGAATTGAAGTCGTTAAGGACTTTATTTCCCACCATAAATGTAGTTTTGCTGCTACTCGTATCGAAACGCTCGAACCCGTTTCGATACGCTCTTTACGTAGAAAGAGTTGTTGCAACACCCGTATCGAAACGTTGTTGGCCGTATTGAAACGCCCGTATCGAAACGCCTAGTACCGTATCGAAACGATCTGCATTTAAATGTTAGTTGGGAAATATCCATTGGGGTTTATGACTGTTGTGGTCGATGCCACGTAGGCGTATCGAAACGGCATAGCCCGTATCGAAACGCTGGGCAAAATCCTCTTCCAGAAAGGACTCGTATCGAAACGTTTTGACACTAGAAGACCCCGTATCGAAACACCTAGGGGTGTTTCGAAACGCCTAGAAGGTTTTGTTTAGTTTGGCTTTGAAAAACATGTAAAACCCTTTAAAAACATCCCCTAAACATAGTTTCAAGTTATTTGGACTTTGGAAATAGTTTTGAATTCTTTTTAAATCAGTTCAAAACATTTTTCAATTATTATATCAAAACATTAGTTCTACATTGATGTCATGTCACCTTGGATTCATAAGGGAACGAAGCTTTTAGGAGCTAACACTCGTGGACCCAAAATGATTTGGGTGCCAAAAATCAAAGTTTAACTCTTTGTTTGTAGGGGGAGCATTGCTACAAGGCCAAAGCACAAAGTCAAAACTCATGGTACTTTGATAGTGGATGCTCAAGGCACATGACGGAGACAATAGTCGATTCATGGACTTAAAGCCGAAAAGTGGAGGAGTAGTGACATTTGGTGACAACTCCAAAGGCCACATTAAAGGTATAGGCTCCATAGGTAATCACTCTACTATACTCAATGAAAATGTATTGTATGTCGATGGTCTAAAACACAATTTATTGAGCATTAGTCAATTGTGTGATAAAGGGTTTAATGTCTTATTTGATAAAAATGGGTATAAAATTGTTGACATTAAATCAAATAAAATAATGTTCATTGGTTATCGCATAGGTAACATTTATATGGTGCATCTAGGTGACATTCATTCATCTCATGCATGTTTGTTGCACAAAATGAAAATGTTACATGGCTATGGCATAGGAAACTAGGACATGCTAGCATTAGCATTTTAGAAAATTGAGTTTCCCTAAATCTAGTTAGAGGTTTACCCAAGATCAAGTTCTCAAATGATAAAATATGTGATGCATGCTATAAGGGTAAACAACATAGATCATCCTTTAAATCCATTAATGATTTTTCTACATATAGGTGTTTACAACTAATTCATATGGATTTATTTGGGCCAATTAAGACAACTAGCTTGGGTGGAAAATCATATGCTTTTGTACTTTTTGATGATTACTCTCGATATACTTAGGTTCTCTTTTTAAGCACCAAGGATGAGGCTTTAGAAAACTTCATCACATTTTCAAAATTAACCCAAAATGATCTTGAACTTAAACTTTCACATATTAGAAGTGATCATGGAACGAAATTTCAAAATATGGGTTTTAATGAATTTTGTAATGAAAATGGGATTAGCCATAATTTTTCGGCTCCTCAAACTCCTCAACAAAATAGGGTAGTTGAGAGGAAAAATAGAACTTTAGAAGAAATGGCTAGGACTATGCTTTGTGAAAACAATTTACCTAAGTATTTTTGGGCGGAAGCCACTAACACCGCTTGCTATATTATTAACCGAGTAATGATTAGGCCTATTTTAAAGAAAACTCCTTATGAGATTTTAAAATCTAAAAAGCCTAACATTAGTTATTTTCACTCTTTTGGTTGCAAGTGTTTTGTTTTGAATAATGGAAAAGACAATTTAGGTAAATTTGATGCAAAAAGTGATGAAGCTATTTTTCTAGGTTACTCTTCAAACTCTAAAGCCTATCATGTGTTTAACAAAAGAACTTTAGTTGTAGAGGAATCTATTCAAGTGGTTTTCGATGATAACCTCCTTCCAAGGAAGAAATCTTGTGATGATGATGATGTAGGAATCCTTGATGCCTTTGATGGAGGACAAACCTCAAAGAGAATGAGATTCCAACTAAAGAAGAAGATGCACAAGATCCACCTCTTAAAGCCTTGAAGGACTTGGCTCTTGAGGAAAAGGAAATGAGCTACCCAAGGGAGTACAACTATGTCAAAGGTGGTGGAATCTTGGGTGATCCATCCAAGGGGATAACTACTAGATCTTCTCTCAAACTCATGAATCATGTTGCTTTTATCTCATGCATTGAGCCTAAGAACATTAAAGAAGCATTAAAAGATAATTTTTAGATTATGGTTATGCAAGAAGAGTTAAATCAATTTGAGAGAAGTAATGTATGGACATTAGTTGAAAGACCTAGTAATCAATCTACTATAGGAACTAAATGGGTATTTAGAAATAAACTAGATGAGAGTGGTAACATTGTGAGAAACAAAGCTAGATTAGTTGCTCAAGGTTACACTCAAGAAGAGGGAATAGCTTGTGATGAAACCTATGCACCCGTAGCTAGAATGGAAGCTATTAGGATGTTGCTTGCATATGCATGTTATCATAACTTCAAGCTTTTTCAAATGGATGTGAAAAATTCATTTTAAATGATTTTATAAATGAGGAAGTGTATGCGGAACAACCACTGGGTTTTGAAAATTCAAAATTTCCAAATCATGTTTTTAAGCTAACCAAAGCACTTTATGGTTTAAAACAAGCTTCTAGAGCTTGGTATGAAAGACTTTCAAACTTTTTAATTGAAAAGGGTTTTGAAAAAGGTAAGGTGGACACTACACTTTTCATAAAAAGACATAAAAATGACATCTTAGTAGTGCAAATATATGTTGATGATACCATTTTTGGATCTACTAATGACTGTCATTGCAAAGAGTTTTCTAAGTTAATGCAAGGTGAATTCGAGATGAGCATGATGGGGGGGCTCTCATTCTTCTTGGGACTCCAAATCAAACAAAGGAAGGATGACACCTTCATCAATCAAGCAAAGTACGTGAAAGATATGCTCAAAAAGTTTGGCTTGGAGCAAGCAAAGCCTCAAGCTACACCAATGAGCTCATCTACAAAGCTTGACAAAGATGAAGGAGGTAAGTGTGTTGACTCTAAGCTTTATCGCTCTATGATTGGATCTTTGTTTTACCTTACCGAAAGTAGACCGGATATATTGTTTAGTGTTTGCTTGTGTGCTAGGTTTCAAGCTAGTCCTAGAGAGTCTCACCTTATAGCCGTTAAAAGAATCTTTAGGTACCTTAGAGATACTCCTTGTCTAGGTCTTTCATACCCTAGAGACTCAACCTTCAACCTTCATGCTTATTCGGATGCGGATTATGGGGATGTAAAATTGATAGGAAAAGTACTTTGGAAACTTGCCAATTCTTAGGCAGTATGCTCATATCTTGGTTCTCTAAGAAAAAAATAGTGTAGCTCTATCTACCACCGAAGCCGAGTACATATCCTTAGGGAGTTGTTGTGCTCAAGTCCTTTGGATGAAGCAACAACTCTTAGATTAGGGTGTTAAAGTTGAAACCATACCTCTTAAGTGTGATAACACTAGTGCCATATGCTTAACAAAAAATCACATCCAACACTCTAGAACCAAACATATAGAAATAAGGCATCATTTCATTAGAGATCATGTCCTTAAGGAAGATGTTGTTATAGAGTACGTTGACACCTTGAACCAACTAGCGGACATTTTTACTAAACCTCTAGACAAAGAGCGTTTTCGGTCTCTTAGGAGAGAGTTAGGTCTAACTAGCCTTCCTTGACCCTTTAGGACCCTTTTTAAGGTTAAAATGCTTGATTTTGTGTAAATGCATGTTTATGTGTTGTTGATCTTGATTGAAACCATGCTTATAGCTAGGGGGAGTATGATTCTGTTAGAACATGCTTAATCTTGCTCATTTATCAATTGCATTCATTTAGAAGACATTAAAGTTGAGCCTTTGGTTGTTCTTAAAGCCAAAAATGCATTTTTGGCATAGGGTATCGATACGGGCTTATGTGTATCGATACGAGTACTTCATTTGTTGACCAGACTGCATTTTCTCTAAAACGGATATCGATACGGTTAAACCCGTTTCAATACGATATGTGAGTGTTTCGATACAGGTGATATCTGTTTCGATACGGACCTTTGACACGCGTTTCCAGAGAATTATCATTTTACCCCCGTATCGATACACCCTTTGGTGTATCGATACTCGATTGTGCAGAAGTGCATTTATGGTGAAAAGAGAGGGTCCCAGCGGCTATATTCAATACCCTAACCACAAAACGGCTAGAATTAATGGAGAAGGTATAAAAGGAAGCCAATTGAAGACTAGCAACAACTATTGCATCCAAAAGAAACATCTTTACAAAAATCCAAGCTCAAAGTGCCTAATTTCTCATTCTTGTAAAATCTCAAATTGTGTTGTGTTTTAATTCCTATCTTGTATTCAAATTTGGGTTGAGTGCTTGTATTTAAAGGGGCAAACTTGTATTGAGATATATCTTTCTTGCCTTAAATTCTTCTTTGTATTCTTGTGAGGGTTTGGTCAAATTTTTGGTAGAAAATTTGACCGGTATTGTAAAGGTTACCTCCTAAGCCTTAAAAAGGGGAAGAACAATTAGTGGATTGTTGGAAAATCCTTAGTGGTAGCTAAGGTAATGGATGAAGAGTTCATTTGAAACTTGAACCACTCTAAATTGTCTTGTTCTTCAATTTTTGCTATTCCACTTTCTCCAACAAATTTTAAAAACCCAATTCACCCCCTCTTGGCTTTGATCAATCCATTGATCCACTCAACACTAACCTCTAAACCCTAAATTCTAAACATAAACCTTAAATTCTAACCACTATCCCTAAATCCTAAACCCCTACACCTAGATCCATAAACTAAGACTCTAAAACCTAAAACTAAAGCACTCGTAAAAATTCTTAGCTTTCGCCGCCAGTGTATAAGATATAAATTCGTAATTCAACAGATATCCGTTATCCAAATTCATTTTATACAAGTACTGGATTTAAATATCTAAGACTGATATTATGTAAGTATAAAAAATAAATAAATTCTAGATTTTATTCTATTACTTAGTAGATTCAGATATTTGACAAGTATGGTTCCATAAATCAATTTTTAATTTAGAATGCAAATTTTTCGGAAAAATAAAAATATATTAAAAATATAAAAATTTCTTTTAAAAAATAAAATATTGGATTTTATTAAAAATATGAAGAGATGCAACAAAACATACTACGGACATAAATGGAAACTTAAGGACTAATGTCCAAAAAGAACCCTTGCATAAAAAGTAAAATATAAAAATTCAAATGGCCTGAAGAAACAACAAAACTCTTCCTTGAATATAACGTTTATCTTGCATATAACCATCATTAAAATCTTATTGTTTCGATCAATCTAGATGCTTAAGTAGTGATGTAGAAATAATGATGGGCAAAGTCAATTTTACATACTACTTCACTGATAGTTCAGAATACATCAGCAAAACTGCAAAAGAAATATCAACTAATTTTCATTATGGATCAAATAGTACATTACAAAAAAAAATATTATATAATTTATAGATTCGAACTATTTAAAAATGTAAGAGATATACAATTGAGGATTTGAACTAAAAATATAGCACATAGCAAAAGGAATACATAACAAAAAAAAGAGTACAATGTGCAGTTAATAACCCTTTTTACACTTGAAGTTGCAAACAAATTCATTAAGACTTATTTACCAAAAAAAATTCATTAAGACTTAATTTGGGTTGCTCACATGATGAGAAAAGCTTTAAATAGAGTTATTGGATGTTAATATCATGGGTGGAATTTCGCGGGTCCTAGGGCCCCCGGTCCCGACCATTTAAAAAAATATATATTAAATATAGATATTTTTAAAAATATATATAAAGTAATTTTTATTCGGCCCTCAATTAAGGAAAATATTATTTCAAATTAATGAGTTCTCTCATTAAGTAGTAATAATAATAATAATTTGACAAAATTTAAGGTAAGATACGATTATAAGAGAAAGTAACGTGAGAAGCTTTTCAATTTTTTTATTAACAATAATTTTTTTTATTTTCTTCACAAAGCAATCAAATTAAATTTAAAAAACAAAAAATCTCTAACTCCTTCTTTTTTTTTAAAGATTTTGCAAGAACACGTACAATAAAAAACTTTGTTAGTCTAAATTCTCATCTTCAACTGCCTTTATTAATCACAAGTACTTAATTCTTTTTTTATCAAGTTTGATTATTTTTTCCATTGATCAATTCCCCCCTCCCCCCCCCCCCCCTTAATTTTTGGTTTAATAAATAATAATGGAGTAACATACTAGTTTTTTTTATATGCTATTACTCTCGTCTCCTTTTGTTTATAGTGAACTTTTAATAAATCAAGTGAAACATATACTTCTTATTTTTAATGTTAATATTATAATTGTTCGTTTCATTTTTTAATTTTATATTAATTTTTTATAATAATTTTTTAACTCCGCTATTAGTAATATCCATATCGTTTTAATTTGATTTATACGGTAATTGGTGAAATGACTTGACAAATAACAAATTAGGCGGACGGGTCTAAGAGGCATATCGTGTACGTAATAGGGTATCATGCGTAACGTGTTTCCGTTGGGGAATATTACAAATGCCAATGAAGAGAGGGTAAGATAAAACAAATGATTTATTCAAAATAAAAGAAATGGTTAAACTTAAGGCAGCAATCGTTTGTAATGTTGTGGTGGCTTGGGTTCTAAGGTTTTATTTTATATCAAACAACCAGCCCAGAAATAAGGATATATCAGCCCCCCAAGCTTTATCTTTTTCATAAATGGTTACTTATACGCCAACCCTCATTCGTAAAAAGATTTGTAATTTGTAATTTATAACTATGGTTGAGTCATTGGTTCAATGATACCGAATTTTATTTTGATAAGTATTATTTTCTTTTCTTGTGTATGATCTAAACCATCCTTTTAATGTCTTCAAGATCTGTTGAAAATGGCTAGACATTATGGCTGTCAATAAGACACGTTGGAGTGTTAATGAGTATAGCGTTTAACGAACCATTCCTATAATGTTTGTTTACTAAGCTAAATAAATGAGCATGGACAAAAAAATTTGTATTCATTTAATAAACAAACGAAAACGGGCAAAGATATGTTCGGTTCGTTTAATAAACAAACTCGTTTATGAGCTTATTATCTACTCAATTACTCGGTTTCTCTTTTCAATTTACTTTTTTTACATATTAAATATCGGTGAAGGTAAGGACTAAATTGAACGCGTTGTGAGCTTTGGAGTTCAAACTATGAAGCCTAAGGAGCTTAAAGACTAGTGATGTAATTTCACCATTTTGGCGAATATAAAAATGAACATGTTAGCGAACATATAAACGAACATGTTCACGAACACTAAACAAACGAACACGAACACCTTCAAAAATAAATAAACGAACATAAATATGGACATCATATTAAAATTTTAAACGAACACGAACTGAACATGAATACTATCAAAAATAAATAAACGAACACGAAAAGAATCTTATTCGTTCAAGCTCGATTCGCTAACACCCCTAAGGATAAGCCAACAAACCTCCTTTTTACTATATATATATATATATGTTTTCCCCCAGTACAGAGTTAGTTACCGATTCCGAAAAACGACCAGTAATGTCACTTACATTTTCGGGACGTAAACTCAGTCGTTTGTTGATGTTAACCTTTGACGGGAGGTTGATCTAAAACAAGAAAAAATGATAAATTACCTAGACAATCCCTAAACTATTACTTCACTCCTATTTTAACCACCGAAATAAAAATAATTTGTATAATTTCACATTTAATCCTCCACATTTATAATTTTTTTATTTCTTCATCTAACTCAATCTCTAATTTTCTACTATATTAATCATCAATTCACATCGTATATTATAATTCATCACCGTATATATCCAGGTTTCAAATAATGTTTGTAATCCTCAACTCAGAATTTTTAATCATTCAAAAAATCCCAAAATTTTGGAAAATTTACAAAGCAGTCCTCAAATCCCTAAAATTACCCAAACTCAAACCCTCAAATCGTCACCGTTTTAGCCGTCGATCACCGCCCCTGACTACACCCCTTTGTTCGCCAGAGCATGGCAGTCATTTCCCCTAACACGGCGTCACCAGAAACGGTGAACAGCGTGCAACTGAACGTCGAACGTGAAATCGACGTTCGGCTGGCACGCCGTTCACCATTTCTGGTGACGTCGTGTTGGGGGAAATGGCTGACATGCTCCGGTGACAAAAGGGGCGTGGTAAAGGGCGGCGATCGGTAACGACAATTTAGGGTTTAGGCTTGGGTAATTTTAAGGATTTGAGGACTGTATTGTAAATTTTCTGGATTAAAGATTAAAAATTCTAAGTTTTTTTCATTAGATTGATTTTAAAAATAAAAATAGTGTCACATGACGAGCATTTGGTTGAGTATTTTTTTAACACCCCTTTAACGGCCTGGCGCCTAAAATTATAACGGTTGAAACTTTGGGCATCTATTTTTACAAAAAAAATTAGGCACCTAAAGTTCAAAAATATATATACTTTAGGCACTTATTTTTATTTAAGCCTTTCAAATATGCTATGTAAACGTTGTTGCACGTAAATTGGGCATTATTTTGTACTGAACCATATTAAGAATTACAAACATTATTTGAAACATGGATATATACGGTGATAGATTATAATAGGATTAATAAAATAGAAAATTAAAGATTGATTTAGCTGGAGAAGAATATGGAAGATGGTAGAGGAGAGAAAAAAATAAAAATGTAAATGTGGAGGATTAAGTGTGTAATTTTACAAATTATTTTTATTTCGGTGGTCAAAATAAGTGTGAAGTAATACTTTAGGGACTGTCTATGTAATTTATCATTTTTTATTATCTTAGATCAGCCTTCCGTTAACATTTAACGGTAACAAACGGCTGAGTGACCAAAAGTTTACGCTTCAAAATATAAGTAATTTAATGGTCGTTTTTCAAAATTAGTGACCAACTCTATATTAAGAGAAACATAAGTAACCATCTCAAATTTAAAATATTGTGAATATTTTCTAACACTCTCCCACTCGAGCAATGCTAATGGGCTCTAGTACTATACTGGTCACATTTATCAAACATCTTGGCACAAAATTTGGTTTCATGTAAATAATAAGGGTAAATATTTGATGTACGTGTGGTGATAAAAAAATTCAATGCACAATTTAATTCTAAAATTTTAAATTTAAATATATAACTTTAAAATCTTAAAACCTAAATTTTAATCATAACCTATAATTTTAACTATATACTTTAAATTTTAAACTCTACAACTTCAAACTCTAAACCCTAAAATAAACTTATAAACATTAAATTAGATCCACTTATAGAAAATAAGTGGAGCGTGAAATATTTTCCAAAATAATAACATTGAAATGCGATTGTAATTGCATCAAAATTGATTCAAGATCTTCCCCAATCAGAAGCATCAATATTACATTCACAGGAATTCTAGTATGATTTATATCTTGGAACACAACTCTTAAATTTTAGATAAAAAATTAATTCGAACCTTAAACTTTAGATAAAATATCAATTTAATCTTTAAATTGAAGATATAATATTAATTTAACCCCTGAATTTGATCAAAGTCTCTTACCATCGTTCGGTGCACACCACTGACTAACGACCATTTTACTCTAAAATTTTAAATTCACTAATTTTTGGATTTTTGAACGCAAATCTAATGTACGTTTCTTCAAAAAAATTGTCTCAAACTCCTTTTATGATATTATAAGCCACTAAATATATCGATGGTAACTGGTGGCGGTTGGTGGTGACCGACAGCGATGGTGAGTGGCAGCCAACGATAGGGGACTTTGGTCGAATGGGGTTAAATCGATATTTTATCTAAAATTTAAAGATTAAATTAATATTTATCTAAAGTTTAGAGGTTAAATTAATATTTTATTTAAATTTTGGGGGTTAAATTAAAAATCAACCACTTTTAGAGTGTCATGTCATGTAATCAAACTAATACGTTCGATGACCAAAACATTATAAAATAATAATGTAAGTGACCAAAATGTTAGAAAGTGATAACGTAAGTGACCAAAATGTAACTTTTTAAGATTCGGTGAACAAAAATAAACATTTATAAAATGAAAGTGACAATTGGTATAATTTACCCAAAATTAATTAAATAAAATATAAAAGAAACTAATTCAAAATAAGAAGCTTCGATGAAATTAAACGAGACAGTGATGTTTTAGTGTGACAATGATGTTTTCTAGTCATATTCATGTTTCATCTCTTTTCGTTTTCTTTATTCCTAATATTTTACTGCTATGGACGGCGGTGATATTTACAAGTTGATTGACTCATTGTTAATTATTAGTATGATTAATTAATAACAAATTTGAAGATTCCAAATACCACCATTTTAATTTTATATATTTCACGAGACGAGTTTCCACATCCTATTCCAACTTCCAACCACAAGTCAGTGCACTGCTCACCGCTCTCTTGTGTATTCGAAAACTAAGCATAAATTACTCAAATTGTCACTCAGCTTTCAGAGTGTTAATATTTTGATCACTCAAAAAAATCCTTTCAATCTAGTCACTGTCTTTAAAGAAATTTTATCATTTTACTCACTCAAGCGTTTAAACTGTTAACGTTCAGTAAAAACTCATTTTGACTGTCTGTGACTTCTTGTTTATCGACTTGTTTCACTGCTACTTCAATCTTTTGAAAAGAATCAGGAGGACTCTTGATCCACCCTCTTGGAGGCTAAAACCTGTGAACACCCTTAGATTGCTAGTTCCTTGAGACATGCTAGGAAAAGAGACACAGTATTGAAAGTTTAATTCCCGTCTTATTTTACAATCAAGTTGAAACTGTTGTGTTTCATCCTTGAGAGTTAACACTTCATAGCCCTCAAACAACTAAAATACAAACTTCATATCCATATAATATCATGAAGCAAAGCAAAAACTACAAAATCAATGATTTCCTATGTACCCAGGGATGGACCGAGGGGATGCTGAGGGGGCAACCGCCCCTCTAAAATTTTGAAAACCATATATGATTTAAAAAAAAATTAAAATTTTTCTATGTATTTTCTATTAAAAATGTATTTTCGCCCCCCTAAACTTTTATAAGTTCGCCCCCTCTAATCTAAAATCATGGGTCCGTCCCTGTTTGTACCAATAACAAAAATTACCATGAAAATGCACCAGTCAATGGACAACTACATTAAACATTTACTTTCCAAAACTATATCATTCATAGTGGAAATTCAAAAGTACAAAAATCATTCGTCTTCTCGGTGTTCCTTTCTATGCCCAAACACTAAAACACACTAAAAATAATTGAATTCTAAGCCCTAATTCAAAATTCTAAATCCTAAACCCCACACTCTAACTATAAACCATAAACCTAATTTTTAATGTAGGAATATAAATAGGGGCACAAAAAGGTATAAAAGATTTCTATTAAAAAAAAACTCTAAGTTATGTAGTAATAAGCCAAAACAATACTACATCTTTAGTTTTAGCCTTAGATCACTGGTCTATTTTCAAACACTCACTTTCAGGGTTGGTTTAAAAGATTACAGGACTATGTGCAGTTTGTTAAGACAAGACCCTTAATTTATAATCTCAAAGATATATAAAGTTTTTTTTAAAAGATATGTTTTATCTTAATAAAACATATATAATGGAGCCATCTTTAAAATCATTTTTTAATTTTTTTTCTTATAATTTCTTAAACCAAAACTTTTTGTTCCCCTAAAAACATTTAGTTCAACTTATTTTGGGCTCTCTTTTCTTGAGGACCATGTGCGATCGCTCATCTCGCGCATGTCCAAAATCCCACTGCTCAATTTTTAGATCATAATCCATAAGTCAAGAAAACAAAAAAAAATATTTTAGTAACAAAAATTATTAGTGTAAGTAAAAAAAATATGCATATAAGCAATAAAAATGAAGAGTTGTTATAAATTAGTACATGAACTTCGTAACTTTTCTCAAATTGATACTTGAATTTGAAAGAAAAAAAACGAATTGACATTGTGTTTACGTGACATCTCAACAACTAATCAGGGTGGTATGTGGTATTGATTGATCAAAATGATAGTGTTACTAAGTGATAACCCAATCAGTTGTTTTATTGCTCAAGTATGATTCTATTGAAGAAAATCATACAAAGCACTAGCGCGTGCTTCGTTAAAAATTTCTCTGTACCTAAATGGAGGAAAAAAATACACCAGGTTTATAAAAAAACCTAAAACAAAGGAATAATCACCCAAAACATAACCAAATACTCACACTAGCCCAATAACAAAGGAGCAAACGAAATGCACATGTCCCAGAAAGACCACCCCAGCTAGCCCTCCCAGCAACCGATCCATTCCAACACAAGGAGTAAGGCAAACTAAACAATCACACCCTTTGATAATTCTTCCCAAACTAAAGTCCAACTACCATTTTAGAAATAGTTTGTAACACCCCATTTTAGCCCTAATTTGGTAAATCCTAATTGTAAAAATTTCCAATTGAAAACTCTAGAATTTGGGGGGAATCTCGGATTTTAACCTAATTGGAATTAGGGACCTAATTGAATAAAATTAAAGTTTGGTGGTTAATTTGTTAGGCGGGAAAAAGAGGGACCCTTCTTCTGTAATTTACCCATTTGTCTAGGGTAAACACTCATTTGGTCCGATTTCTGTTATATGCGCCGCTCTCCATCTCCCATTCTCTAAAAAATAATAATAAAATAATCAATCAAAATCTTTCTGTTTTCTGTTGAAGCTTCGGCCAAGGGGTCATCATCGTCGTTCAAGCGTTTCAAGACCACTGTGCGCTTGTTGTCATCGCGCGAACCAAGCCCGACCATTCAACTTCCTTCGCTTCGCCATCCTTCGTTGGGAACGAGTTTGAAATCGTTCGTGGAATCGAGCTCTTGTCGGTCGTTCGTCGTTCCGTTGCCACCAGTGGGTTTCCCGTGGTCGTTCGATCAAAACCCGCTGTAGGGCGTTCCGTTTGCCGCCTTATTTTGTCAAAACGGAGAGGCCAGAAAACTTCGATCTCTCATCCTCCGCCGCCGTCCTCTTTGCGCGCCGCCTCCGTCTCGAGTTTGGGTAAGTGTCGTGGTCGAGTCGGTTAGGTTTTCGGGTTGCCGCCGCCGTTGAATGTCCAGTCGCCGTGGATCTGGTTGGTTGATGTCGGGTTGGGGTTTGCCGATAAGCGTGTGGTTGGGGAAATTTGATTAGGGATTTGAATTGATTTGGGAATTTAGGGTTTTGAATCTAATTTGGGGGAACTTTGGTTGAACTTGGTCGGTTGGGTGTGTTGAACCGAACCGGGCGGCTGAGTTGACCAGGGCCAGTTGGCTGATGCATGCTGACGTCATCTGACGTTGTTGTTGATATATGCTAACGTTAGCGATGACATCATCTTGGTCAGTGATGACGCCAGCGTTGACTTTTTCGGCTGAGTTCACCTCTAAGTTTTTCGATGTTCTGGTTCCGTTGTCGTTGTCCGTTTCTTCAAATTCGAACCCGAAATACCTTTTTGGATCAAATTTATTTGTTGAGCTCAGAATTTTGTAAAGTGTTGCATTAGAATTTGACTCGGTTGTTTATGTGTTCAGGTGACGTGGACTCCGACCACGAGACTTTACCTCTTCCTCCGCCAGGCAGACCTCCGGTGGCACAGTCTTCGAGATCTACTAGTAAGATTTTTGTTAAGCGTAGTTTATTCAAATGTGGCATAGTAGGAAATCTCATATAGTGTTCTTTATTTTTAGGAGCTGATTATGTCCGACCTTCTGCTAGGGCTGAGCGTGGGAGACATCACTATCGACGTTGACTGTTTAGTTGCCTAAGGTGTGTTCTTTGTCTGTGCTACATGTCTCTGATGTCTGATTGCATGATCTGTATGATATATATATATATATATATTTGTGTGCTATTCTGCTCTGTTATCTGATAAATATTAAATGACTCGACTGTGTGCTATTCTGCTCTGTTATCTGATAAATATTATATGACTTGAATGTTGTGACCATGTTATGTAACATATATTGGAATCGGATTATTATGTACATGCACCTTAGTTGTTTAACAAGATTGCATTCAGACTCTAAAATCGGATTATTATGTCATATCATTGGGTTGGGTTATTGTATGGAGGAAGTTCAGCGACTTCATCCTTCGGGTTGAACTTCGCTTCGGATTAGTAGTTCCATCTTTCGGGATGAGTTCTGCTTCAGACATGGTGTTGCGGTGTAGAGTGGTTCAGGGGAACCTCACTTTTCGGATGGTGATGTAGATGGGTGCATGTCATGATGATATCTATATGCATTGCTTTTGCTTGTTATACTTCAGAATATCTGTTAATTCTTGATTTGTTGTTTGACTGTTAAATTGACTTCTATTATGCACTTTAGAGACACACTGAGCTTTATAGCCAACTCCCCTTTAGTATCTGTTTCAGATTTCCAGACTTAGGTTTCGGTACTTGGAGGACCTCGTACGAACATGATTTGTTACTATTTATCAGTAGGTTTTGTTCTAGACTTATATTTAATTATTTAAGTATTTTCAGATTTGGTTGTAAACGTGGACTTTGAACATTTATTATTTTTGGGATTTGATAAACTATTTTTGGTATGTTTGTTTTAAGATGAAACATTAAAGGTTAGTTATTATAATTGAATAATAATTTCGGCACGGTTTTTCATAAATAACCTTACTTGAGGGGAAAGTTTCCAAATCGTCAATTTCAATTTGTTTCAAACCCTTAGGTCGAAATAGGGGGTTACATTTATTGGTATCAGAGCCTAGGTTACACCCTTCGGCCTGTGAGGCTCGATAAAAATTTGATTTTAAAGTTTTCAAAATTTTGCATGCATAATAAATGTTTTCGGAAACTATGAGATTTTCAAATAAATGTTCGGATTTTAAAGAAGTAATATATATTTTAATTAAAATCTCCAAGTACGAATTTTGACTTTAGGATTCTTCTTTTTGTGGATAGACTACTATGCCACCCCGTAGGAGTACTAGAGTTACGGCTGGCCGAGGTCGAGGCTGTGGACGAGGTCATACCACTGTGAATACGAGTAACGTTAATCCTCCTAAGCATTCGCCACAACATCAAGAGGACCCACAACATGAGTAGGCTGAGGAGAAACCTAAGGTTCATACGAGTGGTCAACAGACCGATCACCCTAATCAGCAGACTCAGAGTGAAGGTCCCCGTGCAATCGGTAACAGTGAGACTGCTGGAGTTGATGTTGATGCAGTGCATTTGGAGCTACTTGAGTATCTTCGACATGGTTCTAGGAGACCCATATCTGTTGAGTTTTTGTCTGTTGGGATGTCGATGTTTGATGGTAAGACAGCTGTAGATCTGGCTGATGTAGAATATTGGCTGAAGAAATTACAACATTTATTTGATGAGATGGACTAACCTACTGACAGAAAATTAAGAGCGGTTGTGTCTTTATTGAAGGGTGAAGCCCTGAACTGGTGGGAGGCTGAGAAGACCATTATTTCTTCTAGTCGGGTCACATGGGATCATTTTCGTCAAGCTTTCTGAGACAGATATGTTGGGGCAGAGTATCTAGCCAAGTGTCGAGAGGACTTTATAAATATGAAGCAAAATGAGATGACCGTGAATCAGTATGAGATCGAGTTTTTGAGGCTGGTACAGTACGTTCCTGGGTTAGTTACTACAGAGAAAGAGAAGTGCGACTGGTTTCTGAAGGGTCTGCGACCTTCGATCAAGACTGGTGTTGCTTTGCATTTGGACAAAGAGTACAAGGATATTACCTTGCGAGCTAGGACTACTGAACGCAATGAGGCAGAGTTGAGGAAAGCTGAGTCTTAGGGTATGGATCGGGGTAAGAGGCAGTCAACCACGTCAGTTTAGTATAGTCATGGTAATCAAACCAAGAAGAGGGCAAGAGATGAGGGTGATTATCAGAGTTATTCCAGAGCCAGACCAGTGACCACTGTTGTTCCGACTTCTAGTGTTGGAGGATCGACTAGCACGCGGGGGGCACCGTAATGTTCTTTCTACAAGAAATGGCATTTATGAGAGTGTAGGAGACAGTCTGGGGCTTGTTTTCGTTGTGGTTCGTTCGATATATTTTCAGAGATTGTCCGCTTGCACCTCCATCAACTCATATGACTAGTCAGTCACATGCATCGGTGCAGGCTCCTGCTAGGGGTAGAGGTCGAGGTAGACCTGATACTACAGTTTCTGCTGGTAGAGGTAGGTCAGCTCAGAGTGGAGGATCAGCTGGATCTGGGGTGAGACATCCAGGTTTGGTTTATGCTACCAGGATACATGAGGATCGTGATGAGCCAAATGTTATTGTTGGTACCTTTTCTATTCACTCTATCTCATATTTTGCATTATTGAATATTGGTTCTACCCATTCGTATGTTGCGAGTTCAGCATCTGGGGGACTCGAAATTCTGGTTGAGAATACTGTGAATGCGATTTCAGTTTATAGTCCAGTGGGTGATCATGTCAAGGTTACTAAGGTATACAAGAATTGCCCTTTGGAGATTCAAGAGAAAATATTCTCTACTGATTTGATGGAGTTACCTTTCAGAGAGTTCGACCTTATTCTCGGAATGGATTGGTTATCCGCTCATCAAGTTCGTTTGGATTGTGAAAAGAAAAGGGCGACTCTGAAAACCTCAGATGGGTGCGAGGTGATTATGGTGGGAGAGCGTAGAGGTTACATGTCCAATGTTGTTTCGGCTCTCAAAGCAGAAAAGATGATTCGACATGGGGCTATTGCCTACCTTGCTTATATTCTTGACTCGAGGTAGTCAGATTCTAGATTGGATAAGATTCGGGTGGTTAGGGATTTTCCAGATGTTTTTCTAGAGGAATTTTCGGGGGTACCGCCAAAACGTGACGAGGTTGAGTTTCGCATAGATGTATATCCGGGTACAACCCCTGTCTCTATGGCTCCTTACAAGATGGCTCCGAAAGAGCTTAAAGAATTGAAGATACAGTTGCAGGAATTGCTAGATAGGGGTTTCATCCGACCTAGCGTTTCTCCCTAGGGAGCCCCTATTTTGTTTGTAAAGAAGAAGGATGGATCACTTCGGCTTTGTATCGACTATCGGAAGCTGAACAAGCTGACGATCAAGAACAAGTATCCCCTTCCTCGTATTGATGACTTGTTCGACCAGTTCCGGGGAGCTATAGTATTTTCTAAGATAGACCTGAGATTGGGTTATTACCAACTCAAGGTTAAGGATTCTGATGTGTTCAAGACCGCTTTTCGGACTTGTTACGGTCATTACGAGTTTCTGGTGATGTCGTTTGGATTGACTAATGCCCCTGCAGCATTTATGGATATGATGAATAGGGTGTTTCAACCTTACCTGGATCAGTTCGTGGTGGTTCTCATTGACGACATACTGGTTTATTCTAAATCGGAGGCAGAACATGAGGAACATCTCCGAGTTGTCCTAGAGACTTTGCGTGAGAAGCAGTTGTATGCAAAGTTTAGTAAATGTGAATTCTGGTTGACTGAGGTTACCTTCTTGGGACACGTGGTTTCTGATAATGGTATTCAGGTTGATCCAATAAAGATTGAGGCAATTTTGGGTTGGGTGCAGCCCAAGAATGTTCTTGAGATTCGAAGCTTCTTGGGTTTAGCTGGCTACTATCGGAGGTTTGTGGAGGGTTTCTCGATTATTGCAGCTCCGTTGACTAAACTTTTGAGGAAATATATTTCTTTTATCTGGATTGAGGCTAAGCAGACCAGTTTTGAGAAGCTTAAGACCGTGTTGACTGAAGCACCAGTTCTGATTCAGCCTGAGCCTGGGAAGGCTTATACGGTATACAGTGATGCCTGCCACACAGGATTGGGATGTGTTCTGATGCAGGAGGGGAAAGTAGTGGCTTATGCGTCTCGTCAGTTGAAAGCGCATGAATGCAACTACCCTACCCATGATTTGGAGCTTGTTGTTGTGATCTTTTCTCTAAAAATATGGAGACATTATCTCTACGGAGAGAAGTGTTATATCTTCACCGATCACAAAAGTGTAAAGTACCTCCTTACACAGAAAGAGTTGAATCTGAGATAGCGTCATTGGTTCGAACTTCTCAAGGATTATGACTGTGAGATAGAGTATCACCCAGGGAAGGCGAACGTAGTTGTCGACGCCTTGAGTCGTAACGCCATTTCGGATTTGAGGACCTTGTTTGCTCGGATGATTTTGTTTGAGGATGGTAGTTTGATGGTGGAACTTCGGGTTATTCCTACGTTGATATCTGATATTAGAGAGAGCAGCCTACTGATCCTTTTCTTATGCACCGTATCAGGGAGGTTTCTGAGGGTACGTCTGTGGATTTTACTATTGATCAGGATGGTGTTTTGTGTTTCCGAGGTCGGTATTGCATTCCGAGGAAATCTGGATTGAAACAAGTTATTCTTCGCGAGGCACATGACAGCCCCTATTCTATGCATCCTGGTGGTGGTAAGATGTATAAGAACCTTCGTTAGAGGTACTGGTGGAAAAGTCTTAAACGAGATGTTGTCGGATTTGTGTCTAAGTGTATGACTTGTCAGAGAGTCAGGGCAGAGCATCATCGTCCATCTGGGTTGCTTCAACACATCGAGATTCCTCAATGGAAGTGGGAACGTGTGACTATGGATTTTGTTAGTGGTCTTTCGATGACTCCGTCTAAGAAGGACTTTGTCTGGTTTATAGTGGACCATTTGACTAAGTATGCGCATTTCATTCCGGTTCGAGTTAACTATCATTTGAGTAAGTTGGCTCGGCTCTATATTTCTGAGATTGTTCGACTTCATAGGGTACCGATATCAATTATTTTTTATCGTGATCCAAGATTTACAGCGAAGTTCTGGAAGGTTCTTCACTCTACTTTGGGTACCCGGTTGAACTTCAGTACATCTTATCATCTGCAGACTGACGGGCAGTCTGAGCGTGTGATTCAGATTCTTGAGAACATGTTGAGAGGTTGTGTTCTCGATTACAGTGTTAGTTGGGAGGATTTCTTGTCGCTCGCAGAGTTTGCATATAATAACAGCTACCAGGCCAGTATCAAGATGGCACCGTATGAGGCTCTATATGGACGTAGGTGTAGGTCACCGATTGGATGGACTGAACTTAATGAATATAGACTGTTGGGAGCAAACATAGTCCGTAAGGCCGAGCAGACAGTCAGATTGATTCTAGACCGGCTTAAGGTTGCTTTTGATTGACAGAAGTCTTATGCCGACTTGAAACATCGAGGTCTTGAGTTTGAGGTCGGTGATGAGGTTTTCCTAAAAGTATCTCCTTGGAGGAAGGTACTTCGGTTTGGTCGAAAGGGCAAGCTGAGTCCTTGTTATATTGGTCCTTATCGAATTCTTCGTCAGGTTGGACCTGTTGCTTATCAGCTTGAGTTACCACCAGAGCTTCAGCGTATTCATGATATTTTCCATGTTTCTGTGTTGAGATGCTACCATGTTGATCCGTCTCATGTTTTGCCTGTGGAGGAGATTGAGATTAGTCCTGATTTGCGCTTTGAGGAGGAGCTTATCGAGATTCTTGCTCAGGATAAGAAAGTTCTCAGAAGGAATACCATGAAGATGGTCAAAGTCTTGTGGCATGGTCGCAGTCATGATGAGGCTACCTGGGAGCCCAAAGCTGTCGTCAAAGCTCAGTATCCGCAATTGTTTGTTCTAGGTAATTTCGAGGCCGAAATTTCTTTTTACGGAGGGAGAGTTGTAACACCCCATTTTAGCCCCAATTTGGTAAACCCTAATTGTGAATATTTCCAATTGAAAACCATAGAATTTGGGGGGAAATCTCGGATTTTAACCTAATTGGAATTAGGGACCTAATTGAATAAAATTAAAGTTTGGTGGTTATTTTATTAGGCGAGCAAAAATAGGGACCCTTCTTTTGTAATTTACCCATTTGTCTAGGGTAAACACTTCTTTGGTCCGATTTCTGTTATATGCGCCGCTCTTCATCTCCTGCTCTCTAAAAAAATAATAAAATATTCAATCAAAACCTTTTTGTTTTCCGTTGAAGCTCTGGCCATTCAACTTCCGTCGCGCTGCCGTCCTTCGCTGGGAACGAGTTCGAAATCGTTCTTGGAATCGAGCTCTTGACAGTCGTTCGTCGTTCCGTTGCAACTAGTGGATTCCCCGTGGCCGTCCGATCAAAACCTGTCGTAGGGCGTTCCGTTCGCCGCCTTATATCGTCGGAACAGAGAGGCCAGAAAGCTTCGATCTCTCATCCTCCACCGTCATCCTCTTCACGTGCCGCCTCTGTCTGGGTTTGGGTGAGTGTCGTGGTCGAGTCGGTTAGGTTTTCGGGTTGCCGCCGCCGTCGAGTTGCCAGCCGCTGTGGATCTGGTTGGTTGCTGTCGGGTTGGGGTTTGTCAATTAGGGTGTGGTTGGGGAAAGTTGATTAGGGATTTGAATTGATTTGGGAATTTAGGGTTTTGAATTTGATTTGGGGAAATTTTGGTTGAACCGGACCGGTTGGGTGTGTTGAACCGGACCAGGCGGCTGAGTTGAACCAGACCAGTGTGCAGGCTAACGTCATCTGACGTTGTTGCTGATGTAGGCTGACGTCAGCGATGACGTCATCCTGGTTAGTGATGACGTCAGCCTTGACTTTTTGCGTTGACTTTTTCGGCTGAGTTCACCCATAAATTTTTCGACGTTCTGGTTCCGTTTCCGCTGTTCGTTTCTTCAAATTCGAACCCGGAATACCTTTTTGGATCAATTTTATTTGTTGACCTCAGATTTTTGTAAAGTGTTGCATCAGAATTTGACTCGGTTGTTTATGTGTTCAGGTGACGTAGACTCTGACCCCGAGACTTTACCTCATCCTCCGCCAAGCAGACCTCCGGTGGCACAGTCTTCGAGATCTGCTAGTAAGATTTCTGTTAAGCGTAGTTTATTCGAATGTGGCATAGTAGGAAATCTCATTTAGTGTTTTTTTTTTAATTTTTAGGAGATGATTCTGTCCGACCTTCCGCTAGGGCTGAGCGTGGGAGACATCACTATCGACTTTGACTATTTAGCTGCCTAAGGTGTGTTCTCTATCTATGCCACATGTCTCTAATGGCTGATTGCATGATATGTATGATATATATATATATGTGTGTGTGTGTGTGTGTGTGTGTGTGTGTGTGCTATTCTGCTCTGTTATCTGATAAATAGTATATGACTTGAATGTTGTGATCATGTTATGTAGCATATATCGGAATCGGATTATTATGTACATGCACCTTAGTTGTTTAACAAGATTGCATTCGGACTCTGAAATCAGATTACATGTCATATCATTGGGTTGGGTTATTGTATGGAGAAAGTTCAGCGACTTCATCCTTCGGGTTGAACTTCGCTTCGGATTAGTAGTTTCATCTTTCGGGATGAGTTCTGCTTCGAACATGGTGTTGCGGTGTAGAGTGGTTCAGGGGAACCTCACTCTTCGGACGGTGATGTAGATGGGTGCATGTCATGATGATATCTATATGCATTGCTTGTAATACTTCAGAATATCTGTTAATTCTTGATTTGTTGTTTGACTGTTGGATTGACTTCTGTTATGCACTTTAGAGACACACTGAGCTTTATAGCTGACTCCACTTAGTATTTGTTTCAGATTTCCAGACTTAGGTTTCGGTACTTGGAGGACCTCGTACGAACATGAATTGTTACTATTTATCAGTATGTTTTGTTCTAGACTTATATTTAATTATTTAAGTATTTTCATATTTGGTTGTAAACGTGGACTTTGGACATTTATTATTTTTAGGATTTGATCAACTATTTTTGGTACGCTTGTTTTAAGATGAAACATTAAAGGTTAGTTATTATAATTGAATAATAATTTCGGCATGGTTTTTCATAAATAACCTTACTTGAGGGGGAAAGTTTTCAAATTGTCAATTTGAATTTGTTTCAAACCCTCAGGTCGAAATAGTGGGTTACATAGTTACTAAGTTTATATACCAATTTTTATAATAGTAATCTACAATAAATCACTTGTTAAAGATATAATTGTTATATATATATATCGATGATGTATTTGGTGTGCATAGAGATATACAAATTAGTTTTTTTTAATTCAATAAAAGTACGAGTTGAATACATTAATAAATGGGAAAATAAATTGGATGATTCCAGCAGTAGGAGACATAGAGACCCACATGTCTGGGGTCACCGCATGAAAACAAATGTGTGGGTGACAGCTTCGGAAAAGAATGCCAACGATGTTCGTTTTATTACGTGAGCGATGAGATCAAAACATGTTTGATCGCTGACATTTTTTTTATCAATTCTATTCCCGGCCAACCAGCACTGAATCGACGGGGAGGTTCGATCATTTTGCCGATGATATTGGGAAGAATCTAAAATAAACGTCATGTATCGATATATAATATTAATTGTGTTTACTGATATATACCATTTATTATTTTAGTAATTTTTAAAATTATGAGAATTTAAAATGTGATTATTTTTTTTAAATAAAATACACTAACACGCATATGTATCCTTTTGTTTTTTTAATTAAAAACAATAACGTTATTAGAATAAAAAGTGAAAAAATTAAAAAATCTAGTCAAGAAGTATTTTAACATATTTTATTCTTAAAAAAAGGGAGTAATCACAATTTATGTTCTCATTATTTCAAAAGTTATTAAAATAATTAATGATACACATCAATGAATATGATTAATGATACATATCGGTACATGCGATTATTCTAAAATTTTCTGATGATATGAAGTTGGATTATTTTATTGATGATATGAAGCTCGATCATTTTATGTAACATCTCAAATTTTAGATGAGTATAGTGAATCATATGCACTAATGTTTACAATGAAATATTTTAATAATTGTTGAATTCATGAGACTTAAAGTGTGATTATTCTTTTTGAGGCTAAAATATGTTAAAACGCTCTTTGTGCCACTTTTTTAGATTTTTTAATTTTAAATAATAAATTTTTATTTAAAAATTTCTAATCTAAAATTAGTGGTATATGTCGATACATATCATTACATAAAATTAATAGTACATATAAGTATATAGCATTTACTCTAAAAATTTCCTCAAATTTTAATGTCTAAATTCATGTTTTGACCTGAAGTCACTCTATTACTGAACTCTTTTAATGATGAGGGAATAAGAATATATTAATCTGAATAAGATTCGGCCTTAAATCGAGTTAAAAGAGATTTTGACCAAAATAAATGACTTGGGGACTTGAAGTTCAATTTACCAATTTTGCAGAAACATGGGTTGCACGCTGTTCAACTTGTTTGGATGTGGTGTTTAATTTTTTTTATTAAATAGAGATTACATTCACGTACCAAATTTTAAATTCATATAAGACGGGATAATATAAATATTGTAAGTCACTAGGCCAATCAGTGGATTTATATGGTGTCTAACTTTAAGGGGCAATGCACACCAAGGGAAATATTGCATTCTAAAAATAAAATTAGGGTCTCAATGAAAAAGATAATGTTGTTATTCTTCGGTGATTCAAGTTTGAGCAACATATATGCACAATGTGTTATTAAATGGTTAGTATTGATGAACAAATAATATCTTATAATTACATCAGACAATTAAAAATTAGAAAAATAAAGTGTTTTAAAAATAAATCTAAGAAAATAAAATTAACAATATTTGTCAAAATAACAAATTTGACAAGGTCGTCCTCCACTGGTTTGAAAATTGTGGAAGCCATCTTGTGATGGAGAAAAATTAGGGGTTGTTTTTCGACCTAAGAAGTCACCTATAGTTGATGACAACTATAAACTTGTCGGCAACTTTTATAGACTTTCACTGTTAAAAACAACCCCTAAACTAACCTACAACATTTTGTTGCAAATGAATCAAAATGAAGGAAAATAAAAACCGAAAAATAGAAGAGAATAATTAAAAGGGGACATTGTCCAAAAATATACATACATGATGCATGTGCGAGAGTCTTAATTCTAATTATTCAATGATATTAAGTTAAAATGATATATTTAAATACTTAAAAAGTCAATTATTGCATTACCAACAAATATCACATTGGTTAGATTTTGATTTTTATAAGTGTTTAAATGGTCTTTTTAACTTATTACCATTAAATGGTTATATTCAAGAACCTTGAATGTGTGTTGTCTCTGCTCAGTGACGGAGCCAAGATTGAACTACGAGTGAGAAAGACTGATTAATTTTACAATGAATAGGTCTTAAAAAGTAATTAAACCATAAAAATTAAGCGAATTTAAGTTTAATTTCACAAATTTTAAAGTTGAAAGGTCTTGAAAAATAATTAAACCCCAAAAAATAAGAATCAATGTAACACCCGTGTTTTGGGGCTAAGAGTTAGTCGGGTTAGTGGTCCGAGTCGGTGAAATTAAAATTTAAATCAATTTGACCTTAACTTGGGCTAATTGGGTTCTAAAATAAAGAGGAGGGACCACCTTGGTGATTTAACCCAAATGTTTTTGAAAAAGGGAGACCGCTTTTAAAAAGGTAAAAAGAATAAAAAGAAATGTTATCATCTTTCCCCATTTCTTCTTCTCCACCATGAAGAACACCAAACCCATTCCCCAAACTCTAGTTACTATCCCCTTTGATTTCTTCACCAATTCAAGGGCGTTTTAAAGGTAATCATATATTTGAACTCTCCTCATCATCCTCTACAATTACCTAGTTTTAGAATTGAAAACTATCATCTTTTTGAAATTTGTAGTTTAATGAAAATTTGAGTTTTTGATGGGTTTTACACTTGATTTCGATTTATTATGTTGGGTTTTGCTTTAATCTCATGAAAATACACATTATATGTTGAAATGAAGGGTTTTTGGATGAAAATCTGAAATGGGTTTTTGAGACAATTTTTAAGGTGCCAAAAAGTTGATTTTTGGTGGGTTTTAGGTTGTAATTAGAGGGCTGATGATTTACGTATGCTAGGAGGATGTTTTGGAACCATTTAGATGTCATTTGGGTGTTTAAAAACATGATTTTCTGTTGGATAAAATTTGAGTACGAAAATGAGGGTTTTTGGAGGGTTTTGGGTGAGTTTTGGGGGTTGTTTTAGGTGGGAATTGATAGCCCAATGGTAGTACTATGGTTAGGGATTGATTTGGGACCATTTGTGGGTGTAAAGGGAATTGGAAACATGGATTTTGGAAGAGGTGTTGGGGCTGTCCGAAATTGCTAAGTTTGGGGTTTGGTCATGTCTTGCGACATTGTAAATTGTATTTGAATTGTGTTCCGGATTGGTATGTTGAGGTTGGGCTGATTTGAGGTTATTTGAATTGTATTGAGGTTGTTTAGAAGCAAGAATTTGGGTCGGCGAAGCATCGGGAAGAAATCCAGAAACTTGAAGGTGATGGTTGCTTGGTATTTGAGCTTGGAGGTGGAGGTGAGTGGTTAATGTTTTTAAATTGGTTTTTAAGTGGTTGGTTCAAGCATGTGGACTAGGTTGGGCTTGATAGACCCACCTAGAGTTAGGATTAGGGTGGTATCCTAATCCTAAGCTTTAGTTAGAGACCTTGGATGCACTTTTTAATTGTTGTTATGCCACACGATGATTATGTCTAATGAGATATACATGTATGTGAAAGTATGGCCTAATGCATTGATTACATGTATGTTGATGTCAAATATAATGTGGATATATGATGTGATAATTGCTTGGATGATATACATGTGATGTTGTTTTGTGAAATGAGGTTATGAGGTGGATTGCATGATTTTCGAGAATCATGGTGAGTACGTGCTAAACACGGAAATTATATTAAAATTAATGTTGTGAAAGGTTGTGGAATTTGATTTATATTGGCACTAGTATGCTTGGGTACAATGATCGATTATTAGGATGAGTGTGCACACAAATTGAGTCAAAACGTACATGGCCTTGGTGGCGTTAAGGCACCAAGGAGGAGTACGGTGATGTAATATTCCACCGGAAGCTTTTATATATTTCTACGTGATGATGAGTGGAATCTCATCCGTAGGGCATGTGGTGATGAGTGGAATCCCACCCATGCAAAGACCGGTGATGAGTGGAATCCCACCGAGGTAATGTTGTTGTTGGAAATGCGTTCCAACGGGTTATCCGCGTATTCGAGTCATAGCTAGGTGCCAATATGAGGTTGTATGAGTATACCAATATGAGATTATGCATATATGCTTATATGATACGAAATGTGATGCCCTTTATGATTTGATATATGATGTGGTTAATGCATTGAGATATATACCGTTGTAAGTTGAGCTTATGAGATGTTGAGCATGACATAATGTTGATTATATGTTCATGCAACATGTTCATTTTGGCCTTTGCAGATCGGAGGTGAGATCATGCATTTCATTTTGGAAATTGCTCGTGCTTGGACCCTACATTGTCGAAGGTTTGTTTTATGAGCTTACCCTCACTAAGCTTTTATGCTTACGCTCTCTTTTGTTCGACAATGCAGATTAATAGCTTGTGGGTGGCAAGGGCAAGGAAAGTTCTCCAAGTGATGCTATCGGTTAGCTCAATGTATGAATTTTAAGTAATAGTTTGTAATAGTTAAGCAATGGGATAGGTATTGTTGATTTGAGTTTTGATGTATGTCGATATTGGTTTTGATCTTCGATGCCTTGGTTGATCTATAAATATTTCTTATGCTACATGTCTTGAATGCCTACATGTTTTGGTTGCTAAGGCATGAAATTCTAAGTGCTTGTATGTCCATATATGCTTAAGTTGCTCCGTTTTATGAATGTCATGTATGGATGTCTTGCTATTGGTTTGATTGCTTCCCTTGACTGTAGTATGATTACTTAAATGTTGGTATGTGCCTAGGAGAGTCCAAAAATGCATCTAGAGTCGTGTTTGGGGTCATCGAGTTGGCAATTGTGGAATTGCAGTGCAGGGCGTATCGATACGACTCAGGGCCGTATCGATACGGCCTTGTTCAAATGCCACGATTTTGGCTTGGCGTACCGATACCCTAAGGGTATCGATACCCTCCAATGTCACTGGAATTTAGAGAAGTTGGAACGAGTAGTGCGTACCGATACGGGGTTCCCGAGTATCGATACGGGTCTACTCCGTTGACCAAGAAGGTTTGACCGAGAAGGGTGTATCGATACGCTCAAGGGTTGTATCGATACGGTCTTCCCGGTGTTGACCCCTTGGGTTGGCCTAGTCAGGACGTATCGATACCCCTAGCTAGGGTACCGATACGGTCTGCCCTGTAAGTTTAAAAATGGTTTGTTTTGTGTATGGACGTGGTTCGATTATGACTTTCTTTGAATGTTTTCCGCTGACGTGATCACTTAGGACTTAATGTTCCTCTAGACAAGATTAAAATAAAAAGAAAAAAAATATAGGGTTGCTAACCGAGGGGGAACCCTTTGGGTTTCGCTTCTGTTTTCCCCGTGTGGCCTACTCGGACCGATCATCCGGCCAGACCGGGATGAGGGGGTTACATTTGTTGGTATCAGAGCCTAAGGTTTCCGAGACCTTGGGCAGGTAAGTGAGGTAAGTTTAAGTTTTGAATTGATATGCACGGTGTTTGCTTGCTCTATAAGTATGACTGCTTGTATGACAAATATGTTGATTGTTTGTTTAAAAGCATGTTGTTCGTTATTCGTGTATGCTGGGATGAATTATTGTTTGATTGAGAATGTATGTTGTTTGATCGTACGCATATGTTTTCTTGTTTAGCAAGTAAGCCTTGTTATATGCTTGGTTGAGCATGTATGTGTGTTGATTTGTTTGAAACGTGTTTAGTAGAGTCCCATTGCTACTATTACATCGAAAAAGAGATTTTTTTTAAGTGAGGGAATCATACTTGAGCCACTTAGACCCTTTCCTTTGCTAACCCAGTTTGTATGTTAATTTACTGTTGTTGTTGTTGTTGTTGTTGATTTATTGGTTTTCGGTAAGTAGAAGTTGTGGTTTCTGAAAAGGTGGACTATGTTGAGGGAGTCCATCACCTTAGTTAGAGAGGTATGGTTGTACCGGAATTGAGGTACAATTTGTCCGTTTGAGACAGTGTGTATGTGGGTTGATTCATGTGGATGAGGGACGATGTGATCAACTCTGGCATTAGTTAGTAAGAAGAAGTGAAAGCCTGTGAGTGGGGGTTAGAGTAGTGTCGATGTTTTATCAAATGAGCCCTTGGTATAGTATTAAGTTGGTTTCCTCTAGTTGATTCTAAATCCGTGCTTTTGTATATCGTTAGCAAGTATGCAAGTTTGAACATGCTTGGTGAAGTGTTAGTTGGTGACCGTTGGGGTTCGACCTATGATTTTAATGCAAGATAGCCGGTCAGTGTCCGTGAGTAGGAGCTAGTTTGTGTGATTGAGTCAGTGTACGTTGAGTTGTTTTCCAGCAAGCGGAAGAGATGAAGTCACTTCCGATATAGTTGAGCCGAGAAGGGAGCCTTGAGCTTTGACTTCAGGGTGTTTGGTAGGGGTAGAACAAGTCCAGCATGACTGTTTGTGTGTGATCAGAGTTGAGTCTTGAAGTTACGAGATGCTCTAAGAACAGTTTAGAAGAGTCATGTTTTGTCGAAGAACTAGTCTGAAAACAAGAGGACCGAAGACTATCAGTTGTGTACACGTAAAGTGGCAATTTCTGCGAATACCTCCTTTTGTGTGAGCATGTAAGAAATTAGATATCCTTGTTGAGACCTTAGATGTAGGGACACGTGTGACTAGCCTTTGGGAGATAGTAGTGATCGGAAAGACGTACAGAAGATGTTTGTTGGTGGTTTAGAGTTACTAGTTTCTAGTAGATGTAAAGTGATTGTCTTTCAACGGTTTTGATGTACCTTTTGACAAGGTTCGGCTTGAAGAGCACATAGTTAGTGTATACGTTGAGACAAAGAGAGACTTGCCTTGAAGTTGCAGATTTCTGTGTGACTATAGTAGTAGGTGAGGAGGCGAACTTCTTGTCGAATGTTGATCCAGCTTTGGAGGTCGAAGATTGATTGAGTTTAGTTGGGAGGCTTGCTTAGCAAGTGTGATGAATTTGATTTTTGAATGAAGATTAGACCGCAGAATGTTAGGATAGTTTGTGTTTTCTTTTCCTAGAAGTATTTGGAAGATTTACCCGGTTTGTCTCTTGGTAGGGGAGAAGAGTTTGTTGTTGAGACCGTCTTTGAGTTTGCCCCCATTTTGATTGCTTTGTATCTTGTGACTCCTGAAAGAATTGAGAGTATTGAAAGATCAATTACGAAGTTTGTTGGACCTTAGACTCATTAGGCCTAGTATGTCATCTTAGAGTATGACAATACAATTTGTGAAGAAGAGAGAAGACAATACGAGAATGTGTTTAGATTTCAGACAGTTGAAACAAGTGACAGTGAATAATTAGTATCCGTTTCCGAGTGTCAGTGAATTGTTGATCAGTCAGTGTGTGCTTCAGTCTTTTCGAAGATTAGTTTGAGATCCGTTTACTACCAGTTGAAAGTGAGAAAAGTTGAAGTACCGAAGACAGCTTTCGGGCAAGATGTGATTACTTTGAGTTCTGAGTTATGCCGTTTTGTTTGACTAGTGTATTAGTTACCTTCATAGAGATGTTGAACAGAATATTTCCTGAGTTTCTTGATCAGTTGTAGTAGTTCTTCTGGATGTCACATGAGTATATTCAAGTACCGAGGAAGATCATGACAAGCTTTGAAGTTAGTGTGGTAGATTCTATTAGAGAATTAATTGTATACCAAGTTGAGCAATGTGAACTTCGAGTTAATGAAGATGTTCTTCTAGGACATGCAGATCATCCGAGTGTATTAGAGTAAATCCCAAGTAGGCAAAAGAAGATATGAGTTGGAAGAAATTGAAGACTGCGACAGATGTCTATAGTTCCTAGGTCTAGCATTGTTACTTTCAGAGACAAGTAAATAGTCTTTTGAAGATAGCTGCTCCTTTGACAAGTTGCTACAGAAGAATGTTCAGTTGTGTGGTTGGATACGAGACAATGAGCACTTGAGAAACCGAAAGAAACCTTGATGAAAGTTTCGACCTTGAATCAGCTTAAATTAGAGAAGGAGTTTGTGAACCATAGTGATGCATTACATGTAGGTTTAGGTTGTGTGCTTATGCAAGACAGAAGATTGTGGCTTGTTCATCAAGATAGTTGGAAGACCGTGAGAAGAGTTATCCGATATGAGACATAGAGTTAATTACAGTTGTATTTGCTTCAAAGACTTAGAGACAAAGCTTGTATAGTAAGAAATGAGCAGTGTATATGTACGTATCATCAGAACTCAAAATATTTGAAGGCTTAGGAAGGGTTGAAACTTGAACCGCATAAAGTGTTAGAAATGCTTGAAGACTGTAATATCAAGACTGAGTACCATCCGAAGATAGTCAACATAGTAACCGATGTTCCGAGTTGTAATTGTTGTTAGATTAGTAGTTGAGTTACGAGTTACAATTGCCGAATTTTGTTTATCAAATGATAGTAGTTTTGTGGCCGAGTTTCGAGTTGAGAGTACTTTGAGTCAGAATGTTTGAAGAGAAATAGTTGCAAGACAGATTCTTGGCACCTCACGTGCAAGACATAGCGGAAGGAAGACCGTCAGAATACAGTTTCAGAGATGATAGAGTTTTACATTTCAGAGACAAAATAGTTGTACCGATTGACATAGTGTTTTGAGACGTATTGTTTTGGCCGAAGCACACGGTAGTTCATTTGTATTGCATCTGAGTAGTATGAAGACGTATTGTGGGTTGAAGATGAATACTTCGGGATTGAGGTGATGTGTGATGAGGTTCAGTATGAGGGTAAGTGTGTAATTTGCCAGCGTGTCAAGACCGAGCGTCAGTTTTCTTCTAGGTTATTACATCCGTGGAAGATTCTTAAAGGAAGTGGGTAATAGAGATCCGAGATTTCAACTAGATTGTTTTTGAAGACGTCTGCATAGTGTTGGGTTAATTGATGAAGTCAGATGATCAGTCAGAGAAAGTCATCGGCCAAGATTTTAAACAGTGTTGTATGAGTTGTGAGTCGGGCTAGATCTGTTGTTTATCTGTTGCGGTTACCACCAGAGTTAGAAAGAGGTTTGTGATGTGTTTGTGAATCTATAATTTGGGAGTGTGAGTCAGTCATATTCTGTGCTATGTTTGTAGAAGAGATCGAGTTGAGTTTAAAGTCGACATGCCTTGAAGAATCAATTGAGATCTTAGCATCAGATATCTATTGTTGTGTAGTAAGTCCGCCGAGATTGGTTAGCGTGTTGTGGTGTGAAAGAAAGTGGGTTCCTGTCCGATAAATTTCGGGGACGAAATTTCCTTAAGTGGTGGAGAGTTGTAACACCCGTGTTTTGGAGCTAGGAGTTAGTCGGGTTAGTGGTCTGAGTCGGTGAAATTAAAATTTAAATAAATTTGACCTTAACTTGGGCTAATTGGGTTCTAAAATAAAGAGGAGGGACCACCTTGGTGATTTAACCCAAATGTTTTGAAAAATGGAGACCACTTTTAAAAAGGTAAAAAGAATAAAAATGAATGTTATCATCTTTCCCCATTTCTTCTTCTCCACCATGAAGAACACCAAACCCATTCCCCAAACCCTAGTTACTATCCCCTTTGATTTCTTCACCAATTCAAGGGTGTTTTTAAAGGTAATCATATATTTGAACTCTCCTCATCATCCTCTACAATTACCTAGTTTTAGAATTGAAAACTATCATCTTTTTGAAATTTGGAGTTTAATGAAAATTTGAGTTTTTGATGGGTTTTACACTTGATTTCGATTTATTATGTTGGGTTTTGGTTTAATCTCATGAAAATACACATTATATGTTGAAATGAAGGATTTTGGATGAAAATCCGAAATGGGTTTTTGAGACAATTTTTAAGGTGCCAAAAGGTTGGTTTTTGGTGGGTTTTAAGTTGTAATTAGAGGGCTGATGGTTTATGTATGCTAGGAGGATGTTTTGGAACCATTTAGATGTCATTTGGGTGTTTAAAAACATGATTTTCTGCTGGGTAAAATTTGAGTACGAAAATGAGGGTTTTTTGAGGGTTTTGGGTGAGTTTTGGGGGTTGTTTTAGGTGGGAATTGATAGCCCAATGGTAGTACTATGGTTAGGGATTGATTTGGGACCATTTGTGGGTGTAAAGGGAATTGGAAACATGGATTTTGGAAGAGGTGTTGGGGCTGTCCGAAATTGCTAAGTTTGGGGTTTGGTCATGTCTTGCGACATTGTAAATTGTATTTGAATTGTGTTCTGGATTGGTATGTTGAGGTTGGGTTGATTTGAGGTTGTTTGAATTGTATTGAGGTTGTTTAGAAGAAAGAATTTGGGTCGGCGAAGCATCGGGAAGAAATCCGGAAACTTGAAGGTGATGGTTGCTTGGTATTTGAGCTTGGAGGTGGAGGTGAGTGGTTAATGTTTTTAAATTGGTTTTTAAGTGGTTGGTTCAAGCATGTGGACTAGGTTGGGCTTGGTAGACCCACCTAGAGTTAGGATTAGGGTGGTAGCCTAATCCTAAGCTTTAGTTAGAGACCTTGGATGCACTTTTTAATTGTTGTTATGCCTCACGATGATTATGTCTAATGAGATATACATGTATGTGGAAGTATGGCCTAATGCATTGATTACATGTATGTTGATGACAAATATAATTTGGATATATGATGTGATAATTGCTTGGATGATATACATGTAATGTTGTTTAGTGAAATGAGGTTATGAGGTAGATTGCATGATTTTTGAGAATCGTGGTGAGTACGTGCTAAGCACAGAAATTATATTAAAATTAATGTTGTGAAAGGTTGTGGAATTTGATTTATATTGGCACTAGTATGCTTGGGTACAATGATCGATCATTAGGATGAGTGTGCACACAAATTGAGTCAAAACGTACATGGCCTTGGTGGCGTTAAGGCACCAAGGAGGAGTACGGTGATGTAATATTCCACCGGAAGCTTTTATATATTTCTACGTGATGATGAGTGGAATCCCATCCGTAGGACATGTGGTGATGAGTGGAATCCCGCCCATGCAAGGACCGGTGATGAGTGAAATCCCACCGAGGTAATGTTGTTGTTGGAAAAGAGTTCCAACGGGTTATCCGCGTATTCGAGTCATAGCTAGGTGCCAATATGAGGTTGTATGAGTATACCAATATGAGATTATGCATATATGCTTATATGATACGAAATGTGATGCCCTTTATGATTTGATATATGATGTGGTTAATGCATTGAGATATATACCGTTGTAAGTTGAGCTTATGAGATGTTGAGCATGACATAATGTTGATTATATGTTCATGCATCATGTTCATTTTGGCCTTTGCGGATCGGAGGTGAGATCATGCATTTCATTTTGGAAATTGCTCGTGCTTGGACCCTGCATTGTCGAAGGTTTGTTTTATGAGCTTACCCTCACTAAGCTTTTATGCTTACGCTCTCTTTTGTTCGACAATGCAGATTAATAGCTTGTGGGTGGCAAGGGCAAGGAAAGGTCTCCAAGTGATGCTATCGGTTAGCTCAATGTATGAATTTTAAGTAATAGTTTGTAATAGTTAAGCAACGGGATAGGTATTGTTGATTTGAGTTTTGATGTATGTCGATGTTGGTTTTGATCTTGGATGCCTTGGTTGATGTATAAATATTGCTTATGCTACATCTCTTGAATGTATACATGTTTTGGTTGCTAAGGCATGAAATTCTAAGTGCTTGTATGTCCATATATGCTTAAGTTGCTTCGTTTTATGAATGCCATGTATGGATGTCTTGCTATTGGTTTGATTGCTTCCCGTGACTGTAGTATGATTACTTAAATGTTGGTATGTGCCTAGGAGAGTCCAAAAATGCATCTAGAGTCGTGTTTGGGGTCATCGAGTTGGCAATTGTGGAATTGCAGTGCAGGGCGCATCGATACGCCTCAGGGCCGTATCGATACGGCCTTGTTCAAATGCCACGATTTTGGCCTGGCGTACCGATACCCTAAGGGTATCGATACCCTCCAATGTCACTGGAATTTGGAGATGTTGGAACGAGTAGTGCGTACCGATACGGGGTTCCTGAGTATCGATACGGGTCTACTCCGTTGACCAAGAAGGTTTGACCGAGAAGGATGTATCGATACGCTCAAATGTTGTATCGATACGGTCTTCCCGGTGTTGACCCCTTGGGTTGGACTGGTCATGGCGTATCGTTACCCCTAGCTAGGGTACCGATACGGTCTGCCCTGTAAGTTTAAATATGGTTTGTTTTGTGTATGGCCGTGGTTCGATTATGACTTCCTTTGAATGTTTTCCGCTGACGTGATCACTTAGGACTTAATGTTCCTTTAGACAAGATTAAAATAAAAGGAAAAAAATATAGGGTTGCTAACCGAGGGGGAACCCTTTGGGTTTTGCTTCAGTTTTCCCCGTGTGGCCTACTCGGACCGGTCATCCGGCCAGACCGGGATGAGGGGGTTACAATCAATGTTTAATTTTATTAATTTAATTAAAAAATAATAAACCATAAAAAAAATTTGAATGAAAAGGGTATGCTAGCATAGGCCTCGTTAAAAAACTCACTAACCTAAAGTGGAGGAAAAGAGTACATATGAAAGCACATACAACATAAGAGACAAGACGAAAAAATCAAACTAGAAAAACCATAACTCCAACAAAGACCATCCAGTGATGGGAAAGCTAATAACCAGCTTGCCTTGCAAGCACCTATAGTCCTGCTGAAAACCAACGATGGCAAAGCAGCCAGCTCCAGTGCCGGCCTTAAACCTGCATGCTATCCTTGTCCAATGCAGCGACAACTTCCAACGGAGGCGTAGGAAACAAGGCGAAGCCTCTGCTCGGGTCTTTACCCAACTTTGCAAGGTCATTCGCGACACCGTTCACCTCACGAAAAACATGGGTAACGGATACATTCCAATCCTTGTCTAGAAGCCTATCGATATGCAAAACCAAAGCCGATACATCTGAACCACTAGACTCTTTACGGATTAACTGAACGACACATTTATTATCAAGCTCCACACAAACTTTACGAAAACCCAGCTCCCATGCTCGATGTAACCCTTCAAACACACCCCACAATTTAGCTTCAAGCGATGAACAAATTCCAATAAACTAGGCGAAACCCATCCGCCATGACGCCCCCACACCCCGCAAGACCCGAAGATGTACATCGAGAACCATCGATATTGAGTTTGACCCAACAATCAAGCGAAGTAGACCATCTAGCATTCAAATGTAACGGTCGACCCATATCTCCAACCAAACTACTCCTTGAAACAGTCGCGCGATACATAGAGGAAATACTCCGACACTAAACGCAACCCTCGCGCAACAACCAATTCTAAGGGAACATACTCCGGATCAAAGACAATGAAATTCTGATGTAACCAAACCACCCATAAAATCGCTCTAAATAATGAGCTCCATTCCTCATTCATCGTACCAGCATACACAGAGGAAGAAAGATTGGTAAGCAACAAATCCCGAAAATCAGTGCTTAAAAAATCATCCAATTTGTCCTGCCGAAACAGTCTAGCCCAAGCACCCCTCGCCACTATACAATGCCGAAAGAGATGGTCCGCACTCTCCACTTGCCCATTGCACACACTACACCGAAGGTCATTGGAGATGTGACACCGAAAACGTTCCTCGTTAGTGGGTATCCGATTATGCGCAAAGAGCCACAGAAAGATGTGAATCCTATGCAACCCCTTATAACTTGAAATTACCTCCCAGATAGGATCAATTGAGGAAGGTAACACCCCCACATGAGCCCGATAAGCTGAACCAACAGTAAAACGACGATCATCAGTAGGAAGCCAACCCACCGAATCAGCTTGGTGATCAGGAATCGGAGCCTTAATTCCAGTGATACGTAAAAGAATAGGTAACGGAAGCCAAGCTTGGAAAGAGTTCCATGCCCACTCTCCTGACGGCAAAACCATCGACGATACATGGCGAAACAATAAGTCTAACGAACTCGCATTAGTTATAAAACTCTTAGAGCCTACAATGCAATTACATTATTTTTACTTATCTTTTAATTTACAAAGGTGGGATTATTTATATTAGAAATGAAAATAAAGAAATAAAAATAACTAACTAGCTAATTCCTAACAAACTAATATACAATGGTAAAACCCCTGATAACTGTAAGAAACACCTAACAAACTAGAGAATACAATATACTTCATTATCCCCTTTCAAGTTAGAGCATATAAATTTTATATGCCTAACTAAAAAATTGACTCTAAAAACTGAGAAAGATGAAGAGCTTTAGTGAAGCAATCAATGAACTGGTTGTAAGTTGAAAGAAAGCAATGTCATAAGTTCGTTTTAAATTTTTTCTTTGATCAAGTGACAGTCGATTTCAATATGTATTGTTTTCTCGTGATATACTAAGTTTTCTTTAATTTTAATGACATATAAAAATTAACTGATAAAGAACGTATTTATAAATCAAAAAGAAAAAATTAAGCTATTTTATTTCACAAGTGACTGTTGCTAAAGTCGGGTATCCAGCTTCACTTGAAGACATGAATATAGTCTGTTGTTTCTTGATTTTCAAGATATTAATGTTACCCTTAAAAAACACAAAGCCCATAGTCAATCTTCTTGAATATGGACAAGAGGCCTGATTTGAATCAGAAAAAATATTAATTTAAAAAGTATTATTTGCAGAAAAAATAATTCTTTACCAGAAATTCTTTTGAGATATTTAAAAACTCTATGTGTTGCAGTTATATGTACATCAGTAGGAGTAGTTAAAAATTGAGAAAGTTGTTAGACAGAAAAAAGTTATATCAAATATTGTATTAGTTAAATAGAATAACTTTCTAATTAATCTTCTATAAAAAGTAATATTTAATAAAGGTGTGCCTGTAGTTTTAGAAAGTCTGCTAGTAACAATAGTAGGAGTAAAAATTAATTTAGAGCTCAGGAATTCAGATTCTTTTAAGAGTTTAAGAGTATATTTTTTTTGGTAGATATTAATTTTAGTATGAACATGGTAGGTAACAGGTTATCCAAAAATTAATATATTTTATAAGGTGAGGGTTTTAGTGGGTGGTCAAAGTAGGTGGACTGGGAGTGGGAGGCAAGGCAAGAAATAAGATGCTGACCACCTACACATTGAGTCGCTCTAAAAGACGGTCGACGAAGGTGAAGACCATAGGAAAGGTCCTCTCCCCCGGCCCCCATGGTCTGTGACGGAAGCCATGACACAAACATTCTCATTCTCATTCATTGGTCGCAATCGCATACACAAACACAGGGCTGCGTCACCCACAAAATGACAACCTTAAGCTGCTGTGGCCGACACCCACTCCTGCCTTTTTCCCCTATAAAACCTCTGCTCTCACCCATTCTCTGCGTTTCAACTCAACCAACAAAGAAGAAAAAGGCATATATCTATCACTGTTTTTTTAAGACAAAAGAGCAGAGTTAGAGTGTTAGAATTAGAGAGAATGAAAGGAGAATTAGAGTTGCCACCGGGTTTCAGGTTCCATCCTAGGGATGAAGAGTTGGTGAACCATTATTTGTGTAGGAAATGTTCTTCTCTCCCCATTTCTGTGCCCATCATTGCCGAGATTGATCTCTACAAGTTTGATCCATGGCAGCTTCCAGGTTAGTGGATAATGGATGTGTTTGACACTTTGACTTGTCAAGTTTTTGGGACTTTATTCCATTGGCCTCCCGGGTTTCAATATCGAGGAGAGAGTGATTAATTAATATGATATATATTTGACGTAGATATGGCCTTGTACGGTGAAAAAGAGTGGTATTTCTTTTCTCCACGGGACCGAAAGTATCCCAACGGATGTCGGCCGAACAGGGCGGCCGGAAGCGGGTATTGGAAGGCCACTGGAGCCGATAAGCCCATCGGAAAGCCCAAGGCACTGGGAATAAAAAAAGCACTCGTTTTCTACGCCGGTAAAGCCCCACGCGGTGTCAAAACCAATTGGATCATGCACGAATATCGGCTGGCCAACGTTGATAGGTCCGCCGGCAAGAAGAGCAACAACTTAAGGGTAAGTCCATATTTTATTACTAATATTTTTCAAAACGGCCAACTTTGACAGTTCACAATGACATGTTCTAATTGGTTGGTTTGTGTTTTTTTCCCTATTACAGCTTGATGACTGGGTGCTGTGCCGAATATACAACAAAAAGGGGAGCATAGAGAAGCATTTCCCGAGTGAACAGAACTCGTTGAGTTCCCCGGAGATGGAGGATGATAAACCGGACATTAGAATGAAACCTTGGTCGACGAGGAATGATCTGACGGTGCAGACAACGGATGGTTCAGTATCGAGCTCCTCGAAGCAGGTGGTGTGGCCTGAAATCACGTGGAAGAAAGAGGGTGAGCTTGATTTCGAGTTGGATTTCATAGACGATGAGCATGCGCCATTTGCGAGCCAAGTCGAGTACCAGATGGGGCAGATGTCACCACCATTGCAGGACATGTTTATGTATCTACCCTAGACCAGAATCCTCTCATTGTGGGCTCCAATTAATTAAGACATTTTTTATTACATTCACGCACACATGCAAAACCACATTCTTTCAAGTCTTAGGAGATTCTTGTAAGATACTTGTAGAAGATTTTTTTAAAGAAAATAATAGTATCTGCATATAAATACGAAATATACTTGCAATTCAATAATGGTTATTCCGATGCTTTTTTAAGTAGAATCGAGCTGTTTTCAGCAAGAAGACACGTGTACTTGCCATCGAGGATAAATTTGTTAGTTGTAGTTGTAAGTTTGATAAGCGAAAATTAATGGTTATATCTAATGTAGGAAATGAGGAAAAAAAGAAGTAGATAATCTTGAATTGAAAAGGTACAATATTCACTCATACAAACAATAAAATGAATATTCAGCAATATCGGCTAGCAGCCCTAACTGTGTGGTCTGGACTGAATGTTTGATTCCATATGTTTGAAACTGTATCATTATCCAATATCCATGCACCAAAGGAATCGCAGTGACAACATTTTCATACGTAAGGAATCTGACGTGCATTTACCAACAAACAAGTGTAATGCAATAAATATTTAGAAAAATAATTTTTAAGACTAAGCCTCTAAAAATAAATATTGAAATTAAATCGGTCCCTAATAATAAAAATAAAAAATATAGGCTCTTAATAATAAGTATTAGAAAAAAAATTAAATTTTAAGAGTGTCCAAGATAAAAAAAAATACTGAGAAAATTAGACACTTAATAACAAGCATTTGAAAAAAAAATTATAAGAATAAGCCCCTAATAATAATTTTTGAGAAAAAATTAGGCCATAATAATAAATATTTGGAAAAAAATTAAACCCCTAATAACAAGTATTTAAAATAATTAGGTCTTATATTTAATATAAAAATATTTTTTTATAAATATAATTCACTATAAAATTTTTAAGTCCTGGGTGGTTGCCTCTCCTGTCCGGGCCTAGATATGGCCCTGAATGCAATTGCAAGCTGCTAAATTTTCATCCTTTGAGATACATTCAGCACCCAGTTATTTCTCCCTTTAGATTCACAGTGAATGATCACCTTCATCCATCAGACATGAGACAACAAGGTTAAGTGGTGTAAACAAAGTCTATAATTGTTTGTATCTTCGTCTTTAAATCCTCCGCTTCCACTCATTCCCATGTAAGACCTTCCAAGCCTCCAATGTTTTCTTGACATTTGTTAAAAACAATGGGGGCGTAGTAATAGTCTAAATATTATAAAATATTGTAAGAAAAATAAATAACAATATATCAATAAAGTATTACTTTGACGGTATTAATGCGTAACAGAACATCGAATGAAATATAAAAGAAAATTTTGAAACAAAACCTGAAATCGAACATAATTAAAAATTATAAGAATTTTGTTGACTCCTATATAAACAGTTTTCTTAAGATAGATTCGTCATCTCTTCGGTGCTCAAGTAACATTGGACGTCTATCTCACATGATACAACAATAAGCGTTCACATCAGTAGCACAACTACAATGAACAATCAGGCACAACTTTGTCTTCCTCTATCACCAAAAACAAAAAAAAAACTATAAAATGATTCCCACCTCCCTCCTACCAACTCACCTTTGCTCTAATTATTGTATTGTATGCCGCTCTTCGCCTCAAATCAATTAGAGTAGACCGCCATCAATCAATTTGGTCTTTCTCTCCATCTCTCTTAATGTCTTATTATAATTTAGGCATCAACAAAAATAATAAAATAAATCTGTTATGTCAAAATAAAATACTATAAAATCTCAAAACTCAAAGTTAATAACTGAAATTAATCAAACCAAAAATTGACAATCTATTCAAAGTTTACAAGATTGAACCATATACATTTTTTAGTTTAACCATCGGTATACGATCTATTGATCGACTAATTTAGATTAAATTTTACACATACTTTTTAATTTTAGGGTTAGAATTTAAAGTTTAAAGGCTTAAGTTGTAGGTTTTAGAATTTTCAGTATACAGTATAAGGTATATGGTTTATGATTATATGGTTAGGGTTAGATATTTTAGAATTGAGTCTCATAGTGTAAATATGTATGCTTGTGTAAAACTAATTTTATATAGTCTGTCTACCAAAATTTCATAACTTTTTTAAATTATAAATTTTAAACCCACTAAGTACATTTTCATTCCTTTTCCTAGAGTCCGACATCCCCTCCTATCCTCTCCAAATAAAATTAGAATTATATTTAATATTTATATATATACACACAATACCAAATGGGAGGTGTGGAGATAGATGTGTGGGCCTAACCCTAACATTTGTTAGCTTGGGCGGTGATTCATTGAAGAGGTAATAAAATTGTTGTGGAAAGCCCAGCATTTGCAAGTGTAAGACCAGGCTTGAAGCTCAAGGCATTAAGAGCTTAGCCGATGGAGAAAGAATGGTAAGTAGAAAAGTGAAAGGCAAATGCCAAGGGGGACCCATTTCCAACATCAACAGTTGTTAGTCAAAGTAAGTATCCCAACTGGATCTTGTTGTTGTTTCAGTCAAGATTTCAAATTAAACAATTTAATCAACCCTACAGATGGATGCAATTCTCTAAAGAAGTAAACGAAAGATGCTCCCTCTCCCACTAAAGTTGGTACGACAAGCCCTTACCCATCACCCACTCCTCCTCTCCCAAAATACCCACCACCGCCGTCGCCATCACCACCGCCGTCATCTTGAAGAAGAAGAAGAAGAGGAGGAGGAAGACATTGATGATCATGAAAATGATGCCTGCAATTCCAGACCCAGCTTTTACAACTTCCATCATCATTCCTCAAAGCCGGCGAAACACAAAACCCCATTGCTTCTTTTTGTCCCGACGAGAGAGCTCATCAGCGACACATACAGTTTAGCCAACATAGCTAGAGAAATGGGCATGGATTTGTACCCCACTCCTTCCCTTTCTCACATCATTTTCTCTTTCTCTTCTTCCTCTCCCTCCCCCTCTTCTTCCTCCTCTTCCTCTGCTTCTTCTTCATCCGCTTCTTCCTCTGCCTTGTCTCTCTCTTCTTCCTTTTCCATGCCTTTACCCAGTGGTGCAGTCTTGATTTCCTTCCCTTCACTCTCTTCCTCCTCCCTCTCCCATCTTCGATCCTTTGTTTCCCTCTCTAAAGGCCTTTTCAAGCTGGTCTTTCTCACTACCGATCACTCGGATTCTGATGCGAAACTCCATGATGCCCGCCACTGGGATTGCTGCTCCATTTCTCTGTTTTCAAGGCGGACAGGCGATAGGATCGATTCCATGCCGTCTTTTTCAAGGGCTTTAGCTGGAATGGGATGGACCCTCTTCACTACAAGGAAAACCCCTTCTCTTAATACAGCTACCAAATCGGTTTACTTGTTCCGGAAAGTGGATTCGGGTCGTGTTCGCGGAGGGAGAGGCAATGGGGAACGCAGGATAAGAGAGCTGAGATTGCCTTCCTTGGATTTCAGGAATGCTCCTCTGAAGATTTTGCAGTATGTTGTTCTGATGACTGATGATGTTTTTTATCTTGGGTAAAAAAAAATGGAAATGGCCTTCATCTTTTATTTTTCCTACTTTATGTAAATGTATTTATACTCGTCCAGAAATTATTAACTTACTCGAATGTTAAAATGTTCTGTAGAATTTTCCTGTGACTTCTTAGGTAGTGAAAATGTGCACATCTGCCTCTTATCACTGATTTAAAGTTTTGTGTTCATAGAATTCTTGTGGTTAACCCTTTGCTCTGAGTTAAATTTCAAACAGAATAATGCTTCAGTTTGGAAATGATGGACTCGAGTTCATAAATTTATTGTTACATGTTTGCAATGTGCTCTTCAAATTGATTGACTAGATAAGGCTGGCTGATGTTCTTGCTGCTACCTCTAACCTCTTTCTATGTAAAATTTAATTCTTGAAAAATATGTCTATGAATGTTTTTATCAAGGATACATTCTACCAGAAAGTGATATACTAAAGAGTGAAGAAAATATGACAATATATATAGGAAGAAGCTAAATTCTTTTGCTGAAATGTTAATTAGAAACTTGATGTTTTTGAACAGAAATATTGATTGGAATGGTCGGCATGTGTACTAGTGGTAAGATACACATAATAAGATGTCATTTGTAGTCGTAGAGGCAGCATATGGTGGAACTGTCAAAAGAAGTAGCGGTAACAGCTTTATTTTGTGATCAGCTTGTTTGGCTATGGCTTGGAACCTAGTTATGCATAATTTAGAGACTGGTGTAGCAAATGGAATGATGAGCATGAAAATGAATAGCTGCTGATTTTTTATGGAGGGAAATAGGAGGCAATCAAATAGGCAGATTTTCATGAAACGAAAACACTTAATTGCCCCTTAGTACATGATACATGAATGAGTTAAGAGATACTTGTGTGCTTGGAACTTTAGCCTGGTAAACAATGCAGAGTTAGGCTGGAAATATCTTCTTTGTATGCCTCAGTCGGTGTGTGGCATGACATACATTGTCTGCACTGCAGGTGAAGTTCTTGCATCATTTTGGAGGAAATGTTGGATTTATTTATTTTTATGGGGATTCTTTTATTTCCATGAGTGGAGAATGAGCTTCCTATGCAACCTCAAGCTTTAGAGGAAGATGAAATTCTAGAACAGGAATACAAGTTAAAATCAGTGGATTACATTTTGCACACATCTGGATCTGCCTTTTAATAGTTCATTGTTCCTCAGATCTCTCTATAGCCTGCTTATTATTTTTTCCCTTGCACTTTTTATTACCCACTAGGAAACAAGACTAACTTTTCACCTCTCAAGTGAATTTATATGCATCGCGTATCGTATATCAAAAAATCATGTCGGATGAGCACCGTGCGTTATTGAGTCCCATATACCAAACACAAGAAGCCAGAACATAAAAAAATTGCCTAGTAGCGTGCGGACTTCGAAGAGTCATGCCAGACATGAAGAACGCCTGTTTGAAATCTAGATTTTGCCTCAAAAACTGCAAAACGCAAAAGCTGGAAAATTCAGCTTCTGTCAAACCCCTGGTTTTAGGCACGTCCGTTCCATAATCTACATCGAATGAAGCCTTAATCCTTGTCAGCACAATCTGCAAATACCAGCTATTTCATACAAAACATCAATCATTTCAACCGAAATGATCTTGTGGTGCTATAATCGTCGGAAAGACCAATATGCATGAGCTTGGAGCTGGGACAAGTGGGATAAATCCTCAAGATGGGTGAGAATTTTCTTTTGTTTTTCCCTTCTCTAATACACAAAATGTCAGATTTAATATACAGTGATATCATCTACTTGAATCAACTTTTCCATTTAGACCATAAAAAAAACAACCTCATCATGTAGGAAACCAACTTCACTAATTTCAACACTAACTTTTCTTAATCTTGTCAAATTTATTTCCATTAAAAAAACATTAAAGATGGTGGCATGTTTGTTTTTTAATGCCGCAGGACTACTAGAAATCCCTAGGATCCCAACAAAATCGCCGGCAGTTCTTCCAGTGGATCTGCTGCAGGATTATGCCCTATTGCCCTTGGTGTGGATGGGGGAGGTAAATTTGTCACATTCCATTGAAAAGTGAAACACCAAATCATATTGAAAAATTAGGTGCAACATTATACCATGTGAATAAGTCCAAATGACCATTGTCGTTCAAATTCTATGGTTTTGGTGTAGGATCTGTGCGAATGCCTGCATCCCTTTGTGGTGTCGTGGGGTTCAAACCAACTTTCGGACGCATACCTCATTCAGGATGAGAAATTATTTTAGGGAAAATAATTCTATTGAGTTTCTTTAGATGTAAGATTTAGACAATATATCGGACAATGCAGATGCTGTTTCCAGTGTTTTCTGTTTTCAGCTATGCTGTTATTAGTGGCCAACTTCATTCATATGAGCCAACAACTTTACCTGTAAGTGCCATCTCTATAAGATCACTAAAACGTTCGTCGTTCTACATGCTGATCATATCCCTTTAAGAGATAGTTGATTCTGATATTAAATTCTGAACCTACCAGCCCAAGTTACATGTTCTGCTGCAGAACTCAACAAACCCAATATCGGACATCAAGTTTGCAAGATATGGAGAGGTTAGCGATGTAATGATACGATCAATTAGATTAAGTTCAGTTTTATCATAGATTATAGCTTAAGAAGATGAGATTTCTAACCCCTGCTGTTCCATTTCTGAACCACTATTTGTCTCAATTAGTTCAATGACTGCAGCGACGAAATCAGAATATGCTGCTCCAATGCTTTGCACTTGCTTTGTGAGCATTACAAGTGGAAGGTATTACCAATGGAAAAATAGCATATTTAAGAAGTTATTAACAAAACATTAGTGACTGCTCACTAATCTGCAAAGGTTTATCATTCACAAGACTGTAGTGGTTACTATACCGGAGATAGAGGCGATGCAGTTGGCGCACTATCTGACCATTGGCTCCGAATGCACTACTTCACTGAGCTCTTACCTGGAAAAGCTGTATGTTATGTTCCGGATTCAACCACAAATTATATTCTTATCTTCATTTTGTTTGGGATTTAAAAGTTCAAATGCTGACACTATAAACTTGTTGACATACAGTGCTTTCTTCGGCAATGAGCCAATGAGTACATAAAGGCCAAGAGAGTTTTTTTTTTCTTCTCTCGAAACAGTGTGACTGCATACTCGATATTCGATATGCTCTAAAGACTGGTGAGCTTGACTACATAAATGGAGGTATGAGTTTTGACAGAATTTTCAGCATGCGTTTAGGTTTAAATCTTCAAGCTTTTATCAGTAGGATAAGTTAATGAAGAGAGGCAACTGCATAATGGAAGTTAACCATTTCGCCCCTAGTTCGATATCAGATAGCAGGAGTATGAACCCAGTTTAATGCACATAGCATTTGCAATGCAGGTAAGCCACTAATTTGAGTTTCCGTATTCAGCGCAGGATTGGATTGAATATATTGATTGCTGGTGAGGAATTCATACATTATGGCTGATATGTGGAACATTTAACATTTTTTGTTTCAGGCCTTGAGTATGTCACACAATAGAAAGCCTAAAGTTTTCTACAATCTCCTAAATAAGAATTGAGTTATGCAGGGAAGGAGCTACCGTAATTCTCCGGAGGCCGGGGCCGGGGGGTAATGGATCACCACGATTCGTCCGTTTAGTATAGCTTCTATTTCTTCTTTGGATGAACAACTGACTTGGTCACTTACCATGGTATATTGCAATACTCGGTATTGCTTAATTATTTAAGAGTGCCCAGATGGATATCAAAAATCATTAGCAGCAGAAATTGTGCATCAAGTCGTTCATACTTACATAATAATATAAGGATTATTATTCTATACACAGGCGGTGAAAACTAAAAACTAAAATTTTTTACAAGCGCCTAAGTTTTACACTTAAATCCTAAAACTAAGTCGCTTGTGAAAACTTTGTAAGTGTGTCAAGTAATTACCGTATATTGTTTGTTTTATGGCTGTAATTGGACTAATTCTTCTGTTAAAAACTAGCAGATATGTCACTAGCTGCTATTCTTGACTATCAGTTTCTGATCCAAAGCTTTAATAATTTAGAGTGTAAGCTTTGCAGACTACTGAAATTAAAATATTTTTTCAAATATAAGGTCCTACCGGGAGTCGAACCCAGGTCGCTGGATTCAAAGTCCAGAGTGCTAACCACTACACCATAGAACCCTGATGCTATTAGCACGTCAATTAAAATTATAATACTCATAAAAGGTTCTGACTAAAGGTTGGTTATACTTAATTGGTTTTACACGATAACTCGTTTCGTTTGTCACCTTTCTCATTTCCCCCAACATAATTACATTTAAAATTATAATATCATCGTTAAATTACACTCTAATTTAATTAATAACTAATACTAAATTGAAAATAGTTATCTTCAAATTAAGAAAAAGTGAATATAAAATATTAATAATTTTAACATTTATATTTACATTAAACGTAGTAAACATTAAATCGTATTTGCATATATTTTATTTAGAAGTTTGAAAAATAAACTTTAATAAACATTTCAATTTTATTCATAAACTAGCAATATGTGATAATCATGTCTTACATTAATAAGATTATCATAAAATTTGTTAACCGATACGTATTATTCTATAATAAAATGTACAAATGATAATTAATGTTGAATTTAAATAAAATATTAATTTAACTTTAAAATGCTGAAAGAATATAAACAACTTGAGAGAATAAAAATATGAACTAAATAATTTTTTAATTTCATTCTAAATAACGATTTTTAGTGGACATGATACAACATTAATTATTGTTTACGTCACATTATATTATTACATTATACACATCAATGTTTATATGGTAATTTATAATTTTTTAACAAAAGATGTGGTTAGCATATATCGATAGTTTGTGAATGAAATTAAATGTGAAAACTAATTTAAAATGAGGGTCATAATTCATGAATAAAATTAAAATATTTTAAAAGTTTAAGAAGCAATATAAAATATAAATCATAATTTGAGATAAAATTAAAACATTCAAAATTTGAATAAAATTGTTTCTTAAACTTTTAAAATATTTTATTCATGAATTCGGTATATGCTAACCTCATTCTCCACTAATTTAAAATGAGGGTCATAATTCATAATTTTAAAACATTTTAAAAGTTTAAGAAGCAATATAAAATATTTTAAAAGTTTAAGAAGCAATATAAAATATTTTAAAAGTTTAAGAAGTAGCATTACCAAACTTTTGAAGAATCAGGACGATAATTTTACAAAAATATCAGAGTGCAATGTGGCGACGGAAGCTGTGCTAATTTCTAGGACGACTTCTGGACTGAAGTTCCATCCTTAAGAAATCAGTATCCAACAGTTTACAGTGTTGCAGTGAAGAAATCGAGTAAAGTTCAGGAATTCGGTGTTTTGGTTAACGGTGAATGGCAATAGAAAATTAAAATTCGCAGACATCTGTTTGAATGGGAATTGGCCGAATGGTCAGAGTTTTGGAGGACATTAAATAAGGCTGCAAAGGTTGTGAAAGTTGCGGACTCGTTGAACTGGGCATGCTCCTCCACAGGGTTGTATAATCCGAAGGCTTATTGCGAGGAGGTGGCTTCACTGGGTGCGGTGGCAGACAACATATGGTCTCAAGTATGGTCGAACTTGGCGCCACCAAAAGTTGAAGCATTTTTGTGGAAGGCAATCCATGGCAGGTTACCAACCCGAGTAGAGCTGGAGAAAAGAGATAGCTTACATACTAACTCTATCTTATGCACCTTTTGCTCAAAAGAATCCGAAGAAATAAACCATATACTGCTGTCGTGCCCAGTCGTGTGGAGGGTTTGGCAGCGTTGGATTAGCTTGTGGGATTTGTAAGTTGTGGTACCTAGGACAATTAGGGAAATGCTAATTGTTTGGAACAGTCAGAGGATCAAAACAAATGCAAAATCAGTGTGGTTGCTGGCTTTTTATGGGATCGTTTGGACTGCATGGTTGTGTAGGAATGAGGTCATTTTTAATCAAAAGATTTTTACAGTTGAACAAATATTTGATCTTGCGGTTCTAAGGATTGGGCATTGGAGCAAGTGCAAGTGGCCGGATTCGATTCCCTCGTTAGATGAATTTATTCGTAATCCTCAGCATTGTGGAGTTGCAGGGAAAGCAAAGCATAAAGAGACGTTCGAGGGGTGGTCACCGCCGAATGTAGGCTCTGTAAAATTCAATACAGATGCTTCAGTTCAAGGTAATGTAGGAATGGCAGGTATCGGGGGGCTGCTGCGTGACAGCTACGGAAAAACCTTACTCAAATTCTCCAAGAGTATCGGTGTGGCTGATCCGACAAGAGCAGAACTAATTGGAATATTGGAAGCCTGTAAAATTCCAATGGAATGGCAAGTTGTCTCTAATACTCGAAACAGATAGTCAATTTGCAACTAAGTGGATTGATGACCCATGAGTGCACTAGAGAACTTTAGTGAGTTGGCAAACAGTTGTAAGGAGTTCATCTCTGGAAATGGGTGGAGGCTAAAATTTGTGCATAGAGAGTGTAACGTTGATGCTGGAATTCTAGAGGCTTGAAAATGAGCGATTTATGTGCATTATGAATTTGTTTGTACAGGCAACAGGTTGAGGCAACTTAAGCTAAGACGTTCGAGTTGAAAGCCGCGGTTTTCAAGGGGTATAATATTGTGGTTGAGTGGCACTTATGCTATTGCAGGTTCCTTGAGAGCGCAACCTTTTCGCTGGGAATGTGCATCTTGTGAGAACCATTCTCCTTGCGTCAGACCTCCATGGGATTGCTACGGCTTGGATCCTTTAAAGGCAGAAGACAATGCAGCAAGTTTGGTGAGTAGTTACTAGAATGCTTCGTGTAATTGATCCACAGTTCAGGTTGTATGTGTGTTTTATTTTCTGTTGGATGTTCTTCTGAATTGTGAAAGATTTTTAATTGCTCAAAAGGCGTAGTCTGGGGTTGATGTGTGAGGCTTGACTGTAAGTATGGATCCATTGCACTCTTTTTCTTCCATTAAATTCCAGAGAGATTTTTTAACGAGGCATGAATCCATGTCTTTCCCTTTACTCTCAATAAGATTTTACCTTTAAAAAAAACATTCAAAATTAGGTATCAGACTAAAACAAATATCAAAGTTTAAGTACCTGTGGTAGTACAATTAACTCTTATAAATAAATTAAGTTTGTTGCTAAAATCCTGCCCTCCTTTACTCCTCTTTCATATAATTTCATCACACGACGACGTCGTTTCAGAAATTTTAATTCGATTATTTTTTTTGGGGTTATTTTCTCTGTTTCCTTCACCTTCTCAATACTTGTTCTTTCTCCGGCTGGCAGATCTCGGATTATAAATATTTGATTTTTTTTGAATATTTTCTACATTTTATTTTGTTTATTGCCTATGGGATGGATGTTGGTGATTCTTTCAGTTTTCGTTGTTTGGGTAGCTTCTCTTTGGAAAATTTTCTTCTCCGATTCAAAACCCTCATTCTTAAACGAAGGTAGGTCCAACGTTTTTAGATTTATCTTCCAACTCAAACATGTTGTTAAGTTTGCTTCTGTTTATTTACACAATGAAACCAGATTCACCTCTGCTCAAAAAGAATGTCTTGCTGGTTGTTGCCCACCCTGATGACGAGTCCATGTACGTTTCTGAACGCATCTCTTTAATTTCCCATTTCTAGATTGAATTGATTTTGCATTTTGTTTTCTGAGAACTAAAATCTAATGAATCACTGAATGCGTTTGATCAGTAACTATGTGAGTAATTAGTTTATGCAAGTGACAGCTTCACTCCTGCGGATCAGTTTTTGGTATGAAAGTTTCGTTTTTGGATGTTGTTTAAACCGATTTATTATAATGATGTGGTATATTTGTATTCTGTTGCAGGTTCTTTTCACCAACAATAAACTACCTGACTTCAAGAGGCCACACTGTTTACCTATTATGCATGTCTATTGGTATTACATTTTCATCCTTATGTGGCCTCATCGTTTTTACTTTTTAGTATTTCTGGCGTCTAGAAGTTTTTCCTTCTGAATCCTTCTCATTTCAAATGATGTGAGCTCTCATCTCTATGAAAGTAAATGTCTAATCTAATGTAAGACTTGTAGACAACACTCAACAAGTGAGTTTTGACTTTTCCTTAGGATCTGCATTACTAACTGTGGATCTTAGACACTTAGTTGCAAAAGAATTATGAAGTCTAGTGACAATAAAGATGTAGTTTGGATTGCTAGATGCAAGGCTTTAAGGATAAAGGATGGCATCTATTTCACAAAATGTTTTGTTCATTGCGGCTTCAGAGGGTTTATTAGGCAATACTAATGTAAAGTAGCCAACTCAATACCCCGGGATATGCATTAACAATACTCTAATCTGCTTCAGGGGGAGATTCTATTTTCATATATCTCTTGTTTTAGTTTATGGTAGTCTGAATCCATTTTCCTATGCCAACTGGTAGTTTTGTGTATTACCATTAGATTATATGCCATGCCACCATCTATGTCTCTTCAAAAGGGAAACGAATATGGTAGGAGTCAGAAACAAAATCATTGGCATGTGTTCTACAAAGATAGCATTCCTTTTTCCCCACCCATGGGTTTATGTGACTTGCTTTCTTCTCTTTGTGCAGGTAACGCTGATGGCATGGGAAGCATTAGAAAAGATGAACTTTATCGTGCTTGTGTAGTTCTCAAGGTGATCTTGTTATCCATCAAAGCATAGATGGGGTCTAACTGCTTAAGTAATCCATGTATTCTAATACCTGCAACAACCTGATTCTGGGTTTAGCTACAAGATATCCTTGCATTTCATGATATCATTACTGTTTTCAACTTCATCTTCCAACTATATGGCACTTTTAGTTTTTTTTTTTAAAATTTGTAAATTCAGGTTCAACTTGATCGAGTGAAGGTTTTGGACCACCCGGATTTGCAGGTTATACTATTAAGTCCCTTTATTTTGTTTATGGATTTTGAACCATTCTCTTAATAATTTGGTGTGTTTGCTTTTGGGAAATTGATGCTTTTTCATATGCGGTGAAAAATGCAAAAACTTGTTTGGCTGGATATAGCATCAGGTATATGTAATCTTGAGCCTATTGTTAATTGATAAAATGAATTAACAGGAGTTTATAATCTGATTTTTCATATCAGGATGGTTTTGGCCAAGTCTGGAACCATTGTTTATTGGCAAACATCATTGAAGAGGAGGTTTACAGTCATGTGATTGATGTGGTACATTCTTGCTCTGTTGTTTTTTCTGCCTACATGCTTCGTTGCTTTAATTCAAGATGATTTTTTCCCGAAATTACTGTATAAATTGTCTAACTGTCCAAGTTAGGCCATGAGATGCATGCATTTGCGAGTGGGAGCAATATGAATCATTTGAGGTTCTGTTACTGCCTGTTTGTTAAGATCTTTCACTTCCTATTTCTCTTATTTGTGCTTCTATTTAATTTTCAGATTATTACATTTGATAGCTATGGTGTTTCTGGTCATTGCAACCATGGTGATGTGCATTATGGGGTACGGTAAGTTAAAATCATTTCATATTTTTCAACTCAATTGCACAAAAGTAAAAAAAATTAAATGTTCATACCATAAGGCATTAGAAGAAAATAGAATGTGATACTGCCTTCACGCAACTATTTAATGATGTGAGCTCTTAATTACAAGGGCTTAAGATTTATTCTTTCTCTGTCTTATCCTCTCGACTAATATTTCTACCATTTCTAGATGGAGTGTACATCCTTTATCTTGCTAAGAAAAATCAGATTGACTTTCTATCTACCTCAACAATACTAAGCAGCAAAACTAGGTCACCAACAATATTTTGGTTCAATCGGAAAGTTCTTTGCTAATAATAAACAAAAAGGGGTCACCACTAATAATAATGGCTTTAGATTCCACTCTGAATTCTTTTTTACTTTTTGTCTTATATGCACAGCAAGTTCCTGAATGATTCTGCACCAGGAAATATTGAAGCCTGGGAACTTGTAAGTTGCCTTTCTACCTTTTTTAACATATCATGTTGAAGATGACACTAGCTAAGAAAAATAATTTTTCCGTTTTCCCTTTTACTTACTCTTTTGGTTGCTAATTTGGTTCCAAGCTGACTGCATGAGACCTGTTCATTATTTTTTTTTTTGACAAATTTCATTTCAAATCTCAGTTCGTTTCCTCCTTCAATTATTTAATTATATAAAAGTTAAGGGTTTGATATGCCCTAAATTTTTTTAACCATTGCGATCATAAAAGTTTAGCAGCAATAGGAAAAGAAGCGGTCAACACGACCAGTTTCTGGTTAAGGTCTTGTAGGTTGCAACATTTTTTGTCCATGTTGACCTGTCTGTGTACAAGCTTTGCCTTCCTGAAAAGCAACACTGCTTTGCATTCTTGTACAGGGTTACCTAACTAATTTTTTCGTGATCAAAGATTTACTAGCATCAATTTTGCCACTTTTAAATTCTCTTTCTAGTGTTTTATCCCCTTCTATGTAATCTAATTTTAAGTTTAAACAACTTTCTTTCTTTCTTTGTTCTCTGGAATCCAATCAAATGATTTTCTTGTTGAGTTAATCTAGAAATTAGAGTTTGTTGGCCAAGTTTCCAGTGAGTGGAGGAGAAAGACCCTTGAACAAATTAGTGATCTTAATGTAAGTTATCCGAGAAGTGTTAGAGTTTGAGGGAGAGTGTAAGTTATCCGAGAAATGGTAGAGTTTTATTTAATGTATAATTAGAGTTTATTCCCAAGTCAGTTGTTTAGATTTACTAGAAGTCTTATTTAAATTAGGGATAAATATTATTTAAATTAGAGATAAAAGTATAGTTTAACTATACTAAAACTCTGTAATTGCCTATTTAAAGGCTCACCGTACACACATTTGAATATTGAAGAGTAATAAGAAAATACAGAGAAACGCATTGTTCTCTCTGGAAAATATCCTGTTCATCTTCTTCAAACAACAAATCCCTAACCACCGATCAAACACAAACCACCATTATCCGGCCACCATGGCCCCTTTCTCACATGGTATCACGAGCCAACAACGGTCTTGATGTCGTCTCCACTGCTGCCATCTCTGATCTGATTTTTTTTTCTTTTTATATGCACATTTTTTCCGCTGCTATCATTAGGCCACGCTCGTTCCTTGGCTTCTCCTTCGTTGGAATCTTACTTCTCTGTTGGAATCTTACTTCTCTGGTGAAATTTCTGCTCGTTTATTTTTGTTGTTTTGTCGAAAAGGTTATAGTTTAGCCTTAAAAAAAACTATTTGGTTCTATCTTAGCCATCCATCCTAAAAAGATAGGAGAAAAGGTTTTAGTTTAGCCTTTCAAGAAAAACTATATTATTTTTCAAGGGATTCTACATCAAAAATTCAAGCTGGGACTCTAGTACGTGTAACTACCAGCTTGAGGGAGAGTGTAGATTCCTGTGATTGTTATTGAATGGAAACAACTACTTAGTCCGTGAATGGCAGAAAAAGCTGGAAGACATCTAAGGAAGGTGCAGAACCAACAACTACAGCAAAGTTGGTAGTCATCTCAAGAAGGATGCTGAAACCAGCAACATCAGCTGCAAATTTTCAACAATGATCGTGCAAAGAACAACATGATTATATCCTAGTTGTTCAACTCAATGGCTCCCGGAAAAGGGAGATCTTTTTCTCTAAGAATCAACAGAAGAAATATGAGTAGGGCATCACATTCAAGATCCAAGCTGGTGCTCTACTACGTTTGCTCACCAGCTTGAGTGGGAGTGTAAGTTATCCGTGAAGTGTTAGAGTTTGAGGGAGAGTGTAAGTTATCCGAGAAATGGTAGAGTTTTATTTAATGTATAATTAGAGTTTATTCCCAAGTCAGTTGTTTAGATTTACTAGAAGTCTTATTTAAATTAAGGATAAATATTATTTAAATTAGAGATAAAAGTATAGTTTAACTATACTAAAACTATGTAATTGCCTATTTAAAGGCTCACCGTACACACATTTGAATATTGAAGAGTAATAAGAAAATACAGAGAAACGCATTGTTCTCTCTGGAAAATATCCTGTTCATCTTCTTCAAACAACAAATCCTTAACCACCTATCAAACACAAACCACCATTATCCGGCCACCATGGCCCCTTTCTCACACTTAATACTCTTTTTCTGTGTGATTTAACATATTATATTATTTCTGGGGTTTTCCCTTTATTTTTGAATTATGATACTTCTCCCCCATTGTTTCAGGTGAGTATAAACTTATTGCGCAAGTATACTGGACTGTTTGACGTTTGGATGTCAAATTTAGATGTCAAACGACATCCAAGGGGTGTAATACATTGCTTGCTTAATGAGCAACCACGGAAGAGCTTCCTGGCAATGGCGCAACACGTAAGCCAATGGATTTGGTATGTATGTTTCCCAACAAATTTTAAATGAATAGAACTGAGCATGGCCAATAGTTGTTGACTTGTTGTGAAAACTCAACATTTCTTCTCTTTTTTCCTCATGTTTTGAATGTTGGTTTTGCAGGTTCCGAAAGCTTTTCGTTACGTTTTCTAGTTATACTTACATTAACACTCTTAGAAAGATGGAGTGATTATAGATGGACTTGAAGGACAAAGCTGCTTGGGGTTTGTGCCTGTTTATAATTGAGGTATTTCTCTGTAGTAACACAGGGGCTGCTGCTTGTGACATGTATCACTTTAAACTCATGTCAGGCAGCCTAGTTTAAGTTTTTCACATTCTATGGTTCAACTCGGGCAAATTGAGAGCCCGTTGACTGGAAAACCGAACTCGTAATATTTTTCCAGATTACTTAGTGCCAGGATTTGCAGTCTATACACACTTGTTTTTCTCCCTGTGATCCATAGATAGTGTAGGGATGAGAAAGTGAAGATGCTTGTTTGTTGCAGGTGTTGATTTTAAAGTATGATATACTTAAATCAGAAAAATAAAATAAAATATAATCTGCTGAGAACATTTTCCATCAAAATCTAGTAAATAGCTTTCATTTTAGATTATTAAACTTATTTTAAATCATTGAAAATATTAATTTTTAGTTCATTGAAACTTTTCAACAAGTTATCAAATAATGTTTCAGTGCAATTGTTTTAATAAGCTTCAATTTAGTTGAAAAATACCAAAATGTCATTATTTTACATGTTAATGAATAATATTTTGATGATGTTTTTGTCTTATCATTTTTTTATGTAATCTTTAAAATGGTAAACAATTAAAATTTACTTTTAAGTGATCAAACATTGGACTAATAAATTTGTATATAGACCATTTATTAATGATTAAGGTTTCATAAATATTATTTTATATAAACACTCATCGTAAGTATGTCAAAATCTAGTTCATATTAATATTTTCATGTCATAAATTATATTATAAAGTGAACTGTTTTGTTGAACATCTAACTATTGTTGTGTTTCTATGTTGGCCATCAAATTAATTTTTTATTTAGATGTTACTAAATAATTAACATAACTCTTCACATGTCTTATTTTTAACTAGTATAATAATAAATTTAACTCTCAATATTTACATTTTTTTGTCAATTTAGTTCTAATTTAACAAATTTAACATATATTTTTACAAATCTTGTCAATTTAATCACCATTCATATTATCCTCCTTTCGATCATTTATTTTCAATTTAGACAAAAGGTGAATTTTCCTTTTTTTTTCTCGAGCAATCATTCTAAATTCCAAAGCAATCCATGTCCACATTCTATACCCTGTTTGATTAAACTTTAACCATATGTGGACTAAATTAATAGATTTAGAATAATGACTAAATTGATAGAATATGTTAATGTTGAGGGATAAATGTGTCATCATCTTATTGTGGTCAAATTTATTAAATAATTTAGAGTTAAATAAGGACCGAGTCTATAGGATTTTAAACATCGAGAGTTATATTTATTATAATTTTTTTTGAATTAAGATAAAATTGATAGAATTTATAAATTTCGAAAACTAAAATTGTTATTATATTATGTCACATCACCATCTCTGTTAAGTCAACAATCAAAACTAGCGACAAATGGTCAAATAGAAAAAAAGCGTAACATTAGTGATTATTCTTGTAGAAAAAAAGTAGTTCGGTGGTTAAAATATAAAAAAATTAATAATTTGATGGCCAACTGTGTAGTTTTGAAAGAAAAATATGTCATTAACTTATTTACACCAACGTAAATACTTGAAAAACGGTGAACGGATTAGGAAAATGGCTTACAAAAACAACTCGGTAAATCATTTTACAGAGATGTGCGTGTTTTTTTCATTGACTTGTAATTAATTTTATATCAATCAATCCATTTTACTTGAACCAAACAAAGAAAAGTATTTTACATGAAACAAACACACTCAAGTTAGTTTGAAACATTAGTGACTAAATCGAGAAGATTTTTTAGTAACTAAATCGATAAGTATTTCACATGGTTTAGTAATTAATGAGACAATTTACCCTACAATTGAATTTCTTTTTGGAGAAAAGAATTAATAGATAATTTGTTATATTTAAAAATAGTTTATATTTATATATATTTAAATATTAATTTTTCATAATTTCAATCTTTTGTCAATAATAAGTTTTTTTTCTTTCATTTTTTTAATAAAAAAGAATAAAGTCCATTTTTCATGAAAATCAAGTACTGATAAAAATGTTTTTGATCATGAAATTTGTGCTTTTAATTTATGGATTTATTTAATTAATTATTGGCAACTCTTCATAGAATTTTAGCAACCGTTTTCTATGGTTGGCTCTTTCTCTCTCTCTCGCTCGCAGTTGATCATCGCCCACAAATTTGCTTTGAATACAACTGTAAGTATATCATTTTTATTGTTTTTAAGAGAATTCATTGTTTCATTCCTTAGTAGTTAACATCTAAATCGAGACGCCAATGAAAAATGTTTACCAGAATCGTTGAAGGTTAAGAATTCCGATTTCCTTATTTTTATTAACTTTTTTGTTAGTGATTTTAAAAATTTACATTCCTTGCTTTGATGTTGTAATGTTACTCTGAATCTGGGTATTTAAACATGTTTTTGATTTCGGGTTTTCTCTTCTTTTCTTAAATTTCTTCTCAGAATTTCGATTAATGTGATGGAACTAAAGGATTTACAATCTGATCTCGAAGCTTTAAGAGAATTATATGGACTTATACATTGCGGCGAAGTTACCTGCAATGTGGTGGTAAGTTCTCTTGGAAACCTTCGTCTGCACCAGCACGGTGAGGAGTGCGAAGTTCTATATTTAGTAAAATTTTATGGGATTTAAAAACTACAAGGGTGTTAAATTAGATCATCAAAATTTTCTAAATTATACGAGAATTTGAAATTTTCAGGGTACGGCTACCCCTAACACCCCTCGGTCCATCTTGCTTACAAGTTAGCAATTTGGAACATATACTTTCCCTTTTGATTGATTCATATTTGTTTTCCCTTTGCTGGTAAGCAGTTAGGTGAAAGATCGAAGCTTTTACTAAAGAATCTCCTAGATGGTGCTACAAAGAGAGTTTTGGAGACACATACGAAGGTATATGGACTATGTCAATGTGTGGACCTGTGGTCGGATTATTTACTTTCTGGTGTTCCTTTCCTATCATTTTCTCAAAGTTAGTAGCAAAATTATGCAACATTGATGCTTCCTTTGTTGTTATTCCAACTGTGATATGCTTTTTCGACAATGTGCTACGGCTTTATAGCCCTGTTCATGTTCAGATATGTTTTGTTCTGATGATTGTAACATTTTTTGTCAATCAATTTGTGTCCCAGATAATAGCAGCAGCAGAACATGGTTTCCGCGGCAATTCCTGCTCTTCTGAATCTGGAAAACGGAGGGCGTTACTGGAGTTTCAACCTTCTGTTTCATCGAATGTTTTGCAAGCATCACCAACACCGGATGTAATTCGCAACTTCGTAAAAGAACCAAATCATCCTGCATTCAGTTCATTGAAGGATGATGATTCTCCTAATCGGCTAAATACTCGGGAAGTTATCTCACAGCAATCTAGGCTCACCTTTTCCTTAGACAAACCAGAAAACAGAAAGAAAATTTGTGAGTTCAACAAGAAAAACAGTATCAAAGAGCACGGTACAGACGGGTTTATGAGCAAAGATGCCAAGCAACAAGGTTGGGGATGGGATCCTCTAGGATATTTTTATCGAGCCACTGGGGGTGACAAGAAATTGTTAGAGAGAAATGAAACAAATACGAAGCTATTGAAAATGAATGAAACAATGAGGCAGGGTAGTATATGTGGACTGCGAGGTGCTCCCAGTGTAGACAGATCAGTTGCCAGCTCCTCAAATTCTGTAACTTCTGGAGATAATGTTGGTAACCTGGATGAAAAGGAAGGGAAGGCGGTAAATATTTTCTCCAAAGACATTGATAACGCAGTCAAGCACATTGAATCCCACATTTCAGCTTTGCGTTTGTGTTCAGAGTTGGCAGGTGCTACCAAAGCCGCTATGCCTCACGGTGTCTATAAGATGCCTACATCACCGTGTCCTACAGTACAAGCAAAAGAGCATTTGGTTAAAAGGAATGAACTAAGCCATGCTGTTGATCCTTTTCTGGATAGGGATGATTTGCAGCTAATTGGACTGGTCAGTCGAAGAAACGAAAAGAAAGATAACTCAAATGGGAGTCATCATGTATTAGGTCAAAGTAAGAACGACTTCTTGGATGATATAATGAGCAAAAGGAGAAGGATTCAGCTCAAGGAGATAGATCAAACTTGCAAGCATATTGTAAGGAGTGATAGCAGGCTGAATAAGAAGGTAGGTAATTGGAATGTTTTTGGCATGCTAGAAGCAGATGGTCATAAACAGAATGAAACTACTGGTTGCTATGTTCACGGATTAAGGATTCCGACGAAGCCGGGTGATATCACAAAGCGGTCTCCCGTGCCTGTAAAAATGCCCTATCCAACCCCAATAGATAGTAGGGGGAAAGAATCATCACCAAACATGGCAAAATTGAGACCTTCAGTACCATCCCACTCAACAGTATCATTGCCTCGTAGTCATAAAAAGAGACTAGCACATGAGATTCTACCGGAACAGAAAAAAGCGGGTACAGGAATTTTGCGGAATCGGATTCAACTGCAACAGCAAGAACCAGAGGAGTCTTCTACTGCTGGAAGTGGTAGCAGTGACAGTGAGCCTTATTCTCTTTCAAGTGAGGGCAGTTCAGCTTCAATATCCAGTAGGTTTGATCATGGAGCACGTGAAGAGAGTAGTTCATCAACCAACAGTGACTCCAGGGATGTTGGTGAATCAGGTAGATTGTATGCTACCAGAACACACAAATTAATCCATCCGGAAAACTCCGAGCCTGAGAAAGGCGAGGGTGGAAGGCTGGGACGGCTGAGGAGGATTAAGAACAAGTTAGCGCTAATTTTTCATCATCATCACCACCACCACCACCATCACCGTTATGATCGCCACGACAGAGGTGATCACTCCCATGGGGCGGACACCAAATCTTTGTGGACACCTTTGCACAAGCTTTTTCATCCCAGAAACAGAAATAAAGAGGAAGAAGATAAGTTAAGAAAAGCGAGGGCGAGTAATGTGCCGGTCAAGCATCAGGGGGGGCATTTTCCTGCACTAGTGGAAGGATTGATGCGGCACCTCAGGCACACGAAGAAATCAAAGACTTCCAAAGGTGGAATGGGACGGCTAGGAAAAAACCAGCACAAGAAAAACATGAAGGTGAAGCAATTACATTGGTGGCAGATGTTTCAGGGTAATGGTGGGGTAAAATTACCTAATAAAAGGCGTGTCAAGGTAGGGTTTATGAGTAAAAAAAACAAGCTTAAAGTACCTAAGTTGAAATAGAAAACAGAGTAGGGTGCATAGCCTGTGGTTAGCATTGTTGGCGTAACTTACAATTGTTTGCTTTGATTCAACTGGTTAGTTATTATTCTGAAAGAGAGACAGTTTTATGGTGTATAGATTTCTCAACTATAGAAGTAGAAACATGAGACAATGTCTTATGGTGTATAGATTTCTCAACAAGAAACCACACACATATAGAAGAAGAAGCTTTTCATTTCTGCCCTTTGCCTTTGCATTTTGACTTGTTATTGTTTATGTTTCCCTTCACCCCGTAAAACAACAATCGTGACTAAACTAGTTTATAATAATAATTAGTTTAGGTGGTTGGCGCGCTCTACCAAACGCGTTTGAAAAGTGCTTTTGACAGACACACATTCACCCTCCATGTTAAAAAAAAAACTAAACCACATACCACTTAACTATGACCCCTGAGTCCATTTTAATATGTGAGTTGAAAATGCCACTTCGTAAACGATGTCGTTTTGATGCTTAATTTAACTCAAACCGATGTCGTTTTGCTGGAGAAAAAAAATATACTAAAACCATGCTCTTGAGGGGTATTAAATTTAGGACCTTTAGGAGAAAGAGTTAAGCCTTAACCACTAAATCAACATAAGAATATATAATACTTTACCACAAATATTATACATTTCAAACGACTTCAGATTAATTCAAATTATTTTATGAAGTAAATAATATTATAAATAATATTAACATATATATATATATTATATATAAATATATTATTTATATATTATTATTAATAATATAAATATATATTTTTTAAAAATCCCCCAAAATATTTATAAAAATAATATATTTATATTATTAATAATATATAAAACCCCTAAATTCTAAATTTTTAACCCACAAACCCCAACCTTCAAACTTAAATTCTAAACTTTAGAGTTTAGGATTTAAGGTTTAATGGTTTTTTATATTTAAATTTTATATTATTTAAAAATAATATATTTATATTATAAATAATATAAAATAATATATTTTTATTTAAATTATATAAACTTATCTATTTGGCTCAATCAAATTATTTTATAAAAAAATAATTCTATAAATAATATAAAATGTATTATTCTTACATATATCAATAAAAAATATTATTTTTTTAAATATTCATAAAGCAATATATTTATATTATAAATAATATATAAAAAACTATAAACCCCAAACCTCAAGTCATAAATTTTAGGGTTTGAGGTTTGGGCTTTATAGTTTAAGAGTTAGGATTTAGAGTTTAGAGTTTTTATATAATATTTATAATATAAATATGTTATTTTTATAAATATTTTAGAGTTTTTTAAATAATATATTTATATTATAAATATTATATGCAAAATAAAATCAATATAGTACTTTTATTTATATATATTTTATATATACAAATAATATATTTTAATATTATTTATTTCATAAAACAATTTGAATTAATCTGAAGTACTTTGAGATATATAATATTTGTGGTAAAATATTATATAATATTATGTTAGTTTAGTGGTTAAGGCTTACCTTTTTCTCATAAAGGTCTTAAGTCCAAAACCCTTTAAACACATGATTCTAATATTTTTTCTTTCAGCAAAACGGCGGAGTGACATTTTTGAATAACATATTAAAGTTCAGTGATAGTTTTGAACGATATTAAAGTTCGGTGACATTTTCGACTCAAGAGCCATAGTTGAGTGGTATGTGGTATAGTTTACCCTAAAAATATCATTTCAAGAATTAACCACAGATGTCGTTGTTTTGAAAAATTATTTTTAAAACTGATATCTAGGTAAAAAAAATTGTCTAAAAAAACCCAGCTTAGGCCTTAGAGTACCTAAGTTGAGATAGAAAACAACCGTGGAAAGGTGCATAGGCATAGTTGTGGTTCACTTGTTATAGTTAGTTGTTCAATAATTGAATTTGGATTAATTATGTATAATTATACGAGTCTAATATATTTAATTAATTATTATAATTTTTTTGATCTTATTGAATTAAGTGTCACACTTTTCAATTTTTAAGAGAGAATGTGAAAATGATTTTAATTATACAGTTACATATATTCTTCTAAGAGAACGTGAGTAATAAAAAATATTAAACGCTTAAGCATGTTTGAAGCCATGTCTTTATATATATTGTGACAACAATATCGTTACCAAGATAAACTCAATCAATTAAAACTGGTGTGTTTACACGGATAAATACACTTTTGTCACAAATTTCATAAACGTACATGTCGTTGTTAACTTGCTATGTCATAGTTATGATTACTATTATTTGTCATGATTTCATTTATGCATAAAATTAGAATAGTCATTATAAATATTATGTACATATATATAAATAAATTATATTTTGATACACAAGCTGTGTTAAAAAAATTTACACAACCCTTCATATTTAAGTTATAAAATATAAAACTTAAAAGCTTAGCTCTAACACCCAAAACCTAAACTTTAAACCACAATTTAAATCTCTAAACTCTAAAATTAAAAGACTTAAACTTACACAAGCTTGTGTATCAAAATATTTTCTTATATAAATTAGTCAACGTGCATACTTGTTAATTTCAAAAATGGTGAATGAAATGTATAGAAAATATATCAAAACATTGTATATTGGTGGAAATTTTGAAAATCTTATGTTAAGTCCAAATTTTAAAGCATTAAAATTTTAATATAAATTTTAGACCCAATAAAATGTATTTTTAATACTCTTTATGTTAGCTTTTTCTTAATAATATGTTAGCTCTTTTTAAATAAGGCAGAATGTAAAAAAAACTTCTAACGTTTAATTGGATTGTCATTTTGTCATTTATTCTTTCTTTTTTTTGAAGTACTTTAACTCTCAACGTTTAATTTAGGCCAAAATGATCTTTTCGTAGATGAAGATTGTTAGTCAACTAAATGTAAATGACGTGATAAACCTACATGACAGTGCACGCTGACATAGCAGTATCATATAATCAAAGGTGCTGACTTGACATAATAGCACATCAGTAAAAAATAATTTTATAAAATTACATAAAATATTTTTTGCTGACGTGTCATTTTGTCAAGTCATTTTAAGGTATTTACCGTTAGTTGACTAATAGTTTTCATCCACAGAGACACCGTTTTGACAAAAAAAATAAGATGTTGAGAGTTAAAGCACTTCAAAAAAGAATTTGGACCAAAATGACTACGCAGTCAAACATTAATAACATTTTTGACATTATATCTAAAAACAACATCTTAGGTGTCATTTTCTAATTTAAATTTATGTAGTTATAATTTGTACCATTAACCTAACATGAATAAAAATATAATTATACTATGCTGGTCAAAGTATATAATGTAACACATCGATTCCGATTCGGATTTGAAGTATTACATTAAAGTCACTCAAAATTCGACCCATCAAATTTTCAATTTAAAACCATAAGTTTAGCCATCAATTAAAAAAATGATCATCAATAATTTTGCATAGTGAAATCAATCCATATAAACCAGTTTACAAAATAGGATCTCCCAGTTTAAAATATTGTATATCAAAATAGTAAAGCAAATAGAGTTTATAGGCTCAACATTTGTAAGGTCTTATGAATACATAAGCCCAAAACGAAATACTAAGCATTGTACTTTGAAGCGATGTGGTGTTGCGAGATCCCTTTTCGACGTGTTCCTCACGATCAACCTACAAACCTGTGAACGAAAACAATAATTTCGAACGTCGAGCTTACAAAGCTCAGTGATACATTTCTACTCTACCATAATTCGTGATTATCATAAAATAAGCATGCAAGATAAATATAGTTTAGAGAGCATAGATAAGGCTAGAGATGGGCACGGGTCGGGCCGGGTTTTTGGCCCACCCGAACCCGACCATATCTTTTAAAAAACCCGACCCGAAAAAAAAACCTTAAACCCGACTCCGACCCAACCCGACCTATATAAAAAAATCAATTTTAGGGACTAAATTGTAAAAAAATAATTTTAAGAGACTTAATTGTAAAAAATAATAAATTTAAGGACTAAATTGTAAATAAAAAAATCAATTTTAAGGACCTAATTATAAAAAAATATATAAACAAGGGGTATTATTACAAATATCCCTAAAAAATTTAGGGAAAAATTACACTATTAGTCCCGGGTCGGGTAGGATTTTTTCACCCTAAAACCCGAACCCGACCTCACCCTACACAAAAACCCAACCCAACCCGACCCGAACCCGATTTTTTCATAAAAATATCCGACCCGATCGGTCCGGGTCGGGTCGGAACCCGTCGGGTCCGGGTTCCGTGCCCATCCCTAGATAAGGCTTCACTATCTATGAGTCATCACCCACCCTATATAAACTAGAGTTCTCATATCACCTATCTCAAGGTATCATTAAATCTATAAATCTTATGTAAAATCAATATTTGATTTTGATATAACAATAATTTTAAAGGACTAAATCGTAAATTTGAATAAAATTTTAAGTACTAAAAATTGCTCACGAAATGACAAGGATTCGAACTAAAATTGTTTCTAAGTCAAAAACTGAAACCCAAATATTTTCTAAGTGTTTTGTACTCAAATAGCTACTTTTGGTCCAGGAGTACCGATATGCCCTTGGACGTATCGGTATGTGTCTTAGCTACTGGAAACGTTTTTATACATAATGGCTATTGGGTATCAATACATGTATAGTCGTATCGGTACGCCATTCAATCATGGAAACCAAATATTCTTTGAGTATCGGTACGACTTTACTCGTACCGATACAGGGTATTTAGATTTACAAAATCTTGCATTTAATAATATAGCTGTTATCTTGTTAGTTTATTGGAATCAGAAGCTTTAAAATTTAGTTATATTGTACCGATATGCCCTTAGGTGTACCGACACGCTTTTGTGCTCTCAATTTTTTTAGATTCCAATGAGTAAAACCAATATCGATACAATACAACTTGTACAAGCATGCCTTTGAAAATTTGACTTACCGTATCGATACGCCCTCCCGCGTAACGATACCCCTGTGTAGAATGGCTATTTCTTCTTTGAACAAGTACCAATACAGTAGCCCGTGTACCGATACCGAGGGTTGACAAACAACATTTATTGCGGGAAAAATGGTCTCGAACAACTATAATTATGATCTTAGCCACCCAAACGGTTAGAAATCAATGAGGGGGTATATATTCAAGTCTCCAAAGCTACAAAAATAACTATTGAACAAATCTTAAGCATTCAAGCACAAATCCAACAATCTTGAGCCTATTAGAGTCAAATCTTTGTAACCCACTTGAGTGATCTTTCTTGTAATCATTTTTATTCAAGTTATTGGGTTGAGTGAACTTGTAGTTGGGCAAACAAACTACATTTGAGAGGATTTTTAGTTTTCTATTCAATTTCTTGTAAAAGAGAGTGTTTGATCAAAGCTTTGGATTAGAAAGCTTTGATTATGTAAAGGGTTGCTTCCTTAGCCTAGAAAAGGGGAAGAAATTCATAGTGAATTTGTGAAAATTCTTAGTGGAAAGATAAGGTAGTGGATGTAGACCTTGTTAGAAGGTTGAACTACTATAAATCCCTTGTGTCTCAATTTTTATCTTTTCATTTGTTTCCCTTCCATTTTTAAATGTCTAATTCACCCACATCTTGGTCAAATCACATTGATTGATCACCTAACATCTTACATGTTCCATAAAGCTTCGCAATACTCGTGGTCACTCAACCAATTGAGTTCAATACACCCATAAGCTATCCTCTATAGCTCCCTATGACATACATAAATAAATCCATACATCATCTACATAATTGGCCAATGAAGCCTTACTTTACACGTGCTCACACAGTCGTCGGGTTGAAAGGACCATATCCGGATTACCATAGTCACGGATACGTCCTAGACATACTTAAATCTCATTAGCCACAAGTAGTCCTTATTTGAGGTCACTTAGCATATCAGGTTACTCGAGCTTACTCAACCTATCGAGTTAATTACCTTATCCGGATCACCATAGCCACATATATGTTTCTAACTGCACCCATATCACTCAGCCCGTGGGCACGTCAGATGTACTTGTTCACTCAGCCTTAAGTACACACCCCCTTATATAAGTATCGTAGTACTGATTCTAGGACATCCAGGTTCCTTTATACAACCATAAGATAATAAATGCTCCCCGAGCATTCATACACTTCACCAAGAGGTAAGTGGCACCAAGCCTAGATATCAAGAAAATGTCCCAAGACATTACACCCACCAACACGATTATCTCTTGATTTATCATCAACAGCCCCTCAAGTGCACACCAGACACACAAGGAAAACATTATCCCATTTACCAAGCTCTATGGTTATTATCATAAACAAGTCACAAAAGACTTACCAAGTTATTACACATTATGCTCATTCATGAGGGTTAAATCCTGATTTCTCGGTTTTACAATTCATTTTATCATATTTGAAGTCTCTTGGACCATAGTTCTTGAATTATCAACCCTCGAACTCATTTTGAACATTTATGGGAAGATTGTCTAGTGGGTAATAATACCCAACCACAAGTACCGATACATATCTCTGGGTACCTGTCGACTATGCTAACGCTTGGCAAAAGAGTAGAAAATGTTATGGAAATATATGAAAACATTTCCAAGATTGAGACTTTTGTATGCAAGTATACACGATCAGCAAGTAATACAACAATAAGCTGAGTATCGAATCCACATGGATTGACCACGAGTTAACTGCTTTGATTGTTTACTTGTCAAGAGAAAAATGTTTATTTTTTAGTTTCTAATTTGTTTTTAATTTGATGCATTGAGGGCAAGGCCCACCTCGAGTTTGGGGGGGGGGGGTTAACACTCATTTATTGTTTAGGCATTCTTAGATCATATAGTTGCATATGTACTTGCCTTTAAGTTAATCAAGAAAAATATTGTTAGAACTTGTGCCTATGATAGGATAGCCGATTTTAAATTTTTCGCACCATAAAAAATGAACTTAATTTTGGGGAAAACATGAAGAAAACTTAGAATTTTTCTATAATTGCCAAAAATCATAAACACTATTGTTACCTGCTAAATTTGAGTGAATTTCTGATAAACACTGTCTGCTTGAATTATTTGTAAAATTCTAACATGGTTGCAGGTAGCTGCCGTGGCAAATAACAAACAGAAAAAAGAAAAGCACTGCCATGGCAGGAACAAAGAAAGATATGTTGTTTTACCCTAGAGGTGCCTGAAACAAGCTTTAGGAAGAATCATGTGCCAAGGACACTCCGCTGCTATCAAAGTCCATGTATTTGAAAATTTTCAAAGTGACATACAAATTAGCATGAGTGAATGAAAGTCTTCACGGGATGACTCTACTCAATGGGTTCGGGGTTTTGTAGTTTGCTCCTACCTTAATTTCAGACCTAAAGAGTAGTTGTGATGAGCTGAAGCCCTTACTACCATGATTGTAAATTGTGCTGCCTCGACAACAACCTTATATTACCTTGACAACATCTTTGTATACTTAGAATATTCTTCAGATTCAGCATGTACACAGTTTCTGCACACACTGCACTGGCATTATAGTCTAATTCTAAGGTAATTCATGCTATTTTCCTTTCACTAATCTAATGATAGGTGTCACGAACTTGAGGCGCGGAATCAAGTTTAAAATAGGTTTTTTTTTCTTTCGGATTAGTGCAAGGGCAAGTATGTTTAGGATTGCATTGCTTGAGGACAAGCAATAGTTCGAGTTTGGGGGTGTGTAAAAGGCTCATAAGTCTTATATTTTGTATGCATTCCATATCATATTATTGCTATTCTCAAGTGCATTTTAGGTATAATTAGGTACATGCATGCATTATTTACAGTATTCTTTACTTTACCATGTTTCTACTGAATATCTTTGATTTGGTAAGAAAAGATATTGTTTTAGTTTAGTTTTAGTTTCAGATGCTAGAAGCTGTCAGGAGAAGGAGAAATCAGAGGAGCGGATGTTGAGGCAGCAAACCAAAGAGATGTACTGAAGAAGTTCAACAAAGAGAGAGATGCTGCCGAGTAGCTTTCGCCTCCATATCTGTCGCCCAGGGAAGCAACTTGAGGAATTGGTGAATTGGAGTGCGATCGTTAGAACATAATTTGCTGAGTCCATTTTACTGATTCCGGAAATAGCGGACATATCTGCTAAAGAAGAAGATCAAGGCTTGCTTGCGGCACAAGGCAATGACAAGAGAAGTCCAAATTAAAGTAAAAAAGTTAGATTTAAAGGTTGCATTTAATGCAAAAGCTACTTTATCATGAGGAAGACTTCTACTCCAAGGAGGACTTAACCTAGTCCATACCCTATATATACTAGATCATATTTTGTATTTTAGACATCTTAGAATCTCCATAGTCGGCAATAGCTTGAGTTTCTCTTGTGCTTCCTTACCGCCCGCTATGTTCTAATTTCTCTTAGTGTTTGGGTTGTGTTGTAGAGTAGTGTGAGAACGGTTGTTTAGGATTAAAGTTTGTATTTGCAATAAAATTCAAGGTTTACTTATTTCATGTTCTTCACTGTTTGCAATTAAGTTCGAAAGATTTATTACGAGCAATCCATTTGTTTGGCATCGAGAGAGTCAAAATCACGAAAGAAGTAAGCATGATCTCATCCATACCAGGTGTTGATCAATCCAGCCTAGACATAAGTTTGGGTTTAAAGCGGCTAAGAGAGAACGAACCAATGGTTGCTGATCATTGCACGATTCACGCCGACGGGTTTTATCTGCAGCGGGCATCAACAATATTCTGACTTAGACATAAGCAGAATCACTACAGAAGCATTCTGTCGAGCCTTGAAGGACTGCCGACCTTACCGTTGAGCCATTCATCCATTCCACCTGCCGAGGCAGCAAAAGTTGTTGAAGCACCAATCTGCCATCATCCGCCGAGGTAGCATAGTCTGGCAGCGCAATACATCTTGACCTATTCAACGCAGTTTCACACTACGAAGCAGCATAACCTGGCTCATTCTATCAACCCGATCTCTTCCTTAAATTACTTATGTTTATTTTCTTGTAGAGCATTTGAGTGTTCTCCAATTATGAGCGCAAGTGCACACTCTTGTCAAGTTATAATATAAAAGATATCATCTCTCACGAGGATTGAACATCCTAAATTCAAATGTAAATCCCTGCACAGAGAATATTTAAATGCACACGTAAATTTCAGTTTGTTTAAAAGAAAAGTAAATAAACACAAGTAATTTAAGGAAGAGATTAGGTTGATAGAATGGGCCAGGTTATGCTGCTTCATAGTGTGAAACTGCGTTGAATAGGTTAAGATATATTGCGCTACCAGACTGTGATGCCTCGGCGGATGATGGCAGATTGGTGCTTCAATAACTTTCGTTGCCTCGGTAGGTGGAATGGATGAATGGCTCGGCGGCAAGGTCGACAGTCTTTTAAGGCTCGGCAGAATGTTTTTGAAGTGATTATGCTTATGTCTAAGTCAGAATACTATTCATGCCCGCTGCAGATAATACACATCAGCGTGAATCGTGCATGGAACAACAACCTTTGATTCGTCCTCTCTTAGCCATTTTAAACCCAAACCTATGTCTAGGCTGGATTGATCAACACATGATATGGATGAGATCGTGCTTACTTCTTTCGTGAGTTTGACTCTCTCGATGCCAAACAAATGGATTACTCACATTCAATCTTTTGAACTTAATTGCAAACAGTGAAGAACATGAAATATGCAAACCTTGAATTTTATTGCAAATACAAACTTTAATCCTAAACAACCGTTCTCACACTACTCTACAACACAACCCAAACCCTAAGAGAAATTAGAACATAGCGACGGCAAGGAAGCACAAGGGAAACCAAAGCTATTGTCGACTAGGGAGATTCTAAGATGTCTAAAATACAAAATATGATCAAGTATATATAGGGCATGGCCTAGGTTAAGTCCTCCTTAGAGTAGAAGTCTTCCTCATGATAAAGTAGCCTTTGCATTAAATGCAACCTTTAAACCCGACTTCTTTGACTTTAATTTGGACTTCTCTTGTCCTTGCCTTGTGCCGTAAGCAAGCCATGATCTTCTCCTTTGGCGGCTCTGTCTGCTGTTTCTGACATCAGTAAATTGAGTGGTTGGGCTCAATGGGCTCAACAAATTATGTTCTATCGATCGCACTCCATTTCACCAATTCCTCAAGTTGTTACCCTGGGCAACAGATATGGCGGCGACAACTACTCAACAACATCTCTCTTCGTGTTGAACTGCTTTAGTACACCTCTTTGGTTTGCTGCCTTAGCATCCGCTCCTCTGATTTCTCCTCCTCATGACAGCTTCTAGCATCTGAAACTAAAACTAAACTAAAATAGTATCTTTTCTTACCAAATCAAATATATTCAATAGAAACACGGTAAAGTAAAGAATACTGTAAATAATGCATGCATGTACCTAAATATGCCTAAATGCACTTAAGAATAGCAATAATATGAGATGGAATGCATACAAAATATAAGACTTATGAGCACTTTACACACCCCCAAACTTGAAATATTGCTTGTCCTCAAGCAATGCAATCCTAAACATACTTTCCCTTGCACTAATCAGAAAGAAAAAAAAACCTATTTTAAACTTGATTCCGCACCTCAATGTCGTGGCACCTATCATTAGATTAGTGAAAGGAAAATAACATGAATTACCTTAGAATTAGACTATAATGCCAGTGTAGTGTGTGCAGAGACTGTGTACATGCTGAATTAGAAGAATATTCTAAGTAAACAAAGATGTTGTCAAGGTAATATAAGGTTGCTGCCGAGGCAGCACAATTTACAATCATGGCAGTAAGGGCTTCAACTCATCACAACTACACTTTAGGTCTGGAATTAAGATAGGAGCAAACTACAAAACCCCGAACCCATTGAGTAGAGTCATCCCGTGAAGACTTTCATTCACTCATGCTAATTTGTCCATCACTTCAAAAATTTTCAGATACATGGACTTTGATAGTAGCAGAGTGTCCTTGGCACATGATTATTCCTAGAGCCTATTTCAGGCACCTCTAGGGTAAAACAACATATCTTTCTTTGTTCCTGTCGTGGCCGTGCTTTTCTTTTTTCTATTTGTTGTCTGCCGTGGCAGCTACCTGCAACCATGTTAGAATTTTACAAATAATTCAAGCAGGCAACGTTCATTAGAAATTCACTTAAATTCAGCAAGTAATAGTAGTGTTTATGATTTTTGGCAATTATAGAAAAAATTCTAAGTTTTCTTCATGCTTTCCTCAAAATTAAGTTCATTTTTTTATGGTGCGAAAAATTTAAAATCGGCTATCCTATCATAGGCACAAGTTCTAACAAAATTTTTTCTTCTTGATTAACTTAAAGGCAAGTACATATGCAACTATTTGATCTAAGAATGCCTAAACAATAAATGAGTGCTAATCCCCCCCAAACTCGAGATGGGCATTGCCCTCAATGCATCAAATTAAAAAAAAATTAAAAACTGAAAAATAAACATGAGACAAGGAAAGAAAACTTAGACTTAGTTGCTTTCAGATAGTGGAGATGATTCGGAGGAGTTATCAGCTATGCCGTCAATTGCGGGTTGTGGCAGCTGGCTGAGCAGTACTGCCCTCTATTGTGCACGGCGGCTTGATTCTTTAGGGTCTGAATCTGAATAAATAGTTGTGAGATGGGAATAAATAGTAACAACGAAGCTAAGATAAAATCTAGTCCTAAGTAATTAAAATATACTCCTAAATAGATAAAACAATAAAGATATGGAAAAATAAAAATTTTGTCACAGTGGGGTGGGCATCCCCCAAAGTGACTACTTCATGCTCTTTCAAGACAGAATCTCCTGCATAATGCTTTAACCGCTGCCCATTAACTTTGAATTCTGCCCCCGTTCATTGGCTTTACTGTCACGACACCATGTAGGAAGGCGTGGACCACTTCGAACGGTCCTGACCATATAGACTTTAATTTTACGGGAAATAGCTTTAGGCGGGTGTTGAACAACAACACTTGCTGCCCGGGCAGGAATTGCCTTTGTTAGTTCTTGCTACCGTGCCACCTTTTTACTCTTTCTTTGTTCAACTTGGCATTCTCGTATGCTTCCCGTCAGAATTCCTCCATTTTGGTCATATCCAACAATCTCTTTTCGCCAGCCTGCTTCTAATCCATGTTTACCGCCTTGACTGCTCAATACGCCTTGTGTTCTATTTCAACCGGGAGGTGGTAGGCCTTGCCATATACTAGTCAATAAGGGGACATTTCTAGTGGTGTTTTGTACACTGTTCGATATGCCCAAAGTGTAACACTCCAAAATCCAGTCAAGTAGAAATTTAGTTCCGATGATCGGAAATTCTACATTAATAAAGTCTAAATATTTTATTGACCAATTAATTATTGATATCTAACCCTAAGTGAGCTAAAAATATCTTCACTAGACTCTATTGAATAATATTGAACCTATATAGTGACTAAATTGAAGAAAATGCAAGTTAGGGACCAAAGTTGAATTATGGTGAGAATTGAGGGACTAATCTTGCGATTAGCCTCTCGTTAATTCATTTTACCTCACGTGGGATGGTCTAAGAGCTTTCTTTCAATGGAAGGAAAGCTAAATAACAATAATTGTTATAAAACAAAAACAAAAAAAGGAATTAGGAAACTTACCGAAAATCCTTGAAGCATACACCTCTCCCAAACCCTTCATCTTCCTCATCTTCTTCAACTAAGCAAGCACCTCCATTGGAGATAATCTTAAGCTTGATTATTCTTTGTTCCATAGATATCGAATCGTTGCTATCATTCGGGTAAGCAATAATCCTCAAATAATCGTGGGATTCCATGGATATATCGAGCTTAAACTTAAGCTAGGGATTTGACAATCCATGGATATTTCATTGTTAGTGTTTATATTGAAGTCAAAAATTGATTTTGATATCGAAATATCGACCCTAATAGTTTTCTATTGATTTTCTAGCTCAAGAATTGGAGAAAGAGGTTTCACCATCTCCATCTCAAGGTAGGAACAAGGGGTTCGTTATCCGAGAGCCTTGAAAGCTTCGGATTGATAAAGTGAGTGTAGTCAGAGTCTCGGGTTTAGGTCAAAGGCCTTCCCGGATCATTATTTGATAATTTAGATTTCATCGCTAACATTGTTATCGAAGAAGTTGCATTGGATGGTTAATCTGACACCTTGGTAAGTGTCGGTAAGTTGTTATTGAACATTGGACATAGTCATTGTTATCGCCATTGTGCATTGTCATTGATATAGTCATTGTCATCAAATTATTGTATAGAGACCATTGGACATTGATATTGACATTGAACTATGAAATATTGATGATGAGATACATATATATGTCATTGGTAACATTGAAATCATCAAACATTGGAATACTATTGATTATTGAAATGTATATGAACATTGCAACCTTGGATTGGAATGGACATTGGATACAATTGGCATGCCATTGAATTCATGAGCTCAATGTACGGGTGGACTACGGTCATAAGGCTACAACCTATATTAATTTGGTGAGGCGGAGGGATGTGTATTGATATTGGTCATATTGGCGAGGCGGAGGGATTAGACCATTCATTGATTTGGCGAGGCGTAGTAATTCGCATATCCATTATCTCGATTCAATGCAAGGATTTATTGATGAGTTGAAAGTGATAAACATAGTATATTGATGCATAGCATGACATTGATAAGCATGAGGTTTATGTACATGGATATTTGATATATGTTATACATGTTGTTTATGACTACCTCACTAGGAAAAGTACGCCTAATGTGTCTCATCTCATGCATTGTTAGGTTAAAAAGAATCGTGTGTCGGAAGATCGGATTGGCAAGCAAGACAAGTCACTACAAGCCTCAAGTAATGTGTTTTGATTTATAAACTCCTAGGAAGGTGGCAAAGTAGTTGAACTAGTCATTTGTGCCTATTTTGATGTGTTGGTGTAATGCCTATGTTGTAATATGGTATATGGCCCTAAATGGCCTTTTTGGTTGGCTTAAAGTGGGATAAAAATGCATACTTAGCTCAAAAAGGTAAAAACATAATAAACATATTCGTTTGATGATGAATTTTGGCATGCTAGTAGTTTATACTATTGAAATATTGTGTGTAAAGTTACATTGCATTTGGACATTGTTCGATAGGCCAAATTGAATAAATACCAACAAAAATCTGTCATTACAGGTCAGACCGTATCGAAACGGGTGATGGCATTTCGAAACATTTTATAGCGTGTATCGAAATGGTTCATGGCCGTTTCTAAACATTTTGCCACTAGAATCCCTCATTTCGATACAGGTTTATAGAGTATCGAAACGAGTCAAAGTCAAAGGAGGTCAACCCGTTTCGATACAGGTCATACCCGTATTGATACGGTATATAGGGTAAAGTCAACATAAGTTGACCATCGTTCACCCGTTTCGAAACATCTTAGGGTGTTTCGATATGGGGTTAGTTAAGTTAGTTAATGGCATATTAAATAGATTGTCAGTTTCACAGTTTAGTTACTGAATATGGCATGATTAAATTGAATGAGTTAATGATCTCCAAATTGAATGAAATTTTATTGTATCGGTTTTTGTATCGATCATCGGTTACACCTTCCGACTCGGTTCTCGAACAAACTAGGAAGGGAGTGTTACATTTGTTGTATCAGAGCCAGAGTTTAGTCGATTCTAAGGCTAAGCCGAAGCTTGTTGCATTGCTATTGTGTTAGTTTACCACCTAGGAGTTATATATTGCATATATTGTGATTTGTCGACTAACCCGATCTTTCATATAGATATGCCTGAGACAAACGAAGCTCATATCGACGAGCTCGCTACTGGCTCCTCGACACATGGCGAGGAGATTAGAGGAGGAAATCCTCAGAACCCACCGCAACCACAGGACCTTACTGTTTAGGGTACTGAGCCTGCAGCACCTACCGCTCAGGTTGAATGTTACCAGAACATGGCTAATAGGTTCAAAACAGTTTTATGGTTGCGATGCAAGGAATACCATCTGTTCAGCCTACCCCTCTTATTGTCCAATATGTCCGTGCCCCTGTGGACAAGTTAGCTTCGCTCCGAGCCTATTATTTTACCGGACATGATGATGATAACCCTGAAGTTGCCGAATACTTGTTGGATAACATGCTGCGTATCTTGAACAAGCAGCTATAGTGTTCGGATGAACACAAGTTTGAGTGTGCTATTGCATTATTGACCGATAAAGCTCTCATGTGGTGGGAAACCACTATTCTCACAGTTCCTGAAGGATCAGTTACATAGGAGTTCTTTCTCTGAGAATTCTGGAATAAGTATATTAGTGAGTATTACCTTGCGGAAAGGCGGAACTCCTTTCTCCATCTGAGGCAGGGTGGACGACCTATCGAGCAATATATCAATAATTTCTGCAAATATTGTTGATACAGAGCAAAGTTTATAAAGAAAGAGGAAGACAAGTGCAGAATGTTCATAGCTGGTCTTAGTGATGAGCTACAACCCATGTTTACAGTATCACCAACTTTCAGGATCTGGTGAATCGAGTCAAGGCCACTGAAGCTACCTAGAGGGCTCAACGAACTAGTGGGTCTGGAAAATTTGAGAAGAGGTTCAGAGATGATTCTCGACCTCCGAGATGGAATAAGAAGGGAAGATATCAAGGCCCCAAACATAATATCTACCCACAGCCCTCCTGTTCTTGGAACATCGAGAGACCTCAGTCTGTGACGTAGTCTTTTGCTAAAGCAACGTCCGTTGATAGCACTAGAGGTTCAAACCGAGGCAAACAACATCCACTGTGTAATTATTGTCAAAACAAGCATCCAGCTGGACAATGTCGTAAGCAGACTGAAGCCTGTTATTACTGTGGCAAGCAGGGTCACTTTATTCGTGATTGTCCTTTGAATGTAACCAAATATGTTGTCACACCGACTACTGCTGCTTCTCCTGCTCAATCCTTATGAGGTAAGGGATCGAAGCAGGGATCATCTGGTATTTTGGGTGATCGAGTGGTCTAGGGAAACCCTTTAACAAACAAGATTCAAAGGCTCCTGCCCAAATGTACCATGTGAGGAGCAGGGAAGAAGAGGATGATTCTGATGTTATTGCAAGTACCATTGAGTTATATTCGCATCCTTTATATGCATTGATTGACCCTGGTTCTACTCATTCTTTCATAAGCACCATTGTAGTTAAGAAGTATAACATGTCTTCTGAACCAATAGCATCAGGAATTTCTGTAACCAATCCCCTAGGAGATTGTGTCACCGTAAGGGTAGTTTGCAAGAATTGTCCCTTAATGATCCAAGGGATTCTTTTTCCAGCCAATTTGTTGGCTTTACCGATCCACGAATTTGATGTCATCCTAGGCTTAGATTGGCTTAGTGAGCATCAAGCATGGGTAGATTGTTGTAAAATAAAATTGTATCTTTTAAGTTTAGGTAAAGAAAGTGTCGTATTGTTGAATGCAAGGAATCCATCATTGCATGCTTTGACATTGGAAACCAAAGGTGAACCTCAACTACAAGACATTGACATTGTGTGTGAGTTTCCTAATGTCTTCCTCGATGAACTTCCGGGATTGCCCCCAACCCGTGAAGTGGAATTTGGCATCGAGGTATAACTTAGGACTGCTCCAGTTTCCATTGCACCATATCAGATGGTAGTTGTGGAGTTCAAAGAATTAAAGGCTCAGATTCAAGACCTATTGAGCAAGGGTTTCATTCAACCGAGCTCTTAACCTTGGGGAGCTCCGGTTCTCTTTCTTAAGAAGAAGGATGGTTCTATGCGATTATGCATCGACTGTATACAATTGAATAAAGTAACCATCAAGAATAAATATCCATTGCCTAGAATAGACGACCTGTTCGATCAATTAAAAGATGCCTATGTGTTTTCCTAGATCGACTTAAGGTCGAGCTACTATCAAATGAGAGTTAAGGAGTATGATGTGCCAAAGACTGCCTTTCGTACGAGGTATGGACATTACGAATTCTTGGTGATGCCCTTTGGGTTAACCAATGCACCGACGACCTTTATGGATTTGATGAATCGAGTATTTAGACCCTACCTTGATAAATTTGTAGTGGTGTTTATAGATGACATATTGATATATTCCAAGAAAGAAACAGAGCATCGAGATTATCTTCGTATTGTACTTCAGACTATAAGTGAGAAACAATTGTACACGAAGTTCTCTAAGTGTGTGTTCTAGCTCACCGAAGTTGCCTTTTTGGGGCATATCGTGTCGGCTTCGGGTATTTAAGTAGACCCGAAGAAAATCCAAGCCATTGTAGATTGGCATCTACCAAAGAACATTGGGGAAGTCAGAAGCTTCCTTGGGCTTGCTGGTTATTATCGTAGATTTGTGAAAGGGTTTTCTATGATTGCTGCTCCTTCAACCAAATTATTGAGGAAAAAAGCTCATTTCGTATGGACCGAGGTTCAACAACGAAGTTTCGATCAATTGAAACAAGTATTGACCCATTCACCCGTCCTAACCCAACCTGAGTCTGGAAAGGACTATACAATTTACAGTGATGCATCGTATCTCGAGTTAGGATGTGTATTGATGCAAGAAGGCAATGTTATTGCTTATGCTTCGAGACAACTTAAGCCACACGAGATGAATTATCCCACCCACGACCTTGAATTGGATACATTTGTCTTCGCATTGAAAATCTAGAGACATTATCTCTACGGAGAGAAATGCTATCTTTTCACCGACCATAAAAGCCTCAAATATTTGTTGACTCAAAAAGAGTTGAATCTTCGGCAGCGGAGGGGGATGGAACTCCTTAAAGATTACGACCTGGTTATTGTTTACCATCTAGGCAAGGCCAATTTTGTAGCTGATGCACTCATCCGCAAACCTTCGCCTGGTAAGCATTGACAATAAACTTGAAGTTTTATGTATTGCGGAGTACATTAACTCATCGTAAAAATTGCTATATTGTAGCCCCTCGAGCAATTAACGCTCACTTTTGACTTCGGAAGCGTCGTTGTCTTGTAGCTGAACTCCAAGTTTAGTCTACCATCATTTCGCGAATCAAGGATTTGCAAGAGCAGGATCCTAAGCTTCAAACCATTGTCTCTAAGTTATCGAATAACCCTGACTTTGGAGTAAACTCTGAAGGACTCTTATGTTTCCATGATCAAGTTTGTGTACCTAATGATGAATCTCTTTGCACCGGTATCCTTTTAGAAGCCTATTCGAGTTCTTTCTCTGTTCACCTCGGGTTTGTAAAGATGTATAAAGATCTACGCAAACTCTAATGGTGGCTGGGCATGAAGCAGGCTATAGTTGATTTCAATTCCAAATGCCTCACGTGCCAACGTGTTAAGGCCGAACATTGTGCTTTTACTAGACTATTACAGCCTATCGATCCACCGAAATGGAAATGGGAGAAGATAACTATGGATTTTGTTAGTGGTCTATTGTTATCTCCCACAAAGCATGATGCTATATGGGTCATTTCAGACCGTTTCACGAAGTCAACTCATTTTATACCGGTTAGAATGGATTACAGTCTCCCTAAATTAGCTGACTTGTATATCAAGGAAGTAATCCGACTCCACAGAGTACCTAAGTCTATTATCTCCAATCGAGATCCCCGATTTGTATCTCGGTTTTAGAGAACCTTACAAGGAGCTCTGGGCACCAGAGTTAATCTTAGCACAACCTTTCACCTTTAATCTGACGGTCAGTCAGAAAGGGTAATCCAGGTAAATCATCGAACAATCTGTCCATTGAAATCCTAGAAACTTGCATTGTCACTGAACCTCTCTATACAGATCTTGGAAGACATGCTTCGGGCATGCATTATTGACTTTTGTGGTTCTTGGGAGAAATCTCTACCCCTTTTCGAATTTGCCTACAATTATAGTTACCAAGCATCAATCCAAATGGCTCCGTGAGACTGAAGAACGGGTCACCATTATCCATGATCATGTATAGGCTGCCTTTGATCGACAAAAGGCTTACGCTGATCCTAAAAGAAGAGACATTGAGTACGAAGTTGGTGAGAAAGCCTTCCTCAATGTGTCACCATGGAAGAAAGTCTTAAAATTTGGCAAAAAAGGGAAAGTTGAGTCCCCGATTCATTGGACCCTTTGAAGTCATTGAAAGAATTGGCCTAGTGGAATATCGGCTATTATTACCCTCAGAATTGAGTAAAATCCATGATGTCTTCCATGTATCGACGCTCTAGAAGTATCGTTGTGATCCCCCACACATTGTGGAACCTGAATCTGTATAACTTCGACCAAATCTATCATACGAGGAAGAATCGGTTCAGATTCTTGCAAGGGAAGTCAAGAGGCTTCGCAACAAAACTGTATCATTGGTCAAAGTGCTCTGGAGGAGCCACACCGTTGAGGAAGCCACTTGGGAACCTGAAGAGACCATGAGAAAACAATATCCACATCTCTTCAGTACAGGTAAAAATTCGAGGACGTTTTCTTAAGGGGGAGAGTTGTAACACCCCAAAATTCGGTCTAGTCGGAATTTAGTTCCAGTGATTAGAAATTCTACATTGATAAAGTCTAAATATTGTATCGAACAGTTAATTATTGATATCGAACCCTAAGTGAGCTAAAATATCGTCACCGGACTCTAATGAATAACATTGAACCTATATAGTGACTAAATTGAAAAAAATGCAAGTTAGGGAGCAAAGTTGAATTATGGTGAGAATTGAGGGACTAATCTTGCGATTAGCCCCTCCTTAATTCATTTTATAAAAACAAAAAGGACAAAAAAAGGAATTAGGAAACTTACCGAAAATCCTTGAAGCATACACCTCTCCCAAACCCTTCATCTTCCTCATCTTCTTCAACTAAGAAATCACCTCCATTGGAGATAATCTTAAGCTTGGTTATTCTTCGTTCCATAGATATCGAATCGTTGCTATCGTTCAGGTAAGCAATAATCCTCAAACATTCGTGGGATTCCATGGATATATCGAGCTTAAACTTAAGCTAGGGTTTTGACCATCCATGGATATTTCATTGTTAGTGTTTATATTGAAGTCGAAAATTGATTTTGATATCGTTGTATTGATTTTGATATCGAAATATCGATCCTAATAGTTTTTTATTGATTTTCTAGCTCAAGAAGTGGAGAAAGAGGTTTCACCGTCTCCATATCAAGCTAGGAACAAGAGGATCATTATCCGAGAGCCTTAAAGCTTCGAATTGATAAGGTGAGTGTAGTCGAAGTCTCGGGTTTAGGTGAAAGGCCTTCCCGGATCATTATTCTATAATTTAGATTTCATCGCTAACATTGTTATTGAAGAAGTTGCATTGGATGGTTAATCTGACACCTTGGTAAGTGTCGGTAAGTTGTTATTGAACATTGGACATAGTCATTATTATCGTCATTGTGCATTGTCATTGATATAGTCATTGTCATCGAATTATTGTATAGAGACCATTGGAGATTGATATTGACATTGAAATATGAAATATTGATGATGAGATACATATATTTGTCATTGGTAACATTGAAATCATCGGACATTGGGATACTATTGATTATTGAAATGGATATGAACATTGCAACCTTGGATTGGAATGGACATTGGATACAATTGGAATGCCATAGAATTCATGAGCTCAATGTACGGGTGGACTACGATCCTAAGGCTACGACCTATACCGATTTGGTGAGGCGGAGGGATGTGTATTGGTATTGGTTATATTGGCGAGGTGAAGGGATTAGACCATTCATTGATTTGATGAGGCGTAGGAATTCGCGTATCCATTATCTCGATTCAATCCAAGGATTTATTGATGAGTTGAAAGTGATAAACATAGTATATTGATGCATAGTGTCACGGACCAATCTTTTTCGTCCGATCACATCGCACCCCATGAGGACGAGAGGGCCGAACCCACCATTGAACGCCCCAATACTAAGTTATCAAGCCACACCGAGAAGGCAGCAAGCACACCAAGGGGGCGGAGCCACGCACCCAGGGGTCTAGCGTGTGCACACCAAGGGGCGGAGCCACGCACCCTAGGGCCTATTCCAACCGAGACAGCCGGCCGCACCCTAGGGCGTGCTCCCGTCGAGCTTGCCGGTTGCACACTAGGGCCTGCTCCCATCGACCCTGCTGGCCGCACCCTTGGGCCCGATCTTATCGACCCTTCCGTCCGCACACTAGGGGCGATTCCCGCCGAGACAACCAGTCACGCCCTAGAGCCGGATCTCGCCGAACCAGTCGGCTGCTTAGGATCCTATCGCCACATACACAAGGGGGACACGCCCGTCAGCCAAACCCTAGGGGCCCATCCCACCACACACTGAAGGGCCTCGGCCCGGCACCAAGGGTGCCAGCCGCGGGGGCTGGACAACCAAGTCTAGCAGGACGAGACGAGGGACGCGCACTGAGGGACTAGGCGAACCAGGCCTGACGACCGAGGGGCCAAACGATGGGCGCTCATCAATGGGCCGGATAACCAGACTTGATGCGCGAGACCAGCAGACCGAGGGGCCGAAGGCCCGCACCCAGGGTGCAGACCGAGGGGCTCAGGGCCCGCACCCAAGGTGCACGCTGAAGGGCCAAGAGCCCACACCCAAGGTGCGCACCGAGGGGCTGGATGGCCATCTCAAAGAACCTGAGCCCAACCCGATTCCAAGGGTCCAAGGAGGCCTAGGAGCACGAATCCTTGGAGGCTAAGGAACACAAGTCCTTAGGGAACAAGGACTAATAGTTATCCTTATTAGAATAGGATTGAGTAGTAGTTATCCTTGTTAGATTAGGACTTGGATTAAGGGGGCTATATAAGGAGGCTTACCCCCACCTCATTAGTTGTTCATTCGTTTGTTTTCTTCAAGGGTTTTAAGCCTTGATTTCGTTCAGCATCAATAATAAAACGCCGGGCATTCGCCCGACACTTTTCCCCAAATTCTTTCCTGGCCATCACCATCTCTTTCTACACTCGTTTCCGCACGGACAAGGCATCCACGCCTTGATCAGGGGGCTAACCTAGGCGCAACATCATCTCAAGAGCACCTAGGGCCGCACGTCTCGGTTACGAAAGTCCAGGGGCGTGACAATAACATGACATTGATAAGCATGAGGTTTATGTACATGGATATTTGATATATGTTATACATATTGTTTATGACTACCTCACTAGGAAACGTACGCCTAACGTGTCTCATCTCATGCATTTTCAGGTTAAAAAGGACCGTGTGTCGGAAGATCTAATTGGCAAGGAAGACAAGTCACTACAAGCCTCAAGTAATTTGTTTTTGACTTATAAACTCCTAGGAAGGTGGCAAAGTAGTTGAACTAGTCATTTGTGCTTATTTTGATGTGTTGGTGTAATGCCTAATTTGTAATTTGGTATATGGCCCTAAATGGCCTTTTTGGTTGGCTTAAAGTGGGATAAAAATGCATACTTAGCTCAAAAAGGTAAAAACATAGTAAACGTATTCGTTTGATCATGAATTTTGGCATGCTAGTAGTTTATACTATTGAAATATTGTGTGTAAAGTTACATTGCATTTGGACATTGTTCGATAGGCCAAATTGAGTAAATACTAGCAAAAATATGTCATTACAGGTCATGCCGTATCGAAACGGGTGATGGCGTTTCGATACGGGTAAGCATAATTTATCCTGAGGAATAGGGTGTATCGGAACAGTTCATGACCGTTTTGAAACATTTTGCCACTGGAATCCCTCGTTTCGATACAAGTTTATAGCGTATCGAAATGGGTTAAAGTCAAAGTCAAGGAAGGTCAACCCATTTCGATACATGCCATACCCATATCGATACAGTCTATAGGGTAAAGTCAATAAAAGTTAACCATCGTTCACCCGTTTCGAAATAGCTTAAGGTGTTTCGATACGAGGTTAGTTAAGTTAGTTAAGGGTCTATTAAACAGATTGTCAGTTTCACAGTTTAGTCACTGAATATGGTATGATTAAATCGAATGAGTTAATGATCTCCAAATTGAATGAAATTTTATTGCACCAGTTTCTGTATCGATCGTCGGTTACACCTTCCGACCCGGTTCTCGACTAGACTGGGAAGGGGGTGTTACACAAAGGGCATCGTCCAACTTCATCGACCAATCTTTCCTATTTGGGTTGGCAACTTTTTCCAAGATGGTTTTAACTTTTCTGTTCGAAATCTCTGCCTACGCATTTGTTTGCGGATGGTGTGTCGCGACAATCTTGTGTGTGACACCCTCTTTTTGAAGTGCCTTGGCAATTAACTTGTTGTCAAAATGGGTGCCCTCGTCACTAATAATGGCTCTTGGGATCCTAAACCTTGTGAATATGTTATTGTGTAGGAATCTATGGACGATCTTTGCATCATTGTGAGGGGTGGCAATGGCTTCTACCCACTTGGAGACGTAATCAACTGCTAGGAGGATGTACATGTTGCCACAAGAAGATAGGAATGGTTCCATAAAATCAATCCCCCAAACATCGAATAATTCAACCTCCATGATGGTTTTCAAGGGCATTTTGTTCCTTCTTGAAATGTTTCATGTTCTTTGGCATATGTCACACTGTTTGTAGAAGGCTTAGGCATCTTTATGCAATGTTGGCCAAAAAAAGCCCAATTGGAGTACTTATGCTGTCGTGCGCTGTCCTTCGAAATGACCTCCATATGGTGCTACATGGCACTGAGATAGTATGGCTTGTTGTTCATCCTCAGGGACACACCGTCTAATGACCTGATTTGCACAGTTTTTAAACAAGAAAGGCTCGTCCAAAATATAATGCTTAGCATCATATTGGAATCGTTTCTTTCCTTGGTAGTTAAGGTCATAAGGTAAAACACCAGTTACCAAGTAATTAACAATATCCGCGTACTAGAGTGTTGCTGTTGACGTTGCTGTCGTGACATCGTTGTGGGCGGCAAGTGAGATGCCTTCAGCTTCCAAGGCTGCAAACAGGGCAGAGGCAAGTAATAGCTGTTCGTCAGGGAACACATCCTAGATTTTGTTGTTGGGTGTCTTTCCTTGTTCATTCTCAAGCCGAGATAAATGGTCCGCCACTTGATTTTCTGTGTCCTTTCTATCTCGGATTTCTAGGTTGAACTCTTGCAGCAGAAAGATCTAACAGATTAGGCGAGGTTTGACATCCTTCTTTGCGAACATGTATTTTCAGGCTGAATAATCCGTGTGGATGATCACTTTTGTTCCAATTAGATAGGGCTGAAACTTATTGAAGGCGAACACTACTGCCAATAGTTCCTTCTCGGTGGTGGTGTAGTTGGTCTGGTCAGGATTCATCGTCTTGCTGGCGTAGTAGATGACATAGAAGATTTTGTCCCTGCGCTGCCTAAGGGTGGCACTGACGGCAGTATCACTAGCGTTACACATTAACTCAAATGGCTGGCTCCAATCAAGGGAACTACCACATGTGCTGTCATGAGCTTCCCTTTGAGGGTTTTGAATGCTTCCAGGCATGCCCCGTCGAAGTTGAATGGTTTATCCTGTTCCAGCAAGGTACATAACGGTTTAGAAATTTTATAAAAATTTTCAATAAATCGTTGATAAAAACCTGCGTGTCTTAGAAAACTTCGAATGCTCTTGACAGAGGTCGGCGACAGTAAATTGGTGATGACTCCGATCTTAGTCTTATCCACTTCTATTCAGTGTGCTGAGATTTTATGTCCCAAGACTATGCATTCATTGACCATGAAGTGGCATTTTTCCCAATTGAGCACTAGGTCTGTATCCTTGCATCTGGTAAGTACTTTTTCGAGGTTGTCGAGGCAACTGTCAAATCTACTGCCGAAGACAGAGAAATCGTCCATAAATATTTCCATGAAGTCTTCTATCATGTCAGAGAAAATGGCCATCATACAATGCTGAAATGTGGCAGGGGCGTTGTATAGTCTGAACGACATTCTTCGAAAGGCGTAGATGCCATATAGGCATGTGAATGTTGTCTTTGCCTGATCTTCTGGTGCAATGGCAATCTGGTTATACCCTTAATATCCATCCAAGAAACAATATAAGGGTTTACCAGCAAGGCGCTCAAGCATTTGATCAATAAAAGGCATAGGAAAGTGATCATTTTTAGTTGCTTTATTTAACTTGTGGTAATCCATGCATATTCTCGAACTGGTTATTGTCCTAGTTGGAATTAACTCATTATTATCATTTCTTACCACAGTTATACCACCTTTCTTTGGTACACATTGTACCGGGCTTACCCATTCGCTTTCGGATATAGGATATATGATGCCTTCATCTAACCATTTTATTATCTCCTTTTTAACAACTTTCCTCATGACATCGTTCAATCTCCTCTGGGCATCGACAAGTGGTTTTTGATCCTCTTCAAACTGGATTTTGTGCATGCAGATTGCTAGGCTTATCCCTTTTAAGTCTGCAATGGTCCAGCCGATTTCCTTCTTGTGCTGCCGCAGTAGTGCTATCAATTTCTATTCCTGTGTAGGTTGCAAGGGGTCTCCTATCTCAGTTTCTAGAAAATAGACTTGGGCATTAGGTTGATGCTTGCCCATAGGTCACATAGGGCTCTTACGGAATGGTTGCTGCCTATTTTACAAGGAATTATGAAGTTGTCCGGATCTTTCTGTTTGGGCGGCGCCTTATTGTGCAACATTGCCATGCATCCTTGTAAAGTGCTCAATAGTTCTATATTTTATGCGCATTCCATCTCATATTATTGATGTTCTTAAGTACATATTAGGCATAATTAGGTTAATGCATTGCATATTAGAGTATTCTTTACTTTCCCATGCTTTTATTGATTGCCTTTTATTTGGTAAGGAAAATATGTTGTTTTAGTTTAGTTCTAGTCTCAGGTACTAAAAGCTGGCAGAAGGAGAGAGGAGCTGATGCTGAGGTAGCAGACCAAGAAGCTGTACTGAAGCAGTTTAACACAGAGATAGCCGTTGTCGAGTAGCTGCCGCCGCCATACCTGCCACCCAGGGCAGCAAGCTGAGGAATTGGAAAATTGGAGTGCGATCTGTAGAGCAGAAAATCCTGATTCCAATGATGCCATCCACTCAATTTTTGACGCCGGGAGTAGTGGACAGAGCCGCCAAAGGAGGATATCAAGATAACTTGCGGAGCAAGGTAACGAGAAGGTGTCCACATTCAACTCAAAGAATTCAGAATTAAAGGTTACATTTAATGCAAAAGCTACTTTGAAGACTTCTACTCCAAGGTGGACTTGGCCTAGCTAATGCCTATATATACTCGCTATATTTTGTAATTGTAGACATCTTAGGTTTTCCTTTGGGTATAGTCTAGGTTTTCTTGCCGCCAATCATGTTCTAAATTCTCTCTTGGGTTTGGGTTATGTTGTAAACTAGTGTGAGAACGATTGTTTAGGAATTAAGTTTGTATTTGCAATAAAACTTCAAGGTTTTCTTATTCCATGCTCTTTATAGTTTTCAATTAAGTTCGAAAGATTAATTGTTAACTATCTATTTGTTCGGTGTCGAAAGACTCGAACTCGTGAAAGGGATAAGTACCATCCTCACTCTAATCAGGTGTTGATCAATCCAGCCTAGACATAGGTTAAGGTTTAAGGCGACTGAAAAAGAACGAACCAAGGTTGTTGTCTTTGCAAGATTCACGCTGTGACGGGTATCTTCTGCAGTGGGCAACAACAACATTCTGACTTAGACATAAGCGGGATCACTATCGAAGTGTTTTACCGAGCCTTGAAGGACTGTTGAGTTTGTCGTCGAGCCATCCGTCCGTTCCACTACCAAGGCAGCGAAAGTGTCGAAGCAGCCAATCTTCCATCTTCCGCCGAGGTAGCAAAGCCTGGCAGCATAAAGCAACTTAACCTACTCAACGCAGTTTCACACTACTAAGCAGCATAACCTGACCCATTCCATCACCCTGATCTTTTCTATTCAATTACTTGTGTTTTATTTACTTTTGTTTATAAACTAAAATTTACTTGTGCATTTATTTTCTGTGCAGGAATTGCAACTCGAATTAGCTGTCCAATCCCTGTGGGAGACGACATCTTTTATACTATAACTTGACAAGAGTGTGCACTTGTGCTTATATTTAGAGAACACCTAAACGCTCTACAATCCTTATGTTACTGCCACTGTCTAGAATTCCTCAATTCTTGTTCTTTTGGATACCATATCCTTTAGGAACTTAGCATAGCTGAGCATCTGTTCGATCAATTCCACCAATGGTAGATTGATTTTTACTTGCTTTAGAACATCCAAAAATTTCCTAAACTGCATGTCATGCTTCTGTTTTTTCAATCATTGTAGGAATGGTGGTGGAAGTTTAGTATCTTCGATTTTCGCCTTGGACAAAAGCTTATTCTGGGGAGCAACAACTGGTTCAGATTCTGTCTGGTCATCTACAATGTTGTCTGTCAGCCCTGTTTGTGTTTCCGTGTTGTCATTCTCAGAGGCTGCTGTGGCAGGGTTTCTGGTTGCATGAACTAGATTTAGTTTAACAGGTAAATCAGTAGGTGTTTTTTCCCTGACAACAAGATTTGACGGCTCTTGTAACTTTATCCCACTCCTGGTTGTTATAGCCTTGCATTTCTCTTGGGGTTTTCCCTTCGTGATTTCAGTATCACCAGGTAATCCACCCCTTGGCCTAGTGTTAACAATCTGGGTGACCCTTCCAAACTGAGTCTCCAGATTCTTTGTTGCTGCCTCCTGGTTGTTCATCTTTATTTCAGTCCTGTTCATAAGAGCCCCAACCTTGTCAATAAGTTTATTAGTATGAACAATAAAATCACTAGTACGAGACATAAAAGTATGTAAAGTAGATTCGAGTGAATTATTGTTCGTATTTTGTTGCTGCTGAGGCTGCTGTCGGGATATGTTCTGCTGATATCCTCCTGGTTGCTGGGTTGGATTTGCAGCCGTGTTAGAGTTACTCCAAGAGAAATTTGGATGCTTTCTCCAGCCTTGATTGTACGTGTTGGTGTTGGGCCTATTGTTTCTCTCATATGTTCCCATGAAATTTGAAGATTCGTTGCATTTGGAGGAATCATGGTTGCCCCCACACTCGTCACAGAAGGGCTCTACAGCCTTGACCTCATATGTTTTCCCAGTAGGTTTGGCCATGTTCATCACTAGCTGTGTCAGTTTATCCAGGCTTGCAATGACAGATTCAGTGGTTTCTACTTCATTCGCAACAGCTAGCCGCCTCACACCACCGCGGCGGGCTGTAGGGAACTTGTAGTCGTTTTTCGCGATTCTGTTCAAAATTTGTAGTGCCTTCTTGGGTGGTCTATCTAGGATGATTCCATTGGATGAAGCGTTAAGCATCATTCTCATCGGTTGATTGACTCCATTGTAGAACATTGACACTTGAGTCCAAGTGGGGAAATCGTGAAGCGGGCAATTGTTTAGCATCTGTTGGTATCGTTCCCACGCTTCATACATTGGTTCATCATCCCCTTGGCGGAAAGCAGTGATCTTGTTTCTCAACCTGTCTATTACGTTTGAAGGGCTGAAACAATCTAGGAAGTCCTTGCACAACTCCGTCCAAGTGTTAAACAATCCTGTCGGTTGGTTATTCAGCCATTTTTTTGCACTATCCCTCACTGAATAGGGAAATAGTCTGAGCTTAAGAACATCTTGATGGACTCCATGTATCTTAAATGATCTACAACAGTCAAGGAATCCCCTCAAGTGGTGCCGAGCATCTTCCGTGGCAGTTCCTCCAAATTGCCCAAATGTGTTTATCATGTTAAACATTACTGGTTTCAGCTTGAAGTGGTCTGCTTCAATTTCATGATATGTCGCAATTGGATCAAATTCTATGAAGTCATTCTCCAATTAGTCCCTAGTTTGCACACATATTGTTGCTGCCTAAGCTAAATTGGGGGCTACTGCCCATGCAGCGGATCTTGCTACCTGTCCATGTCGTCTCAGGCATTGTTGACAGGGTTTTCGTCTTGGCCGTTATGCATAGCTGCCTCTGCTTTTCCTTTTTCCTTAGCTTTTCTGAGGGCTTATCTTGCTTCTTTTTTTAGTTTTCTTGTTCTTCGTTCGATCTCATCTATGTAAACGATTTCGGACGACGGGTGGGCTCAGGTCATAAACTAGACAAGAAAAAAATTTGAATAAAAAGAAAAAAGAAAAACTGAAAATAAATGCAATAAAATAAAAGTGCAAAAAAATAAAGACGAATTTACTGTTGCCAATCCCCGGCAACAACGCCAAAAACTTGTAGAGCGTTTAGGTGTTCTCCAATTTTGAGCGCAAGTACACACTCTTGTCAAGTTTTAGTATAAAAGACATCGTCTCCCACAAGGATTGGACAACCTAAATTCGAATGTTAATCCATGCACAGAGAATATTTAAATGCACAAGTAAATTTCAGTTTGTTTAAAAGAAAAGTAAATAAACACAAGTAATTTAAGGAAGAGACCAGGTTGATAGAATGGGCCATGTTATGTTGTGTTGAGTGGATCGATGAAACAATTTAAGCCAAGAGGGGGTGAATTGGATTTTTAGAACTTTTGGTGGTGGAGTGGAAAATTAAAAATTGCTAGACAAAAGAATTTAGAGTGGTTCAAATTCCAATTGAACTCTACATCCACTACCTTAGCTGCCATAAGGGTTTTCCAACAATCTACTAATTGTTCTTCCCCTTTTCAAGGCTTAGGAGGTAACCTTTACAGTACCAGTCAAATTTTCTACCCAAAAATTTGACCAAACCCTCACAAAGATACAAAGAAGAAATTAAGGCAAGAAATATGTCTCTCAATACAAGATTGCCCCTTTAAATACAAGCACTCAACCCAAATTGGAAAATAAGATTGGAATTACACACAACACAATTTGGGGTTTACAATAAAATATGGGATTTTTTTACAATTGCTTGGATTTGAAGTTTGGATAATTATTTTGGGATCAATAGTTGTTGCTGGAGCTTTTAGAGGTCCCTTCTATACCTTCTCATTGAATTCTAGCCGTTGGGGTTGTTTCCTTCATTATTATAGCCGTTGGGATGTTATCTTCCCTCTATAAATGCAGTCTGTAACTACCCGTTCCGAAACACCCGACCATGTTTCAAGACAAACCAAAATAAATAGAGCCGTTGGGGTGTAATAAATAGGTCGTACCGAAACGGGCACGATCGTTTCGATACGCTAAGTGCATGTTCCGAAACTCATTTCGAAACATTTTTCCACTGTCAAAACCTGTATCGAAACAGCTTACAAGCGTTTCGACACGCTTTAATTATTTATTAAAAAATTAGTTTAAAAGTTCAACTGTCATATTTTGAAACCAAGTTTGAGTTCCGTTTCGAAACGTTTGAGGTCGTTCCGAAATGGTGACTCGAAAATCATTGTTTTGACTTGGTAAACTGTAACCCCCTTAACCCGGCCCAGACGGTTGAACCGAATTAAGAAGTTTACACGGGGAAAACCAAAGTCAACCCGAAAGTTAACCTTGATTAACGACCCTTTTTTTCTTTTTAATCTTGTCTAGATGCATATTAACCCTAGATATGTTCACAAGATCGGCATACACAAAGATCGTATCAATCAGAGAACATTCAGGGACTCAATTGCACAAATTAAGGAATTAGGGACCAAAACGTAAATTCTGGGAATTACAAGGACTTAACCAACTTTTGAGTTACCAATATGAAATTAGTCATGTTTCATGCTTCCCTGTCAAATTTCAACCCCAACGGACTTCTCAAACTCAATCAATTGCATATACAAAGTTTAGGACCAAAACGCAAGGTTTTCAAAACATTTAACCAACAATTTCAGTGCCCAACGGTCGGGTGTTTTGGAACAGGGATGATCCGTTCCGAAACGCGGGACCGTTCCGAAACCAGTTCCGAAACAGAGCCTGGTAGTGGCAAAACCGTTCCGGAACGGTTCTACCCGTTTCGGAACGCCTAGGCCATTTCAGGCCCCCTGTTCCGATACGGTAGCAACTGTTCCGAAACAGGCCATTTCAGGTCCTGAACTTTGTATATGCAATTGAATCAATTGCATATACAAAGTTCAGGACCAAAACGCAAGGTTTTCAAAACATTTAACCAACAATTTCAGTGCCCAACGGTCGGGTGTTTCGGAACAGGGATGATCCGTTCCGAAACGCGGGACCATTCCGAAACCAGTTCCGAAACAGAGCCTGGCAGTGGCAAAACCGTTCCGGAACGGTTCTATCCGTTTCGGAACGCCTAGGCCATTTCAGGCCCCCTGTTCCGATACGGTAGCAACTGTTCCGAAACAGGCTGCCCAGATTGCAGAAACTTTGCTGGTTTATCACACATTCGACCCATCAAACATGCTCCAAAGGAAACCAAATCATACCAGCAAGTCATTCAACACTCAAGGGACATAATTGCATCAAAATCTAGATACAAGACCACCCCTAGGTGCCCAACTCATTCAATACATCCAATACTCAATCATGCTTTTAAAACAAGAAGCATATCATATCGACTTAAGAATAAGAAGGTTCAAAGGTTGCAAGCGTTAAACCACATAGTTCAAAAACATCAACCAAACTTGTCCAACAAACACAATCTCATTAAACATCAACATAAGAGATTCTTCCCCCATTGCCTTTATTATCTATGGCTATTAACCGAGACATACATCTCAAGTGGAGCTCTTCTTGAATCCCTTGCTTCTCGCTGTCCCAATTTCAAATATCTGCATTGATGGACAAAAAGGAGCGTAAGCACATAATGCTTAGTGAGGAATGCTCAAAACCAAAACACCATCAATGCAGCAAGTCATAAAAACCTCTTTTAAAAGCAACACAATTCGATAAACCCAAGCAATGTTTGAAAACCCTTTTTAGCAACATGCTTTAAATCATGCATTGCTCAAACATGAAAACCAACCCTTAGCTTAGAAAAGCTAAGTAATTCACTTCAAAGCACAACCTTGCAAAACCATCAATTTAACCATTCCATGCATGAACATCATATGCAAAGTTAAATACAAAATCCTTGGAAAACACTTCCACATCACATCATACCTTTCTCATACATTGAAAATCATTTCAAAGCAAGAAACCTTTTAAAACCACTTACTCATTCAATCTATCTCATGCACTAAACAAGGCAACATTTGAACCACAAAATCAATAATTGCATTACATGCCTTTAAAAACAAGTCTTCGCAAGACTACAATGCACTAAAGAGATTTCATGCACACATGCACCATTTTCAAAAGATAATCAACACTTGTTCAGGCTAACAAGTAATACATGCATTCATAGAACATTACACACTTCTCAAGCAACCATGCATCATTTCAAGCATCTCATGCTTCATTACATTCAAGAACATTATATTGGCTTCTAAGTGATAAACCATATCCACTTTTCAACTCAACATCCAATCGGATACGCGGATCACAAGCAATGTCCCCACGCTTCATACACACTACCAATCTCAAGGTCCCCAAATAGAATTTTAACCACCATTTTGACCTTACCATACACAAGGTCCTCATATGGAATTTTAACCACCATATGACCTTAACATTCACAAGGTCCTCATATGGAATTTTAACCACCATATGACCTTAACATTCACAAGGTCCTCATATGGAATTTTAACCACCATATGACCTTAACATTCACAAGGTCCTCATATGGAATTTTAACCACCATATGACCTTAACATTCACAAGGTCCTCATATGGAATTTTAACCACCATATGACCTTAACATCACCCATTGGTAGTTGTATAACATCACTAACGAGATCCGGGACATACTACACAAGATCCACACATGGACTTTACACCACCATTGTGATCTTAACAAGCACAAGGTCCTCAAATGGAATTTTAACCACCATTATGACCTTTGCTTACACAAGACCCACCCATGGAATTTTAACCACCATGGTGTTCTTAACCATCTCGTTAGTGTACTTGGATGGAGTTACCGGTTCAATCACAACCACTTCACATCCAAGGCGACTTTATTCACGGTGCACCCAATCCTATAGCCGGCTAACTATATCCGATTAAAGTAACCAAGAACCACTTACATCACTTGCCAATATAACCATCTTACCACATTAATCCATTGTTTTACAAGCATAACCAAAATGCAAAAACCACCATTTACCATCATCAATCCACTATTTTTGAAGCATCACACAAAGCCAATAAACAACATGCATCACCATGCAGCAATTCCACAATTCCAATATACAAACCAAGGATCTCTTACCTTGAGCATCCTTCACACATGGCTTTCAAAACCAGCATTAAACCATGCTTTCAAAATAGAATTTAAAACATGCAAATCACATGCATTGCATCCAACAATCACAAATGCTTTAAAAACCAATTCATAACACAAACCAAGAGGGAAATTCCATTTACTTACTCTTGAGCTTAGCTAAGTTGTTTAGACTTAAACTAAGCTCCCAAAACCCTCAAACCTTGGTTTAAAAGCTGAAAACCCAACTTCACTCACCGATACACAAAACAAGGCTAGCCAACAAGCCTTCCAAGCATCCGAAACCTTCAATGCCACCTCTAAAGCTCACGGAACATTCTCCCCTGTTTCCAGGACATAACAACAGAGGATTAATGCATCATCATGCATTAAAAACACCAGCAACACACCTAAACTCGCTGCTCCTTGCAAAAACAACATTTCGGCTACCAAACACAACCGAAATCACCTCCAAACACTTCTAAGACTTAACCCAGCCAAGATCCATCACTTTTAACCATTTTTAAACATCAATTAACATCCAAAAAGGATCTAATCACGTCCTTATACCTCCAGCTATAACAAATCATCAAGATCACTCCAAAAACAACCAAAAACTCAAGCAAAACTTAGGAAAAATTAACCTATTCGGGATTGCATTGATAAAACCTCAATTTCTCATCAATTATACATTCATTTAACATTAAAAAGACACCTCAAAACAGTGCCCAACCATTTCATACGAATTTCATCAAAAATCAACCAAATCTTACATTTTAAAGCCAAGATCAAGAACACAATTGTAAAACCTTTAATTAAACACAAATCAAGGATTGAGAACTTGGGAATTTCAGTAAAGAACTGAGAATTTAGAGGAGAAGGACGTTCATACCTCTAAACTTGAGTTTCTCCCTTTTTGGAACCAAGATCTTGAAAATCCAATAAGTAAATGCTAAGGTTTTGTTGAAGAGATGATTAGAGATCAAAAGAGAATTGAAAACTCATATTTGGTTGTCAAAATCAAGGGAATTTTGCTGGAGAAATGTGTTTGGGTTGAGAGAAAAGTTGAGAGAAAAGAAAAATGGAAATTTGGGAAAAATTAGTTATGAAAAGCAAAATATCTTTTTCCCTCCTTTTACATTTAATTAAAAGCCATTAATTAAATCATAATTATTAAGAAAAATCTGGAGAAACTCTTATGGGTAAATAGCTCCTTAAAGATTCAAAGTTTCATTCCTTTTTAAAACAGTCACACAATTTTCAAAAATTACATTTTGGTCACTAACCCAAAATGTCACTCTTCCAAACCTCATTTTGTAAAATTGACTTCACCTTTCTCTATATATAATAAAAGAAAATTTTAAGACATTTTTCCATATTTTTAATGCAACCCGAACTAGGCTTTCCTAAAAATCACCTTTTATATTCGAACCGCACTCTGACCGGACCGGTCCAAACCCAAAACTTCTAAGCCCAAAATTGGGGTGTTACAACTCTCCCCCCTTAAGAATCGTCCTCGAAATTTCAACTGGCGAAAAGAGAACAACTAAACTTCTCAAAGCAACACGCAAGGCAACACAGGAGACTTAACCACCACTGAACACTCTCCAGACAAAACTCCACCAAACCCAACACCACCACATACTGTTCACGAATTCCAAAACACTCAGATGCTAACCACACCTTAACCTTTCACACTTCCGGACTGTACATAACCCCAACAACAACCTGAAGAACCTCCAACTTTTACAGCATACAACACCTTAACTTATAACTTCCAAAACTTGTTCACACAGTGACACCAACCAATCCAGTTCAGCCACCATGTGACCCACAACCTTCACTGCTTCTAAAACTCCTTGCAAAACTACTCAACCTCTTTCAAAAACTACCACAACAAGCAAAAATTCTTAAGCATCAACTGCTTACCCAAACTTCTCAACGTAATGCTGACATTCCTTCACATCCGCCGCTATCATTACCATAACGACTCACAAGGACTACTCACCCAATATCCAAAAATCACATCACAAAACCCCAATGTTGACTCCGCCAGCCGTTCCATACACCACCAGCTGACTTCAGAAGGAATTTACTTATTCACAACCAGCCAACCACTTCTCACAAGAACCCATCCAACCAACAATGGCCTTCGATCTTACATTACCTTTCCACTTCAAGCTTTGACTACAACACTTGCCTTACTAGAACATCGCCCAACCTAAACATACATATCATCTTCTCAACTCCTCGAAGGTTGCTACGAACCCTCACCTACATGAACAACCCTTTTACTACAACATCAATGCCAAGTTACCTCAGTACTCTGGAACACATCCACTAACCCGCAACATCACTTAACTCCAAGGAACTACCACTTCCACCAGCTATTCAAAACCACCTGACCGGTTCTAACTTCAACCGGTAATCTCCTCACCACCACACCACTAAACTCATTAAACGCCAAACACTTTCCTTCTACCAACATGCTATACCGCACTCACCATCACTGACAACTCGCTTAATACCCTCCATTACTTCTAACTTTCACCCAGCACCAAAACAACTTTTAAAACCCATAATCCAACCTAACACTATTACAACACTAACGGACCCGACTAGCTATTAGCGAGTGTGAACGTTCGTATGCATGGTCACCTGTATGCCCTACCAATGCCTGATGTACATGTATGCAAAACCTCTAATGTCATGTCACATGTATGCATGGACCAGCACATATATACATAATATAGCATATAACAATGGTTTTAACTGTGCATGTATGTCGGTTCACACCCACCAATAACATCCTCAGAGTCCGCCTAAAAACAACCTCCTATCTCACTTCCAACTTGTCTAACTCCATCATTCTAACAACCCATTATCCACAAGATACTCACTAATGCCCTCTTCACACTAAAGTTGTTTTCAAACAACACAACTACTACCCCAACATGCTAGCAACGAGACCAAATCCACTACGCAAGGAAAGACCAAACCGAAACCAAACTAAGATAACTAGGGAAAAGGTTACTTAACAAGGTTACCTGTACACACCTCACTGCCCGGAGCTTCAACAAACAAGCTCTCTTCCTCGCAGAACCATCATTCTCCAGCCACACCACTGTAGCATCAGCTAACACACTAAGGTCATCACCATCTCCCTGCGGTAAAGAACCCTGGCTATCCCGAGCCAACTTCAAACAATTACGTCTCATATGTCCAACAGACCCACAATTCCAACAGATTTCATTCTCTAAGCTTCTCACACCTTTCTGCCCTTCCTGCCACCTTCGAATTTTGTCTCGGCCGTGCCCACGACCCTTCAGAGACCCTTCTGCTACCACTGAAGCTGATTTTACCACATGAGGACAATCTCGCTTCACATGCTCCTTAGAACCACAGTTCCAACAAACACCTGCGCCCCAACAACCTCCAACATGGCGCCTTCCACAACGGCCACACACCGGTAGCTGAGCTTCCACTCCTTGATCAAGCAGCACTTGCCCCAGATTTGCACTACCATCCAAGCTTCGATTCAAGCAAAACCTTCTATCACGTCGCCTCTTACGCTGACCGCTCCCGAGGTCAGTACCCACAACTCTCTCGCTTAAACTTTTCTCACCTTCCTAAACTGAAACCACACCCTCACATTGCTTAACCCTTGGGAATTTCTCTCCAAGATACCTTTCATAAAAGGCAGACACAAAGAAGTCCCAATCTATATCGTGGATGTGCGATGCCACCGCCACAGATGTCCACCAGGCACATGCGTCCTCCAACATCAATGACACAACACTTCCCAGCTTACAAGCATAATCACAACCTTCCTGATCCAAAATCAGAATTACACTGGCCAACCAGGCCTCGAACGTCTCAGGTGACGAACCATGATACTCCACAGCTCCCAAATCATGTAATCGATGTCTCGACAAACCCGCACATCCCGCAGCCGGCACGTTTACAGACTTTACTTTTGCCACAGCCTGAGATGTTCCCAACACCTCTTGAACAACAGGTGATGAACTCTTCATCACAGAACCAACTTCTTCCTCCTGCCTTACTACCCCAACTCCAGGCACTGAAGACTGAGACGAAACACCTCCATTAAAAGGTGAATTCCACGCCTTAACAACCCGCTCTAAAGCAGCAACCATCTCACCTAACGACCATTCTTTCATCGATTTCGCCATGCTATTAACAACTAACAATCATAACAAAACAAACAAATCAATCAGACCAGCTTTAAGCAAGGGTTCAAACTCCAACTCCAAAATAACACAATAGCTATAATAATAAGGCAATGGGTATCCCGAATTCTCCCCTTTTACACGACATAACAGTCAACAAAAACATGGACATCACAACATCAAGCATATCAATCCACATACTTCGATCATGCTCTCATCAAACAACATTCACCCACAACAGCATAATATCAACATATCATACCCAATACACTTTCATCATTCATAAAATCAGCTCACAACACCGGCATAACATCAGCACAAATCCACATTAGCTCAATGAAAATTCATAACCAAAAAGCATGTTAAAACATCAACAATTCGCTCAAAAACACGCATTTCAACCGGCTTTCAACCACACATCAAAATAAACATCAAACACAAATTATAACAATTTACCGTTTTCCCCAAGCATTCGCAACTCAGCTCTGATACCACCAAATGTAACCCCCTTAACCCGGCCCAGACGGTTGAACCGAATTAAGAAGTTTACACGGGGAAAACCAAAGTCAACCCGAAAGTCAACCTTGATTAACGACCCTTTTTTTTCTTTTTAATCTTGTCTAGATGCATATTAACCCTAGATATGTTCACAAGATCGGCATACACAAAGATCGTATCAATCAGAGAACATTCAGGGACTCAATTGCACAAATTAAGGAATTAGGGACCAAAACGTAAATTCTGGGAATTACAAGGACTTAACCAACTTTTGAGTTACCAATATGAAATTAGTCATGTTTCATGCTTCCCTGTCAAATTTCAACCCCAACGGACTTCTCAAACTAAATCAATTGCATATACAAAGTTCAGGACCAAAACGCAAGGTTTTCAAAACATTTAACCAACAATTTCAGTGCCCAACGGTCGGGTGTTTCGGAACAGGGATGATCCGTTCCGAAACGCGGGACCGTTCCGAAACCAGTTCCGAAACAGAGCCTGGCAGTGGCAAAAATGTTCCGGAACGGTTCTACCCGTTTCGGAACGCCTAGGCCATTTCAGGCCCCCTGTTCCGATACGGTAGCAACTGTTCCGAAACAGGCTGCCCAGATTGCAGAAACTTTGCTGGTTTATCACACATTCGACCCATCAAACATGCTCCAAAGGAAACCAAATCATACCAGCAAGTCATTCAACACTCAAGGGACATAATTGCATCAAAATCTAGATACAAGACCACCCCTAGGTGCCCAACTCATTCAATACATCCAATACTCAATCATGCTTTTAAAACAAGAAGCATATCATATCGACTTAAGAATAAGAAGGTTCAAAGGTTGCAAGCGTTAAACCACATAGTTCAAAAACATCAACCAAACTTGTCCAACATACACAATCTCATTAAACATCAACATAAGAGTTTCTTCCCCCATTGCCTTTATTATCTATAGCTATTAACCGAGACATACATCTCAAGTGGAGCTCTTCTTGAATCCCTTGCTTCTCGCTGTCCCAATTTCAAATATCTGCATTGATGGACAAAAAGGAGCGTAAGCACATAATGCTTAGTGAGGAATGCTCAAAACCAAAACACCATCAATGCAACAAGTCATAAAAACTCTTTTAAAAGCAACACAATTCGATAAACCCAAGCAATGTTTGAAAACCCTTTTTAGCAACATGCTTTAAATCATGCATTGCTCAAACATGAAAACCAACCCTTAGCTTAGAAAAGCTAAGTAATTCACTTCAAAGCACAACCTTGCAAAACCATCAATTTAACCATTCCATGCATGAACATCATATGCAAAGTTAAATACAAAATCCTTGGAAAACACTTCCACATCACATCATACCTTTCTCATACATTGAAAATCATTTCAAAGCAAGAAACCTTTAAAAACCACTTACTCATTCAATCTATCTCATGCACTAAACAAGGCAACATTTGAACCACAAAATCAATAATTGCATTACATGCCTTTAAAAACAAGTCTTCGCAAGACTACAATGCACTAAAGAGATTTCATGCACACATGCACCATTTTCAAAAGATAATCAACACTTGTTCAGGCTAACAAGTAATATATGCATTCATAGAACATTACACACTTCTCAAGCAACCATGCATCATTTCAAGCATCTCATGCTTCATTACATTCAAGAACATTATATTGGCTTCTAAGTGATAAACCATATCCACTTTTCAACTCAACATCCAATCGGATACGCGGATCACAAGCGTTGTCCCCACACTTCATACACACTACCAATCTCAAGGTCCCCAAATGGAATTTTAACCACCATTTTGACCTTACCATACACAAGGTCCTCATATGGAATTTTAACCACCATATGACCTTAACATTCACAAGGTCCTCATATGAAATTTTAACCACCAAATGACCTTAACATTCACAAGGTCCTCATATGGAATTTTAACCACCATATGACCTTAACATTCACAAGGTCCTCATATGGAATTTTAACCACCATATGACCTTAACATTCACAAGGTCCTCATATGGAATTTTAACCACCATATGACCTTAACATCACCCATTGGTAGTTGTATAACATCACTAACGAGATCCGAGACATACTACACAAGATCCACACATGGACTTTACACCACTATTGTGATCTTAACAAGCACAAGGTCCTCAAATGGAATTTTAACCACCATTATGACCTTTGCTTACACAAGACCCACCCATGGAATTTTAACCACCATGGTGTTCTTAACCATCTCGTTAGTGTACTTGGATGGAGTTACCGGTTCAATCACAACCACTCCACATCCAAGGCGACTTTATTCACGGTGCACCCAATGCTATAGCCGGCTAACTATATCCGATTAAAGTAACCAAGAACCACTTACATCACTTGCCAATATAACCATCTTACCACATTAATCCATTGTTTTACAAGCATAACCAAAATGCAAAAACCACCATTTACCATCATCAATCCACTATTTTTGAAGCATCACACAAAGCCAATAAACAACATGCATCACCATGCAACAATTCCACAATTCCAATATACAAACCAAGGATCTCTTACCTTGAGCATCCTTCACACATGGCTTTCAAAACCAGCATTAAACCATGCTAAAACATGCTTTCAAAACAGAATTTAAAACATGCAAATCACATGCATTGCATCCAACAATCACAAATGCTTTAAAAACCAATTCATAACACAAACCAAGAGGGAAATTCCATTTACTTACTCTTGAGCTTAGCTAAGTTGTTTAGACTTAAACTAAGCTCCCAAAACCCTCAAACCTTGGTTTAAAAGCTGAAAACCCAACTTCACTCACCGATACACAAAACAAGGCTAGCCAACAAGCCTTCCAAGCATCCGAAACCTTCAATGCCACCTCTAAAGCTCACGGAACATTCTCCCCTGTTTCAAGCACATAACAACAGAGGATTAATGCATCATCATGCATTAAAAACACCAGCAACACACCTAAACTCGCTGCTCCTTGCAAAAACAACATTTCGGCTACCAAACACAACCGAAATCACCTCCAAACACTTCCAAGACTTAACCCAGCCAAGATCCATCACTTCTAACCATTTTTAAACATCAATTAACATCCAAAAAGGATCTAATCACGTCCTTATACCTCCAGCTATAACAGATCATCAAGATCACTCCAAAAACAACCAAAAACTCAAGCAAAACTTAGGAAAAATTAACCTATTCGGGATTGCATGGATAAAACATCAATACCGACGATTAATATATCCGTCGGTACAAATCATAATTTTTATCGACATTTTTATTTTCCGTCGGTATATATAGTCTATACCGACGACTACTGTCCGTCGGTATAACTAAGCGTCGGTATATGTACATTTTTTTGTAGTGACATCAAAAAGACACCTCAAAACAGTGCCCAACCATTTCATACGAATTTCATCAAAAATCAACCAAATCTTGCATTTTAAAGCCAAGATCAAGAACACAATTGTAAAACCTTTAATTAAACACAAATCAAGGATTGAGAACTTGGGAATTTCAGTAAAGAACTGAGAATTTAGAGGAGAAGGACGTTCATACCTCTAAACTTGAGTTTCTCCCTTTTTGGAACCAAGATTCTTGAAAATCCAATAAGCAAATGCTAAGGTTTTGTTGAAGAGATGATTAGAGATCAAAAGAGAATTGAAAACTCATCTTTGGTTGTCAAAATCAAGGGAATTTTGCTGGAGAAATGTGTTTGGGTTGAGAGAAAAGTTGAGAGAAAAGAAAAATGGAAATTTGGGAAAAATTAGTTATGAAAAGCAAAATATCTTTTTCCCTCCTTTTACATTTAATTAAAAGCCATTAATTAAACCATAATTATTAAGAAAAATCTGGAGAAACTCTTATGGGTAAATAGCTCCTTAAAGATTCAAAGTTTCAATCCTTTTTAAAACAGTCACACAATTTTCAAAAATTACATTTTGGTCACTAACCCAAAATGTCACTCTTCCAAACCTCATTTTGTAAAATTGACTTCACCTTTCTCTTATATATAATAAAAGAAAATTTTAAGACATTTTTCCATATTTTTAATGCAACCCGAACTAGGCTTTCCTAAAAATCACCTTTTATATTCGAACCGCACTCTGACCGGACCGGTCCAAACCCAAAACTTCTAAGCCCAAAATTGGGGTGTTACATAAACACTTAGAAAATATTTGATAAGTTGAGGTTTTGACTTATACATTTTTCTTTAAACACGTAGAGAGGTTTTGAGGAATTAAAAAATCATTTTCTCTTTTTCAATTTAGTCCTTAAATCCTTTGTTATATCAAAATCAATTTATTAGTTTTATAATCTCCCCCTTTTTTATATAACAAAACCAAGTTAGAATTTTTAAGCGTTTTGAAATCTTGAAGACGTTCTAACTCCCCCTCAATGTAATATGGGTTTTAAAGTTTTTGAAAAGATTTGAAATTCAAGTTTTTTTAAAACTCAAAACCGACTTAAATTTTTTTGGTTCTAATATTACTTCTCCCCCTTTTTGTTAGATCAAAAAGAATAATAAACAAGGCTAAATATGAGAAGAAACAAGGTTAAAAGCAATAAACCAAACAACATAATATTGATAGAATTAAGTTCAAATAACCAAACATTAATACTTAAAGCAATATAGTTTAAGCTCAATCCCAAACACAAAACAAGCAAAGCATATGTTCTTAAAGCATAAAAAGAAAGAAAGGTGCAAACTTATTCCTAATATGATAGTCTAATATGATATGCAATGGAAATCCTAAGCCTCATCGTCATTGTCACCATCATCATCAGAATCATCATCATCGTTTTTAGCTTGAGCACGACAAAAGCTCCTCCATTCACCATAGAATGTAGAGAAAGACAAAACCATCGATGTTTGTTGATTCTCAAGAGCGGTGAGACGATTTTCATTTCCAAGAACGCGATCCTCCAAGGATTGCAAACGAGTGTTGATGGTACCAAATCCCGAGGCCATGGTCGTATCCATCAAGTTGAACTACTCGGTAAGGAAAGTCATAAGAGCTTCATTGTTAGGAGCCAGAGCTTGAGGTAGTGGCTCAACTTGAGGAGGCGGGGCTTGCCCATCAACACGAACCCATTGGCCAAGAGTAAAGCGGAACCCAGATTTACGAAGAGAAGATTCACCAATCTTGTTCTTGCGGGGTTCCGGAGAATCATAGGTGCAATCAATGTTGAGGGTACCAAAGACATAGCTTAAAATAGTCCCATAAGTGAAAGATGTAAGAGCATCAGTTTCGTGAATCTTCACTTTATGGACCATCTCGACGAACATGATCTTGTCAAGATTTGGCCGTGTCCTTGGTGAAAGCACTCTAACCAAAAATAGTCAACTTGACGGACATGAGAAAATTTACCTCCGGAAGGGCGGATGAACCAAGAAATCATCAAGTGGAGGAACCGGTCATGAGCATCCAAAGAGAGAACGGATCCGGTGTGAGCACCAAAATGGTTCTCATCCTCAATGCCTTCATTCTTGAGCCCAAGAGCATTCTCTAAAACGGATATTCTAATGATGAACTTCTTACCCAAAAGGTACGACTCAATGCCAATCACTTTGGTATGATCTTCATTATCAATAAGCGCGACATTGGAGTAGAAAAGAAGCACCATATGCTTGTAGAAAATATCCGGAATGCTTAAAAAGGCCAAGAAGTTCAATTCTTGCAAATGAGCTAGATAGCGGAATTCAAAACGCTCGGAGTCAAGGAATTGGATATCAACAACACGCTCTCGACGAACGGCTATATCTTTGACGTATTTGAAACGGTCCTTAGTCTCTTGATTTCGATGACTCTTGTGAAAAAGTTGGGTGAGGTTAGGATGGATATTGGCTTGGTTTGAAGCTTCACCCGTTAGTGTCGTCTTGCGTTTCTTATTAATGTTTTCTATGGAAATTCCTAAAAACATAAAACAAGCAATTAAAAATCTAAGTGTATGCATGAACATCCTTAATTCAATCCAATAACAAATCCCATATAGGTTGTAAAGAAAAACACATTTAAGAAAAACATATATACACATATAAATTTTTTTAAGAAGAAACAACTTTTGAAAAACAGTAAAAAAATACGTGTAAAAACAAATATATTAGAATCAAATTTTAGGATTTTGAAATTTTTTTACAAGTTTTGAAGAACCCAAGTTGCAAAACATATAATCTATACAAAATTAATATTTTCTAACCTAAGATTCGAATAAAATCAAAGGAAAAAAAAGAAGAAAAATACCTCAAATAGGGATTTTGGATGAATGAATGGAAGAACTTGCACAAAATTGTCAAAGCTTGCTTAGACTTGAGTTTTTGAGTAAAAACCCTCAAGATTTGATGAAAAACAATGAGGTTTAGAGGGTTTTTATAGGGAAAATTGGGTTAGGGTTTTTAGGAGTTTTAAATAAAAGAAAACTTTATCATTTAAAGCCCTTTAAAAAGTTGTCTGCAGACCCGTTTCGGAACAAGCACGATCGTTCCGAAACGTTCGTACCAAAATATTGATCGACGTTTCGAGTCCTGTTGACCGTTCCGATACGGCTTTGACCGTATTGAATCCCACATGTTGACCCATATCGAAACACGTTTCAATACAATTCTTGGCATATGCAAACCGTTTCGAAACCTTTTCTGACGTTTCGAAACACCCTGGTCATATATCACTCTTTTAAGGCACCCGTATCGAAACAGATTGACCCGTTTCGATACGCCTAGGCCTAGAGGTGCAGATGAGGCTCTAATATTGCAGAAAAATGGAATTTTATGAAGTCCTAGATGCATAAATTATTTGAATGAGCAGGAATAACATGTATAAACATAAACAAACTCCCCATAACTATAATCATGGATGAAATTAGGATTAAAAACACATAAGCATGGCATTTTACAAGAAATCAAGCAATTTAAGCACAAAAAGGTCCTAAAAGGTCAAGATAGGCTAGTTAGACCTAACTCTCTCCTAAGGAACAAAAAACGCTCATTATCTAAAGGCTTGGTAAAAATGTTCGCTAGTTGGTTTAAGGTGTCAACGAACTCTATAACAACATCTTTCTTAAGGACATGATCTCTAATGAAATGATGCCTTATTTCTATATGTTTGGTTCTAGAGTGTTGGATGGGATTTTTGGTTAGGCATATAGCACTAGTGTTGTCACACTTAAGGGGTATGGTTTCAACTTTAACTCCATAATCTAAGAGTTGCTGCTTCATCCGAAGGACTTGAGCACAACAACTCCCTAAGGATATGTACTCGGCTTCAGTGGTAGAAATAGCTACACTATTTTGTTTCTTAGAGAACCAAGATATGAGCATACTACCTAAGAATTGGCAAGTTCTCGAAGTACTTTTCCTATCGATTTTATATCCCCCATAATCTACATCCGAATAAGCATGAAGGTTGAAGGTTGAGTCTCTAGGGTACCAAAGACCTAAACAAGGAGTATCTCTAAGGTACCTAAAGATCCTTTTAACGACTATAAGGTGAGACTCTCTAGGACTAGCTTGAAACCTAGAACACAAGCAAACACTAAACAATATATCCAGTCTACTTGCGGTAAGGTAAAGCAAGGATCCAATCATATCTCGATAAAGCTTAGAGTCAACACACTTACCTCCTTCATCTTTGTCAAGCTTTGTAGATGAGCTCATTGGTGTGGCTTGAGGCTTTGCATTCTCCAAGCCAAACTTCTTGAGCATATATTTCACGTACTTTGCTTGATTGATGAAAGTGCCATCCTTCCTTTGTTTAATTTAGAGTCCTAAGAAGAATGAGAGCTCCCCCATCATGCTCATCTCGAATTCACCTTGCATTAACTTAGCAAACTTTTGGCAATGACATTCATTAGTAGATCCAAAAATAATACCATCAACATATATTTGCACTACTAAGATGTCATTTTTATACCTTTTTATGAAAAGTGTAGTGTCCACCTTACCTTTTTCAAAACCATTTTCAATTAAAAAGTTTGAAAGTCTTTCATACCAAGCTCTAGGAGCTTGTTTTAAACCACAAAGTGCTTTGGTTAGTTTGAAAACATGATTTGGAAATTTTGAATCTTCAAAACCCGATGGTTGTTCCACATACACTTCTTCATTTATATAACCATTTAAAATTGCACTTTTTACATTCATTTGAAAAAGCTTGAAATCGTGATAACATGCATATGCAAGCAACATCCTAATAGCTTCCATTCTAGCTACGGGTGCATAGGTTTCATCAAAATCAAGTCCCTCTTCTTGAGCGTAACCTTGAGCAACTAATCTAGCTTTGTTTCTCACAATGTTACCACTCTCATCTAGTTTATTCCAAAATACCCATTTAGTTCCTATAGTAGATTGATTACTAGGCCTTTCAACTAATGTCCATACATTACTTCTCTCAAATTGATTTAACTCTTCTTGCATAGCCATAATCCAAAAATCATCATTTAATGCTTCTTTAATGTTCTTAGGATCTATGCATGAGATAAAAGCAACATGATTCATGAGTTTATGAGAAGATCTAGTAGTTACCCCTTGGATGGATCACCCAAGATTTTACCACCTTTGACATAGTTGAACTCCCTTGGGTAGCTCACTTCCTTTTCCTCAAGAGTCAATTCCTTCAAGGCTTCAAGAGGTGGATCTTGTGCATCCTCTTCTTTAGATGGAATCTCATCCTCCTTTGAAGTTTGTCCTCCATCAAAGGCATCAAGGATTCCTACATCATCATCATCACAAGATTCCTTCCTCGGAAGAAGGTTATCATCGAAAACAACATGTAAAAACTCTTCTACTACTAAAGTTCTCTTATTAAATACACGATAGGCTTTAGAGTTTAACGAATACCCTAAGAAAATAGTTTCATCACTTTTAGCATTAAATTTGCCTAAGTTGTCTTTTCCTTTATTTAAAACAAAACACTTGCAACCAAATGGATGAAATAGCTAATGTTAGGCTTTCTAGATTTTAAAATCTCATATGGTGTTTTCTTTAAAAGTGGCCTAATCATTACTCGATTTACAATGTAACAAGCGGTGTTTGTGGCTTCCGCCCAAAAATATTTAGGTAAATTGTTTTCACAAAGCATGGTTCTAGCCATTTCTTGTAAAGTCCTATTTTCCTCTCAACTACCCCATTTTGTTGAGGAGTTCGAGGAGCCGAATAATTGTGGCTAATACCATTTTCATTTAAAAACTCATCAAAACCTAGATTTTGAAACTCGGTTCCATGATCACTTCTAAAGTGAGAAATCTTAAGTTCAAGATCATATTGAGTTAGTTTCGAAAATGAGATGAATTTTTCTAAAGCTTCATCTTTAATACTTAAGAATAGAACCCAAGTAAAACTAGAATAGTCATCAACAAGTACAAATGCATACGATTTACCACCCAAGCACATAGTTCTAATAGGCCCAAATAAATCCATATGAATTAGTTGTAAACACCTACTTGTAGAAACATCATTAATGGATTTAAAGGATGATCTATGTTGTTTACCCTTAGAGCATGCATCACATATTTTATCATTTGAGAATTTGACCTTGGGTAAACCTCTAACTAGATTTAGGGAAACTATTTTTTCTAAAACACTAATGCTAGCATGTCCTAGTTTCCTATGCCATAGCCATGCACCATTTTTATTTTGTGCAACAAAACATGCATGGGATGTATGAATGTCATCTAGATGCACCATGTATATGTTACCTATGTGATGACCAATGAGCATTATTTTATTTGATTTAATGTCAACAATTTTGCACCCATTTTTATCAAATAAGACATTAAACCCTTTATCATACAATTGACTAATGCTCAATAAGTTGTGTTTAAGACCATCGACATATAAAACATTTTCAATGAGTATAGTAGAGTGATTACCTTTGGAGCCAATACCTTTAATGTGGCCTTTGGAGTTGTCACCAAATGTCACTACTCCTCCACTTTTTGGCTTTAAGTCCATGAATCGACTCTTGTCTCCGGTCATGTGCCTCGAGCATTTACTATCAAGGTACCATGAGTTTTGGCTTTGTGCTTTGGCCTTGTAGCAATGCTCCCCTACAAACAAAGAGTTAAACTTTGATTTTTGGTACCCAAATCATTTTGGGTCCACGAGTGTTAGCTCCCAAAAGCTTGGTTCCCTTAGGAATCCAAGGTGACATGGCATCAACATTATTATATTTGACAAGTTCCTTAGGAACCCATACACTTCTAATTCTTTTAGTTCTATTATGCCTATGGAAGCCACTTTGTTTGTAGTTATTGTTCTTTCTTTTAGGTTGGTTTGATCTAGATGATTCACCTATTTCATTTTTCACATTACAAACACTCTTGAAAGACATTTTAAGCTCATTAAGCTCATTTAACACCTTTTGGTGTTCACTATTGCATTGAGAATGAAGATTGTTTAAGATTACATTTTCATCTTGAAAGAATTTAAGTTCATCTTGTAAACCTAAGATCTTTTTTCTCAAATTTCAAGTTAGCTTGAGAAAGTTGAGTCATTTTTAGCATTTAATTCTGAAATGATCTTTCAATTTTTTAGAACCGACTTCTTATACGTCTCAACTAACTCATCATAAACCTCTTATAACTCATCATAAGCATAATGCAATTCATCAAATGTAAAATCAAATGAAGATGAGTTAGAGATTACCATGGAGGAATCCTCCTCAAGAGCTATGAGGCAAAGATTGGCCATTTCATGTTTCTTATCCTCGGATGAATCCTTATCACTCCAAGTAGCAAGCTTGACTTTGAGCTTCTTCTTCTTCTCAAAGACATTCTTCTTGAGTTGAGGGCACTCGAAACGAATATGACCCGGTTTCTTGCACTCATAGCATATGATATGATCATTTTCTTCTTCTTTGTTTTTAGCCTTGAAGTCTATTTTTCTTTGAATCTTTCTACTTCGGTTGGACCTCATAAATCGTGAGAATCTTTTGGCTATCATAGCCAATTCTTCTAGATCTTCCTCCTCACTAGAAGTTCTCTCCTCATGTAGAAAAGCTTTGAAAGCCACTCCTAGTTTTTTCTTCTTGTCTACCTCAAGCTTCTCTACTCTTCTTTCTTCCTTTCGTCTTCCCTTCCTTGCTTCATGATCTCATGAGTTAGGAGAGAACCAAATAGCTCATCAAGCTTGAGTGTCTTCAAATTCTTAGCCTCAATGATGGCGGTTCTCTTCCCATCCCAAGACTCGGGAAATGAGTAGAGTAGCTTCCGGACTAGTTTGGCTTTTGGGATTATCTCTCCAAAACCCTTTAGCCCATTGACGATTGTTGAGAAACGATTGAACATCTTTGAAACGGTTTCGTCGGGCTCCATTTTGAAATTCTCATAGCTAAGATTGAGAATTCCAATCTTTGTTTCCTTTACATCACTTGTTCCTTCATATGTAGTCTCAAGTGTATCCCACACTTCCTTAGCACTTTCGATGGAGGAAACTTTGGAGTAGATATCGGGACCGAAAGAGCAAAATAGCATGAGAAGAGCCTTGTCGTTGATTTGAATCTTCTTTCTCTCCTCTTCACTCATTTCCTTTTTCCTTTTTGGCACAAGTCTTCCTTCGTCGTCTCGCTTCATTGGAATAGAGGGACCATATTCAATAGCATCCCAAACAAGATAATCATTGGATTTAATGAAAAGACGTATCTAGTTCTTCCAAAAAAGGATAGTTGTCACCGTTGAAGAAGTGAGGTTTGGTGGTCGATGGAGACTCGTACATGCTTGACCTGGAGGTAGATACCATGGCTTGATTTGTAGTTGATCACACTCTTCCTAGAATCTCCTCTTGTGGTTGTTAATCCTTCAAAGAGGTAAGCTCTGATACCAATTATTGAGTGGATCGATGAAACGATTTAAGTTAAGAGGGGGTGAATTGGATTTTTAGAACTTTTGGTGGTGGAGTGGAAAATTAAAAATTGCTAGACAAGAGAATTTAGAGTGGTTCAAGTTCCAATTGAACTCTACATCCATTACCTTAGCTACCACTAAGGATTTTCCAACAATCCATTAATTTCTCTTCCCCTTTTCAAGGCTTAAGAGGTAACCTTTACAATATCGGTCAAATTTTCTACCAAAAAATTTGACCAAACCCTCACAAGGATACAAAGAAGAAATTAAGGCAAGAAAGTTGTCTCTCAATACAAGATTGCCCCTTTAAATACAAGCACTCAACCCAAATTGGAAAATAATATTGGAATTACACACAACACAATTTGGGGTTTACAATAAAATATGGGATTTTTGCACAATTGCTTGGATAATTCTTTTGGGATCAATAGTTGTTGCTGGAGCTTTTAGAGGTCCCTTTTATACCTTCTCATTGAATTCTAACCGTTGGGGGTTCTTGCCTTCATTATTATAGCCATTGGGATGTTATCTTCCCTCCATAAATGCAGTCTGCAACTACCCGTTCCGAAACGCCCGACCCTGTTTCGAAATAGACCAAAATATAAAGAGTCGTTGAGGTGTAATAAATAGGTCGTACCGAAACGGGCACGATCGTTTCGATACGCTAAGAGCCTGTTCCGAAACTCGTTTCGAAACATTTTGCCACTGTCAAAACCTGTATCGAAATGGCTTAGAGGCTTTTCGATACGCTTTAATTATTTATTAAAAAATTAGTTTAAAAGCTCAATGGTCATATTTTGAAACCAAGTTTGAATTCCGTTTCGAAACGTTTGAGGTTGTTTTGATACTGCCGTATCGAAACGGTTCAAACCGTTTCGTTGTTCTTTATCCGTTTCGAAACACGTTCCGAAATAGAGGTTAACAGTTTCAAAACGTTCTGAAACGCCCAAAGGCCGTTCCGAAACGATGACTCGAAAATCATTGTTTTGACTTGGTAAACACTTAGAAAATATTTGATAAGTTGAGGTTTTGACTTATACATTTTTCTTTAAACACATAGAGAGGTTTTGAGGACTTAAAATTCATTTTCTCTTTTTCAATTTAGTCCTTAAATCCTTTGTTATATCAAAATGATTTTTTTAGTTTTACATGCTGCTTCGTAGTGTGAAAATGAGTTGAATAGGTTAAGACGTATTGCACTGCCAGACTGCGTTGCCTCAGCGGATGATGGCAGATTGGTGCTTCAACAACTTTCAATGCCTCGGTATGTGGAATTGATGAACGACTCGGCGGCAAATTCGGCAGTCCTTCAAGGCTCGACAGAACGCTTCTGAAGATATTCTACTTATGTCTAAGTCAGAATATTGTTGATGCCGCTGCAGATAATACCCATCGGCGTGAATCATGCAATGAACATCAACGTTCGGTTCGTCCTCTCTTAGAAGCTTTTAACCCAAACCTATGTCTAGGCTGGATTGATCAACACTTGGTATGGATGAGATCATGTTTGCTTCTTTCGTGAGTTTGACTCTCTCGATACCAAACAAATGGATTGCTCACAATCAATCTTTCGAACTTAATTGCAAACAGTGAAGAACATGAAATAAGCAAACCTTGAATTTTATTGCAAATACAAACTTTAATCCTAAACAACCATTCTCACACTACTCTACAACACAACCCAAACCCTAAAAGAATTTAGAACATAGCAACGACAAGGAAACACGAGAGAAACCTAAGCTATTGCTGACTAGGGAGATTCTAAGATGTCTAAAGTACAAAATATGATCAAGTATATATAAAGCATGGCCTAGGTTAAGTCCTCCTTAGAGTAGAAGTCTTCCTCATGATAAAGTAGCTTTTGCATTAAATGCAACCTTTAATTCTGACTTCTTTGACTTTAATTTAGACTTCTCTAATCGTTGCCTTGTGCCGCAAGCAAGCCTTGATCTTCTCCTTTGGTGGCTCTGTCCGCTGTTTCCGACATCAGTAAATTGAGTGGTTGGGTTCAATGAACTTAGTAAATTATGCTCTACTGATCGCACTCCAATTCACAAATTCCTCAAGTTGCTACCCTAGGCGGCAGATATGGTGGCGACAGCTACTCGACAGCCTCTCTCTCTGTGTTAAACTGCTTCAGTACAACTCCTTGGTTTGCTACCTCAGCATCCGCTCCTATGATTTCTCCTCATCCTAACAACTTCTAGCATCTGAAACTAAAACTAAACTAAAACAGTATCTTTTCTTACCAAATCAAAGATATTCAATAGAAACATGGTAAAGTAAAGAATACTGTAAATAATGCATGCATGTACCTAAATATGCCTAAAATGCACTTAAGACTAGCAATAATATGAGATGTAATGCATACAGAATATAAAACTTATGAACACTTTACAATGGCATTGCCTCTATCGATGGCAATGCCCGAAATTAATCATGTTAAACCCATATATGCCTATAATGAAGTTTTTTATTAATTAATTTGATTAAGTTCCAATCTATATTCCTAAGGGTTAGATTCACTTCAGAAGTAAACTCATCTACTTGAACATATTTTTTTGAAGCTTCTCTCCTTAGTATCTGACAACTAATCGTCACCCCTCAAGTCTGTTAAGTTATTAAGGTGTAATAAGCAAATAATGTCAGTGGTCGCATGACAAAGAATTTAGAAAACTGAAGTTTATGCCATATAGAGAAAACAATGCCAAGGCAATTGAATTATTAAAAACCAAACATAAAACCTATAACACCCCAATTTTGGGCTTAGAAGTTTAGGGTCTGAACCGGACCGGTCTAAGAAACGGTTCGAATATAAAAGGGAGTTTTAAGGAAAGCCTAGTTCGAGATGCTTTAAAAATATAGAAAATATCCAAAAATCCTTATTTAATATATATAGGTGAATGGTGAAATCAATTTTACAAAATAGGGTTTGGAAATGCTACATTTCGGTGTAGTGACCAAATTGCGATTTTTGCAAAGTTTAGTAGTGACTATTTTGTAAAGGGTTGAAACTTTAAATCTTTAAGGAGCTAATTTACCCAAAAATGTTTTCATCAGATTTTTCTTAATTTGGGTGATTTAATTAACGATTTAATTAAATAAAAGAAAGGTGATAAACTACCTTTGACTTTCATAACCATTTTTCTCTAATTTTCTCTCATTTCATTTTCTCTCAAAATCCTACCAACCAAACACTTTTTCTCCAGTAAAATTCACTTTGATTTTCACTTCTAATGATGAGATTTCCATCACTCATTGATTCCTAATCAATCTTTCAACAATCCACTTGATTTCTACATTGTATTTTTCATGGAAACTTGCCCAAATCAAGAAGAAATCATCTTTTAGAGGTAAAATTGTTCTTCTCCTCTAAATACTCAGTTCTTTACTGAAATTCCCAAGTTTTCAATCTTTTATTAAAGATTTATGAATGGTTTTAATATTAGAAACAAGATTTTGGCTTAAAACTCAAGATTTTGGAAGGGATCTTGAAGATTTTCGTGGAAATTGATTGCGCTCTGTTTTGAGATGGTTTTCAAATGTATTTTGGATGTTAAATGATGTTAGAAATGAGGTCTTATCAATCCAATCCCGAATAGGTTGTTTTTCCTAAGTTTTTGCTTGTGAAAATGGTGGTTTGGGGTGATTTTGGTGTTCTGTTATAGTTGGAGGTATAAGGACGGGATTAGGGTTGTTTATTTATGCTAATTGATGTTTAGAAATGTTTAGAACTGATGGATCTTGGCTGGGTTAAGTTTTGGAAGGGTTTGGAGGTGTTTTCGGTTGTGTTTGGTAGCCAAAATGTTGTGTTTAGGAAGAGCAGCGAGTTTTGGAGTGTTGGCTGAAGATTTCAATTCATGATGATGCATTAATCCTCTGCTTTTATGTGTCTAAAATAGGGGAGACATCTTCGGACACTTTTGGAGTTGATCCGGAAGCTTAATTGGCGTTTCGGCAAGCAAGCGAAACGAAATTGGTGAGTGTGTATGGTTTTAGAAGTCCTTGAGGGACAAAGAACCAAGGTTTGAGGATTTAGGGAAGGTTTGAAACACCTTCCTAAGTCCGGAAGTAAGTATTGGCTAGATTGCTCTCTAGAATGTGGTGATTTCCCTTTTAAATGCTTTTACATGCTCATGGTTTTAGATTGATAAATTCCTACTATTTTTATGCATGAATTATAGCATGAGATGATGCTTGAAATGATTTCAATAAGTAACATTTTGCATAGTTGAGATTTGAGCTTATATGTTGAAGTATAGCAAATGTTATGGTTTTGAAAAGAGATGAGAATGTTGAGTTTTAATGCATGAAAAACAGTAGGTGAGATGTTGATTTGATATAATATATTGGCATAGATGTTGAGAAACTTACCGAATATAATTGGTCGATCAATAGGATGAGAATGCACTATAAACTATAAATTCGTACGTGCTCTTTGGTTAAGCCAAAGGGAGATATACTGATGATGGGCATTCCATCTGGTAGGACTTGGGAAATACCCAAGCTTGATGGCGATGAGAAATTTCGCCATGTGAGTACGGTGATGAGAGATTCCACCGGAAACTATGTTGCTAGACGAGTGAGTACGGTGATGAGAGATGCCACCGGAAGTGTCTAGTGAGATGTCCGCATATCTGAGTAATAAATAGATGTGAAATGCCAATATAAAATATGTTATGGTTTTGATTCACATGTACCTTGATATAATGATTTATGCTATGAGAAATGCATATGTAATTGTATATGAAATGCTTTAAAGTACAAGCACGGTTTTGGCTTTGCCATGGGTTTGCATTGGTTTAAATGCATGAGATAGAATGAGTATTGCTTTGAAAGTTTTCCAAGCATGAGAAAGAGATGAGCATGTGGTTTAAAAGCTTTAAATGAAAGTGTTTTCAAATGTGCATTATTGTGTTGGTCTTCTTTAGAGCATGCCTCACTAAGCATTTGTCCTTACGCTCTCTCTTTTACCAATAATGCAGATAATTGAGGTGTTTTGGGGCATCAAGGAAGCTAAGTCCATCCAAGGAAATCCAAGCTCACGTATGGTGAAGTTTTCATACACTTTAGTTTTGATAAATTGGCAATGGGAAACCAATTTTTGTATTTGGGAGATATGTTAAACTCCCTAAGGTTGTGTCATGTTTTTTTTGGGCTTGTTGGATTGTAAATGGTCTTGATTGCTTGTTTTGAGGTTGGATTGCCTTTTTGTGTTTTGATATTAGGAAGCATGCATCTAGACTAATGAGATTTCATGATTGATGCTATGATTGTGTTTGTGTGTTCCAAATAGGTACCTTATATGTATGTTGACTTGTTGGTATGGTTAGAGAGTCATTAGGATATGTTAGATTAGGTTTTTGAGTGAAAAACCAGTCTTTGTTGCAGTTTTTGGGCAAACCGTATCGAAACACCCTCTAGTGTTTCGAAACAGGGGCATGTAATGACCTTCGTGTTTCTAAACGGTGGAGGCTGTTTCGAAACGTTTTGGCTACTGGAAGGCCGTGTTTCAGAACAGGTCTTGAAACGGGTGGGTGTCTCGATCCAGCGTTTTCTGTACGGCAGGTAGGTGTTTCGAAATAGGTGACCGTTGGACACAAATTTGAATTGTTCTGATGTTTGCAAGTTTTACATTTTAGTCATAAATGTTGAGGTTGCAATTGCTTGAGCTTGAGATGTCCAATTAAGATGAATTTTTTTTATCAGAAATTAATTAAGATGAAATTTGCCAGAGAAGCATGTAACATGACTAATTTCATATTGGTAACCTTAAAATCAAAGAAGACCACCTAATTTACAGAAATTACAAGTTGGTCCCTAAACTCGTAATAAGTGCAATCGAGTCCCTATTTGTTATCTGATCGTTGTGCCTTCCTCAATCGTATTATATGGGTACTCACTTAGGGTTAACATGTATCTAGACAAGATTAAAAAGAAAAAAAAGGGTCGTGAATCAAGGTTGACTTTCGAGTTGACTTTGGTTTTCTCCGTGTAACCTTCGTAGTTTGGGTCAACCATCTAGGCCGGGCTAAGGGGGTTACATTTGGTGGTATCTGAGCCTGGTTCTCAAATAATTGGGGTTTGATAGGTGCATGATGTATGTGTAATTGCATGATGTATCTTTTGGGTGAAAGAATATTGTGTGAATAATGATGTTTGGTTCAATTGTGAAGTGTTGTGATGTTATGCTATGGTTGGAGTGTAATAGGGGATCCCATTGCCAAATCAAAACTAATGAAGAGAAATTGTTTTCGAAAATGAGCTTGAGTACTTGGATTACTTACCTTGTTGTGCCTAATTATGTTTATTGCATTTTTGTCAGTGCATTGTTTTCCTATATAATGGGGCCACGTAGAGAGCTAAGAATCAATACTAGATCGACCGCTGCTAATGAGAATGAGGAGAATGCCGAGAATCTACCTCCTCCTCCCCTGGTGGTGGACCACCTGGTGGTGGTGGTGCTGGAGCTGGTAATGATGGAGCTGGCGCTGGAGTTGTTGGACCTGAGGGTGTGCAGGGGCAAGCTGCTCCTGACATGTACATGTTGATTTAGGCTATTGCTGGAGCTTTCCAGGCAGCTGGAGCTGGAGTTGGAGCTCATGGAGCCGCACATCAGGATGATGCCAATGTGAGGTTGCCTTTGGAACGTCTTCGCAGTCTAGGAGGGACTTAGTTCAGGGGTTTATCTCCAGAAGGATCCGAGTCTTGGTTGGAGAGCACCAAGCGAATCTTGGGACAGATGAACTACAACAATGTGCAGAAGCTGGGTTGTGTTGTATCACTGCTGCATGGTGATGCTTATACATGGTGGACGACCACTATCTCTGGAATGGAGGACAATGAGGTGACTTGGACGTTCTTCTTGAATGCGTTCAAGCGGAAGTATTTGGGTGTACGTTACCAAGACGAGAAAAAAAAAGAGTTTATGTCTCTTATGCAAGGTAGCATGTCCGTAGCTGAGTATGAGATTCAGTTTGTTCGCCTCAGTCAGTATGCACCTGAGCTAATCCCTAATGAACGAGAGAGGTGCGAACGATTCCGATATGGGTTGGTAACGGATGTGAAGACTTTTATGCTTGCGGCTGATTACTCAGATTTCGATGTCTTGGTCTCTAGAGCCAAAGACATTGAGTCAAATCTTGGTCTAACTAGTCGAGCGGGTGTATCTAGCTCTGGGAAGCGAGCGGCTGAACCCGATTATGGTAGAGATCGCAACAAGAGGCATAAGGATAGGAGACCACACTATGATGCTAGACGTGGGGGTGGTAACCCTGGTAGAGGTCAGCAAGGACCTAATGCTGTTCCGAGGACTTCTGAGTGTAATCGTTGTGGTAGACGGCATGGTGGTGAGTGTTGGGTAATCTTGGCACATGCTGGAATTGTGGGAACCGTGGACATTTGAAGAAAGATTGTCCTCAGCCTTTGAAGGAGGGACATGCTCTAGTGAGAGCAGCTGAGCCATAGAGAGGCCGTGGGCGCGGCCGTGGTAATTTTCAGCGCAAAGATAATGGTGGCAGGAGTGTAGCACATGTTGTGGCCGTTCAACCTGAGGGTGGTGGTCAGGCTCGAGTGTATGCTCAACGTGAGGGAAGGAATGATGCGGATGTAATCGCATGTACTTTTACTTTGCAATCCTTGTCATTACCTTCTTTGATTGATTATGGATCTACACACTCGTACATATTGCGTGAACATGCTCAAATGCTTGGTTTACTTGTTGAGTCTTTGGATGTTGGTATGCGTGTGACTAGTTCCTTTGGTGAAACGGTTGTGACGCGAAAGTTGTATAGGAGATGTCCCTTGAAAGTGCAAAATCATGTCTTTCTTGTTGATCTCATGGAATTGCCATTTTATGGTTTTGATGTAATCCTTGGTATGGATTGGCTTGTTGAACATCGAGCTGTAGTGGATTTTGAAAGCAAGCGAGTTTCGTTGAAACTTGCGGATGATTACGAAGTAGTGGTTGTGGGTGAGAATGTGAAGTTTCTTGCCAATGTGGTGTCTACGTTGGAAGCAAGTCGAATGCTGAGGCAAGGTTGCGAGGCTTACCTAGCCTTTGTGATGAATCCTAGTTCTAAGGAATTGCGTGTTCAAGATATAAGAACTGTACGTGAGTTCCCTAGAGTGTTTCCGGAGGAGTTACCTGGATTGCCACCTAGTCGAGAAGTGGAGTTCGGAATTGAGTTGTATGAAAACACAACTTCGGTGTCCATTGCTCTTTATCGCATGGCACCTAAGGAGCTAAATGAGTTAAAGACACAACTTCAGGAGTTGCTTGACCGTGGATTCATTTGGCCTAGTGTGTCCCCGTGGGGTGCACTGGTCTTGTTTGTGAAGAAGAAGAATGGCACTATGAGAATGTGCATCGATTATCGACAACTGAACAAGTTGACTATCAAGAATATGTATCCTTTGCCAAGGATTGATGATCTTTTTGATCAGTTTCAGGGAGCAGCTGTGTTTTCCAAGATTGACTTAAGGTCAGAATACGATTAGCTTAAGGTGAAAGATGTGGATGTGCCGAAAACAGCCTTTAGAACGAGGTATGAGCATTATGAGTTCCTTGTAATGTCGTTTGGCTTGACAAATTCTCCTGCTGCTTTCATGGACAAAATGAATAGAGTGTTCCATGAATACTTGGACAAGTTTGTTGTGGTTTTCATCGACGATATCCTTGTGTATTCTCGTACTGAGAAGGAGCATGAAGGTCACTTGAGGATTGTCTTGCAAGCGCTTCTGGAAAATCAGCTTTATGCTAAGCTGAGCAAGTGTGAGTTTTGGCTAAAGGAAGTTGTGTTCCTTGGTCATGTGGTTTCGGTGGAGGGGATTCGTGTTGATCCTCAGAAGATTGAGGCGGTGATGAATTGGAAGCCTCCTAAGTCCGTTCATGAAGTCCGTAGTTTCCTTGGATTGGCAGGGTATTACCGGAGGTTTGTGGATGGATTTTCGAAGATTGCTGCTCCTTTGACAAATTTGTTGCAAAAAGAAGTTAAGTATGAGTGGACGGAAGCAAGGCAACAAGCTTTTGAGAACCTTAAGACGGCTTTGACGCAAGCTCCTATCTTGGTTCAACCTGAATCAGGGAAAGAGTTTGTGGTGTACATTGACGCATCCTGCGTTGGTTTGAGGTGTGTGCTAATGCAAGAGGGTAAGGTGGTGGCTTATGCATCGCGACAGTTGAAGGTGCATGAGCGCAATTATCCTATGCATGATATTGAGTTAGCTGCAGTGGTTTTTGCTTTGAAGATCTGGAGAAATTATCTGTATGGTGAGAAGTGTACTGTGTACACGGATCACAAGAGTTTGAAGTACTTGATGTCTCAGAAAGAGTTGAATCTTAGGCAACGACGTTGGGTGGAGTTGCTTAAAGATTATGATTTAACGATCGAGTACCATCCGAGAAAAGCTAATGTTGTGGCGGATGCTTTGAGCAGGAAGGTGGCGGTAGAGTTAAGGGCTATGTTTGCTAACTTAAGCATATCGCGAGATAGAGGTCTTATGGCTGAGTTGCAAGTGAAACAATCCTTGGTTCAGTTGATAAAGGATAAGCAATTGCTGGATGATTCTTTGGTGCCACATGTTCAGGATATTGTTGAGGATAGACCATCGGATTTTTGTTTTAATGATGATGGAGTTTTATGTTTCGGGAGACGGATAGTAGTGTCAGATGATGTGGAGTTGAGGCGTACTATTCTGACCGAAGCTCATAGTAGTCCTTTTGCTATGCACCCTGGTAGTACAAAGATGTATCGTGATCTGAAGGATGAGTACTATTGGGTGGGTTTGAAGAAAGATGTTGTGGAATATGTGAGTAAGTGTATGGTTTGTCAGTGGGTTAAAGCTGAGCATCAGTTTCCTTCAGGGTTGTTGCAACCGTTGAGGATTCCTGAATGGAAGTGGGAAAGAATCACCATGGACTTTGTGTCCGGTTTACCTTTGTCGCCAACAAAGAAGAATTCGGTGTGGGTGATTGTGGATCGCCTTACAAAGTGTGCGCATTTCTTACCAGTGCATACTACGTATACCTTGGATAAGCTTGCAGAGTTATACATTGTTGAGATTGTGTGTTTGCATGGTGTACCTAAATCTATAGTGTCGGATAGAGATCCGAGGTTTACATCGCGATTTTGGGAATGTTTGTATCAAGCTTTGGGTACGCGGCTGAATTTCAGTACTTCTTATCATCCACAGTCGGATGGACAATCTGAGCGTGTTATCCAAGTGCTTGAGGATATGTTGAGGTGCTGCGTGATTGAGTTTCAAGGCTCTTGGGAGAAGCATTTGCCTTTGTTGGAGTTTCCTTATAATAATAGCTATCAGGCAAGTATTCAAATGGCACCTTATGAGGCCTTGTATGGGAGGAAGTGCAGAACTCCTCTGTGCTGGGCGGAAACAAGTCAGAAGTTGGTCTCGATGCCGACTTTGTTGAAAGGAACCACCGAGAAGGTGAAGCTCATTTGTGAGCGGTTGAAGGCATCTTCTGATCGACAGAAGTCTTACGCGAATTTGAAGCGTAAGGAGATTGAGTTTGCGGTTGGTGACCGTGTGTTTTTGAAGGTTTCGCCTTAGAAGAAGGTGATGAGGTTTGGCCGGAAGGGTAAGTTGAGCCCTAGGTATATTGGACCATATGAAGTGATAGAACGTGTGGGTCCTGTTGCGTATAAGCTGAGGCTACCACAAGAGTTAGAGAAGATACATGATGTGTTTCATGTCTCCATGCTACGGAGGTATAGATCGGATCCTTCGCATGTTATGCATGTGGAGGAAGTTGAGTTGAATCCAGATTTGACATATGATGAGGAGCCGGTTGAGATTATGGATTCAGACAATAAAGTTCTTCGAGGTAAGACCATTGAGTTGGTTAACGTGTTGTGGAGGCATCATGGTGTTGAGGAAGCCACGTGGGAAATAAAATATGACATGAAGAAGCAGTTTCCTTACCTTTTTCCTCCAGATAAATTTCGAGGACGAAATTTCTTAAGAGGGGGAGAGTTGTAACACCCCAATTTTGGGCTTAGAAGTTTAGGGTCTGAACCGGACCAGTCTGAGAAATAGTTCGAATATAAAAGGGAGTTTTAAGGAAAGCCTAGTTCGAAATGCTTTTAAAATATAGAAAAATATCCCAAAATCCTTATTTAATATATATAGGTGAATGGTGAAATCAATTTTACAAAATAGGTTTGGAATTGCTATATTTCGGTGTAGTGACCAAATCGCGATTTTTGCAAAGTTTAGTAGTGACTATTTTGTAAAGGGTTGAAACTTTAAATCTTTAAAGAGCTAATTTACACAAAAATGTTTTCATCAGATTTTTCCTTAATTTGGGTGATTTAATTAATGATTTAATTAAATAAAAGAAAGGTGATAAACTACCTTTTACTTTCATAACCACTTTTCTCTAATTTTCTCTCATTTCATTTTCTCTCAAAATCCTACCAACCAAACACTTTTTCTCCAACAAAATTCACTTTGATTTTCACTTCTAATGATGAGATTTCCATCACTCATTGATTCCTAATCAATCTTTCAACAAATCCACTTGATTTCTACATTGTATTTTCATGGAAACTTACCCAATCAAGGAGAAATCATCTTTTAGAGGTAAGATTGTTCTTCTCCTCTAAATACTCAGTTCTTTACTGAAATTCCCAAGTTGTCAATCATTTATTAAAGATTTATGAACGGTTTTAATGTTAGAAACAAGATTTTGGCTTAAAACTCAAGATTTTGGAAGGGGTCTTGAAGATTTTTGTGGAAATTGATTGGGCTCTGTTTTGAGATGGTTTTCTAATATATTTTGGATGTTAAATGATGTTAGAAATGAGGTTTTATCAATCCAATCCCGAATAGGTTGTTTTTCCTAAGTTTTTGCTTGTGAAAATGGTGGTTTTGGGGTGATTTTGGTGTTCTGTTATAGCTGGAGGTATAAGGACGGGATTAGGGTTGTTTTTGATGCTAATTGATGTTTAGAAATGTTTATAAGTGATGGATCTTGGATGGGTTAAGTTTTGGAAGGGTTTGGAGGTGTTTTCGGTTATGTTTGGTAGCCGAAATGTTGTGTTTAGGAAGAGCAGCAAGTTTTGGAGTGTTGGCTGAAGATTTCAATGCATGATGATGCATTAATCATCTGCTTTTATGTGTCTAAAACAGGGGAGACATCTTCAGACACTTTTGGAGTTGATCCGGAAGCTTAATTGCGTTTCGGCAAGAAAGGGAAACGAAATTGGTGAGTGCGTATGGTTTTAGAAGTCCTTGAGGGACAAAGAACCATGGTTTGGGGATTTAGGGAAGGTTTGAAACACCTTCCTAAGTCCGGAAGTAAGTATTGGCTAGATTGCTCTCTAGAATGTGGTGATTTCCTCTTTAAATGCTTTTACATGCTCATGGTTTTAGATTGATAAATTCCTACTATTTTTATGCATGAATTATAGCATGAGATGATGCTTGAAATGATTTCAATAAGTAACATTTTGCATAGTTGAGATTTGAGCTTATATGTTGAATTATAGCAAATGTTATGGTTTTGAAAAGAGATGAGAATGTTGAGTTTTAATGCATGAAAAACAGTAGGTGAGATGTTGATTTGACATAATATATTGGCATAGATGTTGAGAAACTTACCGGATATAATTGATCGATCAATAGGATAAGAGTGCACTATAAACTATAAATTCGTGCGTGCTCTTTGGTTAAGCCAAAGGGAGATATTCCGATGATGGGCATTCCATCGGGTAGGACATGGGAAATACCCAAGCTTGGAGGCGATGAGATTCCGCCATGTGAGTACGGTGACGAGAGATTCCACCGGAAACTATGTTGCTAGACGAGTGAGTACGGTGATGAGAGATGCCACCGGAAGTGTCTAGTGAGATGTCCGTATATCCAAGTAATAAATAGATGTGAAATGCCGATATAAAATATGTTATGGTTTTGATTCACATGTACCTTGATATAATGATTTATGCTATGAGAAATGCATATGTAGTTGTATATGAAATGCTTTTGAGTACAAGCACGATTTTGGCTTTGCCATGGGTTTGCATTGGTTTAAATGCATGAGATAGAATGAAGGTACATGTGGTTTCAATGAGTATTGCTTTGAAAGTTTTCCAAGCATGAGAAAGAGATGAGCATGTGGTTTAAAAGCTTTAGATGAAAGTGTTTTCAAATGTGCATTATTGTGTTGGTCTTCTTTAGAGCATGCCTTACTAAGCATTTGTGCTTACGCTCTCTCTTTTACCAATAATGCAAATAATTGAGGTGTTTTGGGGCATCAAGGAAGCTAAGTCCATCCAAGGAAATCCAAGCTCACGTGTGGTGAAGTTTTCATACACTTTAGTTTTGATAAATTGGCAATGGGAAACCAAATTTTGTATTTGGGAGATATGTGAAACTCTCTAAGGTTGTGTCATGTTTTTTTTGGGCTTGTTGGATTGTAAATGGTCTTGATTGCTTGTTTTGAGGTTGGATTGCCTTTTTGTGTTTTGATATTAGGAAGCATGCCTCTAGACTAATGAGATTTCATGATTGATGCTATGATTGTGTTTGTGTGCTCCAAATAGGTACCTTATATGTATGTTGACTTTTTGGTATGGTTAGAGAGTCATTGGGATGTGTTAGATTAGGTTTCGAGTGAAAAACCAGTCCTTGCTGCAGTTTCTGGGCAAACCGTATCGAAACACCCTCTAGTGTTTCAAAACGGGGGCCTGTAATGGCCTTCGTGTTTCGAAATGGTGGAGACTGTTTCGAAATGTTTTGGCTACTAGAAGGCCGTGTTTCGGAACGGGTCTCGAAACGGAGGGGTGTCTCGATCCAGCGTTTCGATACGGCAGGTAGGTGTTTCGAAACAGGTGACCGTTGGACACAAATTTGAATTGTCCTGATGTTTGCATGTTTTACATTTTAGTCATAAATGTTGAGGTTGCAATTGCTTGAGCTTGAGATGTCCAATTAAGATGAAATGTGACAGAGAAGCATGTAACATGACTAATTTCATATTGGTAACCTTAAAATCAAAAAAGACCACCTAATTTACAGAAATTACAATTTGGTCCTTAAACTCATAATAAGTGCAATTGAGTCCCTATTTGTTATCCGATCGTTGTGCCTTTCTCAATCGTATTATATGGGTACTCACTTAGGGTTAACGTGTGTCTAGAAAAGATTAAAAAGAAAAAAAGGGTCGTGAATCAAGGTTGACTTTCGGGTTGACTTTGGTTTTCCCCGTGTAACCTTCGTAGTTTGGGTCAACCGTCTAGGCCGGGCTAAGGGGGTTACAAAACCAGCGTTAAACGCAAACATCCCCCAACCAACTATAAAAACTTAGTTCATGGTTGGGGGTCCATCCACAAAACATCATCGTATCTTAACATCACCGTTGAATAAAAATAAATAAAATAAAGAGAATGGGCACGCAAGAGGTCCGTTGATGCAGTCCTTCGATGGCTCCAAGCCCTTCGTCTCTAGCTGGTCGAACCACGTTGATCTCGGTGCACCACAGTGCAGCCTCTTCTCACTCGAGCTCTCCTCAAATGCTTGATTAATCTTCTGCAAATAGGCTTGCGTGGAAAACCCTAGGATAAGCCTTTTGAGTTTGAATTTTGAATGCGCAAGGGATAAGACGCGTGATCCTCTTATCCAAGGTCCAACGGCTACATGACCGGGCATCAGACTTCACTTCTATACCAACCGAGCTTGGCAAATCCCTGGTCCAACTTTGCCAACTGCAACTCGACATTCTCTTCGACATTCCCTGCTCCTGCACTGCTCTGCCAAGCTTGTCCTAATCTGCAAAGCCTGTAATAACGCCAAAAAAGCAACCCTTCAAACTAGCGAAGTACAAAAAATCCTTATCTCCCTAACTCCTTATGCAAATTGTAAAGTGTCCACAAGTTCTATATTTCATGCAAATTCCATCTCATAATATTGTTGTTTTTAAGTACATTTAGGCATAATTAGGACCATGCATTGCATTTTACATTATTTCTTTGCTTTACCATGTTGTTATAGATTATCTTTTATTTGGTAAATAAAAGGTATTGTTTTAGTGTATTTTTTGGTTTTAGGTACTAGAGGCTCACAGAGGGAAAGAGGAGCTGAGGATGTGATGCTGAGGCAGCGAACCAGAGAGCTGTAATGATGCAGTTCTAGACAGAGATAGCAGCTGCCGAGTAGCTGTTGCCGCCCACCTTGCTGCCCAAGGCAACAAACTATAGAGTTGGAGAACCGGAGTGCGATTTATAGAGCAAAAAATCGTGATTCTATCGATGTTGTCCACACGATTTTTCGACATCTGTAGCAGCGGGCAGAGCCGTCGAAGCTCAACCTTGAGATTGCTTACGGAACAAGGCAACGTGATAAAGTCTACATTCAACTCAAAGAAGTCAGAGTTTAAAGTCACATTTAATGTGGAAGGCTACTTTGAACACTTCTACTTCAAGAAGGACTAGACCTAGCTAAAGCCTATATATACTCATTGTAATTTTAATTCAAAATATCTTAGGTTTTCTTTAGTCATAGCTTAGGTTTACTTGCCGCCGACATGTTCAAAATTTCTCTTGGGTTTGGGTTATGTTGTAATTAGTTGTGAGAACAATTGTTTAGGTTTTAAAGTTTGTTTTTATAATAAAATACTCTTAGTTTGCTTAATTCATGTGCTTCACTTCTTCAATTAGTTCCAAAAGTCCATTTGAGGAAATCCATTTGTCGGGCACGAGAGTGTCAAACTCATGAAAGAATTAAGTACGGTCTCATCATAACGAGGTGTTGAATAATTCGGCTTAAACATAAGTTAGAATTTCAGCGGCTAAGAGGAGCAACCAAACGTTGTCTGTCTGTGTTAGGTTGACACTGAGATTGCTAAGTATTGCCTACATCACGCAATAACAGAATCCTAGCCTAGACATAGGTAGAATCACTTCAGAATTGCTTCACCGAACTTGGAGTATCTGCCAGACTTGCCGTCGGGACTTCTCTCCATCTCACCTGCCGGGACAACGAAAGTTGCAAGAGCAGAGTGCCACCGTGGCAGCAAAAGTTGCCGATGCCTCAATCCGCCATTACGGCCAAGGCAGTAGATCGTGGTAGCGCAAAACACACTTGACCTACTCAACGCAGTTTCACACTAAGCAACAGCATAACCCTGCCCTCTCTATCAATTTGATCACTTCCTTATTATTACTTGTGTTTTTATTTTACTTGTCTTCTCAACAACCACCTTACTTGTGCAATTACTTTTCTTGTGCAGGAACAACAATTCGAATCAAGTTATCCAATCCCTGTGGGAGACGATATCTTATATACTATAACTTGACAGGAGTGTGCACTTGCGCTCATAAATAGAGTACACATAAACGCTCTATAAGTTTTTAGCACCGTTTCCGGGGATTGGCAACAACAACTGCGTTTGAATTCCTGCACCTCTACTTTTTGTTTTTGCATTTAAATTTATGTTTATTTTACTTTTCAAAAAAAAATTATGCTTCTTGTTTGTCCTTGGTGTATGACCAGGGCAAAACCTAAATATGAGCCGGTATACGAAGAAGACATCGATAAGAAGGAGACAAAGGGAAAAGAGTTCTGCCAGAAAATGGAAGCCCACTAACCCAACCCAGACACAGGCCCAACACCTAGCCGCCATGGCAGTAAAGATGGCAACCAACACCCACCTGAGGAGAGAAAGGACATACCTGGACAAAAAGCCAAGCACAAAACCCTCAGGAAGTGGTTATATTTGGGAGATGCACCTCCCAACATAACCTAATTTTCATTTTTATTTTTAATTTATTTTTATGCATTAGAATTAGATTTAATTTTCCACATCTTTATTTTTCTTGAAATTTATTTAATTTTCAGTTATTTTCATTTAATTTTTGCATTTAAATTATTTTCAGGTGAGGAATGAAGGCAAGACCAAGAAGGATAAAGAATAAAGGAGAGGCCCAACCCAGCGGCCAAGGCGGTCCAAATGGGCAGATTAGCATAACGACTAGCGGCTTCATAATAGCTAGCCGCAACAGCTACATTTGCAACAGCTGGCAACAACGACTATCTGTGTAACGGCTAAAATCCCGTAAAAAGTGCCGCAATTATTGTCGCACGTTAACAGCGTGCCCGCCAAGGTAGCGAAGAGTAGCGGCTATATAAGGCCAACTATTTTATCCTCATTCTCCACTTTGCTCTCTTCTTTTTCTCTCAAATCTTCTTGTCTTCTTTGCTTTCAAGATCTCATCTACGTTATTTTCTTGTAATTTCTTTCTTTTCTTTAAGAAACACAACCGTTCTCACAAATATGGCAACATCAAAACCCACAGCCTCATCCTCCAAGCCAACCTTCCAGAGGTTCTTGAATGCTGACGTAGCGGTAACATATCGGCAGCACTTCGCTGAGCGGCAAATTTAGGAAGAGATAGGCTTCCTGTACACAAGGCTAGAAGGGGATTTTGGCCTTGAACCCGACGTATTTGAAAGAGTCCACACATTGGGATGGCATATTTTTGCACGGCAGCCAGAGGAGATAAACACCAACTTAGTTAGAGAGTTTTAGGCCCACAAACCTACCCTGGGAAACCCCTTCGTCTACGTTCGCGGCGAAGGTGTCAAGCTCACGGTGGCAACAATAAATAGCTTCTACGGAATAGAAATCAAAGAGAATCTGAATGAAAAATGGAGATCGGGTTTAACGGCATCATACTACAAAAAAATCAAAAGAGAAATCTGCTAGCACAACGCCAAGTGGCTCACCGGCAAAAATAACGGCTCAATCAATCGTCGCTACTTGCTGCTAGAGGCCATTCTTTGGAGTAACTTCATCCAGTGCCGCCTAATGCCCACTTCGCATGGTTTCATAGTCAATAGGCCGCGGCTAGCCCTAATCCATAGCATAATGAAGGGACGGTCAATTAACATTGGGGAATTTATACTTGAAGAAATATATGCCCGCACATTAAAACCCAACTCCAAGGTACCCCTCGTTTTCCCCTCACTTGTCACCGACCTCTGTGCCAATTTTCGTGTGCTGCCGCATCCCAATGATATTATCATCGCTGCCAAGGAAGGGTGGACAAAGAAGGCTTGCCTCTAGATGATGCAAGAGCTAGAGCTTGAAACGCCAACAACCGCCCAGCCGCCATCCAATCCTGCCGCCACCCAGGCCGCGACGGGCAGTACTGATGCTGCCCTTTCTTCCGCCGTGGTTTCTCTACTTTGAACCCTCGTAGAGAGCTGCTAGAGAATTGAACACAAACAAGTAATCTTTACGAGATACATTGCGAAGGTGCAAGAGGCCTTTGTGGCATACTTGCTAGACAAATATCACGACGTCGGCCCAAGGTTGCCAGCCTTCCCGTTGGAGTTAGCGGCTTCTAAACCAACCCAGATCACACCTCGACCAGCTGCCACTCCAGCTACAACAGACAGTGAAGGGCCGCATATCTGCCCCAAAAGAAGGACCTCGTCCACTCCCATCCATCCATACAACCTCACCTTCTCATTTGATTCTGAAGAAGATGAGATCAAGGTAGAAAAAGAGGATGAAACTACCGCCGCCTCCTCAGCAGCAAAGGAGGCAATTGCCAAAGAGAAAGTCAAGGACTTGGATTCATTTGACATGGAGGTATCCAATTCCTCTGACGACGAACCGGCTAAAGCAGCAAGGAAAAGGAAGCGACCCACCAATGTGACTGAGCCTCAAGGCGAAGGGTATGAAACCGAGCCAGAAGCACCAACTAAAAGACCCACACCCAGCCGCATTCAGCCACCATGTGGCCAGAAGAAGAGCCCACCCACCAAATCTCCCGCCTCACGCCGCCTCATCCTCCCCGCCTCCTTAGAGTCCTCCGACGCAGCAGCAGAAACGAAGGGGAACTCCCCTAGTTTATAGCATATTTTCTTTAATTTTCTTTCTTTTATGTTTTCTTTTAATTTTCTGTTTTCTGTTTTCTTTTTATTTTTCTTTTTATTCTATTTTTATTTTATATTTTGTGTAAGGCATTGAGGACAATGCCAACCTTGAGTTTGGGGGGTTAGTCCTCTTTATTTTCTTTGCTTTTAGTTGCATTTAGCCGCATGTAGTTGCATATGTAAATTCTGCCTTAGCACATAATGAAATAGAAAGTCTTAGTTGAAAAACTTGTGCCAATGATAGTTAGCCGACTTCCATATTCGCACCATACTAATAAATTGAACTTAATATGGGAAAAGCATGAAAAATGACTTAGAATTTTTTTATTTGCCAAAAAAATGTAAACACTACTGTTACTTGCTGAATTTGTTAGAATATCTAATGAACATTGCTTGCTTGGTTTTAGAATTCTTTGAAAAGTTCTAACAATGGTTGCAGGTAGCTGCCGAGGCGGAAAACAGAAACAGAAAAAAACAGCACTGCTACGGCAGCATAAGTAAAAACAAAGAACATTGTTGTTTTACCCTATAGGTGCCCGCAACAGGCTCTAGGAAGAATCATGTGAGAGGACACTCATCTACTATCAAAGTCCATGAATCTGAAAGTTTTGAAGTGACGGACAAATTAGCATGAGTGAGTGAAAGTCTTCACGGGATGACTCTACTCCATGGGTTTGGGGTTTTGTAGTTTGCTCATATCTTAATTTCAGACCTAGAAGAGTAGTTGTGATAAGCTGAAGCCCTCATTTCCATGATTAAAATATTGTGCTTAATTGTGTTGTCTCGGCAGCAACCTTATATATCGTAACAACATCTTTGTTTATTTAGTTATTCTGCATATTCAGCCTGTATACAGTCCTGCACACACTGCACTGGCATTAGAAATTAATTTTGAGTTATTTTCTTGCTATATTCCCTTCACTAATCTAATACAGGTGCCACGACCTTGAGGTATGAAATTAAGTTGAAAAACCAATTTTTCTTTCTGGTTATTATAAGGGCAAGTATGTTTAGGTTGCATTGCTTGAGGACAAGCAATAGTTCGAGTTTGGGGGTGTGTAAAGTGTCCACAAGTTCTATATTTCATGCACATTCCATCTCATAATATTGTTTCTTTTCAGTACATTTAAGCATAATTAGGACCATGCATTGCATTTTACAATATTTCTTTGCTTTGCCATGTTGTTATAGATTATCTTTTATTTGGTGAAGATAATGTATTGTTTTAGTATATTTTTTGGTTTTAGGTACTAGAAGCTGATAGAGGGAAAGAGAAGCTTAGGATGTGATGCTGAGGCAGCGAACCAGGGAGTTGTATTGATGCAGTTCTAGACAGAGACAGGAGCTACCGAGTAGCTATCGTCGCCCACCTTGCTGCCCAAGGCAGCAGACTATGGAGTTGGAGAACCGGAGTGCGATTTGTAGAGCAGAAAATCCTGATTCTATCGATGATTCCACTCGATTTTCCGATGTTTGTAGCAGCGGCCAGAGCCGTCGAAGCTAAATCTTGAGATTGCTTGTGAAATAAGGCAACAAGATAAAGTCCACATTCAAGTCAAAGATTTTAGAGTTTAAAGTCACATTTAATGTGGAAAGCTACTTTGAAGACTTCTACTTCAAGAAGGACTAGACCTAGCTAAAGCCTATATATACTCATTATAATTCTAATTCAAAACATCTTAGGTTTTCTTTAGGCATAGCTTAGGTTTTCTTGCCGCCGACATGTTCTAAATTTCTCTTGGGTTTGGGTTATGTTGTAATTAGTTGTGAGAACAATTGTTTAGGTTTTAAAGTTTGTTTTTACAATAAAATACTCTTATTTTGCTTAATTCATGTGCTTCACTTCTTCCATTAGTTCCAAAAGTCCAGTTGAGGAAATCCATTTTTCGGACACGAGAGTGTCAAACTCACGAAAGAATTAAGTACGGTCTCATCAAGACGAGGTGTTGACTAATTCGACTTAGACATAAGTTATAATTTCAGCGGCTAAGAGGAGCAACTAAACGTTGACTGCCTGTGTTAGGTTTACGCTGAGATTGCTAGGTATTGCCTACATCACGCAGTAACAGAATCCTAGCCTAGACATAGGTAGGATCACATCAGAATTGCTTCCCTGAACTTGGAGTATTTGCATGACTTGTCGTCGGGACTTCTCTCCATCTCACCTGCCGAGACAGTGAAAGTTGCAAGAGCAGAGTGTCGTCGTGGCAACGAAAGTTGTCGCCGCCTCAATCCGCCATTACTGCCAAGGCAGTAGATCGTTGCAGCGCAAAACACACTTGACCTACTCAACGCAGTTTCACACTAAGCAGCAGCATAACCCCGCCCTCTCTATCAATCTGATCACTTCCTTATTATTACTTGTGTTTTTATTTTACTTGTCTTCTCAACAACCACCTTACTTGTGCAATTACTTTTCTTGTGCAGGAACAACAATTCGAATCAAGTTTTCCAATCCCTGTGGAAGACAATATCTTATATATTGTAACTTGACAAGAGTGTGCACTTGCGCTCATAAATAGAGTGCACCTAAACGCTCTACAAAAATGCAAGAATTTAACAGCTAAATGCAACTAAATGTAATCAAAGGCAAGCAAATGCATTGTGAAATAAGCGTAAAAATCAGTACTTTGATGAGTTAATAGTACCGATACCTAGCCTAAGCATATCGATACTCGAGTTGCACAGGGAAGAGGTTGTTTGTTAACCCCGTACCAATACACGAGGATCGTGTACCATTACCCATTCGGTACTAATACGCCCCCAAGCGTACCAGTACTATTTTTTGCTACTGGAATTTTGATGAAACATGGGGTATCAGTACGGCTCGAGCTCGTATCGATACTCTCTTAAAAAATTGCATGTGTTCGTCATTTAGAACATAGGGTACTAATACGGGCTCCTCGTGTACGGTACCGAAGCCTGTGGCTTCTAAGGCTCGAGAAATCACTTCTCAAGCCCCCAAAACGTAACCTTTAACCCATTAACTTGATCCTATATCTTATGAAAGTTAATTAGGGTAGTTTGCTACCATTTTTTACATATTATTAACGATTAATCTATATTTTACCATTAACAAGGCTTTAAGCTACCCAAAACACCAACTAGCAATCATAAACCACAAAATCAAGCAAGACAATCACTTTATGATCTTCAAGAAGAGTATGAGTCAGAGATGTACTAACCTTAAGCCAAAAATCCTGAAATGCACTCTTACCCTAAGCTCCTTCAAGCTTCCTCCTTGACTCAAGCTTGGAAAAAAACCCTTTAACCTCTTCCACATGTCAAACAAACATGAATATCGAATCAAATCTTGCATTGTCCATCATGGTGAGCTTATCTACGAAAATACTACTTCAAAATTATGGGAAAACTCCATGGGAACCCCCAAACCTTAAACTTTTCAAAACCCATAAATACAATCATTATCTTTCCACCAGAAAATTATGCTTTTCTTGAAGCTCTTGAAGAGGAGATTTGTAACACCCCAACAATGAGCTTAGTCAGAATTTAATTTCAGCAACCGGAAAACTTGCAACAGAAAGCTAAAATTATATAATTGACCTTTAACTAAGCGGTCTATTATTGGATCCCAATTAAGCATCGATATTGTTTAAAGATCCTATTGTAAGCTTTAAATTATTTTAGTGACTTAGTTGTGGAAATTAGAAGTTTGGGGTAAAGATATAAAGAATAGAAAATTGAGGGACTAACCGTGTGATTAGCCCCTCCTAAGTCTTGTCATTGCCCACGTGGGAGAAGGGAGTTCAATACCTTCAAGTTAAAGAATGCTAAGGAAATTTAAAATGAAAAGACGTGAAGGGATAAAAACTTGCCAGATAAACATCTCGAACAAGCTTTACCATTCTCATCTTCTTCTTTTAGTCTTGAACAAGTAAGTACCTCCATTGAAGGATAAATTGAGCTTTGATTTTTTTTAAGTTTCTTAATCCTAGATTGCAGCTATCGATTGGGTAAGCTTTTCTCCTCAATTAGTTTATTAATTCCAAGGCTAAGATCATGTTTAATATCAAGTTTAAGAATCAAGGAACCCTAGAAATTCTTTAGGGACATCGTAGCTTAATTGTTATTATTTTTCATAGCTATTGAGTGGCTATGAATCTATTATCGGTATTGAAGTCCTTGTTTCATTGTAGCTCAAGAAAATCAAAGTGAAGAATCACCAAATCCTTCGAATTCCATCAAGCCCAAAAATAAAGAGGTTGTCATCTGGGAGCCTTGAAAGCCTCGAAAGTATTGGTGAGTGTAGTCAAAGTCAAGGGATTGACTAGGTGCCTTTCCCGAATTCGTTAATGTTGAATTATTGCATCATCATCATTGACCAAGGTATGTTTGCATTGAAACCTCATGAAAGGTGCTATCAGTAAGGTTTGGTAAGCTTATTACATTACCAAGTTGATTATTGAATCTTTATACGATCATTGATATAATTAAATATTGAAAATGGCATTATTGAACATGCCATATGACTATTGCTATTTTTACCATATTGTTATTGCTACCGTTATTGTTATTGTTATTGGCATTGGTAAGAATTGAAATCCTTGGATACGAATGGACATGGGATACAATTGGCATGCCAAAGAATTCATGAGCTTATTAGTGTGGAGTGGACTACAGTCCTTGAGCTAAGGCTTTGTTTAGCGATGTTGGCGAGATGTTATTGTGTTGGTCTTATTGGCGATGTTGGAGGATATTGACCATTCATTGTTGGCGATTTTGGTTGGGAATTTGCATATCCACATTACATGTCGATCCAAGGAAAATAAGTGAATAAGTATTGCAAGTATTGTTAAAATGTGATTTGAGATGAATTTACATTGATACACATGCCATCGCTTCCATTGATGTTCATATTATTGTTTATGACTACCTCACTAGGCTAAGTAAGCCTAATGCATCTCATTTCCATGCATTTTCAGGTTAAAGGTTGATTGGAACAAGGATCAGAGCAAGAAGTATTTTGAAGCAAGTCACACCACCCATATGTAAAGTTAATCTAGCCTTTGAACTCCTAGAAGGGTGGCATAGGGCATAGAAACATCGGTTTAGCCCTATTTTTGTGTGTATATTATGCCTAATGTGTTGAAATGGTCATTTTCCAAGCTATGGTATGGTTGAAGTTATTAAAAGTGACTAAAAATGCATATTTAGCTTAAATTAGGAAAAACTTGGTAAATGGATTTGTATGCTTATGAAAATTGACATGCTAGTAGATTATGTTGTTATAAACTAGTTGGTAAAGTTTCATCGAATTCAGACATCAGATGACAGGTCAAGTTGGATAAAAAACCAGATAAAACATGTTATCTGGATTACCAATTTGTTTTCTAGATTACCAATTTGTTTTCTGGATTACTAACATGTTTTCTTGGTTACCAATTTGCTTTCTGGATTACCACTTGTTCTCTTGGTCACCAACCTGTTTTCTGGATTACCACCATGTTATCTTGGTTGCCAACCTGTTTTCGTGTTTGCCAATTGTTTTCTTTTCATAATAGGTAACTCGAATAATAATTTTATATGAACTTCTGAGATTTTGTATATCGGCTACTGATTGTTAATTGGCCTAATTGAATGAGTATTTGAACTCGGAATGACATGAAATTTTGCATGCCTCCTTATCTCAGGTTGAGTTTCTTGGTAGTAAGGATAATTCCTGAAAGGGACCCTTAAAATATTGAAATTAATGATTAGTCCCCCTAAACATTTTAAAAGTTTAAAATAGGCCCTAAATTAACAATCATATTTTCATATAGAGTTACCGACATGTTCTTACTGCATAATATCGTAATGTGTTCTTGGTTGTTGATTAAAAGTTGCTTCAATTTTCTGTATTCTTCTTCAGTAACATTAACCTGATTCCCTACCAGGCCGGGAAGAGAGTGTTACATTTGTGGCATCAGAGCTAGAGGTTTGTCAATTCTAAGACTAAATCGAAGCCTATTGTATAGTTATTACATTGCATATGCCACCTAGGAGTCTATTTTGTTAAATTGCGACTTCCGACTAATTTGGTCCTTCTTCCTTTTATAGTATAAGATGTCTGACTCTGACATAGCTCACAAAGAAGTTAAGCATACCTCCAGTTCCTCGACTAATGACGAGAAGAAAAGAAGGAGAACCCTCCTAATCTGCAAGTACCTTCGCAAGAACCGTTGAATCCTTAACCTATGTTGCAAAATGCTCAATTCGATTGTTATAAGAATATGACTGAGATGATCAAGCAGTTTATGGCTACCCTCAAGTTCGAGCAGTCTACACAATCCTTCGTAGCTACCACCTCTGAGAATCGAGCCCTGTAGAATCTGTAGAAGAAGTGTAAATTGAATGCTGGGAAAAGGTATAAATGATATGTGTTGGGAAAGTTATGCAAAGAGTCTTTTGCGTGCAAGTATACACTGTCTGCAAGTAATACAACTTGGTGAGTTGAGTTATCGATCCCATGGAGATTGACTTAGAATTCGATTGCTTTGATGGTTTACTTGTCTTGGGAAAACGATGATTTATTTTGGAGTTGTTTTAGAAACTAAAGAAAAGAAAGAAAAATGAAGTAAAATGTTGGCAAAGAAGGTGTTTCTAAATGAGTGATGACTAATGGCGGGAAATGCCTGGATTCAACATGGCTCATGCTGACCTTTATTGGAAAAATTGTCTTGGAATTGTTTGCCGAGCAGATTCAACATTAGCAAAGCCTCTCTCGATGATCATTGCCCTAAATTGGCCAAGTAAAAAACCGTTATATCTTTATAGTGTATGTTTTTCTTAAACCAATTTGATTAAAACCAATCTATACTCTGAGGGGGTAGATTTCACTTCCGAAGTAAGTTCATCTACTTGAATGACTTCTTTCGAAGCTTTTCTCCCAAGTATTCAACAACTTAGTCATCACCAACCCAAGTCTGTTAAGATATTGGGAGGCAATAGGCGTACTATGCCAGCTCTCGCTTAGTAGAGTGTTTAGGAAAAATTAAAGTATTGCAAATAGAAAAACTTTTCCAAAAACAAAATTACTATAAAGGAACTAAGGAATAAAGCCAATATTTAATCCAAAACATCCCTCACCAACTAAGAAAATTAGTTCATGGTGAGGGGATTAACCAACAGAACCATAATCGTTTTCAAAAACATCACCATAAAAAACTAAAGATAAACAACTTGTGCCAGGGGAATAGGCAGAGGGGTCTCTCGATGCAGCCCTCCACGCCAGGCTCTCGGCCAAGAGGTTGAACCACCCTTCCTCGGTGCAGTCGGTCGTCACTTGATGAGCTCTACAACACCTCACTCTGATCCCTCTAAGTCTTCACTTCGCTCCTTCCAATTGCTTGATTGGTTGGTCTTACATAGGCGTGTATGAGAAAGGATGAGATAAGCCTTTGCATTTGAATTTGAAATGATCAAGGGATAAGAGATAGAGATCTATCCGATCATTTTGATATCTTATTAGCTCGATGTGATAGCTTCTCAGGCTAGGGATGACGTCATCATACCGATGTTGCCTTAGCATCCAAGCTTGGCACAACTTCGCCAACATCACTTGGCACCACCTTATCTGCTATTTTTTTGGAAGTTGATCCATTCACGATCTTTTAGGAGCTTGATCCTTTCCTATTTTTTCTAGAGTTCATCATCTCTTAGCATGGCATCACTGGCATCTCTCTGCCAACAAGTGCTTGGCAGACCACTGGTCCCTCTATGCCCACAGCTCTTGGCATTCCTAACTACGTTCCTAACTGTGTTGCTTTCTTGTGTCCATTCCTCTGCCAAACCTACAAAATAGCCACAAAACAACCATTCACTCTAGCATAGACAACCTACTAACTCCTTGATGAAAATGCATGATCCTAACAAATTAATGCAACTAAATGTACCCGAAAGCAAGCAAAATCATATCAATATATGCATGAAAAACAATACTTTTGAGGAGGTAACAAGCCTCTATTGATAAATTAGTCCAACACCGAGCCACCACCTTATTAGGTAAGGCAAGTGAGGATCCTGGAGCAGCAGAACACTGGTTAGATAATATAATGAGAATTTTGACCAAACAATTACAGTGCTTAGACAAGCATAAACTTGAGTGTGCCTTAGCCTTGATGACAGATGGGGCCTTGAGTTGGTCGGAAACTACAACACTTACTGCTTTCGAGGAAGCTATGACCTGGGAGTTCTTGCATGAGTTCAAAAAGAAATATATCAGTGAACATTATTTAGCTGAAAGGTGAGATATTTTCCTAGACTTGAGGCAAGTGGAAGGCCGATGGACCAGTATATCCATGACTTCTGCAAATACTGCAAGTATGGGTAGAGTATATCAAGAAGGATGAAGAGAAATGTAAAATGTTTATCGCATGCTTGAGTGGTGAACTTTGGCCTTTGTTTACCACTCTGGAGATTAAGGATTTCTAGGAGCTTGTGAAATGGGCAATCTCTACTGAAGTTGCTCAGAGGTCACACAAGTTTTGTGGGCTAAATCAATTCGAGAAAAGGCCTTGGAATGACTCTTGACCCCCTCTACCGTATAAGAATGGTAAATAGCAACATGTGAATAAACAATCGTACCATCAACAATCTTCCCGGTCAAGCAATTTGCCAAGCCACAAGCAATGTCCCAATCTGTCATAAGAACCACCTTCATTGAGAGTACTGGAGGATCTGGACGGGAGTTACAATACTCTTTTTGCAATTTTTGCCAAAGAAGACAACCCTACAGGACTGTTCTGCAGGTAATCCGGAGCATGTTTCTTCTGTGAGGGAGCAAGGCCACTACATTAATGATTGCCCGATGAATGTTTCTAAGTCTTCTGTACCGGTGGTTCCTACGTCCCCTGCTCAATATTTCAAGGGTAAGGGTCAAAAAAAGATGTATTGAGAGCTTCCGAGAGATCTGGTGGCTCTACAAAGAACTCCTAACCGACAAGATTCCAAAGCTTCAGCTCAAGTTTACCATGTGAGGAGCATGGAAGAGAATGATGACCCATATATTATTGTAGGTACTGTTGAATTGTATACTTATTCTACTTATGCATTGATTGATCTTGTATCCATTCACTCCTTCATAATTACTGTACTGGTAAGGATATTTAGGTTGACATCCGAGCCTATAGCCTCTAAACTCATAGTGACTAATCCTTTAAGGGATAATGTTGTAATTGAACCAGTATGTAAGAATTGTCTCCTTGTGATACAAGGGATACCTTTCCCGGCCGACCTCACGGTCCTCCCTATAAATGAGTTCAACGTTATTTTGGGGCTTGATTGGCTCGGGGAGCATGAAGCTTGGGTAGATTGTTCCAAAAGGAAATTGTACCTTAAGGGTCTTGGCAAGGAGGGTGTGACTCTTATGGATTCTAAGGCTAGTAGATCGTTACTATATGCTACCGTAAGCACAGAAAAATCACAGTTGCAAGATGTAGATACCACGCAAGAATTCCTCGATGTGTTTCCTGATGAACTTCCGGGCTTACCACCCACCCGTGAGGTTGAATTTGGAATTGAAGTGCAACCTGGAACAGCTCCGCTTTCCGTTGCACCCTATCGGATAAAACCGGTGGAACTCACTAAGCTTAAAGTGTAACTCCAAGATTTGTCAGACAAAGGCTTCATTCGACCGAGTTCCTTACCCTGGGGAGCTCGGTCTTTTTTGTTAAAAATAAGACGGATCAATACGTCTTTGTATTGATTATCGACAATTGAACAAGCTTACCATCAAGAATAAATATCCTTTACCGAGGATAGATGACTTGTTTGATCAACTTAAAGATGCAACCGTCTTTTCTAATATTGATCTAAGGTCTGGATACTACCAAATGAAATTTAAAGAATTTGATATGCTCAAGACGGCTTTTTGTACAAGGTATGGTCACTACGAATACTTGGCTATGCTCTTCGGGTTGACCAATGCACCGACTGCCTTTATAGATCTCATGAACCGAGTTTTTAGACCTTATCTTGATAAGTTTGTATTGGTGTTCACAGATGATATATTGATTTATTCGAAGAATCAAACTGAACATTGTAACCATCTTTGTATTGTGCTTCAGACCCTTCGGAAGAAGTAATTGTATGCCAAGTTTAGTAAGTATGAGTTTTGGCTCACACAAGTCTAAATTTTGGGACATGTAATTTCTACTGAAGGTATTCAAGTAGATCCAAAAAAGATTCAAGCTATAGTTGAGTGGAGACCACCGAAGAATGTGGGTGAAGTTCGTAGTTTTCTCGATCTTGATGGTTATTGTAGGAGATTTGTTAAAGGGTTTTCTATAATAGCAGCACTATTAACTAAACTTCTACGGAAAGATATTCTTTTTGAATGGACTAAGAAGCAACAAAGAAGTTTCGACCAACTAAAGGAAGTTCTGACCCATGTATCGGTCCTGACCCAACCTAGGTCTAGAAAGGACTACATTGCGTATAGTGATGCTTCACACCAAGGGTTAGGGTGCATTTTGATGCAAAAAGGCAAGGTTGTTGCTTATGCATCGAGATAACTTAAGCCACGTGAAATGATCTACCCTACTCATGATCTCGAATTGGACGCAGTTGTATTTGCATTAAAGATTTGAAGGCATTATCTCTACGGAGAAAAATGTTACATATACATTGATCATAAGAGCCTTAAGTATTTGTTGACACAGAAAGAGCTTAATCTTCGTCAAAGGAGATGGATGGAACTTCTCAAGGACTACGACCTTGTAAGTATTAGTGACTAAACATGTAAATTCTGAGTATTGACGAATGCATTGAGAGTCACAAGTATCGTTATTGCAATGTAGCTTCTCGAGCTATCAACGCTCATTTCAAGTTGCAGAAATATCGACCTTTAGTAGCTGAACTTCAAGTTTAGTCTACCATCGTGTCGAGAATCAAGTCCTTACAAGACCAAGATCCTGAATTACAAGCCATTATTTCTAGACTTCTGAATAATCCTGACTCCGACTTTAGGATTAATCCTGAAGGACTCTTGTGCTTCTGTGATAGAATATGTATACCCAATGATGAGTCTCTCCGTAATGACATCCTCAAGGAAGCCCATTGTAACTCTTTTTTAGTTTACTCGGGGTCAGTGAAAATGTATGAAGACCTACTTGAATTATACTGGTGGCCTAGCATGAAGAAGGCTATTACAGAATTCGTATCAAGGTGTCTTACATGCCAACGGTTCAAAGTTGAGCATCGTGTTCCTACGGGATTGTTGCAACCCATTGAACTTCATCAATAGAAATGGGAAAAGATAACCATGGACTTTGTCAGTGGTTTATCGTTGACCTTAGCTAAGCATGATGCTATTTGGGTCATTGTTGACCGTTTTTACCAAGTTGACCCATTTCTTACCTGTCAAAATAGACTACGGTCTCCCTAAATTAGCTAACTTGTACATTAAGAAAATGATTAGAATCCATAAAGTACCGAAATTGATTATCTCTGATCAAGATCCACGCTTTGCTTCACGATTTTGAGGAGCTCTGCAAGGAGCATTGGGGACTCGAGTCAATCTTAGTACAACTTTTCACCCCCAATCCGATGGCCAATCAAAAAGGGTAATTCAGATACTAGAAGATATGCTTTGTGCATGTGTCATTAACTTTAAAGGAACTTGAGAGAGATCCCTGCCTCTTATTGAGTTTGCTTACAATAATAGTCATCAATCATCTATTGGTATGGCACCATATGAAACATTGTATGGCAGGAAATGTAGAACATCATTATGTTAGTCTGAACTTGGTGAAGGCAAGATGTTGGGCCCTGACCTACTTCGAGAAACCGAAGAACGAGTTACAATCATCCATGACCGTCTAAAGACCGTCTTTGACCGACATAAAGCTTATATCGACCTTAAGAGAAGAGACATACATTTTGATGTTGGTGAACGAGCATTCCTAAAAGTCTTCTCGTGGAAGAAAATCCTTCAATTTGGCAAGAAAGGGAAATTCAGTCCTCGGTTCATTGGGCCTTTCGAGGTGACTAAAATAGTTGGTCCTATGGCTTACCGATTAGCTTTTCCCTAGAAACTGAGTAAGATTCATGATGTTTTCCACGTATCGGTGCTCCGTAAGTATAGATCTGACCCATCTCATGTTATTGAGCCTGAATCTGAGGAACTCCAACCCAATCTAACGTATGAAGAGGAACATGTGTAAATATTAGCAAGGGAAGTCAGAGACTTCGAAATAAGAGTGTCCCATTAGTCAAAGTATTATAGAGAAGTCATAAAATTGAAGAGGCTATGTGGGAACCGGAAGAAACCATGAGGAACCAATATTCATACCTCTTCGATTCAGGTAAAATTTGAGGATGATTTTTTCTTAAGGGGGGAGTTGTAACACCCAAAACCGGGCTTAGCGAAATTTAATTTTGGCAACAGGAAAACTTACACCAGAAATTCAAAATTATATAATTGACCTTTGACCAAGTGTTCAATTGTTGGATCCCAATTAAGCATCGATATTATTTAAAGACCCCATTGTCAGCTTTAAAATTGTTTTAGCAACTTAATTGTGGAAATTGAAAGTTTGGGGTAAAGATGTAAAGAATAGAAAATTGAGGGACTAACCTTGCGATTTGCCCCTCCTAAGTATTTTCATTGCCTACGTGGGAGAAGGGAGTTCAATACCTTCAAGTGAAAGAATGCTAAGGAAATTTAAAATAAAAAGACATGAAGGGATAGAAACTTGCCAGATAAACGTCTCGGACAAGCTTTACCATTCTCATCTTCTTCCTTTAGTTTTGAATAAGCAAGCACCTCCATTGAAGGATAAACCAAGCTTTGATTTTTTTAAGTTTCTTAATCCTAGATTGTAACTATCGATTGGGTAAGCTTTTCCCCTCAATTGGTTTATTGATTCCAAGGCCAAGATCATGTTTAATATCAAGTTTAAGAATCGAGGAACCCTAAAAATTCTTTAAGGATATCATAGCTTAATTGTTATTGTTTTTTTATAGCTATTGAGTTTCTATGAATCGATTATAAGTATTGAAATCCTTGTAAATCTTTGTTTCATTGTAGCTCAAGAAAATCAAGGTGAAGACCAAATTCCAATTCCACCAAGCCCAAGAATAAAAGGGTTGTCATCCGGGAGCCTTGAAAGCCTCGGAAGTGTCAGTGAGTGTAGTAAGAGTAAAGGGATTGGCTAGGTACCTTTCTCGAATTCGTTAATATTGAATTATTGCATCATCATCATTGACAAAGGTATGTTTGCATTGAAACCTCACGAGAGGTGATATCGGTAAGCTTTGGTAAGCTCATTACATTACCAAGTTGATTATCGAATCTTTATACGATCATTCATATAATTAAATATTGAAAAAGGCTATATTGAACATGCCATATGACTATTGTTATTGTTATCTTTTTATTGCTATCGTTATTGTTATTGTTATTGTCATTGGTAAGCATTGAAATCCTTGGAAACGAATGGACATGGGATACAATTGGCATGTCAAAGAATTCATGAGCTCATTAGTGTGCAGTAGACTACGGTCCTTGAGTTAAGGCTCTATTTAGCGATGTTGGCGGGATGTGATTGTGTTGTTCTTATTGGCGATGTTGGAGGATATTGACCATTCATTGTTGTCGATGTTGGTTGGAAATTTGTGTATCCACATTACATGTCGATCCAAGAAAAATAAGTGAATAAGTATTGCAAGTATTGTTAAAATGTGATTTGAGATGCATTTACATTGATACACATGACATCGCTTTCATTTATGTTCATATTATTGTTTATGACTACCTCATTAGGCTAAGTAAGCCTAATGCATCTCATTTCCATGCATTTTCAGGTTAAAGGTTGATTGAAACAAGGATCGAAGCAAGAAGTATTTTGAAGCAAGTCACACCACCCATATGTAAAGTTAATCTAGCCTTTGAACTCCTAGAAGGGTGGCATAGGGCATAAACAAATCAGTCTAGCCCTATTTTTGTGTGTATATTATGCTTAATATGTTGAAATGATCATGTTCCAAGCTATGGTGTGGTTAAAGTTATTAAAGTGACTAAAAATACATATTTGGCTTAAATTAGGAAAACTTGGTAAATGGATTCATATGCTTATGAAATTGACATACTAGTAGGTTATATTGTTATAAATTAGGTGTAAAAATTCATTAAATTCGGACATCGAATGACAGGTCAAGTTAAATAAAAATCAGATAAAACCTGTTATTTAGATTACCAACCTATTTTCTTGGTTACCATCTCGTTTTCTGGATTATCAATCTGTTTTCTGAATTACCAATCCATTTTCTAGATTACCAACATGTTTTCTGGATTACCAATCTGTTTTCTAGATTACCAACATGTTCTCTTGGTTACCAACTTGTTTTCTAGATTACCAACATGTTATCTTGGTCACCAACCTGTTTTCTTGGTTACTAATTGTTTTCTTTTCATAACAGGTAATTCGAACAATGATTTAATATTAACTTCTGAGATGTTGCATATCGGTCACTGATTGTTAATTGGCCTAATTGAATGAGTAGTTGAACTCGGAATGACATAAAATTTTGCATGCCTCCTCATCTCAAGTTGAACTTCTTGGTAGTAAAGATAATTCCAGAAAGAGGACCTTAAAATATTGAAATTACATATTAGTCCTCTAAACATTGTAAAAGTTTAAAATAGGCCCTAAATTGATAATAATAGATTCGTATAGAGTTACTGACCTGTTTTTACTGCATAGTATCGTAATGCATTCTTGATTACTGGTTAAAAATTGCTTCGATTTACTATATTGTTCATCGGTAAAATATTCTGACCCGGTTTCCTACTAGGTCGAGAAGGGGTGTTACAGGTTTAACATATTTTAATTTTGAATCTTGGATGTAGAAAATGGGTTAGAAAACTTGAACTTTTAAGGTTAGAAAATGAGGTTTGAGAAAGATAGGAAAAGGTGTTTGAGAAAATATGAAGAGGGGAAGAGGGTGATATCACAATGTCCCCTCTTTCCGCATGATACTCAAGAAAAACAAAAGAGATTTCAGCCTTTATTTGGAAAAGAGGTATAATTACCTCATAAAACCCTTTACTTTTTCTTTTTTACAAAATGTTAATTTTCAAACTCACAAAGTTCAATACTCATCCAACAAAGTTCAAACTTGGTCTAATAGGTCTAATTACTCCAACTAACATGAAAGTTTATAACATAGGTCAACGTCCAAATTGCTGACTCAAAAAGTTAGGTCGTTAGGTTTAAAGACTGAATTAATAATTACACTTTATGTAATAAAGCTTAAACTTAAACATAAATTTTATTTAGCATTACTTTCGTAACCAATTCATTTTTTTTTATCCAGAAGCAATGACAATCAATTAACTTTTCAAGCCAAATTAGTTTTTCACTTTGATTTTTTTGTTGAAAAATATAACTTTTCTAACTTTCTAAAATCATGTTTGGCCCACTTATGGATTTTACGCATTTACCAAATATTCATTAAATATATTAAGCGCTTTGATATATTTAACAAACATAATAATATACATTATTTTGAAATTATATTTCATGTATCATATATTTTATCAATATAATAATGTTCATTATATATGCTTTATATATTCAAATTGAGTTTTTAACAATTTATATTTTAAAGTTGATATTTCATATATCATAATATTAATAAATTAACTTTTTTTTATCTTACAACGTTATGTTTAAAATTAACATCTAATTTTCTACAATACTTTGGAAATGTCAATGTTTTATGGAGTATAGACTTCTCAAGTGTACAAGTAGAAAACTGTTTAATGCATTTTCTAATTTTATTTTATATTGATCCATAGTTTAGTGATAAGAAAAGTTTTTTTTTTTTGAAATAACAATCGGTCAATTTATTGAACTGAGAAGAAAGTACAAAATAATAAAATAAGCAAAGAAAAAATGAAAGGACACAAATAAAAGACCGATGGTTTTCTTCTAACCGGTGGGGATAAGACTTGAGAGAAAGACGGTAGAAGCAAAATAAAAAGAGGGGGCTTCACTTCAGTGAGCTGTAGATGCCAAACAAACCCCTCTGGTTACCTCTCTAAAGACGACGGTCCTAAGGCGGGTCAACGAATCGTCGATCGCCGTCCACCAGATACCGGATGTGGGACGGAGCATTTTCAACCCAAAATCGCTCCTCTGCATGTCGTAATCCGTCCGCCGCTAAAGCATGTGCCGGTCGATTTCCGACGCGCCCAGTGAACTCGAAATAGCACGAGGTATATTCCTTGCTTAATTCCTTTGAATCACGGATTAAAGGCCCAATTTTTGATAAATCTGTTTCTGGTGATTTGAGTTTAAGGGCAATGGATCTGTTATCACCCTCGAGCACAATCTTCCTGAGGCCTAAGTCACATGCAAATCGGAGACCACGAAGGACACTCAAAGCCTCCGCTTCAAAAACTGAGGTAACCCCTAAATTCCTCCGATGGCCAGCTCCGATCACTAAGCCGTTGTTATCCCGAATGATAAAACCGGATCCAGAAATATTATCTGAACCTCTAAAGCTCGCGTCCACATTGATTTTGTAGGTCCCCATCGGCGGCAGAATCCACTGAGTCTCTGCATGGCGAGTCTGATGTTCGAAGCGTGAGGCGGTGACAGTTAGCCCCTGACAATACCCCTTAACGAAGGTAAATACCTCCTTCGTGCGTTGTATTTTCCCTTCATAAATTAGTATGTTGCGCGAATACCACAAAGTCCATATTGCAATCAAAATCATACTGTGAATGGACTGAGATGTATAGTTAAGCACATAAAGTAGCCATGCTTGAACATTTGTATACTGAAACCAATTGTTATTGGGCACATTGAGGAGACGTCATACCTCAGACGCAAAAAAACAATCATGAATGACATGTAGAGAGCTTTCTATGTATAACTTGCATCTAGGACAAAGCGGATTGTTTGTTACCTTCTTGAAAACTAAATTCAACATGGTAGGGACAAAATCTCTATCCATTCTCCAGTTTAGGATCTTAATCTTCGATGGACATTTGACCCGCCATATAGAATTAAAACAAGTAGACTGAGTATCCTCCGTAGTAGGATAGCCTAAAAGAAGCTTATATCCACTTCGAACCGAGTAGATTCCTGAACCCTCCCCCTTCCAAGACAAATAATCTTCTTGATGATACATAGGGAGCTTTATTTTGAGGATAATATCAGCCTCCATATCGTCAAAAATCTCACGAACAAGGTGTTGATCCCACCTGTTCGTGTCGCACCGAATTAAATCCGAAACCATCTAAACCCATCCACTGGAGAGGATTGAACCCTGCCCGATGGCAATCCCGGGAGCCAATAATCGTTCCAGATGGACACGTTGGATCCAGATCCAATTGTCCAGCCGAGGCCCATTTCAAGAAGCTTTCTCGAACTCCATATGCTCCTCCATACCAAAGATGGCGAGGAGCCCAATCCAGCATTAAGAAAAGTTGAGCGTGGGTAGTATTTAGCCTTCAATAACCGGGCCACCACGGAGTTGGGCTTTGACAACAGACGCCAGCCCTGCTTTGTCAACAGAGCGATGTTGAATTTCCCTAAATCACGAAAGCCCATACCACCATCTTTTTTGGGCTTACAAAGCTCGGCCCAAGTACACCAATGGATACCTCTCCGAGAGGCTGATTTCTATCACCAGTACCTTGTTAAAATAGCTTCTAATTCTCTACAAAAAGTGATCGGGAGCAAGAAGCAGGACATTGCAAAGAGAGGAATAGCCTGGAGAATCGATTTTATAAAAACTTCTTTACCACCCTGCGAAAGCGTTTTAGCACTTAGCGAAACCACCTTACTTCCAAGTCGATCCTTTAAGTAGCTAAAAGCCCGTTTTTTCTCACGGCCCACAATAGCTGGTAAGCCCAGATACTTCTCAGGGCATGTAATCTCCGGAACATTAAGAATACGACAAACATCCTCGCGGTTTTCTGTGATAACATTATTACTAAAAAAGATGCTCGATTATCATAATTAACCACTTGCCCCGAACATTCACCATACTCATGGAGAAGGGATTTAAGATTACCCGCACCTTCTGCCAAAGCTTCCCCAAAAATAATGCAATCATCTGCGAAGAGCAAATGGCTTACCAGTGGAGCACTACGAGTAATGCGGATACCCCGAAGGCTACCAGATGAGATAGCAGACCATAGTAGCGATGATAGACCCTCACCACACAAAAGAAACAAGTAAGGACTAATAGGGTCCCCTTGTCGCAAACCCATTGTCGGGAGGAAATAGTCACTCGTAGTGCCATTCACAATGACTGAATATGACACATATCGGATGCACCGCATGATCACGTGGACAAAACAATTAGCAAACCCCAGCTTGAGCATAATGCATTCAATAAAATCCCACTCAACCCGATCGTATGCCTTGCTCATATCGAGCTTAAGAGCAAAAGACCCACGCTTACCGCTTCTTTTCTTCTTTAGAGAGTCAAGAATCTCATAAGCCGCTACAATGTTATCAGAAATTAATCGACCAGGTACAAACGCACTTTGGGCCTCGTCTATACAGCCCTCAAGGACTACCTTGAGCCTATTAGCCAGCATTTTTGAGATAATCTTAAAAAGCACATTGCAAAGTGCAATTGGGCGAAATTGCTTCATCGAACGGGCATCAGAGACTTTTGGGATCAAAACAATATGGGTCTTGTTAATCTCCTCAATTTGGAACTCACCACCAAGAACACCGATACAGAAATTGGCAATGTCCTCCCCAATAATACCCCAGAATCTTTGGTAGAATACCGCACCTAACCCATCCGCTCCGGAAGCTTTAAGGGGACTCATTGAATTAAGAGCACAGAAAATGTCGTCCTTATTGAACGGTCGTATAAGGGATTGGTTCATATCCGAGCTAATACAAGGAGTGATACCTTGTAAAACATTATGCGGATCTGCATTGCACTCAGACGTGAATATATTTGAAAAATGGTCAACAACAATACGTTTTACCTCAACACAGTCTTCATGGAAGGTACCATCATCAGTAATTAGTCCATTGATGAATTTCTGCCTTTTCCTCTGGCTAGCATACCGATGAAAGAAGCTCGTGTTTCTGTCTCCATTTCTCAACCAATTCGCCCTTTCTCGTTGTTCCCAAAAGACCTTCTCCTTATCCAACTCCAAATTCAACTCTAGCTTTGATTCAATTAAAGCACCAATTGTCTCTTCTGTAACCTTCTGGTCCGAGAGCTCAGTGATGCGAGCTGGTAGGTCACGAACAGTCAACTTTTTCTCCTTTCTCAATCTTCGAAACCACTTATCCAACCCATAGCTAATGGCCAATAAACGTTCAAGTACATTACCCACATAATTGACCCATAGTCGTCGAACCTCATCTTCACACAAATCTTCAAGAAGCCATGCCGCTTCAAATTTAAAATGCCAAATTTGATCTGGTTGGTACAAATTCGGTGCAGTATTAAGCAGCAAAGGGCAATGATCTGAGAGAGAGTGTGGGAGATGATCGAGTTGGTAATTAGGAAACAACTCACCCCAAGTGGATGACATCACTCCTCGGTCTAAACGCTCACGAATGTTGTTTTCAGTCGTCCGACCCCACTCCCATGTGTACCATGTCCCTTTATAGCCCATATCCGAAAGCCCACAATCATTCAATGTTTCCTGAAAGTTTCGTATCTGCCAATCATGTCGAAGACTACCACCAGACTTCTCATGCTGAAACAACAACTCATTGAAATCCCCAATAACGCACCACGGCAGGTCTGGTCGATCATTCAAAAGGCGAAGGAGATTCCAAGAATGGATTCTGTTACCCACCTCCGGTGCACCATAGAATCCAGTCATTCTCCAACAATACCCACCATTAGCTTCCGTAATCACAGCATCGATATGGTGCACAGAGAAAGATCGCACCGATATACTAACAGTATCCTTCCATTCTAAACAAAGACCTCCGCTTCTGCCATCCGAGCTCACCTCAACCCCGTTAACATAGCCACATAACTTCCTCACACGTTCCATCTTTATTGCCGGCAATTTTGACTCCATAATAAAAATTACTGATGGGGATAAGTCACGCAAAACAGCGCGAAAATGACGAACGGTTCGGTCCATCCCCAGGCCCCGAACGTTCCAGCTCAAAATCTTCATTGAGGACGGTTGGCCCCTTTCGAGGAGCCTGCCAAAATAGGAGATGAACTACCACGTACATCATGAAGAGGAGAAACAACAGGGAGTCTGAACACGGGCCCTTTTTGCACTATCACAATTCGAGGGGGGAACATCCTCATCAACCTGGCCCATTACTACATCAAACCCATCAGATACTGAATTTTCTTTTTGTTGGTTAACTGTAATAGGCAACGGGTTAGACAAATCTCCCACTATTCCCCCATGAATCACAGGCCCAGAGCTGAAATGAAGCCCAGATCCACTAGAGTGTTGACCACCCGTCAAAATCAATTCCCCTAATGGGGCCCTTGAATCTGTCGAACCGTCTACCAGATCAGTATTGATAGGTGATAAATTCGGCGAAATATTCTCCTTAAGCTTCGATTCTGCGGAGATCATACGAACCTGGGATCTTTCCATTCCATCTTCAACTAACCATCTACTCAGCGTCGGCGGCGCACGCCGGGACAGTGCCCTAAGTGAGGCATTCCATCCTGGACTCAACTCCATACCCCCTGCAGTGAACTTCAAAGGGCAGAAACTCTCCCCATGCCCGAGAATGCCACAAAGGAAGCAAAAGAGGGTTAATTTTTCATATTGGAACCGGATGTAATGGTGTTCACCGTTTGACAGAATTATCTTCTTCCTCCTCTTAAGTGGTTCCCTCACATCTACACGAGCACGTAATTTCATCACTCTCTTATAACCCAAGGCAATAGCCTTTGAATCGTACTCTAAAAACTGACCAATAAAATTTCCAACCACTCGTGCCACTTTCTCCGAAATAAAACCTAAAGGCACTTTCTCCGACATCGGATCTTCACCACTCTGCAAGCGATGTAGAATCAGGAGATGGCTATTAAAAAACCAAGGACCTCCGGCTGAGATCCGTTCCACATCCAGGACATGGTACAACCGAAATAGAAATCGTCCTTCACCTAAATCTGAGATCGAGATCCCCCCAGGGGGTGCCAAACCGACGCTAGTGTGGAGCGCATCGATTGGAAATTAATCACACTAGATGTCAGGAACGAGCCCACGAAACAGAACTCAAAAGGCAGCGGGGAGTAATTTGGATCCAACTCAATCTGCAAGTCGTCATCCTCACCGCCAGTTAGGGAAAGATTCGCAAGATCAATCTCCACATCAGTCATTTTGATCGTGATACTGGATCAGAGAAGAAAACAAAAAAAAACGTGCTACAAGAGCAAAGAGACAACGTGCTACAAGAGCAGAGAGATACAAAAACTAATAGTAGTGATAAGATAAGTTATACTTACCTTAAATACATTCCATAAAAAATGTAAAATATCTATATACCCTCAAACCTCTAATTAATTAAATTAAAAAAAATTACTTGCTTAAACACACTCAAACCTACAATAACAACTATGTTAATCTACAATCGAACTAAAACTCAATTAACAATTGTAAAATAATTTATTAATGTAGAATGACACACTTTAATTTTTCTCATGAAAAGTATTTTTATTAAACTTAAATTTATTAACTGATTTATATAAACACGATTAAGAGACGATAATTAATAAGTTGTTTTTTTTTATCTCAATAACCGTGATTATTTTCGTTATAGTATCCTTAGCGTACGCTTTTTTATGTGCTAAAAAGATATATATGATATGGGTTCGAGCAATTTTATTTACACGATGTATCAAGAACTCACACACGTTTTTGGATCGATGGACGAGGAAAATAGATGGTTAAGATTAACTTTTTATTTTTTTTAAGTGATAATCTTTATATATTCTATTGTTAATCGCAGCCGTTCGTTTCATTCATCCAACGATAAAAAAAACGTGTACAAACTAGATCATAGGATATATATATATATGGAGAAAGGAGCAAGAATTAGGAATTGAGAGATGAAGAATTACGTTTTGGAAAGTGGAAAGGACGATGTAAGAAAAGGAGAGGTCAATATGCTTTGGGTTTGGCCGCCCGTAAAATTGTAATCCAAAGGTATTCGAAGGGACATAAAATCTTTTTTTTTTAAACAAAAAGGGACATAAAATCTTGAATTTTAGACTCTGATTCCTAGCCTCATGCATCGCACACCCACAGTCCATTTGCAGGCCTAAACCGAAGTAAACTAATTTGTATTCGAATTAAATTATGAATGTTGTGATTCATTTTCAAACAATTTAATTTGAATGTGTGTGAGTTTATCTAAATATAAAATTAAACATGAATATTATTTCATACTCGAATGAAATGATGGACAAAGAAATTGGGAAAGTAGTTGAAAAGAAGATGCTTATAAAGCATGCAGAGTCAGAGAAGTGAGTGCGCCACCTCCACCACCACCGCCCAAATCCCAAATCCTATTACCACTCAGTCAATACCACACAAAAGGCTAGAGAGTATGGTGCCTTGCAGTGTGTTTTCGATCGCCTACCATTTCTTTTATCATTACTTGTTCCTTTTGGATAACGACTCATGAGAGGTTATAGTAGTGTTGGATGTTCAATTGCGTTGAGTCAAGTTAAAAAATTGAAATTTGTCGAATTTACGAATACTATTTTACGATTTAAATTTTATTTGAAATATTTTTTATTCAAGTCGATTTTTTTTTTAAAACTAAAAGTACTTATAAAAAAATTTTGTTTCTATTTTCGGTGCATGATATATTTCTCTCTTTATAAACATAGATGCATTAGAGTAAATTTAGAACTTGTATTTCAAACCGAATTAAACTTAAACAAGTATTAATCTAGAATATACACTAGGGATGACAAAATTATCTGACTCCAATCGAACTCGGTGCGCACCGACCCGATCGAATTTTTATTCATAAATTTCAGGAATCAAGGCGGGTATTGAAAAGCATTGAGTCGGGGCGAGTTTGTGTATAAGATAAAAATTCCCTGTCCCACTCCGGTATATTGATAATTTTTTATTATATTTGTAAAAATATTACTATATATAAACACTTTTAGGAATTTTAAGCTATTTTTTTAATTTGTGTTTATCATAAATTTTTATTAGATATTATTCGAGTTTTAACATATTTGATTTTGACGATCAATGGCTCGAGTTTATTCTTTTAAATTTGTTTTTTTTTCATGTGGGCAATTTAATTGGTTTTATTTTATTTTTTATATAGTTTTAAAGTCATTTGGAATCTATATTTTATGACTATAATAGTGGTTCGATCAGATCTAACATTTATCGTCGACGAAAATTAATAATTTTTTTTTAATTTTCAAGTCAGGTCGGGTCAAGTCGAGTTTTTTAGTTAATATATCAAGACGGGGCAAATGAGTAAATTAATATTTATTCCCAGGGTAGAATTGCATAGCCTAATACCATCATACTTATGTGCATCATTAATCACTGAAATTAGAGAGCAGTCAGGGTCGAGTTTAAAAATTTATAAGTCTGAAGGGTTTTTGCCACCCCTAATTTATAAACACAGCTTAATCCGACCGTAAACAATTTGAAAAGATTATATGTACAACTATCACATTTGTAAAAAAATTGACAAATTCATATATTAAATATGTAGCCTACTTAACAAATATAAAGACCAAATTGAGAAATTCAGGTATTATATTAAGAAAAAGAAAACAAATTGCAATTATGAGAAAGACTTCCGTACAGATGATGACTGATGACTAAGAATTCAACTTTGACCTGCTTTTATAATTTATTAATTATTAAAAGTACAGTACAGTATAGTACAATAGGGTGAAAGCCAAAATACTATAAACAACCTTGTCATCATCTCATTCATAAAAAGATAAACAAAACACCACCTCCAACACCAACAATAAATTGTCAAAAAAAAAAACAATAAAAATATTTTTTAATTATTTTTTACATAAGTCCGTGTATTTATTTAAAAAAATAAAATTTAAAACCCTAAACCTAACATATAACTAATAAAATTATATTTTATACACAAGTTGCGTAAAAAAAATCTACACAACACTTCTATAAATTTTAAAACCTAAATCTCAAACCTTAACACCTTAAAACTTAAACTTTAAACCATAAATCTTAAGCTCTAAACTATAACTATAAACCTTAAATTCTATTCCTACACACTAAACTCATAAACAGTAAACTCTAAAATTGAAAAGCTTGTGTATCAAAGTATTTTCCTAATTAATATTTGTAGACCCTAAAAAATTTAAAGTCTACAAACCAAACACTTCAATTCTAACCCTAAATTAAATCTCTAACCTTTAAAACAGAAAGAGTTATGTATATTTACGCTATAAAACTCAAATCCTAAAACACTAAATGTTATACCCTAGATTATAAACACTAATCTTAAATTTTAAACCATAAAATCTAAACTTCAAACTCCTAAAATTAAAAGGCTTGTGTAAACTAAAATTTACACGGGCCGTGTATCAAATTTTTTTTGCATAAAGGTTTAGAGTAATCAAATTCATATACGTCATGTCAATCGTGGAACACAGACGGAATAAATCGTGGAAACTATGTATATTGTTTTCCAAATTGGAAAAAGAGAAAAGTAAAGTTGAATTAGGAAATAAGCAATGGATATCCGCCAAGATATTAGTAAGAGACATGGCAGATGGCACTTGAACAGATTATTTGGTCGCCATCATCTCCCACTTCTGTGGTAGGTCCAAATTCCTCTCCGACCATTTCGCCTGCTTCACAAAAATGAATCCAAATTCCCAAATTCCATCCCCAAACAAATTTGGAAAAGGAAAAGGACAACCCCACTTCATCATTGTTCCGTATGAAGTAGTACCACCACCTTGTATTTCCTACTTTTTATTTAACCCTAACCACTATGATCTGCTATAAAAGCATAGAAGCACAAGCCTCAGACTCAAGACATCCAAGTAGTAGTAGTAGAGTTAAGAGAAAATAGTAATGGAAAAGAAGCCGAAAGTGAAGAAAGGGTGGCTTGCCGTTGAGGTTGGATTGGAGGATGATGAACAAGGCTTCCAACGATTCCTGATTCCCATATCTCACCTTTACCACCCCCTTTTCCAGCAGCTCCTGGACAAGGCTCACGAAGTATACGACTACCACACCAGGGGGCCTCTAAAGCTGCCGTGTTCCGTCCACGACTTTCTCAATATCAAGAGGCGCGTAGAGGACTCCAACCACCACCATCATCACCTTCCTCCCATCTTGGCCTTCCAGTTCCACCCCTGCTGAAATATTTCATCTTCAAAATGATATTCTCATCCACATACACATACACATACACTTCTACTTTGTATATTAAATACATGCCAGTGGCTGTCTTTTTTTTTCTGGGGGTTTGTGAGGTGCATAGTGTCTCAAGTTATATTTTCCAACTTCTTGTGACATGTACAACCTTTTTGTTTTTGGGGTAACAAGGTCGAGGTTGAAATATAGTAACGCCAGTCTTTAAATACACAAGTTTCATGTTTGTTGATACCAATTTAAGACAATGAACAAGCATCTAGTGTAGTGCCATATATTTTATTAGTATCTGAAGTCAATCTGGTTGCCTGGTGCAGCCGGCTGAGGCAAAAACAAGCAGCAAGTATGAGTTGGGAAGAACAAGGAGAAATTAGATTTGGAAGCTTAATTAGTGCTATAGCTCTAGCCTCTAGTAGTACGGAAATAGAAGATAATGATGGAATAGAACCTAACAGTATGGCCATAGATTTCAATTATTATAAAGTTGCAACCAGAATTCAACTCTCAGTCTCCAACTATAATTAAACAAAAAAAAAAAAAGCGATTCAACCATTTGACAATTAATAAATAAAAGTATTGAGTAGTCTTTTTCTAGATGGACTCAACTTTATCCTAGTGGAAGGATCATTTGACACTTATTATTATATGATAATGTTTGAATTGACAATTAATTTAACTGAAATCCACAACTATATTCTCAAGTCTCAACTAATTATGTAGTCGTTGAATCAGAAAGGATAACGCATCAAAAACATTTAGACTGCATGACTACCATCAATATTTATGTTTATAATTGTTTAGTACATTAATAAAAGTTATATATAAAAAATCCTATATATTTTTCAAAATTTATATATTAAACCTAATTATAATATTTGATAATGCCAAAACTTGATTTTTTTTAAATTCTTTCTCAATGAAATAAAAATGTCAATATTTATGTAATAAAAATATAGGAAAACTACCTAATTGTATCCCACCTATTCTTGTGTTACTGTTTTGATACTCACCTATTTTTTCTGGCAAAATGGTACCTAACATTACGTTTTTATTCTGTTTTGGTACCTTAGCCATCTACAATTAACAGAGATGATGACGTGGCATGGTATAATCACAATTTTAGTCCAAAACACTTCAATATTTTATCATTTTAGTCCAAAATCAATCCAATTTAAACATAAACTCTTTGAGATAAAATTGCATATTACCCATTTTAGTTTTCTTTCCAAAAGAGTTGTTCAACTTTTTGAGGATTTGAGGTTGGGATTAAGTTTAAAGGTTGAGGTTTATGGTTTAAGGGTTATAATTATCATCTATCGCCGTAGCCCTATCAGCTAGTTGTTGTAGCCTTATTGTCGCTTGAATCCGCAGTTGTGCAATGCAAACAATGAAGGTAAGATTTGCAAAAAAGGGAGCAAAAGCGGTCGGACATTAGGAAGAGGGAAGGTTAGATAGCAAGGGTGAAAATGAAGAGAGGTGTTGACAATGGTAAAGTGCAAACGGCCACCAGTGATCGGTGGCGAGTTAGGGTTGATGGAAAAGGAGGGCTAGAGTTTATGGGGAAGAAGAAAGGGAAAAAAAGAAATTTACAGTTTTAATCCAAAATTTTAGATAATGATTAAATTGATAGAGTTAAGACCAAGTTGATAGAAATATATAAGTTTTTGAGACTAAAATTGATAGTATCAATTTAGTATCCCAATTAAAAATGAGTCACATCATCATCTCCGTTAAATTTTAACGGTCGAGTACCAAAACAGAATAAAAACATAACGTTAAGTATCATTTTGTCAAAATTAGTTAGGTACCAAAACAAGAACACGTGTATAGGTGAGGTACTATTTAAGTAGTTTTCCCTAAAAAATTATGAAGAAAATTAATAATTTTATGAAAAACATTTAAAATTTTCTTTCTCGAAATAAAAAATTTAATATTTCATCAACCACTAATTATAAAAGTGTATTTTGTCTTTATATTTGTATATATAATATATGTTAAAAAAAACCTACCCATTATCATAAAAAATTAGGGTAAACTGCATAAATATCCCCAAACTATGACCCAATTCTTTATTGAGTCATTTGACTATAAGAAGTTACAAATAGGTCCCCCGACTAATCGCGACTAACAAATCAATCCAATTCCGTTAAAAATAAATGGTTGATTACATGTCAGTTAATAAAATCTTTATAATAACGGATTTAACCCTCAACCTTTACATTTTATTTTAATTTGATCCTAAATTTGGTCCTAAATTTAAAATTTTAGCTTAAATTGTTATAATCCCTCACACTTTTTAAGGGACTAAAATGTTATAATATTTAAATGTTGAGATCTTAAATTTTAAATTTAGGATCAAATTAAAATAAAATATAAAGGTTGATGGTTAAATTTGTTATTATACATATTTTATTAACTAACACGTCTTCAGCCGTTTATTTTTTTAACAGAATTAGACCGATTTGTTAGTCGCCATTTGTCGGGGACCTATTTGTAACTTCTCATAGTCAGGGGACTCGATAAAGAATTGAATATAGTCGGAGACCATTTATGTAGTTTACCCAAAAAACTATCCACTATTTTAAAAAATACTATTAAATATTATTTCTTCTTCAATTCAAAAATGTATTTTTTTTTGTTTGTTTTGAAATTACAACTTTTAAGTGTATCAACTAATTCTAACTTAAACCAAATCTAATGCACTCCACGGAAATTACACAATCAATTAACATTTTACTTCAACTTTGATTTTGGTTTTTAATGGATAGCTCACAGCTTGATTCCCTTCTCTCTGTTTCACTTCAAAAGGTTAGGGTTTCAATTTTCAAGTTTGTTTCAATATGGGAACCACTGCATTTTAAGATCCATATCTATTTATAAGTGTCTAAACTAAAATATGGCGACCCATATCAGTATTTTGAAATATATGTATAAGAGGAAGATGTTAATGAGAAAGATTAAATACTTTTTTTTAGAAATGTTTTCAGGAAAACAAATAAATTTTATTTTATTATTATTGTAAATTTATTTTTAACAAAATTGAAGTGCACAGAGTAGTTTCAAAATGGAAGCAGATGTCTTGTATGAAGGCAAACGAAAATCTGAGAGAAATAGTAGGTACTTACTGTAGGTGTAGTATAAGGTAGCAGTGTGGTGCATAACACTTGAGAAGGCAACAACTCAACCGGATCCATTCATCTAATCTTCTATGGTATTTTGAACAAAATCTTCAGTCTTTGAACCAACCTCCAATCCTCCAGGCTCAGATCATCCTAACAATAAATAAACATTCTGTCATTAGACAATCTAAGCTAAGCAACCGCTATGGATAAAAAGAAATAATGATACTGAATTTAACAACCAAAAACTCAGATTGTAAAATCTATCTGAAAATTTTTGCTTAGATTGATTCATCTAACATATTAAAAACATAGTTTGGGGCCAGCTTTTCATGCAATTCAACAGATATCAGATCTACAGCATATAAAATCCATCACTACTTCTGTTACCAGGCTAAACAAAGTTCTCATAGTAACACCAAATCTGTCACTTATCCAAGGCCAGCTTCTCAAGCTATGCCAAGTGGGCATCACATTTTAAATCCTAAAATACATCAAGATTTCCGTTATGCCTTCAAACACACTTTCCTAAGGATAAACAATGTTCTCTGCGAAATGCTAGATCTCTCGGTTATCTGGGGGCAGCTTTTCTAGCTATGCCAATCAGACATCACATTTAAATCCCACGTATCTCAATATTTCGCTCATACCTTTAAACACAGTTTCCTACGTCTAAACAACATTCTCCAGGCAACACCATATCCATCAATTATATGCTAGAAATGTTCTCGCAAATCAAACAACTGAGCTCTTCTTGCCTTTGTAAATGAAGCTTAAATGCAGGTTCAAGAGTATAAAGTTGGTACAGGCAGTGATCTATATGTCATGGTCAGCACTAGAGTCTAGAGGGCTGAGCTTTATACCACTTATTTTGGAAAGTACAAACTATATGAACTGAATTAAGCAGTACCCTTGCAATGTCTTCAAGTATATCAAGCCCCAAGACATTAGGATCCTTGTTGAAAACACAGTTGGATAAAAATTTCAGAACACAAGGGAAGACTGCTTCATCAGCTGTGTCCTTCTTTCTCTCCTCTTTGAGACAATGTATGCTTTGATTTCGTCAAGTAAGTGATCAATGATATCAACAATGAAAATTCTCACACCAAGTCCATCTGCTAGTTCTCGAGCCTCCGGTGTCACCTTAACATCAACAGCCAATATGGCAGTATACTCGTTTTTCTTCTCAAGCATTACGCTAACCTTCATTACATCTTTATTTTGCACAGGGCCTATGCTTATACCACTAACGGGAATATTTACTTCTTGTGTTTTTAGAAATTTCGGCAATGTTTCCAAAGAGCCAAGGGGGGATGCATATATTCATTGGCTTCCTCTTCAATATCTTCCAAATCATCATCCGGCCCTATGACATAGAGACCGGTGCCAGAAATAGCATACTCAAGGCCCTACATAATGATAGACAGGAAACTAACCTGCAATGCAGGAACTCAGTTACCTGAAGTACTTAATCATGCAAATCTCTTGCAAAGTTTCAATCACCTGTGCAGCAATGTTGAATCTTGATTCCCTGTGCAACCTCGATCTCCTTATGCTGCAGATAAGTTCCCTGCAATTATCAAATAAAAGTAATCCTGCTGCACATTTTTACATAGCAATGGTCATCAAATCTTCATAATGTAATATTTCTTTATTACGGAAGGGTGGGAGTGGCTCTGTACAGCAAAAGTTATTCTTCCAATCACACAGAATTTTCTTATTTTTTATACACGCGCAGACACACACATATTAGAATCACTGCTTACATAACTTATGCAAACAACATTTCGTTTCACGCACCTTTGCCTCGAAATGATACTAGCACCTAAAATGCACCTTTGACAAGAAAACTTATCCTTTGTGGTCCAAGGAACTTTTACACCTTTTAAAGTCCTCATCCTCAATTCCAGAAGTAGACTGATAAAGTGCTCAAAAAAATAAAATACAGTTTTCTATTCCAAACATTCAGTTCAACAGTTAGGCCTCAATGAGTGCAAAAATAAAAAAGATCCCGAACTTGCTCCATCATTTATTGGAAGAATTAGAATTTGAATGATAGAAAACTCGTCAAATAATCAGCCTAGAAGAAAGCAGTGACCAATCATGAACGTATTAATGAATTAATGCACTAATAAATTATAGTTTCCCATGAACTTTGTCACCTAGTCCTATTGTAACATCCATGCAAATTCAGAGAAACCAAAAGACATCACTAAAAAGCAATAAATAGAGATTCCTATATAAGATGGAAAATTTTCCAATTAGCTGCCAAAACAATCCACAGTTCCTGCCAGAGAATTGTAAAGGATAAAAGAAAATAAATGTCCAACCAGAAAATCATACCTTCAATTGGATTTCCTTCATTGGGTGGAGTGTCAATACTGCTCTTATGGTGTTGACTGGTGACAATAGGAAATTGGTATTTGAGAATTTAACATCTAACAATCTAATCAAAATAAAATTCTTCAGCTAAATGAGAAGCTTAAGTCCTTGCCTGCAAGTTACAAACCACAATTTGATCTTCTTCCACTAACCAACACAACATCAATTGTTGTCTCATAACATAATGATGAAATGTTGAATTATTCTGAGATATAAAACAGCTTTTCGACCATTGTTTTATGGGCCCATTGTACCCGTAATAGTAACAAATCAGGGATACCTTTGCCACCACTGCAAAACGTTTGGCCAGTGCCTAGGCGGAGTAGCCGCCAGCTTAGGTTCTATAGGTAGGCTGATTCCGGAGTTTCCGGATAAAACTAAGCCAATAGAAGGAAAGAAATGGAGGGCAAAGATGAGCTAGCGGAAAGATTGTACGCTGGCTAATGGCATTAAGCAGCGGCTTTAGACGGAGCACCGCGACGACATGGTGCCGGATTTGGGCAGAGACACTGACGCTTAAGTGAATAAAAAAACATTATACTTATTATTAATTAGGGTAAACTACATAAATGGTCCCCCGACTATGCTCCAATTATCTTTTGCGTCCCTCGACTATCAAAAGTTACAAATTGATTCCCGACTTAAAAAAGTAACAAATTGGTCCAACGTCGTTAAAAATTAACGGTCGATGATGCGACAGTTAATATAAATTGATATAATTACATAATTAGCCCTCAAATTCTACACTTATTTTAATTTGACCCTAATTCTAGAAAAAAATTAACCCACAAATTTTAATATTCTATCAATTTAGTCCATCTTCCTTATTATTTCTCCTCTCATTTAAATCTTCAATTCATTTTCATCCAAGTTGATAATCTGGAAAAGGAGCTGGAGAAACACGAGGCACATGTTATTTCTTTGGAGACACAAGTTGATCAGCTGCGAGTCATTGTAGAGGAAAAAGAACAACTTATCCTGCAATATAAAAAAAGGAAAAGAAGTTGGAAGTTCAATTTTCCGAGGTTCATGAAACAGTGATAGAATATGTAAATTTCAAACTTCTATGCAGGCTTCAAAATAAATTTAAGTTTATGTATGTTTCTGCAGAATCAGGCAATTCCAGCAACCGCTGAAAGTAAACTTGTAGAAGCAAGAACTCAGTATGATGTGATGCTAAAAAGTAAGCAGCTAGAGTTATCGAGATATTTGAAAGAGGTATCTCAGAGAAATGACCAGATATTGTTTTTCCCTTCAATGTGATGTGAATCCTTAAAGATGAACATCAGATTAATAATTTTAAGGAGTTTGCGCAGGCTATTAGTGATATAAGGAGAAAGTATGACATGGAGAAGCAAGAGATTATTAAACTAGAAAAAGAGAAATCTAGCCCATGATTGTCATGTATTGCAATACACAGAAAATATTGTTCTCACTTACTTAATCTTTCAGGCTGACAAAGTTGTTGGAGAAATATAACGAAAATGTGACCAGATGGTTGCAGAGTACAAAGAAGAATTAAGGCTGTAGTTGTTGAGCATTCAAGAGGAAAATGATATTATAGTATGGCACTGGAAACTAATGGAAACATAAGATCAAGTAGTTTGTTATCTATGATAGTTCAGGCTATGAATTCTAATGTTTTTCTTGTCTTGTAGACCACTTGTCTTCAACAAGAGCATGATAAAAAGGAATAAAATCTCAAAGCTGACCATCAAGAGGAGCTAAAACGTGCCCAGCTTCAGGCAAAAGTTGAATTGAGAAAGGTATTTAAATTTTCAAGCCTTAAGGTTGAATTATTCATATTAGTATAAGATGTATCTAATTTGATAATAGTTTAATAATTGATCTAGAAAACAACTTCACTTAGGAATGAGCAGAAAGTTCAGATGAAAGCATTGAAGTGTTAATTTGAAGATGAGTGCAAAAAGCTTCAGGAGAAGTTAAATCTCCAAAAGTTCAAGTACGTATTTCCTTCCCCTATTATTTAAATGCCACAATTTGTGCTCTGATCTTTATTAATATGTTGCAGGAAGACAGGCAGAGAGCTCTTTTATAACTACAATGGAAGGTGGTGAGTGATAAACCACAAGAGGAACAAGAAGTGAATTCGAGAAGATGGACTAAATTGATAGAATATTAAAATTTGTGGGTTAATTTTTTAGAATTAGGGTCAGAGTAAAATAAGTGTAGAACTTGAGGGCTAATTATATAATTATATCTACTTATATTAACTGCCATGTCATCGGCTGTTAAATTTTTAATGGCGTTGGACCAATTTGTTACATTTTTTAAGTCAGGGGACCAATTTGTAACTTCTGATAGTCAGGGGACGTAAAAAATAATTGGAGCATAGTTAGGGGACTATTTATGTAGTTTACCCTATTAATTATTAAGGTAAAGCTCAATAGCTCACACACGGTCACTAAATTTTCTTAAAATATATTTTAAACTCACAACTTACGGGAGAAAAGAGGAGGTTAATGAGAGCTTTTTTTTTATCAAAGAAAAGGATTTTAATTTATAAAAGGTTAAGGTACAATTGCAAATGAGGAGGCCTCGTTTGGGCCCTAGAAAGTTTGACAAAGCAAATTTCTTGAATATTTGGCAAGACAATCTGTAGCATGATTACACGAACAAGAAACAAAGGAAAAAGAACAAAAGACAAAGGATTTTGCTTGGGCTCTTATATCTTCTTCCACAGCTGAAGAAACCCAATCAGGAAGGGAGCCTGGACATAGCCTTCGAATGACGGCTTGGCAGTCGACCTCAATAATAATATGCGAGAAGGCATTCATAGAGGCAAGAGAAAATACCAAGTATGATGGCCATAGCTTCAGCCACCGCTGTGAATGGGGCTAGAACTGGCTCGGAAACTCCTTGGATAAGGGATCCCGAGCTATCGCGTGCCACCGCTGCCACAGAAGCCTTTCCAGTATAGCAGTCGAAAGAAGCGTCAGAATTAATCTTAAACCAGTGGGGGTAGGAGGGGACTAGCTAGTCGGTACCCTTGGTAAATGGGTCTTCTCCGGGGTGGTAGCTACAAAAGCTTGTGAAAATTCTTTTGAGTTCCTGTCAGCCCGTAACCACACATCCCAGGAAAGGTCTCTTCTTCCTTCGAAAATCAGAGCGTTCCTCGATTTTCAAATTGTCCAGAGGAGAAAAGCGATAAGTGCACAGCCGTCAGCAGAGATTCCAAGTTTTCGACAATCCTTGATCTTACACCACCATTTAGGAAAACCGGGAAAGCCATAAGTGGAAGGCACATAATTGAAACTTGTCGCCTTCCAGATCGCTTGTGCGAACGGGCATAAGAAGATGATGTGCTCAACGGACTCCTTATGTTCACCGCATCTGGGGCACTGATCGGGGCCTTGGAATTTACCGTGAAACCGAGCCGCAAGAGTACTTTTAGTAGGAACAATATCATGGCAGAGTTTCCAAAGGAAAGAGTGGATCTTGGACAGTACTTTCAAATTCCCTATGGATTTTCATAAAGCTTTGTTGGATCCCAGATTACAGCTAGAAGAAGGCTCCCTCGAGCTTCTAGGGTTGTCCTCAATGAACTTGTACCCCGACTTAGCCGAGTAGTCTCCATTCTTTGTTCCCGCCTAAATAAGGGGCATCTTTAACTTCTGAGCCACCAATAGGAATAGAGAGGATCGCTCTTGCCTCCTCCAGTGAGAAGGTGCTCTCAATTTTAGAACTGTCCCACGATCTTTGATCCGGCTTTATGAGACTACAGACAGAGAGATGGGGGTGACTTGGCAGAGGCTGGGTGGAGATTCTGAAGTTATGAAGCTTTGGGACCCAGTTGTCAAACCACGTCGATATACGTCTCCCATCTCCTACACGCCACAAGGAGCCCTCTCTAATGACTTTGATCCCATCCCAAATACTTTCCCAAGCCCATGAGGGATTTTTACTCTTTGAAGCCTCGAAAATGTTTCCATTCGGGTAATAAATTCCATGGAGAATCCGAGCCAGGAGAGAGTCCGGCTGCTTCACCAGTTTCCAAGTAATCTTTGCAATGAGTGCTCTATTGAAGATTGTTGAGTGTGTAAAAGTTCTATTATTTACACCCTTTTTAACCCATATTTCTGCTCTATTCAAGCATCATTTCATTGCATTTAGGTTAGTTTTCAGCAAAACATCACAAATATATAAAAGGCACAGATTCTACTAAAAATGGTTGTTTTTGGCAGGTTGCCGCCGTCGTAGACGGTGAAGGCAGGCACGGGGCAAAAAAGCAGAAGAGCTGAACTGGACAAGCAGACAAAGAGGACAATGCTGCCATGGAGCTGCCGTGACAACAGAGGACGACAGCAAGTTGCTGCCATAGTAGACGGAGAAGGCAGGCGCAGGGCAGAGAAGCAGAAGAGCTGAACTGGACAAGCAGACGATGAGGACGAAGCTGCCATGGACCTGTCGTGACAGCAAGGTGACAGCAACCTTATGAAGAGGAAAAGTAAAGTGGACCTCGATAGATAGAGAAAAATATGCTCGTCTGTCTTGTGAAAGCCAAATATTTTTCCAAGCCCCGGATCAAAAGATATGTCAAGCCAAAGTTCAAGGAGAGAAAATCCCAAGAAACAAGGAGGACGGCTGAAAAGTAGGATCCTTGAAGATTAAATCTTTATTAGAATCATACTTTTAATTAAAGTTGTAATCCTTGTTACCTTAGATAACTTGAGCCCAAAGCTTATATAAGGGCATGTATTTTAACCTAGGAGAAAAAACCACACATCATAACCCATAACCGATAACCAAACCCCTCCGTCGTTTACCCGTCGTTTACCCGTCACCGACATGTTCTAAATTCCCCCTAGGGCCACGGGTTGATTTGTAAAGTAGTTGCAAGGGTTGCTTTGCTTTAGGATTTTCCAAGTTCAATAAAATAAACTTCAAGTTCTCTTATTTTGGTTATTAACATCTTGCAAGAGCATCGGGAGAGCATTGTGAGGTTATCTATTTACTTAGCATCGGGAGAGTTAAGTATACGAAAGAAATGAGAGCGAGTTCTCTAGTTTATAGTTGAACTATCTTGTGCCTAGGGATAGGGCAAGGTTAAGTGGCTAAAGAAGAATTCATACACATCAGTGTTCATCCTTCGATTCACGCCGGGAGGTAGACGTGATCATCGACAGACTTGGACCTAAGGATAGGCCAAGGCAGATCTGGGATTCTTGCCAAACTTGAAGTACAGAGTTGGTGTGTTTGCTGCCGCGACAGCCAACGGACAGCTGCCGCGACAGGTGCTGCCGCGACAGGCGCTACGACAGAACTGGATTTCCTAAGCATTGCAATACCTGCACTACTGCGCAATTCAATACCAGCCCATTCTCTCTATCTTGATATCTTTATTCTTTTATTTACGTTTACTTCATTATTTTCGTGACAGTTATCTTAATCTATTATTTTCCCCTTGTGCAGATAGAAAAGGAAAGGGTTAGCCCAGTCCCTGTGGAGACGATATCCGATACTCTAGTATCACTTTATTACTTGCGACATGTACACTTGCACTCAATTGCGATAGACTCTTTTACACGCAACAAAGATCCTCAAGTTCCAAAAACACAGGCCTCCATGATCCTTTGAACGAAAAAGATCTTTCCTGTTGATCCAGTGGATGCTATTTTCCTTTTTCCGTCCGTTATTCCACCAAAACTTCACAACCAGCGAACTAAGCTCATTACAAAAAGTAACCGGTAACAGGAAGCATTGCATAATATAGGTAGGGATTGTCTGGGCGAACGCCTTGATAAGGACTTCCTTTCCGACCTGATTTAAGAGTTTGGCTTTCCATCCCCTTAGTCTACTCTGGACCCGGTCTTTGATGAATGCTAAAGCCTTTTTCTTACTTCTCCCCCAAAATGAAGGTAGGCCAAGGTATCGATCGTCTTCTTCCATTGAATCATTAATAAATAAACATTGAATGGTTAATGAGAGCTTTAACTACTTACTTTAAAGATTGTTATAATAAATATTAAACTTTAAATTTTTATTACAAATAGACATTGAATCATTAATAACTTAATTAAAGTATTATATTAATTATTAAAAAATTATTATTGAACTTTTTAAATCTTATATAACGGTCATTTTAACTATTTACTTGTTACAAAATCATAAATTCACTTAATTATTGTGAAATAATTTTTAAAACCTTTTAATTGCTATAAAGTGGTTGATTATTAAGATTATATCTTTTTGCCGTTGATCTCAAGAGACTTTGTTTTCGAAACATTTTAAAATGAAGAAATGAAAGCGTTTTTTTGTTTCATTCATTCGAAACGCTTCTGAAAACAAAACCTGTTAAAATTAGCTATAAAAAAGTTCAGTAAAATTTGTAACAATCAACTATTTTATTCATAACTTATAAAATTTATGAATTTTTGTATTGTGACACGGGGCTAGAGTCTGACAAGCTTAACCGTGAGGCCTTAGTCGAACTCTTCCAATGCACTAAGAACGTTGAATCGTTCTAAGCGAAAACAAATTATGGATAATGGCCTCACTAAACAAAAAAAAAGAAAACTCAAGAACGCTTAAGAACAACATAGAGGATTTAGATTAAATGTCTTGATTACTCAGAAGATAGATGATACAAAATAAAGTGGGGAAGAACTTTGTTTATAGTTGAGGCCCCATATATCCGACAATCCCTAATGATTTACATCGGCGGCTATGACCGAAGTACACAAACCACAATGGTACAAAATCAGAATATTTCTTAGAATAAATTTGTTATCTAAGGAAACAATCTTATGTTTACATTGAAAGTTTACGTACGTCAAAGTGGTTGTGTCTTCTAGAATCCTCCACGGATCGGGCTAAGTCTGGTGGTCTCTTTAAGCCCAAAATCTCCTTCAGAACCTCTTGAACAACCATGTGTGTATGTGACTCGGACTGGCGGTCCATGACATTCTCCCCCACCAAACTTAGTGACACCCTCGCAGCGCCTTCGGAATGAAGCTGAACTGGATGATCTTGGATTCGCTTCCGCACCTTGGCTTTCTCCTAAGTCAAAATCGGGCTTGATTGTCCCCCCATAAGAACCATTCTCCCCATAAAGACCAATCGACTCTGTCACGATTATCCCCCATAAGGACTGCTCGCTTTGGAACCATTCGCCGTGTAACATCATTCGTCACCCCTCCACGTAAATCTTGATCGTAGGAACTCCTTCCTACCAGTTGCGGCTTGCCTCTACTTGGATCACCTCGATCCTTGTGAAAACACTTGGACGCCATCACATTGAACACTAAATGAACTATCAGAACTCTAAAAGGTTGTTTGTGTCCTCATCAAGTTTTGGAAACTCCACCATCTGAAGGGTTACGTTTTCCGCTTCCTACACCCATCAAACTAGGAAAACTAAATTGTAAAACACTATAAAAGTGCTCGAGATATACCTCTTTTGGACTACTTCGGTTGGCATTCACTCTAACTCGCATCAACCCTTCCTCACCCGCGAAGCTTGATGCACCATCGCCAACTGGCAACTCGTCGCACATCGGAACTTCTTCAATGTTGAAGTCTGACACCTTGTCTCGCATTGACACTTCTTTGTCCATGAAGCTCAATGTCCCATCCACCTTGCTAATTGGTGGACACTCAATGAATCCCATGTCTTTGAAAGGCTTCGGCTCCACTAGTCCTTCCAATGCCGTCTCCATAGTGGCAGAAACAAAGTCTTATATCTTGGCTAGCTGAAAAACATTCAGCACCCTAGTATCTACCCTCGTATCTCGATAGATTGAAACAATGCATTATTTACGGGGGTCCAAAATGCAAACACAGTCAGTAAAATAATAAGGAACGCATTAATCTAGTTAAGGAAACTTAAATTGATGACAAAGTCATAGTCATCCAAGTGAATTACCACGAATGTTTACTTGCGTTGTTATTCTCCAATGTGCAACTCCACGCCTTGTACCATTCCCACGGTTTGAACACCTTTGGAACTGACGGTCTTGATCACCTCGGTTGACTCTTCAACCTTAAGACCAAGCTTATCGGTAGCTTTCTTGGACATGAATAAGTGAGAAACACTCGTGTCTACAAGAGAGATTCTTTTCTGACCCACAACGTTGATGTCCACGAACATCAACCCTCTCTACTTCTAGCCTTTCCACACCTTGGCATATCTTAGCAACATCAAATTAAACTTCAAAGCCTCTCTGTTCTCAGGCTTGTCCACCTCATTGGACGACTTGACTCGATCCGGGCACTCTTTCACCAAATGAGGCCCCTTGCATCGATAACACTTCAATTGCTTCACTTCTACCCTTGGCTTGACTACTTTCTAGCTTGCAATCGCACCAAGTCTACATTCCTATGTTGGGACCGTCGGCGCACCCCATGGCACAACGAAAACAAACTCGACGGTCTCGCCAGCGATCCATGTAAGATAAAACCGAAATCAGGAGAAATGGATATGATCACTTACATTTTGTTCCTTGATAAACGGCAAGACTACAGTTGCGGTAGAGCAATCACGAACGGTTCGAATTGCAAGCCTCCATGACAAAACGTCTTGGCCTCTACTCAGTTCACCCGGTTGAAAAGCAGTTAAGAGCAATTTTCTTTTCTCAAAAATTGTTCTTGAGAAAATTCATTTAGAAAGGGATCAAATGGCTGCTAGACCAAAATTATCCTTTTATGTCGTGTTGCCCTAATCCTTAAGAATTTAATTACGTGAGTTTAAAAGAGAGTATAATTACTCTAATTATATTTTTTTAATTAAATTCAAAATTCCATGTATAATTAAAATTACAACTGGATATATATCTATACATATCGAATATATATTAATGTTAATTATACATTTTATACATGCACAATTAAATTTGTGCATGTGTAACTCATTTATAAATTGCTCTTTTCAACCCTGGGGTGTGACCCTGTATGTTCCTATAACATTAGTAGTAATCATTAAAACCGTTCTAATATTACAAACAATGAGTGACTTTTAGCCATATATCATTGTCACCTAAGTTACAAGAAGTGATGATTCAACACACCATCTTCGTGATTAACCTTTTCTATTGTATTAAATACATTTGTCCTTTATATCTAGAATAGGCACAAGTCTTGAAATAGTCACACTTGTATACTCCATCTATTATATCTTGACATCTAAAATAGACTATATTAAATAAATAATTTGTGATATCTCATATCAACTTATTCGAGCATGGCCATGCATTTCTAGTCTCACTCAATCAAGTGGCTTGTGATCCGTTTCCTATTATGTAGGAAGGACAAATCCTATCTCAATCATTCACACCTCACTACATAGATCGTGATATGTTCAATATCAGTTTTTATAGTACATCCAGTTACGGAGCATGCTTAACTGTACCAAAACATACAACAATATATGTTGAGATAGTAATGATCTCAAGTCTAAGGATCATACAGATAGTTGTCACCATGAGCAATATCACGACCTTTACATAATAATTCAAGACATATGCTCATAGCGGGTTAATCCAATATATTGTTCTCTAACAACATATTCATGCTTTGATTCTGACATCTCTATGCCAATGACTACGTATTGTCATCAATCAACAACATGTTAGCTTTATACGTATTATTACTGTCCATGCCCATAATAATACTCAACTAAGGATCTTTTAATAATAATCATATTATTATATGGACATTATCTTCTTTTAGTTTATTTGATACACAGAAATATAACAAAAGAAATAATGGTAATGCCTTTATTCAATAAATGCGGTAAAGATAGTATGTTAATACAATCATCATATGATTGGTCTTTGGGCATACTCTAACAATCTCCCGCTAGCATTGAGACCAATCACTCATATATCTAATAGCAAGTGACTCAGTGTGACAATCATGCTTTTGCTATGCCAGAGGCTTTGTTAAGGGATCAACAATGTTATCATCTGTGTGTACTCTCCATATCTCGACATCCCCTCGGTTTATGATCTCTAGGATGAGATGAAAGTTTCTCAGAATATGTTTGGATCGTTGATGAGATCTAGGTTCCTTTGCTTGTGCAATGGCTCCATTGTTGTCACAAAGGAGTTCTATAGCATCTGATATGCTGGGAACAACTCCTAGTTCAGATATGAACTTCTTGATCCAAACAGCCTCTTTTGCTGCTTCACTGGCTGCAATGTATTCAACCTCTATTGTAGAATGAGCTACTGTGTCTTGCTTTGAACTATTCTAGCTCACAACACCTCTATTAAGACAAAACACAAAACCTGATTGCGATCACGAGTCATCCTTTTCAGTTTGGAAGCTGGCATTAGTGTAAACTTTTACACTAAGCTCCTCTTTGCCTCCATAGACAAGAGATGTATCCTTAGTTCTTCTTAAGTGCTTAAATATATTTTTAACTGCAACCCAGTGACCCTTACCAGGAAAGAAACAATCGCTCCCACTAGCCTTTTTGTAAACACAAGGCTCATCTTCGTTTCTGATAAATCCAAACTCTTTGATTGCATCGTTGAAATGAAGATTCCAGCTTCGAGAGGCCTGCTTTATTCCATAAATGGACCTTTGTAGCTTACAAACCTTTCCAACATTTCCAGGAGTGACAAAACCTTCTAGTTGTGTCATATACACGTCCTCTTCAAGTTTTCCATTAAGGAAAGCGGTTTTGACGTCCATTTGCCAGATTTCGTAATCTTGGAATGCAGCTATTGCAAGCAAGATCCAGATGGATTTAAACATAGCTACATGGGAGAAAGTTTCATCATAGTCTATACCATGAACTTGTCGAAAACCTTTAGCGACCAATCTCCCCTTGTATGTCAGTACATTATCGTCCATGTCAGTTTTCTTCTTAAAATCCCATTTACACCCTATAGGTTTGACCCCTTCAAGTGGTTCAACCAAAGTCTATACTCGGTTTTTAGACATGGAATCCATCTTAGATCTCATGGCTTCAAGCCATTTCTTAGAGTCTAGGCTCGACACTGCCTCTTGATAAGTTCTAGGCTCATCTTGATCCATAAGGAGAACGTCTCCATGCGTGGTAATCAAAAATCCATATCTCTCAAGTACATGTCGTTCTCTTGTGGATTTTTGCAGTGGTTGTGTTTCTAAATCTATTGATTGTTCCTCAAGAACTTGTGGAATGTGCTCAACCTCCGGTTCATTAATCTGTTGCTCTTGAACTTCTCCAAGTTCAATGTTTCTACCCTTCCCTTTCTTTGAGAGAAATTCTCTTTCGAGAAAGACTCCTATTCAAGCAACGAACAATTTATTCTCATTAGGGTTGAAGAAATAATACCCTTTAGTTTCTTTAGGATATCCAACAAATATGAATTTATGAGATTTAGGTTCAAGCTTTGTAGACATCTGATGTTTGACATAAGCTTCACAACCCCAAATATTCATAAAAGACATACTAGAACGTTTCTCAGTCCATATCTCATATGATGTCTTTTAACCGATTTAGATGGGAAATGATTTAGTGTGAAAGAGGTTGTTTCAAGTGCATGTCCCCAAAAAGAAGTCGGAAGATCACCATGACTCATCAACGATCGAACCATGTCTAACAATGTTCGATTCATTCTCTCAGAAACTCCTTTCCACTGTGGTGTACCAGGTGGCGTAAGTTGTGAGACAATCCCACATTCTTTTAGGAGCTCGTTAAACTCTATGCTCAAGTATTCTCCACCTCAATCTGATCAAATTGCCTTAATACTTTTGCCTAGTTGATTTTGTACTTCATTTTTTATTTCCTTGAACTTTTCAAGAGCTTCAGATTTATGGCGCATAAGGTAAACATACCCATACCGACTGAAGTCATCAGTAAACGTGATGAAGTATTGGAATCCACCTCTGGCTTGCGTATTCATTGGCCCATATACATCACTATGTATTAGTCCCAATAAATCACTTGCTCGTTCACCTTTACTATTAAATGGAGCTTTAGTCATTTTTCCCAACAAGCATGATTCTCATACATCATATTGTTCGAAAACAAATGAATCTAAGAATCCATCTTTATGGAGCTTTGATACACGTTTCTCACTTATATGGCCTAAATGATAGTGCCAAAGATAAGTTTGATTTTAGTCACTTGTTTTTGATCTCTTCGTATTTATGTTATAAATAGTATTATCTTGATTCAAAATATAAAGACCATTAACCAATTGTGCTGAACCATAGAAAACATTATCAAGAAAAAACGAACAACAATTATCCTTTATAATTATCTCAAATCCTATCTTGTCTAAACAAGAAATAAAAATAATGTTTCTAGTCAAACTAGGCACAAAATAACAATCCTCTAAATTTAAGTCAAGTCCACTAGGCAAAGATAAAACATATGTCCCTATAGCTAATGCAGCAACTCTTGCTCCATTTCCCACTCGTAGGTCTACATCTTCTTTAGTCAGATTCCTTCTCTTTTTGCAGTCCTTGTATAAAAGTACAAATATGAGAACCACAACCGGTATCTAATACCCAAGAAGTAAATGTTGATAAATTAATATCAATAACATAAATACCTGCAACACCCGTTCTGTTTGCTTTTGCTTTCTTGACCTATTCAAGGTAAACATGGCAGTTTCTTTTCCAGTGTCATGTCTTGTCATAGTGGAAACATTTTATTTCCTTGCTAACTCTTCCTTTGGGTTTCAATGCATTTTTTCCTTTGGTCTTGGTCTTACCATTACCCTTAGACTTTGCTACTATTTTGTTCTTTTCCTTTCCTTTGTCCTTGTTGACCATTAGAATGGGCTTAGGTCCAACCTTTTTCATGTTACTTTCAGCAGTTCGTAACATGCCAAGTAACTGTGGCAAAGTCTTGTTAATTTCATTCATATTGAAATTAAGGAAAAATTGGTTGAAGCTATCTGGCAACGATTGCAGGATGACATCAGTTGCCAGTTCATCCTTGAGTGGAAATCCCAGCTTCTCCAACGTTTGGATATAACTCATCATCTTGATGACGCGAGCTCATATAGGAGATCCCTCAGTCATTTTGCATTGAAATAGAGCTTCAGAGGTCTCTTACCTCTCTTGATGTGCCTGCCCTTCATATAATTCCTTGAGATTTTGAATCATCTCATATGCAACCATGTCCTCATGTTGCTTCTGAAGCTAAGGGGTCATAATGGCAAGCATAAGACATCCCACATCTAGCATGTCATCCATGTGTTTCTTAAACTTGTCTTTGTCAACTCTAGAAGCATTAGTTGCTAGTTCGACATGAACTGGTTCTTCAATGACATATTCCTTCCTTTCCTGTTTGAGAACAATTCTCAAATTACGGAACCAATCAAGAAAGTTCAAGCCATTCAGTTTATCATTCTCAATGATCGATCGCAATGAAAGTGTGTTGTTTGGCATTAAGTCTACAACAATGAAATATACAAAGTAAGTAAATTTACCGAATTTAAGTTTTATAAATAGTTCTTTATTTATAAAATGCTCCCAGTATTTTATTCAAAATTAAAAACCCTCTATTTTTAATTTCAGAAAAATTCATCGAAAACTTTTCTAATGAGTAAGGATCCATAATACACCATTTTCCTAAATTAGCTTTGGCTTTTCTTTTAGGATAGCAATTATTTAGGTAAGTTACACTTTACTAATTACATCTCATGTAACTTCTTCATTTGGTGAACAACTCTTGTTCAAATCATCTCATGACTTGTCCAAAAACTTAACATCTAGATTTCTAATCCTATTAGAATAACCTAGCTAAGTTATTACCAATATTTCAACCAACAAATATCACTTGCTTATTCTTCGTGTCTAACCAAGATAGCTTTATGTGCCATTGCTTTGGCAAAACCCACATAATATCGATCGAAACCTTAACGAGGGTAAATATTGGACGGTTAAATTAACTTATATTATTTAGAGGGATTTCATAATTATCTCATCATTGTTGATTTTAATATTAGGCCCTTATTGATCTCATTAATGTTCATTTTAACATTAGCATGCTACCATATCATTCATCGCATCACATACATGATAGATATAAGTAGTAAATAAGATGCAATGGTTATAGCCCAAAAATAGAAACTAAGGTGGCCCATCCCAAGCCAATGGGAGAACAGAGAATACTGAAACTAAGATTACTTCTCAAGCATCTCCTCGCCTTTAGGCCAAGCTGTTCTTCTGATCCTTGAATCTTCATAGGATTACAATTTCAGAAACTCGTTTTACATATGAGGGAGTAAGATAGGAAGATAAATACAAAAGAAGTGTAGAGAGGCACAACATGCAGGCCGTATTTAAAAAAATAAATAAAAATAAAAGGGCTATAACCATGCATGTCAAACACTGTGCAAAACAAACATATAATACATATGTCATTACATGTTTATTATTAATAACCGATATAGGCCTACAATCTTTGTTGCCTATGATGGGGTTAATGGGCGAAGCCCTTTACAGGGTCAAGGGGCGGAGCCTCTTGTGGGGTCAAGGGGTAGAACTCAACCCTCTCTACTCCTAGCCTTTCCACACCTTGGAAGAATTCAGCAACATCGAACTAAGCTTCAAAGCCTCGCTGTTCTCGGGCTTGTCTATCTCATTGGACGACTTGTCTCGATCTGGGCACTCTTCACCAAATGAGGCCCCTTACATCGGTAACACTTCAATTGCTTCACTTCTACCCTTGGCTTGACTAATTTGTAGCTTGCAATCGCACCAAGTCTACATTCCTCTGTTGGGACCGTCGGCGCACCCCATTGCACATCGAAAACAAACTCGACGGTCTCGCCAGCGATCCATGTAAGATAAAACCGAAATCAGGAGAAAGGGATACGATCACTTACATTTTGTTCCTTGATAAACGGTAAGACTACAATTGCGGTAGAGCAATCACGAACAGTTCGAATCGCAAGCCTCCACGACAAAATGTCTTGGCCTCTACTCAGTTCACCCGGTTAAAAAGCAGTTGAGAGCAATTTTCTTTTCTCAAAAATTGTTCTTGAGAAAATTCATTTAGCAAGGGATCAAACGACTGCTAGACAAAAATTATCCTTTTATGCCGTGTTGCACTAACCCTTAAGGATTTAATTTCGAGAGTTTAAAAGAGAGTATAATTACTCTAATTATATTCTTTTAATTAAATTCAGAATTCCATGTGTAATTAAAATTATAACTGGATATATATATATATATATATATATATATATATATATATATATATATATATCGAATATATATTAATTTTAATTATTTACATGCACAATTAAAATTGTACATGTGTAACTCAATTATAAATTGCTCTTTTCAACCCTGGGGTGTGACCCTGTAGGTTCCTGTAACATTAGTAGTAATTATTAGAACCGTTCTAATATTAAAAACAATGATTGACATCTAACAATATATCATTGTCACCTAAGTTATAGGAAGTGATGATTCAACACACCATCTTCGTGATTAATCTTTTCTATTGTATTAAATCTTTTTTTTCCTTTATATCTAGAATAGGCACAAGTCTTGGAATAGTCACACTTGTATAGCCCATCTATTATATCTTGGCATCTAGAATAGACTATATTAAACAAATAATTTGTGATATCTCATATCAACTTATTCGAGCATGGCCATGCATTTCTAGTCTCACTCAATCAAGTAACATGTGATATGTTTCCTATTATGCATGAATGACAAATTCTATCTCAATCATTCACACCTCACTACATAGATCGTGATATGTTCAATATCAGTCTTTATAGTGCATCCAGTTACGGAGCATGTTTAAATGTATCGAAACATACAACAATATATGTTGAGATAATAATGATCTCAAGTCTAAGGATCATACAAATAGTTGTCACCATGAGCAATATTGTGACCTTTACATAATAATCCAAGACATATGCTCATAGCGGGTGAATCCAATATATTGTTCTCTAACAACATATTCATGCTTTGATTCTGACATCTCTATATCAACGACAACACATTGTCGTTAATCAACAACTTGTTATCTTTATACCTATTATTATTGTCCATGTCCATAATAATACTCAACTAAGGATCTTTTAATAATAATCATATTATTATATGGACATTATCTTCTTTTAGTTTATTTGATACATAGAAATATAACACAATAAATAATGGTAATGCCTTAATTCAATAAATGCGGTAAAGATAGTATGTTAATACAATCATCATATGATTGGTCTTTGATCATACTCTAATATCCCCTTCTTCTTGCTCGTCGCCCCTATCTATGATGGCATCAATGCAGCTCTTCTTGGGACAATCTTTCACCAAGAGTGGACCATCACAATGGTAGCACTTTACGGGTCCTTAATCATTCTTCTTTCATGGTTTGGCGAACTTGTTGTCATCATCGTTGAAATGATGCTCATCCTTGTCTCCCTCATCACTTCCCTTGCCACGGGGCTTGGAAGACTTGGACTTCCCATTTTCGAACTGAGTTATGGACTCTGTTGTGGTCAATGCTTTAGAAAGTTCTTCGACTCCCTTCCGCTCTAAATCCATTTGGGCCCATCTCTGGAGTCCATTCATAAAAGCAAAGAAGCCCTCAGTTGCGCTCAAGTCCAAGATTTGGAGCTTTAGCTCGATGAACTCCCAAACATACTATGGGATGGAACCTTCATGTTTTAGTTGCTGCAACTTCCTTCGAGCCTCACGTTGAGCGTTCGTCGGGTAGAACTGTTCCTTGAACTCAACTTGAAACTCTTTTCATGTCTCAACGGGAATGTCCTTGCTCTTCTCCTCAGAGCATCTGCATCGCCACCATAAAAGAGCGACGTCAGTCAAATATATAGAAGCAATGTTTACCTTTATCTTATTGTAAAATCAATATTTGATTTTGATATAACAAATAATTCAAGGACTAAATTGCAAAGTAAATGAATTTTTAAGTAATCAAAATACTTGTTTTTGACAAGTAAAATTTATAATTAAAATGTTTTGAAGTCAAAACTTAAATCCCATAAATTTTTCTAAGTGTTTCAAAGCCAAAATATACAAAATTGCCCAGGCGTTTCGAAACACCCTCAAAGTGTTTCGATACGTTTGGCCACTGGAAACGTCTGTTTCAAAACGGCTCGCACCCGTTTCGATATTTCCTTCATCTGGGCTTTTGATTTTTAAGTATTGTTTCGAAATGACTCATTCCCGTTTCGATACATAGGTTAAGTAATTTTAAAATTGGGCATTAAATGAACTAGTCGTTACTTTTTAGAAACTAATTTTTGAAGATTTTGTTAGGTGTTTCGATCCACCCCTAAGCTGTTTTGAAACACCCATTTACAGTTTCAAAACGTTTCGATACAACCTTATTCGTTTCGATACGACCCTCTTTTTACATTTTACAGTTTCAAACAGTTTCGATACGACCTATAGTTATTTCGATACGGGCCTTTTTTACACACAACTAGTCTTTCTTTTTTGGTGTCCATTTCGATACAGGGTCTTCGTGTTCCGATACGGGTAGTTGCAAAACAAAATTTGTGGAGGGAAGAGAGAGCCCCAACGGCTCTATTGATGATCTCAACCACCAAAACGGCTAGAAACCAAAGAGAAGGTATAAAAACAAGTCTCCAAAGCTACAACAACAACTATTGAACCTTCAAGCAACATCAAAACATTCAATCCAAACCCTTGTGCATTTAGAGTCAAATTCTTGTACTCAAATCATTTGAAATTTTTCATTGTAAATCTTTTTAGAGTTTGGGGAGTGTTTATGTGTAATTGGGTAAACAATTAGCCTTTGAGAGGTACATACAAAGTTTGTCCATCTTACTTTGTAAAAGAGTGATATTTTTTTTGATAAAAGCTAAGGTGATTACAAGTAGTATCTGTTCTAAATATACTCTCAACCATTTGACAATGAACACTCAATCACCATACTGGTGCTCGAACCCGTGTCCTCTAAGAACAACAACCGTTCCCTTAACCACTGAGACAAGTTGGTTCGTGCTGTAAAAGAGTGATATTGAGTCAACTTTTGAGTAGAAAGATTGATCAATTTGTAAGGTTTTCTCCTAAGCCGAGAAAAGAGGACGAATTCAAGTTAGTAAATTGTTGAAATCTTTAGTAGGGTGTTGAGGTACTGGATGTATAGCTTGTTCGAAGCTTGAACCACTATAAAATTGCCTTGTCTTCGTTTTTAAATTATCCATTTGCACCTTTTAATTTTTATTCCACCAATTTGTTGGGAAACGCCGGTAAACCCCATGGCGCAGCGGAAAAATTATCCTGCAAATTCCGCTAGTGATCCATGTTCAAGGGACAAATTCGGGGTGATTAGGAATGAAATATTACCTTAATAAATTTGGTATCTTGATATCCTTAGGAAGTTAGGATAAACCAAATCGAATCCGAGTTGTCACAATAGCGCTCCGACCTCTACGCAGTCCACCTGAACAAAACAAACAATATTTTTCTCTTCTCTAACTGTTAGAGAGGTTTTCTAAAAAAGTATATTTTGGCTGCTAGACCTTATGACTTTATATAACATTCAAAAACCTAATTCTAATTAAATTTGAATTCATTAAATATACAATAATTTAACCGAATATAATTAAGAGTAAACTACTCCAGTGACCACCAACTATGGTTCGCGACCTGTTTTGACCACCCAACTAAAATAATTTAAAATTCAACCTCCCAACTATTTAAATAGACCTATTTTAACCATCGGGTGTTAAAATCTAACGGAAAGGTGACATGGCCGTTAAGTAAAATTTGTATAATTACACATTTGGTCCTTGTTAGTTCTTTATTATATCAACTTAGTTCTAATTTTAATTTTCATTTAAATAAATAATAAAATTAATTAACCAATCAGGTGATGACACGTGTCACAATTTGGTGGAAGAAAAATATATGAATAAAGAGTGCTTAGCATGGGGTTTGAACCCTCAACCTCTTAGGGGAAAATCACATGCTTTTACCACTGCACCAACTAACTCTTTTCAAAATAGATTGCACCATTTATTATATATCTTATAATGCAGTAAATGCTAGGAAATAAAAAAAATAAAAAAATTATTGCAAGGGAACTCGAATCTAAATCACTTGGGATGTGTAAAACCATATAAACCACTTAAACTAGTTCAAATAATTAATTTAAATATATTCATATTTAAAATATATTCGAATTTTAAATATATTCGTATTTTAAATATGTTTGTATTTAAATTAATTATTTGAAACGGTTAAGTGGTTTGTATGGTTTTACATAGGGCTGAGCATGGTTAACCACAAAACCGAAAACCAATCCGAACCGAGGTGTTTGGACGATTTGTGGTCCATAAGTTTACGAACCGTGGTTAACTGAATCCAACCGAATTGAACCAAATTTGATATTTTATTTTATTTATAATTATTTTTATAATATAAAAATAAATATTTTTATACTTAAAATACTATAGATGCATTTTTAATTATTATTATTTACTTAAAAAATTAAGTTTTTAATAAATATTTATAAAAAACTTTAAAACTCAAACATTTAATGTTTAAAAGTCATCAAATAAAACTATTTTATCAAAATAAAATACAAAATTTCAAAAACTAACGTTAATATGGAAAAGTAAAAAACCGAGGTTAAACGAACCGAAAACCGATGGTTACTAAAATAGCTTCCCGAATTAAACCGAAACTGAACCGTATACACCTATAGTTTTACACATCCCAAGTGATTTAGATTCTAGTCCCCTTGCAACTATTTTTTATTTCTTTATTCCTTAGTATTTACTACATTATAAGATATATATTAAATGGTGCAATTCATATCACAAAGAGTGGGTTAGTGTAGTGGTAAAGGCATTGGGTTTTCACCTAGGAGGTTGTGGGTTTAAATCCCACGTTGAGCACTTCTTAATCTTATATTTTCCTTCCATCAGATGGTAAATATTAAATTAAGTTAAATAAAAATTAGATTAAAATCATCCAATCGGGTGATGACACATGTCATCGCCTGATTGGTTAATTAATTTTATTATTTATTTAAATTAAAATTAAAATTATGACTAAATTGATATAATAAAGAACTAACAAGTGTAACTATACAAATTTTACTTAACAGCCACGTCACCTCTCTGTCAGATTTTAACGACTAGTGGTCAAAATATGTTTATTTAAATAGTTGGGTGGACGAATTTTAAAATTTTTTTAGTTGGGTGGTCAAAACAGGTTGCGACTCATAGTTGGGTGGTCACTGGAGTAGTTTACCCTATAATTAAATATGTAGAATCTAATTATATTTTAATTCGAATTCATTAAATATACAATATATTTAACCAAATACAATTAAATATGTAGAATTTGATTCTACTTTAATTAGATTTCTTTAAGGATATATATTTTAATAGTTTTTTATAATTACAATAATTATCTAATTATTAAAAATGTAAACGAGATTATCTATAATTACAATAACTATAATAATTTCGTCTTTAATAATTACTATGTGTACAACAAGTTTGTACACATGCTATATAGTCGATATTTGTTCGTTTCAATCATAGGGTGTGACCATTGTAGGTTCATGTAATGTTAGTAGTAATATCTAGAACAATTCTAATATTACAAACAATGAGTAGCATCTAGTAATACATCATTGTTGTCTAGGTTACATGAAGTCGTGGTTCGACTTTACCTTTTTCGTGATTAACATTTTTTATGTATTACATCCTTTTGTCCTTATATCTAGATCAAACACAAGTCATTGATTAGTCACACTTGTACAGCCCACCTAATATTTCTTGATATCTTGAGTAGACTATGATAAACGAATAACTATGATATCTTATATCAATTTATTCGAGCATGGCCATGCATTTTCTAGTCTCACCCAATCAAGTGGCCTATGATATTACTCCTATTATGTAGGAGAGACAAATCCTATCTTGATCAATCATATTTCGCTATATAGAGTGTGACATATCCAATATCAGTCTTTATATTGTAGTCTATTACAACACACGTTTGACTGCATCAAAATATGTCACTCTCGATATTGAAATAATGATGATCTCAAGTTTGAGGATCATACACTTAGTTATCACCATGAGCAATGTTGTGACTGTCACATAATAATCCAAGAAACATGCTTATAGCGGGTCAGTTCGGTATGTCATTCTCTAACACATACTTATGTATTGATTTTGACACCTCTATGTCAATAACAACACTTTGTTATCAATCAACTACATATTAGTCTTAATATATTATTGTAGTCCACGCCTACAATAATTCTCGACTGAGGACATTCAAGAATAACTACATTATTCTAAGGACTTTATTATAATTCAGTTTATTTATAGATGCACAGAATAAGACTGAAATAATAATAATGCCTTTATCAATAAACAAGATAAAATAAGTATGTCCTTTACAATCATCTCATAATTGGTCTTTGGCCATACTCCAACACAATTCACCCTCTCTTGGTGATTAGCCATCATTTAATCAACTCAACACGTATCATATTTGATGCTCATGGCTCGAAAGTACTGCTCCATGCCCCACACGAAGTTCTCAACATCTTGGGTCGATCTGTTCCCCTTGAATTCTTTTGATTTTTGAATGTCCTTCTTTGACTTGGATACAATGGGCACTACTTCATTCTTCATGGCAACCTTGTACAGAAATAGGTTTATCTTCATCTCTTCCATATCTATCTTCACAACCTACAACTCAGCCTCAAGCGTACCACCTCGGTTACCCAACTTCTCGAACAAATCATTTAAAAGTTCCCTCATCTCTTCCTTGAGTTGGTCTCTCTTGTTGTCTTGCTCTTCGAAGCGTGTATCAACCGCATCAAGTCGCTCTCTCGAGTCTTTCACGGATTCCTCAAGCCAGGTTACCTTTCTCTCCAATAACGTGAGGATATCCTTCGAATTCACTATCTTGGGTTTGTCAGCTTGGGGTCTCTGCACCCTTCTTTGCTGCAACATCTTTTTTTGGTGGTGCCATCTCGATTAGCGCCTTCACTCGAACATTCGCTCCGATACCACTTGTCACGGGGCTAGAGTCTAACTAGCTTAACTATGCAGCCTTAGGCGATGTTTCTTAGACAAACGACTAAGTCAGCCCGGATTCTCACTCCGGAAGATCAAACTCTTTCAAGGCACTAAAAATGCTAAATCATTCTAAGTGAAAGCAAACTATGGATTATGGCCTCACTGAGCAAAAGGAGAAAACTCTAGAACCCTCAAAAACAACACATGGGACTTAGAGTAAATGCCTTGATTACTTAGAAGATAGATGATACAAAAGGAGGTGGTGAATGCTTCTATTTGTAGTTGAGTTTCCTTACATTCGACAATACCTAATGATTTACATTGAGGACTACGATCGAAGCCCACGAACCACAATGGTAAAAAATCAGAATATTCCTTAGAATAAATATGCTATCTAAGGAAATAAATCTTATTTTTACATGGAAAGTTTACATGGGTCAAAGTAGTTGTGTCTTCTAGAATCCTCCACAGATCGAGCTAAGTCTGGTGGTCTCTTTAAGCCCAAAATTTCATTTAGAATCTCTTGGGAAACCATGTGTGCATGTGACCCGGACTCGAACTGGTGGTCCATGACACTTGTCTTAAACCATACAATAAGTGCATTCCACAGGACGTGAAAAAAAAATCATTTCAACCTTAAATAACCTAAAAGTTTTCTATTAACATTTATACCCGAAAAAATTTAAACCTTTAAAAACTATAATCCACTACAAACTCTAAACAACTTACATAAAACCACTAACCTAAAATTAGTACTATAAAAATTACATCTTTTATCAATGAAAATTACGTTACACAGCACGCTTTTGTCCTACCTAATACAATTGAGTGTCATTTTAAAAAACAATCTCAACTAAATGTTATATTGTTATGAATATTTATCTATGTGGATGTCTATCATGAATATTTATCTAAAGAGATTAATTTACTTTATCATTAGAAATATTATCTCATTTAATTAGAGTTCAATGTAATATGTACTTCTTACGCCTATAAATAGATGACTTGATGAAGGCATTGTACACAAGTCTATATTTGAGAATAATACAAATCTCTCTCTTTCTCTCATCTCTTTGTTCTTCCATTCTTGTTCTTTGTTCTTATTGTTGTTCTTTGTTATTTTATTTACAACATATATTAGTGAATAATTTTTCTTTTTATATTTTGGTAAATAACTTCAAATTATTTCCCTAAAGCCTTAATATTAAAACCCCTACATATCCATAGAACCCTAAATTTTACAAATCCTAGACCATTAAATAATTGGTTTCCAATATTGGAATACAATTTTTCAAAATGCATTTTGGGTTAGACGTGCCTTCCATTTATAGTGGCACGTCGACGAAAAGGTTACTAATAATAGATTTTATAGGAAATATTTCCTATAGGAAATAGAATAAATTTTCCTGTTACTTAGCAGAGGTAAAAGCTCAATTAATAGATTCTGTAAGAAATATAATAAATTTTGCTAAAGAAAGAATAATTAAACATTGTCTACAAACAAAAGCCTTTAAACATGTAAAAAATAAACTTAGTGATAAAAATTGCACTAAGATCTTACAAAATGCATGGAATTTAGATGTAAACAAGTACGTTCACAAACTAAAAAAATATCATAAAAAGAAAATTAGAAGGTATAAGTTATATAAATAGAAACACTAGAAACAATCTAGGTATCCTTATAATAATAAAAAAAAGAAAAATATTTGTTAGAAGAAAAACTGCTAACAATTTCAAGAATAACAAACTTAAATGTAGATGTTTTATATGTGAAGAAGAAGGTCATCTAGCACTCGAGTGTCATAACAAAGGAAAAAATGCTAAGAAAATGATTAAAACTCTTGCAAAACAAAAATTAGAAATATGTTTTGAAGAGGAAATAAATCCTAAAGAAATATTATATGAATTAATATCATAATCGAACACTGATACTGATAATGGTAGGGAAGACTACATATTTATGTTAAAAACAAAGAATAGTTGTAAAAACCAATTAGAAAAAACCCATAATGAACAACAAGAAATAAAATTAGAAAATATTATAGGAAGAGAAAAAATCTCTCCAATGATATGGTAGAAAAAATTAATGAAAATCATATTTCTAAAGAAGAAATTTATAAAATATCAAAATTTAAAATATGGAGTCAAAGACATATAAAAAAATTAGTGGCAATATCGTTGTTAAAAATACTAAAGGAAAATTAACAAGAATTCTTTTATTCACTAAGGATAAAATTAAAAGAATAAAACAAAAATATCCTCAAATTAGGTATATACATTTAGGAGTAATAATGATAATAATAAAACCATTATTTAGAAGAGGACATAATATATCAATCATAGCAGTACTTTTAGATAAAAGATTTGAAAATCAGTAAAAGCACTTACTGGAGGAATTTAATCAAATCTACATGCAAGGGTTGTAGGATTTAGAGTTAAACCAAATCACTTTATATTCATAAATGATCCTTTAATAGAAGAATGTTTATGTTTAAGAATTTAGACAAAAAATTTTAATATAAAAGATCTAGCTGAAGATCTAGCAATTTGTTGGACATCTTTTAATGAATACACAAATACGGTTATAGTAGATATAAAAGAAGTCAATAAAAAAATTATTGAATTTTTCGAATTTAATAAATTTACTAAAAAATACAACCTACTTTATTATATTTAAAAGAACTATCTATTCCTAAAGACTCAATGATAGATAAATTACCGAAGTTGTAACACCCGAGTTTAGGGGTCGGGTGAAAATAATAATAAAATAATATTTTGAGTCCGATTTTATAATTAGAATAATAAAGAAATATTTTGGTCTTTATAATTTTCAAACAAACTTTTCGTGTGGGACCAAAATGTAATTGGAATCAAATTTCCATGGATTTGGGAAATTCTTTTGGCTATTCTCATTAATGTCAATTTTGTAATAAAGTGGATTTCTTTTAAAACCCATTTTAATTAAAATAGAGCATTGTCTTCTTCCTTCTCTCATTTTGCATTTGAACGACAAAGGGGAGGGTTTTCTCTAAATCACTATTCCATCACCTTGCTTCTCCATTTTAGCTCGGTTTTGAAAGGTAATTACTTTCCCATCTTGCTCTCATCTTCCGCTCTTCAAAAGTACAAATAGTTTTCATTTTCATCAAAGTTTTAGAATTTGAGTTTTTGGAGGATTTGAATAAAAATGGTAACTTTATTGTTTTTAACTTGAGGTTTTGATTTAATAATGTTAGATATGAAGTTTATGAACCAAATGGTCTAACATATGTGATTTTTACATGGTTTTATAAACATTCTTGGATTTGGGTTTTGTAGGGGTTTTGGAAGGGTTTTTAGGGTTGTTTAGGTTGAAATTTGTGGGCTGAGGTTAGCATTATAGTTGGGGGTTGTTTTGGAATCATTTGGAAGTGTTCAAAAGGGTTGAAAACATGAGTTTTGGTTGAGGTTTGTTGGCTGCTCGAGATTGAGGTTTTTGGGGGTTGTCCATGGCTTGAATTCTTGTGTTTGATGTTTGAATAGTATTCGGGGTTAGCTACATTGATGTATGAGCTGATTTGAGGTTGTTTGGTTTGTGTTGAGTTGTTTAGAGACAAGGACGTGTGTTGGTGAAGCATCGGGAGTGAATCCAGAAGCTTGAAGGTGTTGCTTGCTTGATAGTTGAGCTTGAAAGTGAAGGTGAGTGGTTAATGTTTTCAAAATGGATTTAAGTGTTTGGTTCAAGCATATGGACTAGGTTGAGCTTGGTAGACCCACCTAGAGTTAGGATTAGAGTGATAGCCTAATCCTAAGCTTTAATTAGAGACTTTGGTTGTACTCTTTAATTGATGTTATTGCCTCATGATGATATGTGTTTATGGCATTATGTATAATGTGTTATACATGTATGTTGAGGCATGATATTGATGCATTGTGATATGCATGTGGATTGTTCATGATTGTGATCATGGTGAGTACGTGCTAAGCACGGAAGTGATATGAGATGTTGTGGATTATGTTTAATGTTGGCACTAGTATGTTTGGGTACAAATGATCGATCATTAAGATGCTAGTGTGCACACGAGAGTCAAATGCGCGCGTGGTCTTGATGATGGTAGTCATCAAGATGGAGTACGGGTTTGCCCGAAAATTCTTCTTATGCATATGATAGTCGGTGATGAGTGTAATCCCATTGACGGGGCGTGAGGATGAGTTGAATCCCCTCCGCGAGAACGGTGATGAGTGTAATCCCACCGTGAGGTAAAGTTGTTGTTGGATGTGAGTTCCAACGTGTTTATCCGCGTATTCGAGTCATAGCTAGGTGCCAATATGAGTTGATATGTGTATCAATGTGTTATGAAATGTGATCCCTACTTGGGTGATTATATGTGTTTACATATGATGAGGATTGGGCTTGTTGAGCATGGCATATTATTGGATAATTGTTCATGCATCATTGATATTTTGGCTCACGTGGATCGAAGGTAAGGACATGCATTTACCTTGTTGTGCTCGTGCTTGGACCCTGCATTGTCGAGGTTTGTTTTTAAGGAGCTTACCCTCACTAAGATTTATGCTTACGCTCTCTTTTGTTCGACAATGCAGATCAATAGCTCGTGGGTTGCTAGTGCAAGAAGAGGCCTCCAAGTGTGCTTCGTGGTGCTAGCTTAGCTATCAAGTATGAGTATTTTAATTATGATGTAATGGTTAAGCAATGGGACATGTAATTGTGGTGTAATGCTTTGAAGTATGTTGAGTGTTGGTTTTTTTAGGAGCATGTTAGACTCCTTTAAATGCTTGTGTTGCTTTGGCTTCTGGATGCCATGCTTGGCCTATAAAACCATGTTTAGACTGCCTTATATGAATGTTTTATGTATGTTTTCTGAGGCATGAACCTCATATATGCTATGTATGCCTTTCTAGGAATGAATACATGAATTCCTTGGTTGATTGATGTTTGTTCATGTTGGGTGCTTTGTATGTTTAGATTTTGGTTGATAGATGTTGTATGAATGCTTGGATGTGCCTAGGGAAGTCTTAATTTGCATCTAGAATCAAGTCTTGTGTTGTTTTGCTGAGTTTGGAGGTCTTGCAGTGCAGGGCGTATCAATACGCCTGAGGGCCGTATCGATACGGTTTGCCCTCCAGGACTCAGTTTTGGCTTGGTGTATCGATACGCGGGGGCGTATCGGTACGCTCAAAGCTCACTGGAAATCCGAGAAATTGGTGAGGCTTTGGCGTATCGATACATGCTATAAGTGTATCGGTACGGGTTTATCTCGTTGACCACGAGATGTTGACCGAGAAGGGTGTATCGATACGCTCAAGGGTTGTATCAATACTGTCTTCCTGTGTTGACTGAAGGATGTTGACCTAGGTCAAGGCGTATCGATACCCTTTACAGGTATATCGATACAGCCTACTTTAAAAGGAAAAATGAGCTGTTTTAAAAGTGATGTCTTGGATGGTCGTTTTTATACTACTTGTGTTTCCGCTGTCATGTTCCACATAGGACATAATAATACAATTAGACAAGATAAATAAAAGAAATTTTCTAAGGTTGCTAACAGAGGTGGGACCTTAACGGGTTTCACATCGGTTTTCCCCGTGTAGCCTACTCGGACTGGTCAAACGTCCGGACCGGGACGAGGGGGTTACACTTGTTGGTAATAATAGCCTAAGGTTACCGAGACCTTGGGCAGGTAAGTGAGGTAAGCTAAGTTTTTGTATTGATATGCACGGTGTTTGCTTGCCTTGTAAGCATGATTGCTTGTGCAACAAGTATGCTCGTTGTTTTGTTTTAAAGTATGATGTTTAGAGTCCCATTGCTACTATTACATCGGAAAAGGATTTTTAAAGTGAGGGAAACGTACTTGAGCCACTTGGAGCCCTTGCCTTGCTAACCCAATCTTGTATGTTTTGTTGTTGTGGTTGTAGTTATTATCTGTGAGAGCGATGTCGAGGCCGAGAGGTAGGCCGAGGGTGGTTCATCAGGAACCACGTGTTGCGGCTCCTGTTAATGAGCCGATGGCTGGAGTTGAGGCTCATGTAGTAGAGCCTGTTGCTGGAATTGGAGCTCCTCCACCACCTCCACCACCACCACCTCCTCAGCCTGGAGTTGGAGGCGAGGATGGAGTTGAAGGAGAGGGACCTCAGGGCTGCCAGGGTGGCCAAGGTCCGACTGGAATAGACAAGACTTCGCTTGTACAAGCTATAGCGGGAGCATTTTAGGTCGCAGTTACCGGAGCCCAGGCTGCAGCTCAGCCTAGGGGCGATGATGCTAGTTTACCGTTGGAGAGGCTCTGTAGCCTAGGGGCTGAAGAGTTCAGAGGGTCTACACCGGAGAGGTCTGAGTTGTGGTTAGAGAAGATCGTTCGCATCTTAGCTCATATGGATTGTGTGGGTGCTCGTAGATTGGGCTGTGTGATCTCTTTGCTTCAGAGTGATGCCTACACCTGGTGGGTCACCATTACTACCGGAGTTCCAGAGGCTGAGATAGGTTGGAACTTCTTTGAGTCTGCATTCAGAAAGAGATACTTGGATCCGAGGTATCTAGATGAGATGAAGCGAGAGTTTATGGCTCTTGTTCAGGGAGATGCTACTGTGACTTACTATGAGATCCGCTTTGTTCATTTGAGTCAGTATGCTCCAGAGTTAGTTCCTACTGAGAGGGACCGATGTAACCGTTTCAGATATTGGCTTCATGAGGAAGTTAAGAGGTACACCTTAACTTCAGATTATTCAGACTTTGATGTCTTGGTTGCTAGTGCCAAGGACATTGAGCATAGCTTGGGGCTGAACAATCATTCTGGAGGTTCTAGTTCTGGTAAGAGACATAACAACTTTGACTGTGGGGATGCCAAGAGGCATAGAGGCGGTGGACAGCAGTTTGACCATAGACGTGGCGGTGGCCACCATGGTAGAGGCCACCAGGGCCATAGAGGAGAAGGGCGTTTGCCCGAGTGTGCACGTTTTGGGATACAGCATTCTGGTGAGTGTTGGGGTAACTTCAATGCTTGTTGGAACTGTGGTTCGAGGGACCACTTTAGGAGGGAGTGCCTGCATCAGGCGACACGGGCACCGAACATAGCTCAGGCTCCTGCGAGAGCGACTGATTTCCAGAGATGTCGTGGGCGCGGTCGTGGCTACTTCCAGCCTAAGGCTGATGCATCTAGGGTAGATGCTCAGAGGAACCTTGCTCATGTTGTGGCAGTACAGCCAGAGGCAGGTGGACCAGTGAGAGTCTATGCTCAGAGAGAGGTTGGGAACGACATTGATGTGATAGCAGGTAATTTTGAGTTACAGACTATGTCTTTGCTTTCTTTGGTTGATTCGAGTTCTACACATTCCTACATTTTGAGTGAGCATGCACGGAAGTTAGATATACCTGTTGAGTTCTTAGATGTAGGTATGCACGTGACTAGTTCTTTTGGTGAGACAGTTGTAGTTAGACGTATGTATAGGAGATGTCCGCTGAAGATTCAGGGTCATGTGTTTTCTGTGGATATGATGGAACTTCCTTTTTATGGTTTTGATATTATTTTGGGTATGGACTGGTTAGTTGAGCACCGAGCTAGTGTGGATTTTGAGACGAAGAGGATTTCCTTGAAACTTTCTGATGACTACAAGGTAGTAGTAGTAGGTGAGAACATTAAGTTCTTGTCTAATGTTGTGTCAGCTTTAGAGGCTCATAGGTTGATGGATTCCGGATGTGGGGCTTACTTAGCTTATGTGATGAATCCGAATATGAGTGAGGCTAGACCGAAAGATATTAGAACAGTTTGTGACTTTCCGGATGTGTTTCTTGAAGAGTTGCCAGGTTTGCCTCCTGACAGAGATGTTGAGTTTGTGATTGAGACTGTTTCAGGGTCTACTCCAGTTTCGATTGCTCTGTATCGTATGGCTCCGAAAGAGTTGAAAGAATTGAAGAGTTAGTTGCAAGAGTTATTAGACTGTGGTTTCATTAGGCCTAGTAGTTCTCCTTGGGGTGCTCTCGTGTTGTTTGTAAAGAAGAAAGATGGTAGTATGCGTATGTGTATTGACTACAGGCAGTTGAATCAGTTGACTGTGAAGAACAAGTATCCGTTGCCTCGTATAGATGATTTGTTTGATCAGTTGAGAGGTGCTTCAGTGTTCTCGAAGATAGACTTGAGATCAGGGTACTATCAGTTGAAAGTGAAAGAGTGTGATGTTCCGAAGACAACTTTTAGGACTAGATATGGTCACTATGAGTTCCTTGTGATGTCGTTTGGGCTCACGAATGCACCTGCAGCATTCATGGATATGATGAACATAATTTTTAGAGACTATCTAGACCGTTTTGTTGTTGTTTTCATAGATGATATCCTTGTGTACTCGAAGACAGAAGAAGAGCATGATGAGAACTTGAGATTTGTTTTACAAAGGTTGTTGAACAATCAGTTGTATGCGAAGCTTAGAAAATGTGAGTTCTGGATTCGAGAGGTAGTATTTCTTGGCCATGTTGTTTCGGACGAAGGTATCCGTGTTGATCCATCGAAGATTGAGGCTATTGTTGAGTGGAAACAACCTAAGTCTGTGACTGAGATTAGGAGTTTCCTAGGATTAGCCGGTTACTATAGGAGATTTGTTGATGGTTTCTCTAGGGTAGCTGCTCCTTTGACTAAATTGTTGCAAAAATGAGTTAAGTTTTAGTGGTCAGATGCAAGACAGAAGGCCTTTGAGAAATTGAAAGAAGCTTTGACAAATGCTCCTGTGTTAGTGCAACCAGTTTTACGTAAAGAATTTGTGATCTATAGTGATGCTTCCTACATAGGGTTAGGTTGTGTTTTGATGCAAGAAAGAAGAGTTGTTGCTTATGCTTCAAGACAGTTGAAGGTACATGAGAAGAACTATCCTACTCATGATATAGAGTTAGCCACAGTTGTATTTGCATTGAAGATTTGGCGTCATTACTTGTATGGTGAGAAGTGTATAGTTTACACCGATCATAAGAGCTTGAAGTATTTGATGACACAAAGAGAGTTGAACTTGAGACAGAGAAGATGGCTTGAGTTGTTGAAAGACTATGATTTGACCATTGAGTACCATCCGGGTAAGGCAAATGTGGTAGCCGATGCTTTGAGTAGAAAAGTTGTTGTTGAGTTGAGAGCCATGTTTGCTAGATTGAGTGTATCCGATGATGGGAAGTAAAGCCTTCTTTGATTCAGTTGATTAGAGAGAAGCAGTTGCAAGATGTGTCTTTAGTTCCTCATGTTCAGGACATGGCCGAAGGAAGACTAACTGAGTATAGTTTTAGTGGTGAGAATGTGTTGTGCTTTAGAGATAGAGTTGTTGTACCGGAAGATGTTGAATTGAGGCGTCTGATTCTGAGTGAAGCACATTCGAGTCCTTTTTCTATGCATCCGGGTAGTACCAAGATGTACCGTGACTTGAAGAATGATTATTTCTGGGTTGGTTTGAAGAGGGATGTAGCCGAGTGTGTGAGTCGTTGTATGGTTTGTCAGAGAGTGAAGGCATAACATCAAGTTCCTTCAGGTTTGTTACAACCTTTGAAGATTCCGGAATGGAAACGGGAGAGAATCACCATGGATTTTGTGTCAGGGTTACTGTTGTCTCCTTCGAAGAAGAATTTTGTTTGGATGATAGTGGATAGATTCACTAAGTGTGCTCACTTCTTAGCAGTGGACACTACGGATTCTTTAGACAAGTTGGTGAACTTGTACATCCGTGAGATTGTGAGACTTCATGGAGTTCCGAAGTCTATTGTTTTAGACAGAGATTCGAGATTTACTTTGAGGTTCTGGGGTTGTTTGCATAGTGCTCTAGGTAGCCGTTTGCATTTTAGTACTTCTTATCATCTGCAGTCCGATGGACAGTCCGAGTGAGTGATACAAATTTTAGAGGATATGCTCTGTTGTTGTGTGATTGACTTCCAAGGTTCTTGGGAGAAGCACTTACCTTTAGTTGAGTTTGCTTACAACAATAGTTATTAGGCTAGTATTCAGATGGCCCCCTATGAGGCTTTGTATGGTAGACGATGTAGGACTCCGATTTGTTGGGCTGAGACGGGTCAGAGATTGTTACCTATGCCGGATTTTCTTAAGGGGACTACCGAGAAAGTGAAGTTGATTTGCGACCATTTGAAAGCAGCTTCCGATCGTCAGAAGTCTTATGCAGATTTGAAGAGAAAAGAGATTGAGTTCTTCGTGGGTGAGAAAGTGTTTCTGAAAGTATCTCCGTGGAAGAAGGTAATGAGATTTGGCTGGAAAGGCAAGCTGAGTCCGAGGTTTATTGGTCTGTACGAGATAGTTGAGCGGATTGGGCCTGTAGCTTACCGTTTGAGATTGCCTTCTGAGTTAGAGAAGATACATGACGTGTTTCATGTGTCAATGCTTAGGAGATATAGATCAGATCCTTCTCATGTTATGACTGTTGAGGAGATAGAGTTGAATCCGGATTTATCTTATAATGAAGAACTTGTTGAGGTACTTGCTTCTGATAGCAAGGTGTTGCGTGGCAAGACGATAGAGTTGGTCAAGGTGTTGTAGAGACATAGAGGTGTGGAAGAGGCCACGTGTGAGAGGAAAATTGATATGCTTGAGCAGTTTCCGTACTTGTTTCCATCAGGTAATTTCGGGGACGAAATTCCTTAAGTGGGGGAGAGTTGTAACACCCGAGTTTAGGGGTCGGGTGAAAATAATAATAAAATAATATTTTGAGTCCGATTTTATAATTAAAATAATAAAGAAATATTTTGGTCTTTATAATTTTCAAACAAACTTTTTCGCGTGGGACCAAAATGTAATTGGAGTCAAATTTCCATGGATTTGGGAAATTCTTTTGGCTATCCTCATTAATGGCAATTTTGTAATAAAATGGATTTCTTTTAAAACCCATTTTAATTTTTTTTGAAAGGTAATTTGTATGATTAATTAATATCGACCATACACAAAGCACAGATATGAGCCTTATTAAAAAAATCTCCCTAAACCTAGTTGGAGGAAAAAGAGTGCATCATATCTGGCTAAAGACGTACAACGAAACAATAACAATCCAACGAAAAGACACCATCCTGCCCAGTAGCACAACAACCTGGGCTAAAATGTCCATAGCCCCTAATCACAAAGCCTAGCCAATACAAATTTAGTGCACACCCAACTAAACCAAGACCCTAACCAATCCACAGAGAGCCGCAGGGCGGTAGTGAAATCTCCCAGTCGGGATACCAATCCCCTTGAGCCGGAAGGGCCACTACAAGAATCATCGAAAAGCTGCAAACCTGCAAACAACTACTGGACAAACGGGTGATCATAAACATATCAATAAAAATAACCCACAAGCAATGCCTCAGGCCCTACAACGGTCAAGAAACCAGCTAAAATATTAACCTATTCCTTTTTTGGCTAGCTTATCTGCCTTAATATTGCACGATCTTGGAATCCAGCGAAAGCACATCCCTCTTGTCCGTGCTAAAGCCGCAAGATTCAAAACCCTATCTCGGATAGAAAAAGGGGGGCCCGTTTTTTCGAGGCACCAATCGACGGCTAGTTGGCAATCAGATTCGACTATGAGTCTATGGTTGTTTGCCCAGGGAGAAGTAAGGAATATACTAATACCCCTATTCATCGCTTCAAATTCTAAGACCGCTGGAGGCGCACAATTAGTAGTATCCGAGAACTCGAGTAATATCTCACCTTTATTATTCCTAAACAGGCCACCGATTCCACCTGCCACCCTAGATAGGACAGCGGCGTCCGAGTTTATTTCAGAAACCCGGAAGGGGGGGCTCCAACAGACAGGGGGCAGGAGGAAGGTTTCGAGCAAAGGACGATGCCACCAAAGAGAAATCCGTCATAAGGTCGACAAGAGAAAATGTACATACTGGATACTTTGCCTTGAACCACGAGGCGAGCCGAAATTTGACCAAGAAATCCAACTGAAGCCAATCCACCTCATTTTTCCTGAATACTATATCATTTCGGAATAACCAAACGGACCACACCACGACAAAGGGTACCAGCTTTAACCAAGCGAGGTTGCCATCCCTCCAGATGCCTTCCCACGCTTCAAAGAATCTGGGAGTATCGCAAGGAAACATAGCCGAAATTCCGGCCATTTTATAGAACCTCATCCAGATGCGCCATACCCTTGCACAAGAGAAAAAAAGGTGTGCACACGATTCCGGGAAAGCCTTGCAGAGAGGGCAGAGAATGCTATCCAAGGTTCTCACACCCCGTTTAACAAGTTCCATTTTCACTGGGATACGGCCCCAAAAGAACCTCTAGACGAAAATTTCTACTTTAGGAGGAGCGAAACCAAGCCAAACTTGATTTTTCCAAATTGGGTTATCGATGTCGCAAGGTGCCAGGATATCCCGAAAAGACTTAGTGGAGAAAGAACCATCACTCGAACCCCTCCAATAGACCCAGTCCCTGTCAGGGGAGGAAGATTTAAAGACCCTAAGGCAATGCAAGAATAAATCCCATATGGGTACTTCCCAATCGAGACAAGGGCGTCTAAGGGGGGTGGACCAAAACCACCCAGAGTCAGTTTTAACACCAAACTCCGAAATGAGGCCAGATTTCTGAATTGACAGCGCAAAGATACGGGGAAATTTATCCTTCAGGGTAAAGTCCCCAAGCCAACGATCGGACCAGAATAAAATGGACCTACCATCACCAACCTGTAATGAAATATTTTTCTTAGTTATGGAGCCTATAGGATCATTCCCCAGAGAGGAATTCGCTATCCCTCTCCAAATCCAGGAAGCTTGTTTGGGCTTCGGAATAGATGGAAGAAGAGTAGTAGATGGGTTCAAAATTTTTGCATTGATCAGTTGCCTACAGAGACTCTCTGGTTCGTTACCGAATCTGATAATCCACTTACACAGCAACCCTCTATTTAGCACATCCAAGTTAGAAACCCCCAAACCACCTGCCAATCTTGGTTTGCAAATCTGGGCCCAATTGACCCAGTGAATGCATGATTTGTCATCATTTCCCCCAGAGAAAACAGGCCATAAGACTATTGAGCTGATTGCTAACTTGGGTCGGCATACGGAATAAGGAAAGGAAGTATGTGGGAAGGCTGCTCAGGATTGACTTCAAAATAATGAGACGACCACCTATAGATAGAGATTTGGATTTCCAACTATTTAGCTTAGTCGTGACTTTGCTAAAGATCAGATCCCAAAGCACAGTCGAGTTCTGACTAGACCCCAGAGGGAGACCTAAATATTCTGTTGGGAGTTTGTCAAAGGAGCACCCTATGTCCAAAGCCCAGTTCCTGACCGTTTCCTCACAAATATTGATCCCAAAGACTCGGTTCTTCTTATATTAAGTTTCAGCCCCGATGCTAATTCGAAGATACGCAAGACTCGTTTAACACTCCGAATTTGGTTTTCTTCACCCTCACAGAAAATTAGAAGGTCATCCGCTAACTGTAAGTGAGATATTTCTAGGAGAGAGCTACCCCTTCCAACTTTACACCCTGAGAATAAGTTTAGGTGCACAGCCTTCCTAAATAACAGATTGAGGGCTTCTCCAATGAGATTGAAAAGGAGGGGGAAAGAGAACAGCCTTGTCTGAGGCCACACGAGATATTAAAAACTTCTGTGGGCGAGCCATTGACCAGTACTGAAATTGAGGCTGAGGAAATGCACCTATTGATCCATCCACACCATCTATCCCCAAAATTACATTCCTTCATAACTCGGGTCAAGAAAGCCCAGCTCACCGTGTCGTAGGCTTTCTGGAAGTCAATCTTGAAAGCGATACCCTTGCTGCCCGAGTTAGACATTGAATCAATGACCTCATTTGCAATTAATGAACAGTCAAGGATTTGACATCCCGAGATGAAAGCAAATTGTTGCTCACCAATGATGGAGCCCATAACCGCACTTAGACGTTTTGCCAGAACCTTTGACAGAAGTTTGTACATACCTCCTACAAGGCTTATCGGCCTGAATTCGTCAAGTGAAATGGGGTTTTTTACCTTGGGAATTAGGGTGATAAAGGAATGGTTTATACCATCATCCCAAGGGCGACCACATTAAAAATCATCGAAGAATCGCATTATATCACCCTTAAGGCTATTCCAGAATTTTTTGAAGAAACCCAGGTTAAAGCCATTAAGCCCGAGGGCACGATTACTGTCTGAAGAGAACAAGACCGCCCAGACTTCTTCCTCTCTAAACCTATCTTGGAGGGTGGATGATTGAGCTTTGTTCAACTTACAAAAACCCAAATTTAGATCCTCCACCTCTAAGGCAGTAATGGTATTGTAAGATTCAAAGAAATGATCTCTGACCATCATTTTCAGCAACGTAGTATTGGTGATTTCTACCCCGTCTCTTGTCAACTGTTTTAACTGGTTGACCCTTCTTCTTTCCATGGTTGTTAGATGAAAGAAACGGGTGTTTAGATCTCCCTCTGAGAACCAGCGTAGACGTGAATTTTGTAGCCACTCACTCTCCTCATTCTGATAGGCCGCCCACAATTGAGATCTTAGGGTCCTAAGAGTGTCATACGAGCCATGAATAGAAAGGCCTTTTTGTAATTGTGCTTCCAACAGGTCTATTTCCTTAGCAATATCCGCCGAGTTCCTGCCACTGTTCTTTAGGAAATCCCCGGACCATGCCTTAACTTCCAGTTTGGTGCCTTTCAGAATGCTACCTATACCGGGTATTGTGATTTTATTCCTCTGGTCCTCAATTGTTTTCATAACCATAGCTTCAAAACCCTCCATCTCCATCCAATAGTTGAAGCATTTAAAGGGTTTCGGGCACCAATTAGACTGTTCGGAAGAGAGTAGCACTGCGTTGTGATCCGATAGCGATCTCGGGAGGACTTTCTGAAGGAGACTAGGGAAAACCAAACTAAGATCTGCTGAAATCAAGAACCTGTCTAGTCTTACAAACGTAGGGGGATCGCGGTTATTGCACCATGTAAATTTGCCACCAACCAAGGATAAATCCATCAGCTTAGCTTCAGAAACAAAGTTCCTGAAAGCATCAATGAGGTAGGCATTCATTGACAACCCCATCTTCTCTTCTTGGTCCAGGAAAAGATTAAAATCGCTGCCCAAGCACCAAGGAATAGCTTTCGATTTTAAGAAACCCAACAACTCAGCAAGGAAGGTTGTTTTTTCAGAATCATTGACGGACCGTATACATTTACTAAACCACAATGAAAGCCTATACTTTTAATTACCCCTACTAATACCATAAACCTATGAAAGACAAATTTCTCATCTATTTGAAAGAAATCGATATCCCACATGCATAATAGACCACCTGCTGATCAAGAAGCAGGAGAGAAAACAAAATCTACTTCCCCAATGTTCCAAATAGTTTTGATATCCTTAAGGAATATTTCTTCTATTTTAGTTTCTTGAAGAAAAACAAGATTAGGCTGAATCCTACTGATAACCTCTCTAATAGCTTTTTTTTTTCTCCCTACGTCTAAAGCCCCTAATGTTCCAAGTTATAGCATTAAAATTCATATTTGAAATTTAAAAATCAGAAAACATACCTTGGCCGAAATGAATTAGACCCTGCTCCTTGAATCCTTTTCCAAGCTATAAACCCTCCTGATAACTGCCTCTCTACCACCCTTGAATGAAATTTCCAATAAATTACACATTTCCCATACTGATTCAGCTTCAAGTCCTGCAGCTGAGTCTTCAAAATCCAAGTTGGCATTACGGTCAGTATTGGATGGCAACAGAGGAACATCCTCCAGAGAGTCTCTCACTAGACGTCTAACCAACCGCCTTGTTTTTGTACGAAAAAAGCTTCTGTAACCAATCGTGGTGGACGTGACATACGAATTTTGTCCATTTGAAAAAGCCAAACTGGGTAAAATCTTATCACCAATATCAAGACTGTCAGGGACAAATTCCCCGGATAAGGTGGGGGAATTAGGAAAAATGTTCGATACTGGTTGAGGGACCAAAGTGGGCCAGTTGATCGAATTTGAGGAGGGTTGTTTCCCCACCCTTGGGCTTTCCACGCGCACGGGCCCAACCTCCAAACCGGGAATGAGAGAATTGAGTAACATCATTTTTGCATTAGACGTGGACTCCACTGGATCACCAGCTGTCTGTATCCTGTCAGGAGAATCTACCCAGTTCTCCACATTTACTGCGTCATTATTTTCGACGTGCCTAGAAACATTCCCTGACGGATCGTTGGAACAAGAGCCAACATGCACTGAACCGCTAGAGTTATGGAGCCCCTGATCCTGAGGCCACAAATCACTGTCCACTTCTCAACAGTTCCGGGTACCATCTACCGGCGACAAGGGACGACCGACAACCTCTCTCTCGCCCGCTTCCGACACCTCATCTTCGTCCAGAAGGCTCCAATCCTCTACAGAATCTCCACAATCATCCACCGGATCTGGATGGGACGCTTTCACAGTGAGATCCCCAATGGATATTTTAATATGAAAAGGATATCCCATGGAGGAAACGGTAATCCTCTCCGGTATAACGGCTGTACTCACCACCCTAATGCATAGTTTTGCAACGTCCAGCCTCTCCTTGCTTTGGGTAACTGGATCTAAACCGACAAAAACACCCCAACGATTGCCCAATTCTTTAAAAAAAATTATATGCCAGCAACACAGAGGAACACTGTGCAGACCCAATGTAACAAAATAGTGAGGGATACCTTGAATCATAAGCGGGCCAATATGAGTGAACTAGTACGAAAGTTCCTCCCGTTTTTCATTCCAAATCTCCTCCATGTACTCCTTCGATCTAAACAGTAGGATATATGAGTCGTTGTCCACCCCCCACTTAGATAACACAATATCGATGTCGTTGTTAGATAGAGTACGTTGGACAAACTCTTGGTCGAAGCTTTCCTTCAGAACTCCAACCATGCAACAGTTCAACCAATCCAGGTCCTTCGCCGAAACTTGGAAATTTACTTTGTTTTTGTCTGGACAGCTATTACCTCTGCCAGCATCCCCCTGCTTACTTTTATTTTCGTTCTCGATCGGCTTCTATGGGTTCCCTACTAGCACCTCCCAATAGGATCTAGAATCCCTCGTTTTGTTCATATTCTGCTTATCAACAGTTTCCATGCGAGCCACATTCTTTTCGGTTGAACCTGATTTGGTATTAGAAAACTTCCCCCCACGAGGACCACCACTAGGAAACCGCCTCGGAAACTTTGCTTTTGAGACGCTAATGATGAAGCCATCGATGCGGGATTTGTCGATTTTAGAGATAGCATAAGCCACATCTTCTTTTGATTCCATGGTGACAAAAGTGAAGGTGGCTGAACAGCTCTCTCAGGGAAGCACGGGATACCCTTTTACTCAAGTTATCAACAAACACAGTCCAATCTCCATTCTTGGACGGTTCTGTTTGATAAGTCGCCGGAGAGTCGCACAGAGGCTTGCTCATCCCTGCTACGCCGCCGGTTGTTGCCATTTTCTTACCTTGTTAATGGAGTCGAACAACCCATTTTAATTAAAATAGATCATTGTCTTCTTCCTTCTCTCATTTTGCATTTGAACGACAAAGGGGAGGGTTTTCTCTAAATCACTATTTCATCACCTTGCTTCTCCATTTTAGCTCGGTTTTGAAAGGTAATCACTTTCCCATCTTGCTCTCATCTTCCTCTCTTCAAAAGTACAAGTAGTTTTCATTTTCATCAAAGTTTTAGAATTTGAGTTTTTGGGGGATTTGAATAAAAAAGGTAACTTTATTGCTTTTAACTTGAGGTTTTGATTTAATAATGTTAGATATGAAGTTTATGAACCAAATGATCCAACATAAGTGATTTTTACATGGTTTTATAAACATTCCCGAATTTGGGTTTTGTGAGGGTTTTGGAGAGGTTTTGGGGTTGTTTTAGGTTGGAATTTGTGGGCTGAGGTTAGTATTATAGTTGGGGGTTGTTTTGGAATCATTTGGAAGTGTTAAAAGGGTTGAAAACATGTGTTTTGGTTGAGGTTTTGTTGGCTGCTCGAGATTGAGGTTTTTGGGGGTTGTCCATGGCTTGAATTCTTGTATTTGATGTTTGAATAGTATTCCGAGTTAGCTACATTGATGTATGAGCTGATTTGAGGTTTTTTGGTTTGTGTTGAGTATTTTAGAGACAAGGACGTGTGTTGGTGAAGCCTCGGGAGTGAATCCGGAAGCTTGAAGGTGTTGCTTGCTTGATAGTTGAGCTTGGAAGTGAAGGTGAGTGGTTAATGTTTTCAAAATGGATTTAAGTGTTTGGTTCAAGCATGTGGACTAGGTTGGGCTTGGTAGACCCACCTAGAGTTAGGATTAGAGTGGTAGCCTAATCCTAAGCTTTAATTAGAGACTTTGGTTGTACTCTTTAATTGATGTTATTGCCTCATGATGATATGTGTTTATGGTGTTATGTATAATGTGTTATACATGTATGTTGAGGCATGATATTGATGCATTGTGATATGCATGTGGATTTTTCATGATTATGATGATGTTGAGTACGTGCTAAGCACGGAAGTGATATGAGATGTTGTGGATTATGTTTAATGTTGGCACTAGTATGTTTGGGTACAAATGATCAATCATTAGGATGTTAGTGTGAACACGAGAGTCAAATGCGCACGTGGTCTTGATGATGGTAGTCATCAAGATGGAGTACGGGTTCGCCCGGAAATTCTTCTTATGTATATGACAGTCGGTGATGAGTGTAATCCCATGGACGGGGCGTGAGGATGAGTGGAATCCCCTCCGCGAGAACGGTGATGAGTGTAATCCCACCGTGAGGTAAAGTTGTTGTTGGATGTGAGTTCCAACGTGTTTATCCGCGTATTCGAGTCATAGCTAGGTGTCAATATGAGTTGATATGTGTATCAATGTGTTATGAAATGTGATCCCTATTTGGGTGATTATATGTGTTTACATATGATGAGGATTGAGCTTGTTGAGCATGGCATATTATTGGATAATTGTTCATTCATCATTGATATTTTGGCTCATGTGGATTGAAGGTAAGGACATGCATTTACCTTGTTGTGCTCGTGCTTGGACCATGCATTGTCGAGGTTTGTTTTTAAGGAGCTTACCCTTACTAAGCTTTATGCTTACGCTCTCTTTTGTTCGACAATGCATATCAGTAGCTCGTGGGTTGCTAGTGCAAGAAGGGGCCTCCAAGTGTGCTTCGTGGTGCTAGCTTAGCTATCAAGTATGAGTATTTTAATTATGATGTAATGGTCAAGCAATGGGACATGTAATTGTGGTGTAATGCTTTGAAGTATGTTGAGTGTTGGTTTGTTTAGGAGCATGTTAGGCTCCTTTAAATGCTTGTGTTGCTTTGGCTTTTGGATGCCATGCTTGGCCTGTAAAACCATGTTTAGACTGCCTTATATGAATGTTTTATGTATGTTTGCTAAGGCATGAACCTCATATATGCTATGTATGCCTTTCTTGGAATGAATACATGAATTCCTTGGTTGATTGATGTTTGTTCATGTTGGGTGCTTTGTATGTTTAGATTTTGGTTTATAGATGTTGTATGAATGCTTGGATATGCCTAGGGAAGTCTTAATTTGCATCTAGAATCAAGTCTTGTGTTGTTTTGCTGAGTTTGGAGGTCTTGCAGTGCAGGGCGTATCGATACGCCTGAGGGCCGTATCGATACGGTTTGCCCTCCAGGACTCAGTTTTGGCTTGGTGTGTCGATACGCGGGGGCGTATCGATACGCTCAAAGCTCACTGGATATCCAAGAAATTGGTGAGGCTTTGGCGTATCGATACGGGCTATAAGCGTATCAATACGAGTTTATCTCGTTGACCACGAGATGTTGACCGAGAAGGGCGTATCGATACGCTCAAGAGCTATATCGATACGGACTTCCTGTGTTGACTGAAGAATGTTGACCTTGGTCAAGGCGTATCGATACACTTGACAGGTGTATCGATACGGCCTGCTTAAAAAAGGAAAAATGGGTTGTTTTAAAAGTGATGTCTTGGATGGTCGTTTTTATACTACTTGTGTTTCCGCTGTCATGTTCCACATAGGACATAATAATGCAATTAGACAAGATAAATAAAAGAAATTTTCTAGGGTTGCTAACCGAGGTGGGACCTTAACGGGTTTCACATTGATTTTCCCCGTGTTGCCTACTCGGACCGGTCAAACGTTCGGACCGGGACGAGGGGGTTACAGAAGCGAAACCTGCTAAGGCCTCACTCCGATTAGCAACCCTATTTTTTAATATTGTTTATTTATCTTGTCCAAATACCACATTTAATCCTAAGTGTGAAAACAACAGCGATAAAGCGGACACAGATACGAACCGAGAGAGGCATACGATATCTTAAACTTACCAAATAGCTATTAGTCAAGTTTCATGCGTACGAGGCAAACACCTATAAAGGGCTCATACAACTCAACTAGGAAGCATACAAACATTAAGGACTAAAATGCAACATTCAAAAACCTTTGAAGGTGCCATATAACCGTTTTAACTGCCTACGTTTCGAAACAGGCTTGCCCGTTCCGAAACGCGGGCTTCATTCAAAAAGTAAAAACGAAGTCGTTCCGAAACGATCCCACCTTGTTTCGGAACGGGGGCTTCCAGTGACAAAACGTATCAGAACGGGTTCCGAAACAGGGGCTCACAGTGGCAAATTGTACCGAAATGACCTCATATGGTTCCGAAACAGGAGCTTCCAGTGGCAAAACGTACCGAAACAGCACCACCCTCGTTCCGATACGGGTACCTTTGGAGCATCGACCGTTACGAAACCATATCGAGCGTTTCAAAATGCCTGCACACAGTTTGGCCCGAAATCATACTTTGAGACCTCCAAACTTCCCCAAACTTGTCACGAATCACCAAAAACCACATATCAACATATCATACATACATTATAGATGCAAAATATCCTAATCAAAACATTAGACATGCATTCAAGCAACAAAGTGGATTTCAAGTCCAAGGCTCACAAAGACACTTAGATTCAAAAGCATTAACATGTCAAAACACAAAGCAATTCATACAAGGCCACATTAAACCTCAACATAACATAGTACCATCATTTAAAGCATGCTAGAAACATAAACATAGCCAAAAAAAATAGGGGTTTGAACACCAACTCCCTAACATCAAGCCTAGCAATCTCATTGTCTAAGTGTTATTACAACTATAAACCATACTTTGAGCCACCCAAGAATTCCGAGAATCCCTTCCTTGCCCACTTGCCTCCCGGAACCTCTAACGATTTGCATTGTTGAAAAAGATAGCGTAAGCGTAAAAGCTTAATGAGTGGAGCTCTAAAACACAACAACAATGCAGTTTTAAAACATAAATCTTAGATTTAGGGCAAAACCATTTAAGGAAAAGATGTAATGAAACACAATCATAACAATACATGGTATGCACATGTATAAGAAAAAACCTGGTGGGACTACACTTCACTGTTCACAAGAACTAGTAGTTTTTTTATGGGTCGACTACACATCACCGTACTCTTCTACTAGTCACTACCGGTGGGACTACACATCACCGTAGCAACGACAACCATCACGTGAGGCTCGACACCAACAACGACTACACAACAACATTAAACAGAGAGTAAAGGCAATCCACATTTCACACACATCACAAATAATCGCACACACCAACACTTAACGAACGAGGTGAATTAGTAAACTTACACTTGGGTTTAGGTTAGCCCTTAAGGCTCCACCCAAACCCTCAAGAACCCACTTTCAAAATCATATAAAACTTCAAACACTACCACTCACCGATTAAGCCCAAACGAAAGCTGAAACACCGTTCTCAAGCCTCCGTAGCACCCGGTATCGCACCTGAAGTACCCGAATCAATATTTGCTACTTCAAGACAACCCAAAACAAACTATTAGGGTGCTAAAATACTTGTAAACTAGCGACAACCCGGAAATCTACTCCTTGCAACCAAAACACATTGATTTAAATCTAAATTTCATCCAAACTTCACCATTTTCGTTCTAGACAAACCCCACACTGAATCCAGCCATTTTAACCACCAAAATCATCTAGAAATATCCCCCAACATCAAAGGAACCACCACTCACATTTTCAACCCAAAACCAACCCAAAAACTCAACCTTTTTAACCAAAAAATCTCATTTTTATACCCATTTCGGGTTTCCCACCATTTGCCATCTTTTTAACATTTTTAAGACACCCAAGCATAATTAAAAACGCCATTAAACATTACATTAGAATACCCACACGAAAATCCCTCCATTTTACCATTTTCAAACTCAAAGCATTTTGAAATAACCCCAAAATAATGAATTTTCAAGAAAAATCCAACTAGTGACAACTTAAGGGAAGAAGAATTAAAACAATGGGATGTTTACCTTGAATACTTGCTTGGAAGAGGGATTTGATGCAATAGAATAGTGATTTAGGGTTTTGGAGAAAAGGGGATTTTTAAGAAGATGACACCTTTTTCAAACTTCTTTTCAAACTTTTATTTTTACTCAAATTCCCATCTTCAAATTTCATTAATGGCATTTTCGTAAATAATGGCAATTGTTTTTATAAAACCATCATTTTAAATCTAAATTTAACCGGGACTAATCCTAGATCAAAACCGATAAACTCTTGGACCGTAAACCGGGGCGTTACAACTCTTCCCCACTTAAGGAATTTCGTCCCCAAAATCACCTGACAGAAAAAGATACGGAAACTGTCTTTCCATGTGTTTCTTCCTCTCCCAAGTAGCCTCTTCAACACCTCGGTGTCTTCACAAAACTTTGACTAACTCGATAGATCCCCCATGCAACACTTTCATGTCCGTAGCAAGAATCTCAATCGGGTCTTCATCATACGATAGATCGAGATTCAACTCAACCTCTTTTACTGGCATTACATGAGACGGATCCGATCTATACTTCCGAAGCATTGAAACGTGGAACACATCGTGAATCTTCTCTAACTCTGACGGTAGTCTCAATCTATAAGCAACGGGACAAACCCTCTCAACTACCTCGTAAAGACCAATGAATCTCGGACTTAACTTACCTTTCCTACCAAACCTCATCACCTTCTTCCAATGTGAGACTTTCAAGAACATATTCTCGCCCTCGGTATACTCCATCTCTTTTCTCTTCAAATCGGCATACGATTTATGTCGGTCTGAAGCTGCCTTCAAGCGATCACAGATCAACTTTACCTTCTCGGTAGTGCTCATAAGCAAATCAGGCATCAATACAAGCCTTTGTCCGGCCTCGGCCCAATAGATAGGTGTTCTACACCTCCTACCATATAGAGCCTCATACGGTGCCCTCTAGATACTAGCCTGGTAGATGTTATTGATGCAAACTCTACTAACGGTAGGTGTTTCTCCCAAGAACCCTAAAAGTCGATGATGCAACACCTCAACATATCCTCCAACACCTGAATAACTCTCTCCGACTGACCATCTGACTGCAGATGATACAAAGTACTAAAGTTCAACTAAGTACCCAAGGCACGATGCAAACACTCCAAAAATCTAGTTGTAAACCTCGGATCTCGGTCTGATACAATTGATTTCGGTACCCCATGCAATCTCACTATCTCACTGATGTACAGATCGGCCAACTTATCTAAGGTGTAGGTAGTATGAACATGTATGAAGTGGGCACACTTAGTAAATTTGTCGACTATCACCCACACTGAATTCTTCTTCGAATGAGTCAACGGTAAACCCGACACAAAGTCCATAGTAATACGTTCCCACTCCCATTTCGGAATCTTCAACGGCTGTAACAAACCTGAAGGAAACTGATGCTTGGCCTTAACTCACTGACATACCATACACTTACTCACAAACTCGGCCACATCTTTCTTCAACCCAACCCAGCAGTACTATTCTTTTAAACCACGGTACATCTTCGTACTACCCGAATGCATGGCAAAAGGACTGTTATGAGCTTCATTCAAGATATTACGCGTTAACTCGATATCTTCTGGGACTACTATCCTATCCTTGAAACATAGGATCCCTTTCTCACCAAAACAAAAATCTGTGGGTCTACCTTCCGCTATATCTTGTACGTGAGGTTCCAAAGACTCGTCGTGCAACTGTTTCTCTCAAATCAACTGAGCAAAAGAAGGTTTAACTTGTAACTCGGCTATCAAACCACCATCCCGTGACACACTCAATCTTGCAAACATGGCTCACAACTCAACTGCCACTTTTCTACTCAAAGCATCGGCCATCACGTTTGCTTTACCCGAATGGTACTCTATCGTAAGATCATAGTCCTTAAGAAGTTCTATCCACCTACATTGTCTAAGGTTCAACTCTCTATGAGTCATCAAGTATTTCAAACTCTTGTGGTCGGTATAAACGGTGCACTTCTCACCATAAAGATCATGTCTCCAAATCTTCAAAGCAAACACTATTGCGGCTAACTCAATATCATGAGTGGGGTAGTTCTTCTCGTGAACCTTCAACTGTATCGAAGCGTAAGCTACAACCTTACCTTCTTGCATAAGCATACAACCTAAACCTACATATGATGCGTCACTATAAATCACAAACTCTTTTCCCGGTTCAGGCTGAATCAAGATAGGAGCTTCGGTCAAAGCTTTCTTCAACTTCTCAAACGCTTGTTGTCTTGCGTCTGACCACTCATACGAAACATTCTTCTGAAGCAATTTAGTCAAGGGTGTCGCAATCTTCGAAAACCCCTAGACAAATCTTCGATAATACCCCGCCAAGCCTAGGAAACTATGGATTTCCGTCACCGACTTCGGTGGCTTCCAACTCACTATGGATTCTATCTTCTTGGGATCCACACTAATTACATTTTCTGAGATCACATGACCTAGGAAGACTACCTTCTTAATCCAAAACTCGCATTTACTCAACTTGGCATACAACTGATTTTCAAGCAAAGTCTAAAGTACTAGCTGCAAATGCTCATCATGCTCTTCCTCGGTCCTAGAGTACACTAAGATGTCATCTATGAACACTACCACAAACCTATCCAAAAACTCATGGAACACTCGGTTCATCATATCTATAAATGCAGCTAGAGCATTCGTCAAACAGAAAGGCATTACCAAGAACTCATAGTGCCCATAACGTGTACAGAAAACTGTCTTCGGTATGTCCACATCTTTCACCTTCAACTGATAGTAACCGGATCTCAAATCAATCTTCGAAAACACTGAAGCACCTCTCAACTGATCAAGCAAGTCATCTATCCGCGACAAAAGGTACTTGTTCTTCACCGTTACCTTGTTCAACTGCCTATAGTCTATACACATCCTCATATTAACGTCCTTTTTCTTCACAAACAAGACTGGAGCACCCCACAGAGAAATACTAGGCCTAATGAAACCTCTATCTAACAATTCTTGAAGTTGTGTCTTCAATTCGTTCAACTCTTTCGGTGCAATTCTATACGGAGCAATAGACACGGGTGTAGAATTAGAATACGTCTCAATAGCAAACTCAACTTCTCTATCTGGAGGCAAACCCGACAACTCTTCTGGAAAGACACTCGGAAAATCACAAAATGTTCTAATGTCTTGCGGTCTAACCCCAGTCATATTCGGATTCATCAAATAATCCAAGTACGCCTGACAACCCGAATCCATCAATCTCTGAGCTTCTAGAGTAGAAACAACATTGGACAAGAACTTAATGTTCTTGCCAACCACTACAACTTCGAAATCATCCGTAAGCCTCAAGAAGACTCTCTTGGTTTCAAAGTCTACCCTAGCTCTATGTTCTACGAGCCAATCCATGCCCAAAATGACATCAAAACCATAGAACGACAATTCCATCATGTCAACCGGAAACATGTGGCCCTGAATCATCAAGGGACACCTCCTATACATCTTCCTAACTACCACGATATTACCGAAAGAACTAGTAAGATTTACACCTACCTCTAACCAGTCATATAGTAGGCCTAGGGACCTTGCATGCTCACCCAAAATATACGAATGTGTCGAACTCGAATCTATCAAAGAAAGAAAAGTCAAGGACTGTATTGAGAAATTACCTGCGATGACATACGTGTCAATTCCAGCCTCTCGCTGTGCAAACACCTTAGCCGGTCTTCCACCCTCGAACTGAACTGCCACCACATGAGCTAAGTTCCTCTGACCATCGTTCCTCGGCTGAAAGTTACCACGACCGCGCCCATGGCCTCTCTGATACTCAAAACCCCTAGCTGGAGCCGATCCGCCCTTAGTCGGGTGTGGACATTTATGCCTCAAATGATCTCGGGAACCACAATTCCAACATACCTCAAAGGTACCCATACACTCGCCCTGATGGCGTCTCCCGCATCTAGTGCACTCAGGAGTGTGAACAATAGCTCCTTGGCCCTGATGGCCCCTTCCATGGTTACCGCCCCTATGTCTCAAATCGGGCCGATACCTCCTATCTTTATGCCTCTTGGCATGATCTCTGTCCCAATCCGCGTGTATCTTCCCAGAATCGGACCCACTAGCACGAGCACTCGATCCTAAGTTCTACTCAATATCCTTGGCCCTAGAGACCAAAACATCAAACTCGGTGTAATCAGAGGCAAGCATATAAGTCTTCACATCTCTAGTCAACCCATATCGGAAACGCTCACACTGTTCCCTCTCACTGGGAACCAACTCGGGAGCATACTGGCTCAACCTCACAAACTGAACCTCATACTCGGACATCGTCTTACTACCTTGAACTAAGGCCATAAACTCTCTCTTCTTCTCATCCTGATATCGGACTCCAAGATACTTCTTGTTAAAAGTAATTTTGAAGAATTCCCAAGTGACATCTGCTTCGGCCATACCCGAAGTAACGGAAGTCCACCAAGCATACGCATCTCCCTGAAGCAAAGAGAAGACACAACCTAACTTACGAGTGTTTGAGCACTCCATCTGACCCAAGATGCGTGTAGTAATCTCGAGCCAAGCCTATGAACCCTCGAGAGTCAAACCACGGAACTCAACTCCACCCAAGCTACGGAGCCTCTCAATGGGTAAACCTGTCCCCGCACCCTGAGGTGGTGTTGCAGCATGCATACTAGCTAAAGCTGTCTGAAAAGCCCCGGCTATAGTCTGAATCAAATGAGTCATGTCCGCACCTACCAGACCCTGACCTGCCTGAGCTCCATTACCCCCAACATTTGCACCGGCCTTGGTCCATTACCATCACCTCCAGAATTCGCACTGGCCTGAGGCACATTACCTTCTCCACCCATTCCATTACCATCAGGAGCAAGAGGCTCATCTTGGGGTGTCTGGTCACCCGCTCTAGGTCGTCCTCTCGGTCTTACCATAACGAAATAAAATCTAAAACAACAAACACATCACACACAAGAAAACATGAGGTTAGCAAGGGCAAGGATCCAAGTTCTCAAGCTCTTTAAACCAAAACCATTTTTCAATAACAACACTTAGCAATGGGAACGCTCGACTAACCCTCAACCAACAACAAGATCAATAAAGCATACTTTCATACACCGTGCAATAGCAACCAAACCAAACAAGCCAACTTACCTAACTTACCTTCCTAGGAGACCTCGTAACCGAGGCTCTGATACCACCAAATGTAACCCCCTCGTCCCGGCCTAGCCAACAGACCGGACCGAACGATTTACACAGGGAAAACCGAAGTGAAACCCGCTAAGGCCTCACTCCGATTAGCAACCCTATTTTTTAATTTTGTTTATTTATCTTGTATAAATACCACATTTTAATCCTAAGTGTGAAAACAACAGCGGAAAAACGGACACAAATATGAACCGAGCAGGGCATACGATATCTTAAACTTACCAAATAGCTATTAGTCAAGTTTCATGCGTACGAGGCAAACACCTACAAGGGGGCTCATACAAGTCAACTAGGAAGCACACAAACATTAGAGACTAAAATGCAACATTCGAAAACCTTCGAAGGTGCCATATAATTGTTTTAATTGCATGCGTTTTGAAACAGGCTTGCCCGTTCCGAAACACGGGCTCCATTCAAAAATTAAAAGCCAAGCCGTTCCGAAATGATCCCACCTTGTTCCGGAACGGGGGCTTCTAGTGACAAAACGTATCGGAACGGGTTCTGAAATAGGGGCTCACAGTGGTAAATCGTACCGAAACGGCCCTACATGGTTCTATAACAGGAGCCTCCAGTGTCAAAATGTACTGAAACGGCACCACCCCCGTTCCAATACGCGTGCCCTTGGAGCATCGACCGTTCTGAAACCATATCGAGCGTTTCGAAACGCCTGCACACGGTTTGGCCCGAAATCATACTTTGACACCTCCAAGCATCCCCAAACTTGTTCTGAATCACCAAAAATCACATAGCAACATATCATACCTACATTCTAGATGCAAAATATCCTAATCACAACATTAGACATGCATTTAAGAAACAAAGTGGATTTCAAGTCCAAGGGTCACAAAGACACTTAGATTCAAAAACACTAACATGTCAAAACACAAAGCAATTCATACAAGGCCACATTAAACCTCAACATAACATAGCACCATCATTTAAAGCATGCTAGAAACATAAACATAGCCAAAATATAGGAGTTTGAACACCAACTCCCTAACATCAAGCCTAGCAATCCCATTGTCTACGTGTTATTACAACTATAAACCATACTTTGAGCCACCCAAGAACTCCGAGAATCCCTTCCTTGCCCACTTGCCTCTCGGAACCTTTAACGATTTGCATTGTTGGAAAAAGAGAGTGTAAGCTTAAAAGCGTAGTGAGCGGAGCTCTAAAACACAACAACAATGCAGTTTTAAAACACAAATCTTAGATTTAGGGCAAAACCATTTAAGGAAAATATGTAATGAAACACAATCATAACAATACATGGTATGCACATGCATAACCAAAAACCCGGTGGGACTAAACATCACCGTTTACAATAACTAGTAGTTTTCCGATGGGACTACATATCATCGTACTCTTCTACTAGACACTACCGGTGGGAATACACATCACTGTAGCAACGACAACCATCACGTGAGGCTCGACACCAACAAAGACTACACAACAACATTAAACGAAGAGTAAAGGCAATCCACATTTTACACACATCACAAATAATCGCACACACCAACACTTAACGAACGAGGTGAATTAGTAAACTTACACTTGGATTTAGGTTAGCCCTTAAGGCTCCACCCAAACCCCCAAGAACCCACTTTGAAAATCATTTAAAACTTCAAACATTACCACTCACCGATTAAGGCCAAATGAAAGCTGAAACACCGTTCTCAAGCCTTTGTAACACCCGATATCGAACCCGAAGTACCGAATCAATATTCGCTTCTTCAAGACAACCCAAAACAAACTATTAGGGTGCTAAAATACTTGTAAACCAGCGACAACTCAGAAACCTACTCCTTGCAACTAAAACACATTGATTCAAACCCAATTTCATCCAAACATTACCATTTTCGTTCTAGACAAACCCCACACTGAATCATCCATTTCAACCACTAAAACACATCCAAAATCATCTAGAAATACCCCAACATCAAAGGAACCACCAGCCACATTTTTGACCCAAAAACTCAACCTTTTTAACCTAAAAATCCCATTTTTTACCCATTTTGGGTTTCCCACCATTTGTCATCTTTTTAACATTTTTAGGACACCCAAGCATGATTAAAAACACCCTTAAATATTACATTAGAATACCCACACGAAAATCCCTCCATTTTACGATTTTTCAAACTCAAAGCATTTTGAAATAACCCCAAAATAATGAATTTTTAAGAAAAATCCAACTAATGACAACTTAAGGGAAGAAGAATTAAAACAATGGGATGTTTACCTTGAATACTTGCTTGGAAGAGGGATTTGAGGCAATGGAATAGTGGTTTAGGGTTTTGGAGAGAATGGAATTTTTAAGAAGATGACACCTTTTCAAACTTCTTTTCAAACTTTTCTTTTTACTCAAATTCCCATCTTCAAATTTCTTTAATGGAATTTTCGTAAATATTGGCAACTTTTTTATAAAACCATCATTTTAAATCTAAATTTAACTCGGACTAATCCTAGATCAAAACCGATAAACTCCTGGGCCCTAAACCGGGGCGTTACATATAGAAATTACATTTTAATTCAAAGAATATAAAAAATATCCTCTACATGAGTTATTAGATGCTGGAGCTACAACAAGTAGCTGTAGAAAAAATGCTATACCAAACTAAAAACAATGGTAATCAATGAGGAATCTCATCAAAGCCATAGGAATTGATGGAAACGAGACAATTATTGAGTATAAACCCAAAATGTTCCTACTTATATAAATTGAGATAAATTTGTAGTTCCATAGCTTTATGCATTCCTGACATGCATGGAGACATATTGCTAGGAAACAATTTTATCCGTATTCCATAGTTATTTACCCTTTTTCATAGATAATAATAGGTTTACTCTATATGTAGAGAAAAATACCGGTTGAAGTTCCTTTGATAAAAAATTATAAATTAATATTTGATAAAAATTTTAGATCTTCAAAAAAGAAGCAAATTAAACAAGTAGATACTAATCATTGGTTATTTAAATTATTAGAAAATAATTTTAGTTAAGAACAATTAAATTATAGAAAATCAGACTAAGATATTGTATTATAGAGTTAGAAAATCCTAATAAAATCATATGGATGTGTTTGGTTCACGGAATGTAACGTTATCTTTGAGAATAAGATTTTTGGAAATGTAACATTACCTGACATATTACTGAGAATGTTACATTTTATTGTTTGGTTTATTTGGTAGGAATGTAAGATTGTTGTGTTTGGTTGGAGGTATATAAAATTATCTGGAAGTGAAATTTACTAAATTGGCCATGTTTTATATTTTCTTTTTAACATGTTAAACTTTCAGTATTAAATTAATAACATATGCACAAAAATAATAGAATTATTTTTGTTACACTATCTAAATTTTTTAAAAACTATATATTTATCATATTATTAATATAATTATTATATCAACTATTTTTTAAAATATAATTTATATTTAGATGCCCTCGTTACCCTTTATTAAAATATTTTTGTAAAATTTTAAATGCTAAACTTTTAATATGTTCAAAGTTTTATTTTTTTATTACTCGTGACAAATTGTTAAGTAAATAAAATAAATCTAAAAGTTGTAGAATACTGAAAAGAATTTATATCATAAGTTTAACCAACTAATTTTTTTATAAGATGATAAACTTCTTATAAATCAAAGAATAAAATTAAAAACATCAACTCTTAACTTATTAATTTTCAAGCAATATGCAATCCCAACATATAACATATAAACATCATAAATATAATATTAATAAAAATACATTAAATACTAAAATAATATTTAAATACGTGTAACACCATTTAAATGTTAAATTAATATTGAATAAAAAATATTTAATTAATTTACACCACACATATTTAAATATCTAATTAAATTTAATAAATAATTTATGTGAACAAAATTCATTAATATAAGGGCAATATGGTCTAAAAGTGTGAGAATTGACAAATACCTAAGAAATCCAAGGGAATCACATTCCCACCATTTAATGAAAAAGCGTTATTATTGGGAATACAATATTACCCCTTGGAGGGAATGCTCCCCAACCAAACTTGGGTTAGGGCTCTGCAAAAAAAAATTGATCTGATTATCTGTTTATCCGATCCTTTTTTTTTTGGATAATTCGGATCTAATATCCTAAAATTTAGGATCGGATACAAATATTTATTTCACATTCGGATTGAATATTCCATTATCCGATGTCCAAAAATTCAAATTTTTATAGGTATGTATCTTGTTATATTCGATATTTTTACTTGTTATATATGAAAATTTAGAATTTCCATGGATACAAATATTGTTATATTTAATAATTTATTGATTGTTATATTCGAAAACCTAAAATTTTCATGGATAGGACCGTCAAATTAAAAAAATAATCAAATAAATTCATAAATTTCGGATTTTCGAATATCCGATCCGAAAATTCAGACATCCGGATATTCGAATATCTGATTTTTTTAGATCAGATACGGATCACTATTTAGGTGATCCAAATTTTTTAGATATCCAAAATTTCAGATCAGATACGATCCGATATCCGAAAATGAACACCCTTAACGTGTGTATATGATTTCGAAAAAGATCATTCCCCAAGTAATGATCTTTTCTACGAACCAAACGCCCCCTAAGAGTAAAACCTATGATCTATACCAAACAAGATATAGATGAATTTGATACTCAAATTAAAAAAATTATTAGATAAAGGATTAATAGAACACACTAATGGTTATTAATTATAAAAGACTAAATCAAAAATTATAAAAGACCAAAAATTACTTGATTGTCTTTTGCTAGGTGTGATGAAGATGTTTAACAAGTCAAACATTGAGGGGGAGCTCCATGCACACAAGGAAGAACACTTGAAGAAGGAAGGCTTCACATCCTCCCATGGGTTCAAGTGTTGGTAAAAATCTAGTTGCTTTTGATTTCATTTGATTTATTTAATTTTATGTCAACTAGATGATCATATATGTTGGACTAACTTTTTGATGATGCTTTGAGTAAGGGGGAGCCATTTTAAAACCAAATTCTTGTTTTCGTCAAGTTTTACCTCTATTGTTATTTTGAACTTAATGTTTTAAATTCTTTTTGATATAACAAAAAGGGGGAGAAATGGTTTGAAAAAATGAATTTTCAAATGAATAAGGGGGAGCTTTATTTGAATTCAAATCTTTAATCTCTTATTCACATTTTTAAAGTTAAAGAGGGAGAATCCCAAACAATTTTTCAAGATAGTTTTATTTTATAAAAAGGGAGGAGATTGTAGAACTAATGTTTTGATGTAATAATTGAAAAATGTTTTGGACTGATTTGAAAAATATTTAAAACAATTTCCAAAGTCCAAATAACTTGAAACTATGTTTGGGGAAATTTTCAATAGGTTTTCACATGTTTTAAAAAGCCAAACTACACAAAACCTTCTAGGTGTTTCGAAACACCTTAGGGCGTTTCGATACGGTGCATTCTAGTAGCAAAATGTTTTGATACGGGTATCGAAACGAGCATTCCCTGGATGAGATTTTTGCCCAGCGTTTCGAAACGGGCTATGTTGTTTCGATACGCCACGTGGTATTGACCACAACGGTCATAAACCCCAACGGCTATTTCCCAACTAACTTTTAAATGCAGGTCGTTTCGATACGGGGACAGGTGTTTCAAAACAGACTAAAGCGTTTCGATACGGGTCCACGTCAGACTGCAACGGCTCTTTCTTCTTAAAGGGTGTTTCGAAATGGGTTCGAGCATTTCGAAACGGAGAGCTGCAGAACTGCATTTATGGTGGGAATTAAAGTCCTCAACGGCTCCAAATCAATCCCAACGGCTAGCAACGGCTATAAACTCATCAAGGAGTATAAAAGGGACCTCCAAGCATCAAGTAAAGGCTAATGCTCATATTGTCAATCAACAAATGATCAAGAATTGTCTTAGAGCTTAAATTGTCATTTATTGTATAGACAAACACTAGTGAACCAAAATTGTCAAATTTGCTCAAGTGTTTTAGGTTTTGGGTGAGTGCTTTAATTGTGCAAACAAACACCTATTAGATGGATTTGTGTTTGCTTTGTTATCTCTTTGTAAAAGAGGGTTTGATCAAGGCTTTGGGTAGAAAGCTTGATCGGTGTATAAGGGTTACCTTCTAAGCCTAGAAAAGGGGACGAATCAATAGTGGGTTGATTGGAAATCCTTAGTGGGGAGCTAAAGTAATGGATGTAGACCTTGGTTAGAAGGTTGAACCACTATAAATCATTGTGTCAATTATCATTTTAGCTTCCACACCACCTCCACCCAAAAATACACCTCTCCACCACTTGGTGAGCCATATCGGTTGAACGAATCAAGCACCTCACAACTCAACAGTTTTGGGTTTTAATTAAACTAAAAATCATAAACTAAAGCAAGTAAAGGTTGAGAAATTAAGATGAGAAAATGGTCCGGATTAGATTGTGTCGTAGTGTGGAAAGCAATTGTCTTGTCTCGGTCTTTGAATGCAATAAACACCAAACTGCCTCGGCAGTGACCAAAATCTCTACCGCGGCAATAAGATGTACTACCTCGGCAATCCCTTGCTGGTCGGCAGACGATGTCAAGGTTCGGCAAAGCGCCCTTTAATGGCTCCTCCTTATCCCTAAGTCACATCACTGTTGATGAATGGGCCTTGATAATGCCTCCCGGCGTAAACCAAGGATGAACACCAACTAATCTCACGCTTCTTTTAGCCGTTGAAACTCTTACTTATCCCTAAGACGAGTTAGCTTCCATCATTGGGATGAAAACCATGCTTATTCATTTCTTGAGTTTAATTCTTCCGATATTAAACAAATAGATAACCTCACAATACTATCTCTCGATAAGATTGCAAGAATAGAATTAGTACCAAGAATAAGCAAAACTTGAACTAAATTGTATTAACAAAAACTTAAACAAAGTAAAATTGTTTTCTCACAACTACTCAACAAAATAATCCTAACCCTAAGAAAACTTAGAACATGATGAACATGGAAAATACTCAACAAAACCCTAACATAAAGCTCTCAATACTCGACCCCTTTCATGTGTGTGGCAAGCCATGTTTAAATAGGAAAAGGAGTAGGGCAAAGTCCTTCTTGGATAGGAAATTAAGTTGGACCTGGACTTGTCTTCATTAAAGAGGTGAATCTCTTTAATTTTAATGCCTTATCCATTTTAGCCAAATTCCATCTTTAACCTTCCTTCTGTGTTTCCACCATCTTCTCATGCTTTGATTGCCATGCAAAGTATGTAGAAAAATCCAGCATTTTATGCTCTTCAAATCGGTTATCACTTTGCATGTTTTGCCCTCCGGTAGGTTGATCTATGCACTGCCTCGGCAGGGGTTTGTCACTTGATCTACTTCGTAAGGCTTCATCTTCATAATTCAGCTTCCTTCAGTAGAAGCTTTCATCTTTGGCTTAGCTTGATCTAGACCTGTCACGAGCTCGTTTTGTACCATCTTCTCTTTTCTTCATTACCCACTCGGCATCACCTACCCCGGTAGTGAGTAAATATGTGCAAGCACCAAACATGCATTAAAACAATACCTTTTTCATCAAATATTAGGATCAAAGGTCAAATCAGTGTAATTAATGCATATAAGGCTATAATGCCACTCGAATGGGTGTAGGTTAAGCAATAATTGCCATGTAAAAAGGATGAAAACATAGGTCTTTGGGGCACTTATCACACCTCCAAACTTGAACTATTGCTTGTCCTCAAGCAATGCAAATCATCAATTTTCAGAACATTAATCTTCATGAAAATTCTCTTTGGTCTTACTTTTCCTTCTTCTCTCCAAACCATAGTAATGAATGCTCGACCCTTAAGTCTTCGGATGCCTTAGGAATTCCCTGGAGTCAAACTATAAGATTTGTGAGTGTGTGCATGATTTGTGAACAAGATGATTATTCGGGTTCTAAGTAAACACTTAAGCATTAACCTACTTAACTCGAGTAGATATATATATATATATATTTCAAGCAATCTAACCTACTAGAGCCAATTTTGGGCACCTCTAGTGATTAGCCTAGAGCCGGTTTCGGGCACCTCTAGGGCTTCCTAAAGCTAGAGCCAGTGTTAGGCACCTCTAATTTTTTACCCAAAATTTTCTTTCTAAGTCTATGTCTTAAGTGTCATAGAACTTCTTAAATCATACAAGTCACAAAAGTGTATTAAAGCTCTAATCTCATATTATGATTCTAAGTTATCTTCTTTATGCATCCTAAAATTAAAGGCTCTAAAAAGTTCAAAGCTATAGTAAGAAGAGAGATACCTATGGCCAAGATGGAAAATTCATTTAAATTAAACTAAGGCAATTGATAAAGAACATTGCCGAGGCATAAGCTTCATTCGGCTAAGGCAATATGTGCATTAAATTTTTTTGACAAATAATAGACAAAACAGAACTGCATTGCAATATATTGATATATCGCGACAGAGAATTGCCTTGGAAACAGAACCTACACCCCCAAACTTAAGACAAGCATTGCTCTCAATGCATTAACAACATATGCAATAATAGAAAAATTAAGCACGAAAATTAAGGGCATAAAAATAAAGGCAAGAGAGAAAAAAATTAGATGGACTTGGATGAGTCATTGCTTTGTAGAATCAGTTTTCTCCCTTTGCAGACCGTATGCTTGACTCTCTTGGTTTCTCTTGGCGGTTGGATGCACGTGGGGGGTAGCTTCGTCGAAGCGGTTACTTCTTCATCTTCATCCGTGTTAAGGAGGAGCTCCTTCGAGGCCTCTAAGTCGGATGCCTTGCGTTTTGCAGCTTCAAATGTCCGGAGAACAGATTGGGCAGTTTTAGTCCAATTGGAGAAGCCTTTTGTTCTGACCGGTGAACCCATAAGAGTTTCTAAATGGGCTTTGCCCTTGGCCTTCCTGGCCACGGTAGAGGAAGTGGTGGTTGCGGCGGTAGAGTGCCTTGGTGAGGCCTGTGCAATAACGGTGGCAGGTGTGGCTCCAGCATGGGGATCTGGGCGGTTACGGCAAAGATGGCGGTAGGGAATTGAGGAAATTGAACGGTATGGTCAGGGAACTTATCTTGAATCAGTTGGATAATGGAGGAGTTGAAGTCCCTTGTAAAGGCCATAAAGAGGCGTTGCCGTCTGTCCATGTCCTCAAACTTCTAGGTAATTTGCTAGAGGGTGGCTGCCGGGGCAGTGGTTTGTGGAGTCTTCGGAACATCTGCCAAAGATGTTGTCGCGGCATGGCTTTGCATCGATTTAGATTGTCATGGTTCGGCCTCCGTGATGTACATTAGCCTGTAGTATGCTTCTTTGTCCCATCCTTTTCTTGGAGGTGTATATTTATCGGCTTCATCGGTTGGTATCTCATGTCTGGTGCATAAGCCAGTGATGAGTGATGGGAAGTAGAGGGGGTCGCGTTCCTTCTGGTTGCACTGGTGAATCTTGTGACGTATAATGTTACCAACATTAATGATACGATTATTTAAAATAAAGTGTATGAGTGCAAGCCTAGGCCGATCGACAGTAATGTTGTGCAAGGTGGGAATAAGGCGGCATTTGACAAATGTGTTCCATAGCTTGGCTTCTAGCCGCAACTGTCGCCGATTGACTGAGCCCTTGTGAGCCCTGGCATTCCATGTCGTGCCGACATAGCAGAGTTCTTCCATTATGTGTTTGTAGTCTTCCTCCACCAATAACTCAACAAATTCTTCAAGCTCGTCCCTCTTTACGTGGATGCCATAAAAAAGATTTATGGCATCGGCATTCACCTGAATTGTTTTTCCCCGAACGTGAACAAAGAGTGTGGTCGGGCTTGGATTGTGAGCGTAAAACTCTCGTACCACTATTAAGTTGGCTCGTTCGGGTTGAAGGCAAAATATTTGCCACTTTTGGTGATCTACCTTGTTGAAGAGGTAGTGGTTGAGGCCGAAGTTTGGCTCATCGGAGTATTGAAATCCTTGCTCCTTCCATACTTGGCGGGCTATGAAGTGTTTGTTGAAGCGCTTCTCTACCTCCGACGGTGCAAAGCGTTTGTATATTGGTGCCTCAGCCGAGCGTTTTCTCCTCTATTTACTTTGAGGGCCATCTAAAAAATATGAGTGAGTTGTGAGAGAGCAAAAGAAAATACTAAACTTTGGAGAATGCAAGAGAGTAGAAGAGAATGCTTGAGTCATGAATAGAGAGACGAATGACCTTTATATAGAGTTTGGAAAGCAATGTCATTGCGGCATTAAATGCGGGAGCGGAATCGCTAGCCGTTACTAGTTGTTTCTGCCTGTTACGGTCTTCTGCTCGTTACATATATAGCTGTTACGGCTTTTTCGGCCCGTTGGCAGAATATGCCATTGCCAAAAACTTGTTGCATTTTTTCTGCCCGTTGGCAGGTTGTGTTGTTGCGGTAGAGGTTTCTCCACACTTGGTCGTTGGTTCATCTCTTCTTTCTTTCTTGATCTTCATTCTAAAAACAAATAATAGATAAAAAAAATAAAACTTTATTCCTAAAAGAAAAATTAAAAATATGGAAAATAAAAATAAAAGTAGATAAAATTAATTAAAATTCTAAATCCTAAAAACAAAAACAAATAAACAAGAAAAGAAAAAGAAAAATTAAGACACTAAAGGAGTGCATGGTGATGCATCTCCTAAAGTGAGCACTTCTCAGTCCCTATTGACATGGGTGCCATTGTAGTGCTTTAGTCGTTGTTCATTCACTTTGAATTCATGCACATTCTTAGGTCATTTAATTGTCACAGCTCCATAGGGGAATGCTTTAAAAACTTCGAACGGTCCAGACCATCGAGATCGTAGTTCCTTGGAAATAACTTCAATCGAGAATTAAAGAGGAGGATTGTCTGCCTAGGCAGGAACTGCCGCGGCAGCAGCTTGTTGTTATGCCAGCATTTGGTCTTTTTTTTGTATATTCTCGAATTTTTGTATGCCAAGGCTCGAAATTCGTCTAGCTCATTTAGGTCTATGAGTCTTTTCTGTCCTATATTTTCCCAATCCATGTTCACCGTTTTAATGGCCCAATACGCCTTGTGCTCGATTTCAACTGGTAGGTGACAAGATTTTCCATACACAAGCCTATATGGGGACATTCCCAGTGGGGTTTTTAAGCTGTTATGTATGCCCACAAGGCATCATCAAGCCGAAGTGACTAATCCTTTCGAGATGGGTTAACCACCTTTTTGAGGATGTTCTTCAGCTCCCTATTGGATATCTCAGCATGCCCATTGGTCTGCGGGTGATATGTCGTGGCAATCTTGTGTGTGACATCAAATTTCTTCAATGCTGCTGTAATGAACCTGTTGTCGAAGTGTTTTCCCTCGTCACTGATAATGGCTCTAGGTACTTCAAACCGTGTAAATATGTTTTTCTGTAGAAATTGATGCACGGTTTTGGAGTCACAGTTTGGTGTGGCAATGGCTTTGACCCATTTGGACACATAGTCAGCGACAAGGAGTATGTAGAGGTTTCCGCACGAGGATGGAAAGGGCTCCATGAAGTCAATTCCCCAAACATCAAACAACTCGACCTCGAGGATGTTTTGCAAGGGCATCTCGTGTCTCCTTGATATGTTGCCAGTCCGTTGACATCGGTCACACTGCTTATAGTATTCCTGGGCATCTTTGTAGAGTGTAGGCCAATATAAGCCTGACTGTAGCACTTCAGCATCGGTACTAGTTCCTTTAAAATGTCCTCCATAAGGTGAGGAATGGCACTGGTGGAGTAATTCGTTTTGCTCTTCTTCTAGGACACATCTCCTTATAACATGGTCTGCACATTGTCTAAACAAAAGAGGTTCGTCCCAAAAATAATGTTTTGCATCATGTTGGAACCTCTTCTTTCCTTGATGGTTAAGGTTATATGGTTAAACACCACTGACTAAAAAAATTAACAATATATGCATACCAGGGTGTTGATGCGGAAGACAGTGTTGTCAAGGGCAATGCCGAGGCAATGCAGTCTGACAATGTCAAGGCAAGGGTGTCTGTCACTCCTGCGGCAGACGTTGTCGCGGCGGCTAAGAGCTGCTCATCTGGGAATGCATCTTGTATGTCTAGGCATGTGGTATCTTCTTCCCGTTGTTCCAGTCTCGATAGGTGATCAGCCACATGGTTCTCATTTCCTTTTCTATTCTTGACATCAACGTCGAACTCTTGCAGTAAAAGAATCCATTGGATCAACCGAGGCTTTGCATCTTTCTTGGAGAACAAGTATTTGATCGCCGAGTGATCCGTGTGGAAAATCATATTGGTTTCGATTAGGTATGATCGGAACTTGTCAAAGGCAAAGACTACCGCTAGGAACTCTTTCTCATTGGTAGTGTAGTTAACTTGGGCCTCGTTTAGTGTTTTTCTAGCATAATAAATCACGTGGAAAATTATGTCTTTCCTCTGTCCAAGGACTACCCCGACAGCATAGTCGCTTGCGTCGCACATGAGCTCGAATGGGAGCATCCTGTCTGGTGGGACTACTATTGGTGCGGTCACAAGCTTTCGTTCAGTATCTCAAATGTTTTAGTACATTCGTCATTAAAGTCAAAGGTCTTATCGTGTTCATGCAGAGAACACAAGGGTTAGTAATCTTTGAGAAATTTGCAATAAATCTCCTATAAAAACCTGTGTGTTCTAGAAAACTCCAGATTTCTTTGACTGTGGTTGGTGGGGCAGCTTCTCGTTCACATCGATTTTGACTTTATCTACTTCAATTCCTTTTGATGAGATCTTGTGGCCGAGCACGGTGCCCTCATCCACCATGAAGTGGCATTTCTCCCATATTAGAACTAGATTGGATTCCTCACATCGTTCGAGTACCCTCTCTAAATTGCCGAGGCAATTGTCGAAGTTGTCGCCAAATACGGAGAAATCATCCATGAAGATCTCCAAAAAGCCTTCTACCATGTTAGAGAATATTGTCGTCATGCATCATTGGAATGTTGTCGAGGCATTGCAAAGGTCGAACGACATCCTCCTAAATGCGTATATGTCATATGGGCATGTGAATGTGGTTTTTGCCTGGTCGTCTGGTGCAATGGCAATCTGATTATAACCTGAGTAACCATCAAGAAAATAGTAAAATGGTTTACCAGCAAGTTTATCAAGCATTTGATCAATAAATGGCAAAAGGAAGTGATCATTTTTAGTTGCTTTATTCAACTTGCGATAATCCATACAAACCCTCCAACCGGTCACAGTCCTGGTTGGGATTAACTCATTGTTCTTGTTGGTTACCATTGTTATTCCACATTTCTTTGGTACGCATTGTACCGAGCTTACCTATGTGCTGTCAGAGATGGGATAGATAATTCCAGCATCAAGCCATTTAATGATCTCTTTTCTTACCACCTCCTTCATGGCATGGTTAAGCCTCCTTTGAGCCTCAATGGTAGGTTTATGGTCATCCTCCAAAAGTATTTTGTGCATACATACCACTGGGCTTATCCTCTTTATATTGGAAATTGTCCACCCTAAGGCCCGCTTATGTCGCCGCAGCATACTGATCAAACTTTGTTCCTATTTTGGCTGCAACTTAGAAGAAATAATTACGGGCAATGTGTCGTTGGTTCCCAAATAAACATATTTTAATTTATCATGAATTTTTTTTAATTTAAGAACCGATGGTTGCTCGATTGAGGCTTTTTCAATCTTTCGTTCCTCTCCAGAATAATTGAGGGGTTCGAAATACTTACCTGGACAAGAGACTGTCCAGTGGGCTTCCTTAATTTTTGCCTTTTCAGTTTCTTCAGTATCGGGAAGGTTGTCTACTATGTTGTCAAGGCAATCGTTAGAGTGCATATCGAGGCAGTGGCCATTCTTATTGCTGAGGTAGTGTCTGCCGAGGCAGGGTGCATCGATGTCAAAGTTGAATTCGGTGGTGGCTTGCATCATTTGGAATTCTTCTTGATCATCGGCACATTTGAAGGTTTGGAACACATTGAGCTTAACTTGTTGGTCATTCACCCTCATTGTTAGCTCACCTTTTTTCTACATCGATCAATGTCCTCCTAGTGGCTAATAATGGTCGCCCAAGTATGATGGGTGCATGTTCATCTGCCTCATGGTCAAGAACAAGGAATTCAACGAGAAAAGTAAACTTATCAACTCTTACTAGTACATCTTCAATTTTTCCCTATGGTTGTACATAAGAGCGATCAACCAGCTGAAGCATGATTGTGGTTGGTCTTGTCTTTCCAATTCCTAACTTCTAGACAACCGATTTGGGCATCAAGTTTATGCATAACTTTAAGTCACACAATGCCTTCCCAACATAATGATTCCCGATTGCACATGGTATTGTGAGGCTACCAGGATCTTTAAGCTTAGGTGGTGTTCGGTTGTGTAACATGGCCATACACCCCTCTATTGTGGCAACTGTTTTGAACTCTCCTATTCTTGTTCACCTTGACACCATGTCTTTTAGAAACTTGGCATAATTCAGAACTTGCTCTATCGCTTCCACAAAGGGTATGTTAATGTGGACATGCTTCAAGATGCCTAAGAACTTCTTGAACTGGTACTCGTGCTTCTACCGTTTAAGACTTTATGGGAATGGTGGGGGGTCGAATATCCTCGATCCGTTCTTTACTTGGAAATTTAATTTGGGGTACCATATCTGATTTTTTAGTGTCCTTCTGATCTTCCTCAGCGTTTTTTTTCTGTCGCGGTTTGGTCAGGTACTACCGTGGCAGTGGAATTGCGTACTGTCGAGGCGGGTTGTGTCGCAGCAGAGGCTTCCTTTTCTTTGGTCTCTCTTTTTCCACTAGCTTGGGGTTCTTTCAGTTGTTTGCCACTCCTAGTGTTGATTGCTTTTCACTGTTCACGACTCGATCCCTTAGCGACTTCAGTATCGCTTGGAAATCCCCCCCTCGGTCTGGAGTTTAGGATTTGTGAAAACTGCCCGGCTTGAGTTTCTAGGGATTTCAATGTTGCCTCATGATTTTGCATCTGCATTTCCGTCATGTCCATAAAAGCGTCAGTTTTCTTTATGACTTATCAGTATTAGCCATATATGCACTAGTTTGAGACATGAAAGCGTTAAGAGAGTTTTCTAAAGAACTAGTTGGCATATGTTGTTGTGGCGGTAGAGTTTGCTATTACGGCATAGATTGCTGAGGCATGTTTTGTTGAAATCCTGTTGTTGGAGTATTCTAATTGTTTGGATTGAGTGCGTTGTTGGGGTTGCTCCAGGAGAAATTCAGGTGCTTCTTCCAGGCCGGGTTGTAGTTGTTAGATATCATGTTGTTGTTTTGGTTGTAATTTCCAACATAATAGCCCAAATCCGTATTTTGTGGACATTCGGAAGAAACATGGTTATCCCCACAGTTTTCACAAAATAAATCCATTACCTTGACCTCCTGGTGATTGTTTTGTGGCTGCATGTTCATGACCAACTTTGTCAAGGTGGCAATTTGGGATGAAATTGAGTCCGAAGACCTATTTTGTTTATTGTGGGTTGGCGTCGGATTCCTCCTCTTCTGGTCGTTGGGAACTGATAGTTGTTTTTTGCTGTCATATTCAGTATATCCATCGCTTCCTCTGGTTCTTTGTCTAGGAGTATGTTGTTTGCCGAGGCATCAAGCATCATCCTAGTTGCCGTGTTGACAACGTTATAGAACATGGTTACTTGTGTCCACAATGGGAATATGTGCAAGGGCCATTTGTGTAACAGCTCTTTGTATTGCTCCTTGGCCTCGTGCATGGACTCGTCATCAGTCTGTCGAAAATAATTGATTTCGTTAAGCAATTTATCAGTTAAATTTGTAAGATTAAAACGTGCTAGGAAAGCACGATATAAATCACTCCAAGATCCAATTGATCTTGCTGGAATGCTATTTAGCCAGGTCTTTTCCCTATCCTTTAGTGAATAAGGAAAAAAAATTTAATCTCAAAATATCCTCATGTACTCTATGTATTTTAAATGAATTGCAAATTTGCAGGAAGGATTTGGGGTGTTGTCTGGCATCTTCATTTGCTGCGCCGCCAAATTGCCCCATAGTATTGATCATATTGAACATTACAGGCTTCAGTTCAAAGTGGGCGGCTTCAATCTCTGGTGTGACTACTCCCGGATTTAGTCCGTTCAAATTTTCTTCTAAGTAGTCTCGTACAGTTAGGTTTCGTACTGGCTCAAACTGAATTCTTAAATTTTCTCCATCTACTACCGGGGCATATTGCTACCCATCAACAACTGGCTTCCCGTCGGCAACCTGCTGCCCATTGGCATTTCGATTGTTGTTGGCATTGTTGCCGACAACTTGATGTGCCATCTTTTGTCTTATCTGTTGCTTGAGTCTATGGAAACATCGATCGATTTCTTGATCAATGTCGTAGAATGGATACTTTAGGTTTGCCCTGGTCATACACCAATGCAAACCAAAGTTGATTAGTGCTCGAGAAACTTAAGCAAATAAAAGTGCAAGAAAATAAAATTGAAATTCTCTATTGTCAATCCCCAGCAATGGCGCCAAAAACTTGTTGCGTGTAAAAGGTGCTCCGCAATTAGTGCAAGTGTACACGTCTCAAGTAATATAATGATGAGTATTAGAGTATCGTCTCCACATGGATTGGGATGGCTTCCTTCGTTTATCTTCTCGCACTTAAAGAGAAAAGTAAAAGTAAAAACACAAGTAGATGAGTTTTAGGTTTTAATTAAACTAAAAATCATAAACTAAAGCAAGCAAGTAAAGGTTGAGAAATTAATATGAGAGAATGAGCCAGATTAGATTGTGTCATAGTGTGGAAAACAATTGTCTTGTCTCAGTCTTTGAATGCAATAAACGCCAACCTGCCTCGGCAGTGACCTAAATCCTTGATGCGGCAATAAGATGTGCTGCCTCGACAATCCCTTGTTGGTCGGCAGACGATGCCAAGGTTCGGCAAAGCATCCTTTGATGGCTTCTTCTTATCCCTAAGTCGTAGCACTGTTGATGAATGGGCCTTGATAATGCCTCTCGGCGTAAACCAAGGATGAACACCAACTAATCTCACACTTTTCTTAGCCGTTGAAACTCTAACTTATCCATAAGCCGAGTTAGCTTCTATCGTTGGGATGAAAATCATGCTTATTCGTTTTTTGAGTTTAATTCTTCTGATATTAAACAAATAGGTAACCTCACAATACTCTCTCTCGATAAGATTGTAAGAATAAAATTAGTACCAAGAATAAGCAAACCTTGAACTAAATTGCATTAACAAAAACTTAAACAAAGTACAATTGTTTTCTCACAACTACTCAACAAAATAATCTTAACCCTAAGAAAACTTAGAACATGATTAACATGGTGAATACTCAACCAAACCCTAATCTCAAGCTCTCAATACTCGACCCCTTCATGTGTGCGGCAAGCCTTGTTTAAATAGAAAAATGAGTAGGGCAAAGTCCTTCTTGGATAGGAAGTTAAGTTGGACTTGGACTTGTCTTCATTAAAGAGGTGAATCTCTTTAATTTTAATGCCTTTATCCACTTTATCCTAATTTCGTCTTTAACCTTCCTTCTATGTTTCCACCATCTTCTCGTGCTCTGATTGCCATGCAAAGTATGTAAAAAATCCAGCATTTTATGCTCTTCAAGTCGGCTATCACTTTGCATGCTTTGCCTTTCGGCAGGTTGATCTATGCACTGCCTCGATTGAGGATATTTGCTGCCTCGGTAGGGGTCTGTCATTGGATCTACTTCATAAGGCTTCATCTTCATAATTCAGCTTCCTTTAGTAGAAGTTGTCATCTTTGGCTTAACTTGATTTGGACCTGTCTCGGGCTCGTTCTGCACCATCTTCCCTTTTTCTTCATTGTCCGCTCCGCATCACCTACCTCGACAGTGAGTAAATCTGCGCAAGCACCAAACATGCATTAAAACAGTATCTTTTTCATCAAATAAATCAAATATCAGGATCAAAGGTAAAAGCAATGTAATTAATGCATATAAGGTCATAATGTCACTCGAATGGGTGTAAGTTAAGCAATAATTGCCATGTAAAAAGGGTGAAAACATAGGACTTTTGGGCACTTATCAAAGTTATTCTCTAAAATAAATAGAGCTATTTGCAACCAGCAAGAACAATTTAAAAATGCATTTCTGGACATTTTCTACTAGCCTACCTTCATGGTATTAATATAGAAACAATATAGCTTGTGCTAAAATATATGCTTGAACATGAAGTATTTAATATAAGCCATATTGAATGGAGATTCGTTAAAGAAATAATTGTTCAAAACTTTTCTTTCCATCTACTAAAAAAAATTTCAACTTTTGTAAAAGTTAAATTGTATAATTTTCTACAATGTGATGTATATTTTCGATATTTTTATTTTAATTTGATTGGAATAGCTGAAACAGAAAAGTTCTATTAATCGTATCAATATGGACTATCTCAAGACCACTTGGAGGACCATCCCTTGGTGTTGTAAAAGAAGATGCAAAAAGGTTGGAACTCTACATTAATAAATGTTATAATAATCTAGTTTATTATCAAATATAAGCTGGTGTAGAACTCAAAGACACATCCCAAAGTTTACTATTAAGAACGTTTTATAAATTCTGAATCGATGGAAAAAGAATATTATCATATGATGCTTTTCTGAAGAACATGGACATTAAAAAAATTATGGCACTATTATAAAAGATAGCCGAGATAAAAATTAATGACTATTCTTCTGACATAATTGAAGTCATAAATAATACATGAGAATGTTGGAACTCATAGGAATCACTTGTCTCCAACAATTCAATAAATTTGGATGAAATAGAAGAAACAAATTTAGCAAATGCTCAAAAAAGCTGAAAAGGCAACACATCATAATGAACAAGAACTGAAAACACAACAAGTCAGATGAATAAGAGCTTAAAGGATAATAAAGTCAGACGATAAGCATCGGACTTCAATGAGAAATTAAAAAAAGTTGAGAGAATGAGGCTACAAGAAGAGGGAGCTTGCAACGAAGAAAGACAACTCTTGTTACCTACATCTTTTTACTAAAAGTTTTCCTTTTGTAACTTTTCTTCTGTTCTTAGTTATTTCAACTTTGTATCACTTTTTAAATTTTTTCATTACTATTATCTTTGTAATATTTTCATCATCTTCATATAAATATTTCTTTCCTTCAACTTATATAAAATATATGCCACCATAGTCGAGTTACTGGTATCAGAGCTTCCCCCTATATGAATGAAATGAGTGTTGATTGGACGTGCTTGCCCCTATGTGAATAAAATAAGTGTCATTTTTATAATTTTTTGAATAAATTAGTTTAATTTAAAAAATCCTACAAAAGAAAAAGAAAAATGATAAAGAAAATTTATAATCGATCCATTTAAATCTTTTAAAGAGAATGGTGCTAACTTGTTCTTATTACTTGGACTTCAACGAATATAATGGTGCTAATTTTTTATGCATATATTATTTAAATTTTAGTTTACATAAGTTTGTCAATTTTAAAGTTTATAAGTCTTATTTAATGTTTAAAATACACAAATTTGTTATTTTTAAGTTTATAATTTAAAATTTAGAGTTTAAAACTTAAAATTTAAAAATCTTAAGCATAAAATTTACACAACATGTATAAAAAATAAAGCTTAAGTTAATAACTTTAAAATTCCATTTCTTATAAACTATATGAATTATTTTATACCTCATTTGTTTTTTTTTCTTAATTTTTTTTCAAGCATAGTTTTAAAAACACCATTTTCTATGACAAAATGTAACCTCCTTCACCTTGGCACCTCTATTCTTCGTTGATTTTCAAGGTTGGAACAAGCAATACGAAGCCTGCATGAATCGAATAAGCCAGGTAATCACGATCATAGACAGAATTACAAGCATACAGAGTAGAATTGCAAGGGAAAACGATGTTTCTTAAAAGTAATTTAATGTATACATTCAAGTGTTCTACTCTTAATTTAATACATGCATAATAAACACAAATACATCATCTCCTACCCCCACTCCATCTCCGGTCCACATCGGTACGATATCAAAAACCTTCAGACAATGTCAACCAAAATCCTGGTAACACCATTTGATTCTTCCCCAACATTCAATTTTATTGGATGTCAACCACTTCAACTGAGAGAGGAAGAGGAGAGGGAAGGAGTATAACTTCATGAGCTATGCGGGACGAGTTCCAAACAAGACTCTTCATATGATATAAGTGTGTCAATATAATATCCAAAGAAAGGGAAAAAAGTACTGTTTCAAAGTTAAATGGAGAAAACTAGCCCCCAGATTCACTGGCATAGAAGCAATAGTTGAATATTTGCATTTTATTCCGGTGCCCATCGGTGACCTAACCATGCCTTTGCCTGCCAAATAAAAACATGGGACCAACCACAGATGATTATTAGCAAAGCTTTATACAAAAAAGCAACTCTGTTGGATGCAACAAAAAGTGGGCGAACTTTTATAGAACCAAGATGTTAAATTCATTCATTACAGAGCCATCAGTAAAATATTATTTATCTGGCCTGAACATATCACGGACATTTTCTCTTGCTCCCCCACCCCCCTTGAACATGGTAATTTAATATAAGTATATGAACATAAAACTATCACACACACACACACACACACACACATATATATATATTTCAAGTGAAGTGAGAAACAAATATAAAAAGGCTGCAAAGTTGAACCTAACATGGTGCATATTTAAGGATGGGAGAGATGGAACAGTTAAATTACCAAAGTAAAAGCCAGGTTAAATATATAAATTACCTATCAAGCCATACTTAATCCCTATTATGTTAAAAAAAATACACTCGAAACTAAGCCAAAACATGAAAAATCAAGAGAAAGTTGTTTTGCCAATAATTAGAAAGGAATGATCAAATTCATTATACCATTGACTGAGCAGTTCCTTAAAACCTCGGTAGTCAATCAACTGACTGTAGTTCTCCAATAAACAAGACATACTCTATAAGACTAACTCATCAGATCATAACTATTTTGCAGACTCGTAAAGCGAATATGACTGAAAGATCAGAAGATAAAGCAAGATAGATAATCTAACAAGAAGAAAGTTGTAGCCTTGTAGGAATACAATTGAAAGTAAATAGAGATTGGAAACTCATAGAAGTATAAAAAGCCCAACAACATCATTGTTTGTTTTGCTCTCACAAGTCACATCCCCCATCCCCAGAGTACTAAAACAAAAAAATAGAACCCAATGTCTTTTTTATTCTCATGCCAAATAACCATAACAGAAATTCATTGTTTATGAATTAAGCATATAGCATGAGTGCAATAAATTGTGCAAACACAGAATAATATTCATTAGCTAAGGGGTAGTTTGGGTGAAAAGAGAGCAAACACAGGACATAACACATACCTTAGAGAAGATGAACTCGTTGAGGTGTTTGAGAACCCGGCAAATACATTCGAGTAGGACTTGGTCAAATACGAAAAGTTGGGAATTGGAGGTAGAGCTGGCACCTGTTCACCTTTCTTCAAAAGGTCTTGCAAGCTGAGTCTTTGAAGGGTCAAGACAACCCTTGATTCCTTCCATATGAAAGCAAGCAGACCATTTTGAATGACAAAAAGTGAGCCAGGCTTTGAGCCAGGATATCTAAAACCATATCCATTCGCAATACCTTCTCCCGCAAAAGCATGCTTCACATTCACAGGATGTGAATCTGCATCACTATCCCAGGGAAATGGGTCCAGTGAAGGCTCGTCAATATTCACTATGAACATTGCAGAACCATTTGGGTGCAGAACATAGTGGGTGCCTTCCAATATTTTAGTTGCAATGAGAAGCTGTTTTCCCTCCGTCTCTTCGTAAGAGAGCAAAAGAAAGAACAGAGCTTTCCCAGGCTTGTCTTCAGTCGGCCTTCCAGGCGGCCAACCAAATGTTCCTCCCCATAAACCGGCATACTCTTGATCCTCCCTTGGAACCCGCATGGGCAGCTTGTAAAGAGCAAACCGTGTATCATGCATATTAGGCCAAGCTCGATAAGATGATAACTTCATTGTAGAGGCATGTAATGTCAGCTCTATAGTATCACCGGACTTTAAAAATTCATGAAGTAGAGCATGCCTATTCTCACTGCTAGAAGAATTGCATTTTGAAATTGCCCGGCCACCATTGACAGAACTAGGTTTCCTAAGAATTTGCTTAATGCTAGCTCTGAAGTACCCGCCTAGACTTTTCCTATTGTTTCTTTGTGTCTGATCATCATCTCCGTTCAGAGAATTAGAAAAACTAGAACGGTCAAAGCTCTTTCTAATGTCACTGAGTTCCAACTGAATAGGACCAACAGACATTGCAGTACTTGCCTTCAAATCCGTGCAACCCTGTTCGCTACCAAACTTATACATCTGAAGAAGCAGTGATCTTCGCTGCAACATAAGCACCAAATCTTTCTGGAAATTCTCTGCATCCTCCCTCAACCGAGGGAATAGAGGCCCACTTACAGAATCAGTAACCTTATGACGAACTTGGCTAGTAACAGTCTCAAGCAACTTTCTTCTGTCACCAAAATTCAATCGACTAAAAGGAACCACGGCCTCACTCTGTCCTGAGGATCTCGATAAACCACTATTTGATCTACAAACCTTTCTTGAAATCTCCTCATTAGTATGATGGGCAAAGCTCTTACTAGGGAACAGTTTACACCCATTCCTTTTTGCTTTAGGCCCAACCTCAAGCAATAGCACGTTGCAATTCCGCTCAACAGATTCCACTGAACCAGGATAAAAATAGTCACATCCTTTCTCCCTACCATGAAGAATAAATGTGGTGGAACCATCAAAATCACCAATAATTTCGAACACTGGTGCCCATAAAATGGGGCCATCCTCAATTCCATTAGGACCAAGCTCTTGCGGAATTATTCGACATCCAACAACAGAAACAAAACCAGGCATGACATAGACTACATTGCCAAGCTCAGGGTTCTGGTGAACCCAAAGGCCGATCAACGGCTTTACTCTAACAAGGAAGCGACAAAGCGCCTTATAAGATACTACACCTTCCCTCCACTCCACAAGGTCCCTTGTAGGCACAATTCCAACTACATCACATTGACTGAGCCAAATCTTTTCGGAGGCAACAAGTGCACAGAGACTTTTACAACATATACTGAGATTACATATGTCCTTTGGAGAAAGGGACCAAGATATAATAGCAAACACATCATCAGGTAAAGCAAGAAACAAGCTAGAACCACAAGTTTCAGGCAACATAGCAGTGTCTCAGTTATTTGTCCTTTGAGGTTATCAAGATATCTTTTTTTTCCCACAAATTGAGCTACAAATCAATATTCATGAAAAAAAACCCAATAGTTCTGAATCTATACATAAATAACCCCCAAAAAAACCAGAATTCAGATAGAGCATGTTACCCAATACACCAACCAAATTCTCCCAGCTTCAAATCAGGCCTTGAATGGAAATGGGTTTTTGATTTCCCCCTTATTCTAAAGCTGGAGAAGAAAACCAAAGTGGGTTTTCATTAAAATTCCCCAATTTTTTATTTAAAAAAAAAAAGAGTTCCCTTTCCCTTTGCATCTACAACTCAAGAAATATAAGAAAGAGAAACAGAGCTAGGTTAGACACAGCATGTAGATTTGGAAACAACGTAAAGAGTAGGGAGATTTGTGAAGTCGTCGGCACCAAAAAGAAAAGAAAGAAACTATAAATTAACTAAAGCAGCTCAGGCAGTTGTTTTCTTCTTTGGTTTTGCAGTGATATTGAGATTGAAGGATGAGGAAATAATGGGGAAAGTGATTGTGGCAGCCAACCAATGTTGAAAATTTGGGGGTTAGAGTAGAATTATTCTGGCACTGTTTCACACTCCAATTATTGTCGACCTTGGATTGGAAATTGGAATATATACATTCACTCACGAGTCACGACTGACTTAGTAAGTGGATCATTCTTAACACTGAAAAACTTCGACATCAAAATTGTTGTAAATTTTAGTTTACACATTTATTTCTAATTAAATAATTTAACTTCGGTTTTTTATGATGATATTTTTTTATTAGAATTATTTATCGGGTTTTAGTTTACATAAATTTTTAAATTTTAAAGGTTTGAGAGTTTAAGGTTTGGTTGTAGAAATTAAAACTTAGGTTAAGATTAGAGTCAAAAATTAGAGATTTTTTTAACGATTTCTACTCAGGAGAGAGGAGGAAAATTTGCTCATAATGAGTTTTTAACCCATAACGTAGAGATTGCTGACAAAAAATAGAGATTTAAAATTTAAATTGTATGCTTTAAATATTAAAACCGTATAGTTTCTTTTTCTTTTCTTTTTTTGAGAAAGATGGCTTATATTATAAGGATTAATATCCTATACATTGGCGGTAGAAAGTTTTTATTTCCACAAGCGCCTTAATTATAGGGTTTAGGGTTAGTGTTTAGGGTTTAGAGTTTAGGAGTTTTAGTGTAAAGGTTTAGAATTTAGGGTTCATGTTTAGAATTTAAGAATTAGGGTTAGAATTTAGGGTTTAGGGTTAGGGTTTAGTTTTAGGGTAATATGGGTGGGGATTTAGGTTTTAACCTATAAACCCTACATTTTAACCCTAAACCCAAAATTCTATCAACAATCCCTAAATTCAAAACTACTACACTTATACCCCTAAATTTTAAACCCTAAACAAAATCCATAACCCCTAAAACTAAGGCGCTTGTGTAAAAAAGTTTCCACAAGCGCTTCTGTATAGAACAATTACCCATATTATAAAGGGTTTTATTTTGATGCACAAGCTGTGTAAATTTTTTTTACACATTCCTTTTATAAAATTTAAAATCTAAATCACAAACCCTAGCAACCTAAAACCTAAGCCCTAAATCCTAAACTCTAAATTCTAAATTCTACCCATAAACCTTAAATTATATACCCTACATACTAAACCCCTAAACCCTAAACTAAAACCCTAAACCCTAAACCCTAAAATTAAAGGGCTTGTGTAAACTAAAGTTTACACAGCTTGTGCATCAAAGTATTTTCCTATTATAAATGGGAAAATATACATCATAATAGACAAACATCCCACATTAGCTAAGAACCAAAACAAAGAATCAAGCTAAGCCATCAAACGAAACTGAGATATGGAGTGTATCCAAATACTGATTTTAAAGAACTCCAAAAGTAATCTTCATCCAACCTTCCTATGGCGTGCATGGGCGCTGGATCAGTATGACTTTTCATCTAGAAACTTACTGGCGATTCAACCTCTCCCAATCTCGAGCAGCAACTAGTGTTGCACCAGGTGGAGCCTCTTCAATCCAAAACTGTGGGAGAACATTACTCCTACCTTCCCTTGCCAGCACATGTGCAAAATTATTGGCTCCACGACGCACAAACTTAAACCAAATGCCACCAAAGACCTTTGTCAATTCTTTAATATCATGGACAATAGGGCTAATCAACGATTGATCGGGTTTCACATCACATACTCTACATATTATCATTAGGGAGTCTCCTTCCACGATAACCCTATTAAATTCTAATTCACTGGCAAACGTAACAGCCTGCAAGAAAGCAAGGGCTTCCGCAACAAAAATGTCTGAAACATGCCAATGGGGAACAACACATGATGCCATAATTAATCCATTCGAATTCCTGCAGATGATTCCCGAAACGGCTACCTTATTTTGCGCATCATAAGTTGAATCGAAGTTGCACTTTATCCTGCTCGCATCCGGAGGAACCCAATCATCATTGAGAATCGTTTCAGCTGGAGGTGGTGTAGCAAGCTACAACCATGCTCGAGAACAAAAGCCTTTATAAAGGATAGTGAATTCTGGACATCAGCTAGACTACCTTCATGGACAATCCTGTTCCGAGAGTACCATACAGCCCAGTAAGTGACCAACAAAACAACTCTCTAACTAGTATTCAAGCTACAGAAGAAGCTTGCTACCCACTGATTCCATTCTAAGTTCTCATCTCCCATTTGCGCTTGAACATCTAGATTATGAAGTAGCTGTTGAATAAAATAACAATCACGCAATATCTGATTAATAGTTTCACATGACTCGTGACAGAAGGGGCAACAATCCAATACATTCAATCTCCTGGTCACTAGATTACTAAAAGTTGGCAAGAAATTATTAACTACCTTCCACATATGTATCTTAATCTTTGAAGGTAGAGCAACATCCCATAAAGCCTTATAAAAAGAACGCAAGGATAAAGACTGTACAACATGATCCCTACCAGGGTTTGTATTGAGATCACCCATCAAGAATCGATAGCCACTCTTCACTGAGTACGCTCCGAATCCATCAATTCGCCATATGAGTGCATCTTGTAAGTTATTTTTGGACAAAAAAATAGAGAGAATCTTCTCAGCCACTTCATCATCAAAGATACATTGTATTACATCTGTTTTTCAAGTCTTGTCAGGAGATATTAAGTCAGACACATACGTATAATTGGTGTCAATAATACAATTCTTGATTCTACTATCTCCTTGTCCTGGTAGCCAAGGTTCCCCCCCACCCAGATATTCACCTTGTCTTCATTGCCAATGCGCCATCCATAACCTTGCTCTATCACTGCCCTAGCACTATAAATGCTTCTCCATACAAATGATGGATTCGAGCCTGGATTAGCATGAAGAAAATCGAGCTTGGATAGTATCTAACTGTATAGTTTCTTTTACGCATATTATATATCAAAATATAACTTCCAATTGTATGGTTTTTAAAAAAATTCATAACAATGTTTTTTAATGTGAACATAATAAGGTACTATTGAACTTTAGTTGAATAATAATATTAAAATTTGATATTAATTTGAAGATAATAAGTGGTCTCAATAGAAAAGCGGATAATGTTTATTCTAGGAGACATAGGTTCAATCACATTATTAAAAAATAAAGAATATATATGAACAGATACTACATTCTAATCACTTTTAGTCTTGACGACGTGATTAAAATGGGGTCGTTTGATGTGATCATATTGATGGTAAAATGATGTATTTTTTGTTTATAAGTTTCAAAGTGCATAATTTTATCACTAAATTTTAAAACACTTCATTTTAGGGGACTAGACTTTTTGGTTGCCGCATGTGGTCGGTCGTAGCCTGTCATCGGTCGTCTTTATTTATAAGATTGGTATTTAAATGTACACATTTCAATTATTTTTCTGCTCTTTGGATTGATTTTTCACAAAACTTACTCAAAAGGTGATAAGTGACATGTTTGAAGTGATACTATGATAAATATCTTTGTATTTCCCATAAATGTTATATGAATGTTTGTTATACCTTTAAATCTGATTATGTTTTGTTTGCTTTGCAGGTTGTAGATAAATTTGTTAATTTGAGATCGTAGCAAAGTGAAGTCACAAGTCTACTACTTGATATGTAAATTTATATTTTAGTCGATTCCTAGTGTCGGTGGCATTCATTTTCTATTCGATTATACTTAGTACAAGTTTTGCTTATTTGTTCGAGTATTGATTATGTTGTTTATGTGTGATGATGTAGTGTAGTGTGTACATGTATGTGAAATGGGTTGAGATGCCATGACATGCTAATATCAAAGTAAAGTAAATTGTCTTGGAATGCTAATTGATATAAGTATGTACAAGTGATATGGTGAAACGTGCATGTTTAACGAATGTCCTAAGATGGTGACAGGGACAATTACAAGCTTGTATGGTTGAACATAATTGTAAGTTTGAACTCGTTTTTGAAATTGCTTGTTGGATGATGATTAAGTAAGCTGGAAGCATTTGGAAATACGTTTAATTTGATGCATGTTTAAATAAGATATCGATACTCAGCCTCTAAAAAGTGTGTAAATTACCTTCTTAAGCCCTTAACTGATTTATAATGTAATTGTAACAAAATGATTGATAAAGCTCTTTGTTTAATTAAGAAGGATTGTTCTTAAAACTTGGATTGAATTGTAATACACAGATCACTCTCCAATGTCAGATGTTATGGAAACTGAACCTACCTTATTGCCATAACATCTACTCACTAATGCACAATGTTTAAGTATTTTCAATCATCACCATTATGAAGATTATGGGGTATTTATACAAACTGATGTGGAAATAATTGACCACCAAATTCAACCCATCACATACACAATCAGGGGAATGGAAATCAACAGTTCAGTTTAAATATATGACGAAGCACCCAGGAGGTGATCATTAATAAATGGTAAGCTGCTTATCACGAAACAGTCGCGTCGTTTTCTCAATCATGCAGGTAGGGGTTCCTCCATAACTGTGTTGGAAAGAAAGGGTCAGTTGTTTGAACTTCTCAATCATGCAGAGAGTGCATGCATGTGTGATGTGTGTGCAAGCATGGGCATTTGGAGGAATGTTTGTATGTGTATGTGTATGTGTATGTGTATGTGTAGAGAGAGAGAGAGAGAGAGACTTCTTTTTGTAGAAACTTCAGCTGATGCAATTTCAGCATCATCTCCAGCTGCAACGGGAGCGACTGGTTTCTTGGTTGGCACATCAGGAAGATCCAACTTTTGTTCTTCAGATTCTGCTCTAGTAGGCACTTCTGGCATGTCTTGAACGGCCATCTGACCAACATACAATTTGCCATTCAAACAGAAAACGGGTGAGAGAAAGATGCCATACGTCAGATAACCAAAGATAAATCCAAAACTACGCATTAAACAAAAGACCTTTACATGCTTACACACCACCAAAGACTTCTAATCATTTCAAAGAATTCAATCAAAAGGAAGAAATAACCCAAGCTTAACATAAGCAAAATCTCACAATTCAACATATAATTCATACTAATATCATGTCTGGGCGAAATACTTATAAAACAGATGGAATGTTCTTAAACATCATACTTATAAGTGAAATACTTGCTTATTAGCAAGCCAAAAAAGAGGATGAATAAGATACAAAACATCATAGACGTCCCTAGCCCTCAAAGAGAGCATTTTCCATGAAGGGCCTTGGAATTTAGGAGTTCAGGGGCTGGATATATTGCATGGTCGGAAGCAGGAAACACTTCATACCATAGATTGTGAACAAAATGTCCAAAATTGGGAGAGAGAGAGAGAGGGGGTGTGAAATGACAAAAGTAAGTCTCAACTGTCGCTTTTACGCATATACTAGCTTCATACCACCCAGATATGTAGGTGAAACGGTAACTAAAAATGCAAAGTTGAATTTACAAAATAGAAGGAAAAAAAGAGGAGTTTGATTAGCATGAAAATATCCACTTCACTCTAGCAATTTTATTTAAAATGTTATTTTCATCTTGCGTTATCTTTCATCTAATTTAAATAGTTGAAGATACATCTCCAGGGGGTTAGCATTTGCACTTAAGAGGGTTTTCTGCTATTTAAAATACCATCAGTCATGGATTTTAAACTTTTTGAAAGAAACTAATTGCTTTCTTCATTTTTCTGGCATTATAAACCAGAAGAAAGCTCTCTCCCAAGATCCCCAAGTCAAACAAATTCTAATTTTAAATTCTTTTTCTTTGTAATTTGGTTTGACATGGTTGAGACAAGATTTATTTCAAGGATTTAGATTTTTACCTGCAAGGCGTCTTGATATTTAAAATAAAAGCATTATTTTTATGCGTAGGTCCCCTGTAAGATCTATGTATCGGAGCAGGATATTTTTGTTATTTCCTAGAACTAGAAACAAGAAGAAGAACCTTTTAGTTTACTTCACCTCAATTCCTCCATCCCTAATTTCTTTTAGGCCTTGCTTGGTATGAAGGATGGAAAATTAGTTAATCAAATGGTTAAGATTTATAGCCACTTTCTTACTTTGAATCTTAACCATTTGATTAACTAATTTTCCATCCTTCATATCAAGCAAAGCCTTAATCTCCAAATTAAACAAAAGCAAAAAAACAATGGAGAGGAAACTGGACAAATAGTGAGGTAGCTGTTGCAAATCATAAAAACTTTAAGGTTAATTTACACATTTTTAATAAATAAACGAAGTATGGTGCATTTTAGCCACTAGACCTATGGAATTTTAGCATTACAAAGCCTAGGGTCATTTTTTGGCATATTTTTGGAAAAACTCATAAATTAATACTCTTATACTTTTTGTTTATTAATTGAAGAAATAAGATCATCTGGGAGCACCACCTAAAGATTCAATCAAATCATAGATCATATTTCATGCAATTTTACTTTTACCAGTTATAACTGAAACAAATACCTGAGTTTCCAAGTTTTCAAATTCCGCCAAAATTTCCTCTTCATCTTCTGCTGATAATTTCTCCCCCAAGATCGCATTAATTTCCTATAAAATTACAAATATGCAGCCCATTTCAGAAGCAATAATGGAGAAGAAGCTGAATGCCCATGTGAAGAGGAAATACTCATGTTATAATTTAATCAACAAAAATGCTTCTGACAGATAAAGCAAAAGCTGAGTTAATAAAATCAACATGAAAAAAGGGAAAATGCAAGCGATTCTTCAAAAAAATGAGAGAACATGTTTTATTCTCCATCAAGGATCATAGATTAAAACACAGTGATCCGTATGGAACAATCTTACAGCAGGATAAACATCTTAAGTGTACAAGTACTTGCAAATAAACAATGAAGGAGAGCGAGTGAGACAACAAACAAGAGGGATCAACATGAAGGATCACAGTTCATTTTCGACAGAGAACTCAAACAAACGAGCAAGGGCAGGATGACTTAATAGGAACAAAAATTAGTACGAATTGAAATGAAACTCACATCTTGGTAAGCCTTAGCTTCTTCTGTGTCATCCATTAACTTCTGGACATCATCTATGTTGATCTCACTCTGTATCGCCTTAATTGCATTGTTACCGGCTTTCAAGCTATCGAAGACTGCCTTTTGCTTGCTTGCCAGTTCAATATCTGCCAACTGAGAGAAGAATTAGTATTTTAAATTCATCTATAAATTTTTCAATAGTAACACTAGAACCCAATACATTGTAAAGGATTGAATTCATATTTGATCAAACCAGTTACACTATTGCCTAATAAAAAATTGTAGCATTAAAGAATGAGAAAATTCAAAGAAACTAAATTGGCAAAAATCTCGGATAAGAAATCAAATTAAACAAAATCCAACACTATGAAAAATTCAGTTTCAATTACTTGCTGCTCAACATTAATAAGCCAGGTATCAACTTGCTTCAACAGTTCTTCTTGAGCTTTCTTCTTCTTCAAAGCTAGCAAAGCTCTATCCTTTCTCTTTTCACGAATCAAGTCTTTCGCGGCTTGCTTTTCTGCTTCTATAACAGCCTCAAGCTAAGAAAGAGGGAAAATATATACAAAAAAAACAGTAAAAATACAGAAATTCACAAAAAGGGTAAAATGGAATGAATTTATAAACACAAATTGGCAGAGAAACCTGTTGCTGGTATTGACCAAGCTTACGCCTCTGAGTCTTGAGCGAGAGAATTGCTCGATCGACTTCGGTGATCTTGGGTTTCTTCGCCAATAAATTCCCCATCTATATCTGATTCAATGAGAAAAAAGAATATATTCTGTCTATCTGGGTTATGCTCTGAAGAGAAACCAAATCTCTCCGCCGGTCAGCTTTAGCAGCGCAGCGTCATGTCCAGAGGCGTTGATAATGATTTATGGATTTCGGGCACAAGGAGCCAGGAGGGTTCTGAATTCTGATCCAGAGAAAATATTTGGGAAAAAGGGAGTTAAAACTGATGGACTAAACGACGGTGGATTGAATGCTGATATACTTAGCGGCCGTTTGGTTTACAAAATATAACATTATCTTTGAGAATAGCAATATAGCATTTCCGAAATATAACATTCCCTTTAGAAGTTAAAACAGTGTTTGGTTAGTTCGCAGGGGCGAAGTGGAGGGCTATGTTTGGCTTGGAAGGAGGAGATTCAGGTAGATATACGTAGTGTTTCGGAGCGATTTATTGATGTGATAATTACAAGGGAGGATGATCCTCTGTGGAGGTTCACAGGGTTCTATGGGGCTCCTGAAGAACGCTTCCGTAATGCTGCTTGGGACTTGTTAAGGGGTCTTGATGATATGCCAAATATGTCGTGGTTAATTATTGGTGATTTTAACGAAATACTGCATGTTAACGAGAAGCGAGGAGGTCAAGTTCGTAATGAGAGACAAATGGAAGGTTTTCGTAGGGTGTTGGATGATTGTGCCCTTATGGATATTGGCTTTACCGGAAGGTGGTACACTTGGAGTAAAGGTACAACAAGAGTTTCTTCGATGAGGGAACGGTTGGATCGGGGGGTGGCTAACTCGGAATGGTGGGATCTATTCCCGGAATTCACTTTGTCCCACTTAGCTCATACTTTTTCGGATCACTGCCCGTTGTTACTACAAACAGAGCCCCCAGATGTTGTGCTTCAGCAACATCGTTTCCGTTTTGAGGCAGCTTGGCTGATGGAAGAGTCGTGTGAAGAGGAGGTTAAAAGGCTATGGGAGTCTTCGGAGGGACCGGTCCTAGACCGTTTAAAGACTATGACAGTGGGCTTGGGGCGCTGGGCCTCAAAGTTGCGTTTGTTCAGAAAAGGATCAATCTCTCGTCTCCAAGAGAAACTTGAGGAGTTGTTGAGTAAAGATCCTTCGGATGAGACCTTGGGGGAGTTAGTAGATGTGAGATTGGAACTTAATATGGAATTTGACAAGGCTGAGCTTTACTGGGAACAAAGAGCAAGAAGTAACTGGTTGAAGAATGGTGACCGCAATACGGCTTTCTTTCATAGAGTGGATACCCGAAGAAAGCGTAAAAACAAAGTGACATCACTGACTGGATCTGATGGTGTTTGCCAGACGACGGCGGAGGCTATGGAGACCTTAGCTAGGGACTACTTTACTGCTCTATTCCATTCCCAGGGAGTGGAGGACCCTTCTGTTATACTGGATTGTGTTTCACCGTGTGTCACGGAGTCGATGAATGCTGAGTTGAGTAGAGTTTTTACGGCTCAAGAAGTGGTGAGTGCTCTGAAATCCATGAACCCTTTAAAGGCTGCAGGGGACGATGGTCTAGGAGCCATTTTTTATCAAAAATACTGGCACATTGTTGGGCCCGATGTAGCGGCTTTTTGTCTGGATTTGTTGAATGGTGGTAGTTCTTTGGAAGCAGTTAATCTCACCAATATTGTGTTGGTTCCGAAGGTTCAGAATCCAACCACGATGGCCCACTACAGACCCATTAGTCTATGTAATGTCATCTATAAGGTGGTGGCAAAAGTCTTGGTTAACCGTTTCTAGTCGATTCTGCCGATATGCATCGATGAAACTCAAAGTGTGTTCGTCCCGGGGAAGTTGATTACTGATAACGTGATGGTGGCCTACGAAACTCTTCACTCGTTTAAACAGAAAAGATTAGGAAGGGAAGGCTCTTTTACTCTGAAATTAGACATGAGCAAGGCCTACGATAGAGTGGAGTGGAGTTTTGTGAGGAGTATTATGCTACGTATGGGCTTTTGTGATCAGTGGGTTAATAATATTTTTCGATGTGTCTCTTCCGTTTCCTATGCAGTGGTTCTAAATGGTAAGGTGGGTACGCAGTTCAGACCATCTCGAGGATTGCGCCAGGGTGACCCGTTGAGTCCCTATCTCTATCTGTTATGTGCGGAGGGCCTTTCTACGTTACTGCACAAATCTCATATTGAGCGTCGAATAAAAGGGGTTAGGATAAATAGGTACGCTCCTTCCTTAACTCATCTATTTTTTGCGGATGATAGTTTGTTATTTGGAACTTCTATTTCTGAAGAGGCGAGTAGAATCAAGGAAATATTAGAGGTTTATTCGAAATGTTCGGGCCAGTTAATCAACCTGGACTAGTCGGGCCTTTTCTTTAGCAGGAATACAGATGATCTGGCCCAGTAGAATGTTATGACTATTTTCGGTGTTGGGCAAACGAGCAGTATTGAGAAGTACTTGGGCTTACCTCTGATGGTGGGTCGGAATAGGGCCCAAGCGTTTATGGGTCTAAAGGATAGAACTCTCACGAGGATAACTGGATGGAGTATTCGTCCGCTCTCTCAGGGGGGGAAGATGGTGTTTATTAAAAGTGTGCTACAAGCTCTCCCATTGTACTCGATGAGTGTTTTTCTTCTCCCCAAGAAAATTTGTAAAGATTTGCAATCCCTCATGGCTCGGTTTTGGTGGCAAAGGTCTCAGCAAAGGAGGGGAATTCACTGGTGTACGTGGGAACAATTGTGTGCTCTAAAGGAGGATGGAGGGTTAGGTTTTCGGGACTTGGCAAAATTCAACGTAGCCCTTTTGGCCAAACAGGGGTGGAGGATTTTTTCAAATCCAACGAGTTTAGTGAGCCGGGTCCTCAAGGCTAAATATTTCCGTACAACGGATTTCTTGGGTTCGTTGTTAGGCTCAAGCCCATCTCTAGTTTGGCGCAGCGTCTGGAGTGCGAAAGGCCTTTTACTGAAGGGCCTGAAGTGGAAGGTGGGCTCGAGGGCCTCCATTAATGTCTGGAATGATTATTGGTTGTCGGTCTCATCCCCACGTCTGGTGGAATCACCGGTGAGGTCGGTGGTAAGCTGGGTCACTGATCTAATAGATTGGAATACATGTTCTTGGATGGAGGATCGAGTTAGAGATGTTTTCTCAGATTCGAAAGCGGATCTAATCTTGGGTATCCCTCTATCATCGTTTCTTCAGCAGGATGCTTTGGTGTGGTCCGCGGAACATACAGGGATGTACACTGTTCGAAGCGGATACAAACTATTGATTCAGAATAGTGCTCCTGATATGGCTATTTTATCGATTCGAAATTTTAGATATTCGAATTTTCAGATTAGATCAGATCCGATAACCGAAAATTAACACCCCTAGACTTGCCATCCCATTTTCGATCTCTTACTTTCAAAACCCAAACTGCCAATATCAGTAGATCCATTGAAAGATAAAACACTAATATTCAGCTGAGGAAGCTCCAATTCAAATTATACTTTAATTTTCTTTTAAAAATAGTGATTTTCCTTGAATTGGTTTTTGTTTCTCTTCGGTATACAGCCGAAGCCTCCTTAAATAAGGTTGAAATTACACCAGTATATTTTTCAAGGTGTTTGAGAAGATGAAAGGGTGCAAATTTACCGTACTGAAAGGAATCCATGTTTCTACTGCTTTGCTTACTCTGGGTTTTGTAGCTATTATCCTCTGCTCATGGGAGAATAATCCTTTTCTTACTACATTTTTCTTGGCCAAACAACGTTTTAGACACCCTTCTTCAGGTTTGTTTTCCCTCACTCTACCTATTCCAATTTGCATATCTCCGTGCTTTGTTTTTTCCTTGTAAATCTGAATGTTTTCCATGGGGAATTGTTCAGTTCTTTAGCTGGGGTGAACATTAAAACAATGTAAATTTAACTTGATTTGGTCACTGTTTGAGAATAAAACTGGAACACTTAAGCTTGTAACTAATTAGGCTGTTTAAACATGTAAGATTTGTATTTAACTAAATGGGTAGATGGTGACGAAATTTCTGTGCCTGGAAATGTAATCTGGAACTGCAATTTGTTAGGGAATTGAAAGTGTATTATAAGTGTAAAGGCAGGCACAAGAGGATGTCCAAGGCAAAGAGTCGGGAAGGTGAAAAATTATAGGGTGAACTACCTACTATTTTGTATCCTGGCTATTCTCGTGTTTCTGTTTTGGTCACCCAACTGCTTTTTATAAAACATTAAGTTTTGCTTTTGAATATGCTAGTGCGATGCAAGGGTAACATATGTTCAACTTTCTTAGTCTTTTCAAAGACGACACACACAGCATGGCATAACTGGTGCTCGAATCCGGGTCCCAAAGGATGATAAATATCTACCTTTGCCACAAGGACACAAGGGGATGAGCAACATTAAGTTTTGTTTTGACAAAGCTGATGTGACAATTTTTCATGAGAGAGAAAATGAAAAATAATAATAATAAATGCCAGTAAGCTTTGCTATTAATTTTTAAAGGCAGAGGTACCAAATTAGAAACAAAATGTAATGTTAGGTGCTATTTTGCAACAAAAAAAATAGTTGGATGACAAAAACAACCAAATAGTCAGTTTACCCAAAATTATATGATGGATGTTTTATATTCTATTGTAAATCAACTTTCATATTTTTGTGTAGCATATTTTCGTGGCTTTAGTTAGTGTTGAGAGTGCTTATATATATGCGCTATTTTGAAGATGCTAAAGAGGATATTAATCAGAAGAAAATATTGCTAAGAACATCATAGTATTGTGTAGCAGTCACTAAGTTATCTCTATGTATACAAGCGCAAAGTAGCAGAGTCATATTAGTATTTGCCGCTTGATTCATGAGCTTTCATTTCCTTGTATCTTTTAATGGAAAAATCAAACCGAATGCTAAGAGAAATTTTTTAAGACGGTGTCGGTCCTATTTTGGTTGTAGTTATGGAGTATGTTTCAACTGGGATGAGTAAATGATTCAAGGGTTGTGGATACTAAAGGTTGTAAAAGTAGCTAGCACAACGCCACACTTTTGCTGCTGGGTTATATTTGATGGATACATGGACCACAGTTTACTACATATTAATGTATGGAATATTTGAATGGAACAACATTTTGTTAAACTTACTTCTAAATCATTGACTTTAATTTTCTTGTTGCATTTAGATGTTCTTGTAAATGCACCAAATGTTTCCAGTAGCTCTGGAGGGCATACAGAGGATGCCAATAAGCCAATTTTGAAAAAAGCACCAATGACAGGAGAACATCATAGTCATTCATCAAAAAAATCTGTGACCACATTCACTTCTGATGTTGAAGATAGTGATGAAGAGGACTTATTCGCCCAAAATGCAGGTGGAGTGCGAAATAAACATTTCGTTTTAAGTAAATCTTCCAACTTTCTTTATGAAAAGTCAACTTTTTCTTTCCACTAGACTTCTTGTTTTAAGTTCTTAATCAACCTAAATTGCATATGTTGACACCGTCGGCTTTTAAGCAGTCTGTTTTAACATCAACAGATGACATGGGAATAGAAAGTGTTTGGTTGGAAGCTAAGGCAGGCTGAGTGAAATCTTTTCACATGCATTTAGGTGATTGCAGTGCTTTAGCTTAGATTAAGAAAATTGCTTTACTGAAAGCCTTTATTAAAATGGTTGAATCCCAAAATCAAATGGTGATCGTGGGAGATATGGGTTTCCGATGATTAAAGGAGCAGAAAAGTATATAATACATGAGAGTTGATTAGCTTATTGGGGGATCTACTTTCTACTTATAATTGGTGCTTTTTGTTTCCTCTTTCTCCCACTGGATCACTTTAATACAGGGTGCAAATAATTAATTACTTGTTTGTCAAAGGCTTATGCTGTTGAGTCGTTGTTAGGGTGAGAGTTGATTAGTGTTTTATGTATGACTGGATATAAAAGATTCAGCTTTCATGCACGGTTTCTTGAAATTTTACAGACATTTGCTCTAAATCTGCTTACGTGCTAAAATTAGGGATCACAGCTACTAATTAGTGTCAAACATGTGCACATTAAACTTGATTGATGAATTTGTCCCGGAAGAGTCAATAACAGGACATAGAATTTGACCGGAAGTGCAATACATGAAAGAGAGGAATTATCCTCATCTACAGAACTGAAACAAACATTAATGAATTAGGTCCACTATATGCCTAATGAGAAAATCACAGAGTATTAATGGCTTGGCAATTCTAGGTAGCCAAATAGCTCAAGGAGGCCATTATCTGTTATAGGGAATAATGCTTCTTCTTTTGCATCTATTGTCTTGCATAAGGAAAGGAACCATAATAATGTTCATAAATTATATGCCATATTATTAAATAAACTTCATTGAAGTTTAATAAAATTTGGGATCCTTAAACATCTACGCTCTCCTGTATTACTGCTATTTCTTTCTTCATTCCTATCATGATTTTTATGCTCAGTTAATAGCATATTAATTGCAGTCTTAAATGTTTCTAGCATTCAAATTTATTGAGAAGCTTCAATGGATGGGATGCAAGTTTTTTAGGCACCTGTATGATTTATCACCAAGTTTGTCCACTTTTTAATCACTCAGATTGCAACTATGCCAAGGGTAGATGGGTTGCTGACAGCAGGCGGCCATTGTATTCTGGGTCTGGATGTAAACAGTGGTTATCAGGAATGTGGGCTTGCAGACTAACCCAACGGACAGATTTCTCTTTTGAGGGATATCGATGGCAGCCTAAGAATTGTAAAATGAAAGAGTTTAACCGGTTTTCATTCTTGAGAAGGTATGTCTTGTGTATGGGTTCTTGTTAGTGCTTCTTCCTATGCCCTTTCACAACACAGCTCACTTAAAGAGCTTGTCATAAAACAATAAGAGGAGATTCTTTGATGTACCTTTACTGATATCAGGACTGTAGGCTCCCTCCACCGTTTTTCTTATATCCTCTAATGTTTCCTGTCAAAACACAATGCTCATCTCTCATCTTGCTATCGGTTTCCTATTTGGTATGAAACGCATCTCACCATTCACGACTGACTAAGTTCAAGATGTTTTGGAACACTAAGATTAATGAAGATTAACACTGGTAACACTGCCAGCTGGAAATTTCTCGTTTTGTTATGCCTTTTCTTTGCTACCGTCTTAAATTATTTTCAGTTATGTGAAATTTCAGGGTTTTAGGTATTGTTAAGTTATCTAAGTTGGTGTTCTTTTTCTATTCTAACCGTGGTTGTATTTTTCAGAATGCGGAATAAAACAATTGCCTTCGTAGGAGACTCATTAGGCAGGCAGCAGTTCCAATCAATGATGTGTATGGTCTCAGGTGGGGAAGAGATGCCTGAAGTTGAAGATGCTGCAAGGGAATATGGGCTTGTCAAACCTCGTGGAGCCAAACGTCCTGATGGATGGGTTTATCGTTTTCCAAGTACAAATACCACCATCTTATATTACTGGTCAGCTAGCCTCTCGGACCTAGTACCTTTTAACAGCACATACAAAAACTCCAATGTTGCCATGCATTTGGACCGTCCACCAGCTTTCCTAAGACGATACCTTCATCGTTTTGATGTATTAGTTCTCAATACTGGTCACCACTGGAATAGAGGGAAGCTGGAACTAAACCGTTGGGTGATGCATGTTAACGGGAAGCCCAATGAGAACAAAGAATTTGAAGATATTAGGAATGCCAAGAATTTCACGGTGCATAGTTTTGCCAGGTGGCTTGATTCACAACTTACATCACACCCTCGACTGAAAGCTTTCTTTAGAACAATCTCTCCGAGGCACTATCGTGGCGGAGATTGGAACACCGGAGGCACTTGCAATAATACCGTTCCCTTAAGTAGAGGCAGCGAGGTCTTGCAAGACGAATCCAACGACAAAGTTATCGAGAGTGCCGTTAGGGGTACAAAGGTAAAGATTTTGGATATAACTGCGATTTCCGAACTCAGAGACGAAGCTCACATGTCTATTTATGGTGTTAGGTAGGGTTGTTCAAAAATATCCGATCCGACCGATCCGATCCAATTATCCGTTGATCCGATCCGAAAATTTGGATATCCGATCCGATTTTTATTTTCGGATCGGATATTCGATCCGATTATAGATTTTCCGGATCGGATACGGATCGCAATATTACAAGTTTCGGATTATCCGAAAACCCGAAAATCCGAAAATTTAATATTTTTTAAATATTAATCTTGTTATATTTAACAATTTGATGCTTGTTATGTCCGAAAATTTAAAAAATCGAATATTTCATAGATGTGAATCTTGTTATATTTAGCAATTTGTTGTTTGTTATAATTGAAATTCCGAAATTTTCATAAATACGACATTCAAATTCGAAAAAAATAGTTGAATCAAATTATATGTTCGGATAATCGGATATCCGAATATCCGATCCGGTTATCCGGTATCCGAAAAACCGGATATCCGATTTTTTCCGGATCGGATACAGATCACTATATTACCGATCCGAAAACCCGGATATCCGAAAAAACCGGATCGGATCCGATCCGATATCCGACAATGAACACCCCTAGTGTTAGGCCAACTCAGGGTATCAATGATTGCTTGCATTGGTGCCTACCTGGTGTACCCGATACATGGAACGAAATCCTTATTGCACAGATATAGGACCCCCCTTGCATACGGTATGAGAAGGCAGTTTTACGAAGATACAATACGGAGCCGGTAATCAAATCACCTTGATTCCTTTTACCTTCATATATATTCTCTCTTTTCGATTACAGAACAGGTAAATCATCTCCTTTTTCTCACCCCTGAGATTGTTGAAACCAAAATGTATTTTTCAACCAGTTTTATGTGTACGGAACTCAACTAATAAACACATGCAATTCGGCATCTGATTTCATTTGTATTGTATGTACATGTATTACCTTAATCATAATTGCTTTCCTTTTACGACAGGTTTTGGTTCCAAACGTGTGTCAAGACAGTGAAAACTATTTCGAAATAAATTCGTGTATCGAAAAAGTAATGAAAAGAGATTTTCAGAATTTAGTTCTTAATATTCATGCTATATTTATATAATATATGAGATTTCGTTATTGATGTTACATTCTGTATTATAATTTGATTAGTGTGTCAAAATTAGCCGACAGGGCTTTCATATTATTAATTATATCATTACGTACCGAAAGTAATTTTGATCCAAATTCATACTGATTTTAACAATTATTTTTAATAAAGAATTATCTGATACACATATTGTATAGGTTTTAGTTTATATAATTTTGTCTTTTAGGGTCTGGAGTTTATAATTTAATATTAGGGTTTTAGAATTTGAGTTTTATGATTCAAATAGGTAGGGTTGTGTAAACTTTAAATGTAGTTTAGTATAAAAGAATTATTATTTTTAATATATTAAAATGATTCAACTTGAATAAAAATTATGAAAAAACTTAAAAGTCCATTCTGATACCAACCAAATTATTATAATGCAGAATGTAACATCAATTATGCAATCTCATTTATGTATTACATAGAAATATATTAATTAGGGAATAAATTCTGAATATTTCATTTCAGCATTTTTTTAACATTAAATTTCTATTAAAAATAGACTTTATGTATTTGAAACTTACTCATAATATATCTCAGCACATTTTTATGTATAATTGAGATGTACAATATATCCAACACAAAAGGAGAGCAGAGGAGGCTCTTCCTGCTAACTAGGTACATTCTTATTTCCTCCTTAACATTTCTCCATATACCATGATTTCTTCTCCTTACATGCATGCAAAATACTGATGAGAATACTGGCAGCCAAGAGGATTGAAATCACAACGTTTGCGACTGTTATGGTTACCGACTACCGAGGATCTGATTAATCGTAATGTTTGCAGTGCAGAAATGGAGATGAAAGGAGGCCTAGGAGATGCTTTCAGAGTAACTGGAAAACAGATCTCTCTTGCCCTGCTTGCTCTGGTATTGACCACCCTTTTGCTTTTGGATTGGGACAGAAATCCTTTTCTCGATACACTTGTACCGACCCAACATCACTCCGACACTCTCCTTCCATCTCCAGGTTTGCATTTGCATACGTACCGCCGACCCCGTAGCGCTGCCTGCATCAATAACTGGATTAACCACAGGTTTACATTTCACTTTGCCGCAGTGTGCTTTCATCACGACTCGAATAACTCCACAGCGTGTATGGAGCCTGCCGAGATGAAAACTGAAGGACGAAAGTCTCAATCACTTCAGAAAGAAGAAATGAAAGAGCCGGAGGCAAATGTTGATGATTCTGAAACTGAGATAACAGATGGTGACTCTGAAAATGGGACAGTCTCGGTGGAAACAAAAGGTACATATAACATATGCAAATGAAATGGTGTGAAAGTTGTTCTAACATAACTAAATGTTGCATTCTATTATATCTATATCCGTATTTGCAGTCTGTAATTATGCAAAGGGTAGATGGGTTGCCGACAGCAGGCCGCCTTTATATCCTGTTCAATGCAAGTACATACAAAGAAATTGGGCATGCAGACTCACCAATCGAACAGATTTCTCGTATGAAGGTTATCGATGGCAGTCCATAGATTGTAAAATGCCAGAGTTTGAGCCCTCTCATTTCTTGGAAAGGTAAACAGTCCATAGATTTATCCTATGAAGGTTATCCATTGCAGGTCTTTTAAATCTTAGTGAATGGTTGTCTCGTCTAAAGAATAATCTCATACCATATTTAACAGGATGAAACACAAAGTAGTTGCCTTTGTAGGAGATTCCTTGAGCAGAGAACAATTTCAATCTATGATGTGCATGCTCACCGGGGGGGCAAGAGAGCTCCGATGTTGAAGATGTTGCAGAAAAATACGGTTTCCTTCAATTCTTACGCAATGGAGCTATCCATCACCATGGCTGGGCTTATCGGTTTCGGACTACCAATACCACAATCCTGCATTCTTGGTCAGCAAGACTGTGTGACCGACAGCCTATTAACGCCACCGATCCAGATACCCTTTACGCCATGCATTTGGATCGTCAGCCTGCCTTCATTCGTGAAAACATCAATCAACTCAATGTCTTAGTCCTTAACACAGCTCACCATTGGAGCAACCAGATGGTTAACATGGACAAAGAGGTGATGTACGTGAACGGGGCGCCGGTCCAAGACAGAAATCTCAAGAACATCGAGAATGCCAAGATCTTTAAAGTGAACAATATAGTGAAATGGCTTGATTCTAAGCTGGCACTGAATCCCAACTTACAAGTTTTCCTCAGAACAACATCTCCAAGGCACTTTTTTAAAGGTGAATGGAACACCGGCGGTAGCTGTGATAACACAGTTCCAATGACCAGAGGGAGTGAAGTCCTACAAGAGGAATCAATAGACAAAGTTGTTGCAGATGCTGTTAAGGGCACCAGGGTGAAGGTTTTGGATATAACTGCCCTATCCGATCTGAGAGACGAAGCTCACATTTCGCATTATGGTAAAAAAGCCAATGACTGCTTACACTGGTGCTTGCCTGGTGTTCCAGACACCTGGAATGAACTCCTCAGCGCACAACTCTAGACATATGCTTGCGTTTGTGTGACATTCTTTTGAATAATTATGATGTAATTAATTAAAATATCAATGAGAAAAAAAAACAGTAAAAGCAATTCAATGAATTCCTTTTAATCCACCATGCGGCATGCACCATGTTATTACAGGATATATAGTTTTTCCTTTAAAAACCTATATAACATATACAAAATATGGGAACACAACTACCTGTTGCTGCTATCTTCTCTGCTTTTATGATTCCTCTGGATGAAAATCCTTTTAATCCACCATTTCTTACCCACCGGCTTCCCGGATCCCTCAGGCGATGGACTCGGGGAAGCCTTGGAGTTCTTTTCAGCCGTTGATTTCTTCTTGAAACTCAGACAAGTTGGGAAAAACATCTTTAATAAGAAATGATTAGCTTCCATACTTGCAGTTCTGGATAATGAACCTGCCTTCGCCTTGGCCTTGGCCTTCCTTTTCTTTGTTTCGGTTTCCATAGGAAAGCTTTTGTGTTCATAAACAACTTTCTCCTTGATCGTCTCCGGTGAATTTTGTTGATCAACTAAATCTTTCAAGGAAACCTCGTAGCAGGAGTCGGGCATGTTACGGACCATGTCCATGAGTTGTTTCCGACCGTGTTCGATTATTTGTCTTCGTCTTGTAGGAGAAAGGTTGCTGGGGAGAAGAGGAGAAGTATCTGTTAGCTTATCCCCGACACATCCTGCTTCATCTTGAAACTCAACTTCATCCAAGTTGTTGTTATAATACCAGGTTTGACGCTCACCCCAGAAATCAAATTCAATATCTCCCTGTTCATCACGGTTATTATGTGTACTGTAGGCCGGATAGAATGGAGAAATCTGGTGTCCTGTAACTCCATGCCGCCGATCAAGCATCATTCCGCCAAGGACCGAGTGAAGCTAGAGTTTCAACTTTCAATGCCAGAGAAAATATATGATACGAATTAGGCCAAGTTTTGGTCAAATTTGAATACAAGGTCCCTGTGTTACACGTTTTTGACAGATTTAATCCATTTATTATAATCTCTCAAAATGAGTATTTTGTCTTGAAGTAATTCTTTTCATCAATTAGTTAAATAAATTAGAAAAAATATCGTGATGTGATTTATACATATATTTTGTATCCATATTCTCATGTATATTGTAGCAGTGACATGTCAACTGAGTAAAAGTCAATCGATTACATTTTATACATTTTAAGAAGATAAAAAAGTGTAACATTTGTCCAACTGTACATACAGTAAATCATGTATTTAAGGGTAAAGATCAGAAATATTCACTAAATTTATGTTGAAATGACCATTTTAGACAATAAACTTCTAACAATTACAAAATGATCATCGAGGCGTATTTGCCGCTTATTATCGTTACATGTGATAATGTGATATGTTAAATTAATGAATAATATTTTATTTGATCCTTTAATTATAACTAAAATTTCACTCCGGTATTCCCCCCCCCCCCCCCCCCCCCCCCAATATTACTAAGTAGTAGAATGATGAAACTAGTAACGTAATATTATTTGATAGAATTATGAAAGAAGTTGAGTAAGTATACATTATAAAAGAGAGAGAATGAATTAGGCATAAACACATAATATAGGGACCTTTTAAAGAATTTGACCGCGTGTAGAGGGTGGCTAAAGTCGTTGCCGTCCAGGATGGGAGTTGTAGTTCCAAATGTCTTGCGGAGGAAATCTGTGATTTGACCATTTGTGCTTTGGTTTCGGACTTCACCCCAAAAGTCAATTATATGACATCAATATAAAAAAAAATGGGATGACAGATAAGTACACGTTGGGTTTCAGTTTTATAAAAGTACCCAATATTAGCAGCCACTGAACTTGTCCAAAATAACTAAATAAATCTTTCTCTTGCAGAACTTACTTACATTTAATAATATTTAATAGTTTTATTATTCTAAAATAAATTTTAAAATCTTCAAAAAATCATTTAATATTTTTTTATAAAATTAAAATATTTGATTTTTTTACAATTTTTTTTACAAAATTTTAAACATTTTTAAATATGTTTCTAAAAAATAATATGTTTTACAATTTTAATAATATTTAATATTTTTAAATAAATTCAAAATTTTCAAACCATTATTTTAATATTTTTTAATATTAAAACAATTTTAATGTTTTTTAGGAATTTTTTAAATATTTTTGAAAAAAAAATTAAAATTTCTGAAAATGCCACGTTATAGACAACGAGAAATTATATCATAGGCCCGGCTCGTCACGTCATCCATGGTCCAAACCAATAAAAAGCTTCCATTTCATTATTTTTTTCCATGTCATTTTTTTACCAAGTGAATCTTCACTCAGATTTACTGCAAATTAAATTAAAAAAATACTTTTTACCAATTGTAGATTCACTTGATAAAAAATGACATAGAAAAAATAATGAAATGGAAGCTTTTTATTGGTTGGGACCATAGATGACGTGGCGAGCCGGGCCTATGATATAATTTCTCTATAGACAACATAAAACTGTTAAGACTTAACGGTTAAAATTAGTAAAAGAGCTTAATTGATGTATATTTTATTTTGAGAGCTTAATTAGGTGCAAAAATAATTTAAGGGCTTAGTTAATTTTTTTCCTTCAAAAATTCATAGGTTATTAAACCCTTAAAGCCATATAAAATTACATTCAAGTACCAAAATAATAAAATATTATTAGATAAATCCAAAATCTATTAATCCATAAAGAACAATAATTTGTTACATTGCACTTCCTATACCTCTTACTATAAGATCTATACAATTATAACTCCTAAGCTGCACAAATTTGGCTACTGACAAAATCATTTCAATTAATCTTAACACTGAACAACTTTGGCTTTACAGTTTCTTTTATACATCTCATAAAAGAAAAACAAATCAGATCTTTGTGTATTTATAAAAGATGAGTCTATCACGTGTGACGAATACCGATGAACACCACTAATAATAAACACCTATGAACACCAATAATTAATTAATAAAGATTTAAAATTTTAAAGATCCATCAAATAATTAATAATTACTTTAAAATTTTTAATTAAATTATTTTATATATATTAAAATTTTATTTTTTAATATGAGTAAATTATATATATAGTACCTCACCTATTTCCGTATTACTATTGAACCCTCATTATTTAAATATTATTTCAATTTAACCCTATTCTTTATAAAAATAATTTAACCCTTAACCCTCAACCTAAAACCCTAAACTATTAAACCTTAAACCCTTAAACTCTTAAACCTATACCCTAAACCATATACCATTAAAAATAATTTCACCATCACCGATTCAATTCAATTCAATGAATTGTTGAATTCTCCTAAAAAATTCAATAATCAACAATTTGAAGGAAAGATAGTGATGATCAAAGTCGGTACAAGTTCTTCATTATGTGATATCATAAAGATTAAAAAAACATGGACTTGAGCTCTTTAAATATGACTCACTGTAAACGTCGGTGATACATGTGGTTCAAAGGCTTTCAGCTTCTCGAAAATTCGATAAACGAATGCAAAAATCAAAAACTGCAATGGTTTATATTCGACATTGCGCTTGATTAAAATCTAAATTGTCTGCAAAGAAATAAGAAAAAATACGAAAAGCCGTCTTGAAGAATAAAGATAAAATTATAAATTCCTTTTGCCGTGCTTTTCGATTGATTCTCATCCGTCAATGTTATTGAAGGAGCGCGGCATGAGAGTAAAGAACCATGGACACAGTTCAACAATGCCTGAGACTCATCAAAGTAAATTACTTAACTGAACTCCAAAGAATATAGCCATATAAACTGCAAACTTTATTCATTCATGGTTAACAATGTTATATTAATTGATTGGAGTTAGCTTGTTCAATCAGACGGTTTTTCATTACAAAAAAAATTACCCGGATAACATATGTCTTCAAGGAAACTAAGTAGATACGTCATATTTGAGGGAATCAATCAGCTAGGCAGAATCACCGTTTTACTCGTACTTCATTTTTCTTGTTTCTTTATAGACAATTTGAATTTTAATCAAGCGCAATATCGAATATAAACCATTGCAGTTTTTGGCTTTTGCATTTGTTTATCAAATTTTCGAGAAGCTGAAAGCCTTTGAACCACCTGTATCACCGACGTTTACAGTGAGTCATATTTAAAAAGCTCAAGTCCATGTTTTTTTTTAATCTTTGTGATATCACATAATGAAGAACTTGTACCGACTTTGATCATCACTTTTTTTTCTTCAAATTGTTGATTATTGATTTTTTAGGAGAATTCAACAATTCATTGAATTGAATTGAATCGATGATGGTGAAATTATTTTTAATGGTATATGGTTTAGGGTATAGGTTTAATAGTTTAGGGTTTTAAGTTAAGGTTAAGGGTTAAATTATTTTTATAAAGAATATGGTCAAATTGAAATAATATTTAAATAATGAGGTTTCAATAGAAATACGGAAATAGGTGAGGTACTAAATATATAGTTTACCCTTATTAAAAAATAAAATTTTAATATATATATAATAATTTAATTAAATTTTTTAAAATAATTATTAATTGTATGATGGGTCCTTAAAATTTTAAATTTTATTAATTAATTTAATGATGTTCATCGATGTTTATCATTAGTGGTGTTTATCGGTGTTCGTCGCACGTTGTAAAATTTTTCATTTCTAAAACGTTTATCATTCATCTCCCTCCAAATCCAATAAATGAATAAATTCCTAGTTAATCGTAATACAATTATCATAAGGGAAAATTCTACAACGTGCGACGAACATCGATGAACATCACTAATGATGAACACCGATGAACACTATTAAATTAATTAATAAAGATTTAAAATTTTAAGGACCCAACATATAATTAAGAATTATTTTTAAAAATTCAATTAAATTATTATTATTATATATATATATTAAAATTTTATTTTTTAATAAGGGTAAACTATATATTTAGTACCTCACTTATTTTCGTATTTCTATTGAACCCTCATTATTTAAATATTATTTTAATTTGACCTTATTCTTTAAAAAAAATAAGTTAACCCTTAACCCTTAACCATCAACCTAAAACTCTAAATTATTAAACCTTAAACTCTTAAACCTATACCCTAAACCATATACCATTAAAAATAAATTATTTTTAAGGCGGTGAGAAAGAGCTGTTGACTCGGTAAGAGTTTTAGAACTGATGGGATTGCAATGGTTTTGATCATTTGATCTTCTGCGTTTTTTTTTCACACTTTACTGGAGTTTGTGGTCTTCTTTTTTCTGGTTTTGAGAGGTTGCTTATTTGAGAAATTTTCTTACAGGAAATGGGTTCTGTTTTTCGAAGAACATCTTTTGGTTACCGGTGGGGAAGGAACATTTTTGTTTAATTTTTTTTCTTCATGTTAGGGAGTATTTGGTGAATACAAAACCTTGAAGTGAAGAAAAAACCAAACAGAAAATCCAGTCATGAAGTTTATGAAACTCGGATCTCGGCCTGATACTTTCTACACTGCCGATGATGTAAGGTATGTTATATCAGCCATTGAAGACAAATGGTGTTTTTTTTAAAGGAAGCTGCCATTAATGTCTTTTCTTGTTGCAGGTCTGTCTCTTCCGAGGTTTCCAGTGACCTTATAATTCAAGTGAAAGGAAGTAGATATATGCTTCACAAGGTAAAACTTTTCTCTGGTTGCTGAAATTTTCGAACCAGGATTAGGATATGTTTCATTTGAATTATGTTCTGTCCTTGTTTTACTTTTGCAGTTTCCTCTGTTGTTCAAGTGTTTGAGGTTTAATAGTTTACGTTGTTCAAGTGTTTGAGGTTTAATAGTTTATGGATGTGATTAATCCAATCAAAATTTTAACTCTGTAAGAAAGAGCTGTTGACTCGGTAAGAGTTTTAGAACTGATGGGATTGCAATGGTTTCGATCATTTGATCTTCTCGGGGTTTTTAAAAATAAATTATTTTTAATGGTATATGATTTAGGGTATAGGTTTAAGAGTTTAAGGTTTAAGGTTTAATAGTTTAGGGTTTTAGGTTGATGGTTAAGGGTTAAGGGTTAAATTATTTTTTATAAAGAATATGGTCAAATTAAAATAATATTTAAATAACGAGGGTTCAATAGAAATACGAAAATAAGTGAGGTACTAAATATATAGTTTACTCTTATTAAAAAATAAAATTTTAATATATATATATATATATATATATATTAATAAAGATTTACCTTTGGAAAATTCTACAATGTGCGACGAACACCGATGAACACCACTAATGATGAACACCGATGAACATCATTAAATTAATTAATAAAGATTTAAAAATTTAAGGACCTATCCATACAATTAATAATTATTTTTAAAAATTCAATAAAATTATTTTTTTATATATTAAAATTTTATTTTTTTAATAAGGGTAAACTATATATTTAGTACCTCACCTATTTTCGTATTTCTATTGAACCCTCATTATTTAAATATTATTTCAATTTGACACTATTTTTTATAAAAAAATAATTTAACCATTAACCCTAAACTATTAAACATGAAACCTATACCCTAAACCATATACCATTAAAAATAATGGTGAAATTATTTAATGGTATATGGTGAAATTATTTTTACCACCCAGTAAGAGCCTCTTCCAGCCTGTTTTCTCCTCAACCCTGCTCGCGGTTTAATCGGCGGTCCAACCGTTGGCAATAGCAAACTATCTGTTCTCATTCCTCTACGCCCGATGAAAAAACAGAAAAAAAAGAAACGATCTTTTAGAGGTGTTCGTCGCAGATGCCAATTACAAGATCAAACTCGTGAGATCAAATATGAAACTCTCGTCGCAATTAACTCCGTTGAAGTCATTGCTGTATCCAGCCATGTTTAGAATGAAAATCGTTTCGAGTCGTTGAAAAAAGGAAGTGAAAAAACTACAGAGAGCGACGAAAATTTAGCAGAGAAATCTAGCTTATATCCGACGACATGGATATTTGAACTCCTTGAAGATCGATTTTTTTTTCGACGAAAATTGTTGTTTTTAGTTGAACGCGAGATTCAACAGAGAATTGAAACTGTGGACGGGAAAACTGTAGACGAGATTCAACAGAGTTTACTATTAAAATGGAATCGATGATGGTGAAATTATTTTTAATGGTATATGGTTTAGGGTATAGGTTTAATAGTTTAAGGGTTTAAGGTTTAATAGTTTAGGGTTAAATTATTTTTTTATAAAGAATAGGGTCAAATTAAAATAATATTTAAATAATGAGGGTTCAATAGAAATACGAAAATAAGTGAGGTACTAAATATATAGTTTACCTTTATTAAAAAATAAAATTTTAATATATATATAAAATAATTTTATTGAATTTTTAAAAATAATTATTAATTGTATGATGGGTCCTTAAAATTTTAAATCTTTATTAATTAATTTAATGGTGTTCATCATTAGTGGTGTTCATCGGTGTTCGTCGCACGTGGTAGACTCATCCTTTACCTTTGAACTTTTGAAGGCTTTGTTTAAAGGCTAAGATGTTTTTAATAACATTAATTAATAGAAGATTCTATTGCCGCATTTAATAAAAATTTATCGAATAAGTTAAATAATCAAAGAATCTTCTTAAATGAAATTCTCATTAAATAATTTTATTAAATGTAACAATAAAATTTTCTACTTAATTAATGTTATTAAATCCTCCCCTTTATCACATAACTATCAAAATGGGATGTTGTAACATGAATTCTCCCCTTTATCACATAACTAACTATTTTCCCAAACAACCCACAATAACCCAACTTGAATAAGAAATTTTCAAATTTGTTGCACCACACACGATCTATTCGAGCTAAACAAGTCTTTAAGGCCTAAAACACATTTACTTTTAGGGCTGCATATATAATTCCAACTAACTCTAGCCCTATTCACCTTATCTTGATTCTCTTTCCACAAAAACCTCATATAAATCTGATTAATCATCTCCAGAACAACTTTCGGCAGTAAAAATGTCGAGTCTAAGAATTTCAAATATGAAACAAAACTATTTGAATTAAGGGTAAACTATATTAATGACCACCGAACTATGGAGTTGATGTCGATTTGACCACTATATTTTCAATTGTGTTAAATATACCACATAACTATTTAATTGGTTCCAATGTAGCCACCTGCCGTTAAATTCTAACGGAAAGATGATGTGGCAGTTAAAAACAAATTAGTATAATTACACATTTAATCCCTATTACTTACGCATTCTATTAATTTAGTCCTAATTTTTATTTAATAAAACAATTAATTGTCTAAAGATGAATTGTCTGATAATGGGAGTCACTTCTTACTGTGAAAGTGTTAAATGTTGAACTTAGAGACGTTTTGTTTTTCACAATGGCTTGTAATCTTAAAAATGTTAAGAATGGAAGACAATCGGTTTCATTATTTTCTTTCATCTACAGAGTCATACCAAGTTCTTGGTTCTTCTCTTATGATTTTGGGTAAGTGGGTGATGATCAAAGTGCTTTTGATTAACCAAATTTATGTGGTTGACATTCTTAAATCTTAACCATCTCTTCTATTTTTACTTATTTATCCTGGAAGAAATGCTAAGCTTTGGTTCATCTGGTTGCTTGATAAACTCTTAATACATAAGCCACTGCACTTTCTGTTTTTCTGAATTGATTCCCTCTTTCAGCTACTTCCTCAGCTTTTCTAATAGCTTTGTGTTGATGGAGTTGTAATGAGATTAAGGGACACCCGCATGCCTTGTGTTTTTGATGAGAATGCAAATTTTGTCATTCTTCGAGAAAGATGTTGGAGCGAAGGCACATTTCAAGTTTTGTCTGTAATCGCTTTTTGTCTGGTTCTTTGCTTGTGCTTATGCTGCATTCGCATGTTTTTATTTCAATATATGTACTTGGGAATGTTACCCTTGATAGTTGTTAATTTCCTTCTAAGTTCAAGTGACAAGCTTATTTCCTTGTTCCTGCTACTTTAAGTAGTTTCTCTTCATTTTTTGAGACCATTGACAAATGAGAATTCGATTAATGGGCTTTATGTAATGGGATGCTAGAAAACTTTAAAAGGTGCTGTTTCAAGTAGCTCTTCCCTTCTTTTGGTGTGATTGGGGTCAAAAAGTACATCCAATATTTTAAGCTCAAATTGAACTTTGTTTCAATGCAGAATACTATGTTATATTCTGTTGAACTTGAATTCCAGAAAAAGCAGTGTGAATGATTTTTTTTTTAAATATGTTTTTCCCCTTCAAATTTCAGTATAGCCTTGATAGCTACAACTCATGGAAATGATAAGTTATTATATACATTATTTCAGCTCACCATTTTTCTATCAAGGAATTCCTCTGAATTTTGCACATGAACCTTATTTAGAAATATAATGAACAAAAGCAGTTTTTCTTTCTTGATAACGTGACAATGATGTTTTGCTTCATGATGCTATTCTAGCTATGGTGCAGAAAGGTTATTTTACTGATTCTGCTTGATAATTTTTTTATGTGATTTTGGATATAAACAAGTGTAAGAATTCTCCGTCTAATATTGGTTTAAGGTGGCACAGTTTCATCTTTCCCAACATTAACCATGATAAATGAAAAGAATGCACAAAAAATACAAAGGAGCTCTCAGAAATGGTGATCAAATTGGAACATCAGTTCAGTAGCTCATCACTTCAGTCTTCAGGTGTGTTGCTAAACATATCGCAACTTGAACCTTTGAAATTTAAAGCTCTTGGAAATGTATTTGAAATGCTTTCTATACTTGATAGATAAATTGCCTTTGTATATACCAACCAGAAAATGTTGTACAACAAATAGTTGATAGCCGGAAATGAATCTGACAAGTGCTAAATCAAAAAGCTAAAAATAAAGTAACCAAGGATAAATAATAAAGGTTAAAGGGTCAAAATCGCAGTTAACGGTGCTGACGGGTAATTTTACCCTCGAAGTCATTAGTTGCAACACTTTTACCCTTGGTTTATTTAGTTTTTGAATAAAATTGGATAAATAATTTGGTTTTTTCGAGTTGAACTTTAACAAAACAAAATATATGAAAAATCGATTAACAAATTGATGTAAATATCCTTTGGGTCCCTAGTAATTTTAAAAATAAGCAAAATGAGAACTCTCACAAAAAATCAAAATATTATTCAATTTTTTTAAATAATCTATAAACTTAATAACAATAAATACAATATTCAAAAAAAATTATTGAAATAAACCAACAAGAAGCGTGTTAATTGAACGGTGAACGCAAACTATTCTATTCGAACAACGTTCGATTGACACACTTACCGACGATGGGTTGTTAGGAAAAAATGTACGGTGAACTCGAATCCTGTGGCTCAGGTTGAATTCTGCTTTATCTTTTGGATATCCTTGTATTTATCTTCCATGCCCTTATCTCCCATGTCGTTTTCGCCGAACACCACTAATGTCGTTTTCTAAGATCACCGTACATTTTTTCCTAACAACCCATCGTCGGTAAGTGTGTCAATCGAACGTCGTTCGAATAGAATAGTTCGCGTTCACCGTTCAATTAACACGCTTCTCGTTGGTTTATTTTCAATAGTTTTTTTGAATATCGTATTTATTTTTATTAAGTTTATAGATTTTTTTAAAAAAATTGAATAATATTTTGATTTTTTGTGAGAGTTCTTATTTTGCTTATTTTTAAAATTACTAGGGACTCAAAGGAAATTTACATCAATTTGTTAATCGATTTTTCATATATTCTGTTTGTTAAAGTTCAACTCGAAAAAACCAAATTATTTATCCAATTTTATTCAAAAACTAAATAAACTAATGGTAAAAGTGCTGTAATTAATGACTTCGAGGGCAAAATTGCATGAATGACTTCGAGGGTAAAATTGCCCTGTCAGCACTGTTAACTGCCACATCAACATTTAACGGTCAAAATCGGTCAAAGGGCAACATTGCTACAATTGACTGACTTTGAGGGCAAAATTACAGAGAAAAAAAAGTAGGGGCAACATTGCTGATTTCGGATTACTACAGGGGCAAATTTGACCCTTTAGCCAATAATAAATGTTGTACAACAAATCACAAATGTGTGTTTGGCTTGATGGTAAACATGTGCACCTCTTACCAAGAGTACTTGGGTTCAAACTTTGCTACTCTCATTGTAGGGTAAAATTTATTTTCTTCCTTTAATGGGTGGTGACACGTGACATCACTTAATTAAATAATTAATTGTTTTATTAAAGAAAATAGGACTAAATTAATAGAATGCCTAAGTAATAGGGATTAAATGTGTAATTATATCATTTTGTTTTTAACTGCCACATCATCTTTCCGTTAGGATTTAACGGCAAGTGGCTACATTGGAACCAATTAAATAGTTATGTGGTATATTTAACACAATTAAAAATATAATGGTCAAATCGACACCAACCCCATAATTCGGTGGCCATTAGTATAGTTTACCCTTGAATTAATTGTGCTCTACCTACAAGAGAAAGAGTCCATTAACTTTAGCCTTCACTTTTTCAAGAAGTGATCCCCAATATTTTATTTGCAACTTTGAACCCTTAGATATCTCATACATAAGTTGTCAAGCCTGATTCCTATTAATTGATGAACTTAAAGTTGTTCATTTGACATGGGAAAATTATGGGAATATTACATTCAAAATTTTTATTTTCCAAATTATTTAAAAATCTATGGTTGTTTCTACAATGGATTTGAATTCAAATTGCATGCAATCCGATGAACAGTAATCTAATTTTTTGAATTAAAAATTAAAAAACAAAAGGAAGACACGCCGTAAATGAAAAGTGCTATATTTTAAATTAGGGGGGAAAGTTGGTGTTTTATATTTAAGTGATGAGTAGGTAAAGTAAATGTGTGTTGTAGATGTGATTTTTTGGTGTTAAATAAGGAAGGTTGAAGTGAAAATAGTAGAAGAAAATTTGAGAGAAAAATATTGAGTAAAGAAGAAGAAGAGGATGAAGCTGGTTTAGAGAAAATAGAGTAAGCATATGTATATTTTATTTTTTAAATTAAGTAATATTATTTTGTTAATTTTATTAATTTTTAAATGGTACATTATAGTTAATTTTATTAACTATTCTTGATAATTTTGTATAATTTTAATGTTATCCATGTAATTTGGAAGGATTTAAAGATTTAGAGCAAAAAAAAAAAGAGTAAGGGCAAAATTGGTGAAATTTGTTGGAGCAAATTGTAAACTAGTTATTTTGCATAATTTTTTTTAGAATTTTAGTTTAATTTATTTCATAAGTTTTGTAGTATTTTTGGAGCTGAAGAAGAAACATTTGGAGCAAGTTTGGTGTTTCGAGCACATTCTAAGTAGTTTTAATTTATAGTTTTTTAAATTGCATATTAATTGTTGTTATAATTTAAATTGCATGTTATAGATAAAAAAAGATTCGAAACAAATTTGGTGGAATTTTTTGTAGCATCAAATAAACTAGTAAACAAATTTAGTTATTTTTATTTTAGGATCATTAATGAAAAATATTTTAATGTTGTGTTTTTATTTGACTATGAATATTTTTTTATTTATTAATATTGTAAAGTAGTATTTTAATTAGATTTAGTGATATTTGTTATTACTAATATTTTCTTACTTTGTTAGAAGAATGACAGATCAAGCTCATCGGTTGAAATTACAAAATGTTCACATAAGTAGTGTTACGATTGATGGGATGATACAATTTTAGTTTAAGTGATTTTAAAATCAATCAATTATATAATTTTTAATTATTTTCAAAACTAATGCATTAATTGCAGGATACAATGGATGCCTTTAAACGTCAAGGAATGAGGAATGATCCTCCACACGATGCCATGGTTCCATGGTTGCAAACTGCGAGATTTATTATGCCACATTTCTTCGTGTCTACAAGTTGATTCCCTCATTAATTACTGCACTAATTGAACCATGGAGACCCAAAACACATACATTTTATATACCGTACGGAGAATGCACCATCATGCTAGAAGACGTGGTCATACTAATTAAGGTCCCAGTAAATAGGAAGCCATTGATTGGGAAGCGATTGATTGGGTATCCTGATAATGAGAGTATAGCTAAAAGTCTTTGCGAAACATACCTTAGGAAGGTGCCTGAAGAAAATGATGTAGCGGGGTCTCGCATCAAAATGACTTAGTTGCAGAATGAATTTAAAGTCAATAAGTATAATACATTTGAGGAAATTTATATTGGAGCTCGGGCATATATTATGTAGCTCATTGGAGGGATATTATTGCCAGATAAAAATTATAATCGGGTTCACACACGATATCTATCATTTTTGAGTAAGCCTCATGAAGCTGTTACTTACAGCTGGGGATCGACGATATTAGTGTGCTTGTATTGTGAGTTGTGTAAGGCTGCTACATTAGATAAAGGTGAAAAGGTAAAGGGTGTTGGTGGAAGTCTGTTGTTATTACAAGCGTGGGCGTGGCAACGATATTTTTTACACCGATTTTTTGAGGTTCGGTTGTTTTTCCTCTTGTTGAAAGGTAATATTATTATTTTTTGATTTGAAAGTTTAAATTAAATTTATTTGATTTTAAAATATCTTTTATTTGAAAAAAAAATCAAAAAAATGTTATTTCGATTTGTTTGTAGACGGTTTGTGAAAAAAGCTCACACGGGGTTGGTCTATAATAGTGTCAGAGTCTTTAGATCTTTGATTGATTTACATTGCAAAAAAGAGGTAGCTGAATGGAAAGTTAGTTTCACATATTATTTATTTGTAATTCGCTTTAATATATTATAATCATATATGATTTTTATAGTTTATTTAGATGCCATACAACAATTTCAGCATACATGTACCAGATGAGTTGATGGTGGATTCTGATTTTTGGTGTAGCGTTACACCGATGATCCACTTTGGTGTTGTCAAGCACCAATTTGGAGATAGGATGCTGAGGCAGCTTGTTTTCCACTAATTTATTTCGCCTTCTAATGCAAACCCCATCTTCTTAGACGACATGCTCACGTAAATTTCTCAAAAAGAAATTCTATGATTCCGCTGTCTCCTACTAAAAAATTGTGAATGAAATCAGGAAGACATTATTCTCACCATCTTGCGCAAAGACAATCAACAGTACATGTGAGTATCTCTCATACAGTCATGTGCCATCAATTTGGACCATACGTTTGCAAAATGGAAAGCCTTCAACGCATGGCTTGAACACACAGAATAGTCGATGAAAAAATTTATGCCCTCAAACAAGTTGGCCTTCTCGGCCATATGCATCCGAAGTTTGATACCTCACTATGGTGCCTGGAATGAAATGTGTCATTGTTAGTAATAAAGTCGATAGCTCATTGTATGACTTATCGTAACCACCATACACCGACTGCATTTCTTTATCCCTTGCACGCCACCACTTCATGTATTTTATCTGATATCCAAACTGATGCACAATGGTTGTTTGAATCACTGAAACGAGAACACTTAAATTTGCTTCAACCAACTTCATAACATGATGATATAAGGGATTCTATGAAGTGTCACGCCTCGCCGGAGTGTTGTAGAAGGCATCCTTTTGATTGTTGGATCTATGAAGGAATAAAGCAACCTACAAAGTAATATTTCTTTGAAAATAGATGGTTTGAAGGTGACGTTTGTGATGCGGAAGAGTGAAGGAAAGGGGTAGATTTGGTTAAGTGTTTGGGCGAATGGTGGTGGTGGGTGTAGGTATGAAAATGTGAAGGATGAAGATAATATCTTAAAGAATCGAAGAATGAAACAAAGGTATATGAAACCTTAGCCCCAGACCTTATATGATTACTTTAAGAGGTAGAAAAGGACTTTGACCCTTTAGGTATATTAAACCAAAAGAACCAGAAGTATCAGGGTGGAAAATAAAAAGATTGATGCCACAAGTACAAGTACTTGATAAGTCGATAAAGTTCAATTAAGAACCAAAAGAGAAAAAATTCTCACAATGTTTACAAACTGAAAATACAACTTATATTTATAGTGAATGAAAGGGCATGGCCGAAAAGGCATCTAAACTATTCGGCTAAGGTGGTGCCTCCCTCCAAAGGTCATATGTTGTTTCGGCAGAATTAACCCCCCCTCCAAGTGATTTTGGCGCACAAAACATTTGGTGAAAAGTTGTAATTTCTCGTATAAAATTCCATCCTGCATTTCCTTCGGTAATCTGAACATATCTCGAGCTCCCAATATCGGATTGACGCGATTCAACATGCGTTGGAAAGATAAGAGATAGGAGAACAAGTTTTATGAAGACTTCTCAACCCAGTTATGCTTGGATTTTTCTCGAAAATGGCAAACAATATGAATGACGTTTTTGGTATTGAATCTTCCCAATGAAGAGTGATTTGGTTGGAACTCTTCATTTTGGCGCACTCATGCTTTCCCTCCATGTCATTTGCCGCCCAATATTGTTTTCCCTCCAAATGTCTAAGGACATGTTCCTTCGGAGGGGACATGACCTTTGGATGTTGAGTTGGTATGTGTAGGTGGAGCTGGATGAGCTAGCTAAACCTTTGAGCTTCAGGTGAGCTAGTCATTTAGGATTGTGAGCTTCTATATAATGCTCTCCTTTGTCCTTGAGCTAATCCAAGCACTCATAGTGGCCTTTGAGCTAATCTGAGCTCTTAGTGATGTCCTTGAGCTGCTTCAAGCTGTCCTTAATCTTCTTAAGCTAATCCGAGCTCCTTTTGAGGTCCTTAAACTTAAGCCTTCATCCTTAGTACCTAAAAGAACAATAAACAATGTGTAAGCTGATTTTAGAGCTAAAATAAGATGCATGCTTAAGCTAAAAAGATGCAATGCAATGCAAACATACTTAGATGGTTTTAAACTAAATACAAAGATGTGTATTAAAGGAATGCATGAATATCATATAATATGCATTTCATAATGTATAATGAATGGAAACATATAATAATAATATCCTAAGAAATGATATGCAATCATGGCATATATAGGAATGATACTAATGATTTGATATCTAAAGCACATAATAACTTGGAAATGCATAAGTATGAATAAATATGATGCATAAATGAAATAATTTAAAGTAAAGAACAAAATAACTCTTTTAGGATTCATCATGGCACATGCCCAAGGTATGAGAAGTGTATGGGAAATGTCGGGGCTGATTAAGATTACATCATCCTCCCTTTCTTTGAAGTGATTTGTCCCCAAAGTGAAGAATGGTTTGAAAGGGTAGTAAGTAGATGTGTGAATGGTTGAATCCTCATTCTCCCTTGCTATTGGATAGGCACCTTCAAGAGTCACCTCATCGAAAGTGTCATCTTTAAGAGACACGTCTTTTAGATAGACATCTTTAAAAGTCACCTTCTTTGGATCTTCAAGAGGTGCGACTTTTGATTCTTGAGGAGTCATGCCATTTGGACAATCGTATGGAAAAGACATGTCCCTTGAAACAACCTTTTGAATGATGGCCTCTTGCTTCTCTTCCTTGAATAGATCAATGATCGGCATAATGAAGACTTGTAATTTGATATCCAATCTCCTCCCAAAATTGCAAAGAAACATATCCTTACAATTTGATATGAAAACTCCCTGTAGTCGAACCATCCCACTAAAAAGTAAATCAAGGGTAAAGGTAGAGAATTTGGTAACAAGGAAATGGAAATATCAAACCATGGTGGGTGTTTAATGTGCGTTGCTTTCTGAATTCTTTTCAAGATTGGCAAGGCACTTGGAATGTCAACAATCACATTTCTTGGAACGTCAAGTGACATATCTTGTGGATCACCAAAACTCACGCCCATTGGTTCCTCAAAGGACATGTTTCTTAAATCATCAACTTGAAGAGATACGTCTCTAGGAATATCAATCTCACCATTTTCAACTTCATTTGTTTTTCCTCCTTCAAAATGCTCTTCTTTGTGGATTTATTTATCTCTTTTTCACTCATTCCAAGCTGCAATCCTCTTGTTCAATTGAATCTGATCATGGTGTACTTGGCTTGGAGGTAGAGGTACCAAGATGAACTTATTTCCCTCGAACATGAAAGAGAATCTATTGGTGAACTCATCATGGGCGACTCTTTTATCAAACTACCACGATCTTCCCAATAGGATATGGCTCGCACTCATGGGTACTATGTCACATAAGACTTCATCTTTGTATTTTCCAATTGAAAATTGAATCTGCACTTGCTTGTTGACTTTGAGTTGGTATCCATCGTTTAACCACTGTAACTTGTATGGATTCAAGCGCTTAGTAGTTTATAGGCCAAGTTGTTCAACCATCATAGTGTTGGCCACATTGGTACTACTTCCTCCATCGATGATCATAGAATATATTCTATCATTCACATGGCATCGGGTGTAGAAAATGTTCTCCCTTTGCTGGTCTTCGTCCATGGCATATAGGTTCAGTGTTCTTTTCACAACAAGAGCTTTGCTGGAAGTAGATAGAAAAGAAACTTGTGCCATTTGTTAGTTAAAAGAAGAAAACGAAATAAAAACCTTACCAAAAGTCACCCAACAAAACCTCACAATTTTGCTCCAAGGAAAATGCACTCCACTCACTTTCGTGTTTGCACTCTAGGACTTTTATAGGCTTTTACTTGTCCTCTTCTGGTCTCACACACTTAATTACCTTTTTCCACTCATTTCTCTCTTGTGAAGTTCTTTAACGAACTTACTCAAGACTTAGGCAAGTATAGTGCTTGTGCGTCACTGAAATGGTTAGCTTAAAAGGAAAAAAATATAGTGTAAAAGGTAAGTTTAGAATAGGAAGAAAAAGAAGAAAATGGATTGCTTACTTGGCAAGAAAACTCACAACCTTTATTCACCAACAATCAAAGTCTCGAAGAAGATGATACGACTTTCAGGCTTGATGTTATTGTGCTTTTCACCCTTGAATTTGTGCTTGTTCGAATCTAATTTTTCTTTTTTATTCGAATTTGTTTTCTTTTCTTCTTCTTTTTTCCTTTACCTCCCTTTTCTTTTTTTGCACAAAAATGAAATAACAAAGATAGTTACTTAAAATTCTTTTTTTTTTGCTTAAAACATGCTTCAAATGATACACTTGCTTCTTCCACCAATAGCTCTGATACCATATGATATAAGGGCTTCTATGAAGTGTTGGATCTAGGAAGGAAGCAAGCAACCTGCAAATTAATGTAGGCTTTGAAAAGGGATGGTTTGGAAGGTGATGTTTGTAATGAAGAGGAGTGAAGGAAAGGGGCATATTTAGTTAAGTGTTTGGGCGGATGGTGGTGGTTGATGTAGGTAATGGAAAATGTGAAGGATGAATATAATATCTTAAAGAATTGAAGGATGGAACAAAGGTATATGAAACCTTAGCCTCGTACGTTATATGATTACTTTAAGGGTGGTAGAAAAGGACTTTGACCCTTTAGGTATATTAAGCTAAAAGAACCAGAAGTATGAGGGTGGAAAATAGAAGGGTTGATGCCACAAGTACAAGTACTTGATAAGTCGATAAAGTTCAATTAAGAACTGAAAGAGAAAATTCTCACAAAAGAAATAATATTGAGATGAAATGTTTACAAACTAAAAATACAACTTATATTTATAGTGGATGAAAGGGCATGGCCGAAAAGGCCTCTAAATTATTTGGCTAAGGTGGTGCCTCCCTCCAAAGGTCTTGGTGTTGTTTTGACAGAATTGAACCTCTCTCCAAGTGATTTTGGCGCACAAAACATTTGGTGCAAAGTTTTAATTTCTCGTAGAAAATTCCAGCCTACACTTTCTTCGTTAATCTAGACATATCTCAAGCTCCCGATATTGGATTGACTCGATTCAACATGCGTTAGAAAGCTAAGAGATAGGAGAACAAGTTTCATGAAGACTTCTCAACCCAGTTGTGCTTGGATCTATAATTGGATCCTCTTCTTTCTTCCCCTTCTTCTCTCTTTTTAGCTAAAATTTTCTCTGATTTTCCTACAACAACTTACCTTCAGCTATACATATCTAACACAAAACATATTTTTCCCTTACTTACCCCTACCCCCTCTTTTAATAACACTAATAACTTTCTAACTCTCAAACTCTTATACCCCTACACAATTTAAATTATTTTCTTTTATAAAAAACTATTTAACCCCAAATTTTATAACACCAATTTTGCACTAATTTCCCCCTTAATCTAACATTCACGATGCATGATATGAAATAAAGTAAAAAAAAGTTCCAAGTGCATGTGATTGTCGTCACCCTGCCACCCTATATGGTGCCATGTTTATGTTGAATCAGCATGCACGCCGAAAGCATGCCTCCATTGCAAGCACATGCTTTTCTTCCATTTGAATTAGATTCTAAGTATGGTTGTCCGTTGTCACCTTACATGTGTGCAGGAATCTGCACTATTCTTTTTTGGTGTGCTTTCCCACTTGTTTTAAATTTAAAAATTTCGGCACGATGTATTTTTAGCTTGCTTTCTTGGCGAAAAAATTGGGATATATCATTGTTCATTTATGGCATGTTTTCCTTTTATTTTTTAATTTTTAATTCAAAAAATTATATTACTGTTCATATTTAAATTGCATGTAATTCGAATTCAAAACCACTGTAGAAACAACCATAGTTTTGTAAATAATTTGTGAAGTACAATATATTAGAAAATAAAAAATCTAAAAGTAATATTCCTATAATTTTTTTATTTGACATATTCACTAAAAAAATATAAGGAATTCAATCTCAATAAAAAAAATTATAAAATGATTCTAGAACACATTTACTCCCGCAATAGATTCAATCTTTCTCTTAGTGAAAATGAGAAGGTCGTCAAGAAAAACATAAATGAATGAGCTTAATTTTATTAGTTTTAGATGATAAGAAAAACACTATAGGATGATGTCCGTTAAAGACCAATCATGAGATGATTGTAATAACATACTTATTTACCCTATTTATTAATAAAAGACATTGCCATTATTATATCAGTTTCTTTTCTATATTTATGAAGAAATTGATTTATAATAAATTCCTAAGAATAATATGACTATTCTTACAATATCGTTACTCAAAATTGTAGAGCCCGATCACAACCGAATTACTTGTCAAGTGGTGGAGAAGATGTAATTTGGGTAATGGTGGTGGAAGCCAAAAATATGAAAAATAGACACACGAATTTAGAGCGGTCTAGCTTTCTAACCAAAGCCTACATCCACTACCTTAGCTTCCCCACTAAGGATTTCAACAAATTCACTAATGAATGAATTTCTTCCTCTTTTCTAGGCTTAGGAGTCAACCATTACACATTCAAAACTTTAAATCCCAAAGCTTGAGTAAGCCCTCTATACAAGAGAAAAAAAAAGGAAAACTCCTAAAACCCTCACAAGATAGATTATTTGCACTCTTAAGTACTCACTCAATCCTAAACACTTGAGCAAATATTACAATTTAAGCTCACAAGTGTTGTCTACACAGGAATGAGAAATTTAAGCACTATGACATATTTTGATCATATGATTGTTGACTTGAGGATCATTGGTTGCTTCAGATGCTTCATGAGGTCTTTTATACTCCCAATTGAGTTTCTAGCCGTTGGAGACCGTTGGGGCCTTTATTTCACGCAATAAATGTTGTTCTGGAGTAGTCTGTATCAGTACACAAATAGCCGTATCAGTACAGGTTCTTCAAAAAACTAGCTGTTGAAGACCGATGCAGCTTTGCGTATTGATACACATTGTTGCGTGTCAGTACCTAAGATCGGTACGAGGTTCGTTAAGCTACAGGGAACTAACTGTTGGGGTTGTTAAAAATAGATGTTGGGCATTTAAAACATAGGGCATCGGTATGCCACATAGCGCATCGGTACGACCATATCCGTATCGATACGCCTAAGCTGTACCGGTATAGTTTTTGGCTCCTACTGGACATCGGCTATCAATGACTTTGTATCTAGATGTCTGAATTGTCAGCGAGTCAAAGCTGAACATCGTGCTCCTACTGGATTACTTTAACCTCTTGAATTCCCGCAATGGAAATGGGAACAAATTACGATGGATTTTGTGACTGGTCTTCCTGACTCTCCTAGAAAATGTGATGTTGTCTGGGTGATCGTTGATCGTTTCACTAAATCAGCATATTTCATTCCGGTACGGATGAATTATAGTCTTGAGACCTTAGCAGAACTGTATGTTCGAGAAGTTATCCGTTTACACGGAGTTCCAACTTCTATTGTTTCAGATCGAGGTCCTCGATTTACAGCTCGATTCTTGAAAGCTCTACATAAGGCTCTTGGAACTAAGTTGAATGTTAGCACAGCTTTTCATCCTCAAAGTGATGGACAATCTGAACGAGTAATTCAAATTCTTGAAGATATGCTTAGAGCTTGTATTATCGATTTCGGTAAGAACTGGGAGAAATCACTGCCGTTAATCGAGATTGCTTATAATAATAGCTATCAGTCTTCTATTCAAATGGCTCCTTTTGAAGCACTGTATGGAAGAAAATGCCGAACTCCTTTGTGTTGGTCTAAACTCGGAGACAATAAAGTGTTAGGACCTCAACTGCTTCAGGAAACTGAAGAACAAGTTCAAATTATTCATTCCCGATTGAAACAAGCTTTTGATAGGCAGAAGTCATACGCTGATCTGAAGCGTAGGGACATCCAATATGAGATCGGAGATAAAGTATTTCTCAAAGTTTCTCCGTGGAAGAAAGTTTTTCGTTTCGGCAAGAAAGGAAAGCTTAGTCCGCGTTTCATTGGACCGTTCGAAGTAATTGAGAGAATTGGTCCTGTAGCTTATCACCTTGCACTACCTCCTGAATTCGATAAGATTCATAATGTCTTTCATGTTTCTATGTTAAGGCGTTATCGATCTGATCCGTCTCACATTCTCGAACCAGAAGAAGTTGAACTTAATCCTGATCTATGAAGAGGAACCTGTTCAGATTCTCGATCGAGAAATTAAAAGGCTTCGTAACAAGAGCGTCCCTCTTGTTAAAATTCTCTGGAAGAATCATAACGTTACAGAAGCAACTTGGGAACCCGAGGATACGATGCGGAAGCAATATCCTCATTTATTCAGTTTAGGTAAGAATTCGAGGACGAATTCTTTCTTTAAGGAGGAGGGAATTGTAACACCCACATTTCTGTCCTAGAATTTAAAGCCGTAGAATTTAATTATTTTATTTATTCTTAGAAGCAAATTGAGCTTGCAAAATTGTGAATTATGCAATTTGGTCCCTAAAGTTCTCAATTGGGCAATTAGTGCACCAATTCGGATTAGAAAGGAAATTAGATTCGAATTAAGGGTCTGTTTGTTTCCCTGTAATTGGTTTTCCTGAAAACGTTTTCACAGCTTTCCGCTGTTTGGTTCATGGAAAATGAGAAGTCAACGGAAAACCAACTACAGTCAATGGAAAACAGACATTGTTTTAGTGTAAAATGACTTACCCATTGATTTTCGGTAAGTCGCTTTCCTTCCTCTCATTCTCTCTACAAATACTAACCTAAACCATGAACCTTAAAACCTAAACCCTAAATACTAACATAAAAACTAAACCCTAAATACTAACATAAAAACTAAACCTTAAACCCTAAACCCTAAACTCTAAACCCTAAACCATAAACCATAAACATTAAATCATAAACCCTAAACCTTAAACATAAAACATTAACCAATAAATATAAAACCTTAAACATTAAAAATCGTAAACCCTAAATGTTAAGCCATAAACACTAACCTAACCCTAAACCATAAATAATGATCCATAAAAACAAAACCCTAAATGGTATATCATAAACACAAAAGCCTAAAACAAAACCATAAACCCTAAATGTTAAACCATAAACACTAAATGCTAACATAAACACTAACATAAACCTTAAACCCTAAATGTTAAACCATATATATTAAACCCCAAACACTAGCATAAACCCTTACCCTAAACACTAACCCATAAAACATAAATGCTAACATAAACACTAAACCATAAACAATAAACACTAACATAAACATTAAACCATAAACAATAAACACCAACATAAACCATAATCCCTAAATAATAATATAAACCCTAAACCCTAAAACCTAAACACTAAACCTTAACATAAACCCTAAACTTTAAATGTTAAACCTTAAACACTAACATAACCCCTACACAATAAACATTAACCCCTAAATCCTAAATGCTAACATAAATACTAAACCTTAAACACTAAGCACTAACATAAACCTTGAACTCTAAATGATAACCTAAACTCTAAACACTAAAAACTAAACACTAAACCATAAACACTGATATAACCCTAAACCATAAATGATAAACCCTAAACATTAACCATAGACTCTAAATGCTACCATAAACTCTAATAACTAAACTCTAAACCCTAAATGTTGTCATAAAACCTTAAATCCTAAACCCTAAATGTTAACATAAAACCTTAAATCATAAACCCTAAACCCTAACCACCAACCTAAACCCTAAACCTTAAACACTAACATAAACCATAAACACTAATCTAAACCTTAAATCTATACCTTAAATACTAATCCCTAAATGCTACCATAAACACTAAATACTAGTCTAAACCATAAACCATAAATGATATCCTAAACCCTAAACACTAACCTAAACATTAAACCATGTTTTGATTGGAACTTGTTTTTACCATTATCGATGCTTGTTTGTGGATTGTTCATGAAATTTTCAGGAAACTCTACCAAACAGTGTAAAATGAATTGTACAACATCATCCAAACACCGGAAAATGGTTTCTGTAATTAGTTTTGCAACAACTGTAATTCATTTTCCAGAATTCATTTTCCGGAAACAGTTTTCAGTGAAACAAACAGACCCTAAGTAGTTTAGCCGATTGGTAAACTAATGAAATTGAGTTAGTGATGTCAAGATCTAAAGTGTGGAATCAAAAGAATACAAAAAAAGAAATTAAATAACATTATACTCCTTGAAAATCGAATGAAATTGATAAAATTCAATAAAGTATGTAACAAGGCAATTTGGTGATCAAATTAAAAGGTTTATAAATAGTAAAAATTTCATGTTAAGGATAAAATATCCTTGGGTCTGCCCTTAGTAAATTAAGAATAAAAGAGTTAGTAAAAATGGCTCATAGGTAATTTACAGAGCTATCAAATCACCTAAATGATGGAAGCTTGTCTTCCTTCCTCATTTTGCTCTCTTTTGCCGTGAAGAAAAGAAAATATAGGGAGGAGAGAAGCTCAAAAGTCAGCCATTTTGAGAGCTAAAAATAGTGAGATTTTCGGTTGCATGGTGGAGGATTAAGCTAGGAAATTGGAGAAGGTAGCTAGTGTTGTCAAGAAATTAAAGAAAGTAAGTTTCCTACTCTTTGTAGTTTTCGGTTGAGTTAAAAACCATGCATGCAAACCTAAAACTTGTATGAACATGAAAATATATGAATCTTGAATGAAATAACAATATGAAATGTTGAAATATGTGAAAACTTATTAAGAAGTTATGAATAGAATAAAAAGGAGACTGTTTTGAAAGAAAATGTAAAATTTCGAGCATTTGGAAAGTTTGCTATGGATTAAAAATCTGAAAATTCTCACTAGGAGAAATTTGTGAAGGAATGAATATTTTGTCATAAATGATTATTGGTTGCTGGAAAAATGAGTTAAAAAGATGATGTTTTGATTAGAACTAAAAATGGTCATGAAATCGAAAGTTATGGAGATTGGGGACTGATTTGGAGAAATCGGTAAATTGATGCTTAAATGTTGAAATTGGAAGTTTATATGGACTGTAAAATTTCATGGAAAAATAGTATAAGTCATACCATGAAGGAATTTTAGATTCAAGTATGTGATTAAGTGTATTTTTAAGCTAAAGTATAAGTTAAGAAAACTGTCCAGTGGTGTTCAATGTAAAAACAGTAACTTTGGAAATTCACCAAAAATTAGATATAAGGTATTTAAAGCTGAAATTTATACTGTATAAAGTTTGATATGTCTAGAATCATTGAGAGAAAACGGAACTCAATTTCAGTATGTAAATAAAAAGATATGAATTTTTAAAGTTGGGCAGTGCATGCTGTCCAGATTTACCGAAATGAGTATAATTAAGCAATAAACTGTATTAATTCGAATAAGATAAAAATATGAGGTTCACGTGACTGTAAAATTGAGTTTAATACCTTTCCAACGGTATATGATAAGTTAATTTTGGATTAGTAGTTAAAAAGTTATGATTAAAACGCTAACTAGTCCTCCAACTAGCTTAATGAAAAGTCAGAATTGAAATTAGGAGTTCATGCTTGAAATTGTGAAGTAATTATGGTTGAATTGCTTCCTAATATAGTGTGTATTTGTTTAATGTTGAGAGTTAAGATCGGAATAGCGAAGAAATTTCGGAGGAAGCTAGGATCGATCGTTCGAAAGGAAGAAGCAAAGGCATCTCAATTCGAGATCAAGCTTAAGGATCGTGAGTGTAATTTTGTCTTAGGGTTGGGACTAGTGTCCGAACCACTTTATTTTCTGTAATTTATGTTTTATATGCATGAAATTGGACTAATTGATATTCGATAATGTGTTTAGTAAGGGAAGGAGATATAAAGGAAATTGGATGCATGATTTGAAACTTGTGATTTATGTTTGATTATGTGCAATATGTGGGCTGTTTATATGATGTTAATTGCCATGAATTATATGTTCGACTTTGATTTTGATAATTGTTTGAGTATGCGCAAATGTGGACTGCCTATGTGAATGATTGTATGATGAAAAAGCACGAAATGGATTCTTGATAATACTCGATAAAATGAATATGTGGACTGCCCTATGGTATGATTATGCTATGCTTGAAAATGCATATGATTACGTATGTATGATGTTGCTGCTATGCATGATATTATGATCGAATGAGCATGCAAAGTAAATTCTGAAAAATGTACATGTTAAATGAAATAATGAACTAATCACTTAACAAGATTACGCCCTTGGTCAATTGGACGTTTTAGATAAGAACGACATGCCTAGAGTCTGAGCTCACCGTTTGATATTGCTTTGTGCAATCTTGATAGTACTTTGTGTACTCTTGATATGATGTGTGTTCTTGATTGCTGTTCGAAACACACGATGCTATGGGCATCCCCTTTGATGTTGCTTTGTGCAATACTTGATGTTGCCGCGGGCAACTATATGCGTTACATGTTACCATTTTGATGGCTCGAATTTCTGTTACGACTACTCTACCACGGGCAAAGACATTAAATAAAATGCTTGGGCTATGAAACCAAATTAAAGGAATGAAATGAATTACAATGTGACATGAATTACATGAATTAAATGGAACTTGCTAAGTTAAATAAGCTTATGAAGTGGATAAAAGATTGTGTGACTTAGCATGATATGATATGATATGAAATGCTATGCTATGTGGACATTGATCCTTTCCGATTATGATATGAAATGAAGTGCTATGCTATGTGGACATTTGGTCCTTTCCGATTATGATATGAAGCATATGAATTGCTTACAAGCTCGATTATGTGAAATTTGGGTAATGACCCTATTCGAATATATGTAATTAAGAAATGGGAAATTCTGATTTTTGGAATGATATTTTGAGATCATTCGAATGACATGCCTATGATGAATTTGTGATTTCGATTAGATAAGTTAAAAATGCTATGTATGGATTAGCATGAGATCTTGATTTATTCAATTGCTAAGCATGATATTGAGTATGCTGAAATTGGATTGAATTATGTTATTGCTCGAATTATGTGCAAGCATGTGATAAATTATTAAGTTATGTTATGTATTCGAGCATATGCTATGAATGTTGATATGATATGTATGATGCTATGTGTATGAATTCTACATGAGCTTAGTTGGGTGAAATTGAATTGTTAATAAACCTAGCTAAGTAAACTTAATGCTTGAACACGCTAAAGCTCAAAGAATGAATTAGTTTTAGCATTACCTCGCTAAGTACTTTTTGTACTTACCGCTCCGTTGTTTTCTTCTTCCCAACCTTAGCAGGATAGCTCGGACCCTAAAGCTAGCTTTCGTTGGATCAAAGTTATCAAGTTCTCAAGTTCACAGTTCTGAAATATGTACGACCTAAGTCTTATCTTTAGACTCCTAGATGGTAGCTTTGAAGTCTGTTTAAGGATTCATTTTGTCATGTTTGGCCGTAACTTAAGTTTGAAATGGTGTTTGAAATTATATGCTCCGTGATGCTTGGTTAGGAGGCTAGGATCATGTTTTGTATTTAAGTAGATAGTCTCATTATTTTGTGTATAAAAATGTAAGTCAAGCTAGTGGTTGTGTCGATTCTTTTTGTTGTCCATGGTCGATAGCTTGTCATGGTTTAGGGGTATATAAATCATGATATTTTGTAAGGTTCTAAGTAAAGGAAATCAAATGCCATGAAATGGAAATCTATTATGTGTTGCATGAAAATTGAATTGATTAATTATTGGTAATTTGAATTAATTCGATAATCACCTAGACCATTTAGTTAAGTTTTCGAATGGCATGTAATCGATTAATTAAGTGTTCGACATTATGACCTTTTTGTAATAGTAATATGAAAATAAAAATAAAAGTTTTTAATTGGCTCGTAAATTAGTAGCAAGATTAAAAGAAAGTATGTCTAAGTTTTTGTTAGCCCATTTTCCGCGTGCGCATTAATATGATTAACTGATTAAATTAATATCATGTTTTCCGAAATGCTTTCGCTTTTGTCTGATAAGTTCCGTTTGTCTGCCTTTTCTGTTCTGGTAACGCTCTCGGCTCCCGGCCCGGGTTGGGGGTGTTACATACCTCGTCTTCATCGGTGGAGTCTTTATCACTCCAAGTTGCCACAAATGCATTCTTTGAAGATGATCCCTTTTTGTTGAAGCGAGGGCAATCGTATTCGGTGTGTCCTTGCTTCTTTCCTTTATAACTCTTTAGGGGATCATTTATCTTCTTCTTTGATTCATGCTTGGATTCTTTCATTTCTTTCTTCATGAATCGGGCAAACTTCATGAAGAGATAGACCGTCTCTTCATTTTCACTTTCTTCCTCACTTGAATCTTCTTGATGATTGTGGAGGATGGAAGAGTAACAACATTAAGATCTTCAATACCTTGCTCTTTTATCTTCTTCTCATTCTCCTTTCTCAAGGGTATAGACATCAACTTATGGGTAAGAAGAGATCCAATTAGCTCATCAAGCTTGAACTCCTTTAAGTCTTTGGCTTCAATGATAGTCATCTTCTTGCTTCCCCATGATTCGGGAAGTGAATAGATCAACTTTCGGACGAGTTTGTCTTTCGAAATCTCCTCTCTAAAACCTTTGAGTTGATTGACGATCGTGGAGAAGCAGTTGAACATACTCTTGATGTCTTCATCTGGGTCCAACTTGAAGTTCTCATACTCAAGGTTGAGAAGACCAATCTTGGTCTCCTTTACTTCGTTTGTTCCCTCGTTTGTGACTTCAAGCTTGTCCTATAATTCCTTGACACTCTCAATGGAAGACGTTTTTGTGTATACATCCGGACCTAAATTACAAAAAAGAAAGTGCAAGGACTTGCAATTTGGCTCTATCTTATTGCGATCATTCACACTTCATTCTACCTTGCTTTATTGTGGCACGAACAACCCATCGAGAATTATATCCCAAAGATGATAGTCCTTTGCTCTCATGAAGAACATCATCCTATTATTCTAATAGGAATAATGTTGACCGTTGAAGAATGGTGGCTTGTCAATGGATTGCGCCATGGAAACCGATTGATAAAATGGTTGATCGAGCTTGCCGGGATTGCATCAATAGGATATTAATCCTCTCGATTGAGCCTTGCTCTTATACCAATTGTGGAGCCCGGTAATCACAACCGAATTACTTGGCAAGTGGTGGAGAAGATGTAATTTAGGTGATGGTGGTGGAAGCCAAAAATATAGAAAATAGACACACAAATTTAGAGTGGTTCTTCTTTCTAACCAAAGCTTGCATCCACTACCTTAGCTTCCCACTAAGGATTTCAACAAATTCACTATTGAATTTCTTCGCCTTTTCTAGGCTTAGGAGGCAACCATTACACACTCAAAGTTTTCTATCCAAAAGCTTGAGTAAACCCTCTTTACAAGAGAAAAACAAAGAAAACTTGTAAAACCCTCACAAGGTAGATTGTTTGCACTCTTAAGCACTCACTAAATCCTAAAAACTTGAGCAAATATTACTATAACACCCCAGTTTTAGGCCCCGGGAGTTATCGGTTTTGATCTAGGATTAGTTTCGGGTTAAATTTAAATTAAAGAGTTGATTTTTATAAAAGTTCTCATTATTTACGATAACATCATTAATGAAATTTTAAGAGGGCTTTGAAAATTAAAACCACTCATCTTCTTTAAAAAAAACCCTTTTCTCTCATTTTCATCTTCTTTCCTCCATTGAAGATATTTGAAGGTAAATCCTCTTTTTCTTTTCCTTGTTTTACTTAAATTTAACTTAAACTAAAGTTGAATTTGCAAGGCCCATTAATTCTCAACCTTGAAATTTCAAGATTTATGAAAAGTGGGGATTTTGGGTGAAATCTCGTATGGGTCTTTTAGGGTAGTGTTTTGGGGTGTTTTTAAAGTTTATTTTGAAGTCATAACATGTTAAAAAGGTTGCTTAATTATAGTATACCCGAAACTAGTCTTAGGGGTGGATTTTAGAAGTGAAATAAGTGAGTTTTTGGATTGATTTTGTGGTAAAAAGAATGCTGGAGGTATGTGGACCTTGGATGGGTGTTTTTAGATGTTATTTGATGATTTTTTTGAGTGGTGATAGTTCTGGTTTGATTGGATTCCCGAAAGCACTGCTGTAGGTGATTTTTAGAAGTAGAAAGTAAGAGTTTTTAAGGTGTTTATGTGGGGAAATGAAGGGCTGATGGTTGTACAGCCATTGGGTGATGTTTTGGACATGTCCTGGAGTGTTTTAAGTGTTTAAATTGAGGGGTAATGGCTGGGTTTTGCTGGAGTACGAAAATGAGAATGTTTGGGAGGAATTCGGCTTTGAATTGTTGAGAAAATATTGTGGAATTGTGAGCTGATGTGTAACAGCAAATTTGTGGTTGATTAAGAGGTTAATACATTGTTTTTTATTGTTTAGAAACAGCGGATTTGGCCTTGGGTGGTTCGGACACAGTCCCGAGAAGTTCGAAAGCTTGTAACGACTTTGTGGTTTGCATTGGTGTGCGAATGGTGAGTGGAAATGTTTTTAAGCAACGTTTTGGTTCAAAGATGGTTCAAAGATGTTTTTAAGGTGTTTATGTGGGGAAATGAAGGGCTGATGGTTATACAGCCATTGGGTGATGTTTTGGACATGTTCTGGAGTGTTTTAAGTGTTTAAATTGAGGGGTAATGGCTGGGTTTTGCTGGAGTACGAAAATGAGAATATTTGGGACGAATTCGACTTTGAATTGTTGAGAAAATATTGTGGAATTGTGAGCTGATGTATAAAAACAAATTTTTGGTTGATTAAGAGGTTAATACATTGTTTTTTATTGTTTAGAAACAACAGATTTGGCCTTGGGTGGTTCGGACATAGTCCCGAGAAGTTCGGAAGCTTGTAACGACTTTGTGGTTTGCATTGGTGTGCGAATGGTGAGCGGAAATGTTTTTAAGCAACGTTTTGGTTCAAAGATGGTTTTGAGAGAGTTTAGATTGAGCTTGAAAGGCCAGTTTAAACTCAAAAGTAAGTTGGTGTGTATCGCCTCTTTAAACTCCCATTTTACCGTTTTTTTTTCATTACATGAGGTGATAACTTGTTATGCATGAAATTTCAATACTTTGGAAGGAAGCATGTTGTTTGTTATTATGATGTTGATCATGCATGATGAAATCAATGGTGTTGTTGATATGCCTTGTAAAGTATATGTAAGTTGGTGCAGGTTGTGCACGGAAATGGTAAGTAAGACCATTTGCGGTTGGTAAGATTGTAAGAAGTAAGATTCTGCATTATTGTGGATTTTGTTACAAGGTGTTTTTGGTCATGCATGATATAGTGTATCCATGTTGCATGATGGTGATTTGTATATCGTATTGCATGATTGGTGGAATCTTATTTATGTTCAACGAAGGTTTGGGGTTTGGGTGGAGTCTTAGAGACTAATCTAGACCCAAGAGTAAGTTCACCTAATCTCGTTTGTTGGTTGATTTTCGGTTCTCATGATATGTGTGATGTGATGATGTTTTTAGATTGTTTCTACTCTCCGTTTAATATTGTTGTGTAGTCGTTGTTGGTGTCGAGCCTCACGCGATGGTTGTCGTTACTACGGTGATGTGTAGTCCCACCGGTAGTGACTAGTAGAAGAGTACGACGATGTGTAGTCCCATTGGAAAACTACTAGATGAACGGTGATGTATAGTCCCACCGATAGTGACTAGTAGAAGAGTACGATGATGTGTAGTCCCATTGGAAAACTACTAGTTGAACGGTGATGTGTAGTCCCACCGGGTTTTGGGTTATGCATGTGCATACCTTGTATTGTGATGATTGTGTTTCGTTACGTCTTTCCTTAAATGGTTTTGCTTTAAAACTAAGATTTATGTTTTAAAAAATGCATTGCCGTCGTGCTTTTAGAGCTCCGCTCATTAAGCTTTATGCTTACGCTCTTCTTTTTCGACAATGCAGATCATTAGCGTGGAGTTAGCAAGGAGCAAGGAAAGGGCGTCCAAGCGTGTGGTAGTTGCTCAAGTATAGTTTAGTAAATAATGTAGTAGTTTAGCAATAGGAAATGCTACGTGTTGTAGGAGCGTGTATCTAGACTCATATGTGTTGGCTTTATGTTGTTAATACCTTGTGTTGATGGATTTGCAAACCATGTTTATGTTGATGCCTAAGTGTTTTGTACTTGAAGGCTTTTAACCATGTCTTATGAATGCTTAATTGTTTTGCTTTAAAGGCATGTAAATCTTGTTATGCAATGTATTTGGTGGATGCTTGTTTTCTTTAAATGAATGACCTTGTCATGTATGCCTTATGGTTAATCATGTTTGTAGTAGGATGGATTGCCTATAGATTGTATGTTATGGAGTTGGTGTTCAACTCCCTTACTATGGGTTGTTTATGTTTCAAGCATGTTCTAAATGGTGATACTATGATAAATTGGGACTTGGTGTGGTCTTTTGTGGATTGCTAAGCATATTAACTTGTTAGTGTTTTTTGTATCTATGTGTTCATGTGAGCTTAGAGCTTGAGTTCTAAATTGTTGCTTGAATGCATGTCAAATGTTGTGATTAGAACTTTTTGCATCTAGAATGTATATACGATAGCTTGCCATGTTGTTGTTTCTTGATTCTTGAGGTTTTGAGGCTTGTTTGGGAACTTTGGAGATGCAGAAAACTGTTTCAGGGTCATACAGAGTGCAGGCATTTCGGAACGCTTGTGGTTGTTTCGGAACGGTGATAACTTCAGGGATACCCGTATCATAACGCATTTCGATACGGATTGACACTATGAGCTCCTGTTCCGATACGCGTGTCAAAACGGTTTGCCACTGTAAGGGCCTATTTCGGAACGAGTTCCGGAACGCTTTGACAAAATGGACCCCCGTACCGAAACGAGGTGGACTGTACCGGTACGACCTGGTCTGGTTTTTAAATTGGGGCCCGTGTATCGAAACGGGCAAGCCTGTTTCGAAACACATGCCTGTAATTTGGGCTTTTGGCATTTTTAAGGATTTTCAAATGTTGGGCTTTGGTCTCGTTGGTTGTATGCTTCTTGGTTATGTTTGTGCGCAACGTTTATGTATGATCTTGGTTTTGTAAGCATGCAAAAAGGACTAACTTGACACTTGGTAAATTTATGTCACCTTACGTCTGCTTGAATGTTTCTTTATTGTTTCCGCTGCCGCTGACGCATAGGACTAAAAGATACATTTAGATAAGATAAATAAATGAAAATTTTTCTAGGGTTGCTAATCGAAGTGGAGCCTTAACGAGTTTCGCTTTAGTTTTTCCTGTGTAACCTGTTCGGACCGGTCAGTCGTCCAGACCGAGACAAGAGGGTTACAATTACAATGTAAGATCACAAGTGTTGTCTATACAAGAATGAGAAATTTAAGCACTAAGACATATTTTGATCATATGATTGTTGACTTGAGGATCATTGGTTGCTTCAGATGCTTCTTGAGGTCTTTTATACTCCCAATTGAGTTTCTAGCCGTTGAAGACCGTTGGGATTGAATTGAAGCCATTGGAGCCTTTATTTCCCGCAATAAATGATGTTCTGGAGCAGTTTGTATCGGTACGCGAGTAGCCATATCGGTACGAGTTCTTCGGAAACTAGCCGTTGAATTCTAATATAACTTTGCGTATCGATACGCGTTGGTGCGTCGGGTTAAAAACATGTCCCTCAAGTAAATAATTATTAGGTTTCTGAAAATTAATATTCAAAACATCAATTAAAAATTGTGTCGTTTAACATTAAAATCCATATTTTAAAAACACAGTCTTATAGATAAAGCAATCTAAAATAAGGTAGCAAAGTATCCAATTAAAATTCTCATGCATGCTAAACAGTTTAAAATCCCAAATAAATATAAAATTAACTAAATTTACATAAAAACCCCAAATAATGAAATAACCGGAATAAAACCGAAATAAATCTGAAAACTAAAACTATTCATACTACAACTGTAATAAATCTGATAATCGTGGTCCTCCAAGTACCGAACTTCTATGTTTGAGGATATGAAATAGACGCTAAGGGGGAGTCAACTATTAAGCTCAGTGTGTCTCTAGTGAATAAATCAGAATAACACAAGAATCATTCGATCACAAGTCATTTCAACAAACAATCAAATACACAGATATGCATAGCACGATGCAACTAATTCTATGTCATATACCCATCTACATCACCGTCCGAAGAGTAAGGTTCCCCTGAACCACTCTCTACATCGTCACCAAGTCCAAAAAGGAATTCAGCCTGAAGGTGAAACCACTGATCTTCCTCCGTACATTTCCCACCAAAATGATATGCATGAATGTTCCGATTCTAATCCGAATGCAACATCATTAGTCCGAAAATGCATGAGCATTTAGTCCGATATTTATTATTCAGATTCCGATGTATGATGCCTAACAAAATTGCATACAACATAACACATAGCTCAGGTCACAACATATTCCGCAAATAGACATCACACAACATATTCCGCAAATAGACATCACACGACCACAACACATATAATATAGCACAAGCAGATAACACACCACATACAGCTAACAACTCAACGTCGAGAGTGACGTCTCATACGCTCAGATCTAGAAGCAGGCGGAACAGGATCGGCACCTACAAAGGTTCACTAAGTCAAAATTCTCTACTACTATGCCACAATCTTCTAAAAGAAACTTATTTAAATTCACATACGACCGGAACTTGAAGGCTGAGATGCAGGAGGTCGTCTAGGCGGAGGAGGAGGAAGGATCTCGGTATTCGAATCTATGTCACATGAACGCAAACAAAATTAGATTTTAGAAACTAATTTACACTTTCATTTTAACTAAGCATAAAGTTGAATAAAAAGGCCAAAACAGCTGTTCGTGGTCGAATTTGGAAAAACGGGCTACGAATCTAGAATCGGGACATCGAAAAACGGGTTGCGAATCTGGAATCGGGACGTCGAAAAATTCAATTAGGTATTCTGATTAAAATTCCCAAATTTTAGGTTACGAATTAGGGATTTAACTCGTTTTAGGGTTTTTAATTTTGGGGAAATTTTGGGGTGTTACAGTATCGGTACCTAGGATCGGTATGCCTTTGTATTGTATCGGTACGGGGTTCGTTAAGTTGTAGGGAACTAGCCGTTGAGGGTTGTTGAAAATAGCTATTGGCATTTAAAACATAGGGTATCGATACGCCACATAGAATATCGGTACGACCCTATCCGTATAGGTACACCTAAGCTGTACCGGTACGATTTTTGGCTACTGAAAAAATATTGTAGCTGAAACCTTAAAAGGCATCGATACGGTGTATACCGTATCGATACAGTCGTGTTGAAAATAAGAGTTTGGCTACTTTAAAACCTTTTAAACACTTCCAAAACCTTATGAAAACATCTCAATCTTATTTTCAAGTTGTTTGGACTTAAAATCATTTTTGAAATCTTTTCAATTTAGTCCAAACTATTTTTCAATTATTATATCAAAACAAATATCCTAACAAAAATATTATTGTGGACTTGTACAATAATAATGCCTTAAGATTAATATGTAATGGACTTAAAGTCAACATGTGAATATATGTTAGAGAACAACATATTACTCTGCCCTGCTATGAGTATGTTTCTTGGATTGTTATACGATTGTCACAACATTACTCACAGTGATACCAATATATATAATCCTCAAACTTGAGATTATCGGTATCTCAACATTGTAAATCATATATTTTAACACATACGAACGTCCACCATAATGAGTTGTGCTATAAAAATTGATGTTGAATATATGACGAGATGTGTAGTGAGATATGATTGATCAAGATAGGATTTGTCTCTCCTACATAACATAAGTTATATTGTGGTCATTTGATTGAGTGAGACTAAAAATGCATGATTGTGCTCAATAAGTTAATATGAGATGTTTACTTATTTGTTATCACAATCTACCCAAGATATCAAAGAGCATTATATGAATTATACAAGTATGAATATTCCATGACTTGTTTCAAATATATATGTCACTCATTGTTTGTAATACTATAATTGTTCTAATTTTACTACTAATGTCACAAGAACCTACAAGGGTGAATTGCATTTGAAGCCTATACTTGTATAACCTTGAAAATGTCACTCATTGTTTCAAATATAGCAGTCGTCACATATTATTATAGTAAAATTTCTCTTAAAGTTATATCGTTCGTTTGAAGCCGGGTGAACTGCATAGAGGTCAAGACACTTGTTGTGTCTAGACCAACATCACATCACAAGAAAACCTTGTATGCAACAACTCACCTACCTTTCCGGCTGAGAAAGGTAATTTTTCAACCCTATACTCACCCTGCTTCACTCCTTGTACATGGATCATTATTAAAGATCGCCAGATTAATTTTTTCTATTGTGTCACGGGATGTACTAGTGTTTTTCAACATTGTCATATCCAATATTCTTTACAGTACATTCATACAAAAAGATAGAGAGATAATGGATCATCTTGTCTAATCATTCTCTTCCCTTTAAATTAACAAATCAACATTTCTAAAAAAAATACAATAATTTTTTTTCGAAAAAGAAATAAAAATATAGGGAAATAAAATGAATATATTTTTTTTCTTTTTTTTTTACAAAGAAACTTAGTGGAGAGAATGAAAAAATTAAAAGAAAATTAAGTTTCTGTTATGAATATTTACCTATGTGGATGTCCATTATGATTAGAACTCTATCTCTATTTATTAAATAGGAATTTGATGTACTTAGAGTTTTATATGATAGTTACTTCTCATGCCTATAAATATAGAGCTTGAAAAAGGCATTCTAGACACTTCAATTTGAGAATACAATACAAGTTTCTCTCTTTATTCCTCTTGTTTTTATTCTTCTTTACTTTATTCACAACACGTTATTAGCATGATCTTGCTCAATTACTGTGGTTCTTGTTGGTGATTCTCGGAAAGAATTTCAATTTGATATAAGTGACTACATCTACTATATATTCAACTTAGCTTTGAAAGTATAGTATGTTTTGCTTATTTATATATCGGTATAGTGATATGTATATCGATTGGTTTATCATTCTTAAAATAAGGTCAGTGTATTCTGATATATTATTTGATTATTATTTCATTATAATATTTTTTGGTTATTGTTTTAGTCTAATATTTTATGCCTTAATATTTAATTCTTGATATATAAGTGTATTTTGAAACATTGTTACATATTAATTATCATATTTTCTAAAGCATCATATTGAAGAAAAAAAAGATTTTCATGCTTGATTATCACTAATGAGGATATGTTAGAAAAAATATGACACACTTTTCATGAAAATAATATTGTCCTGTAGATAAAATATCATGAAAAAAATTTAAGATGTATTCTGAGTTACTATATTGTCTTCTTGTGGTCGAGAAAAACAATGAATTGTTAATGAAAAAAATCAAGAGTCTTATCTCACGGATCTCACTCCATTCCCTGAAGTGAATATGACATTATATGACGGAAAAAATAAAGGCTACATTAACAGTCACGATCGATGCCATGAACATAAATATGGACAATATAATTATTTTAAGAACGTTTATACTCACAAAAAGTGAGATTATAAGGATAATAAGAGTGAATAAAGATCATATTAAGTGAAAACTTTATATGGTAGTACAAACCATTGGTTTTACACTTGTCGTACGAAGAAGCATGTTAGGGAACCTCATCAACAATTATTGCATGATAAAGGAAAAACTAGAAATATATTATTATTTGCGAAATGAAGAAAATGATTATGGCATTGTTGATTTTTTCAATAACCACCTAAGGGAATAATTGTCTTCTATTTTATTTTCTTATAATTTTTGAAGGGTATAGTTCACATTTTAATTTATTCTCATAACCTCTAAAGGGAATATTGATCTCTTAATTTATTTATTTTATATCAATTATTGTACATAATAGTTGTTCAATTTTATATTTTTATTTTGACTATTTTCATGACATTTATTTATTTTCTTTGAATCATAAATATATATATATATATATATATATATATTTGTAATCACTAATTTTGTCTCGGTGTTTAATTATTTTATGATTCTCGGGCTTTTTGGCTTTTAAAAAAATGTTAGCATTACTATTGCATTTTTAATATTGTAAATTAATATTAATAACATTATATTTATTATCATTATTATTATTATTTATTATGTAATACTAGAGGTGGCAAACGGGTCAATCGGTTCGGGTTCGGTTCGGGTTATTTCGGGTCTGATATTTTCGGTTTAGATTCGGTTTTGGTTTCGGTTCAGTTTCGGTTCGGTTTTAGTTCGGGTCTATTGTGTTTCGGTTCATTTCGGGTCGGTTGATTTCGGTTCGGTTATTTTCGGTTCGGTTAATTTCGGTTCGGTTATTTTCGATTCAATGAGAGATCAATCGTTTTTAATCAAATTTTTAGGTTAGTTAGATTTTTACACCCTATATATGACTTTATAAAGTCAATATATTTGACATTTTAGTGATTTGTGCGTCTTTTCATATTTTATCTTTATTTATTTCTATTAATCGGGTCTATTCAGTTCGGGTCTATTCGGTTCGGGTCCATTCGGTTCAACTAAATTCAGTTCAGTTTCGGTTCGGTTTATTTCGGGTTTCGGATCAAATTTCGGGTCATTTTCGAGTTGATTTTCGATTTCGGTTCGGGTCTGGGTTCGGGTAATTCGGTTCGGGTTTCGATTCTCGGGTCAAGTTTGCCAGGTATATGTAATACCATTATTATTATTATTATTGTTGTTGTTATTTATTATTATTATTATTATCATTACTAGTGTTATTACCTCTAGTATTATTAATTATATATTACCTTATATTATCACATTTATATAGTTATTACTAATAACGATACATTAATATTACTATTACTAATACTAATTATTAGGGATATTATTATTCTTATAAACACATAAATAAAATAAATAATAAAAATTATGTTATAAATAAAGTCCATTACAAAGTATAATAAAACATAAAGCCCAAATAATAAAAGCTACAAGCTCAAACAACCCGTAAGCCCTTCACAGCCAAAATTTTAATTTCACCCTTTCTTTTGCGCAGCCCTATCGTGACCGTTAGATCAGGCAAGAATTTAACAGTCCAGATTGCATTTGAAGGAAAACTCTAGCAAGGGTCATCTCAGCTCTAGCGCCGCATCGATGCCAGCCGTTGGATCAGGGGATGCATCGGATGATTCGGATCGAATCGGGGAAGCTTCTGGACCCGCACGCGCCCACGCGCGCCCTTCCAGCAACCCTTCGAGTCCCCACGCGCCTAACGCTTCGCCTGCAACCTTCACGCGTCTGCCGTTTCAGAGGCCTGTCTCCTCCTCGTTCTGCCACCAGCACGCCTCGACACTCCCGATCAAGCCATTTCCGACATGCAAACACAAAAGGAGCAGCAGTCAGACACCAAAAAACGGCAACGACAACAAAAACAAAAACAAAAAAAATAACTCGAAAGTCAACCAGACATTTCCAGCAACCAAAAGCAAAGATCAGCAACAAATCCAGAAACCACATGCAAAGGCAACAGAACTCAGAGACAACAACAAAGTCAACCGACATTGTCGAATCCCCTCCCCCTTTGTATCAAATATGTATTTCAACCGAAAGGAAAAAATGTAAAGAGGAGGCTTTTATTTTCGAACTGAAGCAAGAATAAAAAAAACATCAAAGTTCAGAGGTATCTCGTCTTCTGATTTCTTTTTCATTGCATGCAAAATTAAAAAGAAAAAAAAAAGAGTTCTTTGGGTTTTATCGTTCGTCGTTTTGGTGTCTTCTTCGCATCGTTCCTTCTCCCATCGTCGACAAGCCATCGGGCCTTTGACAAGTTCACATGTGGTGAGACGCCGGTGAGGAAAACAAAGTTTTTTTTTCTTTTTTTTCGTTTCGAAAGGGATACCGACGGTAAGGTTTCGAAAAGAGGGGCTTGGTTTTTGTCTGACATCGAAACGAGAGGGGCTTCCTCCTCTCTGCTCTGAGAGTTTTGCCAAAAGAGTGAAACTGAAATAAAAATGGTTCTTTATAATGTTTTGACAAAAAAGGTTTAATCACTCGTCAGCCCCTGCGAATTTTAAAATTACCCTGTAAGGGCTTCCGTGTTTTTAAACCCCCTCCGTAGTCCCTTCTGTTTTTCGAGAAATTTCAATTTCGTCCCTTTTTTATTTCGGTTGATTTTTGATTGGGTTAATCACTTTTTCAGTCCCTCGAGTCTCCCAAGTTCTTCTAATTGGGTCCTCATTTTCATAAATTAATTAGTTTTTTCTTTTGGTTTATTTACCATTTTGGTCCCCCTGTTTTATTTACTTGCACCATCTTCCATTTATCTTTTTTATTTGTGTTTTGTTTTATGTTTTTTTTTGTCATGTACGATATGTGGCATGCGATTTATTGCATGGTCGTGTGTTTATGTTTGCTTTGTAGTATATGTGTAGCTTCTATATATAATTGTGTTTTATTATGCGTATAACATATGGTTCTAATGTACGCGGATCTTAGCCTTTTACATCATTCGAATATATTTTAGTATGCACTTTTTTAATTGTCATTTTAATTATAGCACCTACGGTCCCGATTTTCGCGTGGGACGGTATTCCGAATACTCGGATATCGACTCTTTTGGCGCCATAAGACTTTAGATTAGATTTAATCTTGTATTCATGCATTTAGTTATTTTCTTTTAAAAATCTAAAATTGTTTTCAAATGATGTGATGTTCTTTTATTCGGAAACGAACGAGGCCAGTACCAGTCGTAGTGGTGGTGGTTCGGACGTTCGCTCTCGAATATTAGGGTTTTTGGAATTTACTCGCGTGTATAACCCAGTTTTGGTTAAAATTGTCACTTTAATTCATAAAATTTGATTTTAATTAAGCGGTAAAGTTTTGGTACCGATTTTGGGCACATCGAGGTGCTAACCCTTTCTCGCGTGTAACCGACTCCCGAACCTTTTCGAATCTTTGGTTTCTATTTCCGTTGTTCTTTCTACCATTTCAAAGTGGTCGGTGGCGGCTCCTTCTATATTTTACAATATTCTTCTAAAGTCCCTTCTATTTTTAAAACCTTTTTCAAGTTCCCCCTATTTTCAAATATATTTTTTAAAATCCAAATATTTTCCGATAATTTTCAAAATCTACTTTTTACCCCTCAGACTTTTCCCAATAGTTTTCTAAAATCCAATTTTACCCTTCAATTCCCAAAAATTCCCTTTTAACCCCTGAATTTTAATTTCTAAAATACCCTCTCCACCATACTCATACTTATATTTGTTTTTCAAAAAATTAGTCGCTACAATATTAAAGTTGAATCACATGTTATGATAAACCAAAAGTTTACACATTCAAGATTTTTATTTCTTGGCATGGTCGGTTAGACTATCCCGATCAATAATGTTGCGAAAGACTTATTGAGATTTACACGAATATTTATTAAAAAACTTGAATTTTTTGTGTTGCTTGTTCTCAAATGAAGTAACTATTAGAACCTCATTGGTTGGAGTTGAGACTAAATGTCTTGCATAACTGAAAAAAAATATGAACCATTTGTCTACAATATGAAAAGTTTTTTTGAATAGTCTAAAGGTGATTACAAGGTAGTATCTGTTGATAGATATTCTTAACCCTTCGACATGCACACACACCTTGCAGACAATGTGACTGAACTCAGGTCTCCTACGATAAACATCATTCGCTTTTCCACTAAGACCACTTGTTGAGTTCCCACATTATGAAAAGTTTTAATATAATTTCAGTAGATGCATCTGCTCACAACTTATAGTTTGTGAAATTATTTATTCCAATAAATAGAAAATGAGAAGTTTCAGATTATTACAATTAAGATTAATTTGATCCTAACTCTAAAAAATTAATTATCGACTTTTCAATATTCTATTAATTTATCCCTATTTCCTTTTTTTATTTTTGTTTTTCTATCATCATCTCCTTCATCAATCCAAGCACCATTAAGCTTATCTTAGCAACACAACCATCACAAATAACTCATTGAAACACACAAAAAAACTTATATAACCTTGAAAATGTCGTAACACAACAACTAAAATAACACATTTCATGAATTAAATTGTTTTGTCAATTAGTATAAACTCAAAGAACACATCAAAATGGATGGTCTAAATATGTAATATTTTTATTAAGAATAAAAATTATTTTCTTTTTTTATTGATTTTAAAGCCTTGTTTTGTATAATCATATGTATTCTTTATAGTTATAATAATATTTTTCTAATAACTATATTTTAATTTAATTATTGAATAATTATTTATTCATTTCTATTTTGAAAATTATATATTAAACACATTATCACTTTCAAAAATTAGTTTTCACTTCTATTAAGTAAACATAATTTCTGTTTTTTTAACAATTGAAAATGAAAATAGAGAACAATTTTTACTTTTTTAGAACCAAATAGTCTCCTTTTATCAAATTAGCTAAGACGCATTAGAGGTGGATCACAAAATTAGGTAAGACGGAGTCCTGATTTCAAAATTAAAAAAATATTGATTCTTTTAAAAATTTAAAACTTTTAATTTGAACTCAAAATTTTATAAACTTTTTATTATGTTTAAAATATTTAAATATTTTTAAACGAGACGTCTCTTAAATTTTTTAGAACTTTTCATTAAGCCTCATTATTTTTATAAAAATTTATTTAGACCCCAATATTTTTTTGAAAATTTTAAGTTAGACCCTTTATTTTTAAAAAAATAATTTAAATCTTCAAAAAAAAACAACCGTCCAGAGCCATATTATCAAGATCCGCTGCTATGTGTTTGATAAAAAGAAATTAATATGTGTGGGTTTTAAACTATTGTGGATAAATATTTTTTAAATAATCTTTATCCATTATCTTTGAACATAAATAGTTGTGGATACAAATTTCTCACCAAAAAAATCTTTCATTTTCGCCCATCCTTTACAAAAATATCAAAAAAAAAAAATGGTAATTTGATTGAATATTTCCTTTTTGAATTTTATTGAAAAAAATACTCTTTTAAATAATATTTGAAAAAATACCCAATTTAGATCATGTAAGGTAAACTCGGGTTTTGCAGAACGAGAATTTCAAACTCGCGTTTTGTAAAATGAGAGTTCAAACTTAATAAAATTTTTTTTTCACTATCCATTCAACACGGAACTCGCGTTTTGTAAAAAAAAAGAATTCTAAACTCATGTTTTACGCGAGTTTGTCCTACATGACCTAAATGAGAGTATTTTTCTAAATGTTATTTAAAGGGATATTTTTTCCAATAAAATTCTAAAAAGAAAATATTTAGCTAAATGTGACATTTTTTTAAAAGATAATAGTAAATAAAATATCAGCCATCAGGATACTGCCAGATATGTATCACAGTTGAAGCTGTATGCCGCTCAATCATCTAATGGAGCTTCAAACTTTCCGCCCACCCTGTTTTGCAGGTGACCATATCTCTCTTTTTTCTTCCTACTAACTTGGAACCTTGCTTAGCTTTAATTTTCTAACAACTCCCATAGATTCTTACATGCATGATCAATAGGGAACTTTGGGTATCAGTATCACTACAAGGTTTATTGGACCTTGGGCTGGATATGTAAGAATATAAAGAAAAGAATCTTGTTTCAACCAAATTCAGAACCAGTATGCTAATAATAAGGTGGATATGTAGTTCTAATTATCAAAACCAATGGCCATTGTTGCAGGAACTATGATGTTTTTGGTCCGAAGCCAAGTTCAGCAATGGAAGAATCATTGTAGGTTTAGTGTGAGTACCATGCTTTCGGGGCATAGATTCTATAAGCATTCGGTATCTGGGAGGAAATGTGTCTCAAGAAATACCAAATCTTTGGTCTATTGTTCCTATAGCACGGAGAAGAATGATACTTTGCCATCCTTAAAACAGCTGAGTGATGCTAGAGTGATTTATGCAGCGGCTCCTGCCCTGGGTCATAACAAGGTATAGTTATTGAAGTTGTTGACTTCATACTAATGAACAAGTTTAGGGCTTATAAATTTCTTATGTAAAGAGTTTGTACTGTGCTTTTTGGTTCTCTATTTTCTTTTAATATATTTAGGGATAACTTGATCTTGGCTTTGTTTTCTTTTGGTACATAAAACTTAGTTTAGTTTTAAGATATGAATTTCTATGCATTTTATGCTTGAACATCGGCCTTTTTTTTATAATTAGAGAGAAACCAAATTCATCTTCAAAATATTTTTCATGGTATGCGCTGTTGTAACTATGCTGGTGTCCTTTTGATGCATAGATATCTCCAATTTTGTATAGTTTCCCCATTTTTTCTTTTACAGAAACATCATTTAGGCATCCATTTTAGGCACAAGACTAAAATGTTCAAATTGGAGGGAGCTCTTATCTGTTTACATGTTTCAAAGCTTATGATCTTTCATGTTGGTTAACTTGGAATATCAGAAAAATAGTTTTATATGGAATGCATATTTTTCAGTCAAACTCTTCATTCTCAAGAATAAAGCTTTTGTTTCTAATTGTGTTGTTTGTCTTTCATGGAAAGTGCAACATAATGATTAATTTGATTCTCATATTTCTAGTCTATTAAATATAACACAGTTCCTCTAAGGTTTGTGTATTCCTTTTATTATGGCTTCTTACTTCTATAGGAGGCACATCCAGAATCCAGTGCTAGAGTTCCTGCAATTGTGACTGCTCTTGATAACATGGAGCTTACCTCAAAGGTACTGAAATGAATTATTTTCTGCCCCTATTTATTTCCGTGTCATCTGTCTCCAGTTGTTCATGTTCCTCGTTGATGGATGATTAATTTGAGGTTGTACATGTCAGAATGCTTGTTAACAAAAAGGATGGTCTGTTCTTTCTGAAATAGGTTATAAATAGGTTTGCCACCATTGCCATGAAACCACCACTTCTGGCTGACAGTCAAAATAAATGTTCATGGCAATAGGTACTAAAGACCGGGTGTTCGAAACAAAATTATAGTTTGCTATTTAGAAAAACTTTTTTGTGTTTTACTTAAAACACAGTCGATTATAAGATATTTCATTTGGGACTAGGATAGCATTGATATTAACCATTGTCTTTTTGTTGTTTAATTCAAATTTATTCTTTAAAATAAGAATGTACAAGGAGATTTTGCTGGTGAAGAAAACCATCCCTATCAACGAACTTTAATTTCCATTGGTAGTCTATGGTTTATTTGATTGTTTGGCTTTTCCCCCATATTTTAATTGGATTTGGAAGTTAAAATATCCAATGATTTAAATGTGATTCATTTCCCTAATGGCTGAAGCAAGGGTTGCTCATATCTCAGCTTCTCTAAAAGAAAGAACAAAAAAATCCTGAATGAACTGTGGATGGAATGGAAGAGAGAGAGGTGGCACCCCTTTTTATTAAAAAAGTATGAATAATAGAGATATGTAGTTTGAAGAAAATTGTACTGGATTAGATTGATAGTAGAAAGCTTAGTACAGTTCTATAATGATGTTATTTTGAAAATTTCCTTTGTGTTAATTTTTCTTGTTTATGTCAGTTTCGAGGCTCGGACATCCTTGAGCTTCAAAATTTCAATCTTGCTTCAGTTGATGACATTGCCAGTGTTCATGCAAAGGCCTATGTATATGGCCTTGAAAAGGTGGCTTCCTAGTCACATGCTACATTTTCTGTTCCATATATTATTTGAAAAATGAAACTTAATTGGCTGCATGCTTTATGCTATAGGCTATGGATCAGGCTTCCGAGCAGGGTCTTATTGTAATTGATGGCTCTGGACCAACATATGCTACTTCCACAGTAAGTATATATTGTGTTGGATGTTCTTGCTTTTCTTCCTAAGCTTCTGCAGACGTACAAGCAGTAAAAGGGATGCATCTAGTATTTATGCTAGTGGATGAGCAGGCATACTAACAAAAATAATATATAAATACATCATTACAAATGTTTGTTCTTTTGGTGTTTAAAATTCCTAGATTCAAGATTAGTCTGACATATTTCCTTCTATTAAAAGAAGAAGACATTTCCTGTATGCAAACTCTGTAATTGTTCCCAACATATTCATTACAAACATTACGAGAGCTTTTCCTTCTTTAATAAGCAGTATTCTTACGTATTTCTTTCGCAAAGTGTTTAACAAGATAACTATTCATTCAAGAATTTTCCTAACTTGTTAAACAAGCAAATTAGTACAGTCTTCATATGTCAATTTTGTCAACAGATTCCATGTCAATTACTATATCAAAGCTATTCATATAGTTTTATGTATTTTCTCTATTAACTGTGTGCATAACTAATTGAAGTTAATTAGCTAAGTCTTTGATATTCTTAAGGAAAGGGAAATTCGTTAATATGCTAACAAAGATCTCTATATTCGGTTCATCATGTGTTCTTAACTAGGAATATCAACTGTATTTCACATTTTACACATCTCAGAAAAGAAAAAAATGGATCTTCAACCTGAATTTATGTAATTTATAAGGTTATTGATTATAATTTTGTATGGATTTATTTATTTTTTAATTCGATTAGTATTTTATGCATATTCCCTTTTTAAAACTATGAATGCTGCTATTTTCCCAATTCAAAGGAAATGGAGCTAAATTTATTTTAATATTCTGATGTTCTCTTAGCATTCTTATTAAAAAAGATTGAACAAGTAATTGGTTGAAGGCACGCAGTTGCTTAAATTGCTTTAAGGTCTTAAATATCTGTGTTCATATGTCTTATATCCTCCTCTTTTGTGATGCAGACATTCCATGAGTCGCTAGTTGCAGCTGGAGCAGGACTTGCCTTAGTTGATTCAGTGGTGATGTCTCAACTTAGAACGTTAGTCGCTTAAATGGTCATATCTTTCAATTTTTCTTGTTAGCTCTTCCCCTCTTGACTTTCAATCCTTACATTTCTAGAAGGTGAAAGTTATATTCTCCTGTATTCGCTTTAAAGCAATCAAACACATTTGTAAGATTAGGAACCAAAAATAGCTGTAAGTGCATTAAGTTGAATGATGAGCCGCAAAAAGGCATCTTGGAATATGGCTTTCTTCCTCAAATAGCTGAGCCATATATGCAGGAGTAACTTGTGAGCCTAGAATTGCTGCCTCAAAAGGGGAACCAAGGAATAAACTAATGGAGAGAGTGGTAGAATCTGTCTTGAAGAAGCAGAAAGAGATAGCGGGACTGATCTTGTAGGCCTAAGATCAGACCGCAAAATGCTTTGGCCTATAGATCAGATTGCAATGTATGAAACTATGCGGCAATTGATGAGGTTTCTTAAGGCCTAAGATTAGCTTGCGAGTTGCTGACACTGTCATTCTGGTACAGGAGAGTTTTGAGACTTCTCTTCTTTCTTCTTGTCCTCTTAATTTTGCCACAACTATATTGTAGCCGATGTTAGGTATATGATGGTTGTAGGAAATTCCAGGTTGCTTAACACGATATGCTCTTATTGATGGCTCTAGGCCATTGTTTTAGCTTCAAAATGTGTCTTACATACACCTAGGACCAACTCCTAAAATCTAGATGGATCTTTTTTTAAAACTTTTATTAAGATCCGATATATACAAATCTTATAGGCTTTTGTTTGGTTAATAACATTTAAAATGTTCTAAACCCTAATGCTTTGGGGCATGTTCCCATACTCTTTGAAATTTGGAAACGTTGCTCAATGCTGTACAGACTAACACACTTTCATATTGTGAGATGGGGAAGTTATTGCTAAATACCCAAACATGTGACATTCAGGTTGCAGCATCAAAGAACCAACTAGATCCACCTACTGCTTTTGCTTTGATAAGACCTCCAGGACATCACGCTATTCCGGAAGGTCCGATGGGTTTCTGTGTTTTTGGCAATGTGGCTATTGCAGCTCGTTATGCTCAGCGTGTACATGGATTGAAGCGGGTTTTTATTATTGATTTTGATGTTCACCATGGTAATGGAACAAATGATGCCTTCTTTGATGATCCAGATGTATTCTTTCTTTCAACCCATCAGGTACATTAACTTTTCTGGTGCATATCAACACTTGTTAAACTCTTCATTTTGCTGCCTTTGTATCTTGCTAAATGCTATAGGTATAGACAATGCCAAGTATTTGTAGCTAATAAATAAATAAATCCCATATTTATTAATGTTGATACAGGATGGAAGCTACCCTGGGACCGGAAAAATCGATCAGATAGGTAAAGGAGGTGGTGAAGGAGCGACACTTAATCTACCTCTACCTGGAGGCTCAGGCGATACTGCAATGAGAACTGTTTTCGATGAAGTCATCGTGCCCTGTGCTCAAAGGTTCAAGCCAGATATTATCCTTGTCTCTGCTGGGTAAGCTATCTTTGTCCCTGAATGTTAAATTTTGAAGAAGATTATATCCTCAGCATGGGTTTGATTTGGCAGGTATGATGGTCATGTATTGGATCCACTAGCCAACCTACAGTTTACGACAGCAACGTACTACATGCTTGCATCTAACATCAAACAGCTTGCGAAAGATTTATGTGGCGGTCGCTGCGTATTTTTCCTGGAAGGAGGATACAACCTCAAGTCACTTTCGTATTCTGTGGCAGACTCGTTCCGAGCATTTCTCGGTGAACCAAGTTTGGCACCCGAGTTTGATAACCCTGCATATTTATATGAAGAACCATCCACCAGGGTGAAGCAAGCGATTCAGAGAATCAAGCACATACATTCACTGTAAATCTGGATCACTATATATCAAAATTCAAAATTCAAAATTCAAAATTCAGTTCATACATCACTTTCCTTTACTTGTGCAATGAAAATTTTGTGGTAAAGAAAGGAGTTTGTGGTGCCACTTTTTGCGTCGGTTGAAAGTAAGGGCCGTAATCGAGACAAAACAAATCGCAAGCTACTCGAGTTCGATTCGGTTAAAGTTCAACTTGAGCTCGAATACAGTTTGATTTTTTAACGAGCCGAGCTGAACTACTCGATACCCGATTTGAAAAGCTCGCGAGCTCAAAAATATAATTTTTTAAATTTTAGGGTAAACTATGTCAAGTACCACTGAACTATAGAGGGTCCAAATTTACCACTAAATTTTATTTTTTGACTCGTTTATACTACTGCGCCGTTAAGTTTCTAACGTCGTGATGATTTGGACACCAGACCAAAACGACGTCGTTTTGGCGTCGCTATTTTGATACTAAATTGCCTAAAACAATAGGATTCAAACTAGAAACCTTTGAAATCAAAGGCATCATCTAAAACCACTAAGCCAACTTAGCATCTTTGTTTTATGTTCAGCACAAATAGCATATATTCTAAACTGCAGTTTATCATATAAATAATATAAATATATCATTTTTAATATAAATATATTAGAAATATACTAATATATAAATAATAAATTAAATATATAAATATATAAATATTTTTATATTATAAATAATATTAAATAGATAAATATATTATTATAAAAATAAAAAATTAATTTTCAAAATTTCGAAATATTCAAAATCTCAAATTCCAACAAAACTTGAAATTCTAAGCCTTAAATTTTTTTTTATAAATTTTAGGGTTTAAGGTTTTGTTGGATTTTGGGGTTTTTGAAAATTTCGGGGTTTTGAAATATTATTGTAAAAACTAAAAGACTAATTTTCAAAACCTCCAAATTTTCAGAAAGCCCGAATTCTAACAAAACCTTAAACTCTAAACCCTAAATTATTTATAAATTTTAGGGTTTAAGGTTTGTAGTTTAGGGTTAGGGTTTAAGATTTTGTTGGATTTTTGGGGTTTTGAAAAATTTCGGGGTTTTAAAATATTATTATAAAAACTAAAAGACTAATTTTCAAAAGTCCGAAATTTTCAAAAACCCCAAAAATCTAACAAAACCTTAAACTATAAACTTTAAACCCTAAAATTTATAAATAGTTTAAGGTTTAAGGTTTTTTTTTGAATTTGGGCTTTTTGAAAATTTTGAGGTTTTGAAAATTTGTATTTTATTTTTATAATAATATATTTATCTATTTAATATTATTTATAATATTAAATATATTTTTATATTTTTTATTTTATTAATTATTTATATATTAATATATTTCTAATATATTTATATTAGAAATAATATATTTATATTATTTATATAGAGTAATATTATTTATATGATAAACTGCAATTTAGAATATATATTATTTGTGATGGAAATAAAGCAAAGATGTTAAGTTGGCTTATTGGTCAAGATGATGCCTTTGATTCCAAAGGTTCTTGGTTTGAATTCTAGTGTTTGCATGATTTTTCATATTTTCCTCCAGTAAAACGACGTCGTTTTAAGTAATTTAATATCAAAATAACGGCACCAAAACGATGTCGTTTTGGTCTGACATCCAAGTCATCACGTCGTTAGAAAGTTAACGGCGCGGTGATATAAACGAGTCGATAAATAAAGTTTGATGGTAAATTTAGACCAATTTAAAGTTCAATGGTAAAAACGAGTCACCCTCTATAATTCGGTGGTACCTGACATAGTTTACCCTAAATTTTAAAAAAGTGAACTAAAAATGTATGTGGTTGAATAATAATAATAATAATAATAATAATAATAATAATAATGTTGAATAAATCCACTCAACCTTTATTATTATTATTTCTAGGGCTGTAAATGAGAAGAGATTGACCGCCAACTATTTGAATCTAGATCAATCAAAACTCAATTAATACTTGATTCAATTAGACTCGTACTTGAGTTCTTAACGAATCGAGTCGAATATGATATTACTGAATTCGACTCGAGCTTAACTCGGCTAGTTTACCCCTATAGTTGAAAGAGGATGGTGGCCGCAAAAAGAGGAGATAAATATGGTGAGGAAGAGGCACTTTTAACCAAAATATTAAATAGTTTTTTGAAAAATAAATTTTATTTTCATTTAGTTAAAATATACCTTTTGAATTTTTTATTTTCATTTAGCCAAATCAAAAAAAAAGAAGAAGAGAGAGCTAGTGTTGGCTAACAATGCTGTTATAATTCTGTCATCAATAAAAAACAAAAGTTGAAGAGTTAATAAAAGAGATACAAAAAAACGTTCAAGGTTAAAATAATTAAAGTGGTAAAGTTGTGGGGTCGAAAAGGTAATTATGTAAAAAAAACTACATCTGGAGACTGGAATACCCCACTACTTCTGTGACTTGATCAATTATCTTCCTCATCGTTCCTTCTTCTCCACTAAATCCTGTCTAAGGATGTTCACTCTAACAGTTGAATTTGTTCGAAATCCTGCTTCATCCAAGATCGACAGGTATGTTTTCTTCCCGTTTATTTCATGCTTTATTTGCAGAATTTTTTTAATGAAATGATAGCCGGACTTTCCATAATCTGATTCTTTTGGTTTCCTCTACTCACTGACCTGCCTCCGAATAGATGAAAAGTATGTATTAAATGAATACAACATTCGATTAAGTGATTAACTGTTCGTTTATTAAGCTAAATAAACGAGTACGGACAATTTTTTTTATGTTCATTTAATAAACCAATAGACACAGACATAGGTATGTTCGGTTCATTTATGTTTACGAACAAGCCGTTTATCAACTAGTTCATTCGGTTCCAATTTTCCTTTTATTTTTATTTTTACATTTTAGATATCGGTGAAGATAGAGATAAAACTGAATTTAGGATGAACTTTAGAGTTTAAACTATAAAGCCTAAGAAGTTTAAGGACTAGTGAAGTAATTATATTATTTTTCTTTGGCTCACAAATGAAAGGATAAAATAGATAAAAATAGAGTGTTAGCGAAAGTTAACGAACATGTTCGTTAACATATAAAAATATGTTCATGAATGCTAAACAAATATGTTCGTGAACATTAAACAAATGATCACAAACACCTAAATATGAACATGATATTAAAAATTTAAATGAACACAAACTGAACATGAACGCATTTGAAAATAAACAAACGAACATGAACATAACCTTATTCGTTCAAACTCGGTTCATTTACACCCTAAATAAATTGAGATAGATTTGTTGTGAACCAGTGTAACAAGTTTATGTTGGAAACAAAGAGATTATGTTATAGGACATGGAGTATAATTTTATTTTGCTTGTTACTATACATTGTACTATTTTGTCTCAATTTATTCGGCTTATGGCCATTATTTAGGTTCATCATATCAAAAATGAAACAAAAAATAGGTTTACTTGGAGATATCGGTATGCACTGATACTGCGTTGGGTTCAACAAGTCAATCTGGGTAAAGGAAGCTAAGCTTGGTTAAACCTCTCAATTTGGCTGGTGACAGTGAGCATGATCAGATAAGTAGATCCAAAGGGATATCTCCGAAGAGCTTAGTGAGCGGAGGATGGCAATGCAGATAATGTGTATAAGTTTTAGTAAAATAGAAAGAAGTAGCCTATACATCCTTCCGCAGATGGTTCAGTTTCTAGGAATATTATTGTAAAGTTTGTGAATAGAAATTATTATTGTATTCTCATCATTAATTTAGAATAAGAGTATACAATTATTTATACAAATGGTCCAACTAATCTACAACTGATATAACAAACAAACTAACTACATAACAGAAATATCATTCTAACTAACTCTCTACACTCCCCCTCAAGTTGGCGGTTGAAACACACTTTTCATCCCCAACTTGGAAGAAATATACTCATGTTGCAGTGCTCCAAGAGGCTTCGTGAGGATATCTGCAAGTTGGTCTGCTGACTTCACATGCTCAGTTGTAATTAGACCTTCTTGAATTTTTTCTCTGATGAAGTGGCAGTCTATTTCAATGTGCTTCGTTCTCTCATGAAACACTGAATTTGCTGCAATCTAAAGAGCTGCTTTGCTGTCACTAAATAATTTTGCTGGTTGTTCCCATTTCACTTCAAGCTCTTGCAAAACTCCTTTTATCCATACTATTTCTGCTGCAGTAATAGCCATACTTCTGTATTCAACCTCAGCTGAAGACCTGGCAATGGTATTCTACTTTTTTGCTTTCCATGAGACAAGTGACTCTTCAATTTTAATGCAAAATTCTGTCACTGACTTTCTTGACATGGGACATGATGCCCAGTCAGAATCACAATAAGCCACAAGCTAACATCTGCCTCCACTCTTAAGTAATATCCCCTTGCCTGGATCATTTTTGAGGTACTGAACTATCCTTAATGCTGCTTCAAGATGAGTCCTCTTAGTTGCTGCATAAATTGACTCAAATGTTGCACTGCAAATGTAATATCTGGTTGTGTCTGTGTCAGATAAATAAGTCTCCCAATTAATCTTTGAAAACTTGATTTATCCTCAAGCAAGACATCTAACTCAGTATCCTTCTGCAAATGTTCATCAAACTCCACTGTAGTTAGTTTTACATTTTGTTCTAAGGGAGTACTAACCGGCTTAGAACCACCTAAATCACTGTCTTCTATGAGCTCCAGTGCATACTTCCTTTGATTAAGTAATATTCCCTCCTCTGATCTCAAGATTTCTAAACCTAAGAAGTATTTCAAGTTTCTTAGGTCTTTCATCTTGAAATTCTAATTCAGAATTTTCTTCAGTTCATCTATTAATGCACTATCATTACCAGTCAAGAGTAAATCATCAACATAGATAAGCAAAACTACCAGTTTATCATTTACCCTATTGGTAAACATAGAGTAATCAAACTTGCTTTGTCTATACCCAGCTGCTATCAATGAATCTGTCAGTTTAACATTCTATTGTCTAGAGGCTTACTTCAATCCATAAAGGGATTTTTGTAGCCTACATACTATGTTCTCCCCTGGCTACAAACACCCTCAGGTAAAACCATGTATACCTCTTCAAAAAGATCACCTTGAAAAAAGGCATTGTGAACATCCATTTCGTAGAGAGGCCAGTTAAAAGAAGCAACAAGGGCAAGAAGAATACGAACAGTAACAAGCTTTGCTACAGGAGAGAATGTGTCAACATAATCTATCCCCTCCCTTTGATTGTAGCCTTTGGCAACAAGGCGGGCTTTGAAACGCTCAATAGTGCCATCAACCTTGTACTTAACCTTGTAAACCCATTTACAACCAATGAGAACTTTGCCATGCGGCAAGGGCACAACAGACCATGTACCATTTGTTTTCAAAGCCTGAATCTCCTCTTGCATGGCATTAATCCAAACAGAATGTTCACTGGCTTCAGAATAAGATGTAGGTTCACGGATATGGGATGTGGAAATTAAAAAAGATCGGGTATGAGATGGTAAATGAGAATAGGTAATATAGTTAGAAATTGGATAACAAAAAGAAGAAGATGGAGATGGGAAAGAGCAAATGGTGTTACAAACTGTGAAACAAATATTTTAATTTTGATATAACTAAAAACCTAAGGACTAATTTGAAAAAGTCAAAACGAATTTTAAGTCCTCAAAATATCCCCATATAGTTTTAATATAATGCCCAAGTTAAAAACATGCTCTTTCAAATATTTTTCTAAGTGTTTCAAACCAGAAACAGTGATTTTCAAGCACCCGTTCCGAAACGGCCATCAGGCGTTTCGAAACGTTTTCATCACTGTCGACCATCGTTCCGAAACGTGTATCGAAACACTTTCACTCGTTTCGAAACGGTATAACTCATTTCGAAACTGTTCTTCATATTGGATTTAAAAAGGGCTAACGGTTTCAAATATTTGCTGAATTTTAAATATAAAAGGGGTGTTTCGAAACGGATCAAGGTCGTTCCGAAACGACCCTTGACAGTAGCATTTTCGTTTCGAAACGGATTCATATCGTTTCGAAACAGGGCTTAAGATGAATTCAAAATTGTGACCGTTATAAGTTTTTAATTGATTTTTTTAAAGTAGTTAAGGCGTTTCGAAACAGGCTAAGACCGTTCCGAAACGACCCTTGACAGTGGCAAAATCGTTCCGAAACGGCCCTAAGGCGTTTCGAAACGGGCTCTTAAATGCACCCCAACGGCTCTTTCTATTTTAGTCCGTTCCGAAACAGGTACCCCGTGTTCCGAAACGGGTTGGTGCAGACTGCATTTATGGTGGCAAGAGAGGGTTCCAACGGCTCCATTTATGTTCCCAACCACCCAAACGGCTAGAAATCAATGAGAAGGTATAAAAGAGACATCCAAAAGCATCAGCAACAACTATTGATCCTAAAGCAAACATCCAAACATCAAATTCAAGCAATTGAGCAAAAATCCCACTTTGTGTAAAATCCCAATTTGTGTTCTTCATTCATACTTTGTAAAATTGGGTTGAGTGCTTGTATTGGGGCTATCATTTGTATTGAGAGATACCTAATTAGCCTACAAATTTCTTTGTTCTCTTGTGTGAGGGTTGGGTTGATTTTTGGGTAGAAAAATCAACCGAAATTGTAAAGGGTTGCCTCCTTGTCCTAGAAAAGGGGAAGATCAATTTAGTGAAATTGTTACAAATCCTTAGTGAGACTAAGGTAGTGGATGTAGAGTTCATTTGGAACTTGAACCACTCTAAATCCCTTGTTCTTCAATTTTTATTTGCCAATTTCCACCACAATCCTTTAAATTTCCAATTCACCCCCCTCTTGGTAATTATCGATCTTTCGATCCACTCAACAATTGGTATCAGAGCTTAACTCTTTGAGGATTAACAACCACAAGAGGAGATCCTTGGAAGAGTGCGATCATCAAAATATCAAGAGATGGCTTCAACCTCCGGTTCCGGCATGTACGAGTCACAATCGACCACAAAGCCTCATTTCTTCAATGGTGACAACTATTCTTTTTGGAAGAATAAAATGAGGCTATTCATCAAGTCTAGTGACTATCTTGTATGGGATGTCATTGAAGATGGGCCATACATTCCATGGAAGCAAGATGGTGAAGGCAAGATGGTGTTGAAGAAGAAAGCCGAAATGAGTGAAGAGGAGAGGAAAAAGATTCAAGTCAATGATAAAGCTCTCCACATGTTATTTTGTGCTTTCGGTCCGGACATCTACTCAAAGGTCTCATCCATTGAAAGTGCCAAAGAAGTGTGGGACACTCTTGAAACCACTTATGAAGGCACCAATGATGTCAAAGAAACTAAGATTGGCATTCTCAATCTTAGTTATGAAAATTTCAAGATGGACCCCGATGAGACGGTGTCAAAGATGTTTGATCGATTCTCCACGATTGTCAATGGTCTAAAGGGCTATGGAGAGATCATACCGGAAGACAAGCTTGTCCGGAAGCTACTCTATTCACTTCCCGAGTCTTGGGATGGGAAGAGAACCGCTATCATCAAAGCAAAGAACTTGAAGACATTAAAGCTTGATGAGCTTGTGGGTTCTCTCCTTACTCATGAGATCATGAAGCAAGGAAGGGAAGATGAGAAGAAGAAAGAAGAGAAAAGGGTAGAGAAGCTTGAGGTTGAGAAGAAGAAGAAGATGGGAATCGCTCTCAAGGCTAAAGCTTCACAACATGATGAGAGCTCATCTTGTGAGGAGGATGAACTTGAAGAATTGGCTATGATAGCCAAACGATTCTCACGTTTCATGAGGTCCAACCGGGGAAGAAAAATCCAAAGAAAAATGGACTTCAAAGGGAAGAACAAAGACGAAGGAAAGGATCTCATCATTTGCTATGAGTGCAAACAATCCGGCCACATCCGTTCGGAGTGCCCTCAACTTAAGAAGAAGGGCTTTGAGAAGAAGAAAAGACTCAAAGCCAAGCTTGCTACTTGGAGTGATGAGGAGTCATCGGAGGATGACGAACAAGAAGTGGCTAATCTTTGCCTCATGACACTTGAGGAAGATTCCTCCTTGGTAACCTCTAACTCATCTACTTTAGATTTTTCATATGAAGAGTTAAATGATGCATATGATGAGTTACGAGAGGTATATGATGAATTAGTTGAGAAGTTTAAAGAGTCGGTCATTAAAAACAAGAAAATCATTTTAGAACTAAATGAGAAAAACGACTCACTCACTCAAGCTAATTCTAAATTTGAGAAAAAGATTTTAGGATTAAAAGATGAACTTAAATTTTTTCAAGATGAAAATGTTGATCTTAATAATCTTTTATCTCAATGCAATAGTGAACACCAAAAGGTGTTGGGTGAGCTAAATGAGCTCAAGAAGTCTTTAAAAAACGTTGGTAGTGCTAAGCATGAAGTAGGAGAATCATCTAGAACACACCAACCTAAGAAAAAGACTAACTACTACAAACAAGGTAGCTACCCTAGATATAGTAGAGCTAAAAGAATTAGAAGTGTATGGGTTCCTAAAGAACTTGTAAAATCTAATAATATTATTGCTATGTCATCTTGGATTCCTAAGGGAACCAAGGTTTTGGGAGCTAACGCTCATGGACCCAAAATGATTTGGGTACCAAAAACCAAGGTTTAATATCTTTGTTTGTAGGGGGAGCATTGCTACAAGGCCAAGGCACAAAGTCAAAACTCATGGTACCTTGATAGTGGATGCTCGAGACACATGACCGGAGACAAGAGTCGATTCATGGATTTAAAGCCAAAAAGTGGAGGAGTAGTAACATTTGGTGACAACTCCAAAGGCCACATTAAAGGTATTGGCTCCATAGGTAATCACTCTACCATTCTTATTGAAAATGTCTTATATGTCGATGGTCTTAAACATAATTTATTGAGCATAAGTCAATTATGTGATAAAGGATTTAATGTTTTATTTGATAAAAATGGTTGCAAAATTGTAGACATTAAATCTAATAATATTATGCTCATAGGTCATCGCATAGGAAACATATACATGGTGCATTTAGATGACATACATACATCTCATGCATGCTTAGTTGCTCAAAATGAAAATGATGCATGGTTGTGGCATAGGAAGCTAGGACATGCTAGCATAAGTGTTTTAGAAAAACTAGTCTCTCTAAATCTAGTTAGAGGTTTGCCCAAAATAAAATTTTCAAATGATAAAATTTGTGATGCATGCTCAAAGGGTAAACAACATAAGTCTTCCTTTAAATCCATTAATGATGTTTCTACTAGTAGATGCTTACAATTAATTCACATGGATTTGTTTGGGCCAATTAGGACTATGAGCTTGGGTGGTAAATCTTATGCATTTGTGCTAGTTGATGATTTTTCTAGATTTACTTGGGTTCTCTTTTTAAGTACTAAAGATGAGGCTTTGGAAAAATTCATCACATTTTCAAAATTAACCCAAAATGATCTTGAACTTAGAATTTCACACATTAGAAGTGATCATGGAACCGAGTTTCAAAATTTAGGGTTTGAAGAATTTTTGAATGAAAATGGTATTAGCCATAATTTTTCGGCTCCTCGAACTCCTCAACAAAATGGGGTAGTTGAGAGGAAAAATAGAACTTTACAAGAAATGGCTAGAACTATGCTTTGTGAAAACAATTTACCTAAATATTTTTGGGCGGAAGCCACAAACACCGCTTGTTATATTGTAAATCGAGTAATGATTAGGCCAATTTTAAAGAAAACACCTTATGAGATTTTAAAATCTAAAAAGCCTAACATTAGCTATTTTCACCCTTTTGGGTGTAAGTGTTTTGTTTTAAACAATGGAAAAGATAACTTAGGTAAATTTGATGCAAAAAGTGATGAAGCCATTTTTATAGGTTACTCTTTAACCTCTAAAGCCTATCGAGTATTTAACAAAAGAACTTTAGTAGTAGAAGAATCTATTCATGTTGTATTCGATGATAACATCCTTCCTAGGAAGGATTCTTGTGATGATGACGATGTAGGAATCATAAATGCCTTTGATGGAGGTCAAACTTCAAAGGAAGATGAGATTCAAACAAAAGTAGAAGACACACAAGAACCACCTCTTGAAGCCTTGAAGGACTTGGCTATTGAGGAAAAGGAAGTGAGCTACCCAAGGGAGTTGAACTATGTCAAAGATGGTGAAATCTTGGGTGATCCATCCAAGGGGGTAACCACTCGTTCTTCTCTTAAATTAATGAACCATGTTGCATTTATCTCATGCATAGAGCCTAAAAATATAAAAGAAGCTTTGAAAGATGATTTTTGGATTATGGCTATGCAAGAAGAGTTAAATCAATTTGAGAGAAGTAATATATGGACATTAGTTGATAGACCTAGTAATCAATCTACAATAGGAACTAAATGGGTCTTTAGAAACAAACTAGATGAGAGTGGTAACATTGTGAGAAATAAAGCTAGACTTGTAGCACAAGGTTACACTCAAGAAGAGGGAATAGATTTTGATGAAACCTATGCACCCGTAGCTAGAATGGAAGCCATTAGGATGTTGCTTGCATATGCATGTTATCATAATTTCAAGCTTTTTCAAATGGATGTTAAAAGCGCATTTTTAAATGGTTTTATAAATGAAGAAGTGTATGTGGAACAACCACCGGGTTTTGAAGATTCAAAATTTCCAAATCATGTTTTCAAACTTACCAAAGCTCTTTATGGTTTAAAACAAGCTCCTAGAGCTTGGTATGAAAGGCTTTCAAATTTTTTGATTGAAAAAGGATTTGAAAAAGGTAAGGTGGACACTACACTTTTCATAAAAATGTATAAAAATGACATCTTAGTAGTTCAAATTTATGTTGATGATATTATTTTTGGTTCTACTAATGAATGTCATTGTCAAGAGTTTGCTAAGTTAATGCAAGGTGAATTTGAGATGAGCATGATGGGGGAGCTCTCATTCTTTTTGGGACTCCAAATCAAGGAAAAGAAGGATGGCACCTTCATCAACCAAGCAAAATACATAAAGGATATGCTCAAGAAGTTTGGCTTGGAGAATGCAAAACCTCAAGCCACTCCAATGAGCTCATCTACAAAGCTTGACAAAGATGAAGGAGGTAAGTGTGTTGACTCTAAGCTTTATCGTTCTATGATTGGATCTTTGCTTTACCTTACCGCAAGTAGACTGGATATCTTGTTTAGTGTTTGCTTGTGTGCTAGGTTTCAAGCTAGTCCTAGAGAGTCTCACCTTATAGCCGTTAAGAGAATCTTTAGATACCTTAGAGACACTCCTTGTTTAGGCCTTTGGTATCCTAGAGACTCTACCTTCAACCTACATGCTTAATCGGATGCGGATTATGGGGGTTGCAAAATTGATAGGAAAAGTACTTCGGGAACTTGCCAATTCTTAGGTAGTATGCTCATATCTTGGTTCTCTAAGAAACAAAATAGTGTAGCCTTATCTACCACCGAAGCCGAGTACATATCCTTAGGGAGTTGTTGTGCTCAAGTCCTTTGGATGAAGCAACAACTCTTAGATTATGGAATTAAAGTTGGAACCATACCCCTAAAATGTGACAACACTAGTGCAATATGCTTAACTAAAAATCCCATCCAACACTCTAGAACCAAACATATAGAAATAAGGCATCATTTCATTAGAGATCATGTCCTTAAGGAAGATGTGGTTATAGAGTACGTAGACACCTTGAATCAATTAGCGGACATTTTTACAAAACCCTTAGATAAAGAGCGTTTTTGGTCCCTTAGGAGAGAGTTAGGCTAGCTAGCCTATCTTGACCTTTTAGGACCTCTTTTGTGTTTAAATATTGCTTGATTTTGTGAAATACCATGTTGATGTGTTTAAACTCCTAATTTCATCCATGCTTATAGTTAGGGGGAGTATGTTTATGCTTAAATATGTTTTGCCTGCTCATTCATGACTTTTATGCATGTTAAGCCTCTTAAAATCTCATTTTTCTGCATTTTTAGAGCCTCATCTGCACTTCCAGGCCTAGGTGTATCGAAACGGGTGACCCTATTTCGATATGGATACCTTAAATCCTGTTCTGAGAGAAAGGCGTTTCGAAACGCCTCACAAGCGTTTCGAAACGTTTTTGAGTCTGCCAAGGGGTGTATCGGAACGTGTTCCGATACGAGTCAAAGGGGGTTTCGATACAGTCAACACCGTATCAAAACGATCTGTTTATGGTTTTAAAATGGTCAAAACCCTAGCCGCCCGTTCCGAAACGGCATCGCGGACTGCTTTAAATTGGGGCTTTTAATGACAAAGTTTACTTTCTATAAAACTCTAAAACCCTAAACCGCCTCCCTCTCTATAAATACCCTCTCCAACTCTTTGATTTTTACAAAATTGTGAGGGGTTTTTCTCTACAACTCAAGTCTAAGCAAGTTTCATCAATCTTGTGCAAGGATTTTTCTCAAATCATCCAAAATCCCAAACTAAGGTAATTTTTCTTTTTTTTCTTTTTTTTCTTTCAATTTATGTTCGAATCTTAGGTTAGAAAATTTTATTTTTGTATAAATTATATGTTTTTGTTGTGGGTTTTCAAAATCTTGTAAAAAAAATTTCAAATCTCAATATTTTTTATTCGAATATAAATTTTTTCAATCGTGTTTTTTTTAAACTGTTTTTTATTTTAATTTTGTTTTCAAAAACCTAAGTGGGATTTATTATTGGATTGATTTTAAATATCAATGCATACACTTAATTTTAAAACACTTGCTTAATGTTTTTAGATGGCGGATCAAGCTAACAAGAAGCGCAAAGCCGTTCAATCCGGTGATTCGAGCATTCGTCCAAATATTACGATGCTTTTTCAGAAATCTCTTAAAACTTCGGAGGCACGTGCTCGTTTCTCTTATGTCAAGGATTTTGCAATTCGCAAGGAACGTGTCATTGATCTTGAGTTCCTCAATTCCGAGCGATTCCTTTTCCGTTATCTCGCTCGTTTGGATGAGTGGAATCTCATGAATCTCTTGAGCCTTCCGGATGTTCGCTACAAAAACATGGTACTCATCTTTTACTCTAATGCTCGTTTTCTTTATGATGAGACCAAAACCGAGATTATAGGAATTGAGTCATCCTTATTGGGCAAAAAGTTTGTTGTTAATGTTGCTCTTTTGGAGTCTGCTCTTAAACTTAAGGATGAGGGTCTTGAGGATGAACGCCACTTTGGCAATTTTACCGGCACAGCACTTTTCTTGGATGTGCACGATCGTGTTCTTCACTTGATGGTTTCTTGGTTCATTCGACCTTCTGGAGGTAAATACTCCCACATCCGTCAAACCGATCATTTTTAGTTAGAGTGTTTCCGTAAGGGTGAGCGCCCAAATGTGCCTAAGATTATTTTTGCCGAAATAGTCAATAATATTAAGCTTATTGACACAAATGAGTTGAAGTCTTTCACTTATGGAATAGTCTTGAGCGCCTTATTTCATAATCTTGGCATCGATTGTTCTTATGACTCTCCGGAACCTCGCAAGACCAAGATTGGTGAGTCATCCCTTCGCAAGTCCGGGTTCACATATGTGAATGGTATTTGGGAAAGAGTTGATAGAGAAGCGGATCCTCCTCTCGTTGCTCCTCCACCGCAAGTTCCAGTTGCAAACAATGAAGCCCTCACGGCTTTCCTTACCGAACGGTTCAATGCTTTGGACACTCGGATGAATGCTTTGGACACTAGCATTGCTTAGGGCTTTGAAACCATGGGCAATCGTTTGAAGAATGTCGAGGATCGTCTTTTTTCTCTTGAGACTTCTCATTCCAACTTGGACCTTTCCTTCTCCACTCTTTATGGGCAATGGACGAAGTTTCACCGTTCTCAAGCCAAGAGCGATGATGATACTTCGGATGATGAGGACGAGGCTTAGGATTTTTATCTCATATCATATCATATTATCTATGCATCTTAGGATTAAGGTTGCATATTTATGCTTTCTCATGTTTTAGGAACCTATGCTATTTGGCTTTTTTATTTGGGATTTTATGTTTGAACTTAATGTTTGAATTATGTTTTGGATATTTTGATTATGAATTTATAATATGGTTGCTTATTATTGCTTATTGGTACTAATCCTTTATCTTCTCTATGAGCTTTTATTGTTCTTTTTGATCTAACAAAAAGGGGGAGAATAAATTTAAGAGCCACATTTTAAACTAAAATTCGTTTTAAAATCTTAAAAGGTTTTTAAAGGTTCACAACTTGGATTTCAAATCAAAAAAAATTTTAACTTTAAAAACCTATCTTAAATTAAGGGGGAGTTAGAATATTTTCAAAACTTTCAAAATTCCCAAAAATTCTAACTTTGGTTTTGTTATATCAAAAAGGGAGAGATTGTGAAACAAATATTTTAATTTTGATATAACTAAAAACCTAAGGACTAATTTGAAAAAGTCAAAACGAATTTTAAGTCCTCAAAATATCCCCATATAGTTTTAATATAATGCCCAAGTTAAAAACATGCTCTTTCAAATATTTTTCTAAGTGTTTCAAACCAGAAACAGTGATTTTCAAGCACCCGTTCCGAAACGGCCATCAGGCGTTTCGAAACGTTTTCATCACTGTCGACCATCGTTCTGAAACGTGTATCGAAACACTTTCACTCGTTTCGAAACGGTATAACTCGTTTCGAAACTGTTCTTCATATTGGATTTAAAAAGGGCTAACGGTTTCAAATATTTGCTGAATTTTAAATATAAAAGGGGTGTTTCGAAACGGATCAAGGCCATTCCGAAACGACCCTTGACAGTAGCATTTTCGTTTCGAAACAGATTCATATCGTTTCGAAACAGGGCTTAAGATGAATTCAAAATTGTGACCGTTATAAGTTTTTAACTGATTTTTTGAAAGTAGTTAAGGCGTTTCGAAACGGGCTAAGATCGTTCCGAAAAGACCCTTGACAGTGGAAAAATCGTTCCGAAACGGCCCTAAGGCGTTTCGTAACGGGCTCTTAAATGCACCCCAACGGCTCTTTCTATTTTAGTCCGTTCCAAAACAGGTACCCCGTGTTCCGAAACGAGTTGGTGCAGACTGCATTTATGGTGGCAAGAGAGGGTTCCAACGGCTCCATTTATGTTCCCAACCACCCAAACGGTTAGAAATCAATGAGAAGGTATAAAAGAGACATCCAAAAGCATCAGCAACAACTGTTGATCCTAAAGCAAACATCCAAACATCAAATTCAAGCAATTGAGCAAAAATCCCACTTTGTGTAAAATCCCAATTTGTGTTCTTCATTCATACTTTGTAAAATTGGGTTGAGTGCTTGTATTGGGGCTATCATTTGTATTGAGAGATACCTAATTAGCCTACAAATTTCTTTGTTCTCTTGTGTGAGGGTTGGGTTGATTTTTGGGTAGAAAAATCAACCGAAATTGTAAAGGGTTGCCTCCTTGTCCTAGAAAAGGGAAAGATCAATTTAGTGAAATTGTTACAAATCCTTAGTGAGACTAAGGTAGTGGATGTAGAGTTCATTTGGAACTTGAACCACTCTAAATCCCTTGTTCTTCAATTTTTATTTGCCAATTTCCACCACAATCCTTTAAATTTCCAATTCACCCCCTCTTGGTAATTATCGATCTTTCGATCCACTCAACACAAACATAATCACTTAACCAAGAAGGTGTTTTAGTGACACGAGAAGAATGGCGAGAGAAAACAAGACCAGGACCAGGAACCCCTATTGAGATTGGAATTAATGTAGTAAGTATTTCAGGATGAGTATCTGAAGATGAGGAATGAGGAATGGATATTTCTAGAATAAGAGAAGAAGGAACTGAAGATGGAATTGAAGAAGGAACTGAAGTATTAGGTGAAGTATTAGGAGAAGAAGGAACTGAAGTATGAGGTGAAGTATTAGGTGAAGAAAGGTTTAAAAACTCCTCATCAGGGATGTGAGAAGGAGACGAAAAAATGGGAGAAGACTTGGGAGACAAGTTATGAAATGGAAAGATGGACTCATGAAAAACAACATCCATGTTAACAAAAAAGGTTTTGTTTTCAAGGTTAAAAAGAACATAACCTTTCTGGGTAGTGGAATAGCCCATAAAAACTGATGGAATAGCTTTGGCAGAAAATTTGTCACGGAAATGAGGTTGAGTAGCATATGCAAGGCAACCAAAGATACACAAATGAGACAAGGAAGGTGGTTTATGAAAAAGTAATTCGAAAGGTGTCTGCCAATTTAAAACAGAAGAGTGAAGCCTGTTAATTAAGTAACAAGCAGTCAAAATACATTCACCCCAAAATTTAAGAGGTACTTGAGAATGAAATCGAAGAGCACGAGCAACCTCTAAAAGGTGCCTATGTTTACGTTCAGCCACCCCATTCTGTTGGGGTGTATGAACACAACTACTCTGATGGATAATGCCTAAGGATTGAAAAAGAGAACCACATTCTGAATTAAAAAATTCAGAACTATTATCATATCGAAATTTTTTTATAGAGGTTGAGAATTGAGTTTTGATAAGAGAAAAGAAGGTTCGAAGGAACAGAACCACATCAGATTTAAGTCTCAACAGGAAAACCTTAGTCATCCTACTAAAGTCAAAAAATACCTATGTCCACCATGAGTGGATACTCTATAAGGTCCCCATAGATCAACATGTATCAACTCAAAAGGAGAAGAAGCCCTAGAACTACTAACAGGAAATGGCACCCTAGATTGTTTTGCTAAAGGACACACAATACAATCATGAACAGAACCTTTATAAAATGAAACAGAATACAAAGCTGGCATTTTATTCATTTTAGTAAGAGTGGCATGCCCTAAACGAGAATGCCAAAGTACAGTAGGATTCAAAGCAGAAGACATACACTTTGTAAGACTATTACAAACAGAAGAATGAAAATGGAGGAACCTGTAGATGAACACACACCAGAAGTTGAAAAAGATGACTCAAAAAAATACAGACCACCAAATACTCTACCAATTCCCTTGATCTTCCCACTTGATAGATCCTGCAATAGACAAAAGTCAGGATAAAAGAGAACACTACACTGGAGAACAAAAGTAAGCTTAGAAACAGAAACCAAATTGTGTGTAAAATTGGGAACAAATAAAACATGATTCAAGGTCAAGGTAGGGGTTAAGGCAACAGATCCAGTGTGTGTAATTAGGGCTTTTTTTCCATTAGGTAAGTGAACAAACTGATGAGCAGATGTACATGCAACAGGATCAATTAAACTATGAAAATTAAATGTTATATGATCAGTAGCACCGGTGTCAAGTATCCAATTGCAACTAGCAGAGGGATTAAGAGTAATATTACCTGCCATATTAACCACAGGTTCAACAACAAAGGTCTTACTAAGAAGATCCAAAATCTGATTATACTGAGCATTAGTGAAAACATGAACAAAGGCAGAAGGGACCCGATCAAAAGAAGAAACAGAGACTGAATCGGATGCAACAGAATTCTCCGGTTGAACAGTTAAAGCAACATTAACATCTCTTTTCTTACCAAACTTAAAATCAGGTGGAAACCCGATTAATCTGTAACAATTCTCTTTCTTATGACCACGGACCTTACAGTGGTCACATACGCCATTGAATCGACGACGAGCAGAACCACCACTGACAGCATTAGAGTAGAAAGCAGATGGTTCCAAGGAAGAACTGGACATCAGCAGACGCTGCGACTCCTCCTGGACCGCCATGGAATAGGCTTGGTTCACAGAGGGCAAGGGTTTCATCAGAAGGATCTGACTACGAACCGCCTCATAAGACTCATTTAGGCCATAAGGAATTGGAACAACCGTTGTTGAAGAGCATGATTAACAATATCAGTAGACTGATCACAATCACAAGATGGCAAGGGAACCAAAATTGCATATTCGTCCCAAAGAAGCTTAAGACGAGTGAAATATGTGGAAACATAGACATCACCTTGAACGGAAGTGGCAATTGCATGATGAAGGTAATAGATACGAGCGTCATCGACCTTATCGAACCGCTCTTTCAAGTTCTTCCAGACGAGAGCCGCACTGGACGCAAAAACGATGTCGGCGGAGAGATCCTTACTGACGGTGTTAAGGATCCACGACAAAACAATGGCGTTACATCTGTCCCACTGGGATTGCATCTCCGGATATGTATCGCGAGTGCAAGAACCATCAATGAAACCAAGCTTGTTCTTGGCGAGGAGAGAGATGCGCATAGATCGGCTCCAGACGCTGTAATTCTCAAATCCGATCAACTGATGCGAGACCATGATCGCGCCGGGTGTATCGGAAGGGTGTAGATACAAAGCATGACTGAAGTCAATGGAATCAGACGACGACATGTCGACAAGAAAGAGGGAAAATGAAACCCTAGCAGACGAATGAAAAGGGAAAAAACAAACAAAACCCAAAAAACACGGGAAAAATGAGAACCCAAACGAAAATCCGTGAAAACCAAAAAATGGGTTAACAAAGAACAAACCCAAGAACGAGAGGCCCAAGAAAGTGGCTAATTGATACCATGTAAAGTTTGTGAATAGGAATTATTATTGTATTCTCATCATTAATTTAGAATAAAAGTATACAACTATTTATACAAATGGTCCAACTAATCTACAAGTGATATAACAAACTAACTAACTACATAACAGAAATACCATTCTAACTAACTCTCTACAATTATTCCATGTTTGTCGGTGTTAACTAACATTTATTAGTTTTAATTGTTTCTTGAAGCTCATCATTGGCGCCAAATCTGAGTCAATCAACCTCTACGAGTTGCATATAAACTCAAATGCTGATGAACTTCTATTTTTTTTCTTCAATTGAAAGACAATCATACATCACTTATTAATGGGAATTTTGACTTTCAAAGAAACGAACAATTATTAATGGGAATTTTGACATTCAAAGAAGCTTAAGTCATATGCTTGAGTCTAGGGGCTTCTTGGGTTAAAAATATTGTTTCTTTTACTTCATATGACGATAAAGCATTAGCATAATAATATAGATTACTAAATACCTCGTGTTAATATTTTAGATATAATTGCGTTTGAGCAATATTATTAAAAAATGTGTTATAATGACTTAAATTGAATTGTTTTTAATTTTAAAACCTATGTGGGTGCTGAGCTTGTAATTGTGTTTAATAATTGTTCAACACAGTTTAAGTAAATACAACGTTAAGGCACTACAAAGTGTTGTATATTGTCACGGGGCTAGATTTTCAAACCAGCGAACCGTGCGGCCTTAGGCGAATTTCACCACACAAATACCTAAGTCATCCTGAATTCCAACTCCGGAAGATCAAACTTCCAAGTCACTCAAGAACGCAAGATCGTTCTTAGCAAAAGCAAACTATAACGAATGGCTTTGAATTCTGAAAGAAGAAAACCAAGAACACGAAGAACAACACAGAGGATATAGAGTGAATGCCTTGATTACTCTGAAGATAGAAAACTGAGTGATTTACAAATGAGCTGGGGAGTCTCTATTTATAGTTGAACTCCCCCAGATCTGACGGTCAAAACTGATTTACATCGACGGACGAGATTTACATAATATTTTTACAAAATCTCTAAATATCTCAACATTATCTAAATAAAATCAATTCAAATGGATAATGTTGACTAAATCTTCCAGGATCTTCCAGAACATTCCGGAACCTTCCAAAATCTCTCACGGACCGGGCTATGTCTGGTGGTCTTCTCGAGGTCCAAGTCTGTGTCTGAACCTCTCCTCTCGGCAAATGCGCATATGGCACGGGCTCGGACTGGCGGCCTGTGACAATATCGACGCCCCAAAAACTGTCGTTAGAAATCAAAAGCCGTCGTAAGCAGAAAACGAACACGTCAGTATACGTAACATTATACAATATTATGACAAATCTTGAGCGTTGCTAAATTAAGTGCCGGTATCGAAAAAATGCACCGTGTACTATTTTTATCACATCAGTAATGGTCCTAATTAATCTAAACCACTCATTTCATTATGTTTTTATGTCATCATTTCACTTGTATAGTAATTTCCAAAAAATATTTTTAAAAATTAATATAAAAATATGAATGAAAATTCACTTGATAAAAATATGGCATAAAATAAAAGAGAAATAAATTATATTTATTAGTTTAAATTATTATTAATGTTGTGAAAAATAGCTCATAATATAATTTTTCTTGGTGCCTGGCTGTATACAACAATTTGCTTGTAGTGAGAATATACATGGATGTCAATGAAGACCATCCAAATGAAAATATTGATTATGAGTACAAGATTGCACCTTGAGTGTCCGTCTAACGACACCTTCCATTAACCGGAGCGGACGATGTGGAATTCCGCAATTAAGGGATGTTTTATTATCATTTGTGATAGATTTATTTCTTTAAATATGTCTGGTTAAAAAAATACAATGTATTTGTTTTTTTCGATTAATTCTAATGTCTAAACTACTCGCATCTCCCTCTTTTTAAAAAAAATTAAAGTGATTACAACTAGTACATATTCTGAATATATTTTCAATTATTTAACAATGCATGCTCAATCACCCTGTTATAGCTGCTGGTGCTCTAACTTAGTGACCTCTTAAAACAAAAAATGTTCTCTTAACTACTGAGGCAAATTAGTTCATATTACTCACATCTCTTTTTAACCCTTCAATTATAGATAAACATATCGACACATACTCAAACCTACGATATCTTAAATATACTACAACAATAACTACACTTCTTTAAACAACTTTTAAGTAAGTTAAATATTTTTAACATGATCATTCAAAATCAAAATTTTGTTCAAGTAAATTATTTTCAATAATAGTGTGGAAGTCCAAATTTAATATGAAATTTTCTTCGGGTTATGAGTTTATCACACGTAGGCAAGACTCAAGAGTCACCATTATCTTGAATCATCCAAGCCATAGGCATGCTTGGAACTGTGGCCATGTTGTGTTTCCAACACCAGTCTGTCATAGTTTTCATCTTTCATCAACAAAAACAAAGGAAGAAAGCAAAGTTAGCATATAAACATTTCCCAAGTGTGAAAAAGAAATGAAAGTCTAACATGCAAAGATTGACACGATGAAAGAATAAAGCAAGAAAGCAAAAGCTTTCACATCGATCTCTGAAGCAAGCAATGGCAATGATGAACAAAAACAAATATGTGTGTGGTCATTGGACTCTCAAAGCTTTCGTGTTAGTCGCCCACTGCTACATATGGGAGTTTGCGATTTGCTAACTTTAGTAATTTGCAATCATGCCAGCACCTGCCACTGTTTTCTTTTTCTTACGTCAAATTAGTCGGTTTCTTTCTTTCTTTCCTTCTCTGTGTTTCTACGCTGGGTTCTGGATGATTCACTGTATTGCCCACTTTTTGTATTAGAGCGGACATCATCTGTTTTCTTTGTTATCTTCTTATTATTTTTTATCATTAAAAAATTAAATTTAGGGTTTATAATTAAAATTTAAAGTTTAAAATTAAAATTTAAAGTTTGGATTTAAAGTATTAAGCGTAGGATGTAAAAATTAGGACTTAAAATGTTGGGTTAAGGTATAAGATTTGACTTTTAGTGTTGAGGCAAAGAAACACTAAAATGGACAAATGTTTTCTATCCTTGCGGCAAAAATCCTCCCATTTTTGATCTCATTTTTGTGCTCAAACATTAAAAAATTAAATCACGAGCTTTAACTTTAAATTTTAAATCATATACGCTATATCTTAAAATATACACTCTACACTTAATATTTTAAACCGCAATCTTAAACTAAAACCTTAAACTCTAACCCTAATTATGAGATATCAAAAAGCATAAAAAAAAAGATTTTTACTCTCGTATAGGAAAGAGAAGTAACTTCCTCGGCTCAAACAAAATAAATGAGTATCAATTATAAGAAACATACTCATTGTACAATTTGACGAAATCTCCGCCCTTGCCCACTTTAGAAATACCTTGACGTCTCTTTCTTGGCATTTTTTCATGATTAATTAGTATATATTGTTATTTCACCAAAAACTAGTATATATTGTTAATTAGGCCATCTCCGTCAACTATTTATGGAAATTTGACATTTGTTTATTTTTTATTAGAATAAGGAAAAGAAATGGCAATTAAGATAATGTTTATCTTAATTTTTTTAGTTAGGTCAAAGTTTTATTAAGATTCCATAAGGAGTACGCTGATAATAACACATCGATGATGGAGCAACTATTGCGACATAATTCAGCAAATTAATCACCATGAAATCGCCAAGTTGCTGCCCAAACATGATTTGCATCTTGAAACTCGCCAATTTTCCAATGAATTTTCCTACCCGAAACTGATGTCCTTATACTCAAGTATTTTAGTATTGATTTAACCATTTTCTTGAAGTTTGTTGATGGTTGAAGGGTTTAATTTTAGACTATTCATCTTTTTTGGTTCAAAAATAGAGTAACAGTTGATGATTTTAGGAGATGAGAGAACAAATAGTGGTTTAGGATGCCAGAATCCTCTCTCCAATGTAGCTTGTATGAGTATCTTTATGTCCTTAACAGTGTAGGTCCTGTTCGTGTCAGACTTAGGGTTGATAATTATTGATGGATTGGCATAAGTAAACTTAATTGTCAGGTAGTAGAATCAACTAATGAGTTAAATAGACTCGACAACGATCATGTCGAGAGATTATAATTAAGGTAAATGTAACAAGATTTTCTATGGGCAAGTTTTGGGATTTTCATAAATAAAAAAAAATTTAAAAACATCAGAACCCAACACGTAAAGAACAAAATCCTGTCCTCTATGCCCTAACACTAAAAGACATTAAAAAATAAATTTTAAGCTTTAATCTTAAACTTAAATCCTACACCCTAAAATATACTTTTATTTTTTTATACCCTAATTTTAAACTCTAAACTTTAAACTTATTTAAAAAAAATAAGAGTACCAAAAGAGACATAATTAGGAGCAGGGGATTTTCATCCGGAAGTAAAACGGAAGACCGATAAAATAAAATGAAATTCAAGTACTTCAAAGACTGAGGCACAATGAAATTCATAAGAAAAATATGTAGGAAATATCTAGTGTTTTGAGTCCTACTTCTACAATTTTCTTAATGAACTCTGTAGAAACAAAAGTAAAAGCAAAAGGGGAAAAGGAGGTAATTGTAATAGCTGTTTTCTTTGCTTCTTTTTTGGCTTTTAGAGAAGATGTACGTGTTATTTAAAGGGCAATGGGAATGTGCCCTAGTCAGGAGTCACCTTCCTAGGTCTCAATGATCACCAACCCCAAGTTTTACCCTTTTCTCTTCTACTTTAGAGAGTGCCCACTTTTTTATATGCAACGTTAACAAACCCAACTTAAAAAGAAAAAGCAAAAAGAAGTTGAATTTTGAATTTATAAAACTTTTGCATGACACATGCATGCCCATTCATTCAAGACTTCAACCTCAACCCATGTTTTCTAAGTTCTCCTACAAACATAGACTCATATACTACTGTATTTTATGAAGAAAAGCAAAGCTACTTGCACTATACTTAAAAATTGTTAAGAATTTTGAACATAAATTATAAAATGGACATGTATTTTATAAAATAAAATAAAAAGGTTAAAGTCCATTACAAGTACTTGCACTATACTAAAAAAAAATTAGTCTCTCTACTATATAAAACAACATTTTAGTTCTCGTATGTTTGAAAATGCTAACATTTTGAAAAAAAAAGTACAGTTAATGTTAGCTGGCTTAAATATTTATAAATACTCATTAAGTCCCTTTCTACTTTGAACCGAGCATATTAGCCCTCCCAAAACATTTCTTTGTGTATTTACATATATTTTCTTAATCACTTGTAAAATCTAGATGAAAAATCAATTCCTATCTTATTTTTAATTTTTACCGTCCTCACTTACAAAAATATTTCAATTACAAATTAACTAGAAACAATGCTACAGCAGAGACTTCAAGTCATGATCAAAGGTGCGAGAAACAAACAAATGGAAAACAACATTAAGAACCCTATTTAGTTTCATAAAAGTTTAGCAAATTTCCTGTAAAATTTTATAAAAATTAAATAAATTAATAATAAAAAATTAATGATAATTTAATTAGATTTTGAGAGTAAGGGTTTAATATAAAAAGGTGATAAAAATCATAAAAATAAATTAAATTTTCAGAATTAAGAAAATAATTTGAAAATATATGAAATTTTAAATTAACTATTTATTAATAATTTATTCAATCACAGTTGAACACATGTCATGTACTAATGGGAAAAGGTCATCACTGTCACAGATCGTTCTGATTCACTCTCTTTCGAAATGTACATGGACTAAATTACTAATTCTTTTCAAGAGGTATAGAAGTGCTCAATTTCAAAATTGATAATCACTTAAAGGGTCTTTAAACTAAAATATTTGAGCCAAGTAACTATAATGTTTTTATTCAAAATATTTATTTTTTCAAACGTAAATGGGCTAAGATGTTTTTTTATTATAATAGATGAACTAAAATAAAGTTTTTAATGCACATAAGATGTTAGGTTAGTAAAAACACGAGTTTTTTCCTTTTCGAGGACGATATTTTTTTAAATATATTTGAAAAAAATATTAAAAGATTAAAATTTTAATTTTTTCAATGAGTAAAACTCAAATAAATATTTTATAAAATAAAGATAAATATCTCTAATTTAGCATTTACATAAATGTAATAATGAGAGATTGACTTAGTATTCAAAGTTGATAAGTGGACGTTGCTTTTTCATGTGCTACAGAAATATCTGATGTTGCATTCTATCTGTCCATGGTGACATGCAAGTTCATCGTTACCATTATACTTTATATGATATATAGTCGAAGTAAAATGGGAAAAAATATTGAAATAATTGTTTTATTTGGTTGGTTAGATATATTTAAAGGAATAAAAAAATTATAGAGCTTTCGGTTGGTTGGTCTAATTAGATGAGCTGATAAAATTTTAAACATGATCAAAGATTGAAATCTTGACTTATGAATGGAGAAAAGTAAGCGGAAATGATTAGGGGTGTAAATCGAGTCGAGCTGAGTAGTGTTGATGTAACCCCCTCGTCCCGGTCTGGCCGGATGACCGGTCCGAGTGAGCTACACGGGAAAAACCGAGTGAAAACTCCTAAGAATTTTCCCCTCGGTTAGCAACCCTATTTTTTTTCTTTTAATTCTTGCCTAAATGGATATTAAACCCTAAGTGATCATACATCGGAATAACATATGCAAAACAAATCAAACGAACTCAAACAATCATGTTACGGCCAAATTTTTAAACTTTACTGCAGGTGGTATCGATACACCTAAAGGGTGTATCGATACCCCTTGACCAGGTCAACTGGTCAAAGTCAACCCGTGGAGACCGTATCGATACACCTAGGAGTGTATCGATACCCTCCCCAATTGTTGACTTCCCACGGTCAACGCTAAGGGGACCGTATCGATACGCATGAAGGCCCGTACCGATACGGAACTGGACAGTAGCTCCAGTAGCAAAAATAGTATCGGTACGCCCCCTCGCGTATCGAAACACGGGGTCTGAACCATGAAGGCCGTATCGATACGGGACCAACCGTATCGATACCCCTGCTACGACAACACAGGTTTGAGCTGATTTAAGCACAAGGTGGCCCTTAAATCCCTCTCAAACCTCAACCAACACACTAACATGCATCCTAATGACAAACCAAGAGTTTAGGCATGCTTAAACTTACAATTACAACACGTTTCACACATGATGAGGATTTAAACATACAAGCAATATAGGCTTTCAAGCATGGCATTTTAACAAAAGACATTTCAATCATTTTAAGTCATACAAGGAACTCAAAGCCTCTAAGGTACAAGACAAGCACATAGAGGTTTACATCCACATCAAGACAACCTAGCATAGATGTACATACTAACACACACACAATATTCAACATAGCATGTCATGCTTACAAATCATAGTCAACACAACATCAAACCACACATAAATGAGTTATACAAGCTCATACACAACCCTTGCCACATTGCCAACTATTACAAAATTACCACCGTACTTGAGTCACAAACTTGGAAGCCCTCATTGCCTTGCCTCGAGCTAACACCACGCTAATGATCTGCATTGTTGAACATTGAAAGCGTAAGCTATAAGCTTAGTGAGGGTGCTCTAAAACGAAAAACAACAACAATGCAGGGTCCAAGCATGTTAATCCTAGTCTTACATACATCAAGCATAGGCATTAAAATCAAGTAGACCTAGCTAGTCTTTCAAGTGGCATATATGGTTTCTCGATCCTAACAAGCTTAAACATCAATATCATCAACATACAACAATACCATATATCACACTCGTACATCACCATATAAGAACAAGTTAATTGGCCACTTTAATTACCCCGATTGTGCGGATTTAAACCATGACAACACTTTACCTCGGTGGGATTCCACTCATCACCGGACTATGCATGTGCGGGATTCCACTCATCGCCACATGCCCTACGGATGGGATTCCACTCATCATCCCGTAGAAATATAAAAAGCTTCTGGTGGAATGCTACATCACCGTACTCCTCCTTGATGACTTAACGCCATCAAGGCCACGTACGTTTTGACTCAATTTGTGTGCACACTATCCTAATGATCGATCATTTACAACCGGTAATTATTTAGTGCCAATTATTATAACCAAAACATGTATCATCAACCACATATCATCAACACATTCATGCTCAACACATATATCCACATCATGATATACATATACATGGACAATCTAATCACAAGCATTTGAGCATAGTCATCAAGCACATAGCATTCAAGGAACTAGACTAAATTAACTACTTGGATTAAAAGGAAGTGGCCTACCAAGCACACTTGCACACACACACACTACTCATGCTCGAACCAACTTTAAAACAAGTTAAGACCACTCACCGCCCTTCCTTAGCAATTCGAACCAATTCTCATACGAGCCCGGATTCGGTCCCAAAGCCTCTTCCACGTTTCCTCTTGCTTCTAGTCAAACAAAACACATACGTTACTCTCCAATTCAATGCTAATTCAACCATCAACCTACTTTGCAAATCACAACCCAATTTCCTCAAATTCCCAAATCACATATCATCTCAAAAACCCAATTTTCGGACTCCAACAACCATTGGCTGAAATACCCATTTCCAAGCACCCCAAAAGACTTCCTAAGCATCCCAAATCACCCTCCTAACATAGGTAGATCATCAGCCCTTCAATTTCAACATTAAACTTACCAAAAACCCAAATTTTAATACCCTAAAATTTGCCCTAAAGACCCACTACGAAATTTCATCCAAAATTGACCAAATTCATATATGTTGTGTACTTTAGCATAATTAACAAAAACCCCAACACAATTTCTTAAGACAAATTGAAAAACCCCATTAAAACCCAAATTTTCAACATGAACCCTAATTCCCAAAACTCAATATTTTTGAAATTTAAGACAATGGTTGGATAGAGGATAAAGAGAGGATTAAGAAAATGACTTTACCTTTGAAAAACACCTTGGATTGAGGAAGAGAATGAATGGAATAGTAACTAGTGTAGTTGGGAGAGTTTGAAAATGGGGGAGAGGGGTTTGACATGAAAAAGAAAGAAAATTGGGAAAGAGAAGACACTTTACAATAAAGTGGTCTTGCTTTTAAAAGTTTTTGGTCTAAATACACCATAGGTCCCTCCCTCTTTAACAAGGCTCAAATATATCATTAGTTGAAGTTGGATTATTTTAATTAGATTTTATTTGACTCGAACAATAACCCGGCTAACTCCTAGGCCCAAGACACGGGCGTTACAACTCTCTCCCACTTAAGGAAATTTCGTCCCAGAAATTACCTAACTGAAAGAGATACGGAAACTGCTTTTCCATATCCTCCTTCCTCTCCCAAGTGGCCTCGTCCACACCTCTACGTTGCCACCGCACCTTCACTAACTCAATTGATCTACCCCTCAACACCTTACTGTCAGAAGCTAAGATCTCAACGAGCTCTTCTTCATAAGTCAAATCTGGATTCAATTCAATTTCTTCCACGGGCATAACATGTGTTGGATCGGACCTATACTTGCGAAGCATCGACACATGGAACACATCATGTATCTTCTCAAGCTCGGATGGAAAACACAACTGATAAGCAACCGGGCCAACTCTCTTCACAATCTCATACGGTCCTATGTACCTCGGACTCAACTTCCCTTTTCGGCCAAACCTCATCACCTTCTTCCACGGTGACACTTTCAAGAACACCTTCTCACCCACTGAGAATTCAACTTCCTTTCTCTTCAAATCGGCATAGGACTTCTGCCTATCTGAAGCAGCCTTCAAACGATCGCAAATCAATTTTACCTTTTCGGTTGTCCCCTTGAGCAAATCCGGCATGGGTAACAATTTCTGTCCCACCTCGGCCCAACACACTGGAGTTCTACACTTCCGGCCATACAAGGCCTCATACGGAGCCATCTGAATGCTCGACTGAAAACTGTTATTGTACGCAAACTCTACTAGAGGCAAATGTTTCTCCCAAGTACCCTGAAAGTCAATGATACAACAACGCAACATATCCTCTAAGATCTGAATGACCCTCTCTGACTGACCATCTGACTGAGGATGATAAGAAGTGCTGAAGTTCAAACGGGTACCCAAAGCTGTATGCAGACACTCCCAAAATCTAGAAGTAAACCACAGATCTCTGTCTGACACAATGGACTTTGGCACACCATGTAGCCTCAAAATCTCACCAATGTACAAATCGACCAATCTATCTAAGGTGTAAGTAGTGTTGACTGCCAAGAAGTAAGCACACTTCGTAAATCGATCTACTATCACCCAAACTGAGTTCTTCTTCGTAGGAGTCAAAGGCAAACCCGAAACAAAATCCATAGTGATGTTCTCCCACTTCCATTCCGGAATCTTCAACGGCTGTAACAAACCTGAGGGAACCTGATGTTCCGCCTTCACCCTCTGACACACTAAGCACTTACTCACAAAGTCGGCTACATCTCTCTTCAAGCCAACCCAAAAGTACTCATTCTTCAAATCGCGGTACATCTTCGTACTTCCAGGATGCATAGCAAACGGACTACTGTGGGCTTCAGTCAAGATCGTACGTCTCAAATCACTGTCTTCTGGCACAACTATTCTATCTTTGAAACACAAAACTCCATCAGTGCTGAAACTGTAATCTGAAGATCTACCCTCGGCTATATCTTGCACGTGAGGTGCCAAAGATCTATCTAAGAGTTGTTTCTCTCTAATCATTTGACCTAGAGCGGGTCTAACCTGAAGCTCGGCTATCAAGCCACCGTGTCTGGACAAACTCAATTTAGCAAACATAGCTCTCAAGTCTACGGCCACCTTCCTACTCAATGCATCGGCCACTACATTGGCCTTACCCGGATGGTACTCAATTGTGAGATCATAATCTTTTAGCAACTCTAACCACCTACGCTGTCTGAGATTCAAATCTCGCTGAGTCATAATGTACTTCAAACTCTTGTGATCGGTGTATACTGTGCATTTCTCACCATACAAATAATGTCTCCAAACCTTCAAAGCAAATACAACCGCAGCTAGCTCTATGTCATGGGTCGGGTAGTTGCGCTCATGATTCTTCAACTGTCTTGAGGCATAAGCCACTACTCTTCGGTCTTGCATAAGAACACATCCTAACCCTACATACGAAGCATCACTGTAAATCACATAGTCCTTCCCGGACTCAGGCTGAATCAAAATCGGAGCTTGGGTCAAAGCTTCTTTCAATTTCTCAAAGACTCTCTGTCTTGCATCTGTCCACTCAAACTGAACACTCTTCTGAAGTAACTGTGTCAACGGAGCAGCTAATTTAGAGAAGCCCTCTACAAACCTCCTAGGAAGCTACGTACTTCTGTCACTGACTTCGGTTGCTTCCACTCAACAATGGCTTTAATCTTCTTTGGATCAACTCTAATGCCTTCAGCTGACACTACATGTCCTAAGAAGACTACCTCAGGGATCCAGAATTCACACTTGCTGAGCTTCGCATATAACTGATGATCTAACAAGATCTTTAAAACAAGTCTCAAGTGTCGGTCATGGTCTTCTTCAGTTCGCGAATACACCAAAATGTCATCTATAAACACAACCACAAACTGATCTAGATACTGATGAAAAATCCTATTCATCATGTCCATGAAAGCTGCCGGTGCATTAGTCAGCCCAAATGGCATGACTAAAAACTCATAGTGTCCATATCTAGTCCTAAAGGCTGTCTTCGGTACATCGACCTCTCTAACCTTTAGCTGGTAGTAACCTGATCTCAAATCAATCTTCGAAAAGACAGATGCTCCTCTCAACTGATCAAACAAGTCATCGATTCTAGGCAACGGATATTTGTTCTTCACTGTCAACTGATTTAACTGTCTATAATCTATGCACATTCTCATACTTCCATCTTTCTTCTTCACAAACAACACTGGTGCACCCCAAGGTGAAGAACTAGGTCGAATAAAACCTCTATCTGTCAATTCTTGCAACTGAGTCTTCAACTCTTTCAATTCTTTCGCTGCCATACGATACGGAGCAACCGAAACAGGAGCTGAATCAGAATAAGTCTCAATGCTGAACTCTACCTCTCTGTCCGGTGGTAACCCTGGCAATTCTTCCGGAAACACACTAGGAAAATCACATACTGTCCGGATATCCTGAGGTCTAACCTCACTCATGTTAGGGTTCATCACATACGCTAAGTATGCTTTACACCCCAACTCAACCAACCTCTTAGCCTCTAACACTGAAACAACATTGGACAAGAACTTCACGTTCTCACCCACCACTACAATCTCATAATCATCCGTGAGCTTCAAAGAAATCCGCTTAGTTTCAAAATCTATCCTAGCTCTATGCTCCGTGAGCCAGTCCATACCCAGAATCACATCAAAACCATAGAAGGGAAGCTCCATCATATCCACTGGAAACACATGTCCCTGAACCATCAACGGACATCTTTGGTACATCTTCCTAACTACTACTGTGTCCCCAAAGGAACTAGTAACACTAACTCCTACCTCTAACATTTCACAAGGCAAGTTCAAAGACTGTGCATGCTCACTCAATATGTAGGAATGTGTAGACCCAGAGTCAATCAAAGAAAGCAAACCCAAAGACTGTATCGAGAAGTTACCTGCGATCACATCGGTGTCATGCTGATCTCCACGCTGAGCATAAACTCTGGCCTGACCTCCGCCCTCTGGATGAACTGCAACTACATGTGCTATGTTCCTCTGACCATCATTCCTCGGCTGAAAGTTTCCTCTACCGCGCCCGCGACCTCTCTGAAAGTCGTTGGCTCGAGCAGGAGCCTGAGCTGGTGCATGTCCCACCTGATGTGGACAGTCACGCCTAATGTGGTCTCTAGCACCACAACTCCAACAAGAATGGTAGCTTCCCCAACATTCTCCAGTGTGGTTCCTCCCGCAAGTAGCACATGTGGGCAACTTCCCACCAGCTCTCTGACCCTGATGGCCCCTACCGTGGTTACCGCCACCACGCCTATGATCATACTGATGTCTGTTGTCCCGATGCCTCTTGGCATCACCTCTATCAAAGTTGCTGGACCTCTTACCTGAACTAGATCCACCTGACCGCCTGGTCAAACTCAAACTGTGCTCCAAGTCCTTGGCCCTCGAGACCAAGACATCAAAATCAATGTAATCTGAAGCTAGAGTATAAGTCTTGATCTCCTCACTCAGCCCATATCGGAAGCGGTTACAACGCTCCACCTCAGTAGGTACAAGCTCAGGTGCATACTGACTCAATCTGACAAATCGGATCTCATAATCGGTCACAGACATACTCCCCTGAAGCAAAGCCATAAACTCTCTCTTCCTCTCATCGAGGTATCGCGGACCCAAATACTTCTTCCGGAAAGCTATCTCAAAGAACTCCCAAGTAATCTCGGTCTCATCCATCCCTGAAGTAACAGTGACCCACCAGGTGTAGGCATCACCCTGAAGCAGAGACTCAACACATCCCAGCTTGCGCTCACCAGTACATCCCATCTGAGCAAGAATACGGACGGTCTTCTCAAACCACATCTCTGACCTCTCTGGAGTAGCACCTCTAAACTCTTCGGCCCCAAGGCCCCGAAGTCTCTCTAATGGTAATCCGGTGCCCTCACCCTAACGATGAGCTGCCTGACCTCCAGCTACTGCAGCCTGGAACGCTCGGGCTATTGCCTGAACCAACGGAGCTAAGTCTATCCCGGCCGGTCCTTGGCCACCTTGGCCTCCTTGTGGTCCCTCTCCTTCGGCCCCGGCCTCACCTCCCACTCCCGGTGGAGGAGGTGGTGGTGGTGGAGGTGGTGGAGGAACTCCTACTCCGACTACATGCTCTCCCACTTGAGCTCCAACCCCAACTACCGGCTCAACTCTCGGAGCCTCTGCCCGTGGTTCCGGTCGAACCATCCTAGGCCTCCCACGTGGTCTCATGGTTCAACTAGCAAGGTAAAACTACAACAAGAAACAAATAAGGATTATGTTAGTCAAAGCAAGGGTCCAATAGTGCTCAAGTACTCCTTTTCCCAAAAATCTTTTTAAATTAAGTAATAGTAGCAATGGGCACACACTCACACCAAATACGACAATTCATGCTTCAAAACATCATACGAACAGTCAAATGTTCAAGTATTCATGGCAAGACATACGTCGAACAACACAATCATTTAATACATCAAGCTTACCTCATTTACATGCCCGAGGTCTCGGTAACCTCAGGCTCTGATACCAACAAATGTAACCCCCTCGTCCCGGTCTGGCCGGATGACCGGTCCGAGTGAGCTACACGGGGAAAACTGAGTGAAAACCCCTAAGAATTTCCCCCTCGGTTAGCAACCCTATTTTTTTTTCTTTTAATTATTGCCTAAATGGATATAAACCCTAAGTGATCATACAGCGGAATAACATATGCGAAACAAATCAAACGAACTCAAACAATCATGTTACGGCCAAATTTTTAAACTTTACTGCAGGTGGTATCGATACACCTAAGGGGTGTATCGATACCCCTTGACCAGGTCAACTGGTCAAAGTCAACCCGTGAAGACCGTATCGATACACCTAGGAGTGTATTGATACCCTCCCCAATTGTTGACTTCCCACGGTCAACGCTAAGGGGACCGTATCGATACGCATGAAGGCCCGTACCGATACGGAACTGGACAGTAGCTCCAGTAGCAAAAATAGTATCGGTACGCCCCCTCGCGTATCGAAACACGGGGCCTGAACCATGAAGGCCGTATCGATACGGGACCAACCGTATCGATACCCCTGCTACGACAACACAGGTTTGAGCTGATTTAAGGCACAAGGTGGCCCTTAAATCCCTCTCAAACCTCAACCAACACACTAACATGCATCCTAATGACAAACCAAGAGTTTAGGCATGCTTAAACTTACAATTACAACACGTTTCACACATGATGAGGATTTAAGCATACAAGCAATTTAGGCTTTCAAGCATGGCATTTTAACAAAAGACATTTCAATCATTTTAAGTCATACAAGGAACTCAAAGCCTCTAAGGCACAAGACAAGCACATAGAGGTTTACATCCACATCAAGACAACCTAGCATAGATGTACATACTAACACACACACAATATTCAACATAGCATGTCATGCTTACAAATCATAGTCAACACAACATCAAACCACACATAAATGAGTCATACAATCTCATACACAACCCTTTCCACATTGCCAACTATTACAAAATTACCACCGTACTTGAGTCACAAACTTGGAAGCCCTCCTTGCCTTGCCTCGAGCTAACACCACGCTAATGATCTACATTGTTGAACATTGAGAGCGTAAGCTATAAGCTTAGTGAGGGTGCTCTAAAACGAAAAACAACAACAATGCAGGGTCCAAGCATGTTAATCCTAGTCTTACATACATCAAGCATAGGCATTAAAATCAAGTAGACCTAGCTAGTCTTTCAAGTGGCATATATGGTTTCTCGATCCTAACAAGCTTAAATATCAATATCATCAACATACAACAATACCATATATCACACTCGTACATCACCATATAAGAACAAGTTAATTGGCCACTTTAATTACCCCGATTGTGCGGATTTAAACCATGACAACACTTTACCTCGGTGGGATTCCACTCATCACCGGACTATGCATGTGCGGGATTCCACTCATCGCCACATGCCCTACGGATGGGATTCCACTCATCATCCCGTAGAAATATAAAAAGCTTCCGGTGGAATGCTACATCACCGTACTCCTCCTTGATGACTTAACGCCATCAAGGCCACGTACGTTTTAACTCAATTTGTGTGCACACTATCCTAATGATCGATCATTTACAACCGGTAATTATTTAGTGCCAATTATTATAACCACAACATGTATCATCAACCACATATCATCAACACATTCATGCTCAACACATATATCCACATCATGATATACATATACATGGACCATCTAATCACAAGCATTTGAGCATAGTCATCAAGCACATAGAATTCAAGGAACTAGACTAAATTAACTACTTGGATTAAAAGGAAGTGGCCTACCAAGCACACTTGCACACACACACACTACTCATGCTCGAACCAACTTTAAAACAAGTTAAGACCACTCACCGCCCTTCCTTAGCAATTCGAACCAATTCTCCTACGAGCCCGGATTCGGTCCCAAAGCCTCTTCCACGTTTCCTCTTGCTTCTAGTCAAACAAAACACATACGTTACTCTCTAATTCAATGCTAATTCAACCATCAACCTACTTTGCAAATCACAACCCAATTTCCTCAAATTCCCAAATCACATATCATCTCAAAAACCCAATTTTCGGACTCCAACAACCATTGGCTGAAATACCCATTTCCAAGCACCCAAAAGACTTCCTAAGCATCCCAAATCACCCTCCTAACATAGGTAGACCATCAGCCCTTCAATTTCAACATTAAACTTACCAAAAACCCAAATTTTAATACCCTAAAATTTGCCCTAAATACCCACTACGAAATTTCATCCAAAATTGACCAAATTCATATATGTTGTGTACTTTAGAATAATTAACAAAAACTCCAACACAATTTCTTAAGACAAATTGAAAAACCCCATTAAAACCCAAATTTTCAACATGAACCGTAATTCCCAAAACTCAATATTTTTGAAATTTAAGACAATCGTTGGATAGAGGATAAAAAGATGATTAAGAAAATGACTTTACCTTTGAAAAACACCTTGGATTGAGGAAGAGAATGAATGAAATAGTAACTAGTGTAGTTGGGAGAGTTTGAAAATGGGGGAGAGGGGTTTGACATGAAAAAGAAATAAAATGGGGAAAGAGAAGACACTTTACAATAAAGTGGTCTTGCTTTTAAAAGTTTTTGGTCTAAATACACCATAGGTCCCTCCCTCTTTAACAAGGCTCAAATAGATCATTAGTTGAAGTTGGATTATTTTAATTAGATTTTATTTGACTCGAACAATAACCCGGCTAACTCCTAGGCCCAAGACACGGGCGTTACAGTTGAGCTCGACTTGGCTCGTTAAGAACTCGAGCCGAGTTCGAGCTCGAGTCAAGTACAATCGAGACGAGTATAAATCGAGCTTTGGCCGAGTTAAACTTGAGTAGCTCGCAATCTATCTCGTCTCATTTACAAGTTACAACAACAAAATAATAATAATTGTTGAGTGAACTTATTCAACAATATTATTAATATTATTATCCAACAACATAAATTTTAGTTCACTTTAATTTAAAAAAATAAAAAATATATATATGATATTTTTAGTAGCTCGCAAGTTTTTCGAGTCGAGTATCGAGTAGCTCGGCTCAGCTCAGCTCTTTAAGAACTCAAGCCGCGAGTCCAATCGAGTCAAGTGTTAACCGAGCTTTGATCGATTTGAACTCAAGTAGCTCGTGATCATTGTCGTCTCATTTACATCCCTAAAGGATCATTATCATAATAAACACACATTCCCAATTAATAGATCAACAAATCAAAAATAATTATAAAAAAACAAATTAAAAAGAGAATACCAATTATGAATTTTCATTTCCATCATAATCATGGGAATTTGACTTTATGAAACGTTAACAACAATGTGAACGGCTCATAATTTACTTAACCAAGTATTCTGTTCTTTTCTAGCTTTCTTAACGTCATGCATTAAAAAATAGATTTAATGGTGGTTTTAAGTTTTTATACTTACGGATAAAGCTAAAATTTAGAGTTGAGGAGACAAAGATAAATATTTGTAAGTGGGGAGGATAAATTAAAAAACAAATCAATTTATAAAAAAAATTATATAAAAAGGCAAAGTTAGAAAAAAAATTCTTAAGAATTGGGGCAATTGCCATTCCTCACCCCACCCCCAACATACGTCCGTCATTGTCTACACTTTTGAAAAATCAATGAAAATCATAATTATTTACATTTAATTAAGTTTTTATACTTTAAAATTTATTGATTCATCATTTTGATTAATATTAATATTCAAATCTAATAATCTTATCAATTGGTGGTGCAATGTGTGTTATCATGGTTTTCTTTTTTGATAAATAACACTTTATTCATCTTAAAACCTCAAAATAAACAAAACAAATGGCCCCAAAAAAACTGGCCAACCCTATACAAACAAAATAACCAACTAACAAATGTCCCATTAAGCAGCTATACAATTACCAATAAAGTAAATGATCGACGGTAAATGGCGACCGATCAGTCGACGAACGACGTTCGAGTCTTTGAACATGAAAAAAAAGTTTTATTTCCTCATCAGCAGCGTGATGAATGGGGACGAAACTGGTCAAATTTAGGGATCTAGAAATTTTAGGGTTATTTTGTGAATTTTTGTAAATATAGGGATTTTTTAAATTAAGTTAACAGTGGGACACCTAAACGGGTAACTTTGAAAACGTTAGGCATCTACTTGGCCCGAAAAAAAAAACTTTGGGCACCTATCTGGAAAAAAAAAGTACAGTTTGGGCACTTATTTGATACTTAAGTCTATTTTTTAATACAATTTGATTAAATATTAAATTTAAATTGTATTTAAAGCATATGTATTAATCTCATATATTAGAAGGAAAAACAATTATTTAAATGATATATGAGAATATGTTTTACTTTAAAAAGTATATTTAGGTTATTTAAATATTTTTTTGTAACTATTAAAGATAAAAAAAAGTCCTTACAACTCTTATCAAATCCTTTAAACCCAAAAAACTCTTCTTAATAGCCTTTTCAATTTGAGAGGTTTCACCTCAATCCACAACTACAATCATCTATTTATCAAACATTCAAATTAACAAATTTGATTAATCAAATCTCTAAAAAATAGTTTAAACCTCTATTTTGCCTCAAAACAATATTTACCAAAGAAAGCTTTAAACAAAAGAGAGTATAACTGTATAAGATGGAAATAATAGAAGAAAATTGTATGCTCATAAATACACTCCAGAGTAGATTATAAGTATTGAGAATTTTAAACTTAGTTCATGCCATTTCTTAAAACTAAAATTTAAGTTTGAAATTATAAAATAAATTGAGCATAAAATTATAAAACTTTGGCATAAGGATGTCTTAAGCCCATAACTTTTTGGGAAAAAATAATTGAATTTTTATTTTTTTACACCAGTCTTTGTACTCGAGAAATTAAATCAATTAAGTCATTAAATTGATAGATTGAGTTAATCAAGTTTTTCCGCGTGACATTCATAATTTTTTTTAATATTTTATAATTTTTGAAGTTCTTTTAGAAGTTTTAGATTGTTTTAAAGAATCGTATAAAAAATAATATATATATATATATATATACATATATATATATGTGCGCGCGCGCAAGAAAATGTCAAGTGATAATATTGTGGCGCGACTCATGGCAACGACTCATGGCACCAACTGATTTAAAATATTGTGAGATTTAATAATCAATGTTGGTCAAAGAGATACATTAATAATATTTCAAAGTTGGTGATCATAATTGAGTGGGAAAAAAAACAAACACTTAATTGATTTTTTTTTTCAAAATGTGAGAGACTCAAGTCACCTTAAACCTATTTTTCAATATTCAGTGTACAATGTTTATACTACCCAGACCCCTCTCCATCATAAATCAGAGGATATTGAGTACCTAAGCATGTTCGATCTCTTGTCCTCTTATATATTGTACCAACGACAATGTTAATCGAGCAATACTCAATCGGTTAAGCCTAACTTTTTTCAAACAAGAATCGGTTTTTTTATCACCAGCGTATGATTTATTAGAGAAAGAAATCATACATCAATTGTCGTGTACCTCATTAAAAACAATTATGAAACAAGACACCCAAATAAAACAACACATGCAACACCCTTAACCAAGCAACACAACACTCAGCCACAATCCCCACCCACATCAAACACAAAAACATCATCGACGGCTCGTCTAACACCCAAGGGCAAAGCCCCGCGACGACCCAACAATCAAGACAACCACCCATCGCAAAACAAGCAAGCGCAATTCACTCATTCCTTAGCAAGCACATCGGCAAGGACATTCCCCTCTCGAAAAACATGTGTAAAACACACACATGAGAATGCCTCAACATGAGCATCAATACGCACCAAAATGTCCTAGAACTTCCATGAGCGATGATCCTTGTGCGTAATCCAACTTAATGCCACAACCGAATCTGATTCGACAATCAAATTCACTCCATCACGCCAACGCGACCCAACAAACAACGAGAGAGCACACTCCATAGCATGCAACTCTGCCTCATTTGATTCCATAATCCCCAATAGTCCAGAAAACACAACCAAGATAATGCCCTCATCATTTCACAAGACACCACCAAAACCAGCGAGCCCAGGCTTTCCTCTCGCGGCCCCATCCGTATTAACGATAAAGAAAAGTACAACAAAACACACTCAACTTAGAGACCATGTCCACTAAGAACTTGAAATAAAACATAAAAACACACATGGTGTGAAAAAAAAAACTTTTATTGACCTTCGTTTTCCTTAAAAACCCAGCAACCATCATCAAAATTTTCTTGTCTCTATCCAACTAGACACTTTATATAGTCAGCGGCGGAGCCACATTTAGTTTAGGGGGTCAATTGACTCCACTTGATTTGTTGTTGTATGAGATTTTCAAGGAGTTATATGGAATTTTTAAGGAGTTAGTATAAATTTTTTCATGGAAATATTAGAATTGACCCCACTTGTTTTGTTTGGAGATAAGGTCAACAATAGTTATATTGTAGTGGTATGGGAATCATCGTACCTCAAAATCTACTCTGACCCCACTATATATAGTGATGTAGGAGAGGTTATGGACATAACCAATCTGGTAGGTATGCTCTATTAATAGTTCTCATTACTTTGGCAAATTGCCACAAAAAGGGATCAAACCATACTCGACCGTCGACCTTCCTTGATCAGAGACGTGCACCATGATGATAATAGTTACACAAAAAATTACCATGATGGAGGTAGATGAGAATCGTGCCACAAAGTAAAAAAAAAATCGTACCACAAAGGTATACGAAACAAAAGCAGCAAGATGTGCGAAAATGAGAAATCAAAACAAAAGATATTCTTATTGGGCACTAAAATTTTAAAAAAAGGAAACACAAAATCACCAACGACCAACAAGCAGCAACGCAAAAAAATTAAAAAAAAAACACAATATAGAATTAGAAAAGACAATGGCTAGTAGAACTTAACAAGTGATTTCAGTGGAAAATAATATTTTCATCTTAGGAGATCCAAGTTCAAATCGCTTTATCTATAAAGTGTGTGTGCATTGTCAAAAAAGTGAAAAATATGTATGAACAAATACTACCTTGTAATACAAATATTACCTTGTAATCACTTTAAACTTAAAAAAAAAACAACTAGTAATATTAAAAAGAAATATAAATGAAACGAAACATCACTTGAAAGTAAGTCAAGTAATAAATACGGCAAACTAATTAATTAGCCATGAACGTGAGTATACCATTGAAACAAAATCACAGTATCAGCTAACTAAATTTATTTGGCAAAATGACAAAAGATGCCCCCAACGTTTGCATGTTTTGTCATTTGAGCTCTTATTTTTTTGGGTCTAAATATGTTCCCAACGTTTGCTTGTTTTGTCATTTGACCCCTTATTCTTTCTTTTGGTTCAAATATGATCACAACGTTTCATTCGTAGTCTAAATATGCATCTGTTGGATGTAAACTATCAATCAACCGACGGTCAACGGCTTATAAATTTTTTTTGATGTGGCATAAACAGATCTTAATACGTGACAAGTCCAGTCAGCATCAGCTGTTGAACGTCAGTTGACTAACAATTTCCATCTAACGGGGGCATATTTGGACCAAATTGAAACGTTGGGGGCATATTTGGACTACAAATGAAACGTTGGGGCATATTTGGACCAGCAGAAAGAATAGGGGGCAAATGACAAAACAAACAAACGTTGGGGCATATTTGGAGCCCAAAAAAGAAGAATAGGGGGTCAAATGACAAAACATGCAAATGTTGGGGCATCTTTTGTCATTATGCCAATTTATTTTGAATAAAAAAAATAAGAAAATTTTAAATTTTAAATTAATTCAATCGAGTGATTCGAGTTATTCAATTTTTTTAAATAACTTCAATAAGTTTTTTATTTTTGGAGTTCGAGTCTAATTAAACTTTTATAATGCAAATATATGAAAAATCAAATAAGTGGTGTATATACTCATTGAGCCGCTATAAATTTTGAAAAGTAACAAATTGGTCTATCTCTACAAAAAAAATCAAAATAATCTTCAAATTGTCAAAAAAATTATAAAAATATTTTTATAAATTTATAAAAATATAAAATTCCATAAATATAATATATATAACTCCCATAAAAAATCTTTAAAAATTGTAAATTATTTTTTGAACAAATTAAGTTATATAATAATTAATTCTTGAGTTAACGGAAATTTTATTACGTTTAAACATTAAACAATTAATTTGTAAACCAAGTTAATGATATTAAATTCTATTCTTCTTTTGAAAGAATATTATATATGCATGCTTTATAGTTTATGTGCTTTAAGTTGAAATTTATTTTGATTGTCAACAAAGTTTTAATTCGACATATTTAATTTTTTTAATTTAACTTAAATAAATATATTCAATTCAACTCAAATTTTCTAAACTCGAATAAACTTCAAATAAAATTTAAATGGTAAAATGAGATTCGTTAACTCGACTAACTCAAAAAAATTCAATTCAACTCAAAAAAAAATTCTTTTGATGTGCTCTTTTTAGTGCAATTGCGCGCGTTTCATTGGGTTAGAACGTTGTCTGAAGAAGTTTATATTGATGAGGCGCAGTGGTACTGGTGTTGTCCACGGGTAGTAGCTTACTTGCATGTGCTTCGAGGCCGAGGGTCGGGATTGTTTAGGTACCTCCACCAGGTTCAGCTTTGAAATTTAATGTTGACGGGGCGACAAGGGGTAAGCAGGGACCAATTGGCTTTAGGGGAGAGTTGCGCGATAGTGAGGAGCAGATTTTAGGAGTCTTTTCTGGTCCGTTAGATGGACTCAAATGAGGCGGAGGTGAAAGTGTTGGCGTATGCTTTATCTTTGATGTTGCGTTCACATTGGCGACATGTAAGGAGTTTAATTGTTGAATCTGATTCTCGTGTGACAATTAGTTAAGTACTAAGTAAGGAGCGTCGACCTTGACGACTTTGGGATGTGTTCAAGGAGATTGATTCGGCTTGTTCAGATATGTTGTGTGTGTGTTTTTCCCATATTTATCGGGAAGCTAATGAGCTTGCGGATATCTCCGCTAAAGGTGGTGTAGATCGGTTATCCGTTTTCATAGATGATTTTGAGTAGGTTCGGATGGGGAGTTGGTGGTACATGTATTGGCTTTGGATGGTCAATGTTATGTTGCGTTGGGAGGGGTGTTGTTTTCCTGTGGTTTATCGAGTGAGTTTGTGGTTTTGTCTTGGTTCAATTATTGATTTTTTAGTTGGTTGTATCTTGCATGTTTATGTTGTACTTTTTTTCTCCATTCATGTTTAGAGAGGTTTTCAACGAGGCACATGAGTATGTTTTGGCTTATATGATTATCATTCAATAAAAATCATACTGCTTGTTGATAGAAAAAACTCAATTTTTATAAACTCAAATAAAATTTGAATGATAAAATAAAATTTATTAACTATAACTCATTTTTTTTAAATTCAATCTGATCAAATAGACAGTGCTAATCAAAACAACTTGTAGATGAAGCATGGTCTGTGATAAACTAGCCCTCCACAAAATAGTATTCAAATACCCAACTTAAGAAACTCCTATAGGTTTCCTTAAAAAAACAGTAATCCCACAATATTATCCATTTCTTTTGGAGTTCATCCCATAATGTACAGTTATGGAGTATTGTTTCCCTTTCTTTTACAGCCGCCTTTTTTTATCAATTCAGCGTCATCCATTCCCAGCTTTATAAATATTTGGGAAACAAACATAGCCAATATCAAAAAAGTAAAGAAAACTACCAACAACCCCCAAATTAGTATTGACTTCTTCTGCTTAATCTTCATATAGATTAATTACTGTTAACAGCCAAGCCAATGGAAGACGGCTGCCTCTTCCTCAACCAGCTCCCTCCAGGCTTCCAGTTCTGCCCTACCGACGAAGAACTCCTTCTTCACTTTCTCTATCCCAAGTCCTCGCGCTTGCCTAGCTATCCCAACATCATTCCCGAGCTTGATCTTCATCTACTTCACCCTTGGGAACTAGATGGTCTGATACTCTCTCTCTAACGTTACGATCAAGTATTCAAATACCGGTCCGTTACCGCAATAACGATTACAGCACCGTCTGAAACTGTTATTGCGGAAAAAGCGGTCCACGATGACCGCAATAAGATTACAGCACCGTTATGTCTTTAACCACGATAAAACATCGCAGCCGCGGTTACGATTGTTATTCTATGATTTCAACTTCTGTGGCCGAACAATTAATGTTTAATGTTTTGTAAAGTAAACGTTTTTTCATGGTGATAATATGGGTTTGTTGACTGAATAGGTAAGGCACTGTTGAGCGGGAATCAGTACTTCTTCTTTAGCCAAATGATGGAAAATCGAGTCCTGGAAAATGGGTATTGGAAGCAAGTGGATAATGTTGAGGAGCCAATCTTATGTGCTGGTTCAGGGAAGAAGGTTGGGGTGAAGAAAGTGTTGGAATTCTACATTGGTGAAGCTCCCTTTGGTATGAAAACAAATTGGTTGATGCAAGAATACCATCTTTGTAATTGGGGATCAGCCTCAGCCTCAGCTCTCTCATCACCCTACTGCAAAACAAAAGGACACAGAAAAGCGGTAAGTAGAACTGTCTTATCAACAAGTTTGCATTATGTAGTAATTTGTAATGAACTTGGGATTTGATTATCTTGTTTTTGTTAATGTATAGGATTGTAGTAAATGGGTTGTGTGTAAAGTTGAAGAGAAAAAGGGCAATGCTCAGAGCTTGAGCTGCAGCGATGAAGATGGAAGTGAGCTATCATGCCTTGATGAGATGTTCTTGTCATTGGATGATGATCTTGATGATATATCTTCTTCCAAAATTGATCTTTTGAACACGATTTGCTAGTTTTATATCTAGTTTTGATGTTTTGTTATTGTTGTAGATATTACTAAAACTAAATGCTTTTGTGGAATCATATGTATAAATTCATAAAGTTTATAAATTATGGAATATGCATACATACATAGTTTCTTGGGGGAGTGAATCTTGGATTCAAATCTTCTGACTTTGTGCGCTTAAATATGTTTTACGCTTAAGATTAGATTTATAGTTTAGGGTTTAAGAAATTTAAGGTTGGGTATATTTTTTAGGGGGTAAGGTTTAAGATTTAGAATTTAGGATTATGACTTAAAATTTAATTTTACAGTGTCTTTTTAGTGTTGAAGCATAAGTAGGGGCACCGACAGAACCGACCTTGGGGCAAGTCGAACCGGCCAACCACCTAGGGCCTATTTTCCCTAATTTTTACTATTTAAAAATTATAATAGAAAATGCCCCAAAATTTAATTATAATATTAGATAGAGGCCTCCACTTTGGACGATAAATAACAAGTAAACCAAATAATAATTTAGTTATAATATTAGATAGAGGCCCCATCTTTTTTTAATTTTTACTACTTAAATAGTTATAGTTTATTTTTTTTAATAGTTAGTATTAAGAGTCCAATTTTTTCAATACTTGTTATTTGAGGCCCAAATTTTTTTTATACTTGTTAGTAGAGGCTCAAATTTTCCAATATTTGTTATTATGAGTTTACTCTTAAAATTCTTTTTTTCAATATTTATTATTAGGGGTCTAATTTTTTTTTTCAATATTTGTTATTTGAGGCCCAAATTTTCTTGATATTTATTATTACGAACATACTCTTCAAATTCATTTTTTCAATACTTTTTATTTTGGTCTAATTTTTTCAATACTTGTTACTAGAGGCTCAATTTTCTCAATATTTTGTTATTATGAACTACTCTTAAAATTCGGTTTTTTCAATACTTGTTATTAAGAGACCAATTTTTTCAATACATGTTATTTGATGCCCAATTTTTCCTGATATTTGTTATTAGAGACCTACTCTTAAAATTCATTTTTTCAATACTTGTTATTTAGGCTCTAATTTTTTCAATACTTGTTATTTAGGCCCTAATTTTTTCAATACTTGTTATTTAGGCTCTAATTTTTCAATACTTGTTATTTAGGGTCTAATTTTTTCAATGCTTGTTATTATAGACTCGTTTTCCCCCAACATTTGTTATTAGAGGCATATTCTTGAAATTAAAATTTTTCAATATTTGTTTAGGGCATACTCTTAAAATTCATTTTTTAATTATTTGTTATTAGGAGTTTACTATTAAAATTTAATATTTTTAAAATTTATTGGTATGGGCCTAATTTTTCAATTCGCCTAGGGCCTCTAAAATCTCAGGACTGACTCTGAACACCAAAAAGAGACAGATGATTTTTATCCGTGAATCTGATGCACAAGCACCTGGAACCGAAGTTTAAAGTTTGTTGTTCCAAGTGTTTATGATTATGCTGTTGTTGGATTAATTAAACATGGATTCTTCTTTAAAGAAAAACTTATGCATGCATAGTACAAGGACAAATGGTAAAATTTAATTGATATTTTATCTTTTTTAGAGATAATATGTTTATTTTAACTTGCACTTCCCAAGGCTTTGAAGTGCTCCTAGTTCAATCCGATTGTTTTGAGGCAGTGAAGCTCGTCAATGAGGTTGAGTGTTCAACGACCCCCGTTCCATTCACCAGTTGCGCCAGCGTTGTTGGGTGACCCAGGTTATTTGGGTTCCTACAGAAAGCAATATGTTTGCTAGGGATGTGAAAACTGACCCGACCTGGTAACCTGCCTGAAACCCGATCGAGTCAGAATCTGGTTTGACCCGAGAATTCAATGACCCGAACCCGACCTGCACCCGACCGAAACGAATCCGAACCCGAATTCGACCTGTTACTGTAGTAACCGAACCCGACCTGCACCTGACCGAAATGAACCCGAACCCGAATTCGACCTGTTACTGTAGTAACTGAACCCGACCTGCACCCGACCGAAACGAACCCGAACCCGAGACTGACCTGCCAGATAACCGATTTAACCCGACCTGTTTGGACCCGACCTGTTTTGAAACTGACCTGTTTTGAACCCGACCTGTTCTTGACCTGAACTGATATTGACCTGAACTGTTCTTGACTTGAACTGATATTGTTATTTGATTTGCTGATAAATAATAAAACTATATTTTAAGAATATACTTGGTTCTGTTCTTTTAAGCTAAATAATGTCAAGGGTTAATAAATTGTATATCTATAGTGAGTAAAAATTAAGAATATACTTGGTTCTGTTCTTATAATTATTAAGACAACCAACTTTAATTATTTAAGTTAGCTTGATCAAAATTTATTAAATAAGATATAATTTATTGAAAACCGTCTTTTTAATTATTTAAGTTAACTTGATCAAAATTTAGTAAAAATTATTTAAGTAAAAATTAAAACATTACTTGAATGAATGTTTTTTAATTAATTAACTTAACTTGATCAAAATTTATTGGACAATATTTGAAACTGTGACTTTAAACAGAATAAGTCAAAACATAAAATAAGTGAACTTAACTTGATCAAAACATATACTTGGTTTGTTGATTATTTAAGTTGATAAAGACAGAATAAATGAACTTGAAACTCACAAGAACTTTAAACAGAATAAGTGAACTTTTAAACAGAATAAGTAAAATTATTATCGAATAAGATAGAAGTTTATTACAACATAAAAGAGTACAACTTAGTAAACTTTAAACTTACAATCTTACAAATTGTAAATTATGAAATTTAACACAAGTTTGATTTGTGTACACTTGAATTGGGACTCAATTGAATTAAACTAAAACCTAAAAGTGAATATTAAGAGCTTAAATGAAAAATATCTAAAGTTAAAGGGACAAAAAAAATAATTACCCTAACCTAAAAGTTTAGGCGGATACTTTCCCTCCTCCCCACCTATTTATTTGAATTAAAATAAATATAATATGCATATAAATTGAAATGCGCATGAATTAAAAAAAAATGGGGATTGAAAAAAAAAGGAGGGAAACTAAAATAGAAAAAAAGAGGGGGAATTGATAAAAGGGGGAGGGTGGCACGGAGGGAATCTGCCCGCCCTTTTAGTGTAAGGGTTATTCACCCTTTAGGTCTTCTTTTGTTTAGGTTCTTTCATTTTTGGTCCTATTTTCTGTAAAATTGAGCTAACAATTTTGTTTTATTTTCAATTGGTCATTATTCTAATTTTAATGTTTAGGGTTTGGGTTATAATTTAGGATTTTCATTTTCAATGTTTAAATTTAAATATTTCATTTTAGAGTTTAGGGTTATGTTCAAGTATTCTTGTTTTGATTAGGGTTTCAATTTTAGGGTTTAGGGTTTAATTTAGTGATTTATTTTTTAGATTTAAAGTTTGAGGTTTTGATTTAGGGTTTCATTTTTAGGGTTTAAGGTTTTAATCTAGGGTTTAGGATTTATAATTTATGGTTAATATGTTTTGCTTTTAGAGTTTAGAGATTTTATTTGGTGTTTTATTTTATGGTTCATGGTTTTAAATTAGGGTTTTGTTTTAATTGTTTATGGTTTTAGGGTTTTATGGTTTAGTAGTTAATTTTTAGGTTTAGGGTTTAGTGTTTAAAGGTATAGGGTTAGTGTTTTAAATAAAGGTTTTATTTTTAGTGAACTAAGCTTATCTTTAGGGTTTAAGGCTTAGGGTTCATGGCTTAGTGTTTAGTGTTTTAATTTATGGTTTTGATTTTATTGGTTTTAGTTTAGGGTTTCTTTTTATGGATTTAGGGTTTGAATTAGGGTTTAGGGTTTATTATTAGTGAACTAAGCCCAGTTTTAGGGTTTAGTGTCTAGGGTTTACTGTTAGGGTTTAGGGGTTTACTTTTAATTGCTTTTATTCTTGATTTTCTTTTTATGGATTTAGGGTTTTTTTATGGGTTTAGGATTCTTGTTTTATTTTAGTGTTTTTAATTAGGGCTCAGGGTTTAGGTTTCATTCTTATTAAACTAAGCCTACCTTTAGGATTTAGTGCTTAGGAATTAGGGGTTCACTTTTTATTGACTTTATTTTGGGTTTTCATGTTACGGGTTTAGGTTTTCTTTTTATGGGTCTAGCGTTTAGGGTTTCTTTTTATGGTTTTAGAGTTTTGTTTTAGTTTAGTATTTCGAATTAGGGTTATGGGTTTAGGTTTCATTTTTGGTTTAGGGTTTAAGGTTTTGATTAGAGTTTCATTTTTAGGATATATATAATATATTAGTATATTATATATATGCATGTAAAATGTATTTATGTATGTATAAACCTTAAACCCTAAACTCTAACCCTAATTCCTTTTTGTGCTATGTATGTATAATGTATGTATGTAGGAACGTGAAACCCTTAACCCTAAACCCCAACACATAATTCCTAAACCCTAAACCATATAAACATATGTATAATAAACAAAAGTATATATGTACATATGTACCAATATATAAACCCTAAACCCTACCCCTACCCCAAACCCTAAACCTTAAACCATAAACCACAAAACACTAAACCATAATTCATATATGTATGTACGTATAATGTATTAATATTATGTATTTTAAATCTTAATCCCTACACAATAAACCCTAAACTTGAAAGAACCCGACCTGAAATTACATGAACTGAAATGAACCCGACCTTAAACGAAACCGACCTGAAATTAACTCGAACCGAAATTAACCCGTCAATTAACCGTTTTGGCCCGACCTGAAATGAACCGACCTGAAATGAATCCGACCCGAAATGAACCCGACCTGAATTGAGCCCGGCCTGAAATGAACCCGACCTGAAATGAACCCGACCCGAAATGAACCCGAACCCGAACTGAATCGAGTCAAAACAAAAAACGACCTGAAATGACCTATAACCGATTTGACCCGACCTGACAGAGCCCGACCTGAAACCCAACTGTTGACCTGTTTTTACATCCCTAATGTTTGCCGACCACATTGCAAACTCCATTTCATCTTCAACGTATTAGACCCCGATCTTCTCTTCGCCGCCCTTGTCTCTAAGTGATATTCTTCGTCGGGATGTTATATATTGGTTCTCCTTAGAACTGGTGTTGTTTTAAGAACATAAACAACACCCCATTTAAAACAACTGTCAGTTTTTTTTTTTTTTGTCAAGAATAGTTATTGTTGGTAATAGTTTATGCCTACAACAGTACTGCTACAATTAATTAAAGAAAATGATTTTCCGGAAAGGCGTGTTTTTCAAGAGATTTTCTGAAATAGTCTATTCACAAAGGGAGCCTAGGTGGTTAAAAGATCGGCTTTTAAGGCAAGAATATATGTGTTATGTTTGAGAAGAATCATGATTATTAATCTTGTATTAAAAAAGAAAGTTTTGACATATATAAACGATGACGTTGCATATTATCATATATTTTTTTAGAAGAAAGTATTAAAGTAATGACCTCGTGACAATAACTTGGGCTACGTGCATGGCACTATTAGTTTTTACAACTTAAACCCAATCTTAGCCCATCGAACCATCTTTGAATTCCAAATTTTTGCTGTGCAGTTGCTGGGATTCTTCAACTGGGCTACACGTATTTAAAGAACTCAAAGTGGGCTGAACAGATTTGATTTCTGTATTACCCCCTCCGATTGGATGAATCCTCCCGGTTAAGACTTAATTGCCTCTCAAAATTCCAATTTAGTTATAAACATCTTACTTACAACGTCATACGTAAAAAATTTAAACAACCCTTTGATTTAAACTATACTATTTGAAATTTAAATCCTTAATTTTAAAACACTAAATCCTAAATTCTAACATTGCGGACAAGAAAAAGCTTTCTCTGCCGGTAAAAGCTCCGCGTGTCAGAATCTCTAATTTTTCAACGAAAGTCCCTCTAAATCCAAAAGTTTGTGAGGTTAGTAGATTTAGTTGTGGTTGAGTTTCTGAAGCTTGTCTTTGTCTGAGTTCCTGATTTTTCTGTATTCGCGACATTTTGGTGTTTCAAAGTTATTCTCCCTCTCAGTTGGAAGTGGGGATTTTCAATTTCTTGCGTGTTTTCCTCCTTTTAGATTCCGGTCTTGTATTTCCTCATACGTATTTACTAGAGTGCTCATGTTTTTCAATTTTTGTTGAGAGGTGAGAATCCCTTATTTTTTCAGTGAAGCTTCATCGTCTTTGTCGATTTGTTTGAGCTGATGATGCGGAACTTGATTGTCGTGGGTGAGGCTTTCGATTCAGCGTAGATTTCTTTCTTTGGGACTTTGTTTGTGTAAGGTTTCTCCCTCCTCTCTTATGCCCTAAGTTTTAGGAGGAGCTAGCTCCGAAGCGCAAAAAATTCTTGATACCAAGGCAAAAGATATTAGGTGAGACTCTCGCCTTTCGTTGGTCAGCTGTTTTATTATCTTAAAAAATTATAAATTAACCTTATAATATATTTTGTATTTAAAAATATAATAATTATGTTATAAACGTTAAAAGATTAAAATATTTTAATTATATGTAAATTTCAAAAGTATTAAAAATAAATATATTAAAATATTATTAAATTATATTATTTTAATATGTAATTTTAATATTTTATTTAAATAAATATTTAAAAATCAATCTTAGTTTATTATATTGATTAATATTAATATTAACTTCTTGATGTATTTGGGTAACAATTTTTTTGTTGCATAATAATAATAATAATAATAATAATAATAATAATAATAATAATAAGGGGTGTTTATTCCCGAGTTTCCGATTTTTAGGTTCCCGAAAAATTGAGTATTCATTCTTCCGGGTATTACATATGTCGGCCTGTGTACTAAGTACTCGCTATTTGGGAACCCTGAAAATTGGGTAACGGGTACACAATTCATATTTTTATTTATTTATTTTTAAATTTAAAAGTTTTTTTTTTAAAATTACATAGTAAACACATAAAATTTAAAAGTTCATAATACATAATTCAAACACAAAAATTAGTGATTTGAAATTAATTTTAAGATGAATATTTGAATATATATATATATATTAAAGTTTATCACCAAAAGACATTAAAATATTAATCTCGCTTTTTTTAATCTTATATTTACAAATTAATAAAAATACATTTAAAAATTTTAAAACTAAAAAGTACATAATACGAACATAGAAATAATTTAGAGATTTAAATTTAGTTTTACGTAAAAATATTAAGGAATATAAATAAAAATATAATTTAAAACTAAAAAATAAATATATTAAATGTATCGAGTCGAATCGGGTACCTAATTACAAAAAAATCGGCCCAAGCCTGACCCAATTACTCGAAAAAAATCCCAAGACGGGTACCCGGCCCGGTCAGGTAAATTTTTTAGTAAAATACCCAATTTTTGTCCTTTCAAGTCGTTTGGTAGTCTGGTCGAGTTTAGCGAGTCGGGTTATTTTGAACACCCATTATAATAATAACAACAAAATCCTAATAAAAAGATAGTGAAGAAAAAAATCCTATTTTTTTGGATAGAGAGTTGATAAGTTTTTTATTCAATTTTATAATATATTAAGAAAAAGGAATTAAAATAGTAAAACCATCCGACAGTCTTCAACCTACCAACACAAAGTTCAAAACAAAATAAATGATAGGAAAGTAAAATAATTTTTTTAAAAAAATAAATAATTGGTTCAAAAATCAAGAAACATGATGGAAATCGTCTGCCCTTATCATACTTTTTTTATGCTCTCACTTTAAAATAGTTAGTATATGATTTAAATTTAAGGGTTGTGGTTAGGGTTTAGTGAATTAGGGGTAGGGCGTATTTTTTAGGGGGTAGGGTTTAAGATATGGAAATTAAAGTTAGGGTTTAGAATTTAATTTTTAAGTAATTTTTAGTGTGATGCATAGAAGGGGGCGGAAAATTTTTACCCCAAGAAACACGACTGTCTTCTTCTTCAAAAGCTAAAAGTCGTGACTTCTCTTGTTCTTCTTCTTCAACTCAACCTTTTTTTCTAACTACAAAAGACGTAAAAGAACTCGCCTCACAGCTCAAATAAAAAGTCCTTGAGGCGTGCGCCTCATGTACCTCGTCCCGTCTCGGTCCTTGGAGGCGATTTTTTACGCCTTGTGCCTCAGACGCGCTTTTTATAACAAAGCAATGTTGCCTCTTATTTGGTTCAGTGTATCCCTGATTTTTAATTCTGAATTTTTTTCAGTAGTTTATTTATGTTGTTGGGTTGCCTTTGGTGTATCTAATATGTCTTTTGTTAATCGAAATGTGGAAGGATTAGGTAAATATAGAACTTTTAGAGCTCTAAGAAACATTATCTTTAAAATTAAGTCTAACATTGTCTTCTTGAGTGAGATTAAGAAGAAGAAGTAAAAACTTGTGCAATTAAAGAATAAGATACATATTGAAAATTGTTTCTATGTTGAACCTGAACGAATTGCCGGTGATTTGGCTTTTTGGTGAGATTCTAATACTCAGATTAATGTCATCCATATGGACATTAACGTTATCTACTCTTACATCTCCATTAATGATGGTCTGAAATAACATTATTTTTTTTTTATCTATGGACCCCTTATAAGGAGAAGAAATAAAGTTTTTGAGAGAAAATGAAAAACTTGAATGTTCATTGGTGCATTATAGGAGACTCTAGCATAGTTATTAGAAAATAAGAAAAATAAATAGAAGAGATATATGACCTTATTCAAGCGAATTAGATCTTAAACTTCATTAAAGAGTGTGGTTTGCTAGAGATGAATTTGAAAGGGAATCCTGTAACCCCCTCGTCCCGGTCTGGCCGGATGACCGGTCCGAGTGAGCTACACGAGGAAAACCGAGTGAAAACCCCTTAAGGATTCCCCCTCGGTTAGCAACCCTATTTTTTTCGTTTTAAATCTTGTCTAGATGAATATTTAATCCTATGTGATCATACAGCGGAGCAACATTCACGAGGCAAACAAACGAACTCAACCCAACATCTTACAGCCTAATTTTAAGCTTAAACTGCAGGCAGTATCGATACACTTAAGGGGTGTATCGATACCCCTTGACTAGGTCAACTGGCCAAAGTCAACCCGTGAAGACCGTATCGATACACCCAAGAAGTGTATCGATACCCTCCCCAACGGTTGACTTCCCACGGTCAACGCTAAGATGACGGTATCGATACACCAAAGGCCCGCATCGATACCGAAATGGACAGTAGCTCCAGTGACCAAAAAGGTATCGATACGCCCCTCGCGTATCGATACACGAGGCCTGAAACAAGAAGGCGGTATCGATACTGGACCAACCGTATCGATACCCCTGCTACGAACTTACATGTTTTAGCTGATTTAAGGCACAATGAGGCCCATAAATCCCTCTAAAACCTCAACCAGCACACTATCATCAATCCTAGGGCAATCCAACCATAAAAGCATGCATTCACATGAAGCCAAAAGGCACAAATCAACACAAGGTGATGCATAGATTATACAAGCAACCTAGCATTCAAACATGGCATTCCAACGAAAAGCACAAGATAAGTATATAAGAGGTTTACACCCACATCAAGGCAACCTAAACTTTAAGAGACATGCTAACACACACAACATTTATCATAGCATATCATGCTTACAAACCATAGTCAATCCAACATCAACACATGTAAATGAGTCATACAAGCTCATACACAACCCTTGCCACATTGCTAACTAATACAAAATCAACCACCGTACTTGAGTCACAAACTTGGAAGCCCTTCTTGCCTTGCCTCGAGCTAACACCATGCTAATGGTCTGCATTGTTGAACATTGAGAGCGTAAGCTATAAGCTTAGTGAGGGTGCTCTAAAACGAAAAACATCAACAATGCAGGATTCAAGCATGTAAATCCTAATCTCACATACATCAAACATTGACATATAATCAAGTAGACCTAGCTAGTCTTTCAAGTGGCATAGCATGGCATCTTACTTCATACTAAGAATCGAGCATCAAATACCAACAATCGTAAATCAACATCACATATCACAATATATGAACAAGTTAATTGTCCACTTTAAATTACCCCGATTGTGCGGATTTAAACCTCAACAACACTTTACCTCGGTGGGATTTCACTCATCACCGGACCTTGCATGAGCGAGATTCCACTTATCGCCTCATGCCCTACGGATGGGATTCCACTCATCATCCCGTAGAAATAAATAAAAGCTTCCGGTGGAATATTACATCACCGTACTCCTCCTTGATGACTTAACGCCATCAAGGCCACGTACGTTTTGACTCAATTTGTGTGCACACTAATCCTAATGATCGATCATTTACAACCGGTAATTTATTTAGTGCCAATTATCATTATCACATCACATATCATCAACCACACTCATGCTCATCACATATATACACACCATGATATATACAAGCACCACTTAACCACAATCACAAGAGCATAGTCAACAAGCACATTAGCATTTAAGGAGAACAAATGCTAAATTAACTACTTGAGTTAAAAGGAAGTGGCCTACCAAGCATACTTTACACACACACACACACTACACATACTCGAACCAAACTTTAAATCAAGTTTGAAACCACTCACCGCCCTTCCTTAGCTACCAAGCGAAACTCCTACGAACCCGGATTCGGTCCCAAAGCTTCTTCGACGATCCCTCTTGCTTCTAACCAACCAAAAACACAACCAATAGCCATAATCAATGCTAATATTCAATCAACACATAATCCTTGAATTCAAACCAACTTCATCCACAATTTCCAACCACATTTAATCCCCAATATAACAAATTCGTACTCCCTCAAACCTTGGCTGAAAACTCTACTTTCAAACACCCAAATGATCCCAAAACACCCTCCTAGTAACCCTAAACCAACAACCCTTCAATTTCAACCTTAACCCTCCCAAAAACCCAAGTTTTGACATCGTAAAATTTGCCCTAAGACCCTACTTCGGATTTTCCACAAAACTCAACCAAATTAATATATGTTGCACCTTTTGACATGAATAAACAAAGCCCTAACTTAATTTTGTAAAACAAGATGAAAATCTCATAAAAATCCAAGCTTTTAGTAAAACCCTAACATTTTAAAAGTCCATGTTTTTTTTGAAATCCAAGACCATAGGTAGATAGAGGATAAAGAGGAGAGTAAGATGACATGTTTACCTTTCAAAAACACCTTGAATTGAGGGAGAAACACAATGGAATAGTAACTAGCTTCGGGAGGGTTTGAAAATGGGGTTTTTCTCTTTTTAACGTTGGAAAGGGGTTTTTGTGAAGAAGATGACAACTTTTGTTTTAAAGTTGTCTTGCTTTTAAAGACTTTAAGGTCAAATTACAACATAGGTCCCTCCCCTTTTTACAATAGCTCAAATAGGTCTTTATTTAAGTTGAATTGATTTAATTACATTTTTATTGACTCGAACTATAAACCCGGCTAACTCCTAGCCCCAAGACACGAGTGTTACAAGTCCATTCTCTTAGTCGAAACAGCAGGTAGTTTGTGAGGCTATAATAGAAAGAATTGGTAGAGTTCTTGTCAGTTCAGCTTGGTTTAACTTGTTTAATAGAGCTTATGGATTTCTTGAGACCAATGTCCATTGTTTGCAATCTACTTGTCTCATGTAAAAGAAGTAAAATGGATTTTAAGTTTGAGCCCAAGTGGCTTCTTGAAAACAATTGTAAACTAGTGATTACTAACACTTGAAATTATTCAAGAGATAAAAATGAAGATGATAAAACTTGTAAAAAGCTAACAAGAACTCGAGGTAGCTCCTAAGTTGGTGTAAAGATAAATATGAAAAGCATAAGAGAACCTCAGGTGACCTTCAAAAGAAAACATCAAATATTCAAAACTGCCAGCTAACTAATGAATCAACATAGCAAGTTAGGAAGTTAAAAGAGAAGCTTGAACATGAGTAAAAAAAGATTAGAGATACTAACACTAAAGATCTAGAGTAAAGTGGTTGGATCTAGTTGATCGTAACAATAAAATTTTCACACTATAACGCTCCAAAACCATGAACGGAATGAGATAACAAGATTGAAGAATCCCTTTTGGAGAATGGATTGAAAATGAGGAAATTATTACTAATATGTTTCAATCTCACATTCGACAGCTCTTCACCAAAGATGATCAAATCAATTTAGAAGGATTTTGTGACTTTAATCCTATGATTATGTCAAGGGAGATGGATGGTTTGGTAAGGAAGTTAATGAATATGAGATCAAGGCATCTAGTTATCTTTAATTTGGGAGCTACAATAACCTCTATCCCCGATGCTTACTAGGTATTTTCCTTCAATCCTTCTCGGATACCACACGTTGTGTTGTCATTAACCTTATTTTGAAGTTCTTCCATGATGGAGTGATACTTACTAACCTCAACAAAACAAATTTATTTCTGATTCCAAAGAAAAATTGTTTAGAAACTATTGATCATTTTATGTCAATTAGTCTCTACAACTTTGCTTAAAGGTTATTTCGAAGATCCTCACATCTAGAATTAAATGTTTCCTCCTTGATGTCTCAATGCCAAGTTTGCTTTTATTGGGAGAAAATAATACAAGATAACATAATAATTGCACATGATGCTTTTCACGCCTTAAAGTAAAGAAGAAATGATCTTGTAACTTTATGGATCTGAAGCTTGACCTCGAGAAAGCATATGGCAAGGTTGACTGAGATGTGTTGAAATGTTTATAAAGACTATGAGTTTTTGTAAATGGTGGCTTAATCACATTATGAGTTGTGTCACGTCCCCAAATTTTTCTATTGTTATTAATGTAAAAAGGAAAACTGAGTTAACTTCTAAGAGAGGAATTAGACATGGGAATCCTCTTTACCCTTATCTGTTTCTTTTTATCTTTAACATTCTATTGTGCCTTAGTGAAAATGAATTCAGGGATTTTTGTCACAGTTCTAATAAAATATTTAAAGTTAAAAAGGAAGCAAAAAAATGCTTATAAAGACTATGAGTTTTTATAAAATATTTTTGTCACACTCATAATAATGGTTACAGCTGATCTGGATCGGTCGAACCGGTTATGAATCAATCCAGCCTTGAACCGAGTTGGTTGGTTTCAAACCCAGTTTGCCTGATTCGAACCGGCCTGACTCTTGAACTGGTTGTAAGGCCTGCTCAAATTGTTGGGCTGTCCTATTTGAGGCCCAATAACTTGTTTAGCCCACGCTTGAATATCAAACGACCTGAATCGATAACCGACCCGGCCCAAGCCCGAACTCATCTGCTTAACCCATTAAAATGGTCTGAGTCAACCCGTCCAAAGTTAACTTAGTGAGTTAAACCATCCGAGTCAACTAAATGAGTCAACTCGCCTGACTCAACCTAGTTGACCGTTGACCATTTGACCGCTGACATCATCGTTGACCGATGATGACATCAGTGTCGACTTTGCCCAAAAAATCAAAATTTTCAAAAACCTATATTTTATGATTTTCAATGTCTTGAGTCTATTTTTTGAAGTTTGTTTCATAAAATTCTAACCCGAAAGCCTCCGAATCGGACCTTGAACTCGAGCATGCTTATGTATTTTATTATTCAATTATGAGAAATGTGAATAAGGACTGAAATTGGAATTTGTGCAATTGAAGGTATACACAATTCCTTGTATACGAGATGTCGAGGGACGTCGAATTCGAGGTTCGAGAGTAATCGAATGGAGTATCATGAATCACCCGTATTAGGTTCCTAACTTTGACTAGGGTAATTCCGCCTGGACCTAAGGTATTTCCTTAGGATGGTACCTACGCTCAAGGGGCTCGGGTTGATACCGATATATCATACCGTTATGAGGAAACTGCATATTGAAATTCGGTTGGAGGATAGATAAAAGTTTAAAATGGACCTTGCTGCTACTTGAACTATGTGCTCGTGAAATATAATGTTTACAACAGTGTTACTGTAAAACCAAAATTGATTTTGATATAACACAAAAACTTAAGGACCAATTTGCAAAACAATAAATTTTTAAGTATTCTTTAAAGTCTTACAATTGACAAGTATTTTAAACAAAGTAATATCTTAAGACAAGCTATTAAATATATGAAAAATTATCTAAGTCTTTTCCTATGTTTTTCAAGCCTAACTATGCAAAAACTCCCAGGCGTATCGATACCCTTAGGCACAACGTATCGATACGGCCATCCGTACTGATACGTCCCTTAAAACTGTATCGATGCGCCTTTTATGCGTATCGATACACTCTGTTTTTAGGCACAACGACTCTTTCCTCTTTGATGTAGGTATCGATACGCCCTTCCCGAGTACCGATACGGTATGCTGCAGAGTTGCATTTAATGCGGGAAAATTGCTCCCAACGTCTCTATTAATGATCCCAACTAGCCAAATGGCTAGAATTCAATGCAAGGGTATAAAAACAAGCTTCAATTGACCAAGCAACAACTATTGAACCTACAAGCAACATCAAAGCAAAAATCCAAACCCTAGTGCTCTTCAATGTCAAATTCTTGTACCCAACTCTAGTGATTTTATTGTTATTTTGTATTGTGAGTTTGGGGAGTTTGAAATTGTATTTGGGTAAACATTTATCCTTTGAGAGGAATTATTTGAGTTTACCAAATCCTTATCTTTGTAAAAGTGAGTGGATTAAGCTTTGGGTATAAAGCTTAATCAATTTGTAAGGTTACATCCTCATCTAAGAAAATGGGAAGAATTGAAGTAGTGAATTGGATGAAAATCCTTAGTGGGGACTAAAGTAGTGGATGTAGAGTTCATTTGGAGAACTTGAACCACTATAACCACTTGTGTCACTTTTATTTTTCACTCATACCTCCCACCAAATTTTTAATTGCCAATTCACCCCCTTGGCCATTTGCAATTATGTGATCAACTCAACAATTACAATCGTATGTATTAACTTAACATTATTGGAACAAACTAAACTTCATGGTTTAATTTCATTAATCCATAACTCTTATGATTCACCAGACGATAGGCTTCTCAGCTGATACTCGGCAAGTGAATAAAGAACAAACTCGTTATCTTAACATATAATTCTTCACTGAAATATCGAATCGTAAATGAAGTTTGTTGCTGCCTGAAACATAATGATAGTGTTATGCCTGCATATACTTGTATGTGCTTGCAGTGTCCATTGGTAGTTTTGTATTACTGAGCTCATGTTGATTTTACCATCGTAGGTTAGATGAAATCCGTCATGGTAAAGTGGCCGACATTAGTGTTTGGAGTTCTTTCGGTGTTGCTATTGGAGTATAGTTCTGGCATAATTAGTGGGCATGCATGACATGTATTGTTTTATACTAGTGTATGTGATATGCTTCATGAACTACTGTTTTATGTTTACATGATTTTTCTGAAATGATATTTTATACAGAAGTTTGTTTTACAGTTTTAATGTATTTAAAGAAAAGAATTTTATACAAGTTTAACTGTAGGTCGCTCTTGTGACCCTAATGTGACTTCTTTGGATCTGTGGTAACGCATAGGCGGGTCTAGAATGTTACATTTAGTGGTATCATAGCTTAGGGTTGCATCTTTCTGGGTAGATCGGTCGATCGTCTGTCAAGGTGTCTAGTTTGCGCATGCCCCTAGATCTTAACTGTACTCTACCAAGCCGAGTCTTCGATGTTGAATCATTTCCTATAATAAGTGCATCTAACCATTATGTCCATAATAGATCGATCTGTACTGGCAAAGAATGTCGCTAGTGTTCGTCTATGATTTGGATTAACTTGATGGATTTTGATCTGAATAAATAACCCAAAATGGTTAATGCATTTGAAATTGAAGATTTGAATCAGATTGAGAATGAATGTTTGATTATGTGAGGTAATTGATATAAGATTAAATTTGAACTATTCCGTGATAATGATTATGTTTGAGAATGTTATGATGGAAATTTAATAAAAGTAGTTTGAATTTAGAAGAAAGGTGTATGTGAACATGACGAAAATGTAAATTTTGCGGTGACTACGTTATACAGGAATGGAATAGTTGCCTGAATATTACGCTGAAGGTAAGTGACATCTGTTTAAAACCTTAGTTATGTTTGATCAGCTTGAAGAAAAACATTTTAGGGAAAAGTGGCACGGTGTACTGTAATATGTATCCTATTGATTGAAATATGTTGTTTACATCTTGATTCTTGAAGACCCTATTTGAGGCCTAGGGTACTCATTTGAACTACAATTATAGTTTTTCATTCGTAAATGGATGGTCAACTGAGTAGAGTAATTCAAATTCTAGAGGAGATACTTCAAGGTCATATAATTGACTTCTGTGGTAGCTGAGAATGTTTCTTCTCCCGGACTGGCCGTTTAAAATAAAAGTTATGAGACAAGTGTTTGTATGGCTTTGTACGAAGTTCTATATAGATTCATATGTCGTATTCTGATAAGTTGGTCTGAGATGTATGATGGGATGGTTTAGGGTTTAAAGTCAGATTGAGAGACTGTGGACACTACTAGATTGGTCAGTGACTATCTAAGGAAGTCTCGAGAGACAAGTATACTCTGATGGTTAAGTTTCAGTACAAGGATGAATGTGTTGCGTGTAAAAGTGTCTATCGCAATGTAGTGCAAGTGTACACGGCGCAAGTAGTAAAGTGATACGTAAGTGTCGGATATCGTCTCCATAGGGACTGGGCTAATAGCTTCACCTTGGATTTCTGCACGAGAGGGAAAACAATAGTTTAAATTATTGTTACGAAAATAATAAAGAGAACTGGAAATTAAGATTAAGGAAATCAAGATAGAGAGAATGGGCCGGTACTGAATTGCTCAATAGTGTAGGTGTTGCGAAGTCTAGGAATATCTGTTATGTCGTCGTCCCTGTCGCGAGAGCACCTGTCGCGGCAGCGATCACACAACTCTGTACTTCAAGCTTGGCAAGAATCCCTGCTATGCCTTGGCCTATCCCTAGGTCCAAGTCTGTCGATGAACACGTCTTTGATGATACCTCCCGGCGTGAATCGAAGGATGAACACCGAAGTTGTTGAATTCTTCCTTAGCCACTTAACCTCATCCTATCCCTAAGTCCGAGATAGTTCAACCATAAACTGGAGAACCTGCACTTATTCCTTTCGTATACTTAACTCTCCTGATATTAAGTAAATAGATAATCTCACAATGCTCTCCCGATACTCTTGCAAGATGTTGAAAACCAGAATAAACAAACTTGAAGTTTATTTTATTGAACAGAAAATTCCTAAAACAAAGACAATCCTTGCAACTACTTCACAAATCAACCCGTGGCCCTAGGGGAAGTTTAGAACATGTTGAGAAGGGAAAAACGGCTAGGGTTTTGGGAAGAAGGCTAGAGATGAAGATGATGTCCTTCCCTAGATCGAATTACATGCCTTTATATAGGCCTTGGGTTCAAGTTTTCTAATATGGCAAGAATACAAGTTTAAACTAAAGTGCAACTCTATTAAAGACTAAATCTTCAGAGAATATATCTTTAATTCGTCCTTCCTTCTTGCTTGGAGTTTTTTCCTTGAACCTTGGGCTTGGCCTTCATTCTGATTTAGGGCTTGGAAAAATATAAGGGTGCTCCACGATAGACGGGCTTAATTTTCTCTTTCTGTCGAGACCCACTTTTCTTCTTCTCCTCACCAATGCTGTCGTCCTTGGCTGCCACGGCAGCGGCCATGGCAGCATCGTTCTCCTCATCTGCACATCCAATTTCCGCTCTACTGCATCACTGCCCAACGTCTGCTTCTCCATCTGCTACAACAGCTACCTGTAAAAGCAACCAATTTCAATAGAAACTGTGCCATTTAATATATTTGTGATGTATAAATGAAATCTAACCTAAATGCAATGAATTATGCTTGAATACAACAGAAATATGGGTGAAATAGGGGGAAAATTATAGAACTTTTACACACTCAACACACCCCCAAACTCAAGTTTTTGCTTGCCCTCAAGCAATTCAGACCTAAAAAAGAAAAAACATAATTTTTGTTTGGCTTAAAACAGTGAACTTTTCCTTACCTACCATTCATTCCCTATTGTGAGCAACACTTTGTCGGATAATTCAGGATTCATCCGGAACCTTGCTATAATTCTCGTGCAGTGTGTGCATGCTTATGAACAATTATATGCCAAGACTCCCTTAGTTTACTAGAATAGTTAAGCTTCTAACTTGAATTTTTATGCCAATTTTTATCTTTTTGGAGGCAATACTTAGGCTCCTTTAGTTTTTATGCAGACTCGATTCTATTTTCTCAAGCTTAAGTTTGACTAGAGCCGGTTTCGGGCACCTCTAGCTAACTTCCTAGAGCCGGTGTCGGGCACCTCTAGGTATATTGAGTCTATTTTTCTTAACTTCTTTTCCTAGAGCTAGTGTTAGGCACCTCTAGGGGAAACTCAAGTGCTAAGCCTTCTATTATAGTTTACTAGTAGAGTTCTAGGCAGTATAAAAGTCACAAATGGTGTTTAAGATTTAGAACTATAGTAAGGCTCTAAACTGCTCCTAAAACTATTCTAAAGGCATTGCCACGACAGAGGCTGTCACGACAGGTAAGTTCAGTTCAAAGACTTAAGCCAAAATTTTCATTTTTTAAATAAAAATAAACTAAGTATAAACACAATTTTTAAACTTAATAAGACTCTATTAATGGAATAATGCTACCCCCAAACTCGAGGGTTGCATTGCCTTCAATGCAAATGACATATGAGACAAAATAAAAAATAAAAGTACATCACAAAATATAAGAAAGGCAGACATCAATATGAGATAAGAAACTTAAAATTTAGGTGTTGTCGTCGTCGTTGGTGCTGCTGCTGAGTTGGACTTGCCGATGGGCAGTGACCTTCTTGGCAGGTGCTGGCAGGCGGATGAGAGAGGCATAGGTATTCTTTGTTTTGGCCTCCCTTGGAGGTTGAATACGGGTAGGGGAGATATGAGGAGATTTCTCCACTACCTGAACCTCGAAGTTGCTGCTATTGTTGTTGCTGCTGCCGCTGTCTTCTTTTTCCTTGTCTGCTACTATTTTCTGCCACTTCTCTAGTGTAAACTCCTTGGACAAATTCCTCTTGACAGAGGGTTCACCGTCGGATTCCTCCCAAACTAAGGAAGAGGAGAAACCTGCTATATAGGCATCGAGTTCAGCCGAAGGCATCTTTCGCTTAGTTCCCCTGGCAGATGTGTCGGCTGTGCGGCTGCTACCTACAGCTGTTGTGGCAGGGGTCAGTGTGGATGCAACATATGGTGTTTTGGGTGTGGCAGCAGGGATAGGTGTATGGGTAGGTGTATGGGCAGTAAAGTATTGATTGGGGAAAGTAGGGAACACAACATCAGGGAAATTAAGAGAGGTGTGAATAAAGTGTATCCTGGCGGTGGTGAAGTCTCGGATGAAGCTCATGAGGCTGAGCTGCTGTTCCTCCAGTTTTTGTATGGCAGCGAGGATATGGGAGGAAGTGTCAGCTGGAGGTGCTACTGCTGTAGGCTGCCTAGTTTCTGTGGCAGCAGGCTCGGTGTCGGTGGGTTCTGTCGGCTCTGCTGCTGTGGCAATAGGGTCGAAAGACGACAGGGGCGTGGCAGTAGTGAATTCCATCAGGCTAAGTATGTTTCGGTCGGTCCAGCCTTTCCCTCAAACTCGTAAATCTTCAGCAGCTTCCGGAACATGGTGGCCGCGACAGAGGGAAATGATGAGGTAGGGGTAGAAGAGTGGTCTTGTCGGCCGGTATGCGCAATCCAATATTTTCTTTCGGACATATCTGTCAACGTTAATTGGCCTTTCCTGTAAGATGGAATGGATGGGTGCTAATCTGGGTTGGTCGACTGTTGTATTGTGAGAGGAGGGCATAATTCGTTTCTTGATGAAGGCATTCCAAAGTTTGGCATCCGGGGTGAGTTGGACTCTCTTCACCGTCCTTGGATTTTTCGGATTTGTGTTCCACTTTTAACCCTCGTTTGTGAGTTCTGCCATCACAACGTCGTATTCGGCAGGCTCTAGACTCTCGAGAAATTGTTTATGGCCATCTTTTTTTCTGCCCACATAAAACCCGTAGAGAGTGTTGATATACTCAGGCTCGATCGGTACCTTTTTTCCTTGTACGGTGACTGCTGTCGCGTTCATGTTGCCGATGGCAGCATAAAAGTCTCGGACAAGAGTCACATTAATCTCCTCTGGCTGCTCTGCGAATATTTGCCACTTCAGAGCTCTGATTTTACTGGCTATGAATGGTTGCAGTCCCAGGTTCCCTGTTTTCGAAGTGTAAATAAAACCTTTCTCTTCCCACATATCACAGATCTGAAAGGATCGTGGAGTTGATGCAGCCGGGGCAGATTCTGAGGCAGAGCTTCGACAGGTGTTTCTAGAAGACATGTTGCAAGGATTGTGTAAGAAAATGAAAGCAAGTAAAAATTCTAGAGAAAACAAGTAGAAGGAGTAGAAGTGAGTGAAAATGAATAGTAAAACGGGGTTTATATAGGGGAGAGTTTGCTGCCCGTTGGAGCTGTAACGACAGGCGCAAATAACGGGGCCAACTGTTACGCGGTTACTGACGTGTCTGTCACGCATTTCCGTGTCTGTTGCGCGTCTGTTACGCGTTTGCGTGTCTGCCGCGACAACGTGTCGATAGGCTGGATTTTCCGCGTCTGTCACGGCAGCTATAACGACAGGCTCCAAAGTTGGGCTTTTTGGGCTGATGGATATATGGTGGGTTGAATTCACTTCTCCTTGTATCCTTTATTTCCTAAAAATAATAATAATAAAAACTTTATTTCCTAAAAATAAAAAAAATTCTAATTTCCTAATATATAAATAATAAATAATAAAATGAAATAAAATAAAACATAGGTTAAATTAGGGATGCCAGGAGGGGCATCTCCTAAGGTAACCACTTCCTGCATTCTTGGGGCTTCAGTCCCCTGATAATGCTTCAATTGTTGACCATTCACTTTGAATTGATGCCCGTCTTTTAAAGATCTAATTGTGATGGCACCATGGGGAAAAACCTGCACCACTTGGAATGGGCCAGACCATCTAGATTTCAGCTTCCCTGGGAAGAGTTTCAACCTAGAGTTAAATAACAACACAAGCTGCCCTGGGCAGAACTGTCGTGTCAGCAACTTCTTGTCATGCCACTTCTTGGTCTTGTCTTTGTAGATTCTTGCATTGTCATAGGCCATTGTTCGAATTTCTTCGATTTCATTAAGATCAAGTAGCCTTTTCTGTCTTATTTTTTCCAAGTCCATATTCACTGCCTTGATGGCCCAGTATGCTCTGTGCTCAATCTCAATAGGTAAATGACATGTTTTCCCATAAATCAGCCGATAGGGTGACATTCCCAATGGAGTTTTGAACGGTGTCTTGTAGGCCCATAATGAGTCATTGAGGTGTAGAGACCAGTCCTTCCTAATTGGCTTAACCATCTTTTCAAGAATGTTCTTAACCTCTCTATTGGATATTTCAGCCTGTCTATTGGTTTGAGGGTGGTATTCTGTTGCGATCCGATGTTTGACGCCATACTATTTCAAGGCAGCAACTATAACCCTATTGTCAAAATGCCTCCCTTCATCACTGATGATCGCCCTAGGGATGCCAAATCTGGAAAATATGTTTTTATGCAAAAACCTCTGAACCAGCTTGGCATCGTTTTTCTAAGTGGCGATCACTTCAACCCATTTCGACACATAATCCACTACCAGGAGGATATATAAGTTCCCACATGAAGTTTGGAATGGTTCCATAAAATCTATCCCCCAAACCTCGAAGATCTCGACTTCAAGAATATTTTGCAGCGGCATCCCGTGTCTCCTTGAGATGTTTCCAATCCGTTGACACTTGTCACAGTTTTTGTAGAATGTTTGGGCATCCTTGAACAGTGACAGCCAATAAAATCTCGACTGCAAAACCTTGATAGCAGTTTTGTTACCTCCTAAATGTCCTCCATATTGTGAAGCATGATAGTGATGTAGTATAGCTTCCTGTTCATCTTGTGGTACACATCTCCTGATAACTTGATCTGCACAAATTTTGAAAAGAAGATGTTCGTCCCAATAATAATGCTTAACATCATTTTGGAACCTCTTCCTAGCTTGATAATTAAGGTCAGGAGGGGTTATTACGCTAACTAAAAAATTAACGAAATCAACATACCAGGGGAGTTCAGAAAACTTACCTACCACCATGGCTGTCGCGACAGTGGTTGTGGCAGCAAACAGCTGCTCGTCAGGGAAAGTCTCCAGTATGTGTGTCTCGTCTGCCGGTAGACTCTTTCCCTTCTCTAACCTTGACAAGTGATCTGCAACTTGATTCTCTGTTCCCTTTTTGTCCTTGATTTCAAGGTCGAACTCTTGCACTAGTAGAATCCAGCGTATCAGTCGAGGCTTCGCATCCATTTTGGTGAAAAAAATACTTCAATGCAGAGTGGTCTGTGTGGACTATAACCTTTGTTCCAAGTATATAAGAACGGAACTTGTCAATAAAGAATACCACAACTAATAGTTCCTTCTCTGTGGTAGTGTAGTTCACTTGGGCGTTGTTCAGTGTTTTGCTGGCATAATATATGACATGAAAGAGCTTGTCTTTTCTCTTCCCAAGTGCTGCCCCGACAGCATAGTCACTAGCATCACACATAATCTCAAATGGTAGTTTCCAATCTGGTGGCTGTACTATTGGGGCTGTTACCAGCTTTTCTTTCAGAACCTTGAATGCTTCAGTACATTCAGCGTTGAAGTCAAAGGGATGGTTCTGCTCCAGAAGATGGCATAGGGGTTTGGCGATCTTTGAAAATTTTGTGATAAACCTCCGATAAAAACCAGCATGCCCTAAGAAACTTCTGATTCCCTTGACTATGGTGGGTGGCGACAGCTTTTCGATTACCTCGATCTTAGCTCTGTCGACTTCTATGTCGCGGCAGCTTATTTTATGGCCAAGGACTATCCCTTCATCTACCATGAAGTGACACTTTTCCCAGTTCAATACCAAGTTTGCTTTTTCACATCTCTCGAGCACTTTCTGTAGGTTGCCTAGGCAGCTTTCAAAGTTGTCTCCAAAGACTGAAAAATCATCCATAAATATCTCTAGGAAATCCTCCACCATATCGGAGAATATTGCCATCATGCACCTTTGAAAAGTGGCTGGTGCATTACAAAGTCCAAATGGCATCCTCTTAGAAGCATAAGTACCGTATGGGCATGTGAACGTCGTCTTTTCTTGATCTTCCGGTGTGATGGATATTTGATTATAACTTGAGTAACCATCAAGAAAACAATAGTAAGGCTTACCCGCTAATTTGTCAAGCATTTGATCAATACAGGGCAAGGGGAAGTGGTCCTTCCGGGTAGCTTTGTTAAGCTTCTGGTAGTCCATACAAACCCTCCAACCGGTCACAGTCCTGGTTGGGATTAGCTTGTTTTCTTCATTGGTTACCACGATTATTCCTCCTTTCTTGGGAACGCACTGCACCGGGCTCACCCACTTGCTATCCGAGATGGCATATATTATTCCAGCATCTAGCCATTTTATGATCTCCTTACGAACTACCTCTCACATAGCATCGCTCAAACGTCTTTGTGCATCAATGGTTGGCTTATGATCATCATCTAAGAGGATTTTATGCATGCATAGTGCGGGACTGATGCATTGGATATCAGCTATCGTCCATCCAATAGCCTTCTTGTGCTGCTGCAGCATCCCTATTAGCTGTTCTTCCTGTTCCTGCATCAACTAGGAAGAGATGATTACGAGCAACATATCATTTAAACCAAGGAAAACGTATTTTAGCTGCCCTGGCAGGGGCTTAAGATCTAGAACAGGGGGCTCAACAGTTGATGACTTTTGAATTATATGGTTATCCGAGGTATAGTTTTAAGGGCTCGAACAACTTACATAGACGATTGCCTATCCAATTTACCTCCTCTTGATCTTCAGTATCATATGTATTAGATTTTGAGGAGCTGCTGTCGTTGGTGCTATCGTGACAGTCTTTTAAATGGCTACTGGGGCAGTGGCCAATTTTGATGTCGTGGCAGCCCGACTTGATGTAGGGTTGGTCAAGGTTAACTTCAGTGATAGCCTTGCATTCTTCTTCTGCATCAGCATGTTTCATTGCTTGGAGAACATTCAGCTTGATGTCTTGATCGTTCACTCTCATAGTGAGTTTTCCTTTTTCACATCAATCAGTGATCTTCCTGTGGATAAGAAGGGTCGCCCCAGGATGATTGGTGCATTTTCATCTGCTTCACAATCTAAGACAAGAAAGTCAACAAGAAAAATAAACTTATCCACTCTTACCAGAATATCTTCAATTTTTCCTTCTGGATGAACGTAAGAGCGGTATGCCAGTTGCAATACTACTGTTGTGGGTCGAGCTTTTCCAATACCTAATTTCTGAAAAACAGATTTGGGCATTAAATTTATACTAGCACCAAGAGCACAAAGTGCCTTACCCACAAATTTGTCTCTGATTATGCATGGTATGATGAAGCTCTCATGATCCTTCTTCTTCTAGGGTGGATGCTTGTGCAGAATACTCATGCATCATTCTATCATCTTAACCGTTTCAAATTCCCCAAGTATGGATTTCTTCGACATGACATCCTTGAGAAATTTGGCATAACTAGGCATCTCCTTTATGGCATCTAAAAGCGGAATGTTGATATGGACCTACTTAAAAATATCATAAATTTTCTTAAGCTGTGATTCCTGTTTCAATTTCTGTAACCGCTGAGGAAAAGAAGGTGGAGGACGATAATCAGCAATACGTCCTTCCCACTGCATTCGGATCTAAGGAGGTTTAGGTTCTTCATCTTTTTCCTCTTTCCCTTCTACTATCGTGATAGGTTCATTGGCAGCAGGCTGCTTGTCATCTGTCGGGGCAGCGTTCTCAGCAAGTGACTCTAAGGCTGGTTCCTTAACTAATTCAACTTCGTTCTCTGGCCCTGGTAATTTCTTCCCACTCCTAGTAGTGATGGCTTTACACTTCTCATGTGTGGGTTGTCTAGCGTTTTCAGTATCGCTAGGAAATCCTCCATTCTGCCTCGATTTAATATGCTGGAAACCTGATCCATCTGTGTCTCTAATGATTTTAGAGTATCTTCATGATTGGTCATCCGCATCTCTGTTTTATCCATGAATGTTTCTATCTTCTTGACAAAGTGATTCATGTTCTCAATGTAGGTCCAAGATATTAAGTTGAATCGAAGGATGAACACCGATGTTGTTGAATTCTTCCTTAGCCACTTAACCTCGTCCTATCCCTAGGTCCAAGATAGATCAACCATAAACTGGAGAACCCGCACTTATTCCTTTTGTATACTTAACTCTCCCGATATTAAGTAAATAGATAATCTCACAATGCTCTCCCGATACTCTTGCAAGATGTTGAAAACCAGAATAAGCAAACTTGAAGTTTATTTTATTGAACAGAAAATTCCTAAAACAAATGCAATCCTTGCAACTACTTTACAAATCAACCTGTGGCCCTAGGGGAAGTTTAGAACATGTTGAGAAGGGGAAAACGGCTAGGGTTTTGGGAAGAAGGCTAGAGATGAAGATGATGTCCTTCCCTAGGTCGAATTACATGCCTTTATATAGGCCTTGGGTTCAAGTTTTCTAATATGGCAAGAATACAAGTTTAAACTAAAGTACAACTCTATTAAAGACTAAATCTTCAAAGAATATATCTTTAATTCGTCCTTCCTTCTTGCTTGGAGTTTCTTCTTTGAACCTTGGGCTTGGCCTTCATTCTGATTTAGAGCTTGGAAAAATATAAGGGTGCTCCACGACAGACATGCTTAATTTTCGCTTTCTGTCGAGGCCCACTTTGCTTCTTCTCCTCACCACTGTTGTCCTCCTTGGCTGCCACGGCAGCGGCCATGGCAACATTATCCTCCTCGTCTGCACATCCAGTTCCAGCTCTACTACATCACTGCCCAGCGTCTGCTTCTCCATCTGCTACAACAACTACCTGTAAAAGCAACCAATTTTAGTAGAAACCGTGCCATTTAATATATTTGTGATGTATAAATGAAATCTAACCTAAATGCAATGAATTATGCTTGAATGCAGCAGAAATATGGGTTAAATAGGGGTAAATCGTAGAACTTTTACACACTCTACAGAATGAAAGAGCAATTTCTACATATTTTTTTCGACTCTGGTAAATTTCGAGGACGAAATTTTCTTTTAGGGGGAGAGTTGTCACACCCGTAATAAAATATTTAAAGTTAAAAAGGAAGCAAAAAATGGAAAAATGTTGTTGTAGGGGTTGAACATATGCCCCTTAGTCTAGTAAGACTAAGCCTTAACCAACTAGTCTAAGACCAATTCTGATTTAAGCTTACCTCGAACTAGTGTTAACCTAAGCCTTAAAGTGTGAACCAAAAATAAGTTAGACCCAATATACCTTTTTTACCTCGTTTGTAACACCCCTAACCCGGGCCGGGAGTTAGGAGCATTACCGGAATTGGAAAACAGACAATATCAGAAACAATAAACATTTTTAATAAGTTTACATATTAATGCGCATGCAGAAAGTGGGCTAACAAAAACTTTTTCTAAACATACACGATTAAACAAAACTTCTTTTAATATTGTTACCAAATTACAAGTCAATTTAAATCTTTCTTATTATCATTATCGAATTCCAATTTCAAAACTATAGCATAACCATTCAACCACTATGCTTTCTATTTAGCCAATCAATTCAAGTCATTAACTAATAGGATACCAAATTACTATTTCGAATATAATTGCATCAACATACCGAATGCTTAAGCTATTCATTATCATACCATTCGAAACTTTGATTAACTTAGTCTGGGTGATTTTTGAATTAATCCAATTACCAATAATTAATTACATCAATTTTCATACAAGACATAATAGATTTCAACACCATGGCATTCGATTTCCTTTAATTAGATCATTACAAAAATATCAAGTTTTTATATGCCCCTAAACCATGTCAAGCTATAGACTATGAACATAAAAAAGAATCGGCAAGACCACTAGCTCGGCTTACATTTATATACAACAAAATAATGAGGCTTTCTACTTAAATACAAAACATGATTCTAGCCTCCTAACCAAACATCATGGAGCATATAATCTTAAACACTACCGTAGACTTAGGCTACGACCAAACACAACAAAACGAGCCCTTAGACAAACTTCAAGCCACCATCTAGGAGTCTAAAGATAAGACTAAGATCATACATATTTCAGAACTTGTAACTTGATCCAATCGAATGCTAGCTTTAAGGTCCAAGCGATCATGATAAAGTTGGGAAGAAGAAAACAATGGAGCATTAAGTACAAATTGTACTTAGCGAGGTAATGCTAAATGTAATTCATTCTTGAGTTTTTAAGTGTGATCAAGCATTGAGTTTACTTAGCTAGGTTTATTAACATCCAAATTATACCCAACTAAGATTATGAAAATCAAATACAAATAGCATCATGCATAACATGATTAACATTCTTAGCACATGCTCAAATACATAACAAACAACATTAATTTATCACATGCTTCCATTTGATTCGATCCATACCATAATTCAATTTCCAGCATACTCAATCTCATGCTTAACGATTGAATTAACCAAAATTCATGTCAATCAATGCATAGCATCATTATATTATCAAAGCAAAATCACAAGCTTTCCATAGGCATATCATTCGAATAGGTCTTAAACCATTAATCAAAGATCAGAAATTATTCAACTTATCACATCTCAATTTCCATGTATTCAAATAGGGCCATTGCCCACTTTACATATATTCAGACTTTGTAAGCATTTCATATGCATTATTTCATAATCGGAAGGACCAATGTCCATAAAATTCACACGTCAATTTCACATCATATCATACCAAGTCATACAAACCATTTATCCACTTCATAAGCTTTACATAATTAGGTTACATTGCATTTTATTTCATTGCCCTAAGTAGAGTAGACGAATTAGATATTCATGCCATCAAGAGGGTACCAAGTACCAAACAATGGTTGCACGAAGCAACAAACAATGATTGCACAAAGCAACAAACAATAGATGCCCAATAGCATCATGTGTCTTGAACAACAATCAAGAACACCTTATCATCAAGTCGATGAGTACACAAGGTACTAACAATGGTTGCACAAGGCAACAAGCAATGGTTACACGAAGCAACAAACAAGAGAGCTCAGACTCTAGGCATGTCGTACTATCTAAGACTTCTAATCGATCGAGGGCATTTTATTCTTGTTAATTTATTATTCATTACTTTATTTAGCATATGTATTTTTCATAATTCAATTTGCATGCTCTTTCAATCACATAGTTGTGCCAATTCACTTAAATCATGTTAATTAGTTTCATACTTCATTCGATCACATCATCATAGACGGCAACAACTTCACATATAGTCACATGCATATTAAGCATAGCAAAAGTACCATAGGGTAGTCCACATACTCATATAATCAAGCATTATCAAGAATCCAAATTCACGCATGTTCAACATACAAATGATCACATAGGCATGCCACATTTGCACATATTCAAACATTATCAAAGTCCAAATCAAGCATATAAATCATGGCATTTAAAATCACAAAAAGCAGCCCGCATTTTCACATATTCATACATTAGCCAAAATCTCAAATCATGCATCCATTTTTCCTTTGATCTCCTTCCCTTACTAAACACATTACCAAATATCAATTAGGTCCAATTTCATGCATAGAAATCATAAATTACACAATAATAAGGTGGTTCGGACACTAGTCCCAACCCTAATACAAAATTACACTCACAACTCCTTAAGCTTGATCTTGAATTAAGATGCCCTTGTTTCTTCCCATCGATTGATCGATCCTAGCTTCCTCCAAGGTTTCTTCACAATTTCGATCTTAATTCTCAATATAAAATGAATACACACTATATTAGAGAGCAATCAATCATAACTACTCTTCAATTTCACACATGAACATACATTTTCAAATCTGATTTCTATTAAACTAGTTAGTGTTTTAATCATATCTTTTTAATTACTAATTCAAAATTCACTTATCATATACCATTAGAAAGGTATTAAACTCAATTTTCTACTCATGTAAACCTCATATTTTTATCTTATTCGAGTAAATACAGTTTATTACTTAAATATACCCATTTTTGATAAATCTGGACATCTTGTACTGTCCAACTTTAAAAATTCATATCTCCTAATTTACATACTGGAATTGAGTTCCGTTTTATCTCAATGATTCTAGACATACCAAAGTTTATACATTAAAAATTTAAATTTGAAATACCTTATATCCAAATTTTGGTGAATTTCCAAAGTTACATCTTATGACTTGTGTTTCACTGGACAACTTACTTATTTATCACTTTTAGCTTAAAATTCATCTAATTACATCATTCAAAGTCTAAATTTACTTATGGCATGACGTATACTATTCTTCCACGACATTTTACAATCCACATTAACTTTTAATTTCAACGATCAAGTACTCAATTTTACTGATTTTCCAGTTAAGTCCCTAAATTCCATTATTTCCGAATACATGTCCAATTTTAGTTCTAATCGAATTTCCCTCTTTTTAATTCGTTTTTCCAGAAAACCAAAGGTAGTTCCTCATAGAATTATTATTTCTTTACAACTTTCTCCTAATAAGAATTTTCTAATTTAGTCTCTAATCATACCAATTTTCCAATTACCCATGACTTTACACCTTCTCTCAAAACAATCCCTTTATGAATCTATTCATAATTTCTCAAGTAGTTTTTCAAGGATTTCATTGGCTCAACTTATTATATTCATCAAGACTCTCATATTTTCATGTTTATACAAATTTTAAGTTTGCATGCATGGTGTGTTACATAACCGAATAGTTACAAGGAGAATAGAACTTACTTCTTGATTTTCTTGTTATCAGTAGCTACCCTTCTCAATTCCTAGCTTAATCCTTCAAACATGCAAGCTAATCCTTCACCATTTGAGATTCAAAAATTTCAGACCTTTGAGCTTCTATTCTCTCCATTTTCTCTCAAACCTCACGACAACAAGGAGGAGAAATGATGGAGAGAAGACATCCTCCCTAATTTGGGGGATTTGATAGCCTCTAAATTTACTTAAGTGTCCTTTAACCTATCTCTTTTATTATCATTTTACTAAGGGCAGCCCTAAGGATTTTTCATTTTTAACGTGCAATTTTCAAACATTATTTTTATTTTAAATTGGTCATCAATTCTCCTTTGCCAAGCTTTCTTTGATTTTCCAATTTGGTCCGATTTCCACAAGGAAATGTACCACTTTTCAATTTCTTTTAATTCCTCAAACTTCAACACTTTGGATCTTGCTATTACTAACTTATCACTCGGCTAAATTTCTTAATTCAAAAGCTTAATTACTTTTTAACTCGAATTGGTGCATTAGTTGCCCGATTAAGAAATTCAAGGACCAAATTGAAAAATTCCCTTAATTGCAAGCTCAATTGCTTCTAAAGATAAATAAATAAATTAAATTTAACGACTTTAAATTCTAGGACGGAAATGTGGGTGTTACATCGTTAATGCCCATTTGTTTATGAAAATATCAGAGATATCTAGAACACTCTCCCCCGACCTTTCATGTACCCAAATCGTCACCACTACTCGATCTCAGCCACCACCAGACCGTGGTGGTCACTGCCTATATTGCCTGAAGCGCCACGACATCTTGATCAAGATGTTGACCACCACTCGTTCTAGTTCATTGTCGTTGCCTTGAGATCCCGATTGAAAGCCTGGCGAAAACAACCCTTCAATATTCTTTGTTTCTCGACGTTTCTAGTGCCGTTTTTGACGACCGTTCACCGCACCGTCACCACGAGCGAGATCCTCGTGCCGAGTTGAACAATACCCACCCCTTAGATCTCCCGGCCGTCACCGTTTCGAACGTCACTAGAGTTACGAGAAGGCTCTCAATTTTCTCCCTCTTCGTCTGTGCTCTGCCATTTCAAAGCGTGGTAAGCCTTTCGAAATTTTAAATTGTTGAGTTTTTGGGTGCTTTTCGCCTGTCGAAGTGCTTTCCGGCTAATTTAGGCCGTGCGTGGTACTCCTGCATTGCCGAAAGCGACTTCTAGCAGCCATAATGGTTACAGCCGATCTCGATCGGTCCAACGATTATGGATCAATTCAACCTTGAACCGAGTTGGTTGGGTTTAATCCCGATTTGCCTAATTCGAACCGGTCTGGCTCTTATACCGGTTGTAAGGCATGTTTAAATTGTTAGGCTAGCCTGTTTGAGGCCCAATAACCCATTTAGCCTTAGCTCGGTTATCCAACTGACCTGACCCGATAACCGACTTGGCCCAAGCCCAAGCTCGTTTCCCCGATCCGCTAAAATGGTCTGAGTCAACCCGTTCGAGTGAACTTAGTGAGTCAACTTGCCTGATTCAACATGTTTGACCAGTTGACTGTTGACATCAGCGTTGACTGATGATGACGTCAGTGTTGGCTTTGCCCGTTAGTCGAATTTTTTGAAAACCCATATTTTATGTTTTTCGACGTCCTAAGTCTGTTTTTGAAGTTTGTTTCATGAAATTCTAACCCTAAAGCCTCCAAATCGGACCTTGAACTCGACCATGCTTATGTATTTTTTATTCAATTATGAGCAATGTGAATAAGGACTAAAATTGGAATTTGTGCAATTGAAGGTGTTCACAGTTCCTTGTATACGAGATGTCGAGGGACGTCAAATTCAGGGTTCGAGAGTAATCGAATAGAGTATCATGAATCAACCATTGTAGCTCGAAGCTTAGGTAATACATTACTACATTTTGTGTGCTTTTTGAACATGTTGGTATTCGGTTAATGGATGCATAATTATGATGAAGTGTATTATTAACCTTGCTTAAGTCAAATCAGATACAAAAAATAAGTATGGATAATCTAGATAAGATTGAAATACTCAAATGAGAAGGACTTGAAGGTCAATAATTAATAAGGCAGTTAATCTCCAACTCGATTAATAGTGTTAAAGGATTCAATGTTAGGAATATTAGATATGAAATTACAAAATTGCCCTTAAGATATAAGAATGACAAAGATACTCCTGTCAATGAAAGCAATCTAGAAATCAACACTAGATCTAATAAAAGTGTCGATTCATTTGAGAACATTTAATTTCTTGGAAAGTTATGGTAACAAGACTTAAACCTTCGAGTTTGTAAATACTTGAATTTTCCTAAATCCTGAACAAGTCTTCGAGGATAAATTTACGAGAAGTTAAGTTTTTCATACGCCCAAATCATTGAAATGACATAAAAGACTGAATTGACTAAATGAAAAAAAGGACTTGAAGTATTGATAAGGTTGTATTGATCGAAATGATAGTAATGACCAAAAAGATTGAAGTATCATCGACACCAAAATTTCAAAATTATCTAGAATGATGGACAAACCCTCGAGTTTTGAAATAAATGAATTGTTGAAAATATCAAAAATACCTGAATGACTGATCTACCAATGAGTATTTAAATGACTGGAATACATACTTGACTTGAAATGCATGAAAGCTTGGAAATTTTGAAACGTCTGATAGTCTGCAAAAGATTGTAATGCGCCTATGTAAATCAGACATTTTTAATATTGTTACGATAATGAAAGAATGCTGCTCAAATATATGTTCAACCATTCAAGGCTCGTTCCAAGATAATTTGAGATGATAACTTGTTCAACTTTATAACATAACTAAAACTAAATATTGAACACGTGTGAGGGATACCAATTCGAATGCTTGGAAAGTAACACATTGATGATGCATGTTTGATGGAATGAACTTGGAATCCTGGAAAGCCGTCAGAAATCTTTAGCAAAACAAATCACTGACTTACCCTATTGGGGTTTAACTGACCAAATTGCCTTTAAGTGTTAAAATGATTAAAAATGCCCTTTTGAGCAAAATTCACTTGAATAATACTAATATATCCAAAATTTTGATTAGTACTGAATTCTCAAATCTGTCCTGATATATTTGAATTCCTGTATAATTATGATATGCCGAAAACACTAATTGATCTTGAGGTATAATTCCTGAATAATTGGGTGAAGTCGATACCTATCGAGATCCTTCAAAAATGGTTCATGATTGTAAAGTCAGTCTAGAATGGGCTACAATTCAGTGTCTCCTATATGTAATTAGCAAGGATTCTCGAGTAATAAATTGGACCATTTAGTGTGTTCCATGATTACATGATTAATCTTTCTGATTGGAAGCCCGTCTATCCATTCTGATCCCAAGCGATCATGTTATCTAAAGTAAAAACATGACTTCTGGTTCATGATTTCTGATATAAGTATACATGGTTCATGGTTCATGATACTTCGGTTCTACTGATTAAACATATGTTTGTATCCTAAATTCCTGACATATTGCGACTGAATAACGAAGTGGTTGTTACTGTTCAAAACTGTTTATTAATGCATATTGTAATATTGCCTAGACTAATTCACTGGGGTACTTAAGTTATGATATGAAGTCACTGATGGCTCAGCTCTGATCTAGCTGGTAAGTCTGCCCCTATTCGGCTCCTATGCTTCGGCTAGGGTTCACCCGTATTCGGCTCCTACGCTTTGGCTAGGGCTCGTCTGTATTCGGCTCCTACGCTTCGGCTAGGGTCTGCTCGTATTAGGTTCCTAGCTTCGGCTAGGGTAATTCCGCCCAAGACCTAAGGTAACCCCTTAGGTCGGTACCTACGACCACTAGGCCTAGGTTAACGCTCGTATTAGGTTCCTAGATTCGGCTAGGGTAATTCCTCCTTGACCTGAGGTATTTCTTTAGGATGGTACCCAAGCCCAAGGGGCTCGGGCTAATGTCGATATATGATACCGTTATGAGGAAACTACATATTGAAATTCGGTTGGAGGATAGATAAGAGTTTAAAATGGACCTTTCTGCTAATTGAACTATGTTCTCGTGAAATATAATGTTTATTGCGGTGTTACAATCGTATGTATTAACTTAGCAATATTGGAACACACTAAACTTCATGGTTTAATTTCCTTAATCCAACACTCTTCTAATTCACTAGACAGTAAGCTTCTCGGCTGATACTCGGTAAGTGAATAAAGAATAAAGCAATTATCTTTACATATAATACTTCATTGAAATATCAAATCATAAATGGAGATTGTTGCTGCCTGAAACATAATGATAATGTTATGTCTGCTATATACATGCATGTGCTTGCAACATCCATTGGTAGTTTTGTATTATTGAGCTTGCCCAAGCTCATGTTGTTTTTACCATCGCAGGTTAGATGAAATCTGTCATGGTAAAGTGACCAACATCAGTGTTTGGAGTTCTTTCGGCATTGCTTTTGGAGTATGGTTCTGACATAGTTAGTGGGCATGCATGACGTTTATTGTTTTATACTACTGTCTGTAATATGCTTTCTAAACTACTGTTTTATGTTTACATGATTTTTCTAAAATGATATTTTATATAGAAGTTTGTTTTACAGTTTTAATGTATTTAAAGAAAATAATTTTATATAGGTTTTACTGTGGGTCGCTCTTGTGACCCTAATTTGACTTCTTAGGATATGTGGTAATGCATTGGTGGGTCTAGAGGGTTACAAATTTTCTTATTTTATATTTAGAAGGATATATCTTGTTGTTAGCCCTTTATTTTTTTTTCTAAGGACTACTTATTATTCACCGAAGTTGACAAGAAAATTTGCGATAACGTTTAGAGAATTATCGAAGCTTTTCAAGTTGTTATGAGGAAAATCGGGAAATACTCAAAACCATCAATCTTTTTTGTCTCAATATGAGCTGTAATTTGAACCATCACCTTTCAAATCTACTGAGATTTCAGCTAATGGAAGAAGGAAGCAAGTATTTAAGCTTACCCTAAGTTTAGGGTAGAGGTGAGAGAGAAGCTCTGAGATTCTTTCTGATAGAACCAAAGGGAAGCTCCAAGAATGAAAAACCAACATGTTTACCCTTACAGGTTATGAAGTCCTGATTAAGCATGTGGTAACTGTCATCCCTACCTTTACCATGCAATGTTTCCTCCTCTCTAGTTCTTTTTGTGGGGAACTCCACAGAGCCTAAGAGTAGAATTCATTGGGTTAATTGAAAAAATGTGCAATTCTAAGGAGGAAGGGTTTGCGGTTTAGAGACCCTAAAATTTTCAACAAAGCTTTTGTTTGTTTTTAAGTAAACGTGGAGAATCGCGAAGAACTTTGTTCGCTCTGTGCTAGAATCATGGGGGTCTTTATTTTCCCAATGAAAACATTCTCACGAATGATAAATGTCATAATTCTTCATGGGCTTATCAAAGTTTGCTGAGTAGAGTGGATATTATTAGAAAAGACTCATTGTGGTTTATCGGTAATATGAAAGATATTGTGTTTTGGCCTGATCCTTGAATTCCAAATAATCCTTACTTCAAAGTGAGATCTGTTAGACATGTTGCTAATTCGAATGCTCTTGTTTCTAATTTAATCCTCATGGAGGAACAAGAATGAAATTGAATGAAAATTGATTAACTTTTTCTCGGATGAAGAAAATGAGAAGATCTTAAAATTCCTATTAGTGGACCTACTGTCAAGGATAAACTTATCTGTAATGAAATCAAGAATAAGATTAATTTGGTGAAATTAAACTATTTTCTTTCGATGAAAAGAAAGAAGATGAGGATCGACCATCCTCTAGTAATGATCCTGAAACTGACAAAGAGTTGTTGAATTTTATTTGGAACCTGAAGATTTCTCTGAATATAAGATTTTTTGTGTGAAAATCATGTAATGGATGTGAAAAAGAGGCCATGGTGGCCGGAATAGGAGAACGATCGGTGATGAAGAGAAGATGAAAGTAACGGCTGATTAAAGTTGAACAAGAGAGAATAATGAAGAAAGGGGAATTTTCATTAACAAAAGAATGAAATACAATCGGTGCTGTCTTAAGCCCATTTACATTTGTTATATAGGCTTGAGGTTAACAAACTCATGAAAGCCCAACAAACTAACTAATTTTAAACTAATATAAAGTGTAGTTGGAACGTTAATGCTTAACATTCTCCCCGCTTTCTCAATCTCTTGATCTCTTCAAATTGATGTTTCAAGCAAACAGAAACTTGAGCTGGTTCAATGAGCTGATTCTTGATCAGAACATAATGGAACAAAAAAATTGCTTTCGTTCTTCAATCATCCAGAATTCCTTTTAAAAAAATCTTTTATTTCTTACTTGGTGGGTTTACGAGAATCGGAGGTGTTCTTCATCCTTTCGTTCTTCTTTACTCACTTTTCTGTCCTACAATTTATTTTCATCCAAAATTCCTTCTGACAACGCTTCTTCCTTCATCTTCATTATCTTTTTTCATCACTTATTCGATCATTCTTTTTGTTGAGAACAAAAAAGTTAAGCTACAAACTCTCAGATGCAATTTGAAGCCTTCCTTCGAGAAAGAAGACACCCTCTTATGTCTATTTAATGGAGAGTAAGTTTGTTGAACTCTATACTCCCCCCAGAGATTTTCTTCCCATGTAAACTTGGTTGTTAAGCCTAAGATTCATGTACAACTTGTGTATGAAGCACATTGACAATGAAGAAATGAAAATTCACTATTCTTGAACATAATTCTAGCATTCACCAACTTCCAACATCACCCGTAGATTGTAGCACAAGCAACAAATGCAAATATATGATCTTCACAAGAATATTTTGGTTAAACTTAAACCAAACAATAGATGCAAAATAACCACTTGAAACCATACTTGACCGAGCAGTAAGTTGTAAGTAGAGATAGAGAAAATTAGCAATTGAGCTTCCTTTTTCTTTACCAAACATTAGTAACTCACAAGAGCATAAGTTGTAGCAACCAATCTAAACACGAACCAAAAACACCAACTCAACAAATGACGTAATCAGTGGTTCAATTCCAAGATCCAAAAAAGAAATTTGTGATCAGCATTATGTTGCTAAACAGACACAGTCTCATTACCCATCAAATCCAATTGAGACTCTTACTCCATTTCCATTCATTCTTAAAATCTCAATTGCAGACCAAGAATAACTAATCAAAGCTAAACATAGATGAAAATTAACTATCAAAGCTACTATTAACCAACCAAGTAATCCATGCATTGCAACATAACTACAACCACATCACATCAATTTTCATTCTTAGTATCTTCCTTTCAATCCACACAATGCTCTATTGAGATTATTTAACCAACCAGTGAGCAATAAAGCAGACAAGAAAAAACCAATAAGATCTCACAAAAAATGAATTCGAAATTGAATTAGATAGCAACCCATTAAAATCGGAGACCATTTCTAATTTGAACAAACTTTCGGGCACATGTCAACAAACCTCACGATAGATTTCAAAGTAACAATATTAGTGATGAAATGAAGCAATGATAATGAAGAACCATAGTCAAATCTGATATTTGAACAAGAAAATGATCCTCTTCGAAAACAAGAGATCAGATCCACAATCAACCACACTATTTAACCCTGGCCAAATCACCAATGATTTTCATCTGATCGTTGTTAGAATCGAAAATGAAGACCAACAGATATTGCAGTAGAGTAAGGAAAATAACAGAGAAAACGAATATGAAGGCGTGACAACAGCGAAGGAACAAACGAAGGCTTGAAGATCATCGATGAATGATACCATGTGAGAAGGGGGCTATGGTGGCCGAAATAGAAGAACGATCGGTGATGAAGAGAAGATGAAAATGACGGCTGTTTAAAGTTGAACAATAGAGAATAGTGAAGAAAGGGGAATTTTCATTAACAAAAGAATGAAATGCAATCAGTGCTTTCTTAAGCCCATTTACATTTGTTGTATATGCTTGAGGTTAACAAACTCATAACAACCCAACAAACTAACTAATTTAAACTAATATAAAACTGTAGTTGGAATGCTAATGTTTAACAATGATGTTCTTGCCACTTTTGAAATTTTGCAAGTTAAAGTGAGATTTTCCTTCCCTCCTATTGGATGTTATCAGGGTGCTTATCAAGTGAGTCAATCGCGAGTTGAATAGTCTTTGACTCATGCTCATTAAAAAATCTCATTGCTCATTAAATTCGATAAAATTTTGCTCGATTCGTTAAAAAATATCGTTGCTCATTATACTCACCAAAATTTTTACCTTGTTTTTTTTAAATATAGGTAAAATCTCGTTGTTGGGTGTATGATGATTTTCTACACCATGACATGAATTAGATTGTGCTAGTTCTTGTCGTATGTGCTTTTGTTAGATTGTTCTTTTGTTGAAAGAGGATTCTCTTGTTCTTCAAATCATTTCTCTGTTGAGTGGGTTGTTATTGGTTTGCAGCCTTATTTTTCTCTTTGCTTACTTTCTATCTATACAATGTTTGTTTTAGGGGATATGCTAACTTTTTGAAAGAAAAAAATTAAGCCATTATTTTAGTTGAGATGATTTAGTTATGGGAGAAATCTTACTCTTGTTAAAGTAGTTTTATCACTTGCAACTGCTTAAAGTATTTGAAAACTCGCTTATGTGGTTGAGAAAATTCTATTGGCTTGTATCACTCATACGTTTGGGAGACATTTTCATGAACAGAATTTTTTTACTTAACTTTTAATTGTGAAAAGAAGATACAGTGTATGCTAGTTCAATAGGAAAAAATATAAGTTCTTAAATTGTGTAAAGTTAAAACATAAATGATTCAAATACTTACCACCTGAGACTGCAAATTTATAGTTGAACTTTAACTTGTCTTGGTATTTACATTAGTTTCTTTTCTATTAACAAACCTTTTTTCTTTTAATTGCATATGTTTGATGGTAAAGAATGAATTACAAAGAAATTCTTTGAGGCACTAAAATTCATTGTTTTCTTTACTTTGGAGGAGCTGAAAGATGTAAATTTTCTAAATACTAAGTATAATATAGAATCTGTTTTGGTCATGCTGAATTCTAAAGATGATAGGGAGAAACCATAAAAAATTTGGGCAAAATTGGCCGAATAGGCCAATTTTTTTAGCGTAATAGGCCTGCTCCAAATTTAATTTGGAGAATAGGCCAATTGCTACAGGACAACGCCGGTTGCAGGAGGCGTTCTTAGACCTCGCCAGGTGCAAACGACGAGGTCCCTGGTGACCAGCAGGGAGGGCCAATGCCCCGGCTGCTGCAGGAGAGCTGTGGCTGGTGCAAACGTGCAGGCTTGCTGCTGCGGCTTCACGTGGGCTGGCCTACCTCGCCCTCTCCTTATGGCGAGGTGTAGGCTGGTCAGACATGGGCTCACGGGCTGCAGCAGGTGGCTTGGCCATTTTTTTACATTATTTGTGTATATGTATAGATAGGTGGTGTGAGTTAAAATTTTAGAGTTGGTTATTTATGAAGAGAAGAAGAGAAAATTTTTTGGTGAATGTGAAGAATTTTCTGTATATCTTTAAAAGATATATTCGAAGAGGGTGAGAAAAATTTTGAGTTTAAATTTATCTGTTGTTTTTTTAATTATTAGTGTCTATATATTATTTTGTGTGATTGATGATCTAATGAAATTTATTTTTTATTATTGATGAAGCTATCCTGGTTGGTTGTGTTTGTCGTTTCGAACAAAAAGAAGCTAGTTTTTCGAATTTTGAATCTGGTAAGGGCATGTATTTTTTAATCTGATTTTTTAAAGTTAGTTTATTAGATGTATATATTCGAAATGTTGAAGTTAATATATATTTTGTGTATATATTCGAATGATAATTGTTTTTTAGCTGTAGAAATAGATAATGACATCTGAAGGAGTTTTGTTGTACCGTGACCACGAACACATTTTGTCTCATATTCACGAAGAGCAAGTAAGTAAATGTTTTTTAATTTAAAATTTCATATTTACTATGTAATTATTATAACTCGAAATTATAATGAATTAATTATAGGATGTAGAGCATATGATACGCCGTCGAGGAATGAAGATAAAGGAACCTGATCAGCGTTTAGTGTAGTACTTACAGCGAGCTGGTTTTTATAATGCCACCTTTCTACGTGGGTTTAAGATAGTCCACAGGTTGATTACTGCATTGATTGAACGGTGGAGACCAGAGACCCACACATTTCATTTTTCATTTGGCGAATGTACAATAAACCTGGAGGATGTTGCGGTACAACTTGGTATTCCAACAAATGGGACACCATTGGTTGAACAAAATAATTACAATACATATGACCTTTGCATGTAGTACCTGGGCAAAGCTCCTCCTCAGAGCTGTGTGGACGGGCTACGCCTAAGAGTATCATGGTTGCAGCAGGAATTTATTGTGACCGATGAATATGGTCATCAAGAACTTGAGTGTGCAGCTCGAGCTTATATACTACAACTTATTGGTGGTGTGTTGATGCCAGATACATCTGGTAATATGGTTCACACACAATACCTGCAGTTCTTGGCTAATTTGGACACAGCCGCTACATATAGTTGGGGGTCCGCAGTATTGGCATTTTTGTACCATGAAAAGTGCAATGTCACAATTATGCATGGTGAAATGGAAAATTCAGATATGGGTGGATGTCAAGTCTTACTGCAGTTCTGGGCGTGGTACACGCCGCCTTATCTAACGCCCGCTTTTACTGTACCGGTAGATATGGAATTTATGCTTGCTGGAAGGTAATAATGTGATTGCAGTTGTATATAAATATTTATTGATATAATATTTATATCCAATGAATTCGAAATATAATTTCAATATATCTTTGCAGATGGAGGCATAAGTTGAAGAATGCGGGGGTGGTTCACAACAATGTCAGAGAGACGAGATTAAAGATACAAACAATAGGAAAAGATCTGGTATCATAATCAATTTATTTTAATATATTATTTGTTCTTATTAAATATAATTTAATTTATTATTTGTTCTTATTTTGTATATTGTATATTTTATTTTTGAAAGAAAAATTGTATATTTGATTGTGAGTGAATTCATATTAATAAATTTTTTACAGTTTATTTGGCAGCCGTATGCGAATGACGACGTCAGGGCTTGCCTACCACCTATTGTGATTGAATGTGCAGGATTCTGGGGTGCGATTGTGCCTTTGATCCATTTTTCTATTGTTGAGTTTCATTGTGCTAACAGAGTGTTGAGGCAGTTTAACTTCAGTCAACTCATTCTAAGAGCTCCACGTGAACAAATTCACACCGTTCATAGAGGTAGATTCAATGAGAATTGGATTGTGAAGCAAGCCGATTTCATTGAATTGTGGGAGGAAAGATGGACACGGTGGGTTGATGATTTGAGTCCAATTCAAGCCAGCGATTTTGAATTTAATACAGAATACTATTCATGATTTTCGGCAAATGGGAAATCGTTCATAGTATCTGTCGAAGATGCAAATAGATGGCTTGAAAATTCGCGGTGCTCAAGACAGGTTCGCCTCTTAACCGAGTTTAGCCAGAGCTCTCAGCAATCAACAAACGAACCAAACTTGGAAGGAATTTCGGGAGCAACCAACCGAGGTTGGACTTCTTCGTGGGCGCGATCTGACTCCCCCCCCCCCCAGACATGTAAGCAGTAATCTTTGAGAGCAACCACCATTTGGTAATGTTTTGGAACAAATCCCATTTCAACAAAGTCATCAAACATTTGGATTTGGTTATGTTCCGCAACAATCACCTTTTAATTTTGCAACTAGTGGTAGCTCATCTTCTCAGTCGGCTTACAATGATGATGACGGATACGTACCACAATTTCAGTATCCTCAATCATCTTTATATGGGGAATGTTTTGGTGTTGGTAGCATGACATCTATGTTGTCAACAACTACCATTAGCAGCCCATCATTTCATCCTGAAGAAATGTTTGCTACACCACCTACTATGCAAATAACGGATGAGCAATTTTTCGATGACGATGAGCTGGCTCTTAATCCAAGAGCTCGTAGACAGGTTCAACCTGCTTCGCGGTACTCACAAACAGGCCCTCTCCACCGACAAGAATTACCCACCAGGAGGGCGATGAGGCGAAAATAAGGTTTTGTTTTGTTTTTATTTATTTGGAATTTGTGAATCCCGGATATTTAATGTTATATATATTTCTTTCAATTTCGATTGCATTTTGATATTTATGTTTATTTTTTAATTTTCGTATTCAATTTCTAAATTCGAATTCCAATTCCAAATCAAGATTTTAAATTATAGTAAATAATATTATAGAAAAAAAATAAGAAATACAAAATACAAAATAAGAACAAATAATAAATTATAATAAATTATATTATATTACCTTAAACTATATTAAATAAGAACAAATTATATTACCTTTAGATGGTTTCTAGTGCAGTGATGTTTAAAGGTCTAAAAGTCAAGAGTTGTGGGTTCATTGGTCAAAAATTAACAGTAACACTTTTCGTTGTTTGGATGAAATGGTTTAAGTTGTTTGAGTTTAATTAAAAGTCATATATATGAATTCTTCAAAGGTAACAAGTTAAACAATTTTGATAAAAAAAATGAGAATTAATAGGTACACATAGATTTAGGAAAAAAACAAATAAAAATTGAAAAGATGTTATATTTTCTCATTACCATAAAATTAGACACACATTAAACAAAGCATTTAGGTTGACGGTCCGGCACGATAGTTGGAAAGATTTGATTTGTTCGGACACTTGTTTCTTGAATGACCCGGTTGACTACAAAGACTACAATGTCTAACTTGAACTCCTCACTCTCTATCATCTGGATCATCCATATTCGTATTAATACGAGTAGACTTCGGTCGACCCTTCAACTTTCTATGAAGCACTAGATTTAGTAACCATTCTTCGTATATTGGCTCTACCGGCCAATAGTCTTGGTTCGGGATTGTGTTGAACTGAATTCTATATATATTTGCAATATACTCTAGTTTATAACAGTCATCTGCAAAACCGTAAGGGTCGAGTCGAAAATGCAAACAGGCGGCGTGTGCGTGAGAGCAAGGGTATCTAAATGCTTGGAATGCACCACAATCACACCATTTCTGATGAAGTTTGACAGTGAACATTTTTTGCTCACCTTAGACTTTAGCTTCGACAGAAAATTCCCATCCATGTGAGTTGAATGATCTTACTCGCATAGCAGACGCTTTAGCTTGAAGATCAATAATTTTATCCCGCAGTGCTTTAGACCAATATTGTCCGTTGTTTATTCGGGCATTGGCATCTTGCCCTATGTCGGACCACACTTTTCCCAATCTAAAGTAAGTCTCCCACACAATACTTGCAATTGGGAGGTGTCGTGTTCCTTTAAGAACAGAGTTTATAGCCTCTGCAAGGTTAGTTGTCATATGACCATAACGCCGACCTTCATCATAGGCTTGTGACCATCTTTTTGTGGGGATGTCATTTACAAATTTTATCACATGTGCACCGTGCCGCCTCAACCTTCTGATCTTTTCATGGAATTTTGGTTGAACTAGTTCATACCCTATTTATAAAAAAATAAATTAAATAAAACAACAAGATGAACTCAAAAAAATTAAAATTTTTATAAACAACAAATAACAACTTACCCGCGCCTAAAATCTCTCTCCAGATCTGATTGTTTCCGAACCGTGTCTTCGCATTCGCTGCAATCTGTCGTACACAATATGTTGGATATGCATGTGGAGGTATCTATAAACTCCCACGTTTGTCAATTACTGATAATAGCGCAGTTCCTCTATCAGAAATCATGCAAATATCGTCTTCTTTTACAACATAATTGTGTAGGTGCTTCAAGAAGAATTCTCATCCATCCGCGTCTTCCTTTTCAACTATGGCAAAGGAAATTGGGAATATATTACTGTTTCCATCCTGTGCAACGGCCACGAGTAATATATGACCGTACTTCTCATACAACCATCTACCATCCACTTGAATCATGCGTTTGCAGAATGGAAACCCTTGAATGCACGCATTGAACGCCCAAAATAACTTACTAAATACTCTTTTACCAGGAATTAATTCGCCTTGTAAGTTGAACACCGGCAAAGTCTCGTACTCTACAACAGTCCCCGGGATGAAATGTTACATTGCTCGTAAAAGAGCTAGTAGCTCATTATACGATTTATCCCAATCACCATAGAGTTCCGCCATCGCCTTTTGCTTTGCCATCCACACCTTGTAGTAAGACGGAACATAACCAAGCTGGGACCGGATAGATGCTACTAACACTGCAATCGAAATTCTCGGTTCCTATTCAACCAAAGTCCTGATGCAAGCACATATTAGATCAGAGTTTAAATTAATATGGTCATGTGATAAAGCCATATTGGTACATGTGTGCTACTAAATAAACCGTGACACCTCCCACATTTCAGTCCTCTTCTTGTAAGAAATTCTTACCCACCACAAACAATTGTTCTTCCAATAATAACACCTTACACAATAGGTACTTTTGTTGGACTCAACAACAGAAAATGACGTATGGCATTTGAGACAGTGCTCTTGAACTGCAAGCTTCGCGGCTTTTTTGTTTCAAATTCAGCCTTTAGTTCCAATTCTCTAAAGTTCGAAGATGATGAAGAACCAAATACGTGAGCTTGATATTCTTGATCTTGCATTGCAGTATAGTCAACTTCATACATACGGGCTGCTAGAGCTTCATAGGCTGGAGGTTCCGGTTGTTGGGGCTGCACCCCAAACATACGTGTCGAGATTTGAGTGACCCGAACTTACTCGCACAAATTAAAAATATTTTAATCGAACCCGATTTTGCACACCCTAATAAGCTAATATTTTTAAAGTTGATAAAAATAATTTTTTATCTTTTAAAAAGTATAACAGAGTATACATTATGTTGGTACAGATTTTATACATAACTTAAAAACAATAATTTTAAAATTAAGATATTCATCGAATCCTATTTAATTTTACCCTTTAATAGCATGTGAACAGCACCTAGCCCGTACCTAGAATCATATTTACCCTTTAATATGGCGAGGTCTTGTTCACCTGCATGTCCAATGCTAGCACGTCAGGAAAGTGTATATAGGGTAAAATTAAATAGGGTTTAGGCACGTCATGCTATTAAAGGGTAAATAGGGTTCTAGGTACGGGCTAGATTTATTAAAGGGGATTAATTTTTTAATATTATTTTATGTGTATATATATAGGGTTTAAGGAAGATGAGATGAGTGTGTAGTGGTTGAGAAAATATTAAGAGAGTTTTTCGGCAAAGAGGGACGAGTTTGTGAGTTTCTGAAGAAATATTCAAAGACGGTGATTGAAGAGTTCGTAAAGGCCAGTGAAAATTAAGTAAGTGATTTTTGCCTTTTAATCTAAATTTTTTAATTCTAGAGAGTTTGTATATTTTTTCTATGATTGAAGATATATTCAGATGGTAATAGTATTTTTAAATTTTAATAAGAAAACCCAAAATTTAATGTTGTGCTTATGTTTTTTAATATTTACAAAAGATGAGTTCATCAACATATTCGGACACCAAACCCACAGTTGGTCGTTGGGGCGAATCACTTGAAGATTTCAATGATGATGAAGAAAATATTGTTCCAATGAGTGAAGAAGATGACGTTCAGTTACTTGATGCTGATGATATTGACGCTGTTATGACAGAAGCATCTCAAGGAAATGGTATTGATGTTGAAGAATATGTTTGGGTCGCGGCTGTTAGTAGGCTCGGGTTGAGAAATGAACAGCCGACTGTTTGGGGTAATGTTGCACCGCAGCCCCAACAACCGGAACCTCCAGCCTATGAAGCTCCAGCAGCCCGTATGTATGAAGATGACTATACTGCAATGCAAGATCAAGAATATCAAGCTTGCGTATTTGGTTCTTCATCATCTTCGAACTTTGGAGAATTGGAACTAAAGGCTGAATTTGAAACAAAAAAAGCCGCGAAGCTTGCAGTTCAAGAGCACTTTCTCAAACGCCATACGTCATTTTCTGTTGTTGAGTCCAAAAAAAGTACCTATTGTGTAAGGTGTTATTATTGGAAGAACAATTGTCCGTGGTGGGTAAGAATTTCTTACAAGAAGAGGACTGAAATGTGGGAGGTGTCACGGTTTATTGAGCAGCACACATGTACCAATATGGCTTTATCATAGGACCATATTAATTTAAACTCTGATCTAATATGTGCTTGCATCAGGACTTTGGTTGAATAGGAACCAAGAATTTTGATTGCAGTGTTAGTAGCATCTATCCGGTCCCAACTTGGTTATGTTCCGTCTTACTACAAGGCGTGGATGGCAAAGCAAAAGGCGATGACGGAACTCTATTGTGATTGGGATAAATCGTATAATGAGCTACCAGCTCTTTTACGAGCAATGCAACATTTCATCCTAGGGACCGTTGTAGAGTACGAGACTTTACCGGTGTTCAACTTACAAGGCGAATTAATTCATGGTAAAAGAGTATTTAGTAAGTTATTTTGAGCGTTCAATGCATGCATTCAAGGGTTTCCATTCTGCAAACGCGTGATTCAAATGGATGGTACATGGTTTTATGGGAAGTACGATCATATATTACTCGTGGCCGTTGCACAGAATGAAAACAGTAATATATTCCCAATTGCCTTTGCCATAGTTGAAAAGGAAGACGTGGATGGATTTGCAGCGAATGCGACGACGTGGTTCAGAAACAATCAGATCCGGAGAGATATTTTAGGCGGGGGTAAGTTGTTATTTGTTGTTTATAAAAATTTTAATTTTTTTAGTTCATCTTGTTGTTTTATTTAACTTATTTTTTTATAAATAGGGTATGAACTAGTTCAACCAAAATTCCATGAAATGAGCAGAAGGTTGAGGCGGCACGGTGCACATGCGATAAAATTTGTAAATGACATCCCCACGGAAAGATGGTCACAAGCCTATGATAAAGGTCGGCGTTATGGTCATATGACAACTAACCTTGCAGAGGCTATAAACTCGGTTCTTAAAAGAACACGACATCTCTCAATTGCAAGTATTGTGTGGGAGACTTACTTTAGATTGGGCAAAGTGTGGTCCGACAAAGGGCACGATGCCAACGCCTGAATAAACAGCGGACAATATTGGTCTAATACCCTGGGGGATAAAATGATCGATCTTCAAGCTAAAGCGTCCGCTATGCGAGTAAGATCATTCGACTCACGTGGATGGGAATTTTCTGTGGAAGCTAAAGTCCGAGGTGAGCAAAAAATGTTCACTGTCAAACTTCATCAGAAATGGTGTGATTGTGGTGCATTTCAAGCATTTAGATACCCTTGCTCTCACGCACACGCCGCTTGTTTGCATTTTCGACTCGACCCTTACGGTTGTGCGGATGATTGTTATAAACTAGAAAATATTGCAAATATATATAGAATTCAGTTCAACACAATCCCGAACCAAGACTATTGGCCGGTAGAGCCAATATACGAAGAATGGTTACCAAATCCAGTGCTTCGTAGAAAGTTGAAGGGTCGACCGAAGTCTACTCGTATTAATACGAATATGGATGATCTAGATGATAGAGAGGGAGGAGTTCAAGTTAGACATTGTAGTCTTTGTAGTCAACCGGGTCATTCAAGAAACAAGTGTCCGAACAAATCAAATCTTTCCAACTATCGTGCCAGACAGTCAACATTAATGCTTTGTTTAATGTATGTCTAATTTTATGGTAATGAGAAAATATAGCATCTTTTCAATTTTTATTTGTTTTTTTTTTCTAAATCTATGTGTACCTATTAATTCTCATTTTTTTTATAAAAAAATGTTTAACTTGTTACCTTTGAAGAATTCATATATGTGACCTTTAATTAAACTCAAACAGCTTAAATCATTTAATCCAAACAACGAAAAGTGTTACTGTTAATTTTTTACCTATGAACCCACAACACTTGACTTTTAGACCTTTAAACATCACTGCACTAGAAACCATCTAAAGGTAATATAATTTTTTCTTATTTAATATACTTTAAGGTAATATAATTTAATTTATTGTAATTTATTATTTGTTCTTATTTTTTATTTTTTATTTTTTTTCTATAATATTATTTACTATAATTTAAAATCTTGATTTAGAATTGGAAATTGAATACGAAAATTAAAAAAAACATAAATATCAAAATGCAATCGAAATCGAAAGAAATACATATAACATTAAATATTCGGGGTTCGCAAATTACAAATAAATTAAAAAACAAAACAAAACCGTATTTTCGCCTCAACGCCCTCCTGGTGGGTAATTCTTGCCGGTGGAGAGGGCATGTTTGTGAGTACCGCAGAGCGGGTTGAACCTGTCTACGAGCTCTTGGATTAGGAGCCAACTCATCATCATCGAAAAATTGCTCATTCGTTATTTGCATAGTAGGTGGTGTAGCAAACATTTCTTCTAGATGAAATGATGGGCTGCTAATGGTAGTTGTTGACAACATAGATGTCATGCTACCAACACCAAAACCTTCCCCATATATAGATGATTGAGGATACTGAAATTGTGGTACATATCATTCATCAACATTATAAGCCGGCTGAGAAGATGAGCTACCACTAGTTGCAAAATTAAAAGGTGATTGTTGCGGAACATTACCAAATGGTGGTTGCTCCCAAAGATTACTGCTTACATATCTCGGGGGGGGGGGTGGAGTCAAATCTCGCCCACGAAGAAGTCCAACCTTGGTTGGTTGCTCCCGAAATTCCTTCCAAGTTTGGTTCGTCTGTTGATTGCTGAGAGTTCTGGCCAAACTCGGTTGAGAGGTGAACATGTCTTGAGCACTGCGGATTTTCAAGCCATCTATTTGCATCTTCGACAGATGCTATGAACGGTTTCCCATTTGCTGAAAACCATGAATAGTATTATGTATTAAATTCAAAATCGCTGGCTTGAATTGGACTCAAATCATCAGCCTACCGCATCCATCTTTCCTCCCACAATTCAATGAAATCAGCTTACTTCACAATCCAATTCTCATTGAATCTACCTCTATGAACGGTGTGAATTTGTTCACGTGGAGCTCTTAGAATGGGTTGATGGAAGTTCAACTGCCTCAACACTTTGTCAACACAATGAAACTCAACAATAGAAAAATGGATCAAAGGCACAATCGCACCCCAGAATCCTGCACATTCAAGCACAGTAGGTGGTAGGCAAGCCCTGACGTTGTCATTCGCGTACGGCTGCCAAATAAACTGTAAAAAAATTATTAATATGAATTCACTCACAATAAAATATACAATTTTTTTTTCAAAAATAAAATATACAATATACAAAATAAGAACAAATAATAAATTAAATTATATTAAATAAGAACAAATAATATATTAAAATAAATTGATTATGATACCAGATCTTTTCCTATTGTTTGATCTTTAATCTCGTCTCTCTGAAAGTGTTGTGAACCACCTCAGCATTCTTCAACTTATTCCTTCATTATATCAATAAATATTTATATACAACTGCAATCACATTATTACCTTCCAGCAAGCGGAAACTCCATATCTACCGGTACAGAAAAAGCGGGCGTTAGATAAGGCAGCCTGTGCCACGCCCAGGACTGCGGTAAGACTTGACATCCATCCATATCTGAATTTTCCTTTTCACCATGCATAATTGTGATCTTGCACTTTTCATGGTACAAAAATGCCAATACTACGGACCCCCAACTATATGTAGCGGCTGTGTTCAAATTAGCCAAGAACTGCAAGTATTGTGTGTGAACCATATTACCAGATGTATCTGGCATCAACACACCACCAATAAGTTGTAGTATATAAGCTCGAGCTGCACACTCAAGTTCTTGATGACCATATTCATCGGTCACAATAAATTCCTGCTGCAACCATGATACTCTTAGGCGTAGCCCGTCCACACAGCTCTGAGGAGGAGCTTTGCCCAGGTACTGCATGCAAAGGTCATATGTATTGTAATTATTTTGTTCAACCAATGGTGTCCCATTTGTTGGAATACCAAGTTGTACCGCAACATCCTCCAGGTTTATTGTACATTCGCCAAATGAAAAATGAAATGTGTGGGTCTCTGATCTCCACCGTTCAATCAATGCAGTAATCAACCTGTGGACTATCTTAAACCCACGTAGAAAGGTGGCATTATAAAAACCAGCTCGCTGTAAGTAATACACTAAACGCTGATCAGGTTCCTTTATCTTCATTCCTCGACGGCGTATCATATGCTCTACATCCTATAATTAATTCATTATAATTTCGAGTTATAATAATTACATAGTAAATATGAAATTTTAAATTAGAAAACATTTACTTACTTGCTCTTCGTGAATATGAGACAAAATGTGTTCGTGGTCACGGTACAACAAAACTCCTTCAGATGTCATTATCTATTTCTACAGCTAAAAAACAATTATCATTCGAATATATACACAAAATATATATTAACTTCAACATTTCGAATATATACAGCTAATAAACTAACTTTAAAAAATCAGATTAAAAAATACATGCCCTTAACAGATTCAAAATTCGAAAAACTAGCTTCTTTTTGTTCGAAACGACAAACACAACCAACCAGGATAGCTTTATCAATAATAAAAAATAAATTTTATTAGATCATCAATCACACAAAATAATATACAGACACTAATAATTACAAAAACAACAAATAAATTTAAACTCAAAATTTTTCTCACCCTTTCGAATATATCTTTAAAATGATATACAGAAAATTCTTCACCTTCACCAATTTTTTTCTCTTCTTCTCTTCACAAATAACCAACTCTAAAATTTTAACTCACACCACCTATCTATATATACACACAAATAATGTAAAAAAATGGCCAAGCCACCTGCTGCTAGGGGTGTTCATATCTGGGTACCCGGATTTTCGGGTACCCTAAATTTCGGATACCCGAAATTTTCGGGTACCTAAAAGTCGGCCCGTGACCCGGCCCATAAGAACCGGGTACCCGTAAATCGGGTACCCGCAAAATTCGGGTACCCGGTTTATTTTTTTATATTTTTTAAATCTATTTTTTAAAAAAAATACATAAGAAAGACATAAAATTTCATGATATATATTTCAAACACTAAAATTATTGATTTGTGGTTAGTTTTAAGAGAGAAATATTTGAATATATATGTATATATATTAAAGTTTATCGACAAAAGAAGGTATTAAAAATATTAATCTCGACCATGATTTTTTTCGACTCTAATATTGACAAATTAATATAAATATTTTTGAAAAGTTATAAACTTAAAAGTATATAATACAAGTATAAAAAGAAGTTAGGGGTTTAAAATTAATTTTTAAGGAAAAATAATAAGAAACATAAAATGAAAATAGAATTTAAAATATAAAATATATAAATATTAAAATTAGCGGGTCGGGTCGGGTACCCGGTTATAAAAAAATTTTGGCCCTGACCCGGCCCAACTACCCGGAAAAAATTGCGGGTCGGGTACCCGGCCCGAAAAAATCGGGTACTTTAATATAAATACCCGGTAAAATTAAATCGGGTAGGCGGGTCGGGTAGTTCGGGCCGGGTATTTTTGAACACCCCTACCTGCTGCAGCCCGTGAGCCCATGTCTGACCAACCTGCACCTCGCCATAAGCAGAGGGCGAGGTAGGCCAGCCCACGTGAAGCCGCAGCAGCAAGCCTGTACGCCTGCACTAGCCACAGCTCTCCTGCAGCAGTCGGGCCATTGGCTCTCTCAGCCGGTCACCAAAAACCTCGCCGTTTGCACCTGGTGAGGTCCGAGAACGCCTCCTGCAACCGGCGTTGTCCTGTAGCAATTGGCCTATTCTCCAAATTAAATTTGGAGCAGGCCTATTACCCTAAAAAAATTTGGCCTATTCGGCCAATTTTGCCAAAAATTTGGGTAGTCCTTCTGAAGTGATATGAAGCTGAAGCACAAGCATTTGCCTTTCACCTTTGAGAAAAGATTATACACCTTCACTAATATTGTTTTATTTGATTAGTTTTTAATTTTTTAATTAATTGTTTGGATGGCCTAAACAATGAACATGTAAATTTAAGCTTCCCCTTATATAAAGCTAAAGCACACAAGGTTAGGTATACACCTTCGCTGATACTGTCTTACCAGACCTTTTCTTCTATTTTTTTGGTAAACTTTTCGACATCTGTTTCCCCAAAAGAATTAACCCGCTTGATATGTGTTTTCTTTATCACATGGTCAAAGCAATGAACATGTAAGTTAAAGCTTTACTCTTGATTTTTTGCATATATTAGTTGACCTCTCTACTTCTTTAATTTCTTGCATGTTTTGTGTTTATTTCCGATATGCTCTTTTGCCTTCTATTTCTTTAAAATAAATGCTTTACAATGTTTGATTCATCATCTGTAAACTATTCACTATCAATTGTTTCTTCCATGCAGGTTGCCTGGACCACCATATGGATGTTCGTATGTGGGTAAAATATCTATTAATTAACATTTTAATATGCATGTCACAATATACTATTTTTTGTTTTGAATGGAACAAAATTCATCTAATGTTTTTAATACAAATAAAGAAAATTGTATGTGTCCTAACTTTTCACTAGACAGTGATGAACTAAGTCTCGACTCCATTAAGTGCATCGAGGTGGAAGAAATAATTCATAGTCTTTAGTTATTGAATTGTAATTGTAATAATCTTGTTATTTGTATTATAATTTGGTGAAGCAAAATAAAGTGATATGGAAATGTTAATAAGATAATGTTTTTTTGCTTTACTTTCACATTTTTGTGTTTGATACATGATCATCATATGAGTGTTGTAAGTTTTGTTCCATAGAAACTACGGTCAATCAATGAAAATTTCATATGTATATATATTATTCTCCCTTATGTTTCAATTTTCACTTTTTATTTATATTTTCTTTATACATATTCACATCAAATTTTTATATTGCTTGTGTTTTGAATTTTTATTTTCTCATCTTAACTTTTATATCATATAATGATGTCGTGTTAAGTTATATTTTTGAGAAGTTATGAACTAATTGTTCTTAATTTACATTTAATAAAAACAAATTAATTTGACACACAACGATTGCATCTCATTTATGGAATTCTAAAACTTAATTGTAGCAAGTCAAATATATTAATTTCTTACCTTTAAATTTTATAATTTTTAAATAATTCGTATGTAAAAAAATAATAATAAGTTACTATAATACTCAATTGCATATTTCTATTTTAATATTTCTATTTTATGTAAAAAAATAATAATATTTTAATATTATTTTGGGTTCGGTTCTATAAATAAAATAATGTTCGGATTTTGCTTTCAAAATAAATTGTGTTGGGCCTATTTTGATTTAAACCCAATAGTCATGGATTTTCACCCTTGTAAATGTCTCCCTTCATTAAGGGCAAAATGGTCTTTTGACTTTTAAGATGAAATAAAACAATTAAAAGAGAAAACCCAACTCCCCTATTCATCTTCTTCTCCACCAACGTGAAATAGAGCCCCTCTCACCCTCTCTACTATTCCATCACCATACACTTTCATCCTTGGTGATTCTTGAAAGGTAAAAACGTTTCTAACTTGTCCTCACTTTCCTCTACATGTCTATACCTTTAGTTTTCATTAAAACCATTCATTTTGTATTTTGAGGTTTTTGAGTTTTGAATTAAAAATGCTAACTTTGTTAACTTTAAGTTGAGTTTTTGATTTGGTGATGTTAGATGAGTCATTTGTTGTCCAAAAGGTCCAACATACCTAATTTTTACAAGGTTTTATAATGATTTTCGGATTTGTGTTTCAAGGGGTTTTAGGAGGGTTTTAAAGTGGTTTTTGGGGTGGTTTAATGTTGGTTTTTGAGGGCTAATGTTAGTATGATATATGAGGGTCACTTTGGGTGTATTTGATGGTTGTTTGGATGCTTGAAATGGAAGATTTCAGTGGGTTTTGTGGGTTGCTCGGAAATTCTGTTTTGGGCTTGATTTTGAGTGTTGGTTGCTTGAAAATGTTAATCCGGGTTAGTTCCGACGATGAGATATTGATTGTGAATGTTTTGTTTGTGTTTGGGATTGATTAGAATCGAGTTTGGGCAACGGTGAAGCTTCGGAAGTAAATCTGGGAAGTTGAAGGTGGTCGCTTGCTTGGTCTTTAAGCTTGGGAGCCTAGGTGAGTGGTTAATTGTTTTACTTGATTTTAAAATGGTTAGTTCGAGCATGTGGACTAGGTTGGGCTTGGTAGACCCACCTAGAGTTAGGATTAGGGTGGTAGCCTAATCCTAAACTTGATCTAGAGCCTTTGGGTGAACTCATTTATGTGGTTGTGTATGTCTCGTATGAAATGTAATATGATTGCTATGTATATTGTGTTATACATATGAGATGAGGCATGATTTGAGATGCTTGAGACATGCATGATGATGGTCCATGGTGAGTACGTGCTAAGCACGGAATTGATTGAAATGAGTAATGTGAAATGAGTAAAATGTTGGCACTAGTATACTTGAGTACAAATGATCGATCATTAGGATGTTAGTGTGTACACACATGAGTCAAAAGTCGCGCGTGGCCTTGGTGGCGTTGAGTCACCAAGGAGGAGTACGGGTTCGCCCGGAAATTGTAATTATATATATAGTCGGTGATGAATGGAATCCCATCGACGGGGCGTGAGGATGAGTGGAATCCCCTCCGCGAGACCGGTGATGAGTGTAATCCCACCGTGAGGTAAAGTGGTTGTTGGATGTGAATTCCAACGTATTTATCCACGTATTCGGGTCATAGCTAGGTGCCAATGTTGATTGATAAATGTATCAATGTGTTGAGATTTACGATCTTTATTTGGATGTTCAATGTGACTACTTGTGTTGTGGAGTAGAGCTCATGATCATGACATTTAATTGTATATTGCTCATGCATCTTTATCTTGTGGCTCTTGTGGATCCTTGGTATATATGTGATTTGCCTTGGCTAGATCGTGCTTGGACCCTGCAATGTTGAGGTTTGTTTTAAGAGCTTACCCTCACTAAGCATCATTGCTTACGCTCTCTTTGTTCAACATTGCAGATACTTAGTTCGTGGGTTGCTTGAGCAAGTGAAGGGCCTCCAAGTGTGGTTGTTGGTTTGAGTACATCAAGTATGAACTTTTAAATGTTGAACATGTAATAGTTTAAGCAATGGGACATGTGTTATTTTGATGGATAGTTGTTAGTTGTTTAGGAGCTTGATTAGACTCCTTGTTATCTTGCTTTTGTATGGGTTGTGTTGCCATGTTGAATTGTAATCCATGCCTAAATTGCTTATTATGAATGTTAGCCATGTGCCTCTTGAGGTTGCCTTTGTGTTTGAACCTTGAAGTATGTGACTTGAATGCTTAAATGCCATCTTTGATTCAATTGCATGTTTTCCTTGGTGTATGTACATGTTGGGTGGTTGTATGGCTAAATAATGACCTGTAAATGTTGTATGAATGCTTGTTTGGGTCTAGGGAAGTCCTAAATTGCATCTAGGTCCGAGTCTTGTTCGTTTTAGTTGAGTTTGGAGGTTTTACAGTACAGGGGTATCGATAATGTTAGTCCCGTATCGATACCGCCTTCTTGTTTCAGGCCTCGTGTATCGATACACGAGGGGGCGTATCGATACCATTTTGGTCACTGGAGCTACTGTCCATTTCGGTATCGATACGGGCCTCTAGTGTATCGATACCGTCATCTTAGCATTGATCGTGGGAAGTCAACCGTTGGGGAGGGTATCGATACACTCCTTGGGTGTATCGATACGGTCTCTACGGATTGACTTTGACCAGTTGACATAGTCAAGGGGGTATCGATACACCCTTTAAGTGTATCGATACCGCCTGCAGTTAAAGCTTAAATCTAGTCAAGGGGTATCGATACACCCCTTAAGTGTATCGATACCGCCTGCAGTATAAGTTTAAAATTGGGCTATACGATGTTGGGTTGAGTTCGTTTGTTTGTCTCGTGAATGTTGTTCCGCTGTATGATCACGTTGGATTTAATACTCATCTAGACAAGATATAAAATGAAAAAAAATATATAGGGTTGTTAACCGAGGGGGAATCTTAACGGGTTTCGCTTCGGTTTTCCCCATGTGGCCCACTCGGACCGGTCTTTCGGCCAGACTGGGACGAGGGGGTTACAGTTTATAATAATTTTTTAATTTAATTATTATAAATAATATTCACAATATTTTAATATTATCATATTCATAAATTAATATTATTATTCTTAACTCACAAAATCTCAATTGCAAAGTCTATAGTAAATAATTATCCTTTTTAAAAAAAATATTTTTAGTATAAATAATTTTCGTAAAATACCTATTCAGGTAATTACATATTCCATCGACCAAATATTGTTATTTTACATTACTGTCAAATAAGGTTATGTAACATTTCCAATAATACTACATGTAATGTTACATTTTGTGAATCTTATTCTGTAATCTTTTATTCCGTGAACCAAATGCACCCTTTGAGTAATGGAATGCTTCATGTTAAAAAAATATTAAGTTCTACCCATAAATCCTAATTCTAAACCATACAAATTAATCCTTAAATCCTAATTCTTAACCATATAGATTAACTCCTAAATCTTAAACCCTAATCTAAACCCCTAAATCATAAATTTTACAAGTTTTTATAAACTACACCACTTGTATATCAAATTTTTTCTCTAAACTTATTATATGATTATGTTTCACCAAGACACCTATGATCTCAATCAATAAAAAACACCACTTTACCATCTTTGTCCGTGTAATTATTTTTCAATAATGTATCTTTACCTTTTGTTCCCTTTCATTTAAACATGAAATGAATTATTACTTGAATTAATTTAGAGTTGATTAATGACACGAAAAAAAATGGTGAATTTGATCATTTTCATTGACCAAGACTATAATAACGAAATAGTCTATAAAATAATTTCTTTATAATTACTTTTCCATTTAATTCATGTAAGTTCTTTATTTTCTAAATATTTTTTTTTGTAATACATATTAATATTTTTAATTCAATTTTTTATTTTTTTATTTTATTTCTCTAATTTTATATTTTATTATAATAACTTCTTATTGATTAAAATCATCTAAATAAATTAAAATATAACTTTAAAATAGTTAATAATATTATTTAATAAACCACCTTCCTTATTTTAAAATTACTAGTGCATAAATTTGTTATATATAGGGGAAAATGGTGAGATCGGACGTTGAGGCCTGAGGGTAGTGGTTCTGATGGGCGACGGCGAGATTGCATTACGTTGTTTCTGGGGAATTTATCGGAAGGATTGAGATTGGCTTTTGACAGTTGTAGATACCACGGAAACGGGAAAAGAATGGCCGGAGATTTGGCTTTGTGAAGATGTATTCTAAAAATGAAGCGAGGAAGGCAATCGATCGATTCCATGGCTTTCGTCTATGTGGTTGTGTGATTTCAGTGTTTGAAGCAAAACATAGGGAGAAAGGCTTACTGGTAAAAGTGTGTGACTTCATCCGAGGGCCCGAGAGGATCTCAACAGAAACGAGATCATTCTGTTGAGGGCAAGAACCATGGATGAGAGAAAGACAGGTCGAAAGAGGATACATTGGAGATTCAGCCAAAACAGGTTCTGGGGGAAATAGAGATTTTAGACAAAAGTTTGATTGGCTGGGGTAATATTTCCCGTCTAGCTCAAGAACTGGAGAATGCAGGTTTGAAGGATTTCTCGGCTATGCGTGTGTCGGATTTTATGATATTACTTATGTTTGAGGGATGTAGAAAGTTCTGTTGGATTGGTTGAATCGCATCGAATTGTGGTCGACTGATCTTGTAATATTTCATAGTAGAAGAACGTGGTTGTCTATATCTGGATTGTCAATCCATGCTTGGTCTCATCGGAATCTTTCTCAAATTGCAGGTTTATGGGATTCGTTGGTGGATATTGAATGTGGCACAACAATTCCTGATACGTTTGAGCCAGCGCATATAGAAATTGTCACGAGATCTTTAAGAAGGGGGAGTTAACAGTTCAGGATAAACATTTTCTACTGAATTATGAAGATCTTAACATGGACGTGATAAAGGATATATCTCGTGGGCAGCTTTCGGCTAGAATTAGTTGTGGTAGCTAGGCGTTATGTGTTAGTTAAAGGTTATAGGATTCATTGTGGGTTTGACGGTTGTGTGATCTCGGTGTATGCACCCAGTAACATGTCGGATCAAGCTGTTTTGTTAGTGTAATGAGTGAATTCGAGGGGCCGTTCTGTGTGGGTGGTGACTTCAACGTGGTACGTTTTGCCGCAAAAAGGTTGGGATGCTCATCGAAGCCTCAAGGCATGAAAGAATTTGGTCAGTTTATTAATAATGTTAGTCTTGTGGATGTGCCGGTGTCAGGGAAAGCTTTCACATGGTTTGGACGTGCTATTCGCCGTAAAGAATCTTTTTGGCGTCAAAAGTCTCGGGTTACTTTGCTAAGGGAAGGGGATAGAAATACAACATTCTTCCATCGAACAACAAAAATATGAGCTGCTAAAAATTCCATTTCCGATTCCTGGGTGAATAGAAAATAGGAATCGGATCCATCTCGATTGCGCAATTATGCGGTGAGGGAATTTCGGAGGCACTTCTTTAAAGATGTCCGGTTCTGTAGATGGGAGTTAAAGGCTAATTTTGTTCAGCTTCAGGAAGGGGGTGTGAATGCTTTGTTAGCTCCTTTCACTATTGAGGAAGTTAAATATGTTGTCTGGAGATGTGATGGTTCGAAGGCCCCGGAGCCGGACGATTTTAATTTCGAATTTTTCAGAAAGTGATGGAATTTTGTTCAGGAAGACGTCATGAAGTTTATGCAGATTTTTTTGAGACGAGTCTTTTGTCGAGGGGGTCTAACTCAACATTCCTTGTTCTTATTCCGAAGAAATTTGAGCCGAAAGTGTTAGGGGATTATAGACTAATCGCGTTGATTAATTCAATATATAAAATTCTCGCAAAAACCCTTGTTGGTCGGTTACAAGGCGTGTTGGATATAGTGATTAGCAACACACAATCAGCTTTTATTCGCGGCTGACAGATCGTGGATGGGGTTCTGCTAGCTAATGAGGTGATACACTCGTTGTGAAAATCATCATTGGGAGGTTTTGTTTTGAAATTGGACTTCGAAAAGACGTACGATTGTGTGAATTGGGTTTTCTTGGAGAGTATCATGTTGCGGATGGGTTTTGGGTATAGATGGGTTGGATGGATGCGTGCTTGCTATGGTTCGGCTCGACTCTCAATTTTGCTTAATGGTAATGCTACAAAGGAGTTCAGCATGTTTCGTGGTCTTCGACATGGGATCCTTTATCACCTTTTTTGTTTGTTATTGTGGTGGAAACATTACATCTTTTGCTGGAAAATACGACTAGGGAGGAGGTACTTCGCGAAATTTCGGTAGCACCATCGTGCTGTCTATCGCATCTGCAGTTTACAAATGATACGATTATATTTTTTGAGGCGTCGTTGGAGTGCATTGGGATTGTTAGAGATGTTTTGGCTGCTTTTCAGGTGTGTTTGGGCTTGAAAATCAACTTCTATAAATTAGTGTTGTTCGTTTTTGGGGTAGAGGATGCGTGTTGTTCGGAGGCAGCTAGTAGGTTGGGTTGTCAACAGGGCTTGCTACTGATGTTATATCTTGGTTTGCTGTTGGGTGTGAATCCACGCCGGAAGGAGATGTGGGATCCTGTCATATCGAGATTTCGTACAAAGTTGGCCGGGTCGAAAAGATCTTCGATGTCTTTTGCAGCAAGAGTCACTTTAGTGAATTCCGTATTATCTTCATTACTGATTTATTATATAGGATTATTCGTTGTCTCCAAGGGTGTGATAGCAAAAATTGATCAAATTCGGCGAACCTTTTTATGGGGAAGGGTGGTGCTACAGAGAAAAATGAGTCGGGTGTGTTGGAGTAAGGTATGTCGCCCTCGGCAGTTATGGGGTCTTGGGGTGGTTGATTTGAGGGTACATAACATTGCCATGCTTTCTAAGTGGGCATGGTGTTACGCTCAAAATCTTATTTCCCTGTGGCGTGAGTTGATTGTCGTTAAATATGGGGCGACGATTCCTTGGTGGCATGTTGAAACATCGTGAATGAATATTATGTTCGTTGTTTGGAAGCAAATTGTTCAATCTACATCGTGTGTGGAGGTTGGATCGGCTTTAGATATGCCTATATTTTTATGGAAGGTGGGGGATGGTTCAAAAGTAATGTTCTGGTGGGATCCCTGGTGTATCGAAGAGCCACTAAAAGATGTGTTGCCTCGTTTGTTTTCTTTGGTAGTTAACAAGTTAGCTTTGGTGCGCGATTATGTTGTCGATAGGGGTTTTGATCATGGTTTATGGCGATCATTTTTCCGCAGAGACTTACGGGTTTTTTGAGGGAAAATTTGACTGAGTTGGTAAATCTCGTTTTTCGGGTCGTGGTAAAATCAGGGGTACATTACGTGCTGATATCGAAACCTAATCGGAGGGGTCAAATCTCGGTTAAACGATTGACTTTGCTTATGTTGGCGGATCAGTTAGGAGATGGTGACGTTGGTGTTAGTTTTGTGTGGAAAGTTATGGTTCCTCCTAAAGTGCAAGCTTTCTTTTGGTTCTTGTGGCTAGATCGGTTACCTACCGGGAGCTTCTAACGTGCGCGAGGTATTGTATTCTCTGAGGATCAAGGGTGTTGTGTTTGGTGCGTAGGATCTAGGGACGAGGCGAGTCATTTGTAATTTGATTGCCGTAGAGTTCATGTAGTGTGGGATTGGATTTTGAGTTGGTGGGATGTGTGCATTCCTTTTCCGCGGTTGTTGTCCGATTTTCTTGTTCCAGGATTTCATTAGTCTTTTTCGGACACTTTAAGGCAGTGGTGGGTGGTGAGTGTGGCTTCGGTTTTGTGGCCTTTGTGATTAGCTCGGAATGAATGTGTTTTTAATGGGAAACATTTGACGATGGAAGTGATATTTTTCCTCATCAAGCTCATGTCTTTTTATTGGGTGAAGGTGTTATCGGATGATGTTTGTTGTTATGAATCGCAATGGTGGGATTGTCCGAGATGGTGCATCTCTATTGCTGGTCCAATTATAATAAAACGTTGTGTGACGTGGTCGCCTACTCTATTGGGGGTCCTGAAACTTAATACGGATGGTTCGACGCGTGGGAAGCCGGGACTTGCTGGGTTTGGAGGTGTTTTGCGAAATTCGGAGGGTATTGCTTTGGCAGTATGCTCGAAAGCTTTGGGGATAATGAAATCTAATGAGGCGGAGTTGCGCGCCATGGAAAGTGCACTTCATTTTTTCGTTACTTCGTGATGGCGTGCACGGGTGAGCTTGATTGCTGAATCGAATTCGATCGTGGTGTTGGGTTGGATTTCATAAGGATCGCTGCCCTTGGATTCATTGGGATATTTTGATTTTGATTGATGCTCATGTAGAGGCTCTATCTTGTGTGTGTTTTACACATGTGTTTTGTGAGGGGAATGAGTTAGCTGATGCCCTTGCTAAGGAGGGAGTTGAGCGCGCGACGATGTTTTGTGAAGGGTGGTAGTGTGGATCGGCTGGGTTGAGGGGATTTGCACTGGTTGATGGTGTTTAGAGCGCAAGCTGGTCGGGACTTCTTTTGAAGGGCGAGACTATTTTGTTTTGTCGATTTATGCTTTGGGTGTTTGTTTGCTTTTGTTTTGGTGTCTTGTTCTTGTTTTTAATATTCGTATGGGTACTCTTTTCCTCCAATAGGTATAGGGAGGTTTTTAACGAGGCTTATGCGAATATTGGTTGCGTGTATGATCCTTGAATAAAATCGTACAAGTTTGTTGATCATTTTTTTACTATTATTCAATAAAAAATAATTAAAATATATGATACTTAATAATTCTTTTATTTAAAATATATAATAAATACACCAACATATTCAAAAAAATGTATAATAAATAGACTTGTAACGAAACTTATATGATTATCTTTAAAAAAAACTAACTTCCAACATTTGTATGAACTTAAATTTCAGATAATTATTTTTAGGGTTAATTACAAAATAAGTGTCTAAACTCTATTTTTTGTAATAGGTGTCTAAAATATATTTTGGTAATGTTAAAATATGTGTCTAACATTTCATCTAGTTACCATTTAAAGTCAATCCATTAAAAAATTCAACGTTCAATTATTATTTGACATGTTACTTTGTTTGTTTACTTTCTTTTAATTTTTAAAATCTAACCTTTTTAAAACAAAAAAAACTAAAAAAATGATTTCTCACACAAAACCTAAAATAAAAAATCTCAAAACCAACCCTAAATCTCCGAAACCATCCATTGTCATCACCATTCTCTAAAGAACTAATTTTTTGATATAAAAATTAAAAAATGATTTCGGGCTGATTTGAATATTTTGAAAACTTATTTAAATTCCAAACAACTTGAAAATATGTTTGAAATGGTTTCATATGTTTTTAACATGTCTAAAACGCTTTTTAAATAGTCAAAATATCATTTTTACAAGGCCCGTATCGATACACCTTGATCCGTATCGATACAACCATTTCCAGTAAGCAAAACCCAGATGCATGGCTAGTGGTATCAAAACCACCTTGAAGGTATCGAAACCGGTAGGTTTCGAAACCACCTTGCTGGTATCGAAACCATCCTAACTTTTTCAGCCTCCATCAGCTAGTTATGAAGAAGGGCGTTCCGAAACGAGGTCGAGTGTTTCGTAACGGACAACTGCAGAACTGCATTTAATGAGGGAAATAAAATCTCCAACGGCTCCAAAACATCCCTAAAGGCTAGTAACGGCAAAAAACTCAATTGAAACTATAAATTGAAGGCTGGAACACTTGAAGAATGTTAGAGACAACATCCAAGCAATATGGTCAAGAGAATTAGAGTCTAAATCTTTATTTTACGTTTCTCTTGTACATAGTCTTAGAGAGAGAACTTAATTGTAAATCCTTTGTACTCTTGTGAGCTTAAATTTGTGTAAACACCCACCTTGTGAGGTATTGAGTTTACCAACCAAATCCCTTGTAAAAAGAGAGGTTCTAGTTTAGCCTTGAGAGAAAAACTAGAGTTGGTTCTATCTTAGCCAAGTCCTAAAGATAGTGTTGTAATGGTTTCCTCCTAAACCGGGAAAAGGGGACGAACTCATTGTTGAGTGAATTGGGAAATCCTTAGTGGTGTGCTAAGGTAGTGGATGTAGGTGCTTGTTAGAAGGTTGAACTACTCTAAAATCATTGTGTCACTTGTCTACCTTTATTTCGATTTTAGCCAATTCAACCACCAAACATTTACAACCCTCCTTGACAGTTTCAGTGATTCATTCGAGCGTGCTACAAGCCCAACAATTGGTATCAGAGCCTCGTCTCCATCGAAGGACTAACATCCGGTAGTAAAAGATCATTTGCTCGAAGTCCACCGTTCAAGAAAATGGCAAGATTTGAAGAAGGCCCCTCTATCTCGTGTCCTCAGCTCTTCGAAGGAGAAGCATACTTCCACTAGGCAATTACCATGAAATTCTTCATCAAGTCTCAAGACTATGAGGTTTGAGATATCATTGAAGATGGGTACTTGGAAGCTCTGAAAAAGAAGAAAAAGGAAATGAGTATCAACGAGAAGAAGGCAAAGCTAAACAGAAAGGTGATGCACATTCTCTATTGTGGCCTTAACGAAGAAGTTTCCAAAAGGATCTCTACATACAAAAGTGCCAAAAAAATTATGGGAGAAACTTGAGAAGCTTTATGGCAACAAGAAGGGAGAAAAGAAAGATGATGCTCAATCATGTGCAAACCTTCTCTCCAATCCAAAGGTGGATGATGTTTTGGCTCTCGATGAGCCTAAGGTATCTTATAACTCAAGTGAGCTTAATTCTTACTCTTTCGATGAGTTGCAAGATGCTTTCGATGAATTATTTTTGGAATTTGAGACCTTGAATTTAAATTTAAGAAAATGATTTCAAAACTTGAGTTTGAAAATGATTTTCTTTTGAAAACAAAATTGGATTTTGAAAACCAAAATGAAATTTTGAAAAATGATTTAGAGTTTTCAAAAACAAGTAAAGATGTTTTAGAAAAAAGAAAATCTTGATTTGAAAGTTAAGCTTGAAAGCTTAACAAAAGAAAAAGAAATCATTTTTAATAGTTCATCTTGTCACATAATGGCAAAATGCTCACATTGCCGTTATCATGGTCATTCCTTACATATTTGTCTTATTAAGAAGAGAAAATCTTATAAGATTAAACAAGTATGGGTTCTTAATGGAACTAAAGACATTATGACTAACGTAAATGGATCCAAAGAAATTTGGATACCAAAAATCAAGTGAATGTCTTTTATAGGTGTGTTGAGCAATGGGAAGCAAAGAAAAATCAAAGAATGCTCAAATCACACATGAGAAGAATATTGGGTAACCTCTAAGCTTAATGCTTTTATTTTATACATTTGGTTATCTAACTTTTGTTTAAAGTCTTGGATTACTTGTTAAGCCTAATATGATGCAATGAGTAAGGGGACTATTTTAAAACAAAAATTCTTATTTGTGTCAATCTTTTTTAACCTCCTAAGTTATTTTGAACTTAAAGTCATTTAAATTCTTTTTGATATAACAAAAAGGGGGAGAGTTTGGTTTGAAAAAAAATGTATTTTCAAATAAATAAGGGGAGCTTTACTTAATTTTCAATTTTTCATCTCTTATTCACATTTTTAAACTTTAAGGGGAGAAACCCAAACGATTTTTCAAGTTGGTTTTATTATATCAAAAAGGGGGAGATTGAAGAACTAATGTTTTGATATAAAAATTAAAAAATGTTTTCGAACTTGTTTGAATGTTTTGAAAACTTATTGAAAGTCCAAACAACTTGAAAACATGTTTGAAATGGTTTCATAGGTTTTTAACATGTCTAAAATGCTTTTTAAATGGCCAAAATATCATTTTACAAGGCCCGTATCGATACACCTTGATCCGTATCGGTACCACCATTACCAGTAAGTAAAACCCAGATACAAGGCTAGTGGTATCGAAACCACCTTGCCGGTATCGAAACCAGTAGGTTTCGAAACCACCTTGCCGGTATCGAAACCAGTAGGTTTCGAAACCACCTTGCTGGTATCGAAACCAACCTAACTTTTTCAGCCTCCAACGGCTAGTTATGAAGAAGGGCGTTCCGAAACGGGGTAGAGTGTTTCGAAACGGACAACTGCAAAACTGCATTTAATGAGGGAAATAAAATCTCTAACGGCTCCAAAACATCCCTAACGGCTAGTAATGGTAACAAACTCAATTGAGACTATAAATTGAAGGTTGGAACACTTGAAGAATGTTAGAGACAACATCCAAGCAATATGGTCAAGAGAATTAGAGTCTAAATCTTTATTTTACTATTCTCTTATACATAGTCTTAGAGAGAAAACTTAATTGTAAATTATTTGTACTCTTGTGAGCTTAAATTTGTGTAAATACCCACCTTGTGAGGTATTGAGTTTACCAACCAAATACCTTGTAAAAAGAGAGGTTCCAGTTTAGCCTTGAGAGAAAAACTAGAGTTGGTTCTATCTTAGCCAAGTCCAAAAGATAGGGTTGGAACGGTTTCCTCCTAAACCGAGAAAAGAGGATGAATTCATTGTTGAGTGAATTGGGAAATCCTTAGTGGTGTGCTAAGGTAGTGGATGTAGGTGGTTGTTAGAAGGCTGAACCACTCTAAAATCATTGTGTCACTTGTCTACCTTTATTTCGATTTTAGCCAATTCAACCACCAAACATTTACAACCCTCCTTGACAGTTTCGGTGGTCGATTCAAGCGTGCTACAAGCCCAACAATTGGTATCAGAGTCTCGTCTCCATCGAAGGACTAACATCTGAGAGTAAAGATAATTTGCTCGAAGTCCACCATTCAAGAAAATGGCAAGATTTGAAGAAGGCCGCTCTATCTCGTGTCCTCCGCTCTACGAAGGAGAAGCATACTTTCACTAGCAATTATCATGAAATTCTTCATCAAGTCTCAAGACTATGAGGTTTGGGACATCATTGAAGATGGGTACTTGGAAGCTCTTAAAAAGAAGAAAAAACAAAGGAGTATCAACGAGAAGAAGGCAAAGCTAAACACAAAGGCGATGTACATTCTCTATTGTGGCCTTAACGAAGAAGTTTCCAAAAGGTTCTCCACATGCAAAAGTGCCAAAGAATTATGAGAGAAACTTGAGAAGCTTAATGGCAACAAGAAGAGGGAAAAGAAAGATGATGATCGATCATGTGCAAACCTTCTCTCCAATCTAAAGGTGGATGGTGTTTTGGCTCTCGATGAGCCTAAGGTATCTTCTAACTCAAGTGAGCTTAATTCTTACTCTTTTGATGAGTTGCAAGATGATTTCGATGAATTATTTTTGGAATTTGAGACCATGAATTCTAAATTTAAGAAAATGATTTCAAAACATGATTTTGAAAATGATTTTCTTTTGAAAACCAAAATGAAATTTTGAAGAATGATTTAGAGTTTTCAAAAACAAGTAAAGATGTTTTAGAAAAAGAAAATCTTGATTTGAAAGTTAAGCTTGAAAGCTTAACAAAAGAAAAGGAAATCATTTTTAATAATTCATCTTGTCACATAATGGCAAATTGCTCACATTGCCATTATCATGGTCATTCCTTACATACTTGTCCTATTAAGAAGAGAAAATTTTATAGTATTAAACAAGTTTGAGTTCTTAAGGGGACTAAAGACATTGTGACTAACGTAAATGGATCCAAAGCAATTTGGATACCAAAAATCAAGTGAATGTCTTTTATAGGTGTGTTGGAGCAATAGGAAGCAAAGAATGCTCAAATACACATGAGAAGAACATTGGGTAACATCTAAGCTTAATGATTTTATTTTATACATTTGGTTATCTAACTTTTGTTTAAAGTCTTGGATTACCTGTTAAGCCTAATATGATGCATTGAGTAAGGGAGAGCCATTTTAAAACCAAAATTCTTATTTGTGTCAATCTTTTTTAACCTCCTAAGTTATTTTGAACTTAAAGTCATTTAAATTCTTTTTTATATAACAAAAAGGGGAGAGTTTGGTTTGAAAAAATTTGTATTTTCAAATGAATAAGGGAGAGCTTTACTTACTTTTCAATTTTTCATCTCTTATTCACATTTTTAAACTTGAAGGTGGAGAGTCCCAAACAATTTTTCAAGTTGGTTTTATTATATCAAAAAGGGGGAGATTGAAGAACTAATGTTTTGATATAAAAATTCAAAAATGTTTTCGGACTTGTTTGAATATTTTGAAAACTTATTTAAAGTCCAAACAACTTGAAAATATGTTTGAAATGGTTTCATAGGTTTTTAACATGTCTAAAACGCTTTTTAAATGGCCAAAATATCATTTTTACAAGGCTCGTATCGATACACCTTGATCTGTACCGATACCATCATTTCCAGTAAGCAAAACCTAGATGCAGGGCCAGTGGTATCGAAACCACCTTGCCGGTATCGAAATCGGTAGGTTTTGAAACCACCTTGCTGGTATCGAAACCAGCCTGACTTTTTCAGCCTCTAACGGCTAGTTGTGAAGAAGGGCGTTCTGAAACGGGGTCGAGTGTTTCGAAACGGACAACTGTAGAACTGCATTTAATGAGGGAAATAAAGTCTCCAACGGCTCCAAAACATCCCTAAAGGCTAGTAACGGCAACAAACTCAATTGGGACTATAAAGTGAAGGCTGGAACACTTGAAGAATGTTAGAGACAACATCCAAGCAATATGGTCAAGAGAATTAGAGTCTAAATCTTTATTTTACTATTCTCTTGTACATAGTCTTAGAGAGAGAACTTAATTGTAAATCCTTTGTACTCTTGTGAGCTTAAATTTGTGTAAACACCCACCTTGTGAGGTATTGAGTTTACCAACCAAATCCTTTGTAAAAAGAGAGGTTCTAGTTTAGCCTTGAGAGAAAAACTAAAGTTGGTTCTATTTTATCCAAGTCCAAAACATAGGGTTGTAACGGTTTCCTCCTAAACCGGGAAAAGGGATGAATTCATTGTTGAGTGAATTGGAAAATCCTTAGTGGTATGCTAAGGTAGTTGATGTAGGTGCTTGTTAGAAGGTCGAACCACTCTAAAATTATTGTGTCACTTGTCCACCTTTATTTCGATTTTAGCCAATTCAACCACCAAATATTTACAACCCTCCTTGACGGTTTCGGTGATCGATTCGAGCGTGCTACAAGCCTAACAATCTCCAAGTCATCACCACCACACTGAGGCTTCTCTTCTCGCCGTAGGTTACACATTGTCGTTCGTCGTTTATCTGTTCGTCATACGTTGTTTGCCGCTCGATTGGAAGATTTTGAGTTTTAATGTTCGATTGACACGTTATTTGTTGGTTTATGACAACAGAAGAGTGGGGTAATCAGTGGTGTATGGTTCGACGACAAAAGGAGAGATGATAGTTAATATGGCGGTGTGAGTGGATGAATTTGGGTATTTAGGGATTTGGGATTTTATGAAATAAATAAAAAATTTGGAGTATTTTTGAGAAATTTAAAGTTTTTTTATGATTTTCTTTTAAAAAATTAAATAAAAATAATAAATAAACTACATGTCATTGGTTTAGTTGGACGATGAATTTTTTAGATCGACCTTAAAATATAACATAAAGAAATATTAGGCACTTGTTTTGATAAAAAAAATATTTTAAACACTTATTATAAAATACTATAGATTAAATACTTATTTTATAATTTAACTTTTTTTATTAAAAATATATATTTAATAAGACACGAAGTTAAAACATTAAAATTAAAAAAATGATTGTTTACTTTTTTAACTCAAGTTAGTTGGAGAAGTTTTATCATATTTTATTAGAAAATTAAAGATTTCTTTTATCAATCATTAAAATTAGGATTATTATCTCATATACAGACGGGAGAGATATTTTTGTTTCTACAAGTGTCTTAGTTTTAGTGTTTAGGGTTTTAGTTTAAGTTTAGAGTTTAGGAATTTAGTGTAGGGGTTTAAAATTTATAGTTCATAGTTAGAATTTAGGTTTTAGGGTTAAGATTAGAGTTTAGGTTTTAGGTAATATGGTAAGAGATTTAGGTTTTAACTAAGCTATAAACCTTAAATTTTAACCTTAAACTCAAAATTCTATTAACAACCCCTAATTCCAAAACTACTACATTTAAATTTATAAATTTTAAACCCTAAATAAAATTCTTAAACCTTAAAACTAATATATTTGTGTAAATAAAATTTCTACAATTGTGCATATAACGATTACCCTTACAATTATTTTGAATAAAAACAATGAAACAAGGGATGATGTAGGAGTCTATGTGGAGAAGTTATCGTGGAAGTCGGTTTCGACGTTGAATTATTTTTTTTACTCTACACCTGATTTCTCTTTCTTAATTAAGGAGGCCCACGCTCCTACAAATCATTTGCATTATTTTTTAATAAAAAGAATATTATTATAGATCTTATTAAAAAAATTCCTTATATCTAAATAGAGCAAAATAATATCCATAGCCACAACACTTGCATTATGTTGATTCATAGGCCACTAGCATTACTTTAATTAAGAGAATAAGTTCTATCAGATATCATTAAATTTTAGAATATAAATTATTTTTATTATATTAGTAAGCAATTAACGTTTCAATGACGTGATTTTAGGCATTAAATTTTAAAAGGATGTTAAATTTTTCACCAAACTTTAAAATAATTCTATTTTAATCACTAAACATTATGGTCATCGTTGTCGGTGAATCGTTATCCATCGCCGACCTTCATTCACTACAAGATCAATATCATTAGATTTTAAAGTAAATTATATCGAATATCACTCAAATTTAGGGTTTGTATTATTTTTATCACTGAACGTTAAAACACTTCAATTATAGTACTAAACTTTTATTTTACTTCAATTATATTACTAAGCCGTTAACATCGAAACGACACGATGGTATGAAAAAATGACATTGTTTTGATGTGGCTATTGAGCTCAAAATAAAGTTGTTTTAGACACTGAACTTTAGGATTATATCGATTTTGTCAGCAATATTTAAAACGATTCTGTTTTAGTCATTAAACATTTTAACTACCATTACATGCCAATTGTCGCCCATCATTGGTCGTCATTCACTATAAAATCAGTGTCAAAGTTGATATTTTAAATGATTATTTTATAATTTTTCAAAAGGAATAATCGATAAAAACACACTATAATACAAGGATTAATTGCTTATTTTACCCAAAAAATAATTTTAAAAAGAAATAAGGAAATCTGTGAGTTGGCTCACTAGCGAGTATGTTTTTTTGTTTTTGTTTTTTGATAAAGCACTAGCGAGTATGTTGTTATGCTCAAACTCGCGTGTGGTAATAGAAATAAAGTATATCTATCCGATTCCCATCTCGTTGTAGAAACCAAAATAAATAATATTAATCAATACCCATCCTCGTCAGCTTTGATCCATCTAAATAAGCTTCCTTTACGAATTTGTCATTTTGATTCTTACAATCTATTTACATCTCTCTTTCCCATGGCTTTCTGCTCCAAAAATTCAAGAAATATCATCAAAAACCTTAAGTCAAAGGCCGGTTTATCCAGATTATTGAAGCAGAGCAGTGATTCTCGTTACGGCTCTTGCCTGAACAACACTAATCCTTGCCGCATCCTCCCATTAACTACCCTACCTCAACTCAGAAACCCAGATTCATATTCCCATAAAAAGGGTCTGTCTTTCTGTTTTCAGCGATTTCAGTCCACCACAAGTGAACAACAGTTTGCTTCTCTCCCAAACGGCGAACAAAATCAGGTTTCTTATGTTTTTGCCATAAATAGAAAGGGTTGTTTCTAGAATCTGTTCAAGTTCATGTTTTTTTTCTCTTGCAATGCCCTTTATCTGCTGTATGCAACAATGGTTTTGGCTTAATCTGGATTTGCTTTGGAGCTTTTCGTGTTTACTGATATTGGTAATGGGTGTTTTGGTTGGATATTACTATATAATTATGCCGTTTAAAATTAGAAAATACCATTGGTATAGTAGGACTCTGTTTGTGTACCTTTGGTTCTTGAATGTCTTGGGAACTTTGAGTGGTTTTAAATATTAGAAAATACCTTTTTCTTCTTATAATGATGATGATGATTTCTTCAAACCAATTCCAATTCACAAGTTACAAGTTACATATGTTAATCCTCACCAACGCTTTCTTTTCTTGGAAGGAATTGGATTTTCCAGGAGGAAAAGTTGTGTTCTCTCCCGAAATGCGGTTTTTATCCGAATCTCCCTGTGTGTATAACCAATGCTACCGAGTTCTTGATGATAATGGTCAGCTAATTTGTAACAGCAACTTTGTAGAGGTAGATTCACCTGCCGGAAACAATCATTTCGTTTTTGTTTTCCTTCAAATGCATCATTCGGCACAAAATAATCTTACAAAGTAAGTACTGGTTTAGGTCAGTGAGGAAATTGCTGTTAAAATGTATAGCAGCATGGCCACCCTTCAAATTTTGGATACCATATTCTATGAAGCTCAAAGGCAAGGAAGAATTTCCTTCTATCTGACCACCATCGGAGAAGAGGCCATCAACGTCGCGTCGGCAGCAGCGCTTACATCAGATGACATTGTTTTCCCTCAGGTTAGAAGAAAATACGCCGACATACATACATCCCTTTACAATTCCTTCGAGCTTCATTTTCCATTTCTATGGATAGAGCATAAGTTTAACCATTGACAAATTTATTTCAATCCCACATCTTGTTTTATAATCCTATGTTCAAAGCATACAGTTTCTCATGTAGATTTTTAAAGATATGGGCAGCATATTTCATTAAATTACAACTCTTGAGACGTTAGATGTGGCCATCCTGGTTGAAAATTAAATGATGTGGTCTTCAGTACAGGGAGCCAGGAGTTTTACTATGGCGCGGTTTCACCCTTCAAGAATTTGCAAACCAGTGTTTCGGAAACAAAGCTGATTATGGGAAAGGCAGACAAATGCCTATTCATTATGGATCTAACAAGCATAACTACTTCACCGTATCATCAACAATTGCGTATGAGATTAAACTTGTCTATGAAGGAGTTTGACAGATAAAACTTTCTTAAAAGATCTAATTATGTAAATCAGGGTTATAAACATTCCCCACTGTATTGCAGCACACAAATTCCCCATGCAGTTGGTGCTGCGTATTCTCTGAAGATGGACAAAAAAGACGCATGTGCGGTTACTTACTTTGGCGATGGTGGCACAAGTGAGGTGAATACGTCGATTGAGAAAAATATTTGGTTTCTTTACATTTGGAAGGGTTTTTAAAATCTATAGAATTGCTTCATATGCTTATTGTAACTAGACATGGTGGGAATAGATGGAATCACTGGTTTTGTGTAACTCCATTTTAGGGACAGGACATTAGAAAACCTTTTGTCCTTTATTTCTTTCTTGAACCTTTGTGTGTGTTGTTGGGTAGCAGGATATATATATATATATATATGAGTTCATTGCCTAGCTGCTAAGTCTCACTGAATTTCAGCTTCTGGTGTTTGGTTTCTAACACAAAAAAAATAATGGTAGGGAGATTTCCACGCTGCTTTGAATTTTGCGGCCGTAACAGAGTCTCCGGTCATTTTTATCTGCCGGAACAATGGTTGGGCAATTAGTACACCCACTTCAGACCAGTTCCGAAGTAATGCTCTATCCTTTTGTTTTGATGTTCATTCTTATATTTTAACAGCCCCTGAATCTATCAACAATCTATATATGTTCGCCATCGTATATTTAAGTTTTGCACATGGGGTAGGTGACGGGATTGCTGTTAGAGGGCAAGCTTATGGAGTCAGGAGCATTCGTGTAGATGGTAATGATGCACTTGCCATGTACAGTGCAGTTCATGCTGCTCGTGAAATGGCGATAAATGAGCACAGGCCCATTTTGATCGAAGTAAGTCTTCTTTGACCAAGTCTTTTTTCATCAGTGGCTTTTCAGCAACCAAGAGGCATATTCATAATAAAGCTGAACCGTAAATGGATTGTTCTTCATCTTTTCTTCTATCATTTCACTTAAGGCCGTTACATATCGAATTGGACACCACTCCACATCAGATGATTCCACCAAGTACCGTCCTGCCGATGAAATCGAATGGTGGAGAGTGGCAAGAGACCCTGTAACAAGATTTAGAAAGTGGATTGAAACAAATGGTTGGTGGGGTAGTGAGGCTGAGTCGCAGCTCAGAAGCAGCATTCGGAATCAGGTAAAACACTTAAAATGTGTCGTATGTTTTTCAAGGTGCAATGTATGTGACATGGTTTGATGAGCCATCAGAACTGTGAAAGTCTGAAGGCTGTTTGAAGTCATTGCTCGGTTTTTTGCTTGTTTATGTTGGTTTTACGTCCCTTTTATTATCCCTGTGGTTAAATTATCATATACTGCTGCTTGGAACCTAAATTCTGAAGTTTCTTACCAAAAGTTACTATTCTTGACAGTTATTGCAGGCAATTCAGATAGCAGAGAGAGCTGAGAAACCTCCGGTGAATGACTTATTCACGGACGTGTATGATAATATTCCGTCCAATCTGCGCGAGCAAGAGAAATTGCTAAGGGAAACCATGAATAGACACCCCGAAGATTACCCTGCAGATGTTCCGTTTTAGGTGAACCATATCTACTAAGAAGCAGTAATTTATTCTCTCTAAAATCTTGAACTTGTGATCCTGCAATTAATCACGGTAATAAGAAGCAGACCCTAGTTATGATGAAGTATTAGAAAGCAAGCAAGCTTTCTTTGACTCGAATGACTGGACGATTATACCTACTAGATTTGGCATATAGTGAAATAAAGAGAAAAAGAAATTTTATGGTAAAAGTCTAAAAGATATAAATGCCTGTTCTATACTCTTACTATTTCTTTTTGGTATTTTGATTATATTTTTAGAGTTATATTTTGGTTTATGTGTAAAAAAAATTACACAACCCTTCGTATGTACACTTTAAAATTCTAAAATATAATTTCTAACTCTAAAAATCTTAAATCTTAAACTCAAAGTGCTCGTAGCGCTTTCATCGTGGCCACCCTTTCTAGGCTCCCGAGGAGGTCTGCATGATATAAACGTCAAACAATTCAAATATTGAAACCGGAAGGTGGGCTACGAGTGCTGTCCTGCGTCCATACCCCTCGTCATGTCCCAACATCTCCAAAAATGTACTTTATGAGTTTACGTGCTCCATCTCGTTGAACCCAGTGGCTGTGCATCTGCGATGCTCATTGTCTGTAACACTCGGCAATGCAGTCGGTCAGCTTTAAACCGAAGTCAACCTCAATCCGACCATATAAATTATTATCCATGGTCAGCTTTAAACCGAAGTCAACCTCAATTCGAGTTTGTTCTCAGTTCTCACAGCCATTACCCCTTACTCATCCATGCATGAAGATATTTTTGGGTTGGAAGAACAAATTGTTGCCCTCATAATCTTCCCTTTCCATAAACAAAAAATAGTTGATGGAGGGATGAAAGTAACGAACCCGACATTATTAGAATTCTGGTTGGGTGCTTGAATTTTATATGCCTTATACCATCCAAGGCATCATTCCCCAGTTAACATTTGAAATTTTTAATTTATTATACAAATTAATGAATTAGTACATAAATTTGAAAAGAATAGGATATTTTAACAACCAATCAAATTGTAACATATGATGTTTAATAAAGTCATTATTTTTTATTCTTAATATGACATCAGTAATTTAATTAGGTGTTGAGATGCTAAATCGACACATGTATCAATTAATTTTTTTAATAGAAAAATTGTATTCAATTTGTATAATGAGAGTATTGTTTTCATCATTTTTTTGTTCAAAAAGTATTGTTTTCATCATTCGAATGTGCTCCGATCATGGCCCGTCGACCCACATGATGGATGATTTTAGTTGAAACCCCACTGACAAATGGACCCATCATCATTGTAAAAGGGGCCTATTACAAGGCGGAGCTGGAAAGTCTACAATTTTTATTACAACATACTCTTAATATTTTTTAGGACTTAACCGTCAAATAAATGTCGAAACTATACATTTTTTTAGATAAGTGATTAAATTATATTTTAAGCTAAATAAGTACCTAATGTTTCATTTCGTGATTTATTTAAAGTTTTTATGTGACATATATTATTTTTTTCGTTATTCAATAAAATTTGAACACGTGGCATGAATTATATTTTTTGAAATTAAAATCTAAAAACTAGAAAAATTAAATAATAAAATATATTAATTAACTCAACAATCTTTTATTTCTCTAAAAAAAACCCCAACTCTAACCTTAAATCTCTAAATTTCTCCACTCTGGCCATCGATTCAACCACCACAAGCCACCATTGTCTTCATCAGACCCTTTCTACCGAAAGCCCATCATCTCGTCGTAAAAAATAGACGAATGAATCATCAATTTTCACTGTCGACGAACACCCAACAATGAAAAAAAAAGAGGTCGATTGGGTTCCGATCGACAACTAGAGGGTGGGGAATGCCAAATGGTGAGGTACCTAACACTTGGGCAGTGAACGGTGAACCACCGACGTGTGGGGATGTCGGACGATGATAGAGATGTGATTTGAGGTTTTTATTGAGAAAAATTAAAACTTAAGAATTTTTAAAGAAATTTAAAAATTAAATAAATAAAAGAAAACGTGCCACGTGTCATGTTTTGATTGAGTGACGAAATTTTTTTAATGGTCGTTGACAGAGAAACCTTAAATGGATCACGGAATGAAACATTAGGCTCCTATTTGGCCCAAAATATAGTTTAGACACTTATTTAAAAAAAATAGTGTAGTTTGAGCACTTATTTGACGGTTAAGCTTTTTTTTGGTAATATGTATGTCTATCTTATAGTTTATGTTCGGCGTTCGAGGCTACGTTTTTCAACAATATCGTCTTCAAGGCTTGAACTCAAGCCTTCACATTAAGAGTACAATGTATCTTACCAATATACCCAACACTTGTTAGTAACACACTCTTAATTTTAAATTATGACTTTAATAACATAATTCTTAAATAAAAAACAGATCCTCAGAGAAAGAAAAGCAACATGATCTTTAAATTCATCAAGCTAGTTAGACTTAGAGTCTGGGTTAAAATTTAAAAAAATATATTATTTAATAGAAATATAATAAAAACTTAATTAGACTAAATACTTGACTCAGTAATAATTAAGTTTCGATAATGATTAAATTTAATTTATTTATTTTCTTGTTCTTTAAAATTAATACTATAAATTACTTACACGTACACATATCTTTATCAATCTAAATTTACCGAATGCATGTAAGTTTATAATTTTATACTGCATTGTCCAAATCCCCCCTCTCTATATATAGGGTTATATATCGGTGAGCCTATCTATGCCATGGCCCACCCCATAATTCAAAAAATATTTTTAATTAGTTTTAAAAATATATTTTTTTAAAAATTTATTATTATTTTTGTTTAATTTTTATGATACTTAAATTAAAAGTTTTTATTTCTATTGTTCTCAAAGTCAAACTTGAAAATTAGCATAATTTTTATTCTTTTATTTTTATAGAGGTATAAATGAACAGAATATTTAATGAGCTATTCGTGTAAAGTCCGTTTGTTAAGTTAAATAAATGAGTATGAACAATTTTTTTATGTTTATTTAATAAACAAACGAACACGAACAAATGTATGCTCGATTTGTTTATGTATGAAAAAGTTCGTTTATTTATTAATGTTATATTTTTTATAAAAAGATTAAAATACTATCTCTTTGATTTTATATTTGAATTTTAACTCATTAATTTAAGAAATATATATCATATTTGCAATCACTATTGATAATTTGACAAAATAAGTTATGGACAGTGTGCTCTAACGTCTTGTTTGGCATATTAAATGTGAAAGAGAAGTGTTGTGGGATGAAAAATTTGTTAGTATATCAAGGTGTTTGATTTGTTGAAAATTATAATATATAATATTGACACTATATCCAGTTTTAACTATATTATATTTTATTTAATAAACAAATAAAATGAAATTAAAAGCTGCACAACCAAAATCTGTTCAAATTTTAAATATTATTTTAAAAAAGATTAGTTAAACTCATAACCATAAGCTTTTGAATAAAATTAGATTAAGTAAAACAAAGTTTAAGTTATTAAATAAATGATAATTTTTATGACATTCAAAATAAACAAAAAAAACTAGCCACTAAAGCTAAATTTAATAAAATATATGCTTATAAATAATAATAATAAACATAAAATTTAAATACATTGATACTTATTTACATTATTTTAAATAAACATTAATAGCTTATTTATAGCGTTGTAAATAAGTATTGATAATTTATTTACACCTACTTATGTTCGTTAACATGTAGTTATATTAAATTGTTACTCTATTTTTAAATTAAAAATTGTGTATAATGTAGAACTAATGTTTTGATATAATAATTGAAAAATGTTTTGGACAAAGTTAAAAAGAATTCAAAACCTTTTCTAAAGTCCAAACAACATGAAACTATGCTTAGGGGATATTTTCAAAGGGGTTTAAGTGTTTTTAAAGCCAAATCCAACAAAACCATCTAGGTGTTTCGATACGGGTCCTTACAGTGGCAAACCGTTTCGAAACGGGCTTTAATCTGTGTGAGATTTTGCATAGCGTTTCGATACGGCCCCCGCTGTTTCGATACGCCTATGTGGCATTGACCTCAACGGTCATAAACCCCCAACGACTATTTCCCAACTACGTTTTAAATGCAGAGCGTTTCGATACGGCCAAGGGCGTTTCGATACGGGTGTTGCATCAGACTGTAACGACTCTTTCTATTTAAAGAGTGTTTCGAAATAGAGTCGAGCGTTTCAAAATGGGGAGCTGCAGAACTGCATTTATGGTGGGAAATTAAGTCTCTAACGGCTCTAATTCAACCCCAACGGCTAGTAACGACTACAAACTCATTAAGGAGTATAAAAGGGACCTCCAAGTATCTAGTAATGGTTAATGCTTCAATTGTAACACAACATATGATCAAGAAATTGTCTTAGTGCTTAAGTGTCAAATTTATTGTATAGACAAACACCAGTGAGCCAAAATTGTTTGATTTGCTCAAGTGTTTAGGATTGGGTGAGAGCTTTATTGTGCAAACAAATACCTATTAGAGGGATTTGAGTTTGCGTATTTTTATCTCTTGTAAAGAGGGTTTGATCAAGGCTTTGAGTAGAAAGCTTGATCGGTTTGTAAGGGTTTCCTCCTAAGCCTAGAAAATGGGACGAATCAATAGTGGATTGATTGAAAATCCTTAGTGGGAAGCTAAGGTAGTGGATGTAGACCTTGGTTAGAAGGTTGAACCACAATAAAACATCGTGTCCTTAATCTTTTTAGCTTCCACACCTCTTACACTCAAAATTTCACTTCTCCACCACTTGCCGAGCAAGAACGGTTGAAGGAATCGAGCACCGAATAACCTAACATATACGAGTTATGTTAGATAAATTTTTTGTTCTATTTATTCTGGCCTAGTCAATGACATTTTTCTAGATTCACCATTATATATATAAGAAAATACTTTAATACACAAGCTTGTGTACACTTTAGTTTATACAAGCCTTTTAATTTTAGAGTTTGAAATCGGTGACAACTTTATATATTAGACCCTAAATAAATTTTATTTATTAAATATTTATTTTTTATGTAAGTGCTCACCCTGAAAATTATTTAGGAGTGACGGATTTATATGTTGGTGAGGGTGAGAAAGGGCCAACGCTGAAAAAATTTATTTATTAAATATTAAATTTTTATGTAGGTGCCGACCCTGAAAATTATTTAGGCCCACCCTAGACCCAGCTAAGCTGCACTGCAATACATCCATCGCCCTGAAAATTGTAAATAGATTATTGGACTTTAATCAGCCTTCAAAGGAGGGCCGAATTAAAGAACTCATTTAAATTCGAGTGAAAAGGTTGGAGGGACCAGATTATAAAATGCAAAAAAAATTTGTTGGTTTTATATAATAATTATCTTTTTTTAGAAAATAAACAAAAAGAAGAGCACTTTTTCTGTTGTCTTTTCAAAAAGCCAAATTCCCCTAAACAACTGGTTTTAGCTTTTATTTTTTCTTTTCTAGTGTATCGTGCACGGTTCTTCCACCCAATCCTCTGCAAAACAAATAATCATACTTCCTTCGAATTAAAATTTAATCGTCAAACAGAGATATTCCCAATCCTTCCATGGCCAATTGACCACCGCTATACACCACCGTGTTTGATTCTCGACTGCGCCACTTACCTTTACTTTTTACGGTTTAGGTATTCCTCTCGCATATCTTACTCTTGCTGGGTGAATTTGATTTTATTTTCCAACTCAATTTGGTTTGTTGGTGGTGGCAATGCTTACTGGTTTGCAATCTTCTTTCAAGTTTCAGTGGAGTACTGGAATAGATTTTGAATAATTTTAGGAACAATGACCTTATTAGTTGTGAAACTTTATATACATACATATTATTCGAATTGGAACTTGCAATTTAACATCGTTACGCTTAGTCTTATGTTTAATAATTTATCCAGCTAAATACATTGTCGTTCACTTGTCTTTATATTATAGCAACTCGATTTCAAAGGTTGCATTTTGAAAGTCTGCCATGTTTGTTATTAACTATCAGCCATTAATATTTTTAATTCCTTTATATTACAACAATGTTTACATCTGTAGTAGTTTGATATTTTTGATTACCAATTGACATCTATGAACTTTTCCACAAATAAATGCCACCGCACACAACACACCTTTTCATTTTACATTTTATGTGTCTTTTTTATGTAACAAATCAATTAATTTTAATTTTTTTTGTTTAGGCATGGTTAAATATTATAAAAGAAAGACAAAAGAGTCAGAGAATTCATATTCGGTAAAGAAAACAATTTTACAACTTAACCTGAAAAATTTTCAAGGAAATTCCAGAAAAAGACCAAAAATTATAGAATATCATCCTAATGATCACATAGAACTTAGAAGAGCTTATTTGTTGAAAGGCCTTGCCAACTAAAAGAACACAAGTTTCCCAAAAAAAAGTATAATGATAAATTACAAAGTTTCAATCCCAAGTGGTTTGAAAAGCATAAAAATTGGTTAGAATATAGTGTATCCAAAGATGTAGCATTTTGTTTGCACTGATATCTTATGAGACTTGAATATAAAGGATAACAAGGGGGATATGATATATTTTTTGTTGATGAATTTAAGAATTGGAAAGATAAGAGCATATTGCAACTTCATGTTAGAGGTCCTAATAGTGCTCATAATGTAGCTTGGAGAAAATGTGAAGCCATAATGGATAAGAAACAACATATTGAAGTTGTCATTACGAAGCAATTTAATCAAGCTAAACAAGAATATCGGACTCATCTTATTCCTACGGTTGATTGCGTTCGATTTCTTTTATGATAAGGATTGGCTTTTCGTGGACATGATGAGTCTCATGGTTCTTATATTCAAGGTAACTTTCTTGAGCTTTTACAGTTTCTTGCTACTCACAATGAAACTGATAACAAAGTTTTCAAAAATGCTCGCGGCAATCTTAAATTAGTAACACCGACTATACAAAAAGGTATTGTTAGTGCAGCTGCTAGTGAGACTACTTGTGCAATTATTGATGATCTTGAAGATGATTTTTTTACTATTTTGGTAGATGAATCTTGTGACATATCCGTTGATAAGAAAGGAAGAGTTGTTGAATGATTTTTGTGTCTTGTTCATGGTGTTGGGAAACGCCGATACACCTCATGGCGCAGCGGAAAAATTATCCGACGATTACCTCTAGAGATTCATGTATGAGGAATGGATTCGAGTGAAAAGGATAAAAAGTTACCTTAATAAATCTTGAAATCCGCAGGGAGTATAGGAGAATCCAAATTGAATCCGAGTCGTCACAATCGCGTTCCGACCTCTACGCAGTCCACCCGAACGAAACAAACAATATTTTCTCTTCTCTAATTGTTAGAGAGGTTTTTCCAAAAAACATATCTTGACGTCTAGACCTTATGTCCTTATATAGCATTCAAAAACATAATTCTAATTAAAATTGGATTCATTAAATATACAATATATATAACCGAATATAATTAAATATGTAGAGTCTGATTTTACTTTAATTAGGTTTCTTTAGAGATATATATATTTTAATAGTATTTGATAATTACAATAATTATCTACTATTAATATATATATATAAAAGATTATCTATAATTACAATAATTATAATAATTTTGTTTTAATAATTATTACATGTACAACAAGTTTGTACACATGCTATTTAGTCGATATTTTTTTCATTTCAGTCATAGGGTGTGACCCTTGTAGGTTCATGTAACGTTAGTAGTAATATCTAGAACAATTCTAATATTACAAGCAATGAGTGGCATCTAGCAATATATCATTGCTATCTAAGTTACATGAGTCGTGGTTCAACTTTACTTTTTTCCGTGATTAACTTCTTTTATGTATTACATCCTTTTGTCCTCATATCTAGACCGGACACAAGGCATGGATTAGTCGCACTTGTATAGTCCGTCTAATATTTCTTGATATCTTGAGTATACTATTATAAACGAATAACCATGATATCTCATATCAATTTATTCGAGCATGACCATGCATTTTCTAGTCTCACTTAATCAAGTGGCCTATGATATTACTCTTATTATGTATGAGGGACAAATCCTATCTTGATCAACCATATTTCGCTACATAGATTGTGACATATCCAATGTCAGTCTTTATAGTGTAGTCAATTACGACACACGTTTTACCGTATCAAAATATGTCACTCACGATGTTGAAATAATGATGATCTCAAGTTTGAGGATCATACATGTAGTTATCACCATGAGCAATGTCGTGACCGTCACATAGTAATCCAAGAAACAAGCTTATAGCAGGTCAGTCCAGTATGTCATTCTCTAATACATAGTTATATATTAATTTTAACATCTCCATGCCAATGAAAACGCTTTGTCATCAATCAACTACATATTAGTCTTAATATATTATGTTGTCCATGCCCACAATAATAATCGACTAAAGACATTCAAGAATAACTATATTATTCTAAGGACTTTATTAAAATTCAGTTTATTTATAAATGCACAGAATAAGACTGAAATAATAGTAATTATGACTTTATATTAATAAACAAGATAAAATAAATATGTCTTTTACAACCATCTCATGGTTGGTCTTTGTGCATACTCCAACAATCCCCCACTAGCACTAAGACAAATCACTCATGTATCTTATACCAAGAGACTTAGTGTGATGTTCATACTTTTGCTGTGTTAGAGGCTTTTTCAGTGGATCGACGATATTGTCATCCGTTGGTACTCTGCATATTTCTACATCTCCTCGATCAATGATTTCACGAATGAGATGGTAACACTTAAGTATGTGTTTGGATCGCTGGTGAGATCTGGGTTCTTTTGCTTGTGTTATGGCTTCGTTATTGTCACAACATAGATTTATAACATTTGATATGCTAGGCACGACCCCTAGTTCAGATATGAACTTTTTGATCCAAACAGCCTCCTTTGTAGCATCTCTTGCTACAATATACTCGACTTCTATTGTAGAATTTGCTATTGTATCTTGCTTTGAACTTTTCCAGCTTACAACAGCTCCATTAAGGAAAAACAAAAAACTCGATTGCAATCGAGAATCATCCTTATCAGTTTGGAAGCTTGCGTTAGTATAACCTTTTATACTTAGCTCTTCCTCACCTCCATACATAAGGAATGTATCCTTAGTTCTTCTTAAGTACTTACGGATGTTTTTTACTGCAACCCAATGACCTTCACTGGGATCTACTTGGTACCGACTTGTCATACTTAGTGCATATGATACATCCGAACGTGTACATAGCATGTCATACATGATAGATCCAATGACCGAAGCATATTGAATCTTACTCATGTGTTCCCTCTCTTGAGGTGTTGAAGGACACATTTTCTTCGAGAGCGAAATACCATGTCTCATAGGTAATAATCCTCTTTTAGATTCTTCCATACTGAATCTTTTCAGTACTTTATCTATGTATGTATTTTGAATTAGTCCTATGAGTCGTCTTGATCTATCTCTATAGATTTTGACTCCTAATATGTAGGTTGCTTCACCCAAGTCTTTCATAGAAAAACATTTTCCTAACCAAGTCTTTACAAATTGTAAGGTAGGTATGTCATTTCGTATTATTAGTATGTTATCCACATACAACACCAAGAATGTAACAATGCTCCCATTAATTTTCTTGAAAACACATGGCTCATCTTCATTTTTAATGAAACCAAACTCTTTGATTGTCTCATTAAAATGAAGATTCCAACTTCTAAAAACTTGCTTCAACCTATAAATGGATCTTTGTAGCTTGCGTACTTTTAGGGCATCTTTTGGATCGACAAAACCCTTAGGTTGTATCATGTACACATCCTCATCTAATTTTCTATCAAGGAAAGCAGTTTTGTCATCCATTTGCCAGATTTCATAATCATAATATGTAACTATTGAAACCAATATCTGAATATATTTAAACATATCAACAGGGGAAAAAGTTCCACCATAGTATATACCATGAATTTAACGAAATCCCTTAGCGACCAATTGCCCTTTGTATGTTTGTACATTGCCATCCATGTTGGTTTTCTTTTTGAAAACCCATTTGCACCCTATGGGTTTTATCCATTTAGGTGGGTCAACCAAAGTCCATACTTGGTTTTCTGACATGGAATTCATCTCGGATTTCATCGCTTCTAGCTATTTCTCGGAGTCTCGGCTCGCCACTTCTTCCTAATAGGACTTAGGCTCATCTTGGTCTATGAGGAGAATATATCCATGTATTGTGACGAGAAATCTATATCTCTCAGGCGCATTGTGTTCTCTCATAGATCTTCCTAGTGGTTGTGTTTCAAGAATGGTTGAATGTTCCTCAACTATTTGTGGAACTTGTTGTTGTTCAATCTCTTGTTCAGTGATCTGTGGTTGACTTTGAATTTCTTCAAGTTCAATATTTCTCCCACTTCCTTTTCTGAGAATAAATTCTCTCTCTCGAGGAAGACTCATGTTCGAGCAACAAACACTTTGTTCTTAGATGAATCGAAGAAATAATATCCTTTAGTTTATTTAGGATACCCTACAAAATTACATTTATGATATTTGGGTTCGATTTTTGTAGACATTTGGTGTTTAACATAAACTTCGCTTCCCTAAATTTTCATAAAAGACATACTAGGACGCTTCTAGTCCACATCTCATATGGTGTCTTTTGAACTGATTTAGATGGAACACGATTTAGTGTGAAAACAGCTGTTTCTAGAGCACGTCCCAAAAAGAAGTTGGAAGATTAACATGACTCATCATAGACCAAACCATGTTTAACAATGTTTGATTTCTCCTTTCAGAGACTCCATTGTGTTGTGGAGTATGTTAAGTGTTCAAAAGTACTATTTTTATTACTCTTTTTACTCACGTTATTGTTAGACTTAAGCTCATTTTAGTTGCATTATTAGGCATTCATGCATATTTTCATAATTTTCTTCGCCGTTATGCTTGAATTCATAATTTAGTTATTTTTGTGGAAAAAGATATCGTGGATGTGTGTTTTGTGTGTAGGATTTAATTCCCGAAGCAACTGCGGACAAGAAGAATGAGGAGTTGCCGATTTTGATAGGAAAAATCCATTTAATTCAAGACAATTCTAGAAGCAAGGATAAATCTTAGAAGAATTGGAGATCAGAAGGAGATTAAATTCCAAGAGGTTTCAGAGGAGTTTTAGGAGGAATAAAATAATAAAATAAAAGATTTATTTCTTTTATTATATTTTATTATATTTAATTCAAACTTAACTTCCTCCTCAAGAAAGACTTTGACCTAGCCATCTCCTATATAAAGGAGATCAAGCCGCCAACTTGAGATAGGTGTGTGTGAGAGAGAGAGAGACGAGAGAAGGCTATTCGATATTATAGAGTGTAAAGATGTTCTCTAAATAGGAGCGCAAGTGCACACTGTTGTCAAGTTATAGTATAAAAGATATTGTCTCCCACATGGATTGGACAACTTATTCGAGTTGTAATTCATGCACAAAGAAAATTAAGCGCACAAGTAAATTTTAGTTTATAAAAGGATAAAAAGTAAATAAAACACAAGTAATTGATAGAAAAGATCAGAGTGATAGAATGGGTTAGGTTATGCTGCTTAGTAGTGCGAAATTGTATTGAATAGGTTCAGTTGCTTTGCGCTGCCAGACTTTGCTGCCTCGGCGGAGGATGGTAGATTGGCTGCTTCGACGTTTTCGCTGGCTCAGCAGCGGAACGGATGATTGGCTCGGCGGCAAACTCGGCAGACCTTCAAGGCTCGGTAGAACGATTCGATATTGATCTCGCTTATGTTTAAGTCTGAATACTGTTGTTGCCCACTGCAGATGATACCTGTCACGACGTGAATCTTGTAAAGTCAGCAACCTTGGTTCGTCCTCTTTTAGCCACCTTAAACTCGCACCTATGTCTAGGCCGAATTGATCAACACCTGATTAGGATGAGGATCGTACTTATCCCTTTCGTGAGTTCGACTCTCTCGATACCGAACAAATAGATAGTTAACAACTAATCTTTTGAACTTAATTGAAAACTATGAAGAGCATGGAATAGGCAAACCTAGAAGTTTTATTTGCAAAATCAAACTTAATTCCTAAACAACCGTTCTCACACTAGTTTACAACATAACCCCAACCCAAGAGAAAATTTAGAACATAATGGCGACAAGAAAACCTAGACTATGCCCAAAGGAAAACCTAAGATGTTTACAATTACAAAATATGTCAAATATATATAGGCATTAGCTAGGCCAAGTCCTCCTAAGAGTAGAAGTCTTCAAAGTAGATTTTGCATTAAATGCAACCTTTAATTATGACTTCTTTGAGTTGAATGTGGACTTCTTCTCGTTGCCTTGCACCGCAAGTTATCTTGATCTCCTCCTTTGGCGACTTTGTCTGCTGCTCCAAGCGTCAGAAAATTGAGTGGATGACATCATTGGAATCAGGATTTTCTGCTCTACAGATTGCACTCCAATTCTCCAATTCCTCAGCTTACTGCCCTGGACGGCAGGTATGGCGGCGGTAGGTTCTCGGCAGCGGTTTTCTCTACTTGGAACTACATCAGTACAGTTTCCTGGTCTGCTGCCTCAACATCAGCTCCTCAGCTTCACTCTCCTTCTACCGGCTTCTAGTACCTGAAACTAAAACTAAACTAAAATAACGTATTTTCCTTACCAAATAAAAGATAATCAATAAAATCATGGAAAAGTAAAGGATACTATAAATATGCAATGCATGAACCTAAATATGCCTAAAATGTACTTAAGAACAACAATAATACGAGATGGAATGCATATAAAATATAGGACTAATGAGCACTTTACACACCCCAAACTCGAACTATTGCTTGTCCTCAAGCAATGCAAACCTAAACATACTTGCCCTTTGAACTAATCAGAAAGAAAAATTTGTTTTAAACTTGATTTAACACCTCAAGGCCGTGGCACCTACATTATATTAGTGAAAGGAGAAGAGCATAAATTACCTCAGAATTAAACTACAATGCCAGTGCAGTGTGTGCAGAGACTGTGTACAAGCTGAATCTGGTGAATATTCTAAGCAAACAAGGATGATGTCATGGTATATAAGGTTGTTGCCGATGTAGCATAATTAAGCATAGTTATTTAATCATGGAAATAAGGGCTTAAGCTCATCACAACTACTCTCTAGGTATGAAATTAAGACAGGAGCAAACTACAAAACCCTGAACCCATTGAGTAGAGTCATCCCGTGAAAACTTTCATTCACTCATGCTAATTTGTCCGTCACTTCAAGGATTTTCAGATTCATGGACTTTGATAGAAGTTGAGTGTTCTTGCACATGATTCTTTCTAGAGCCAGTTTCGGGCACCTCTAGGGAAAGACAACATAAAATTTTCTTTCCTGCTATGGCAGTGCATTTCTTTTTATGGTTGTTGCCTGCCGCGGCAGCTTTCTGCAACCATGTTAGAATTTTACAAATAATTCAAACAGGCAATGCTTACCAGAAATTCTAACAAAATTAGCAAGTAACAATAGTGTTTTTAATTTTTGGCATTAATATAAAAATTCTAAGTTCACTTCATGCTTTCCCCAAAATTAAGGTCTTTTTAATTGACGCAAAAAATTTAAAGTCGGCTATCCTATCATAGGCACAAGTTCTAACAAAAATTTTCTTTTGATTAATTTTTTAAGGCAAGTACAATGCAATCTATATGCTACTATGATGCCTAAACAAAAATATGAGAGCTACCCCCCAAACTTGAGACGAGCATTTCCCTCAATGCACAAAATAAAAGAAATTAGAACTGAAACTGAAAAATAAACACGAGACAAGGAAAGAGAACTTAGAATTAGTTGTTGTCTAATGGTGGAGGTAATTCAGAAGATTTATCTGCTATGCCGTCAATTGCGGGGTTGGGCAGCTTACTAGGCAGTGTTGTCCTTAGTGCATCGACATGATTTTTCAGGGTCTGAATCTGGATAAATAGTTGTGAGACGGGAATAAATAGTAATAACGTATTGAAAATAAAATATAGTCATAAAAATCTACTCCTAAATAGATAAAACAATAAAGATGTGGAAATATAAAAATTATGTCACAGTTGGGTGGGCATCCCCCAAAGTGAATACTTCATGTTCTCTCGGGACATAATCTCCTGCATAATGCTTCAATCGTTGCCTATTAACTTAGAATTTTCCCCTCCAGTCATTGGTTTTATTGTCACGACACCACGTGGGAAAGCCTAGACCACTTCGAACGGTCATGGCAATCTGGATATTAATTTTCCGGGAAACAACTTCAGGCGGAAGTTGAACATCAACACTTGCTGCCTGGGCAGGAAATGCCTTTGTTGGATCTTGCTGTCGTGCCATCTTTTGACTTTTTCCTTGTACAACTTGGCATTCTCGTATGCCTCCCGCCAGAATTCCTCAATTTCTGTTAGATCTAGTGGTCTCTTTTTGCCAGCCTGCTTCCAATCTATATTTACCGCCTTGACTGCCCAATATGCCTTGTGTTCTATTTCATCTAGGAGGTGACAGGCCTTACCGTATACTAATCGATAATGGGACATTCTAAGTTGCATTTTGTACGCTATTCGATACGCCCAAAGGGCATCGTCTAGTTTCAACGACCAATCTTTCCTACTTGGGTTGACAACCTTTTCTAAGATGGTTTTCACTTCTCTGTTTGAAATCTTTTCCTGTCCATTTGTGTGTAGGTGATATGCCGCGACAATCTTGTGCGTGACACCCAGTTTTTGAAGTGCTTTGACAATTAGTTTGTTTTCAAAATGGGTGCCCTCGTCACTAATGATAGCTTTTGGGATTCTAAACCTTGTGAATATGTTCTTGTGTAGGAATCTATGGACGGTTTTTGCCTCATTGTGAGGGGTGGCAATGGCTTCTACCCACTTGGAGACGTAGTCAACCGCTAAGAGGATGTACATGTTGCCATAAGAAGATGAGAATGGTCCCATAAAATCAATCCCCAAAACATCGAATAATTCAACCTTCAAGATGGTTTGTAGAGGCATTTCATTCCTTCTTGATAGGTTTCCTATTCTTTGGCATCTGTCGCACTATTTGTAGAAGGCATGGGCATCTTTATGCAATGTTGGCCAGAAAAAGCCTGATTGGAGTACTTTTGTTGTCGTGCGCTGCCCTCCGTAATGACCTTCATATGGTGATGCGTGGCACTGAGATAGTATGGCTTGTTGTTCATTCTCAGGGACACACCGTCTAATGACCTAATCTGCAAAGTTTTTAAACAAGAAAGACTCGTCCCAAAAATAATGCTTAGCATCATATTAGAATCGTTTCTTTCCTTGGTAGTTAAGGTCATAAGGTAAAACACCAGTTACCAAGTAATTAACGATGTCTGCGCACCAGGGTGTGGCTGTTGATGTTGCTGCCGCGACCTCTTCATGGGCGGCCAGTGAGATGCCTTCAGCTTCCAAGGCGGCTACTAGGGCAGAGGCCGGTAACAACTGTTCATCAGGGAATGCATCATGGATTTCGCTGCTGGGTGTCTTTCCTTGTTCATTCTCAAGCTGAGATAAATGATTTGCTACTTGATTTTCTGTGCCCTTCATGTCTCGGATTTCTAGGTCTAACTCTTGCAACAAAAGGATCCATCAGATCATACGAGGTTTGGCATCATTCTTTGCGAACAGGTACCTTAAGGCTGAATGATCTGTGTGGACGATCACTTTTGTTTTGATTAGATAGGGCCGGAACTTATCGAAGGAAAACACTACTACCAATAGTTCTTTCTCGTTGGTGGTGTAGTTGGTCTGGGCAGGATTCAACGTTTTGCTGGCGTAGTAGATGACATGAAAAATTTTGTCCCTGCGCTGTCTGAGGGCGGCGTCACACATTAGCTCAAAGGGCTGGCTCCAATCTGGGGGAACTACCACATATGCTGTCACAAGCTTTTCCTTGAGGGTTTGGAATGCTTCCAGGCATGCCTCGTCGAAGTTAAATTGTTTATCCTGTTCCAACAAGGTGCACAATGGTTTAGAAATTTTAGAGAAGTTTTCAATGAATCGACAATAAAAACCTGTGTGTCCTAGAAAACTTCGAATGCCCTTGACAGAGGTCGACGGTGGTAAGTTCACGATGACTTCGATCTTAGCCTTGTCTACTTCTATTCCTTGTGCCGAGATTTTATGCCCCAGGACTATGCCTTCATTGACCATGAAGTGACATTTTTCCCAATTGAGTACTAGGTCTGTGTCCTCATATCTGGTAAGTAGTTTTTCGAGGTTGCCGAGGCAGCTGTCGAAGCTGCTGCCGAAGACAGAGAAGTCATCCATAAATATCTTCATGAAGTCCTCTATCATGTCGGAGAAAATAGCCATCATGCATCGTTGGAATGTGGTAGGGGCGTTGCATAATCCGAACGACATTCTTCGGAAGGCGTAGATGCCATATGGGCATGTGAAGGTTGTCTTGGCCTGGTCTTCCGATGCAATGACAATCTGGTTATAACCTGAGTGTCCATCTAAGAAACAATAGAAATGTTTGCCAGCAAGGCGGTCAAGCATTTGATCAATAAAAGGTAGAGGGGAGTGATCTTTTTTTAGTTGCTTTATTTAACTTGCGGTAATCCATGCATATTCTCCAACCGGTTACTGTCCTAGTTGGAATTAACTCATTATTATTATTGCTTACCACAATTATACCACATTTCTTTGGTACACATTGTACCGACCTTACCCATTCGTGTCAGAGATAGGATATATGATTCCAGCTGTTGCGTGTAAAAGAGTCTATCGCAATTGTAGTGCAAGTGTACACGACGCAAGTAGTAAAGTCATACGAAGTATCAGATATCGTCTCCACAGGGATTGAGCTAATAGCTTCACCTTAATTCACTGCACGAAGTAAAGGAAATATTTGAGAGAATTGTCACGAGAATAATAAGGTAAAACGCAAATAAAAGAATTGAGATATCAAGATAGAGAGAATGGGCTGGTATTGAATTGCTCAGTAGTGCAGGTATTGTAATGCTCAGGAACTCCAGTTATGTCGTCGCGCCCGTCGCGGCAGCACCTGTCGCGGCAGCTGTCCGTTGGTCGTCGCGGCAGCAAACACACCAACTCAGTACTTCAAGCTTGGCAAGAATCCCAGATCTGCCTTGGCCTATCCCTAGGTCCAAGTCTGTCGATAATCACTTCTTTGATGATACCTCCCGGCGTGAATCGAAGGATGAACACTGATGTGTATGAATTCTTCTTTAGCCACTTAACCTTGCCCTATCCCTAGGCACAAGATAGTTCAACTATAAACTAGAGAACTTGCTCTTATTTCTTTCGTATACTTAACTCTCCCGATGCTAAGTAAATAGATAACCTCACAATGCTCTCCCGATGCTCTTGCAAGATATTAATAACCAAAATAAGAGAACTTGAAGTTTATGTTATTGAACTGAAAATTCCTAAAACAAAACAACCCTTGCAACTACTTTACAAATCAACCTGTGGCCCTAGGGGGTTTTTAGAACATATCGACGACGGGTAAACGACGGAGGTTTTTTTGGTTGTCGGTTATAGGGTATGGGATATATGATGTTCTCCTAGGTTAAAATATATGCCCTTATATAAGCTTTGGGCTCAAGTATTCTAAGTTAACAAGGATTACAACTTTAATTAAAAGTAAGATTCTAATAAAGACTTAATCTTCAAGTATCCTACTTTTCAGCCGTCCTCCTTGTTTCTAGGGATTTCCTCTCCTTGAGCTTTGGCTTGACATATCTTTTGATCCGGGGCTTGGAAAAATATATGGTTTTCACACGACAGACGAGCATAATTTTCTCTATCTATCGAGGTCCACTTTGCTTTTTCTCCACTAACTTGCTGTCGTCCTCTGTTGTCACGGCAGATCCATGGCAGCATCGTCCTCATCGTCTGCTTGTCCAGTTCAGCTCTTCTGCTTCTCTGCCCTGCGCCCGCCTTCTCCGTCAACTATGGAAGCAACCTGCAAAATCAGCCATCTTTTAGTAGAATCCGTGCCTTTAATGTATTTGTGATGTTTTGCTGTAAACTAACCTAAATACAATGCAATGATGCTTGAATGCAGCAGAAATATGGGTTAAAAAGGGTGTAAATAGTAGAACTTTTACACACTCAACACACCCCCAAACTCAAGTTTTTGCTTGCCCTCAAGCAATTAAGACCTAAAAGAAAAAAGAATATTTTTGTGTTGGCTTTCAAACAGTGAACTATCCCTTACCCGTCGCTCATTCTCTGTGACGGCAGCAACCTGTCGGAAAGATTAGGATCTGTCCGGAATCTCCCTATTGTCCTCGTGTAGTGTGTGCATGCTTGTGAACAGTTATATGCTAAGACTCTCTTAGTTTCACTAGAATACTCCACTTTTTAACTCGAATTTTTATGCCAAAGTTTATTTTCTTGAAGACACATTTTCATGCTTCTTTTTTTTTCTATTTTCAAGCTAAAATTTACTAGATCCAATTTTGGGCACCTCTAGTTAGCTTCCTAGAGCCGGTTTCGGGCACCTCTAGGTTTTTGAGTTTCTTTTGCTAAACTTCTTTCCTAGAGCCAGTGTTAGGCACCTCTAGGGGCTATTCAAGTACTAAGCTTCCTATTCTAGTTTGACTAAGAGAAATTTAAGCAGTATAACAGTCACAATGGTGTTTAAGTTTTTCAGAACTATAGAAAGGCTCTAAACTTCTCCTTAAACTGTCCTAAAGATGCTGCCACGGCAGAGCTGTCATGACAGGTAAGTTTACTTCACAGTTTTAAGCCAACAATTTTATTTATTTCTGATTTTTTTAAGAGCTTTAATAAAAGACACAACAAATAAATAAGATGTACTACGACTCCATTAAAATGGAGGGTTGCCACCCCCAAACTCGAGGGTTGCATTGCCCTCAATGCAAATGACAGAAAAATAAAGGCAGGTACATCACAAAATATAGATAAAGCAGCAGCAATAAAAAAGAAAATAAAAGACTTAGATTTTAATCGCTCTCTTCACTGCTGCTGACACGAATTTGGCGGCGGATTCTGGGTTGTGGGGCAGGCTGGGCAGGTTGCTCCATGACCTGGATATCTGAGCTGCTACCGCTATCCCAAGTGCTGCTGCTGCTGGTGGCGGTGCTGGCCTTTGGCATTAACTTTCTGTCGGCCATCTTCTTCTGCCTCTTGACAGGCGTGAATTCCTTCTCCAAATTCCTCCGAATAGGAGGTTCTGCCTCGCTGTCAGCCCAGACAGAGGAAGAGGAGAAACCAGCGACAAATGCATCAAGGTCATCCGAGGGCTGTCGCTTCGTTCCTCGGGCGAAGGTGTCTGCCGGAGGACTGCCAGCTGCCGTCGGGGCAGGTGATAGGGTGGAAGCAGCAGAATGTGTGTGTGGGGAGGCAGGTGGTGTAGGTGTGTGGGCAGGGGTGGGGGTTGTGAAATAATGGGCATGGAAGGTGGGGAAGACAATATCGGGATAATTTAAAGTATTGGTAATGAAATTTACCGTTGAGTTGGCAAAATCCCTGATGAATGTCATCAGCCCCATCTGTCTGTCTTCCACCCGCTATATGGCAGCAAGGATCTGAGCAGATTGGTCTGTCGGAGCAGCTGCTGCGGCAGGTTCAGGTGCAGGTTCCTCGGATGATTCTGCTGGGGCGGCAGCCGGGTTGAAAGAGGAGAGGGGGGTTGCGACTGTCAGTTCCATGAGGCTGGTAATGTTGTTATCGGTCCAGCCTCCTCCCTTGACCAGTCTATAAGTGGTGGCTTCTGGTACAGCAGAGCAACGACAGAGTGATGTGATCATGAAAGGCAGGCAGAGGAGGGCGGTTGATCTGTTGGTGCAGTCCAAGACGCTCTCCCTCATATAGCGTCCCACGTTGATAGGCTGGTTGTTCATGATCGAATGGATGAGGGCTAGCCTCTGCTGGTCCACCGTCGTGTGATGGGTGGACGGCAGAATGCGCTTCTTTATGAAAGCATTCCATAACTTGGCTTCTGGAAGCAACTGCCCCCTTTTGACGTGTTGGGATTTTTCTTGCTAGTGTTCCATTCTGTTCCTTCCGCTGTCACCTCCGCCATGACAGCACCGTAGGCAGCAGAGTCGAGGGTGTCCAAAAACTGCTGATGGGCATCGTCGTTGGGACCAAAGTAGATGCCATACATATGATTGATGCTTTCTGCTGTGAATGGCACTTCTGTCCCTCAGACAGTTACTGTGGTTGCCGTCCTGCTGTCGATGGCAGCGTAGAACTCCCTCACCAGCGTTTCATTCATTTCAGCTGGTTGTTCCGCAAACTGCTCCCATAGTAGAGCCTTTATCGCCCTTGCGATGAATGGTTTGAGCCCCATGTTCTCTGCCTTGCGGATGTAGATGAAACCTCTTTCTTCCCATAGTTCCTTAGTTGCGAAGGACTGCGGGGTGGGTGCTGCCGGTGAAGATGTTGAAGCAGCACTGCGGCGGGTACGTCTGGAAGACATATTAGTTGCAAGAGTTTTGTGAAAGTAAAGAAAGCAAAGAAAAATGAAAGGGGAGAGCAAGTAAGAATAAGCAGAAGTGAGGAAAATAAAAGTGAAACGGGGTTTTATAGAGGTAGAGTTGCTGCCCGTTTAATGTTGTAACGGCAGGCGTGAATAACGGGGCGACTGTTGAGTTTTGGCGTGTCTGACGCGTCTGACAAACATTTATGCGTCTGTTACGCGTTTGTCACATGCTTTTGCGTCTGCCGTGTCAGTCTGTTGACAGCCTGTCTTATCCGTGTCTGCGGGGGCAGCTGGAACGACAAGCTTCAATAAATGGGCTCTGTTGGGCTGATGGATGGATGGTGGGCTTGGGTCACTTCTCCTTTTCTTCTTGACTCCTTTATTTCCTAAAAATAGAAAGTATAAAAAAATTATTCGAATAAAATAAACCTTATTTCCTAATAAATACTAAATAATAAAAATAAATAAAAAAAAATTAGGTTAAATTAGGGATGTATTGTGGGGCATCTCCTAAGGTAACCACTTCCTGTATTCCTGGGGCTTCAGTCCCCTGATAATGCTTGAGGCGCTGTCCGTTGACTTTGAATTGATGCTCGTCTTTTAATGATCTGATTGTGATGGCACCATGGGGAAAAACTTGTACCACTTGGAATGGGCCAGACCACCTAGACTTTAGCTTTCCTGGGAAGAGTTTCAGTCTAAAATTGAACAACAACACAAGCTGCCCTGGGCAGAACTGTCGTGGCAGCAACTTCCTGTCATGCCACTTCTTAGTTTTCTCCTTGTAAATTCTTGCATTGTCGTAGGTCATTGTTCTTATTTCTTCAATCTCGTTCAGATCTAACAGCCTTTTCTGGCCTGCCTTGTCCAAGTCCATATTTACTGCCTTGATTGCCCAGTATGCTTTGTGCTCTATCTCGACAGGAAGATGACAGGTTTTTCCATAATTCATTCAGTATGGAGACATGCCCAATGGAGTTTTAAAAGTTGTCTTATATGCCCATAATGCATCGTTATTGAGTAAAGACCAATCTTTCCTAGTTGGCTTAACCATCTTCTCAAGAATGTTCTTAATTTCCCTATTGGATATCTCGGCTTGTCCATTGGTCTGTGGGTGCTATGCTGTCGCGATCCTGTGCTTGACACCATATTTCTTCAAGGCGGCAGCAATAACCTTATTGTCAAAATGTCTCCCTTCATCACTGATAATCGCCTTAGGGATGCCAAACCTCGAAAAAATGTTTTTGTGTAGAAATTTTTGGACTCTCTTGGCATCATTCTTTTGAGTGGCGATAGCTTCAACCCACTTAGAGACATAATCCACTGCTAGGAGGATGTATAGATTTCCACATGAAGATGGAAAAGGTCCCATAAAATCGATCTCGCAAACGTCGAAGATTTCGACTTCTAGAATGTTCTGCAGCGGCATCTCGTTTCTCCTTGAGATGTTTCCTGTCCGCTGGCACCTGTCACAGTTCTTGTAGAAGTCCTGTGCATCTTTATACAGTGTCGGCCAGTAGAACCCTGACTGCAGCACCTTGGCAGCAGTTTTGTTGCCTCCTAAGTGACCTCCATATTGTGAAGCATGGCAGTGATGTAGAATGTCTTCTTGCTCTTCTTGTGGTACACATCTCCTTATAACCTGATCTGCACACATTTTGAAAACAAGAGGTTCGTCCCAATAATAATGCTTAACATCATTTTGGAACCTCTTCCTGGCTTGATAATTAAGATCAGAAGGAAGTATTCCGCTAACTATAAAATTAACGAAATCAGCATACCAGGGGAGTTCAGAAGACTTACCTGCCGCCATGGCTGTTGCGGCATCGATTGCGGCAGCAAAGAGCTGCTCGTCTGGGAAGGTCTCCAGTATATTTGTCTCGTCGATTGGTAGACTCTGTCCCTTCTCTAACCTTGACAAGTGGTCTGCCACCTGATTTTCTGTCCCTTTTTTGTCCTTGATCTCAAGGTCGAATTCTTGTAATAGCAAGATCCACCATATCAATCTAGGCTTTGCATCCTTCTTTGCGAACAAATACTTCATGGCAGAATGGTCTGTGTGCACTATTACCTTCGTCCCAAGTATGTAAGAACGAAACTTGTCAATGGAGAATACCACAGCTAATAGCTCCTTTTCTGTGGTGGTGTAGTTCACTTGGGCGTCATTCAATGTCTTGCTGGCATAGTATATGACATGAAATAGCTTATCTCTGCGCTGCCCAAGTGCTGCCCCGACAGCATAATCACTAGCATCACACATAATCTCAAATGGATGTGTCCAGTCTGGTAGCTGTACTATTGGGGCTGTTACCAGTTTTTCCTTTAGAACCTTGAATGCTTCAGTACATTCTTCATTAAAGTCAAAGGGTCGGTTCTGCTCTAAAAGATGGCATAGGGGCTTGGTGTTTTTTGAGAAATTTGCAATGAATCTCCTATAAAAACCAGCATACCCTAAGAAACTTCTAATACCCTTGACTGTGGTCGGCGGCGACAGCTTTTCAATTACCTCTATTTTGGCCCTTTCGAATTCTATCCCACGACAGCTAATCTTATGGCCAAGGACTATCCCTTCATCCACCATAAAGTGGCATTTTTCCCAATTCAAAACAAAATTTGCTTTTTCACATCTTTCAAGTACCTTTTGTAGATTGCCGAGGCAGCTCTCAAAATCGTCTCCAAAGACGGAAAAATCATCCATAAATATCTCCAGGAAATCCTCTACCATATTAGAGAATATGGCCATCATGCACCTTTGGAAGGTGGCGGGTGCGTTGCATACTCCAAATGGCATCCTCCTAAAAGCATACGTTCCGTAGGGGCATGTAAAAGTCGTCTTTTCTTGATCCTCCGGTGCAATAGCAATCTGATTGTAACCTGAGTAACCATCAAGAAAACAATAGTAAGGTTTACCCGCTAGTCTATCAAGCATTTGATCAATAAAGGGTAAATGAAAGTGGTCCTTTCGAGTAGCTTTGTTAAGCTTCCGATAGTCCATACAAACCCTCCAACCGGTCACAGTCCTGGTTGGGATTAACTCATTGTTCTCATTGGTTATCACGGTCATTCCTCCTTTCTTAGGAACGCATTGCACCGGGCTTACCCATTTGCTGTCGGAGATGGCGTAAATAATACCAGCATCTAACCACTTAATTATCTCTTTACGCACCACCTCTTTCATCGCATGGTTTAGCCGCCTTTGGGCATCTATAGTCGGCTTATGATCTTCCTCTAGAAGGATTTTGTGCATGCATAACGCCGGACTAATGCCTTGTATATTAGCAATCGTCCATCCAATCGCCTTTTTGTGCTGCCTTAGCATGCCGATTAGATGTCGTTCCTGTTCCTGTGGCAGCTTAGAAGAGATGATTACGGGCAACGTATCATTTGAACCAAGAAAAGCATATTTAAGCTGCCCTGGCAGGGGCTTCAGTTCTAAGGCAGGTGGTTCAATAGTAGATGGCTTTTGGATTAAATGGTTATCCGAAGTATAATTCAAAGGTTCGAATAACTTACTTGGACGATTGCCTAACCAGTTTACCTCCTCCTGACCTTCAGTATCAGATGTATCGGATTCAGAGGAGTTGCTGTCGTCGGTGCTGTCGTCGTTTCTGTCGTGACAGTCCTGCAAGTGGCTGCCGCGACAGTGACCAAATTTAATATCGTGACAGCCTGACCTGATGCAGGGTTGATCAAGGGTAACATCAGTGATAGCCTTGCATTCCTCATCTACATCAGCATGTTTCATTGCTTGGAGAACATTCAACTTAATCTCTTGATCGTTCACGCGCATGGTGAGTTCTCCTTTCTCCACATCAATCAGTGATCTTCCCGTGGCTAAGAAGGGTCGCCCAAGGATGATTGGTGCGTTTCCGTCTGCCTCACAATCTAAAACAAGAAAGTCAGCAGGAAAAATAAACTTATCCACTCTTACCAGAATATCTTCAATTTTTCCTTCTGGATGAACGTAAGAGCGGTCTGCCAGCTGCAGAGTTACTGTCGTGGGCCGCGCCTTTCCAATACCTAATTTCTGAAAAACAGACTTTGGCATTAAATTAACACTAGCACCAAGATCACAAAGTGCCTTACCCACAAATTTATTTCCGATTACGCAAGGTATGATGAAGCTCCCAGATCCTTCTTTTTCTGGGGTGGCTGCCGGTGAAGAATACTCATGCAACCTTCTGTCATCTTTACCGTTTCAAACTCCCCAAGTTTGGATTTTTTCGACATAACATCCTTGAGAAATTTAGCATAACCGGGCATCTCCCTAACGGCATCTAACATCAAAATATTAATATGAACCTGCTTAAAAATATCATAAATCTTTTTAAGTTGAGATTCTTGCTTAGCTTGCTGTATCCGTTGGGGAAAAGGTGGCGGAGGACGATAGTCAGCAATACGTCCTTCCCACTGCATACGAATCTGAGGACGAATGTCATCGGTTTTCTTCTCTGTCGCTTCTGCTGTCGTGACAGGCTCATCGACAGTAGTCTGTTTATCACCTGTCGGGGCAGCTTCCTCGGCAGGTTTATCCAAGGCTGGTTCCTTTACTGTTTCAGCTTCTTTTTCCGGCCTTGATAATTTCTTCCCACTCCTAGTAGTAATTGCCTTACATTGCTCATGTGTGGGTTGCCTAGCATTTTCAGTATTGCTAGGGAATCCTCCAGTCTGCCTCGGCTTAATATGTTGGGAAACTTGACCCATTTGTGTATCCAGAGATTTCAAAGTAGCTTCATGATTTTTCATCCTCATCTCTGTTTTATCCATGAAATTCTCTGTCTTCTTGACAATCTGATTCATGTTCTCAATATAAGTTCCTGTCTGAGACATAAAAGTGGCCAGAGTCTGTTCCAATATACTACTCGTGGCAGCTGGTTGTTGTTGTTGCTGTTGCGGCGACAGTTGCTGTCGCGTCAGCAATCTAGGTCCTCCATGATTCTGATTGTGTGCTTAAGGATTCAGGGCGTTATTAGGATTACTCCAGGAAAATTTGGGATCCTTCCTCCAATTGGGATTATAATTGTTGGAATTGTAATTCGGCTTGTAATTTCCAACATATTTTCTCTCTTCTACTTGTATTGGGCACTCATCCCGACTATGATTTCCCTCACAGATATCACATACCTCCTCAACAGCAAATCCATGTAGTCCATCATCATTCAATAACCGTTTCATTACTTTAGTAAGGAATGCTACCTGTGATTTCATCGTGCTGTCGGCCTCATAATCCTTGACAGCAAGTACCCGTTTACCCCCTCTTCTTGCAGTCGGAAACTGCTCCTCATTCTTAGCCAGATTTTTCAAAACTTGTAATGCCTCGTCCAGATCTTTATCCAATAATAGTCCATTTGCTGCCGAATCAATTCGAATACGAGTTTGTAAGTTGGCAGCATTATAAAACTTAGTTACCTGATTCCAGACAGGGAATCCATGCATTGGGCAGTTCTGTAGAAGAGTAGTAAATCTGTCCCAGGCCTCGTGCATCGGCTCGTCATCTTCCAATTGAAAAGTAGCAATTTCATTACGTAATCGCTCAGATAAATGCGAAGGATTAAAACGAGATAAAAATTCACGAGATAAATCTGCCCAAGTTCTAATTGAACCCGACGTAAGTTTATTCCACCAAGTTTTAGCTCTGTCCCTCAATGAATGGGGAAATAACCGAAGCCTCAGTATCTCCGGGTTAACTCCTGGCAGTCTAAACGAACCACAGATCTCCTGGAACGTTTTGAGATGCTCCCTAGCATCCTCTGTCACAGCACCACTAAACTGCCCGGCATTATTGATCATACTAAACATGAAAGGTTTAAGCTCGAAGTTATCAACATCAATATCCGGCAGCGTGGTCTCCAACTCTACATGATCGTTCAACATGTAATCACGACAGGACCGTCGTCCGCCGGCGGCAGGGTTATTGGCAGACGGTATAACTTCGCCGACAGGCGGGTCATCTCCAACGTGGGCCATCTTCTCTGGCTGTTCTTCAAGGTACTCGTTTCTGGCTAGAAGGTGATGAAGTTGTTTCTTGAGATTGAAGGAACGTTCAATTTCTGGATCTAATAGATACTCAGGATCTTCACCTCTTTTAGATCTGCGCATAAACAAGAAAACCTTGTGAAAAGCAAGAGTTGAAAACACCAACGAAAAACAGAAAAATAAAAAGGAAAATAAAAACAAAAACGAAAAGTGCAATAAAAGAAAGGTGGAGTTATGTTGCCAATCCCCGACAACGGCGCCAAAAACTTGTTGCGTGTAAAAGAGTCTATCGCAATTGTAGTGCAAGTGTACACGACGCAAGTAGTAAAGTGATACGAAGTATCAGATATCGTCTCCACAGGGATTGAGCTAATAGCTTCACCTTAATTCACTGCACGAAGTAAAGGAAATATTTGAGAAAATTGTCACGAGAATAATAAGGAAAAACGCAAATAAAAGAATTGAGATATCAAGATAGAGAGAATGGGCTGGTATTGAATTGCTCAGTAGTGCAGGTATTGTAATGCTCAGGAACTCCAGTTCTGTCGTCGCGCCCGTCGCGGCAGCACCTGTCGCGGCAGTTGTCCATTGGTCGTCGCGGCAGCAAACACACCAACTCAGTACTTCAAGCTTGGCAAGAATCCCAGATCTGCCTTGGCCTATCCCTAGGTCCAAGTCTGTCGATGATCACTTCTTTGATGATACCTCCCGGCGTGAATCGAAGGATGAACACCGATGTGTATGAATTCTTCTTTAGCCACTTAACCTTGCCCTATCCCTAAACTATAAACTAGAGAACTTGCTCCTATTTCTTTTGTATACTTAACTCTCCCGATGCTAAGTAAATAGATAACCTCACAATGCTCTCCCGATGCTCTTGCAAGATATTAATAACCAAAATAAGAGAACTTGAAGTTTATTTTATTGAACTGAAAATTCCTAAAACAAAACAACCCTTGCAACTACTTTACAAATCAACCCGTGGCCCTAGGGGGTTTTTAGAACATATCGACGACGGGTAAACGGCGAAGGTTTTTTTGGTTGTCGAATATGGGGTATGAGATATATGTTGTTCTCCTAGGTTAAAATATATGCCATTATATAAGCTTTGGGCTCAAGTATTCTAAGTTAACAAGGATTACAACTTTAATTAAAAGTAAGATTCTAATAAAGACTTAATCTTCAAGTATCCTACTTTTCAGCCGTCCTCCTTGTTTCTAGGGATTTCCTCTCCTTGAGCTTTGGCTTGACATATCTTTTGATCCGAGGCTTGGAAAAATATATGGTTTTCACACGACAGACGAGCATAATTTTCTCTATCTATCGAGGTCCACTTTGCTTTTTCTCCATTAACTTGTTGTCATCCTCTGTTGTCACGGCAGATCCATGGCAGCATCGTCCTCATCGTCTGCTTGTCTAGTTCAGCTCTTCTGCTTCTCTGCCCTGCGCCCGCCTTCTCCGTCAACTATGGCAGCAACCTGCAAAATCAGCCATCTTTTAGTAGAATCCGTGCCTTTAATATATTTGTGATGTTTTGCTGTAAACTAACCTAAATGCAATGCAATGATGCTTGAATGCAGCAGAAATATGGGTTAAAAAGGGTGTAAATAGTAGAACTTTTACACACTCAACACCAGCATCTAACCATTTGATTATCTCTTTTTGGACAACTTTTCTCATGGCATCGTTTAATCTCCTTTGGGCATTTACAACTGGCTTTTGATCCTCTTCAAGTTGGATTTTGTGAATGCAGATTGCCGGGCTGATTCTATTTATATCTGCAATGGTCCAGCCTATTACCTTCTTGTGCTGCCGCAGCAGCGCTATCAGTTTATGTTCCTGTGTAGGCTGCAACTTGGAGGAAATTATTACGGGCAGCGTATTATCGGGTCTCAAATAAGCATACTTAAGTCGTGCAAGTAAGGTTTTTAATTCAAGGGTAAGGGGTTGTTCAACAGATGGTTTGAACATTTTGCCACCCTTTTCTGTATAATTTAACTGTTCGAAATACTTACCTGGCCTCTTTGCTATCCGGTACGCCTCCTCGTTCCCCTCCAATTCTTGTTATGTCCATTCACTACATTGTTCATCTTCCGAGCAATTATCTAAATGGCTATCGAGACAGCTGTCGAGGTTACTGCCCTGACAGTCATGCTGCAGGCAGGGTCTGTTGGCTTCGAAATTGAACTCTGAGGTGGCCTCCATTAGCTGGCATTCTCCAGGATCGTCAGCTTGCCTCATAGTTTGGAAAACGTTCAAATTTACTTACTGATCATTGACCCTCATTGTAAGTTCACCTTTTTCAACATCGATCAACGTTCTGCCTGTAGCTAGGAATGGTCACCCTAGGATTATCGGTGCCCTTTCATCTGCTTCACAGTCTAGAACCAGGAAGTCAGCAGGGAAAATAAATTTGTCCACCTTTATCAGGATGTCTTCAATCTTTCTTCCGGTTGTACATACGTTTTGTCGACTAGCTGCAACATTACTATCGTTGGACTGGCATCTCCTATCCCCAATTTCTGGAAAACAGACTTGGGCATTAAGTTGATACTTGCTCCTAGGTCACATAGGGCTTTTACGAAGTGGTTGCTGCCTATTTTACAGCGAATTATGAAGCTGCATGAATCTTTCTCTTTGGGCGGCGCCTTATTGTGCAGCATAGCCATGCATCCCTCTGTTACTGTCATTGTCTCAAATTCCCCGATTCTTGTTCTTTTGGATACTATATCCTTTAGAAACTTAGCATAGCTGGGCATCTGTTCGATCAACTCCACTAATGGAATATTGATTTTTACTTGCTTCAGAACATTCAGGAATTTTTTGAACTGCATGTCATGTTTCCGTTTTTTCAATCGTTGCAGGAATAGTGGAGAAGGTGTAGTATCTACGATTTTTTTCTTGGAAAGAAACTTATTCTGGGGGCAGTAACTGGTTCAAATTCTGTATGGTCACTTGTAGTGTCATCCGCCGACCTTTTTTGTGGTTCTGTGTTGCCTTTCTCAGGTGCAGCCGCTGTAGGATTTTTGGAGGCTTGAGCTGGACCGGCAGATGCTGTTTCTTTCGCAGCAAGCTTTGATGGCTCTTGTAACACTATCCCACTTCTAGTTGTTATAGCCTTACATTGCTCTTGAGATTTTCCTTTGGTGGTTTCAGTGTCACTGGGTAATCCTCCCATTAGCCTAGTATTAAAAATCTGAGCAAACCTTCCAAACTGGGTCTCCAGATTCCTTATTTTTGTCTTCTTGTTGTTCATCCTTATTTTAGTCATGTCCATGAAAGATTCAGTTTTGTCAATAAATTTATTAGTATGGACAATAAAGTCATTAGTACGGGATATAAAAGTATATAAAGTAGACTCTAATGAATTATTGTTCATATTCCGTAGCTACTGAGGTGGCTGTCTGGACAGGTTCTGTTGGTATCCTCCTGGTTGCTGAGTTGGATTTGCAGTTGTGTTTGGATTGCTCCAAGAGAAGTTTGGATGCTTCTTCCAGCCTGGGTTGTATGTGTTGGTGTTGGGCCTGCTATTCCTTTCATAGGTTCACATGAAGTTGGCGGATTCACTACACTTAGAGGAATCGTGGTTGCCCCCACACTCATCACAAAAAGGCTCCACAGCCTTGGCCCCATATGTCTTTCCTTTGGCCATATTCATTACCAACTCGGTCAGTTTATCGAGGCGGGCATTAACAAATTCAACAACATCTACCTCATTCACAACAATTGGTCGCCTTATGCCGCTGCGGTGGGCTGTAGGGAACTTATAGTCGTTCTTAGCAATTCTGTTCATAATCTGCAGTGCCTTTTCAGGTGGTCTATCTAGGATGATTCCATTAGCTGAGGCATCGAGCATCATTCATGTCGGTTGGTTTACTCCATTGTAGAACATTGACACTTGCGTCCATGATGGAAAACCATGAAGCGGGCAGTTGTTCAACATCTTTTGGTACCTCTCCCAAGCTTCATACATTGGTTCGTCATCCCCTTGGCAGAAGGTTGTCATCTCGTTTCTCAATCTGTCTGTGACGTTTGATGGACTGAAACGATCTAAGAAGTCCTTGCACAACTCCGTCCAAGTATTGAATGATCCCGTCGGTTGGTTGTTCAGCCATTGTTTTGCCTTATCCCTCAGTGAATAGGGGAATAATCTTAGCTTCAGCACGTCTTGATGGACTCCATGTATCTTGAAAGCTCTGCATATGTCTAGGAATCCTCTCAAGTGCTGCCGAGCATCTTCTGTGGTAGTTCCTCCAAATTGCCCCAATGTGTTGATCATATTGAACATCACGTGCTTTAACTCAAAGTGATCCGCTTCAATTTCAGGCTCGGTCACAGTTGGGTCAAACCCTCTGAAATCGTGCTTGTTGCGTGTAAAGATGTCTATCGCAATGTAGTGCAAGTGTACACGACGCAAGTAGTAAAGTGATACGTAAGTATCGGATATCGTCTCCACAGGGACTGGGCTAATAGCTTCACCTTGGACTACTGCACAAGAGAGAAAAGAAATAGTTTAAATTGTTGTCACGAGATAATAAAGAATACTGATAATAAAATAGTGAAGAATTCAGGATAGAGAGAATGGGCCGGTATTGAATTGCTCAGTAGTGTAGGTGTTGCAAAGTCTAGGAATATCTGTTCTGTCGTTGCTCCTGTCGCGGCAGCACCTGTTGCGGCAGCGGTCTGTTGTTAGTCGCGACAACGATCACACAACTATGTACTTCAAGCTTGGCAAGAATCCCTGTTGTGCCTTGGCCTATCCCTAGGTCCAAGTCTGTCGATGAACACGTATTTGATGATACCTCCCGGCGTGAATCGAAGGATGAACACCGATGTTGTTGAATTCTTCCTTAGCCACTTAACCTCATCCTATCACTAGGTCCGAGATAGTTCAACCATAAACTAGAGAACCCGCACTTATTCCTTTCGTATACTTAACTCTCCCGATATTAAGTAAATGTGTGATCTCACAATGCTCTCCCGATACTCTTGCAAGATGTTGAAAACCAGAATAAGCAAACTTGAAGTCTATTTTATTGAACAGAAAAATTCCTAAAACAAATGAAATCCTTGCAACTACTTTACAAATCAACCCTTAGCCCTAGGGGAAGTTTAGAACATGATGAGAAGGGGAAAACGACTAGGGTTTAGAAGAGAAGGCTAGAGAGTAAGATATCCTCCTCTAGGTCGAATTACATGCCTTTATATAGGCCTTGGGTTTAAGTTTTCTAATATGACAAGAATACAAGTTTAAACTAAAGTACAACTCTATTAAAGACTAAATCTTCAGAGCATATATCTTTAATTCGTCCTTCCTTCTTGCTTGGAGTTTCTTCCTTGAACTTTGGGCTTGACCTTCATTCAGATCTAGGGCTTGGAAAAATATAAGGGTGTTCCACGACAGATCGGCTTAATTTTTTTCTTTCTGTCGAGGCCCACTTTGCTTCTTCTCTTCACCGTTGTTGTCATCCTTGGATGCCACGGCAGCGGCCATGGCAGCATCGTCCTCCTTGTCTGCACATCCAGTTCCAGCTCTGCTTCTTTACTGCCCAACGTCTACTTCTCCACTGCCCTCCATCTGCTACAGCAGCTACCTGCAAAAGCAACCAATTTCAGTAGAAATTGTGCCATTTGATATATACATGATGTATAAATGAAATCTATCATAAATGCAATGAATTATGCTTGAATGTAGTAGAAATATGGGTTAAATAGGGGGTAAATTATAGAACTTTTACACACTCAACACACCCCAAACTCAAGTTTTTGCTTGCCATCAAGCAATTCAGACCTAAAAAAGAAAAAAAGAAAATTTTTGTTTGGCTTAAAACAGTGAACTTTCCTTTACCTACCATTCATTCCCTATTGTGAGCAACACCTTGTTGGATAATTCAGGATTCATCCGGAACCATGCTATAATTATCGTGTAGTGTGTGCATGCTTGTGAACAATTATATGCCAAGACTCCCTTAGTTTACTAGAATAGTTTATGCTTCTAACTTGAATTTTTATGCCAATTTTAATCTTTTTGGAGGCAATTCTTAAGCTCCTTTAGTTTTTATGCAGACTCGATTCTATTTTCTCAAGCTTAAATTTGACTAGAGCCGGTTTCGGGCACCTCTAGCTAACTTCCTAGAGCCGGTTTCGGGCACCTCTAGGTGTATTGAGTCTATTTTTCGTAACTTCTTTTCCTAGAGCCAGTGTTAGGCACCTCTAGGGGCAATTCAAGTGTTAAGCTTTCTATTCTAGTTTACTAGTAGAGTTCTAGGCCGTATAAAAGTCACAAATGGTGTTTGAGATTTAGAACTATAGTAAGGCTCTAAAATGCTCCTAAGACTATCCTAAAGGCACTGCCATGACAGAGGCTGTCACGACAGGTAAGTTCAGTTCAAAGACTTAAGCCAAATTTTCATCATTTTTAAGCAAAAATAAACTAATTAAAAGACACGATTTTTAAACTTAAAAAGACTCCATTAATGGAGGGATGCCACCCCCAAACTCGAGGGTTGCATTGCCCTCAATGCAAATGACAGAAATGAAAAAAAAACAACATCACAAAATATAAAAAGGCAGACAGCAATATCAGATAAGAAACTTAAAATTTTAGGCGTTGTCGTCGCCGCCGCTGCTGCTGCTGAGTTGAATCTGCCGACGGGCAGTGACTTTCTTGCTGGTGCTGGCAGACGAATGGGAGAGGCAGAAGTGTTCTTGGTTTTGGCTTCCCGTGGAGGTTGGATGCGGGTAGGAGAGATATGAGGTGGTTTCTCCAATACCTGAACCTCCTCGGAGCTGCTACTGCTGCCGCTACTGCTGCTGCCGCTATCAGACTTTTCTTTATCTGCTGGTTCAACTCCGGGGCCTGTTTTCTACCGTTTCTCCGGGGTGAACTCCTTGGACAAGTTCCTCTTGACAGAGGGCTCGTCATCAGATGCCACCCAGATTTCAGAGGAGGAGAAACCAGCAATATACCTATCGAGGTCGGACATAGGCTCCTTTCTCTTGGCTCCCATGGCAGAAGTTTCTGCTGTGTGGCTGCCTCTTGCAGCTGTTGTGGTAGGGGTCGGGGTGGACGCGACAGATGGCGTTTTTAGTGTGGCAGCAGGGGTAGGGGTGTCTGCAGCAACATAATGGTTGGAGAATACAGGGAACAATGCATCAGGGAAATTAAGAGAGGTGTGGATGAAATGTACCGTGGCGGTGGTGAATTCTCGGATGAAACTCATCATGCCTAGCTGTCGTTCCTCTAGTTTTTGTATGGCAGCGAGTATTTGTGTGGAGGTGTCTGCTGGAGGAGCTACTGCGGTGGGTTGCCTGGGTTCTGTGGCAGCAGGCTCGGTGTCGGCTCAATTGCCGTAGCAGTGGGGTCAAAAGACGACAGGGGTGTGGCAGCTTTGAGTTCCATCAGGCTGAGGATGTTTCTGTCTGTCCAGCCTTTCCCTCAAACTCTTAAATCTTCAACAGATTACGGTACATTGTGGCCGCGGCAGAGGGAAGTAATGAGATAAGGGTAGAAGAGTGGTCCTAATGGCCGGTATGCACAGTCCAATATACCCTCCCGAACGTATCTGCCAACGTTAATTGGCCTCTCATTTAAAATAGAATGGATGAGGGCTAACCTTGGTTGGTCGACGATAGTGTTGTGCGAGGAGGGCATAATTCGTTTCTTGATAAATGCATTCCACAGTTTTGCCTCCGACATGAGTTGAACTCGTTTTACCGTCCTTGGGTGCTTAGGATCGGTATTCCACTCGGTACCCTCTTCTGTGAGTTCTGCCATCACATCATCGTAGTCGATAGACTCTAAACTCTCCACAAATCTCCGGTGGCCATCTTCTTTTCTCCCAACATAGAACTCATAGAGTGTGTTGATGTATTCGGGCTCGAAAGGTACCTCTTTCCCTCAGACTATAACTGATGCCGCTTCCCTGCTGTCGATGGCAGCGTAGAATTCCCGTACGAGGGTTACGTTCATTTCCTCTAGCTGCTTGGCAAATATCTACCACTGCAGGGCTCTGATTTTGCGGGCTATGAACGGTTGCAACCCAAGGTTCTCCGTTCTTGAGGTGTAAATGAAGCCTTTCTTCTCCCACATATCTCGAATCTAGAAGAAGCTTGGAGTGGATGCTGCTGGGGCAGATCCTGAGGCAGTGCTTCGGCGGGTATTTCTAGTACTCATGTTGCAAGGACCGTGGAAAGAAAATGAAAGCAAGTAAAATTTTAGAGGAAACAAGTAGAGAGAGTAAAAGTGAGTGAAAAATGAATAGTGAACCGGGGTTTATATAAAGGGGGAGTTTGCTGCCTGTTGGAGCTGTAACGACAGGCGCGAATAACGGGGCCAGCTATTACGCGGTTTCTGATGCGTCTGTCACGCGTTTTCGTGTCTGTTGCGCATCTGTTACGCGTTTGCGTGTCTTCCGCGACAACGTGTTGACAGGCTAGATTTTCTGCGTCTGTCGGGCAGCTGTAACGGCAGGCTCTAAAGTTGGGCTTTTTGGGTTGATGGAAAAATGGTGGGCTGAATTCACTTCTCCTCTTCTCCTTGTCTCTTTTATTTCCTGAAAATAAAAAATAAAAACTTTAGTTCCTAAAAATAAAATATTTCTAATTACCTAATATATAAATAATAATAATAATAATTAAAAATTAGGTTAAATTAGGGATGCCAGGAGGGGCATCTCCTAAAGTAACCACTTCCTCCATTCTTGGGGCTTCAGTCCCCTGATAATGCTTCAATCTTTGTTCATTAACTTTAAATTGGTGCTTGTCTTTTAAAGATCTGATTGTGATGGCACCATGGGGAAAAACCTGCACCACCTTGAATGGGCCAGACCATCTAGATTTCAGCTTTACTGGGAAGAGTTTCAACCTAGAGTTGAATAACAACACAAGCTGCCCTGGGCAGAACTGTCGTGGCAGCAATTTCTTGTCATGCCACTTCTTTGTCTTGTCTTTATAGATTCTTGCATTGTCATAGGCCATTGTTCGAATTTCTTCAATCTCATTCAGATCAAGTAGCCTTTTCTATCCTGCTTTTTCCAAGTCCTTATTCACTGCCTTGATGGCCCAGTATGCTCTGTGCTCAATCTCGACAGGTAAATGGCATGTTTTCCCATAAATCAGCTGGTAGGGTGACATTCCCAATGGAGTTTTGAATGTTGTTCTGTAGGCCCATAATGCATCATTGAGGTGTAGAGACCAGTCATTCCGAGTTGGCTTAACCATCTTTTCAAGAATGTTATTAACCTCTCTATTGGATATTTCAGCCCGTCCATTGGTCTGGGGGTGGTATGATGTTGTGATCCGATGTTTGACACCATACTTTTTCAAGACAACAGTTATAACCCTGTTGTCAAAATGCCTCCCTTCATCACTGATGATCGCCTTGGGGATGCCAAATCTGGAAAATATGTTTTTATGCAAAAACCTCTGAACCGTCTTGGCATCGTTTTTCTGAGTAGCGATTGCTTCAACCCATTTGGACACATAGTCCACTGCTAGGAGGATATATAAGTTCCCACATGAAGTTGGGAATGGTCCCATAAAATCAATCCCCAAACGTCAAATATCTCAACTTCAAGAATGTTTTGCAGCGGCATCTCATGTCTCCTTGAGATGTTACCAGTCTGTTGACACTTGTCACAGTTTTTGTAGAATGTTTGAACATCCTTAAATAGTGACGGCCAATAAAATCCTGACTGCAAAACCTTGGCAGCAGTTTTGTTACCTCCTAAGTGTCCTCCATATTGTGAAGCATGGCAGTGATGTAGTATAGCTTCCTGTTCATCATGTGGTACGCATCTCCTGATAACCTGATCTGCACAATATTTGAAAAGAAGAGGTTCGTCCCAATAATAATGCTTAACATCATTTTGGAACCTCTTCCTAGCTTGATAGCTAAGGTCAGGAGGAGTTATTCCGCTAATTAAATAATTAACGAAATCAGCATATCATGGGAGTTCAGAAAACTTACCTGCTGCCATGGCTGTCGCGGCAGTGCTTGTGGCAGCGAACAACTGCTCGTCAGGGAAGATATCTAGTATTTGTGTCTTGTCTGTTGGGAGACTCTTTCCCTTCTCTAGTCTTGACAAGTGATCTGCAACTTGATTCTCTGTCCCCTTTTTGTCCTTCATCTCAAGGTCGAACTCTTGCAGTAGCAGAATCCAACGTATTAGTCTAGACTTTGCATCCTTTTTGGTGAACAAATACTTTAATGCAGAGTGGTCTATGTGGACATTGACCTTCGTTCCAAGTATATATGAACGAAACTTGTCAATAGAGAACACCACAGCTAACAGTTCCTTCTCTGTTGTGGTGTAATTTACTTGGGCGTCATTCAATGTTTTGCTGGCATAATATATGACATAGAAGAGCTTGTCTTTCCTCTGCCCAAGTGCTGCCCCGACAACATAGTAACTAGCATCACACATAATCTCAAATGGTAGTTTCCAATCTGGTGGCTGTACTATTGGGGCTGTTACCAGCTTTTCTTTCAAACCTTGAATGCCTCAGTACATTCAGCGTTGAAGTCGAAGGGACGGTTCTGCTCCAGAAGATGACATAAGGGTTTTGTGATCTTTGAAAAGTTTGCGATAAACCTCCGATAGAAACCAGCATGCCCTAAGAAACTTCTGATTCCCTTGACTGTGGTGGGTGGTGGAAGCTTTTCAATTACCTCGATCTTAGCTCTGTCGACTTCTATGTCGCGACAGCTTATTTTATGGCCTAGGACTATCCCTTTATCCACCATGAAGTGACATTTCTCCCAATTCAATACCAAGTTTGCTTTCTCACATCTCTCGAGCACTTTCTGTAGGTTGCCTAGGCAGCTTTCAAAATTGTCTCCAAAGACAGAAAAATCATCCATGAATATCTCCAGGAAATCCTCCACCATATCGGAGAATATTGCCATCATACACCTTTGAAAAGTTGTTGGTGCATTACAAAGTCCAAATGGCATCCTTCGAAAAGGATAAGTACCGTATGGGCATGTGAACGTCATCTTTTCTTGATCTTTCGGTGCGGTGGCTATTTGATTATAACCTGAGTATCCATCAAGAAAACAATAGTAAGGCTTTCCCGCTAATCTATCGAGCATTTGATCAATAAAAGGCAGGGGAAAGTGGTCCTTCCGGGTAGCTTTGTTAAGCTTCCGGTAGTCCATACAAACCCTCCAACTGGTCACAGTCCTTCCTTTCTTGGGAACGCACTACACCGGGCTCACCCACTTGCTATCCGAGATGGCATAGATTATTCCAGTATCTAGCCATTTTATGATCTCCTTACGAACCACCTCTCGCATAGCATCGTTTAGACATCTCCGTGCATCAATGTTCGGCTTATGATCATCCTCTATAAGGATTTTATGCATGCATAGTGTCGGACTGATGCCTTGGATATCAGCTATCGTCCATCCAATAGCCTTTTTGTGCTGCTGCAACATCCCTATCAGTTGCTGTTCCTGTTCCTGCATCAACTTGGAAGAGATGATTACGGGCAACGTATCATTTAAACCAAGGAAAACATATTTTAGCTGCCCTGGCAGGGGCTTAAGATCTAGAACAGGGGGCTCTACAGTTGATGGCTTTCGGACTATATGTTCATCCGAGGTATAGTTTAAGGGATCGAATAACTTACTTGGACGATTGCCTATCCAATTTACCTCCTCTTGATCTTCAGTATCAGATGTATCAGATTCTGAGGAGCTGCTGTCATCGTTGTTGCCATGACAGTCTTCTAAATGGCTGCTGGGGCAGTGACCAATTTTGATGTCGTGGCAGCCCGACCTGGTGCAGGGTTGGTCAAGGGTAACTTCAGTGATAGCCTTGCATTCTTCTTCTACATCAGCATGTTCTATTGCCTGGAGAATGTTCAGCTTGATCTCTTGATCGTTCACTCTCATAGTGAGTTCTCCTTTTTCCACATCAATCAGTGATCTTCTTGTGGCTAAGAAGGGTCGCCCCAGGATGATTGGTGCATTTTCATCTGCTTCACAATCTAAAACAAGAAAGTCAGCATGAAAAATAAATTTATCCACTCTTACCAGAATATCTTCAATTTTTCCTTCTAGATGAACGTAAGAGCGGTCTTCCAGCTGCAGTACTACTGTTGTGGGCTGAGCTTTTCCAATACCTAATTTCTGAAAAATAGATTTGGGCATTAAATTTATACTAGCACCAAGATCACAAAGTGCCTTACCCACAAATTTATCTCTGATTATGCACGGTATGATGAAGCTCCCAGGATCCTTCTTCTTTTGGGGTGGATGCTTGTACAGAATACTCATGCATCCCTCTGTCATTTTAACCGTTTCAAATTCCCCAAGTCTGGATTTCTTCGATATGGCATCCTTGAGAAATTTGGCATAACCAGGCATCTCCTTTATAGCATCTAACAGCGGAATATTGATATGGACCTGCTTAAAAATATCGTAGATCTTCTTAAGCTGGGACTCTTGTTTCAACTTCTGTAACTGCTGAGGAAAATGAGGTGGGGGGCGATAATCAGCAATACATCCTTCCCACTGCATTCGGATCTGAGGAGGTTTAGGTTGTTCGTCTTTCTCCTCTGCCCCTTCTGCAGTCGTGAAAGGTTCATCGGCAGCAGGCTGTTTGTCGTCTACCGGAGCAGCTTTCTCGGCAGTCGACTCCAAGGCTAGTTCCTTAACTGATTTAGCTTCCTTCTCTAGACCTGGTAATTTCTTCTCACTCCTTGTTGTGATGGCTTTACACTGCTCATGTGTGGGTTGCCTAGCGTTTTCAGTATCGCTAGGAAATCCTCCATTCTGCCTCGGTTTAATATGCTGGGAAACCTGACCCATCTGCGTCTCTAATGATTTCAGAGTAGCTTCATGGTTGGTCATCCACATCTCTGTTTTATCCATGAACGATTCAGTCTTCTTGACAAAGTGATTCATGTTCTCAATATAAGTTCCTGTTTAAGACATAAATGTAGCCAAGGTCTGTTCCAGTATACTAGTCGTGGCAGCTGGTGGCTATTGATGCTGCTGCTGCGGTTGCTGCCAAGTCAATAATCTAGGTCCCCCTTGATTCTGAGTGTTTTGTGCTTGAGGATTCAGGGCATTGTTAGGGTTGCTCCAAGAGAACTTGGGATCCTTTCTCCAATTGGGATTGTAGTTGTTGGAATTATAGTTCTGTTTATTGTAGTTCCCAACATACATCCTTTCTTCTAACTGTAGCGGACAATCTTCCGAACTGTGATTCCCATCGCAAGTTTCGCATACCTCTTTAGCTGAGTAGACATGTTGTGAATCTTCTTTCAGAAGCTTTTTCATTGCCTTAGTAAGATATGCCACATGTGATTTTAGTGAACTATCGGCCTCATAATCTTTTACAACTAGTACTCGTTTACCCCCTCTTCTTGCTGTAGGAAATTGTTCCTCGTTCTTCGCTAGATTTTTCAATACTGCCATTGCGTCTTCTGGATCTTTATCCAACAACAATCCATTCACTGCTGAATCAATTCTCATATGAGTTTGTAAGTTGGCAGCATTATAAAATTTTGTTACCTGGTTCCAAACGGGGAATCCATGCATTGGGAAATTCCTTAAAAGAGTGGTAAATCTGTCACAGGCCTCGTGCATTGGCTCGTAATCTTCCTGTTGAAAAGTAGCAATTTCGTTACGTAATCGCTTAGATAAATGTGAAGGATTAAAACGAGACAAAAATTCACGAGTTAAATCTGCCCAAGTTCGTATTGAACCCGACGTTAGTTTATTCCACCAAGTTTTCGCCCTGTCCCTCAATGAATGAGGAAATAACTGAAGCCTCAGTATCTCCGGATTAACTCCCGGTAGTCTAAACGAACCACAGATTTCCTGGAACGTTTTCAGATGCTCCCTAGCATCCTCTGTAGCAGCACCACTAAATTGGCCAGCGTTGTTAATCATGCTGAACATAACAGGTTTCAGCTCAAAATTATCAACTTCTACGTCTGGCAGGGTTGTTTCTTGTTCCACATGATCATTGAGCATGTAGTCTCGGCATGACCGGCGTGCGGCAGCAACAGGAGGATCGACAGGTTGTTCGTTCCTCCCATCTCCGATAGGATCTTCTTCATCCTGGGGATTCCTTTGGTTGTTCATGGCTTCTAACTGTTCTCCAAGGTATTCGTTTCTGGCTAACACAAAGCGAAGTCGGTTCCTAAGATTGTACGAGCGTTCGATTTCAGGGTCTAATGGATACTCATGTTCCTCTCCTCGTCTCGATCTGCGCATAAACAGAAAACCTTGTGAAAAGCACAAGTTGAACAATCCAAGTGAAACAAAACAAAAAAAATAAAAGAAGTGCAGTAAAAGGTAGGGTAAAGATATGTTGCCAGTCCCCGACAACGACGCCAAAAACTTGTTGCGCTTAAAGATGTCTATCGCAATGCAGCGCAAGTGTACACGACGCAAGTAGTAAAGTGATACGTAAGTATCAGATATCGTCTCCACAGGGACTGGGCTAATAGCTTCACCTTGGACTATTGCACAAGAGAGAAAAGAAATAATTTAAATTGTTGTCAGGAGATAATAAAGAATACTGATAATAAAAGAGTAAAGAATTCAGGATAGAGAGAATGGGCCGGTATTGAATTGCTCAGTAGTGTAGGTGTTGCAAAGTCTAGGAATATCTGTTATGTTGTTGCGCCTGTCGCGGCAGCACCTGTCGCGGCAACGATCACATAACTCTGTACTTCAAGCTTGGCAAGAATCCCTGTTGTGCCTTGGCCTATCCCTAGGTCCAAGTCTGTCGATGAACACGTCTTTGATGATACCCCCCGTCGTGAATCGAAGGATGAACACCGATGCTGTTGAATTCTTCCTTAGCCACTTAACCTCGTCCTATCCCTAGGTTCGAGATAGTTCAACCATAAACTGGAGAACCCGTACTTATTCCTTTCGTATACTTAACTCTCCCGATGTTAAGTAAATGTGTGATCTCACAATGCTCTCCCGATACTCTTGCAAGATGTTGAAAACCAGAATAAGCAAACTTGAAGTCTATTTTATTGAACAGAAAAATTCCTAAAACAAATGCAATCCTTTCAACTACTTTACAAATCAACCCTTAGCCCTAGGGGAAGTTTAGAACATGACGAGAAGGGGAAAACGACTAGGGTTTAGAAGATAAGGCTAGAGAGTAAGACATCATCCTCTAGGTCGAATTACATGCCTTTATATAGGCCTTGGGTTCAAGTTTTCTAATATGGAAAGAATACAAGTTTAAACTAAAGTACAACTCTATTACAGACTAAATCTTCAGAGCATATATCTTTAATTTGTCCTTCCTTCTTGCTTGGAGTTTCTTCCTTGAACTTTGGGCTTGGCCTTCATTCAAATCTAGGGCTTGGAAAAATATAAGGGTGTTCCACGACAGATCGGCTTAATTTTGTCTTTCAGTCGAGGCCCACTTTGCTTCTTCTCTTCACCATTGCTGTCGTCCTTGGCTGCCACGGCAGCGGCCATGGCAGCATCGTCCTCCTTGTCTGCACATACAGTTCCAGCTCTGCTTCTTTACTGCCCAGCGTATGCTTCTCCACTGCCCTCCATCTGCTACAACAACTACCTACAAAAGCAATCAATTTTAGTAGAAACTGTGCCATTTGATATATTCATGATGTATAAATGAAATCTAACCTAAATGCAATGAATTATGCTTGAATGCAGCATAAATATGGGTTAAATAGGGGGTAAATTATAGAACTTTTACACACTCAACAGTGCTCCAAGTATTCCCTGGTGGTTCGCACATATTGTTGCTGTCTGGGCGGAATTCGGGGTTGCTACCTAGGTGGAATTGGCTGCTGCTGTCTGGGCGGCAGATCTTGCTGCCCATCCCTGCCGTTTTGAGCATTGATGGCAGGGTTGTCTTCTTGGCGGTTATGCATGGTTGCTTTTGCTTTTCCCTCTTTCTTGGCTTTCTCGAGGCTTTTCTGACTTCTTTCTTAAATTCTCTTGCTCTTTGTTCGATCTCATCAAAGAATATGATTTCTCCCTTTGGATTTGCTCTAGTCATACAGTAGACAAGAAAACTGTAAATTTTTTGAATAAAAATAATAAAAACTAAAATTAAATGCAATTAAAGTAAAAGTGCAAAAAAACGAATTTATTATTGTCAATCCCCAACAATGGCGCCAAAAACTTGTAAAGCGTAAAGGTGTTCTCTAAATAGGAGCGCAAGTGCACACTCTTGTCAAGTTATAGTATAAAAGATATCGTCTCCCACAGGGATTGGACAGCTTATTCAAGTTGTAATTCCCGCACAAAGAAAATTAAGTGCATAAGTAAATTTTAGTTTATAAAAGGATAAAAAGTAAATAAAACACAAGTAATTGATAGAAAAGATCAGAGTGATAGAATGGGTTATGTTATACTGCTTAGTAGTGCGAAACTGCGTTGAATAGGTTAAGTTGCTTTGCGCTGCCAGACTTTGCCACCTCGACGAAGGTTGGTAGATTGGCTGCTTCGACGCTTTCGTTGCCTCGGCAGTGGAACAGATGATTGGCTCGGTGGAAAACTCGGCAGACCTTCAAGGCTCGGCAGAACTCTTCGATATTGATCCCGCTTATGTCTAATTCAGAATACTGTTGTTGCCCACTACAGATGATACCCGTCATGGCATGAATCTTGCAAAGACAACAACCTTGGTTCGTCCTCTTTTAGCCGCCTTAAACTCACACCTATGTCTAGGCCGAATTGATCAACACCTGATTAGGATGAGGATCATACTTATCTCTTTCGTGAGTTTGACTTTCTCGATACCGAACAAATAGATAGTTAACAACTAAACTTTTGAACTTAATTGAAAACTATGAAGAGCATGGAATAAACAAACCTTGAAGTTTTATTTGAAAAAACAAATAGATATTGTGTTTTGAGTTTATTTTAAAACCACCCATGAACTAAATCTATTTGGCTTGGGTTATTGTGTTTTTGTGGTTGTGAGAACGATTGGATTTGTTTAGGTATTTGAGTTTGCAATTTTAATTCAAGGATTGTTCATTCTTGGTTCTTAATTTTGTTTGCGAGTGAATTGGGGGAAGATCTCGTGAATTCATCCATTTATCTAATATCGAGAGAGTTTGATTCAAGAAACGAATGAACATGGTCTTTATTCAATCAATCGATGGTGAAGACTAATTCGACTTAAGGATAATTTGCAAATTTCAATGGCTAAAATGAGTGCAAGATCGGTTATTGTCCACCCTTGGTTCACGCAAGGATGTATTATCGAGGCATGCACAATTAACTATTGTTTCGAATTAGGGATAAGGAGAAACCATTGAAGAACGCTTCGCCGAACCTTGAAGGCTGTCGCTCAGTTGCCCTGGCAATCGCTTCATCAGTTGCCCAGGCAATCGCTTTATCAGTTGCCCAGACAATCGCTATACCAGTTGCCCAGGCAATCCGATTGTTACCAGTTGCTGAGGCAATTGATTGGCTCTTGCACTCAATTACCAAGATGATCCATTCAATTATCATACCACGACTCTCGATAACCTAGCTTATTCTCAGATATGAACCCGATAATGTGACCCGAGTCATATAGATGTGCCCGATCGTGATTCTAGTAAGAAATATTCTTTGCTACGCTTTGAACTTTGAGATATCGCAAAACATACATGTGAGATGAATAGCAATATAATAAAAAAATAATGAAGAAAGGAATTGGATAGGTAATTTGGATAGTATGGTGGCTAAGGATGGAGGATGATAATCATGGAAAGGTGTAAATCAAAGAAGGAGTGATGTGAGATGCTAAAGGCGGCGTGGATTTGTATGGTTGCAAGGTTAGCGAATTGTGACCCGCTAGCTATAACGAGCTAGGAACCAACAATATACTTTGATGGAGTCGATGTGGAGGAGTGTGGAACGTGACCCACAAGCTATAAGAGAGCTTGAAACCAATGCTATAGTAAAATGAAATGGATAAAAGACTACAAGCACAACTTGAAGCCGATAGAGTTCTTGCAAGAACAAGATGAAAGCAATCTTTCAAACGTTTATATTCTCTAAAAAAGTCCTTACAAATGAACCTAAGGTGCCTATTTATAGTGTGGCTAGGCACCATATGAAAAGTCACACAAAAGAGAGATGAATGCTCATCTAAATGCTATTGACTACAAATAAATGAAATGTTTCTTTCTTATCCTTTTGATGGATGAATTTTGCTTTAAATTGAGATGAATTTAGCCTTAAATTCGTCCAAAAGGAGTGGTGACTCTTGGGCTGCTTCATTTTGCTTGCAAATGGATAAAAGAGAATGAATGTGGACATAGGATGAATGTAGACATCCCACACATCCAAATCAGCTTGTCTCTTTGAATTCCTTGATGATTTTATCACTTAATTTGATGATTAAATGATATTAAACCAGCCTTCATTGCTTGCCCATTTGTGGAATATGATCAGCATTCAAAAATGATAAATAAAGGCCTTGAATGCATAATTTGAATGCTGATTATTGCATGTCCCTTCTCTAGAACGTGAATGGCCTTCATTGGTTCATAATTTCAACCTTGAATAGGTGAATTATGAAGCTTAAATGCTTTGTTACTCTAAGAAGATGAACAACCTTGAAAAGATGAAAAGAATTCAGCCTTGAATTGCCTTCAATTGCCTTGTTTGCATGAGTAAAGATGGTCATCAATGACTTGTTTCCAAGTTGAAGTTGAAAAGTCTCTTCTTTAATCCACACGTCACATGAACCTAGACACACACAAAGGATTTATTCAAACTTAAAATAATATATGCATGAAACAATTAAAGAGTTAGTTAATTGAGTGAACTAGTTAAATGAATGAACTAGTTTAATTAAAGAACTAACTTTATTGAATTTAACTAAATGCATGAATGAAGTTTGAAATACTTAAATTCTCATGCAAATGCATGCAAGAGCAAGGTAAGGCATTCCTCCCTTATTATTTCTTCTTTCTCGCGTTCATGGCTTGTTGTAAACAAGCTTTCCATGGTTGATTGAAACTCTTTGGCCCGTGCACGTGTAATGTGGCCACTTGGGTACTTCTCCGGGTCCTTGTTCTTGATGGCCATATCATTCCCTCCCTCTTTAAAGCGATTTGTCCCCAAATCATCACCTACATCAAAAGGAGATAAATCAGCAACATTAAAGGTTGCACTAACATTAAACTCACCTGGGAGGTCTAGTTGATAAGCATTATCATTGATCCTCTTAACTACTTGAAATGGCCCATCTCCTCGAGGGATCAATTTAGATTTCCGTTGGGCTGGAAACCTTTCTTTTCTCATGTGCAACCACACCCAATCTCCCGGCTCAAAGACAACTCTCCTTCGACCCTTGTTTGCTTGCTGCTCATATTGCTTGGTGTTCTTTTCAATATTATCCCGCACTTGTTGATGAAGTTTCTTAACAAATTCAGCTTTGTTAAGTCCATCTTTATTCACAATTTGGTCAGCGGGTAATCGCAATAAGTCCATCGGAGTTAATGGATTGAACCCATACACAACTTCAAAAGGAGTGTGTCCCGAGGTGGTATGGACTGATCGGTTATATGCAAACTCCACATGCGGTAAGCACTCTTCCCATGTCTTTAGATTCTTTTTAATAATGCTCCTAAGCAACGTGGAGAGTACTCGATTCACCACTTCGGTTTGGCCATCCGTTTGAGGGTGACAAGTGGTGGAAAATAGCAGCTTAGTTCCAATCTTACTCCATAAGGCTCTCCAGAAGTGGCTTAAGAACTTCACGTCTCGATCGGAAACGATAGTTCTTGGCACACCATGTAATCTCAAGACTTCCCTAAAAAACAAGTTAGCAATATGTAAGGCATCATTAGTCTTGTTGCAAGGAATAAAATGAGCCATTTTGGAAAATCTATCCACTACTACAAAGATGGAGTCTTTGTTATTCTTTGTGCGTGGAAGCCCTAGCACAAAATCCATTGAAATGTCCATCCATGGTGCTTCTGGAATAGGTAGTGGTGTGTAGAGTCCATGTGGCATGGATTTAGACTTAGCCTTCTTGCAAGTGATGCAACGTTCACATAACCTCTCTACATCTCGTCTCATCTTTGGCCAATATAAATGCTCTTGAAGTATGGCCAAAGTCTTTGCTATTCCAAAATGTCCCATTAAGCGTCCTCCATGGGCTTCTTTGATAAGTAATTCACGTGTGGAACCTTGTGGAATACAAAGTCTTCCTTCCTTGAATAGGAACTCATTGTCCCTATAATAGTTTTCAAACGTGCCTTTCTCACAAGCTTTGTAATTTTTTTCAAAATCAGAATCAGATTCGTATAAGTCTTTAATGAAAACAAAACCCAACAACTTAGATTCTAAGGTGTTTAGAAGAGCGTACCTATGAGACAATGCATCGGCAACTATATTCTCCTTACCTTTCTTATATTTGATGACATAGGGAAAAGATTCAAGAAACTCCACCCATTTGGCATGTCGTTTGTTGAGTTTATGTTGCCCCCGAATGTGCTTCAATGCCTCATGATCGGTGTGAATAATGAACTCCTTAGGCCATAGATAGTGTTGCCATGTTTCCATTGCGCGAACAAGGGCATACATCTCCTTATCATATGTTGGATAATTCAACGCAACTCCACTTAATTTCTCACTAAAATATGCTATAGGACGTCCACCTTGAGATAATACCGCTCCAATTCCCACACCTGATGCATCACATTCAATTTCAAACGTTTTGTTAAAATCAGGTAAGGTAAGCAAAGGGGCATGAATTAAACATTCTTTAATGTCATTAAAAGATTTCTCTTGGTCTCCCCCCCAGAAAAAGTTAGCATTCTTCTTGATGACACTAGTTAAAGGGGCGGCAATGGTGCTGAAGTTTGGCACAAATCTCCGGTAAAAGCTTGCAAGTCCATGGAAACTCCTAACATGGGAAATGCTTGCTGGTCGTGGCCATTCTTCAATGGCTTTAACCTTCTCTTTGTCAACCTCTAAGCCTTTAGAACTGACAACAAAACCAAGAAAGACAACTTTGTCAGTACAAAATGTACACTTGTCTAAATTAGCATATAACTTCTCCTTTCTTAAAACCAACAAAACTGACCTCAAGTGTTGAACATGTTCTTCCATTGATTTACTATAGATTAGGATGTCATCAAAATAAACCACACAAAATTTACCCAAAAACGGTCTAAGAACATGGTTCATTAACCTCATGAAAGTACTTGGTGCATTAGTTAAGCCAAAAGGCATAACCAATCATTCATAAAGTCCTTGCTTTGTTTTAAATGTTGTTTTCCATTTATCACCTTACCGCATCCTTATTTGGTGATAACCACTCTTAAGATCAATCTTAGAGAAAAGGTTAGAACCACTAAGCTCATCTAACATATCATCTAAACGAGGAATAGGGTGACGATACTTTACCGTAATTTTGTTTACCGCTCGAAAATCTACACACATGCGCCAAGTTCCATCCTTCTTTGGCACAAGTAATACCGGAACGGAACATGGGCTAAGGCTCTCCCTCACGTAGCCTTCGGCCATTAGTTCATCCACTTGCCTTTGTAACTCCTTGGTTTCCTCGGGATTGCTTCGGTAAGCTGGACGGTTAGGAATGACGACACCGAGAATGAAATCTATTTGATGTTCAATGCCACGGATTGGTGGCAGCCCACTTGGTATCTCCTCTAGAAATAATTCGTCAAATTCCTGCAACAAAGACACAATAGAAGAAGGCAAAGTGTGATCAAGTTGGTTAGTGTTCAATAAACTTTCCTTGTACACAAGTACAAGTAATTCCTTTCCCGACAGCAAACACTTTCTCAACTCTCTTTCTTTGGTAAACACACTCATTTTCGCACCCTCACTTTGCTCACTCTCACTTGCTTTTACCTCCATTTTTGACTCTCTCTCTCTTTGGCTCTTTCAATACTTTCTCTCAAATGTATTTGGTCTTTGTGAATTTGTTTTGGTGAAAGAGGGGCTAAGGTAATCTTTCTTACTCCATGGGTGAGTGTATACCGATTGGTATATCCATCATGTATGACTCGTTTATCGAATTGCCATGGCCTCCCAAGTAGTAAATGGCCAGCGTGCATCGGAACAACATCGAAAAGAACTTCATCCTTATACTTTCCAATGGAGAAAGAAACAAGAACTTGCTTGGTAACCTTGAGTTCTCCTCCGTCATTAAGCCACTGCAGCTTGTAGGGATGTGGATGCTTTGTGGTTGCTAATCCAAGTTTTTCTACCATAAGAGTACTAGCAACATTAGTACAACTACCTCCATCAATAATGACAAAGCATACCTTTCCATTAACATGGCAGCGAGTATGAAAGATATTCTCGCGTTGCTCATTCCCTTCACTCGCTTGCACACTTAGGCTCCTTTTCACAATAAGGGCCTCTCCTTCTGCTGCATACTCTATATCATCACCTTCATCTTCTTGTATGGCAGCAATTTTATCTTCCTCCTCTTGTTTCGATTCAACCTCTCCATCATCACGAAGAAGCATGGTGTTGCGATTTGGGCATTGGCTTGCAATATGCCCTCTTCCCAAGCACTTGAAGCATTGTATATCTCGGGAATGGTTTGGAACATTCGGAGCCTTACCTTTGCTAGTTTCGGCATTGGCCTTGCTTCCTTTGGGTGGTGCGCCTCTTTCATTGGGTGGTATTGGAGGACTCCGTTTGTAAGAACTTTGCCCCCATCTTGATGATGCTCCCCCATAGGTTCGTGTGGAACCCTTCCGTTTAAGTTGCTTTTCCACTTTTATGGCCATATGCACCATGTCTTCGATCTCCACATAATGTTGCAACTCAATGACGACCGCAATATTTGGGTTAAGGCCGGATAGAAATCTTGCCATTGTGGCTTCTCGATCCTCATCAATGTTAGCTTGGATCATGGCTACTTCCATCTCTTTCAAGTAGTCTTCAACACTACGGTTGCCTTGGGTGAGATTTTGAAGCTTGTTGAACAACTCTCTATGATAGTGAGTTGGAACGAACCTCCTACGCATAACGGCCTTTATCTCATTCCAAGTAGAAATTGGATGTTCGCCATTGCATCTCCTGCTAGATGTCAACTGATCCCACCATATTAGTGCATAATCTATAAATTCAATGGCTGCAAGTTTTACCTTCTTAAGCTCGGAGTAGTTGTGGCACTCAAAGATGTGCTCAACTTTTTTTTCCCATGCAAGATAGGCTTCAGGATCCGTTCTTCCTTGGAAATGAGGAATGGTTATTTTGATGTTGCTAAGATTATCATCAACTCTTGGTCGAGCTCTTTGGTACCTAGGTTCTTGACGCCTCAAACTTTGCTGGGAGGCTTGCTCGTCTATGAGTTCTTCGTCCACCTCTCCCTCATACTCTTCCTCATGATCTGAATTATGCCTTCGTTGAGATCTTTCCTCCAAATGATCTAATCGTTCTTGCATCGGCCCCAACCTTTGTTGCAACAACCTGTCCATCTCTCGGATAATATCTTGAAGATTGGAGTTAGTTACATCTACGTTAACATTATTACTTCCTCCAACAGAGTTTCTCACGGAATTTTGAGACATTATTAGTAACAAAAATAAAAAATTTAAAACCTCGCAAACACAAAACCTCACCTATTCCACTCCAAGAAAATGCACTCACACTCGTGTTTCACTCGGGATGGCTTTTACTCTTGATGTGCACTCTTGCCTTTTTCCACTCTTGCTCTCAATCAAGTTCTTTTAAGAACTTCCTCAAGGCTTGCAAATGGCTTGTAGAATTCGGCTGAAAAAACAAAACTTGGAGAAAAGAATTTGGAAGGTAGGATAAGAAAAAGTGGCAACAACAAAAAAAGGTAAATTGTGAGAGTTGGTAAAGATGACAAAATAGTAGCAAAAGATAAATGATGTAAGATTTTTTTTAAAGAAGAATAGAGAGTACGATACCCCCTCCCTCTTTAACTTTCTCTAATTTTTTTTCGATATTTTTTCTCTTTTTTTCTTTTTTTTTTCTTTTTTTTCAGAAGAGAGACAACGACTATCTTACTGAATCAACCTTGCTCTGATGCCAATTGATATGAACCCGATAATGTGACCCGAGTCATATAGATGTGCCCGATCGTGATTCTAGTAAGAAATATTCTTTGCTACGCTTTGAACTCTGAGATATCACAAAACATATATGTGAGATGAATAGCAATATAATAAAAAAAATAATGAAGAAAGGAATTGGATAGGTAATTTGGATAGTATGGTGGCTAAGGATGGAGGATGATAATCATGGAAAGGTGTAAATCAAAGAAGGAGTGATGTGAGATGCCAAAGGCGGCGTGGATTTGTATGGTTGCAAGGTTAGCGAATTGTGACCCGCTAGCTATAACGAGCTAGGAACCAACAATATACTTTGATGGAGTCGATGTGGAGGAGTGTGGAACGTGACCCACAAGCTATAAGAGAGCTTGGGACCAACGCTATAGTAAAATGAAATGGATAGAAGACTACAAGCACAACTTGAAGCCGATAGAGTTCTCGCAAGAACAAGATGAAAGCAATCTTTCAAAGGTTTATATTCTCTAAAAAAAAGTCCTTACAAATGAACCTAAGGTGCCTATTTATAGTGTGGCTAGGCACCATATGAAAAGTCACACAAAAGAGAGATGAATGCTCATCTAAATGCTATTGACTACAAATAAATGAAATGTTTCTTTCTTATCCTTTTGATGGATGAATTTTGCTTTAAATTGAGATGAATTTAGCCTTAAATTCGTCCAAAAGGAGTGGTGACTCTTGGGCTGCTTCATTTTGCTTGCAAATGGATAAAAGAGAATGAATGTGGACATAGGATGAATGTAGACATCCCACACATCCAAATCAGCTTGTCTCTTTGAATTCCTTGATGATTTTATCACTTAATTTGATGATTAAATGATATTAAATCAGCCTTCATTGCTTGCCCATTTGTGGAATATGATCAGCCTTCAAAACTGATAAATAAAGGCCTTGAATGCATAATTTGAATGCTGATTATTGCATGTCCCTTCTCTTGAACGTGAATGGCCTTCATTGGTTCATAATTTCAACCTTGAATAGGTGAATTATGAAGCTTAAATGCTTTGTTACTCTAAGAAGATGAACAGCCTTGAAAAGATGAAAAGAATTCAGCCTTGAATTGCCTTCAATTGCCTTGTTTGCATGAGTAAAGATGGTCATCAATGACTTGTTTCCAAGTTGAAGTTGAAAAGTCTCTTCTTTAATCCACACGTCACATGAACCTAGACACACACAAAGGATTTATTCAAACTTAAAATAATATATGCATGAAACAATTAAAGAGTTAGTTAATTGAGTGAACTAGTTAAATGAATGAACTAGTTTAATTAAAGAACTAACTTTATTGAATTTAACTAAATGCATGAATGAAGTTTGAATTACTTAAATTCTCATGCAAATGCATGCATGAGCAAGGTAAGGCATTCCTCCCTTATTATTTCTTCTTTCTCACGTTCATGGCTTGATGTAAACAAGTTTTCCATGGCTGATTGAAACTCTTTGGCCCGTGCACGTGTAATGGGGCCACTTGGGTACTTCTCCGGGTCCTTGTTCTTGATGGTCATATCATTCTCTCTTACATGATAACATCTTCTTTTTATTTTATTACTATTTTATTTTACTTGTTAGTTAGAACTCCTACAATCACCAAATTCTGTTTTTATTTTACTATGCGAGAAGTTAAATTCTTGATGTAGCACCAATCCCTATGGAGACGATATCTTTCTATACTATAACTTACGACGTGTACAGTTGCACCAATTGCAAAGCACTTAAAACGCGCAACAAGTTTTTGGCGCCGTTTCCGGGGATCGTTAATAGCGACTTTGTTTTTATTTACTTGCACTTTTATTTATTTTTACTTTTTACTATTCAGTTTCCAAAGGGTTAACAAAATTTGGTTTTGCATTGGTGTATGACCAGGGCAAACCCGACAACTCCAGAATATCCCCTTGATCCAGAAATTGAGCGTACCTGCCAGAGACTCAGACAAAGACTGAGAGCAGCAATGGCAGATCAAGTCGGCAATAACAATGCCAACGACAATCAGGCTGCCGCGGTAGGAGCTAGAGCGATTCTACCAGGTCAACTTGCTCAAGCAAGGAACCAAACCGTTCAAGACTATTTAGAGAAAGACCTGAACAGCCTAAACTCAGGAGTTGTCACACTTGAAATTGAAGCTGCCATTTCGAGTTAAAGCCCGTAATGTTCAATATGATCAATATAATTGGTTAATTTGGTAGATCAGCAACTGAAGTTGTTAGACAACATCTCAAATCTTTTGCTGAAGATTTGCAATTCATTCAAACTACAAAGAGTCTATGAGGATGTTTTGAGGCTAAAACTATTCCCCTATTCACTGAGGGATAGAGCAAAGTCGTGGTTGAATAGTATTCCTTCCGGATCAATAATATCTTGGACTGATTTATGTCATGATTTCTTTGCTAGATTTAATTTTACAAATATGACTGATAAGTTATGTAACGAAATTACTTCTTTTCGGTAGGCAGATGATGAATCCATGTACAAGGCTTGGGAGCGATATAGAGAACTGTTACACAAATGTCCCTTACACGGATTGCCAGTATGTACACAAGTGACGATGTTTTACGATGTAGTAAACAAAAACTTGTTACGTGTAATAAGTGTTACGCAATTGTGCAAGTATACACATCACAAGTAATAAAGTGATATAAGTATCGAGAATCGTCTCTAAAAGGATTGGTTTGGGCCACTTTGCTTAAGTTATTGTGCTATAGAAAATATAAACACAAATAGGTGATATGAAGAGTTCTAACTAACAAGTAAACTAAAGAACAATAAAAGTAAAAGATAGAGGAAATCAAATAAGAGAGAAGAGTAGGCCAAGTTATTGTGAGTTGATGAGTGGTAGTCGAATGGATCATCTCGGTTATGAGTGCAATGGCAACTTAATTGTTGTGGCAATTGATGTAAATCAGGTTGCCAAGGCAATTGGTACAACGGTTGTCGGGGCAACTAGTATAACGATGCCGGGGTAATGATTGCTAGGGCAACTTCTTGGGCAACTAACCAGAAACCTTCAAGGTTCGGTGAAGCATTCTTCAATGGTTTATCCTTATCTCTAGTTCGAAACACTAGTAACTGTGCATGCCATGATAAAGATCATGCTCATTTGTTTTGTGAATCTAACTCTCCCGATATTAGATAAATAGATAGTTTCACGATATTCTCTCTCAATTCACTCGCAAACAAGATTAAACACCAAGAATGAACAAACCTTGAATTAAAATTGCAAACTCAAAAACCTAAATAAATCTAATCGTTTATCAAAACCACAAAACCCAAAGTAACCCAAGCCAATCAAGTTAGTTCATGGCTGGATTTTGAAAGATATACAAAGAATAATCCCCAACCATGAATCTAACTGAAAAACTAAGAAGAAAAAGATGAAGAAATCGATGCAGCCTTCTTAGTCGAACTCTCTCCCTAACGATCTCTCTTACCTCTTTATAGTTGGTGGCTAGGCTTGTTATTTATAGGAGAAGGCTAGGTCAAAGTCCTTCTTGAGGAGGAAGTTAAGTTGGATTTAAATTCAATAAAAGAAATATTAAATCTCTTTAAATCTTTATCCAACTAAAACTTCTTCTATTTTCTTGGTATTTATCTTTCTTGACCTTTTCACGAATCTCCAATCTTCTTTCTTCATGCCACCTATCACGATTGAATCAATTTTTCTGCTCTTTAATTCGGCTACCACTTTGCCTCTTCTCTTATTATCGATGGTTTCCGTGGAAATTGGGTCAGCATGTCCTTCTTGGGTTGCCATGGCAACTTGTTCGGCATCTTCTTCTTGTCTATGGTTGTTGTGGCGACTGTCTTGACAACTAGTCCTGCTCACATAAAAACAACCTTCAACAGTATCTTTTTTCTACCAAAACTAATCAAAACATGAACTCAAGCATACCGATGAAGGAAATTATGAAAATATGCATGAATGCCTAATAATGCAACTAAAATGAGCTTAAGTCTAACAATAATATGAGTAAAAAGGGTCATAAAAATAGTATTTTTGAACACTCATCACACCCCCAAACTCGAACAATTGCTTGCCCTCAACCAATGAAAAACTAAAAATTATTTGTCGAGATTTTAATCATCAAAGAATTTGCTTCGCGCTTGACTTTATTCCTCAGAACTGTGGCACAAAGTATGATTGACATTCAATTGTTCGGATGGTATAGAAGTTACCATGAGTCGAACTATAATGCTCGTGAGTGTGTGCAGAATTGTGTACGAGATGATTATCTGGATTCTATGTGAACAATATGTATTCAAATTAATTCCTTGGGGTTTTTTTATTTCATTCAACTAGAGCCAATTTCGAGCACATCTAGTTTATTAATTAATTTCCAATTTTTATAATTAATCGACTAGAGCCAATTTTGGGCACCTCTAGCGATTCTTTTAAACGCAATACTAGAGCCGGTTTCAGACACCTCTAGCAATTAAAATTTTCATTTACCCAAATTTTAAATAATTAACCTAATTTCACTAGAATTCCTTCAATCAATCAAGCCACAATTAGTGTACAATTAAGTTTAGCATCATAGTAGGATTCTAAGTGTTTTCCATGATCATCCTAGAATTGAAAGTTTTATCAATTAAGTGCAATGACAATGTCATTATCGAATATTCATCGAGTCTAGGCAAATTCAATCCAACTAAAAGCAAGGCAAGTAAATATGAATCCTAAATGCAATTCCTAACGATGAATGAAATTAGACATGAAACTAATTAAAGACAAATACCCCCAAACTCAAGAAAAGCATTGCTCTCAATGCATAAAAAGAAAATTAAAATGAGATGTAATTGAGTTAGTCGGAAAGATCGTCACCTAGTATGATGGGTTTCCTTCGAGTCGTTTGCTTGATTCTCTTGCTAGCGTGTGGTAGTTGGTGGCACAACTGATTCCCGTATGTTGGCAACCTCATTTTCATCGTCATCTACGTCCTCAATCTCGTTGGTGTTAGATGTTTTGCGTTTCTCCTTTGAGGAGGTGACTGTGGGTGACTTTATTAGTGCATCTTTGTTGTGTGCGGTAGTTGTCGTGGCATCGTTAGTTTCGGTTGCCTGGGCATGAGTAGTAGGCATTGCTGGGGCATCAAGACTTGCCAAGGCATGCGCTTCAGTGGTCGCTGAGGCATCGGGTATTACCGAGGCATGCACTTTATTGGTTGTCGACTCATCAAGTATTGAACATATGTTTGCTCCTTTGGCTGAGCTTGGGCTTCCTTGGAAGAACTTGCTTTTGCCATGGTTTTGAGGTTCTTGGCCATGGTGGTTTTGATTCTTGATGTGGAAAAACAAAGAAAACCTGAAAACTAATTATACTGAAGACAAATAAAATATCTGAAAATAAAATAAAGGTCTAAAAATTTAAAACGAAAAATTAAAAATTCTTGGAAAGAGCATTTTCATGCATCTTCTAAGGTTACTACATATCCGAGAAAGCTTGAGATGGTTCGTTTTCGATACTTCTTATAGTCCATCAGCGCACCCTCCATCGAGTGACAATATTGCCCGAAAAGAGTTGGGTCAATGTGCTCGCAACTACTCCCTTTTGTGTTATCATGGTGGAGGTGTCTTTCTTCCTTGCTCTCTTGTAGTCCATGTATACTCCTTACCTTGCTACTATTCCTGAAGACATGAATATATTATTAGAAAAATTATATCAACTCCCAACCATTTAATCACCTCAATCTCATCGACCTCCATCATGGTTGGATCTTGGATGTAGCCTTCGTTGTCGTGGCAATTTCTGCTCAAGCCAATTGCTATGGCAATCAGATGCCAAAATTCGCTGTAAGTCAAGGGAAAAACCAATGTTTTGAAAAACTTTACGAATCCAAACACCATTTTCTTTTGGCCTCTCAAACATCTCCATCAGTAGAGATTTTGATGGCTTCAAATCTACCAACATTGATTCCTCAAGACATACATACAATGGACGAGGTGATTTTTTAAAGAATTCAAAAGGTTCAACCATTACCTGCTCATATTCCATTGGCAAAGTATTGTCATCTTGTTGCTCCTGCATATGGTCATGCAATTGCCGTGGCAAAGATATATGAGAGTAATCTACATATTCTTGCTTTTGTCATTTCAACCTCTGTGGGAATGGTGGTGGAAGTAGAATATCCTCAATCTTTTCATCTGTTTGGAACTTGATTGATGGAATTGCCGAGGATCTGGACTTGCCAAGGCATGTGTAGTTTCCGAGGCATATGTAGTTGCGAAGGCATGTGGTATTGTCGTGGCTTTCTCAATATTGTTCTTAGTCTCACTAAGTGTTGTTGCGGCATTGCTTTGTTTAGGCTCCTCAATCTCTGTCGGGGCAATTTGTTGCATAGGTTCATCATGTGTTGGGTAGTCTCTCTCATTGACATTCTCTCGATTTGGAGGTTCTAGTTGTTCCCCACACATCGGGGAATTTTCTTCATATTTCTCCTTGTCCTCTTGCCTTGGGACGTCAATATCTATATGACTGAATTGTTCGTGCATGTCTTGGAGTCTCTTCAATCTTTCTTGATTGGATTTGAAGTAAGAGTCAGTTGTATCCATAAAAACTCGCAGCATTTCCTCCAAGGATTTTGAATGCTCTTGAAAAGGACTATGTGGCCATGGCATATCTGTTGTCGCAACAAAACCGTCGTGGTATAAAAAAATTTGAGTTGTTTGAACATACCATAAAAGATTTTGTTGTTCGTTCCATCTTTGGTCCTCCTTGTAGTCATATGCACCGAAAATATGAGGGAAAATTTCAAACACATGATGTTCTCCATAAAAAGCACAAGAGTTTTCCAAGATATATGCTTTTATTGGTTGATTCATATCTTCAAACATCAACTCTCGAATAGTTTTACTTTTATTTCCCCACATGTTGATGTCCCTTAACTTGTAGCGCACCTGATTTTTTTAAACAAACAAAAAGAGAAGTTAGTAAAACTAATAAGAAAAAGTGCAATAACAAAAACAACTAACACCAATTGCCAATCCCTGGCAACGGCGCCAAAAACATGCATATAATAAGTGCTATGCAATTGTGCAAGTATACACGTCGCAAGTAATAAAGTGATATAAGTATCGAGTATCGTCTCCACAGGGATTGGTTTGGGCTACTTTGCTTAAGTTACTGCACTATAGAAAATAAAAACACAAATAGGTGATAGGAAGAGTTCTAACTAACAAGTAAACTAAAGAACAATAAAAGTAAAAGATAGAGGAAATCAAATAAGAGAGAAGAGTAGGCCATGTTATTGTGAGCTGAGGAGTGATAGTCGAATGGATCGTCTCAGTGATGAGTGCAATGGCAACTTAATAGCTGCGGCAATTGATGTCAATCGGGTTGCCAAGGAAACTGGTATAGAGGTTGTCGAGGCAACTAGTATAACGATGCCTGGGCAATGATTGTCAGGGAAACTGATTGGGCAACTAAGCGGCAATCTTCAAGGTTCGGCGAAGCATTCTTTAATGGTTTCTCCTTATCCCTAATTCAAAACACTAGTAACTGTACATGCCTTAACAATACCTCCCAGTGTGAACCAAGGGTGGACAACAACCGATCTTACGCTTCTTTTAGCCGTTTAAATCTACAACTTATCCCTAAGCTGAATTAGTCTTCACCATCGATTTGATTGAATAAAGACCATGCTCATTCATTTCGTGAATCTAACTTTCCCGATATTAGATAAATAGATAGTTTCATGAGATCCTCTCTCAATTCACTCGCAAACAAGATTAAAAACCAAGAATGAACAAACCTTGAATTAAAATTACAAACTCAAAAACCTAAACAAATCTAATCGTTTATCAAAACCACAAAACCCAAAATAAACCAAGCCAATCAAGTTATTTCATGGCTGGGTTTTGAAAGATATACAAAGAATAATCCCCAACCATGAATCTAACCGAAAAACTAAGAAGACAAAAATGAAGAAATCGGTGCAGCCTTCTTAGTCGAACTCTCTCCCTAACGATCTCTCTTACCTCTTTGTAGTTGGCGGCTAGGCTTGTTATTTATAGGAGAAGGCTAGGTCAAAGTCCTTCTTGAGGAGGAAGTTAAGTTGGATTTATATTGTATAAAAGAAATATTAAATCTCTTTAAATCTTTATCCAACTAAAACTTCTTCTATTTTTTTGGGATTTATCTCTCTTGACCTTTTCACGAACCTCCAATCTTCTTTCTTCATGCCACATATCACGATTGAATCAACTTTTTCTGCTATTCAATTTGGCTACCACTTTGCCTGTTATCTTCTTGTCGATGGTTGCCGCGACAACTAGGTCGTCATCTTCTTTTTAGGTTGCCAGGACAACTTGTTTAGCATCTCCTTCTTAGGTTGCCACGACAAGTTGTTCATCATCTTCTTCTTGTCGATGGTTGCAGTGGCGATTGTCCTGGCAACTAGTCCCGTACGCATAAAAACAGTCTCCAGCAGTATCTTTTACTACCAAAACTAATCAAAACATGAACTCAAACATACCAGTGATTGAAATTATTAAAATATGCATGAATGCCTAATAATGCAACTAAAATGAGTTTAAGTCTAATAATAATATGAGTAAAAAAGGTCATAAAAATAGTACTTTTGAACACTCATCATACACCGGAAAGGATGATGCTAAATGCCTCGGCAAAAGTCATTATCCTAGACAAGCCACCACAAGAAGCAATAGAGATTTTTAACATGCTTGCTAAAAATGATTATCAGTTCCCAACTACCAGAAGAGGAGGAGTCAGACGTCTTGCCACAATAAACGAGCTTGAGTCATCAGATGCAATTCTCCCACAATTGGCTACTTTAACCAATTTGGTTAAAAACATGCATCGACCAACCAACACACAAGAGATCAAGGTAATATATTCAATTTGTGATTTATGTAATGGTAACCATGATTCTTCTGAGTGTCCGCAGAACCCAGAGTCTAGATTTTATGTTGGAAACTACAACTGGAACAACAATGCAATGTCCAACACATATAATCTGGCCTAGAAGAAGCATCCCAATTTTTCATGGAGCAATCCCAACAATGCCCTCAACCAGAACAATCATAATGCACAAGCATCGAGATTTCAGTAGAACATGCCATGGCAACTGATGCCGCAGCAACAATCAACACCATCTAGTTCTTTGGAAAATACTCTCAATGCTTTCATGTTAAAAAATGATTCTTATATGGTTGAGAATATGAAAAAGGTTGACGCTTTTATTAACATGACTGAGATGAGATTGTAGAATCAGGAGGCAGCTCTGAATTCATTGGAGACGCAATTTGGGCAATTTATACAGATGTTGAACACGAGGCCTATGGATGGTATACCTAGCGATACTGAAGTCGCAAAAGGATTAGACCATGAGCAATGCAAAGCAATCACCACCTGGAGTGGCTGGAAACTTAAGAAAGACCAAACTCATTCAAAGAAGAACATTCAACCAAAGAAGCAACCCCTGATCCAAAAAGATGAGTCCAGCAACAAAACCTCTACCAAACCTGATGAATCGAAGAATGCCTCGGCAAGCCCTAATGCCTCAGCAACTTTACATGCCTCGACAACTACACATGCCTCGGCAAGTCTTGATGCCTCGGCAAAGCCATCCATCAAGATCCAAACCAATGAAAGGATTAAGGACATTCGACTGCCACCACCATTTCCCTAGAGGTTGAAAAAGCAGAAGCAAGAATACCAGTTCAAGAAGTTCCTTGACATCTTAAAGCAAGTCCACATCAACTTGCCATAGGTAGAGGCGATAGAACAAATGCCAAACTATGTGAAGTTCCTTAAAAGAAATTGTCTCTAAGAGAACTAGGCTATGGGGAATTCAAAACTGTTGCTGTGATGGAAGGATGCATGGTCATGTTGCATAACCGAATGCCGCCTAAGCTAAAAGATCCTAGCAGTTTCATAATACCGTGTTCGATTGGGAACCACTATGTCGGGAAAGCATTGTGCGATCTTGGGGCAAGCATAAATTTGATGCCCAAATCGGTCTTCCAAAAATTGGGAATCGGGAAGGCAAGACCTACAACAATCATGCTACAGCTTGCCGACAGATCCTACATCCAACCTGAAGGGAAGATCGAAGATATTTTGGTAAGAGTGGATAAATTTATTTTTCCCGCTGACTTCATTGTTGTAGATTATGAAGAAGATGGGTTCGCACCTATCATTCTTGGAAGACCATTCTTAGCAACGGGTCGAACATTGATTGATGTTGAAAAATGAGAACTCACAATGCGGGTGAATGACCAACAAGTTAAGCTAAATGTGTCCAAACCCTAAAGTATGTTGATGATCCAGAAGAATGCAAATTCATCTACGCACACCCGAATTCAACTTTAACGTGGAAGAGAATTGCCTCGACAATTGCCTTGCCAAATCGGAGGAACTTGAAGAACCGATCGATGAAGAGCAAGAAGAAGCAAATTGGACAGTAAGTCGACTGGGTAAATATTTCGAACCATTGGATTACTTAGATAAGAAACGTAAACTCAAAAAACCCTCTATTGAATAACCTCTCATTCTCAAGTTAAATCTACTGCCAGGGCAAGTGAGTTATGCTTAATTATGAAAGGATAACACCTTGAACATAACATTGTCCTTTGAGTTGCAATCCGAGCAGGGAAATAGGTTGATCGACACCTTGGAACGACACAATAAAGGCATGAACTCGAAGATCCATGATGAAGCTCCGAATAAAAAGCTACCACCACTTGCCACGACAAGCGAAAGGAAGATTTTGCCAAGACATGATAACGGAAAACAGTTGCATAATATCGGTGCACATGTGACCCGCGATAAGGAGGCTATCACTTTAAGAGATGCATGATCATGCTCTCCTTTCGTATTTTTATTTTTAGTTTTGTTTTCAATTTTCAACTTAATTTTGGTTTTATTTTTATTCCCAGTTATTTTACAATAGTTTTATTTATTGTTGGTTGTCTTGTTTTTAGGCTCTAGTAGTTTTCTTTGTTTTTCCGTATCAGGACTCACAACGACCATGCCAAAGAAACCCTGCACCGACCACTGCCCAGACAACAACAATTGCTTCGACAACTAGGGATGCCCAGGCAAGTGAACATGCTTTGGCAAACATCAAATCGAGGAAATGTTCTACCCTTGACACACTGATGCTATTCACGCGATACCATCCACACGCATCCAACCACCGTGAATCAAACAAAGAATCAAGCAAACGACCCGAAAGAAACTCATCATACATGGTGACAAACCTTTCCAACTAACTCATTTGCATTTTATTTCATCTTTAATTTTAGTACTTGCATGCATTGAGGACAATGCTTCTCTCGAGTTTGGGGGTGTTTGTTTCTAATTTGTTTCATGTTTAGTTGCATTCATCTTTAGTAATCGCATATAGGTTGCATATGTTACTTGCCATGCCTTTGATTAGATCTAATTGCTTAAGACTTGTTGAATATTCAATAATGAAATTTTTCCACTACACTTAATTAAAAGAACCTTTAAATTTTAGGATTGCATGAAAAGAACTTAGAATTTTACTATGATGCTGAATTTTTTTTACACAGTTCTAGCTTGTTGATTGAAAGAGACTTAGTGAACTTAGGTTGCGTAAAATTTGGGTAAATTAAAATTGAAAACTAAAAGTTAATTTCTTGCTAGAGGTGTCTGAAACTGGCTCTAGTAGTTGATGCACATTAAAGAATCGCTAGAGGTGCCCAAAATTGACTCTAGTCGACTAAATTAAAATAAGAAATTGTTGAATCGCTAAAGGTGCCTGAAATTGGCTCTAGTGAAAATCAAAATAAATACCCTGGTAATGAAAGTGTTAAAAACCTATTGTTCTCATAGAATCTTGAAAATCAACTTGTATACAACAACGCACACACATTGTCACGAGCATTATAGTTTGGTTCCAGGTAATTTTTGCGCTATCCGAAAAATAAGAAAGGTGATCATACTTTGTGCCACGGTTTTAGGATTGAATTCAAGTTTGAAGCATGTCTTTGATGATTAAAGTCTTGGCAGGTAATTGTTAGTTTGCATTGCCTGAGGACAAGCAATAGTTCGAGTTTGGGCGTGTGTTAAGTGTTCAAAAGTACTATTTTTACCCTTTTACTCATTTTATTGTTAGAAATAAGCTCATTTTAGTTGCATTATTCGGTCATTTTTCCGTCTTTATGAAGTTTTGATATGCGTTTCTCATTTATATGACCCAAGTGACAATGCTAGAGATAAGTTTGATTAGAGTCGTTTGTTTTTTATCTTTTCATATTTATGTTATATATGGAATTGTCTTGATCTAAGATGTAGAGACCATTGATTAATTGAGCCGTACCATAAAAACATTATCGAGGGAAAAAGAAAAACTATTATTCTTAATAATAATCTCAAAACTAATCTTGCCCAAACAAGAAATTGAAATAATATTTTTAGTCAAACTAGGTACGAAATAACAATCCTCTAAACCTAAAACAAGTCCACTAGGTAATGACAAAGTATATGTTCTTATAGCTAATGCAACAACTCTTGCTCCATTTCCCACTCGTAGGTCCAAATCTCCTTTTGCCAATTTTCTACTCCTTTTTAGTCCTTGTACAAAAGTACAAATGTGTGAATCACAATCGGTATCTAATACCCAAGAAGTAGATGTTGATATATTAATATTAATAACATAAATACCTGATCCGGACTATCTATTTTCTCTTGACTTCTTGATGTCCTCAAGATAAACAAGTCAGTTTCTCTTCCAATGTCCAACATTGTTGCAATAGAAACACTTTCCTTCTTTTGAACCTCCTCCTTTGGGTTTAAATGAAGCCTTTTGATAAATGCCCAAAATTCCTATATTTTGACCACTTTCACATGGCAATTATCACTCAACCTACACCCATTTGAGCTACATTATGGCCTTGCATGCATAGATTTCATCATTTATGCCTTTGAGCCTTATATTATGCTTATTCTATGAAAAATGTACTATTTAATGCATGATTGATATTTTTGCAGGTTGTACACTGCTGGAGCAGGAAGATGCCGCCACAACACAGAAAGCATGAGGGAAGATGAGGCAGAATTAGCAGAAAATAGATCCTGGTCGAGCCAAGCCACATGACAGCTTCTACTGAGGGAAGCTAATGAAGCCTTGCGGAGCAGACTAATGTCGAGGCAGCAAAAGGCCAGACCGCGGCAGCATTCTGCCAGAGGGAAAATGGGCAAAGTGGTAGCTGACTTGCAGAGCTGTAAACGCTAAATTTTTCTACACACTTTGCATGGCGATCGGAGCATGGGAAGACGACGAAAGCATGGAATGAAGGTTAAAGATGGAATTCGGCCAAAGAGGATTAAATGCATTAAATTAAAGAGATTCACCTCTTTAATGAAGACAAGTCCAACTCCAACTTAACTTCCTATCCAAGGACTTTACCCTACACCTCCTCCTATATATAGGACCCTTCGGTCAAGAGAAGGGATGTTGAATATAGAGGGTTTGAGAGGTTTAACATGTTCTAGTTCTTTTCTTAGGCTAGGGTTATTTTGTTTAGTAGTTGTGGGAAAACAATTGTATTTTGTTTAAGTTTTTAATACAATTAAGTTGAGGTTTGCTTATTCTTGGCGTTAATCATTTTTGCATTCTTGTCGAGAGAGAGTTTGTGAGATTATCCATTTATACGATGTCGAGAGAGTTGAATTCACGAAACGAGTAAGCACGATTTATACGCTCTCTCTCTTGTACCAATAATGCAAATAATTGAAGTGTTAAAGGGCAACAAGGAGGCTAGAGTATCCAAGGGAAACCAAGCTCATGTATGGTGATGTTTTCATACACTATTAGTTTGGGTAATTTGGCAATGGGAACCTAAGATGTGTTTTGGGAGATGTGTTGAGCTCCCTAGTTTGTGGCATGATGCTTTCGATGTTTGAATTTATAAATGGCCTCTTAATTCTTGTTTTGGAGTTTGGTTGGTTGCTTGGTTTTGGATATTAGGATGCATGCCTATTGACATGTGAAGTTTCATGTTTGATGCCATGAATGGGATTAGGAGTTGCAAACATACACTATATATGTATGATGACTTGTTGGCATGATTAGGAAGTCATTCGGTTGTGCTTGAGTGGAATTATGTATGAAAAACCAGCAAAATCTGCAGCTTCTGGGTAAACTGTATCGGAATAGGCACCGGCGTTTCGAAACGGGGGCATGTAATGACCTTCGTGTTTCGAAACGGCTTGAGGCTGTTTCGAAACGATTTGGCTACTAGAAGGCCCTGTTTCGGAACCAGTCTCGGAACCAACCCGTGTTTCAGAACGGTCAATGCCGTTGCGAAACAGGTGACCGTTGGGCACTGATTTGAATGGTGTTGAAGTTTGCAAGCTTTACGTTTTAGTCCCGAAAGTTGTAATTGCAATTGTATGAGTTCGAGAAGTCCAATTAAGATGAAATTTGACAGGGAAGCATGTAATATGACTAATTTAATATTGGTAACTTTTAAATCAGTTATGACCTTCTAATTTTCAGAATTTTCATTTTGGTCCCTAACCTTTGTATATTGTGCAATTGAGTCCCTTTCTGTAATCCGATCGATGTGTTTTACTCGTATATGTACCTCGAGTGTTCACATAGGGTTAACGTGCATCTAGTCAAGATTAAAAAGAAAAAAGGGTCGTTAATCAAGGTTGACTTTCGAGTTGACTTTGGTTTACCCCGTGTAATCTTCGTAGTTCGGGTCAACCATCTAGGCCGGGCTAAGGGGGTTACATTTCGTGGTATTAGAGCTTGGTTCTCGTGTAATCGGGAATTGTTATGTGGGTGATGTATGTGTTTATGTATGATGGACCTTTTAAGTGAAGGAATGTTTTATGAATTGTGATATATGGTTGCATTTGTGATGCTATGTTATGTTGAAGCATGTTAGGGGACCCATTGCCATATTAAAACTAATGAAAGGAATTGTTTTTGGAAAATGAGCTTGAGTACTTGGATTACTTACCTTGTTGAACCTAATTATGTTTATTGCATTTGTGTCAATGCATTGTTTTCTTGTAAATGGGGCCTCGTAGAGAGATGAGGATGAATACGAGAGCTATGGCTCAGAACGAGAATGAGGAACATGCTAAGAATGTTGTGGATATCCCTCCTCCCCCTGGTGGTGGACCACCCGGCGGTGGTGGTGCTGGAGGTGATAATGCTTGTGTTGGTGTTGGTGATGGGGTCGCTGGACCTGAAGGTGTGTAGGGGCAAGCTGCTCCTGACATGACTGTGTTGATTCAGGCTATTGCGGGAGCCTTTTAGGCAGCAGTAGCTAGAGCTCACGGAGCTGCACATCAGGGTGATGCTAACGTGAGATTGCCTTTGGAACGTTTTCGCAGTCTGGGAGGGACTGAGTTCAGAGGTTTATCTTCTGAAGGATTTGAATTTTGGTTGGAAAGCACCAAGAGGATTTTGGGGCAAATGAACTGCAACAATGTGCAGAAGTTGGGTTGTGTTGCATCACTGTTGCATGATGATGCTTATACGTGGTGGACGATCACTGTCTCTAGAATAAAGGAAAATAATGTGACTTGGACATTCTTCTTGAACGCGTTCAAGCGAAAGTATCTAGGAGTGCGATACCTAGATGAGAAGAAAAGAGAATTTATGTCTCTTACACAAGGAAGCATGACGGTGGCTGAGTATGAGATTCAGTTTGTCTGCCTTAGTCAGTACGCACCTGAGTTAATCTCTGATGAGCGGGAGAGGTGTGAACGTTTCCGTTATGGTTTGGTGACGGATGTGAAGACTTTCATGCTTGCTGCTGAGTATACGGATTTTAATGTGCTGGTGAGTAGAGCGAAGGACATTGAGCATAACTTGGGTTTGTCTTCTAGAGGCGTTAGTTCTAGCTCGGGCAAAAGAGCTGCTAAGTATAGTTCCGGTGGTTGACGGAACAAGAGAGGACGAGATAAAAGGTATCAGTCTTCTGCTAGGCATGGTAATGGAGGGCATGGTGCACTTGTTCATGGAGATAGGATGAGAGCTGATCAGAACACGTGATGGACGTGTGGATCTTGTGGCCATTTGAGGCGAGATTGTCCTCGAGCAGCAAGGGAGGTTCAGGCTCCTGTAGCAGTGACCAGTAATTCATGCTGGAATTGTGGTTCGGCAGACCACATGAGGAGGAAGTGTCCCTTGTTGGCCGGTGGTGGTCAGGGACGTGCTCTTGGCGTAGTTGCACCACAGAGAGGTCGTGGGCGCGGTCGTGGTAACTTTCAGCGCAGAGATGATGGTGGGAGGATTGTGGCGCATGTTGTGGCTGTTCAACCTGAGGGTGGTGGCCAGTCTCGAGTGTATGCTCAGCGTGAGGGGAGGAATGATAAGGATGTAATTGCAGGTTCCTTTACTTTGCAATCCTTGTCATTACTTTCTTTGATTGATTCTGGATCTACACACTCGTACTTATTGCATGAACATGCTCAATTGCTTGGTTTACCTGTTGAGTCTTTAGATGTTGGTATGCCTGTGACTAGTTCCTTTGGGGCGACAGTCGTAACACGGAAGTTGTATAGAAGATGTCCCTTGAAAGTGCAAAACCATGTTTTTCTTGTTGATCTCATGGAATTGTCATTCTATGGTTTTGATGTAATCCTTGGTATGGATTGGCTTGTTGAACATCGAGCTGTAGTGGATTTTGAGAACAAGCGAGTTTCGTTGAAACTTGCGGATGATTACGAAGTAGTGGTGGTTGGTGAGAATGTGAAGTTTCTTGCCAATGTGGTGTCTACATTGGAAGCAAGCCGAATGCTGAGGCAAGGTTGTGAGGGTTATCTAGCCTTTGTGATGAATCCTAGCTCTAAGGAGTTGCGCGTTCAAGATATCAGGACTGTGCGAGAGTTTCCTGGAGTGTTTCCGGAGGAGTTACCTGGATTGTCGCCTAGTCGAGAGGTGGAGTTTGGAATTGAATTGTATGAAAACACAACTACAGTGTCCATTACTCCTTACCGAATGGCACCTAAGGAGTTGAAGGAGTTGAAGACGCAACTTCAGGAGTTGCTTGATCGTGGTTTCATTCGGCCGAGTGTGTCACCTTGGGGTGCACCGGTCTTGTTTGTGAAGAAGAAGGATGGCACTATGAGAATGTGCATCGATTATCGTCAACTGAACAAGTTGACTATCAAGAATCGGTATCCTTTACCGAGGATTGATGATCTTTTTGATCAGTTTCGGGGAGCAGTTGTGTTCTCCAAGATTGACTTAAGGTCAAGGTACTACCAGCTTAAGGTGAAAGATGTGGATGTGCCAAAAACAACCTTTAGAACAAGGTATGGGCATTATGAGTTCCTTGTAATGCTGTTTGGCTTGACAAATGCTCCTGTAGCTTTTATGGACATGATGAATAGAGTGTTCCCTGAATACCTGGACAAGTTTGTTGTGGTGTTCATTGATGATATTCTTGTGTATTCTCGTACTGAGGATGAGCATGAGGGGCATTTGAGGGTTGTGTTGCAGGCGTTGTTGGAGAATCAGTTTTATGCTAAGAGTAGCAAATGCGAATTCTGGCTTAAGGAAGTTGTTTTCCTTGGTCATGTGGTTTCTGCTGAAGGGATTCGTGTTGATCCTCAGAAGGTTGAGGCGGTGATGAATTGGAAGCCTCCTAAGTCCGTTCATGAAGTTCGTAGTTTTCTGGGGTTGGCAGGATATTACCGGAGGTTTGTGGATGGATTTTCTAAGATTGTTGCACCTTTGACGAAGTTGTTGCAAAAGGATGTCAAGTATGAGTGGACGGAAACGAGACAACAAGCTTTTGAGAAGCTTAAGGCAGCATTAACGCAAGCTCCTATCTTGGTTCAACCAGAATCAGGAAAAGAGTTTGGGGTATACAGCGACGCATCCTATGTTGGTTTGGGGTGTGTGCTAATGCAAGAGGGTAAGGTGGTGGCTTATGCATCGCGCTAGTTGAAGGTGCATGAGCGCAATTATCCTACGCATGATATTGAGTTAGCTGCGGTGGTTTTTGCTTTGAAGATTTGGAGACATTATCTATATGGTGAGAAGTGTACTGTGTTCATGGATCACAAGAGTTTGAAGTATCTGATGTCTCAGAAAGAGTTGAATCTTAGGCAACGATGTTGGGTGGAGTTGCTTAAAGATTATGATTTGACGATCGAGTACCATCCGGGAAAAGCTAATGTTGTAGCGGATGCCTTGAGTAGGAAGGTGGCAGTGGAGTTAAGGGCTATGTTTGCCAGCTTGAGTATTTCGCAAGATGGAGGTCTTGTGGCTGAATTGCAAGTGAAACCATCTTTGGTTCAGTTGATAAAGGATAAGCAGTTGTTGGATGATTCTTTGGTGCCACATGTTCAGGATATTGCTGAGGATAGACCATCGGATTTCTGTTTTAATGATGATAGAGTTCTATGTTTTGGAAGTCGGATAGTAGTGCTGAATGATGCGGAGTTGAGGCGTACTATTCTGACTGAAGCTCATAGTAGTCCTTTTGCTATGCACCCTGGTAGTACAAAGATGTATCGTGATCTGAAGGATGAGTACTATTGGGTGGGTTTGAAGAAAGATGTTGCGGAGTACGTGAGTAAGTGCATGGTTTGTCAGCAGGTTAAAGCTGAGCATCAGTTTCCCTCAGGGTTGTTGCAACCGTTGAGGATTCCTGAGTGGAAGCGGGAAAGGATTACAACGGACTTCGTGTCTGGTTTGCCTTTGTCGCCATCGAAGAAGAATTCAGTGTGGGTGATTGTGTCGCCTTACGAAGTGTACGCATTTTTTACCTGTGCATATTATGTATACCTTGGATAAGCTTGCAGAGTTGTACATTGCTGAGATTGTGCGACTGCATGGTGTGCCAAAGTCTATAGTGACGGATAGAGATCCGAGGTTTACATCACGTTTTTGGGAATGTTTGCATCAAGCTTTGGGTACGCGGCTAAATTTCAGTACTTCTTATCATCCACAATCGGATGGACAGTCTGAGCGTGTTATCCAAGTGCTTGAGGATATGTTGAGGTGCTGTGTGATTGAGTTTCAAGGTTCTTGGGAGAAGCATTTGCCTTTGGTGGAGTTTGCTTATAACAATAGCTACCAGGCAAGTATTCAAATGGCACCTTATGAAGCTTTGTATGGGAGGAAGTGCAGAACTCCTCTTTTTTGGGCTGAAACAGGTCAGAAGTTGATCTCGATGCCGACTTTGTTGAAAGGAACCACCGAGAAGGTGAAGCTCATTTGTGAGCGGTTGAAGGCACCTTCTGATCGACAGAAATCTTACGCGGATTTGAAGCGTAAGGAGATTGAGTTTGTGGTGGGTGGCCGTGTGTTTTTGAAGGTTTCGCCTTGGAAGAAGGTGATGAGGTTTGGCCGGAAGGGTAAGTTGAGCCCTAGGTATATTGGACCATACGAGGTGATTGAACGTGTGGGTCCTGTTGCGTACAAGCTAAGGTTAGCGCAAGAGTTGGAAAAGATTCATGATGTGTTTCATGTCTCTATGCTTCGGAGGTATAGATCGGATCCTTCGCATGTTATGCCTGTGGAGGAAGTGGAGTTGAATCCAGACTTGACCTATGATGAAGAGCAGTTGAAATTCTGGATTCAGACAGTAAAGTTCTTCGAGGCAAGACCATTGAATTGGTTAAGGTGTTGTGGAGGCATCGTGGTGTTGAGGAAGTCACGTGGGAAAGAAAGGATGACATGAAGAAGCAGTTTCCTTACCTTTTTCCTCCAGGTAAATTTTGAGGACGAAATTTCTTAAGAGGGGGAGAGTTGTAACACCCCAATTTTGGGCTTAGAAGTTTAGGGTTTGGCCGGACCGGTCTGAGAAACGGTTCGAATATAAAAGGAGGTTTTAGGGAAAGCCTAGTTCGGGATGCTTTAAAAATATAGAAAAATATATAAAAATCCTCTTTTAATATATATATAAGAGAGTGGTGAAATCAATTTTACAAAATAAGGTTTGGAAATACTACATTTCAGTGTAGTGAGTAAAATGTGATTTTTGAAAAGTTTAGTGGTGACTGTTTTGTAAAGGATTGAAACTTTGAATCTTTAAGGAGCTAATTTACCCAAAATGTTTTTCTCCAGATTTTTCCTTAATTTGAGTGATTTAATTAATGTTTTAATTAAATAAAATAAAGATGGAAACTACTTTTAGATTCTCATAACTACCTTTTCCTAATTTTCTCTCATTCCTTTTCTCTCAAAATCCCATCATCCAAACACATTTTCTCCACCACAAATCACTTTGATCTTCACCTCATTTGATGAGATTTCCATCACTCATTGTTTCATAATCAATCTAGCAACAAAACCTTTTGATTTCCACATTAAATTTTCAAGGAATTTGGCCCAAATCAAGGAGAGATCACCATTTAGAGGTAAGATTGTTCTTCTCCTCTAAATACTCAGTTCTTTACTGAAATTCTCAAGTTGTCAATCCTTAATTTAAATTTTATAAATGGTTTTAATGTTGGAAACATGATTTTGGCTTAAAACTCAAGATTTTGGAAGAAATCTTGAAGAATTTCGTTGTGATTGTTTGGGCTCTATTTTGAGATGATTCTTTAATGTATTTTGGATGTCTAATGATGTTTGAAATGAGGTTTTATCAATCTAATCCCGAATAGGTTGTATTTCCTAAGTTTTTGCCTATGGAAATGGTGGTTTTTGAGGTGTTTTTGGTGTTCTGTTATAGCTGGAGGTATAAGGACGAGTTTAGGTTTATTTTGGATGTTAATTGATGTTTAGAAATGGTTAGAAGTGATGGATCTTGGCTGGGTAAAGTTTTGGAAGAGTTTGGAGGTGATTTCGGTTGTGTTTGGTAGCCGAAATGTTGGTTTTAGGTAGAGCAGCGAGTTTAGGTGTGTTGGCTGAAGATTTCAATGCATGATGATGCATTAATACTCTGCTTTGATGTGTCTAAAATAGGGGAGACATCTTCGGACACCTTTGGAGTTGATTTGGAAGCTTAATTGGCGTTTCGGCAAGCAAGCGAAACGTAATTGGTGAGTGGAGATGGTTTTCCAGCTTTGAAACGATTATTTGGAGGTTTTGGGAGCTTAGTTTAAGTGTAAACAACTTAGCTAAGCTCAAGAGTAAGTTTTCGGAAAAACTCTCTCGGATGTGCTAAGAAGTGGGTTGATGCATTGGTTATAAATTGCATGTTTAATTTCTGTTTTGAAAGCATGTTTTAGAATGATTAATGCTGGTTTTGAAAGCCATGTGTTGAAGGATGCTCAAGGTAAGAGATCATTGTTTTGACATGTTATTAGTTTGGTAATGATGCATGGAGATGCATGATGTTTAATGGCTTTGATTAATGCTTTAAAATAGTGAATTGATGATGGTATTTGATGTATATTGGTAAGTGATGAATTGGTTTTAAAGTACTTGAATCAGATATAGTTAGCCGGATGTAGGATTGGGTGCACCGTAAGTAAAGTCGCCTTGGATGTTGAGGGGTTGTGATTGTACCGTGAACTCCATCCAAGTACCCTAACGAGTGAGGTAAGATCACAATGGTGGTTGAAATTTCGTGTGTGGATCTTGTGTTATGTGTCCCTTACTCTTGTTAGTGGAATTATACAACTATCGATGAGTGATGTTGAGGGGTTGTGATTGTACCGTTAAACTCCATCACGGGTGTTGAGGGGTTGTGATTGTACCGATAAACTCCACCTTGTGTAGTCTGGTAGTGTGTATGAAGCGTGTGGGACAACGCTTGTAATCTGCGTATCCGATTGTGTTTTGTGTTGAAATGGTTATGAACTATCACTTGAAAGACAATATAATGTATTGAACATAATGAAGCATGAGATGCTTGTAAAGTATGCATGGTAGCATGAGAAAGAGATGAGTATGTGGTTTAAAAGCTTTGTTGAAAGTGTTTTCTAGAAATGCATTACTGTGTTGGTTTACTTAGAGCATGCTTCACTAAGCATTTGTGTTTACGCTCTCTCTTTTACCAATAATGCAGATAATTGAAGTGTTTAAGGGCAACAAGGAAGCTAAGAGTGTCCAAGGGAAACCAAGCTCATGTATGGCGATGTTTTCATACACTATTAGTTTTGGTAATTTGGCAATGGGAACCTAAAACGTGTTTTGGGAGATGTGTTGAACTCCCTAGGTTGTGGCATGTTGCCTTTGTTGGTTTGAATTTGTAAATGGCCTTTAAGTGCTTGATTTGAAGTTTGTTTGCTTACTTGGTTTTGAATAATAGGAAGCATGCCTCTAGACATGTCATATTTCATATTTGATGCTATGAATGTGTTTAGGAGTTCTAAACATGCACCTTATATGGTTGATGACCTATTGGTATGTTTGGGAAGTCAATAGGATGAGTTTGAATGGGTTTGTGCATGAAAAACCAGCAAAATCTGCAGCTTCTGGGCAAACCGTATCGAAACACCCTCTAGTGTTTCGAAATGGGGGCCTGAAATGGTCTTCGTGTTTCGAAACGCTAAGGGGCGTTCCGAAACGTTTTGGCTACTGGAAGGCCTTGTTTCAAAACCAGTCTCGGAACCAACCCGCATTTCGGAACGGTCAAGGCCGTTTCGAAACAGGTGACCGTTGGGCACTGATTTGAATGGTGCAGAAGTTTGCAAGCTTTACATTTTAGTCTCAAATGCTGATGTTGCAATTGCTGGTGTTTGAGATGTCCGATTAAGTTGAATTTTGGCAGAGAAGCATGAAATGTGACTAATTTCATATTGGTAACTTTAAAATCAGTTATGACCCACTAATTTAGAGAAATTACATTTTGGTCCCTAAACTTGTAATGAGTGCAATTGAGTCCCTCTTTGTTGCTTGATCGTTGTGCCTTTCTCATATATGCATCATGAGTACTCACGTAGGGTTAACATGTATCTAGACAAGATTAAAAAGAAAAAAAGGGTCATTAATCAAGGTTGACTTTTGGGTTGACTTTGGTTTTCCCCGTGTAATCTTCGTAGTTCGGGTCAACCGTCTAGGCCGGGCTAAGGGGTTACATTATTCGAGCATGTCCATGCATTTTCTAGTATCATTCAATCAAGTGACCTATGATATTACTCCATTATGTAGGAGGGACAAATCCAATCTTGATCAACCATATTTCGCTACATAGATTGTGACATGTCCAATGTTAGTCTTTATAGTGTTGTCAATTACGACACACATTTGACCGTATCAAAACATGTCACTCACGATGTTGAAATAATAATGATCTCAAGTCTAAGGATCATACATGTAGCTATCACCATGAGCAATGTCGTGACTGTCACATAATAATCCAAGAAACATGCTCATAACAGGTCAGTCCAGTATGTCATTCTCTAACACATACTTATGTATGGATTTTGACATCCCTATGTCAATGGCAACGCTTTGTCATCAATCAACTACATATTAGTCTTAATATATTATTGTTGTCCATGCCCACAATAATATTCGACTAAAGACATTCAAGAATAACTATATTATTCTAAGGACTTTATTAAAATTCGGCTTATTTATAAATGCACAAAATAAGACTAAAATAATAATAATAATAATAATAATAATAATAATAATAATAATAATAATAATAATAATAATAATAATAATAATAATAATGACTTTATATTAATAAACAAGATACAATAAGTATGTCTTTTACAACCATCTCATGATTGGTCTTTGGGCATACTCCAACGCATGTTTCTAATACTTCTGATGCTTCACTTATGAATACTTTTGAAGATGTGTTTGCAACTCATGAATTATGTTTTTTAAGAATAAGAGGACAAGGTTATGATGGAGCAAGTAATATGCAAGGGGAATTCAATGGGCTTAAAAGTTTGATTCTAAGAAATAATGAGTGTACTTCTTATGTTCATTGTTTTGCATATCAGCTTCAATTAGCACTTGTTGATGTTGCTAAAAAAATAATTTGAAGTTGCATTTCTTTTTAATTTGGTTTCTAGTGTGGTTAATGTGGTTGATGCTTCATGTAAAAGAAAAGAAATTCTTCAATCTAGTCAAATGGTTAAGATAAGAGAAGCATTGCAATGTGGTGAAATCTTTAGTGGTCGTGGATTAAACCAAGAATTTGTTATAAATAGAACCGGAGATACTCGTTGGGATTCACATTATAAAATTGTTGTTAGCTTGATTATTATGTTTCCTTCTGTGAAGGATGTGCTTGAAATTATTGAGGATGATGGAACACACTCAGAGCAAGAGATGAAGCTTATATGTTGTTGAGTTCTTTACAGTCTTTTGAGTTTGTGTTTAATTTGCACTTGATGAAAAATATATTGGTGGTTACTAGTGAATTATCTCAAGCATTGCAACTGAGTGATCAAGACATTATGAATGCTATGCAGTTAGTTAGTGTGTCCAAGCAACGATTACAAATTTTGAGAGATGTGGGATGAAAATCTTTACTTGAAGAAGTTTCTTTGTTTTGTGAAAAGAATAACATTGAGGTTCCAAAGATGGAAGATATATTTGTTGTTTTAGGGAGGTCTAGGAGAAGAGTCCACAAAATTTCAAATTTGCATCATTTTTAGGTTGAATTGTTTTATCAGGTGATTGATAGGCAACTTCAAGAGCTTAATAGTCGTTTTTCTGACACAAGTACAAAGTTAATTACTTCTTTGTGTGGCTTGCTTGGGTCCAAGAGACTTGTATTTTTCTTTTGATAAGAAAAAAGTTGATTCGTCTTGCCCAATTTTATCCTTATGAATTTTCTACGGGAGACCTTATGTTGCTTGATTGTCAGCTTGAGAATTATATTGTTGATGTTCGTTCAAATAAAAAATTTTGAGATCTAAAAGGACTTTCTGATTTATCTGGAAAAAAATAATTGAGAAAATGAAGCATGTTGTGTACCCACTTGTGTACTTACTTTTGAAGTTGGCTTTGGTTCTACCAGTTGCAACCGTAATAGTAGAAAGATCATTCTTGGCGATGCACTTTATAAAGAATCGACTGCGCAACCATATGGGAGATGAATGGTTGAATGATTGCTTAATTACTTTTATTGAGAAAGATATGTTTGATAAATATATAAATAAGATAGGATTCTCCTACATTATATAAAAGTTAAAGGTTTTACACTTTTTTTATCATTGGATGAAGGTAAAAGGATGGTTGAGTTAACAATAGAAAATGTGAAGATTATCACTTAGACAAATAATAAGGAAATAATCTTAGTAATTTATTACCATCATCCAGCTATCTAAAAAAGTGTACAAGTAATTGATTTTTACACAATGTAAGTGGATCCTTATATATAAATATATATATGTGGGGGTTAGGATCCACTTACAAAGTGTAAAGGTATTCTTTTTAGTTTTACACGTTTTTTGGATCGTTGTATGTGGGAAATGGATGGTCGAAATTAACTCCTTACTTTTTTTCCCAAATGACAATCTTCACATATTCTAATGTAAATCCTAGTCATCCATTTCATCCAACCAACGATCCAAAAACGTGTAAAACTCAACTTTGATTTTTTTTAAATTTATAAGCTAATCTAATGCTAATGTTGTTCTTATTTTGCAGAGTGGTGATTTAGTGAAAAGAATTTAGCCGTGTAAATGCGAAAAACAAGAAGTTGACAAAAATGTTAGCGGTAATGTGTGAGAGCTACAATGCTTTCCAAAGCCCATATGATGGATTTAATGAGCAAAAACCTAGAAAAAGAGCTTTGCTCTTCAAAAAAGAGAAAAATCAAAAAACAACTTTGACATCATTAGTAACTCAGACAACAACTCAACTGATGAAGATTCATACAAGAAACCCAGAGAAGAAGTTATAAAAGCCAAAGTCACTAAAGTTTATGTCAGGACTGAAACATCTGATGGCCTGGTAAGAAATTTCACATAAACTATAAACTTCATTTGATTCTAATTTTAAATACTTGAAACTTACTTAAGTTTTTGGGTATTTTTTTAAAATTTTAATTATTTCATTCATTAACATATTAGAGTAAATATATGAGACATGAAAGATGATAATGATTTGTAAAATTTAATTTATAAAAATATTATGTGGAAAATAAAGATGATGTTGTTTTATTTAATTGGTATGACCATCAATGAGGTGGTGAAAATGATTCATGAATAATTTCTTTTAATTTTATTTTGAAATATGATTAATTACATGTTCAACCTTTGAGATTTTTAATAATTTTATTTAAAAATTATTAAAAAAATCAATGGTGTTCAACTGTATGGATCGCCCGTTTTAAAATTTTTTAAAAATAATTAAATTTTACATAATATATGCGACTAAGCGAATTAAAATGGGATAATTAAGTTATATATATATATAGGGATAGGATCAAATTACACGGTGTAAAACTCTATAAGTTTTACACTTTTTTTGGATCGTTGGATGAGTGAAACGGATGGATAAGATTAACAGTAAAATATGTGAAGATTATCACTTGGGAATTAAAAACACGGAGTTAATCTCAACCATCCATTTCCCCCATCCAACGATCTAAAAAAGGTGTAAAACTTAAAGAGTTTTACACGGTGTAAGTTGATCCTAACCCATATATATATATATATATATATATATATATATATATATAGCGGTAGATTACGCCACCCTTGCCTTAAGCTATGTTTGACTGGCTCGTTATTACATCATAAGTTTTGTTATAAATTAATATATGTAAACTAAACTAGTGGGAAATTAAAAGAGTTAAAACGAGAGACAAGATAGTGTTCAAAGTCCAAAAATAAATAAGATGTTGGAGTGCAGGCCGAAACAAAATAAATAATTTTCTTCATCTCAATTCTCCTTGTAGAATTTTATTTTGCGACTTTTTGTTTTATCCTATTGTCATTGCATTATGGATCTCCCCATTTCCCTCTATTCAACTCATTTCATACATGCATGCATACAAATAGGGTATTCATAGATATTGGGTTACATAAGAATTTGTCTTGCCCCTCACAATTTTGTATTGGGGATTTGCATAATATAATAAATTATGGATTAGATTTGCACATTGAGTAATTAGGGGAGCAAGGGTGACATAAATAAACTATATAGAATGATTAGGTACTAGAAGACAAGATATGAATTAAAATGAATCTTTATTGTTTGTACTCTTTTGTTTTTTGTTTAATTTTATGATATGCTAATCTTAACTTAAGTTGGTCCTTGTTTGAATTTTGTTAATATCCACCCAACTTCTTTACTTTCTCCGTTGGGCTTAAAGGCCCAATTGGCCCCTAAATTATATTTTTTCGAGTAAATTGACACATTGGAGTGGAGGAGCACTATCGAAGTATGATTTCAGCGCATCGACTTATTAAGAGTATAGTTCTTAAATTTACTTGGACTATGTATTTATAGGACTATATTGTTATATTGTAACTCATATTTTGAAAATTATGTTTTTTGAGTAAAATATTTTTAAATGTTTTACTTTTAATTAGAGCTCCTATGTAAATGTTTGAATTGTTTATCTATGTTTTAAAATGTTTGGACTTGAATGGATTTGAAAGTGAACTATTTTGGGCTAAATTATGTCAAATTTTATGGATTGTGGGTTGAACTTGAGGCTTAAATGTAATATTCAAGTTTAGGGTTTTACAGTAAAATCTAATCACAAACATTAAAACTTTAATCCTAAACTCTAAAAAACTAAGCACTTGTGGAAAACAATTTTTTCACCTCCAATGCATAAAATATTTTATCTAAAAATATATATAAATATTTTCCAAATATTATTTAATATGTTAATTACATTAATATTATGTTAAATGTAAAATTTAGATACAATCCAATGAAAAATATTCTATGAACTTTTTTATATTGATATTTTCTATTTTAATATCGAATGTTATATTTATTAAAAACAATCTATTACAAGGATAATTTAGTAAATTGTTCTCTTAGATAATATTACATTACATCAATTTGTTAGAGTTTGTGACCTGAATTTTTTCTTGATTTGACATAAAAAACTTGTTGTGCGAGCTAATTGCTTAAAAAACAAAATTAGGAGAAAAATAATGTGTACGAAGTTGGTGCCATGCAGTACAAACCGTTCTACTTATCAAGTTCGTACACGATTATACTTTTTATATTAGTTATTATTAAAAGTAAAAAATTTAATTGACATAAATTTCTTGCTACATAAGTTTTCTTTCTAATCAAGTAATTAACTCTGTAAAGAGTTAATGTTGTTTAGGGTTCTAGGTGTGTAAATTAGAATGTGCAATCAATGAGCCACTTAGATTGTTTTCGGGATCCTCTTATATTCTTGTTATTTGACATTATTCTGAATTTCTCTCATTTGTAAGTAGGTTTTTTTCTTTTTGGATTTTGCGTAAAATCTTGTTTTTTCATTTTCTTTTCGTATATTACGTAATCTATTATCGTTATTCAGGATTAATACAATCAAACAAGGAAAATATCATTTTCTTTATTTAAACAAATCATGTAAGTGGTTACAAATATCTAAATATATAACACCCCTATCACATGTAACATAAAAGCTCTACAAAATAAGAAAATATGATTTCAATCATAGTAAGACCTCCTCACTTGATGAAGGGTTATATTTTGTGTCCCATTCAAGTCCCAAATGTGGTGTCATAGCCCACATTTTTAATTTTCAACCTACTGCTGCTGCATTCAATTCAAACTTCTTATACAAATAATTAAATAATTATTTTTCTTTTTTTTTCTTTTGTAGATGGGTCAGTCAGTTTGACTGGCACCTATCTCCATATGGGAAAGGCCGAAAGGTGAGGGCCTGAGGTAAGTAGGGGACCATCTCCCACAATTATTCTAAACTAACATTAGAGGCCAACTTATAAAATTTTATAAAAGATAAATTTAAATACGAATTTTAAATTTTTAGTATAACAACTGTCCCTTCAACCTCACTCGGTTGATCCCTGCTTATAACCATGGACATGAATAACCCCAGTTTTTATCTTGCATTTTGGCTTTCTCTCACACTGTGAACTCCTCCTCTGCTACTGCAAATCCTCAAGCTTTCAGTTCATCTTTTTTCATCACTTTATACTGTTTATTGCTTGGTTTATATAGTTGTACTGATAGCTCAGTTTCACTTTCCCAGTCTCCTGTCATTTCTTCACTTTTGGGTCTAGAATCTGATTTCACAAAACACTACTAACTTTGTTCAGTATTTTTTATAGAAAGGAAAACTTTTGTGTTTTAGAAAATCCTCCAGCGTTGGATTGTGCAAAGGGATCAATTCAGTTTTCTTGTTGAAGCTCTTGGGGTTCTGTTCTTCCTTGAGAGAAGGTGAAATGACGATCCCTCATTTATTTAGATGTCCAATCAGCCTGGACTTGTTCACGGATCCTGTCACTCTATGTACGGGCCAAACCTACGACAGATCGAGCATAGAAAAATGGTTAGCTGCTGGTAATCTCACTTGTCCCGTTACAATGCAAAAGCTCCACGATCCATCTCTTGTTCCCAACCATAATCTTCGTCATTTGATCCAACAATGGCGTCAAATGGGTCACCGCTTAGACCCTGATTACTTCAAAGCAATCGACCCTTTAGTCGCCCTCAAACACTCCCTTGCATCTCCGTCAGCAACCTTCCGAGAGAAATTCCAAGCACTGCAGAAGATCCGGGTCCTAACCGATGAAACACTGTCCACATGTTCCTTTTTGATCGAAATGGGGTTCTTGCCTTTGCTTTTGGAACTGGTTTTCGAAATGGTAGACCCTGGATCCTCCCAAGACTACGTCAACTTCGTGGAGCAAGGGCTTGCTTGTATTCTTAGATTGCTTCCTTTTGGAGAATTGGAGTGTTTGAATATACTTAAAGAAGGGTCAAAGTTTGAATCTTTCGTGCTTCTATTTGAGCATGGCAGTGTGGTGATGAAGCAAAGCTTGTGTCATATTGTGGGGCTGATTTCATCATCCTCGGCAACCAGGGAGGTCTGTGCAATGATTGGAAAAAACCAGAGATTGTTGAGTATGATTATCTGTGTTGTGAAGCAAAATAGTGAGATATCCGAGGCTGGAATCCGAGCCATTTCAGCATTGTGTTGCTTGGAATCAAACAGGGAAGAACTGGTCCAACAGGGCCTGATCGATGGGATGGTGACATATATTTTGAACTCGGAAAGGAAGGAGAGAAGCTTGGCAGCAATGGCGATGGCGAGAATAGAGCAGGTGCTGGGGAACGGGAGGGCGAAAGAGGCGCTGATAAAGAATCCGGACGGCGTGAGAGCGGTGGTGAAGATGGTGTTCAGGCCCAGGGTGTCGGAGGAGGAGGGGAGTGAAAGCGCGGTGGAGTCGCTGATGAAGGTGTGCGAGGAATCATTGGAAGCGAGGGAAAAAGCGGTAGTGGGTGGAGTTTTGACGCAGTTGCTGTTGCTTCTGCAGAGCCAGTGTAGTGGTAGGACCAAAACCAAGGCCACTACATTGCTGAAGCTGCTATGAATTCATCCCGACCAAACCATGTGTTCTTTTTAGGACAATTCATCTCTGTGTGGGCTCTTTTATCTATGTTGTATAGTATATACACATATGCTTGTATGTAAATGTGCTTGTGTCATGTGTGGTGTATTCTCATTGAGGTCTGAGTAGGTTCCCTCTTCCCCTTATATCAGTCAGTTCACATATGCACAAAAATGCCAGTTTATGTAAGCTTGGGAATGGCAGTTCAACTTTGAAATCATTTTTGACCTTAATATCAATTGATTTGCATGTTGGGCAGATTGATTTGAATGTTGCATTAAAAAGGAATTTAACTCTTGAGTTTATTTTAAGTTTTTTTTTTACTTATTTGTAAAATAAATTTTAAATTATATTTTTTATTTGAGGTGTCTAAAGTTTTTCTTTATCATAGTTAGTGTCTAACATTTTTTTATCATTTGAAAGTGGAATCATTAGTATCCTTTAAAAAAAGCATTCACTCAATCATTAACCCATGATATGATTTTGTAGAACTAATGTTTTGATATAATAATTGAAAAATAGTTTGGACTAATTTGAAAAGAATTTAAAATTTGTTTTTAAGTCCAAACAACTTGAAATTATGTTTGAGGTATTTTAAGAGGTTTTTGGCAAAGAATTTTCATGTTTTTAATAGCCAAACTTGTGATTTCAAAGTACCCGTATCGATACGGTAAACCCCCGTACCGATACCTTTTTGTCCCAGTTTGGCCACTGTCAAAACCCGTATCGATACAGGTCCTTGCCGTATCGATACGCATCGGGGTCGTTTCGATACGCCAGGTAAGCGTACCGATCCCATTTCAACTACCCCAACGGCTATTTCCCAACGACCATTTAAATGTGAACCCGTACCGATACGCCCTCAAGCGTATCGATACGCCTATGCTGGCAAGTGCCCAACGGCTAGTTCCTATGAAGGCCGTACCGATACCGTTCCACGCGTATCGATACGAATAGCTGCAGAACAGCATTTATGAAGGGAAATAAAGTCTTCAACGGCTCCAATTCATCCCCAACGGCTAGTAACGGCTACAAACTCATTTGGGAGTATAAAAGGGACCTCCAAGCATCAAGAGAAGACTAATGCTCATATTGTCAAACATCAAATGATCAAAAAGTGTCTTAGTGCTTAAAGTGTCAATTCTTGTATAGACAAACACTAGTGAGCCAAAATTGTCAAATTTGCTCAAGTGTTTTAGGTTTTGGGTGAGTGCTTAATTGTGCAAACAAACACCTATTAGAGGGTTTTAAGTTTGCTTTCATTGTCTCTTTGTAAAGAGGGTTTTGATCAAGGCTTTGGGTAGAAGCTTGATCGGTTGTAAGGGTTTCCTCCTAATCCTAGAAAAGGGGACGAATCAATAGTGGATTGATTGTGAAATCCTTAGTGGGGAGCTAAGGTAGTGGATGTAGACCTTGGTTAGAAGGTTGAACCACTATAAATCATTGTGTCAATTTTCATTTTAGCTTCCTAAACCCTTCCACCCAAAAATCCAACTCTCCACCACTTGGTGAGCTAAATTGGTTGATCGAATCGAGCCCCACTCAACTCAACAATTGGTATCAGAGCTTGGCTCAATCGAAGGGGATTAACATCCTATTGAGAAGATCCGGCAAGCTCGATCACTATTTCATCAACCGGCTCAAATGGCACAATCAATCGACAAACCGCCTTTCTTTGACGGAACTCACTATGCCCATTGGAAGACAAAGATGAAGTTCTTCATCAAATCAAAAGATTACAAGATATGGGATGTAGTTGAAGATGGTTCGTTCGTGCCTCAAAGAAGTAAAGCGGAGTGGAGTGCCGACGATCGCAAGAAGATGGAGCTAAATTGCAAAGCCTTGCACATTCTATTTTGTGTTTTTGGTCCATCCATCTATGAGAAAATGTCTTCTTGTGAGAGTGCCAAGGAGGTATGGGACAAGCTTGAAGTCACATACGAGGGGACAAATGAAGTCAAGGAGACCAAGATTGGGCTCCTAACCTTAGAGTATGAGAACTTCAAAATGGATCCGGAGGAAAACATAGAGAAGATGTTTGATAGGTTCTCCACCATCACCAACGGTCTTAAAGGTTATGGAGAAGCCATCCCGGAGGAAAAGCTTGTTCGAAAGCTCATCTACTCACTTCCCGAGTCTTGGGACTCAAAGAGGACCGCCATCATCGAAGCCAAAAATTTGAAGACTTTGAAGCTTGATGAACTCATGGGGTCTCTCCTTACTCATCAAATCATGAAGAAGAACAAAGAGGATGAGAAGAAGAGGGAAGAAATTAGAGCTATGGGAGAGAAGAAAGTCAAAGGGCTTGGCATCAATGCAAGTGTCATGGCTCTCAAATCCTCCACTTGTCATCATGCCTACTCAAGTGATGAGGAGGATGAAGATGAATAGATAGTTCATCTCTTCAAGAAGTGTGCCTCGTTCATGAAGAAAGCCTTGAGAGAGCTTGAACGAGAACCTAAGAGAAAGGAGAGGGCAAGCACTTCAAGCCATAAGAAGAAGGCACATGTGGCTACTTGGAGTGATGAGGACTCCACCGACGATGAACAAGCCAACCTTTGCCTTATGGCCATCGAAGAAGATTCAAGGGTAACTTCTAATTCATCTAATTCGTGTTCTTATTCCTTTGATGAATTACAAGATGCCTATGATGATTTGGTTTTAGATTTTAAAAGCCACATTTTGAAAAACAATAAATTGATTTCAAAGTTAAAAATTCAAAATGATTTGCTTTCTAAAACCAAACTTGAACTTGAAGCAAAACTTGAAGAGTTTGAATTAAAATGTTTTGATTTACAAAAATTGCTTCAAAAAGTTCAAGAAGAAAAAGATTTGATTTCCAAAGAGCTTGAAAAGAAAAACAATTTTGGAAAATCAAATTTTTATGTTAGACAATCTAGTGCTCCTAGATTTATTAAAGGAAAATGTTTTAGAAGTGTTTGGGTCCCAAAAGGACTAACCACTTCAATTAAAAAGGATGACATTGAAAAATGGATTCCTAAGGGGACTAAAATTTGTGCTACTAACGTTCATGGATCCAAAGCAATTTGGATACCAAAAATTACTTGATTGTCTATTGCTAGGTGTGATGGAGATGTTCAACAAGTCAAACTTTGAGGGGGAGCTCCATGCACACAAAGAATAACACTTGAAGAAGGAAGGCTTCACATCCTCCCTTGGGTTCAAGTGTTGGTAAAATTTCTAGTTGTTTTGAATTAATTTGTCTTTTTTTTATTCAACTAGATGATCATATATGTTGGACTAACATTTTTAATGATACTTTGAGTAAGGGGAGCCATTTTAAAACCAAGTTCTTATTTTTGTCAAAGTTTTTACCTCTATTGTTATTTTGAACTAAATGTTTAAAATTCTTTTTGATATAACAAAAAGAGGGAGAAATGGTTTGAAAAATTGAATTTTCAAATGAATAAGGGAAAGCTTGATTTAATTTCATATCTTTAGTCTCTTATTCACATTTTTAAAGTTAAAGGGGGAGAAACCCAAACAATTTTTCAAGTGAGTTTTATTATATCAAAAAGGGGGAGATTGTAGAACTAATATTTTGATATAATAATTGAAAAATAGTTTGGACTAATTTGAAAAGAATTTAAAACTTGTTTTTAAGTCCAAACAACTTGAAATTATGTTTGAGGTATTTTAAGAGGTTTTTGGCAAAGAATTTTCATGTTTTTAATAGCCAAACTTGTGATTTCAGAGTACCCGTATCGATACGGTAAACCCCCGTACCGATACCTTTTTGTCCCAGTTTGGCCACTGTCAAAACCCGTATCGATACAGGTCCTTGCCGTATCGATACGCATCGGGATCGTTTCGATACGCCAGGTATGCGTACCGATCCCATTTCAACTACCCCAACGACTATTTCCCAACGACAATTTAAATGTGAACCCGTACCGATACGCCCTCAAGTGTATCGATACGCCTATGCTGGCAAGTGCCCAACGGCTAGTTCCTATGAAGGTTGTACCGATACCGTTCCACGCGTATCGATACGAATAGCTGCAGAACAGCATTTATGAAGGGAAATAAAGTCCTCAACGGCTCCAATTCATCCCCAACGGCTAGTAACGGCTACAAACTCATTTGGGAGTATAAAAGGGACCTCCAAGCATCAAGAGAAGACTAATGCTCATATTGTCAAACATCAAATGATCAAAAAGTGTCTTAGTGCTTAAAGTGTCAATTCTTGTATAGACAAACACTAGTGAGCCAAAATTGTCAAATTTGCTCAAGTGTTTTAGGTTTTGGGTGAGTGCTTAATTGTGCAAACAAACACCTATTAGAGGGTTTTAAGTTTGCTTTCATTGTCTCTTTGTAAAGAGGGTTTTGATCAAGGCTTTGGGTAGAAGCTTGATCGGTTGTAAGGGTTTCCTCCTAATCCTAGAAAAGGGGACGAATCAATAGTGGATTGATTGTGAAATCCTTAGTGGGGAGCTAAGGTAGTGGATGTAGACCTTGGTTAGAAGGTTGAACAACTATAAATCATTGTCAATTTTCATTTTAGCTTCCTAAACCCTTCCACCCAAAAATCCAACTCTCCACCACTTGGTGAGCTAAATTGGTTGATCGAATCGAGCCCCACTCAACTCAACAGATTTTTTTAAATAAACCCTAAAATCCTTACTTTTTTAAGAAAAAAAAAACTTAGATCCATCATCCTAAATCTCTTCTATGTATATTAAAAATAAATAAATCTCTTCTTTGTTATCGTCGAATGTCACGTTATTGTCACACAATGAAGTATTCTCTCACCACGAGATCTGCAATGCCCAATTCATTATTTGTCTGTCATTTCTTTGATTGTCAACTTCTATGTTCATTGTTCGATTAACATTTTGTTCGTCGATTTGTAACGTCATAAAATAAAATAAACAATAGTGAGAGGACAGAAAGAATGAGAGGTGGTGGTTGTTTCAGAAACAACAAAGCAAGTAGGATAATTGATTTTGGATGTTTTAAAATTGACAATTTTAAGGTTTTTGAAAAATTAAAGATTTTATAATTTTTAAATAAATAAAATTAAGAAATAAGTCATATATCTTACATTTATTGGATGATATATTTTTAAGGGATGTTAATGGCTTGACCTTAAAGTGATAATAGAATGAAATGTTAGACACTTACTTTGACCTAAAAAATAAACACCTAAATAAAAAAAGAGGTATAATTTAAACATTTATCTTGCAGTTAAATCTTTTACTAAATTTTGTTTTTAAATTAATATTTGATATTTTTAATATACAATTTGGTACAATGTCCATACTACCCAAACTCCTTCTCACACATAAATCGTATGATATGAGCACTTAAGCATGCTTGAATCTAAGGTCCTCTTGTATATTGTACCAGCAACATAACAACCAAATTAAATTCATCGAGTAATATTTAATATATTAATTTTATAATTTTATATTGGCTTAAATGAAAAATAGGTGCCCAAAGAAAACATTTTCTGAACTTTAGGTGCCTAAAATATATTTTTGTAAAAATAGGTGCCAAAAGTTTCAAAAGTTACAATTTTAGGTGCCTGGTCGTTAATGAGTGTTTAAAAAAATTTAACCAATCAATGCTTGACATGTGGCACTAGTTTAATTTTTTTATTAATTTTTAAAGAAAAACACCAAAAGATTTTCAGTTTTTCATAAATTTTTGAAAATTTGCAATTATTACAAAAACAGACCCTAAATTCCTAAAATCTCCTATGTAACTCCTAAACTCGGCCTAGAAGAAATAGCCGAGTTTAGGAAGTCACATTTGAAAATTTTACCCTCAAGAAATCAATTCGAATTATGATATATTAAAATAGCGTAAAATAAATTATTTCTGATAATAATATATAATATATCAATAATTTAAAAAACTCGAACGTTAAAATAATAAGCATATAATTTAAATAAAACATTCAAATTTAACTATGAAAACACATTTAAAAATAATAAGTGTCAAATTCTAATTACATTAAAATCCCAAAATAATCTTAATAATAAAATACTCCTGAAAGTAAAGTATATCCATACTGAAGATAAAATAGATTTGATAAAATAAAGAGATCCTCTGAGTACCAAGTCACCTAGAGTCCAGGATATCTGAAAAAGGAAAATTATGGGGGAGTAAGCTAAAGAGCTTAGCGTGTCTCTAAAGTGCAAGAAAATCATAGTCGTAAAAACATAGTAATATTTTCTTAAAATTCTTTAAAGCATAACACATAAATCGCAAGAGCAGTGCAATGCACCCAACTACAACTGCCAAGAGGAAAGTTCCCCAGAACTCCTCACTACAACCGCCAATCCGAAGTGGAATCCAGCCCGAAAGGGTGAAACCACTGAACTTCCCTGAACAAATCCCAACCCATGCTCATACAATGATATGATGATTAGAAATCAAATTTCATAAACAAAGTTCCATAAATCCGATATTCCGTAAACATACTTCATAAATCATAGTTCATAAGTCCATATATCATAGTTCAAAAATCGTAGTCCATAAATCATGGTTCGTAAATCATAGTGAAAACATATTCTGAAAACGTATGCATGTGATGTCAACCATAAAAATCATAATACATATAAATAATCACATAAAGGGTAAAACACCAACACGTAGAAAAATAACATATAATTTAATTATAGCACCGGAAGAAACACACCTTAAGCAACAATAGCTCTAGCGTCGGAACGAATGCCTCTCACGTTCGGATCTAGTTGAATCCGAACTTATGATATAAAATTCTACATCAAAATCTAACATTATGCCACCAAACTAAAGACTAATATTAACCTGAAAGAATACGCATGTGTAGTCCTTGCGGTATGTGCTTGGTTAGACCGAACATGTGAAAGGGAGTGGTAGTTCATCTTCCTCAAAATTGATGTCGTCTACGAGACGAAGGGGGAAATAACGATTATGGTTATGTGATGCTAAAGACTCACTAAAGTTCGATCGAAATAGAAAACATATAAATAAAAAAAATGATTATACTTGTTGAGACGGAGAAAGGGATGTGCGGCAGCCAAATTGAGTTTGAAAAAAAGGGTTTAGGGTTGATGTGGTTTAAATACCCTACTTAGAGGGTAAACCGCACAATAGACCATCCATCTATTTAAGGGTTTGTAGCATAGCACCCAAACTTTACCCGATTTACAGTATGGCCCATAAAATTCTGAATTAAGCCATTCAATTTTAAATTAACTCAATTTAATCCTTTAAGAACAATTAGGTTCCCAAATTTAAATTACTAAAATTAATTTAGGGTTTTTAACCTAAATTCACAAAATCTAGGGTTTTAAAATTGGAAATTTTTTTGAGGTGTTACAACTCTCCCACCCTTAAAAGAAATTTCGTCCTCGAAATTTTCAGACTTAGCAATAGATCCCTAAAATTAACTGACACAACTTAAAATTCTACGCTCTTAATTTTTCACTCTTCAACATAAAGTAAAAACTAAAAACATCATAAATGTACATGCTTTATCCTCTGGCTCATCATCATAACCTCATGAGCTTTAGTTGCATAAGCCAACCCTGATCATCTAGCATCTGATCTATTACTTTGTGTAGGTCCAACTCTACTAGCATTACCCGATGCAATATGCCTATTCTGGCCACTACCTCTAGATGGTGCTTGTACTGACCTTTGAGATTGTGTCGGGGCTTGATTGCTTCTATGAGCGAGGGGACACTCTCCACGAAAGTGCTCTAAAGAACCACACAAGAAACATGCTCCTAATTTCTTTCGATACTCACCAGCATGTCGTTTGTTACAGTAAGAACATATGGGAAAAGAACGGGAACCAGTCGAACCACCTACACTAGTGGTCAGAAACGTAGAAGTCACTGGTCTAACTCTAGAATAACCCTGATGATCGAACTCCTCTAAAGCTCTCTTTCTAGACTGATTCCCCTGACTATGCTGAACTGATGCGGTCGATTGTTTACTAGCTTGATCGGTCCCCTGAGATTCAAGTTGCTTCATCTCTGCCTCATTTCGCTCAACAGTCCTAGCTCGTTTGGTAATCTCCTTATACTTCTCATCCATATGCAAGGTGACTCCCGCCTTAATCGTTGGACGCAACCCTTTTAGAAACCAATCACATTTTTCTTTCTTTGTGGTCACTAACCTCGAAACATACTAAATCAGCCTCATGAACTCAATCTCATAATCATTCACGGACATGTCATTCTACTTCAAATTCATGAAATCATCCCGACACTTTTGCTAAATACTCTGCCCCAACATAACGGTCATAGAAAGCCTGCCGAAAATGGTCCCAAGTGATCTGACCGGCTGGGATAACATGTTCCTCAGCCTCCCACCAATTTTGGGCTTCACCCTGCAATAGTGATACAACAGCCCTAAGTTTTCGATCGGTAGGATAATTCATCTCAACAAACAATCGTTGAAACTTCTTCAACCAATATTATATATCAGCTGGATTCGTACCCATCTTCCCATCAGACGACATAGTCATCCCAACGGCTAAAAACTCAATAGATATAGGTTTCCTAACACCCTCTGACTGACGGAGGTAACGAAATAACTCTCAGTGTACTGTAGCAGTATCCAAGCCACCAGTCTCACTATCATCGGAATCATGCGGTCCCCCACTCCGAGTCTGTTGAACATGTGGATTCCTATTACCAATCTGTTGAGCTCCAGTCTACTGAGCTCTCGTCTGCTAGACTCTAGTCTAATCCACAGGTTGTTACTCCACATTAATATCATGAATATCATCATGATATTTTGGCAATTCCTCATATTCTGAAGCACCGCTCTCTACTACGGTACGACCTCGACCATGACCACGGCCTCGACCACAACCTCGACTGGCCACTAATCTAGAACTCTTACGTGGTGGCATAGTAGTCTATCTATAAAAGGAATTAATCCTAAAATTAGAGTTGATACTTTGAGTCTCTATTCAAAACACATCTTTAATTCTTTAAAATAATAAATTTATTAGAAAATCTCATTTTGCATAAAAATTATTTAATATGCATGTAAAAATTATTTTTTACTTAAAATTTTATGTGAGCCCCACAGTTCGAGGGTTGAACTTAGCTCTGATACCACTAAATGTAACCCCCTAAACCCGACCTAGAAGAAATAGCCGAGTTTAGGAAGTCACGTTTGAAAACTTTACCCTCAAGAAACCAATTTGAATTATGATATATTAAAATAGCACAAAATAAATTATTCATTTCCAGAAAGACTTACCCTAGGTCCAGAAAGACTTACCCTAGGCCCGTGGGCATAGGAGCTTAACAAAAAGGCTTACCCTAGGCCCATTGGGCGTAAGAGCTTAGGTCCAAAAGGACTTACCAGCGCTGAGCCTTCAGATCATTATTCATATCCAGATAATACACCCAGATGATTTCAGTTTATATTCAGAAGACAGTATTACAGAAAACAGATATCAAATCTATTTTTATACCAGAAGATAGATATCAAATTTATTTATCATTATTATTATTTTGTATTCAATGTCATATATCAGATATATTTTTCATATAGAGGTCAGAAATCAGAGAATTGCTTTCCTTTCGTATTACAATATTATACTTTTAAATTTGTAAGCATATGGTCTTGGTTTAGAACAGAAAGTATTTACGGATACATGGTACGCACTTTATGGCCAGTTCATTTCTTAGAGGTACTTGATAGATGTTAGGAAGATGACATTTGATAATTTTGGACTGATTTCAGAGCAAGGTCCATGCGAATAGGGGAGTTCGATAAGACGAATCGAATCAACATCGAAAGTTGATGCATCGGAATCATTGGGATTTTAGATATATCGCGAGCAGAATTAAATGTTACAGCCTATGAGGGTATTAAGGTCATTTTGACCTTCGAGGGGTAAACTGGTAATTTGAACCAACAAGGTATAAACGGTGATGTACAGAATTTAAGACTTCTAGTTGCTCGTCAAGTTTTCGAACCCATTAACACAGTGTTTAATATCTCACCGGATAGGTACACTTCAACCATTCATTTCTCAAAATTGACTACAGAGCATAACAACAATAGTTCACCTTCACCAATCGTCCACTGAACTTATTACCAAAAATCAGGCATATATTCGAGTGGTATTTTCCAAGTATTCAAACATGTGCATTGTATCTGAACCCATTCCAAAACATCAAATGTGCCTTAGGAGAATAGGTCCCTCTCACTATTAACTATGTACTTTCTCCATATAAATTGCACTTGCCTTCACACGGTATTTTCCCACTATCATCATGGTATCTGAATCAACCAACTCTAACGGGTCGTATTTTACCACATTGGGAGCCATTACATTTGTTTGTCTTTGTTGGGATTTCTAATTCCATGTCTTAGGGTCATTGTGACCCATTTCAGTCTTATCGGTGTTCGAGGGTATTTCAAATATTACGATGCTCAAAAATGTTTTAATTATTCAGAATTTATCGGTTCTTCCATCTATTCATTTGTTAAAGTTCTCGAGGGTAAATCCATCATTTTCATTAATTGGGCAATCGGTGCCGAGGAATGATTATTCTTTTGGTCATTATGGATATTCCGATCGATTCAGCCTTGTCAGTATTTCCAAGCATTTCAGTCATTTCAATCAATTTAGCAATTTACGCGACTTTGACTAATCCAAGCATACAATTATTTTCTCGTGAATGTCATCAGAGATTATTCAATCTTAAAAAGAATTTGAGCAAATTCGCAGTCTCAAAGGTGAAGCCTAGCTACTATAACTTCCCAAGAAAACTTCAAGATTTTCAGAAGGTTCGGTTGTTTTACCGAATCTAGTGTAGATTCTCATACCACTCTCATTAATAGGGATATTTTAGTCATTTTCATGCATTGGGGGCATTTTCGTAATTCATTAGCCAAAATAATTAGACTTAGAGATTAACCTTTTTTATTAATCGTTTACTAAACTCGAAAATCCTTTCGATTTATCAAACCTCTTATGCGAATATTTGTCTTGACCATTAATATTCTTATTCCTTAATTGATTGACAGTAGCAGAATTAATCACATGCTCAATCATAGTCGTGCAAGCATTAACCGAATACCAACAAGTTTTAGAAGCATGCAGAAGGTAGTAATGTATTACCTTAACCCCGAGCTACATCGATCGATTCACGATACCCCATTCGATTGCACTCGAATCCGAATTCGAAGTCCATCAACAATTCGCATTCAGGGAGCTATGAGTACCTTCAATTACACAAATTCATATTTCAGTCCTTACTCAAAATACCCTTAACTGAATAATTGAATACATAAACAACTTCGGGTTCAAGGTCAAATTCGGAGGCTTTCGGATCAGAATTTTGCGAAACAGGCTTTAAAAACGGACTCGGGACGTCGAAAAACATAAAATAGGAGTTTTCAGAAAATTTTGACTTTTGGTCAACAGTCAAAGTCAACGCTAACGTCATGTTGACGTCACTGGTCAACTAGGTTGACTTGGCTGAGTCAACTCGGGCGAGTTGACTCACTGACTTGACTCGGATGGGTTGACTCGGTCAACAGGTTAGCGGGTCGGACGTCGGGTTCAGGTTGGACACGGATCGGGTATGGGTTGGGTCAGACTCGGGTTGGGTCGACTAGGCTGACCGGTTCATCCGATCTAGCCGGTTCACTTACCAAGACCCCAAACTCAACGGAAACTTCGCCGAAATAGCACCGATGACCCTCAAAACGCTCGATTCTGCCGGAAAAACAAAGAGAAAAGCCTTGTTAGTTCAACCCATACCATACATGTTGAAATAAAGCCAGAATCGAGCCGGAAATTACCTAGAATGGTGCCATTACGCCGGAAAATTGCGTAACTCCGATGAGAGGCTTGCTGGTGTTGGACGAGCTAACGGTTGGAGGGGTTTTGTTGGCTGCAGCGGGGGAAACTCGAATCTGGTGGTCGTGCGCAAAACGGGCGACGGGCTGCAGCTAGACCACCGATGCACAAGGGTGGCGGAGCAAGGGTTTCTTGACGAAGCCTTCAAACGATTCTCCAAGGCGGACGGTAGCGCGACTACGCGAGTGAACGGTAGTGATGGGTTCGAGGTGAGGTGGCGATCACGGGGGCATGGCCGGTGACGCCCACGATAGCGTGGTGGCTGAGATCGGGCGGTGAACGACAGGTTCGGTGAGGGGGAGGGACTTTTGAGATATTTTGAACGTCTCTTCAAATTCCAAGACAAATATTGGGCAGGTGGGGAGTCGGTTTGGTCATTAGCCTGATTTGAAAAGCTACCCAAGATTATCTTTAATATTGGGCTAGGTAACCCTTAATACAAATACCATTTGGCTTAAATGGTTAACATGTGGGTTTACAAAGCATAGGTCATGGGTTCAAAACCCCATGAGAGCAACTCTCATTTTCTTTTTCTTTTTTTTTTCAAACTCATCACAAGCTAAAAAAACAGAGTGTTAAAACTCTCCCCACCTTAGAAGAAATTTCGTCCTCGAAATTTACCATAGTCAGAAAAATAGAGAGACTGCACTTTCATCTATTTTTGTACTAAAACTTTTCCATCAGAGTATGCTTATTCCTCGTGTCACACACACGGTTATAGATCAATCTGGAAATATCCTCAATCACGCGGAGTAACCTTATATCCAATTTCATCCCATCGTACATCTCAGTCTAGTTTATCAGAACACGATATTTGCATCCGTACAGAACCTTATACGATGTCAAGCAAACACTTGTCTCATAACTTTTATAATAAACTGTCTCAACCACGGATAAGAGACATTCTGAACTACCACATAATTCAATCATACAACCCAATAATATATCTTCCAGAATCCAAATTACTCTTCCAGGTTGACCATCAGTTTACGGACGAACAACTACACGTGAAATTCATACGAGTACTCAAAGCCTCAACTAGGGCCCTCCAGAATCAGGATGTAAACATCAGATTACAGTAAGTAGGATACATATGACGGTACATTGTGTCACTTTTCCCCAAAATGTCTTTCTTCATATCGGTCAAGCATAATAAAGGTTTTAAAAGGATATCACTTACCTTCAGCGTAATACTCTGATAATTGTTTCCTTCGTGCATAACAAAGTCACCACATAATCTATACTTTCACCAATCTCACAGACACCTTTCTTTTAAATTCGTAATACTTTTATCAAATTCTCGTCAGAACATTCTCAACACATTCATTATCACCGAGCTACTTTACATGGAATCTAATATCGGTTACTTCATTTGATCAAACATTTATTCTTAATCTGATTCAAATCTTCGATTTCACATGCATAAATCGTCTCTGGATCTTTATCCAGATCTAGATCAATTAAGTTAATCCAATTCACAGACGAATGTTACAAACATTCCTTGTCAGTACGATTCGAGCTACAGCGGACAGAAAACTTAGATTCAGTTATTTCAGAAAAATGATTCGACATCAGAGTCCTGGCTTGGTGGAGTACGGTTATGATCTAGGGGCATGCACAGACCAGACACCCTATGACAGACAATCAGCCGATCTACCCAGAATGACGCAACTCTAAGCTCTGATACCACTAAATGTAACCCCCTAAACCCGCTTATGCGTTACATCAGATCTTAGGAAGTCACATTAGGGTCACCGGAGTGACCCACATTAAAATTTCAAATAAACAAAGTGCTAAACCATTTAAAATCGTAAATCAAGTTTTGATTTAAAATACAATTTCAGAAACATTCAGACAATGAAACAAAAATGTGATAAAAGTTGTTAATACAAGTTTCATACTCGAATATAAAACAAGATGTGACATACATGCCCCCTAATTACACAGGTGCCGTACTCCACAAGCAAAGTTAAAGAAACCCTCATACCGACGTTGATAGTTGCAACATGGTAGATCCTTAACCTGTGATGGTAAAACAACGTGAGCTTCGAAAAGCTTAGTAATACAAACTACCAAGAGGTGCTAAAGGTACAAGTAGGTACATGGCAACTTAACATTGTCATGAAGAATTAGGCAACGGTAAACTCAAATTACGATTCGATAATTCAGTGAAGCATTAATAGGAGGTCGTAGAGTTGTTCTTTATTTGATCACCCGAACCGTAAGAGGTGAGTCTAAAGCCAGAGATTCAAAAGAGATTCAGATTTCAGAAGTTGAATCAAGGAGTTCAGAGTGGTCTATTAAACGTGAATTGTAAGTTACTGAGGGTTCAACATTGATACATTAATTTAGTAGGGTATGTTTCAGAAAAGGTCAGAAAGTTTTATTAATTTACTTAACTACCCCAATCGAACTCCAAAATGCAGTCCCCCTGAACTGCTTATAGAAGGTCTTACCCTAGGCCTGAGGCGTAAGAGCCTACCTAAGGGGATGCCTTAGGTCCAGAAAGACTTACCCTAGGCCCGTTGGCATAGGAGCTTAACAAAAAGGCTTACCCTAGGCCCATTGGGCGTAAGAGCTTAGGTCCAGAAGGACTTACCAGCACTGAGCCTTCAGATCATTATTCATATCCAGATAATACACCCCAGATGATTTCAGTTTATATTCAGAAGACAGTATTACAGAAAATAGATATCAAATCTATTTTTATACCAGAAGATAGATATCAAATTTATTTATCATTATTATTATTTTGTATTCAATGTCATATATCAGATATATTTTTCATATCAGAGGTCAGAAATCAGAGAATTGCTTTCCTTTCGTATTACAGTATTATACTTTTAAATTTGTAAGCATATGGTCTTGGTTTAAAACATAAAGTATTTACGGATACATGGTACGCACTTTATGGCCCAGTTCATTTCTTAGAGGTACTTGATAGATGTCAGGAAGATGACATTTGACAATTTTGGACTGATTTCAGAGCAAGGTCCCTGCGAATAGGAGAGTTCGATAAGACGGATCGAATCAACATCGAAAGTTGATGCATCAGAATCATTGGGATTTCAGATATATCGCGAGCAGAATTAAATGTTACAGTCTATGAGGGTATTAAGGTCATTTTGACCTTCAAGGGGTAAACTGGTAATTTGAACCAACAAGGTATAAATGGTGATGTACAGAATTTAGGACTTCTAGTTGCTCATCAAGTTTTCGAACCCATTAACACAGTGTTTAATATCTCACCGGATAGGTACACTTCAACCATTCATTTCTCAGAATTGACTACAGAGCATAACAGCAATAGTTCACCTTCACCAATCGTCCACTGAACTTATTACCAAAAATCAGACATATATTCGAGTGGTATTTTCCAAGTATTCAAACATGTGCATTGTATCTGAACCCATTCCAAAACATCAAATGTGCCTTAGGAGAATAGGTCCCTCTCACTTTTAACTATGTACTTTCTCCATATAAATTGCACTTGCCTTCACACGGTATTTTCCCACTATCATCATGGTATCTGAATCAACCAACTGTTACGGGTCGTATTTTACCACATTGGGAGCCATTACATTTGTTTGTCTTTGTTGGGATTTCTAATTCCATGGCTTAGGGTTATTGTGACCGATTTCAGTCTTATCGGTGTTCGAGGGTATTTCAAATATTACGATGCTCGAAAATGTTTTAATTATTCAGAGTTTATCGGTTCTTCCATCTATTTATTTGTTAAAGTTCTCAAGGGTAAATCCGTCATTTTCATTAATTAGGCAACCGGTGCCGAGGAATTATTATTCTTTTGGTCATTATGGATATTCCGATCGATTCAGCCTTGTCAGTATTTCCAAACATTTCAGTCATTTCAATCAATTTAGCAATTTACGCGACTTTGACTAATCCAAGCATACAATTATTTTCTCGTGAATGTTATCAGAGATTATTCAATCTTAAAAAGAATCTAAGCAAATTTGCAGTCTCAAAGGTGAAGCCTAGCTACCATAACTTCCCAAGAAAACTTCAAGATTTTCAGAAGGTTCGGTTGTTTTACCGAATCTAGTGTAGATTCTCATACCACTCTCATTAATAGGGATATTTTAGTCATTTTCATGCATTAGGGGCATTTTCGTAATTCATTAGCCAAAATAATTAGACTTAGAGATTAACATTTTTTATTAATCGTTTACTAAACTCGAAAATCCTTTCGATTTATCTAACCTCTTATGCGAATATTTGTCTTGACCATTAATATTCTTATTCCTTAATTGATTGACAGTAGCAGAATTAATCACATGATCAATCATAGTTGTGCAAGCATTAACCGAATACCAACAAGTTTTAGAAGCATGCAGAAGGTAGTAATGTATTACCTTAACCCCGAGCTACATCGGTCGATTCACGATACCCCATTCGATTGCACTCGAATCCAAATTTGAAGTCCATCAACAATTCGCATTCAGGGAGCTATGAGTACCTTCAATTACACAAATTCACATTTCAGTCCTTACTCACAATACCCTTAACTGAATAATTGAATACATAAACAACTTCGGGTTCAAGGTCAAATTCGGAGGCTTTCAGATCAGAATTTTGCGAAAGAGGCTTTAAAAACGGACTCGGGACGTCGAAAAACATAAAATAAGAGTTTCCGGAAAATTTTGACTTTTGGTCAACGGTCAAAGTCAACGCTGACGTCATGATGCCGTCACTGGTCAACTAGGTTGACTTGGCTGAGTCAACTCGGGCGAGTTGACTCATTGAGTTGACTCGGATGGGTTGACTCGGTCAACGGGTTAGCGGGTCAGACGTCGGGTTCGGGTTGGACACGAGTCGGGTATGGGTTGGGTCAGACTCGGGTTCGGGTTGGACACGAGTCGGGTATGGGTTGGGTCAGACTCGGGTTGGGTCGACTAGGCTGACCGGTTCAACCGGTCTAGCCGGTTCACTTACCAAGACCCCAAACTCACCGGAAACTTCGCCGAAATGCCGTCGATGACCCTCAAAAGGCTCGATTCTGCCGGAAAAACAAAGAGAAAAGCCTTGTTAGTTCAACCCATACCATACATGTTGAAATAAAGCCGGAATCGAGCCCGAAATTACCTAGAATGGTGTCATTACGTCAGAAAATTGTGTAACTCCGATGAGAGGCTTGCTGGTGTCGGACGAGCTAACGGTTGGAGGGGTTTTGTTGGCCGCAGCGGGGGAAACTCGAATCTGGTGGCCGTGTGCAAAACGGGCGACGGGCTGCGGCTAGACCACCGATGCACAAGGGTGGCGGAGCAAGGGTTTCTTGACGAAGCCTTCAAACGATTCTCCAAGGCGGACGGTAGCACGACTGTGTGAGTGAACGGTACTGACGGGTTCGAGGTGAGGAGGCGGTCACGGGGGCATGGGTGGTGACGCCCACGACAGCGTGGTGGCTGAGATCGGGCGGTGAACGGCGGGTTCGGTGAGGGGGAGGGACTTTTGAGATATTTTGAACTTCTCTTCAAATTCCAAGACAAATATTGGGCAGGTGGGGAGTCGGTTGGGTAATTAGCCTGATTTGAAAAGCTACCCAAGATTATCTTTAATATTGGGCTAGGTAACCCTTAATACGAATACCATTTGGCTTAAATGGTTAACATGTGGGTTTACGAAGCATAGGTCATGGGTTTAAAACCCCATGAGATCAACTCTCATTTTCTTTTCTTTCTTTCTTTCTCAAACTCATCACAAGCTAAAAAAAACAGAGTGTTACAATTCTCATAGTAAACTTTTATAGCATTCGAACCACATTAGTCAGTCAATAGGTATACCAAAAAAATCAAATGACAGTCTTAGCCTCCCCAACTTGATGGAACGTCAAAGATAGACAAGAAAGTGGAAGGCAGGTAACATGTTAGCAAATGGATGCAAACTCAATCCCCACAACTAATTTTCTTTTCCTTAATTTTATAGAATCAAGGGCCCCCTTGGATAGTCAACCTTGAATTATTCTACAACTTTAGTGGAAAATTGAAAAAAAATGATTAATGGCAACATTAATCACTCCATCACTCCATCGTATAAAAAATACCTTTAGGACTTCTACATTAAAAAATGAGATATAAATTAATTATTAATTGATCTCGTAAAATAAGATGTTCCATCTTTTAAATAATATTTGTTTTAGGGTTTGAATCATTGGAAGAACATCCTTATAATACGTATTTGCAATATTTAAATTTTGATTAATTGACTAATAGTTTGAATGCAAGATGATTATAAAAAAAGTTAAAATATAAGATTCAAAGTTTGAGTATAATGGATCAAAAATACATTGTTGTGAGACCTTCATTTCTCATCTAAGATTTTGACCCACATTGAATAATAAAAACTTAGATTATTAATCTATACATTAACTGTGGTAAGAATCGAGCCAAGCGCTACTTTTAGGCTCTACTAACAGAATTCCCGACTGTTCGTGTTTTTATCCTTCGCCAGGGCTCCAGAGTTGCAATCCGGTTCAAAGCAAGGAAACCAACTGCTTTCACACCGGGGGAACAACATCCCGAGCAAGGACCCCCAAGAATTTGGCGGTGAAAAAAATCGCAAACGTGATTATTTAGAGGTTAATGTTTTAGTTTAGGGTTATGAGTTATGTTATAGGGTTTATAATTTAGTATTTAATGTTATAATTTTTTTTTGAAGAGCTCAATGTTAATATAAGAGTTTAGAGTTTATGATTTAATGATTTAGGATTAGAAATTTATATTTTAAATTTTAACTTGAAAATATACATGTTTGTATAAATATTTTTTACACTGACAATTATAAGATATTCACAATAAAACTTATGTAATTATTTTTTGGGTAAAATTTTGATACACAAGTTGTGTAAAACAAGCATGCATATTTACACTATAAAACTCAAATCCTAAATTCCTAATCATAGATTCTAAAATCTAAACCATGTACCTAAATTTCTAAACACTAACCTTAAATTCTAAATCATAAGCTTAAACACTTAAATTTTAAACCCTAAACTAAACTAAAATTTACACAATATATATAGATAATTATTTGATACACTAGCAGTGAAAACTTTTAATTTCCACAAGTGCCTTACTTTTAGGATTTATGGACTCAATTTAGGGTGTAGGGTTTAAGGGTTTAGGTTTAGTACTTTATAATTTAGTGATTGTGAATAGAATTTAAAGTTTAGAGTTAGAATTTAGAGTTTATAGGTTAAAACCTAACTCATTAACATATTACCTTAAAACCTAAAGCCTAACCTCTAAACTTTAAATCATAACCTTATCCCCTACATTCTAATCATTACTTCTAAATTCTAAACCCCTACACCTAAACTCCTAAACATTACCCTCTAAATTAAGTCCGTAAACTTTAAAACTAAGATATTTGGTAGAAACTTTTACCGTCGGTGTATTGGATATAAATCTTATATATATAATTTTTTTTATGTTTTTTCAAAAAAAAATCAAAAGAGGGAGAGACGGCCACAAAGAATCATGGTGGGAAGGAAGTTTCAAGTGGCATGCAATATCACAAACAAATAGCAACACTGCAACAGCAACTCCATGATGGTATTGATTGATATGCAGGTTGATGGGACATTTAAGTTCGGTATATTCGTTTCTTCTCTTTCTCTACATTTACGTGCATACTACCACCCTCCTTTGTCTGCGTAACATAAAAGAGACCCCCTAAAAAGTTTAACTTTAACAATAAAGGTTAAAAATAATACTAATGTAATCCAACACTGCACAAAACCCTAAATGCTCCAATTTTTTCGGCTATGCAAGAGACTGAGAACTTTCCTTTTCGTTTCTAACCCCACATATTAACTATTCACACTTCTGTACGAATAACAGTAAATTGTGTGCATTTTTATATTTATATATCTTCTTTTTTTTGGACTTCACTGTATAAGTATAGCTCATAATTTAGTTCAGTTGACATCGTGTTTTATTATTTTAATATTTTTAAATGTTAAGACAGAATTAAAATCACATATTAGAAGAAAAAAATTATTAAGACTTTAAATTTAAAAATTAAAAGATTTAAAATTTTTATTTGATTAACATTTAAACTAAAATGACATAAAACATTATATTATTATAACAAAATTTTTTAGAGTCATACTAAATGACTCCGTCTCTACTAGAATGAAAAAAAAGTTATACGAACATTTTATATAAAAAAAAAACCGATATTTAATGTATTTACAAATGTAGTTGTATAAAAAGATAGGCTAGCCCCTACACTAAAAAGTTGATTGTGAATTTGTTTAAAGAAGTTTGCAACTTTATCTTAATAATCTTATTTTAAATAGCTGATTCCACGGTTCTCTCTCGTTTTAATAAAAAGAGACATTAAAGATTCTTGATGTTGCTCTCAAAACTCAATGCCTTTCGTTTTCATTCGTAATTTTAGTTCTAACCCCAAACAACCCACTTGGTCATTGCCCTGTTCAGGGACTGTTAGGTTGGTATTAGACAAAATATGATACATTTCAACTTGAAGATGAAATAGGTGACAGAGGGACAAAATCTCTTGTTTCTTTTTTGTTCATTTCTGTACCCAACACTAAAAAATTAAATTCTAAACATTAATCATAAATTTTAAATTTTAGAAATACATCCTATCACAAACTCTCTAAACTCTAATATTAAACCATAACCTTAAACATTATCCCTAAACCCTAAATCTAAATTTGTAGTGAAGAGACATAAATAAGAACATCAAAACGAAGGCAAATGATTATTTAATAGTTTTTTAAATGATTTAATTAAAAGTCAAAGCAGTAATAATTGTTTTAATAAAAATTTATTATTTTTAATTAAAAAAGAAAAAAATTTAAAAAAGTGGCACAAAAGTGTTTCAATGTATTATATTCTAAAAAAGGGATAATCATAATGGTACATATCATTAGTGGTACATATAAGTACATATTGTTAACTTTGAGAAATAATTGTAAAAAAGTCCTTTTTTTTCTTGTCTCGCAAGATATTCATGGCTCATTTATTTCAGTTTTAGATCCCAATCAAAGTTTTTATTCTACTTGCGTCATTGGTGGAATCGATTTGGACCGCTCTAAGAAATACTACAAAAAATTGATGTTCTATCTCATAATTGGCATGCTTATATGGTAAAATTACAAGGAAAAGCAATATTAAGAAAAGGGGAAAAATCTTTCTTTCATTTTTTAATGCACAAGGAAGAGCTCGCATGGCTTAATTGGTACAGTGCGTAGCTTCCCTACCATCATTCAAAATAACAGTCATAAATAAATAAATAAACAAATAAGTTCAATTGATCAGATGATGGTTTTCAACATGCTATGTTACATGGAAATTGAGTTTCATATGAACAGCTGAAATGAAGGGCAAATAATTATATAATATAAAGTAAAATAGGAATATCAGCAGCAAGCGGTTGCAGCATCGGGTTCCGGCGGCTTCTGGTTTAACATGTTCTTTTTCATACCTTTGGAGCCCTCAGCTAAAAGGCTAGGTGTATCCACAATCTGCAGAATGTATCAATCAACATTGGGCTCATTCCTAATATTTCCAACATATATAGTTCATTTGAATACCTTTTGAACAAGCTCATCAAAGCACTGCTGTACGTTGACATGCGTTTTAGCACTGCATTCAATGAAAAGGCAACCATAATCTCTTGCAAACTCTATCGCCTCTTTCTTTGTCACAGTCCTCTGACTTTCCTGAGTTTCGTTACAGACCGATTAGAAAAGGATAGGAAATAGCCATAGATGTAGTTTTGTTAGATGTGAGTAAATTTATTTACCTTGTCAACTTTGTTCCCAACAAGCATCCTGATGCTGTCTGGATTTGTTGAGTATTGTTCGAATTCCTTGTACCACACTTCTTGAAGGTTTGTAAATGTTTCCCTTCGTGTTACATCGTAGACTGTTACATTAACATGTTAAGAGCATAGAAATGTTATTCATCACTAAGCTAACTGATAAACAACAGATGACTGCAAACTTGATGAGTTAGGCTCAAAAGTGTATCTCATCTTAACTCAAAAAGTGAATTTTAAGTTGGCATAAATATGAGTTTATCAACTTAACAATTTCATGGTAGAGGCAAAACATTGTTTACTTTCCATTCAAGGGTTTTACAAAAGGATCTATGAACATGTTAGAAAAAAAAGGGGGGGGGGGGGGGGGGGGGGGGAATAATTACCAAAAACCACCCCTTGGGCGCCTCTGTAATAAGAACTTGTCAATGTTCTGAATCGTTCCTGCCCAGCTGCATGATCCACGCATTCAGCAAATATAAGTTAGATCAACCAAAGGAAAACTCACTCCAAACTATAAAATACAGACTTGTCCAAGTCTTTAGTTGTCCAAAAATGAGCTTAGTCCTTATGTTTTTAGTGAAAATTCATGAAAAGTTAAAAGGTTGTTGGAGCTCGAGTGATCAAAGCTTGAGAGTAGCTTCATGAACTCTGGATTTGATGATTGGTTTACTCTCCCTAGAATATAGTATGATTTTGTTTATACAATTCCAATCTTTTTTATATAGAAAAAGAGTATTTATAATTCTAGATCAATGTCCCATATTAAACTCTTCTTCAAGTTAGGACTGTTTTGGATAATTGATTTGTGAAGATTTTAGACAACGTGAAAATGGAAAGTTGGCATATTCATAGATAACTTTACCTATCATTTTATTACTTATACATGTGCACTTGTGTGTAATCCCTAAGTCCGTATAACTTCATTCTCAAATATTCCCACATAACTTCAGAGAAACACAACAAAGAAAATACTTATCCTTTGGGGTTGCGCTGGGCAAACGCCCGTTCAGGACAAACGGTCATTGCTTAAAAGCTGGAAAATTCAGCTGTCTCGAAACACCCGTTTAGGCGTTAAAATAAGTAGGCAAACGCCGTTGAGAGCTAATTTGGGTTGTTTGAAGTTGCTATGGCCGGTAAACGACCATTTGAGACAGCAACCCCAACAAAAAACGAAGATAATATCCCTTTAACATAAAACATTTTCTATCTAGACTAATTAAGAAATTCCTAAAATCTATGAAACATGTCAAGTTTTATGGCACGGAAGTAGGGAATGAAGTAATCATCAAAAACCCACTTCCATCACATTAATATTAAAAAAAAAGAAAATGGAATAGAAAAGAAAAATACATTATCAAGCTTTAAGTTTTACCTGTATCCCAAATTGCAAGCTTTAGCTGCTTACCTCCAACAGTTGCATATTTCACCTTAAAATCAACACCTACATAACCAAACAAGTTCAGTTTAATAGGCAATGGGATTTTACATGTGGTAACTGGTAGGCTAATAATTATATAGGGCACTGATTCTAACACCAGAACATGTTCTAAAACTCACTGGAACATACTTGATTTTACATATTTCACCTTAAAATCAACACCTACAGAACAAGCTTACCATTCTTTCATCGTATTTCCTTTTTATAGAACAAAACTATCCAAAGACTAAAAAAAATTGTAAACATTCGTTGATAAAACTGTAAACAAATATTAGAATATGTGCAACTATATATCTAAAACAGATATAGACATAAAAAGTTTAATTGCATCACACGTCCACAAACTATGAAACTTATTCTATATTGATCCCAAACTTTTAAACATTTCAATTTCATCTTCAAACTATGACCATTCTAAATTCTTCCCTAAACTTTTGAGCATTCCAGTTTTATCCTCAAACTATGACTCTCATTCTAAATTGGTCCTCAAACTTGTTGAACATCCTAATTTCATCCCCCAAATTATCAATATATGTTAATTCTATCTCATGTTAATAAAACTGTTATAAAAAACCGTTAATTGTCATGAAAAATTGATGTGTGTTATGTAATAATATGATGCGGTATAAATGAAGATTTGAGGATGGAATTAAATATTCAAAAATTTTAGGGACCAATTTAGAATGAGAGTCGTAGTTTGGGATGAAAATGGAACATTCAAAAGTTTAGGGACCAATTTAGAATGAGAGCCATAGTTTGAGGGTAAAATTGGAACATTTAAAAGTTTAGGGACCAATTTAGAATAAGTGACATAGTATGGGGATATGTGGTGCAATTAAAACGTTATTAAAATATGTTAAACCTAATCCATATGGCCTCCTCCATTAACAAAACAGCTAATAGAATTTAGATGAAACCTAGGAGTAGGTAATGCCAAAATAAATGATATGAGGTGAACAAAATTTAAGAATGAAATAGTGTGGATGAGCACTGACCAATAGTGGGAGAGAGTTCATCAAAGGTACCGGCGGTAAAACTTAAAAGAAGACTACTCTTTCCAACGCCCGAATCTCCTATCATCAGCAACTTGAACAAGTAATCGAACTCTGTCTCCATCTTCTAACTTCTACACTCCTTGATTTCTTTCTTTCTTTCTTTCAAATTACACCAATTATTTTACGATTAAACCTCCCAAATCCAGCTTTCTCTTCTCTTCTAATCCAACAAGTCGGAACCTGAAAAAGAAGACAGAATCAGATCGTAAAGCGAGATAAAAGATTGACGCTAAAATGATCCTTACAGATCACGATTGGCCATAGGTATTGAATTGATGATGAGAGAGAGCGAAAGATGAGATTACCTTTTTCTTAAACGAAAAAATTGGGGAATTAAACTTACAACATGTAAAAGCAATCCCGGTAGAAATTGTAGAATGGGGAGGATTGGCGAAACCAGATCAATATAATATATAATTTCTATTTTCCCGAAATATGGTATTCAAAGGCACATTTGCAGGTCGTCTTCTTCATTTCCCCCCTGCCCTGGATATATATATTTATGAAAATACGTCGTCTAAAAATAAGGCCAAAGTTTTCGGTTCCTTTCTCGCGCTAACCCGTTTAAGTTTTAACTCTCCTAAAAATAAAATAGGGTAAACTATAGTAGAAGTCCCTCATTTATTAATAATATTATATTTAATTCACCTAATTATTAAATTTATAACTGGGTCACTCAATTAATATTCTAGTTACAATTGAGTCACTTCCCATTAAAAGTGTTGTCGTCAAGTAACAAATTGGTCACCCAAGTGCTATTTTGAAGTTACAAACATGTCACTCAATTAGAATTTGGTTACGGGTCACTTTTCTATTAAAATTCAAACATATATTTAACAAGGTTTGGTATAATGATAGTTTTAGTCATTTTCTTTTCGCAAATCACTTGTATATCCTCGTTAACATTAGAATAATTCATTTGAAAACATTAATTGATCTAATACACAAATTTATAAATATAAATATATTTATAATTATTTTTAGTGTTAGATATGTAATTCGTATCTACATTAAATTTATAAATGTAAAGATATTTATAATTAATTTTTATGTTAGATATGTAATTAGTATCTAAATTAAATTAAACTCATTGAAAACTATTTAAAAATATTTATAAAAACCTTCATGTTTTAATTATTGTTATCAAATAATTTTTTACAAAAGTTTTGGTTTTAGTTACTATTACGACGTAAGTTACTAAATTTTTATTATAATGCAACTCTATATATTTTCATTAAAAAATTGTATAATTTTTGCAATAATTTTAATTTTTTTCTTATTTATAAATTTACTAATTGTTAAACGATTTTTATTATTATGAAAATATATAATTTTTTATTCATGTTAAAACATGACACATAAGTTATTTCCACATAATGAAACATAAGCATGCACGAAGCAATAACAAATATATTTTCATTACATTAATTTCTAATGTTTTTTTATATGATTCAATTATGTAATTAATTCTAAGCTTATGATAAATTAATCAACACAAATATTAATTGATGTATTTGTTAAATATGTAAGGTTGAATTTATTAAATTATTTTGAATTTTGACTAAATTGATAGAATATATAAGTTTCAAAAATACGAATTGTCATTTTATCAAGCCTTGTTAGATATCCGTTGATTTTTTTAAAAGAAGAATGGCTCGATTGTAATCAAATTTTAACTAAGTGATATGTTTGTTTTTTCACTGATAATTGAGTGGCATGTTTCTTACCTGACAACAACATTTCTAATGTTCGTTTGTATTTAAATGGAAGAGTGACACAATTGTAATTAAAGTATCAATTGAATGACTCAAATATATCCTTACTGATAATTGAGTGATTTTTGTTGTACTTTACTTAATAAAATATTAGCAGCCCACGAAGTGCTCATCGACATTGGGATTAAGGACGCCTAAAGTGTGACAGGTTTAGGGTACGACTAAAAACGGTAAATTTTAAAATTTGTCCAAGAACTTAAAATGTTAGACGTTTTGATAACATTTTATGTTGGTTTTTTCGTGATTTTTGATAAGTTTCGATACTTATAAAATAAGTTTCGATACTTTTTTTAATAATTTTTTTGACAAATTCTAATTCTAATCTTACCTATAAGAGAGGGGAGGGGAAGAGGAGACTCTAAGGGAAGGAAGGGGAGTGCTCCTAGTGGGTCTAGAACCCATGACTTAAGAGAATATGAGAGAACAAAGATCGAAACTTGTAAAAAACACGAAAAAACTAACTTAAAATGTTATCTAAAAATTTGAAATTTGAAATTTTTAAACAAATTTCAAAACTGGTCATTTTTTAACCGCACTCTAAACCTGTTGCACCCCAAACTCACCCCGCCTATGCCCTTTCTAGTTTTATGATTTATCATATTTATAACGAGGGTAAAATTATCCTAATAGTTTCTGTATTCTCTCGAATTGTATTTTGGTTTTTTATTTATTAAAAGAATGAGTAGATTGATCTTTGTATGTTTCTTTAAAAAAATATATATCATTCGTTAAGAATTTATTCATTTTATGTTGATCGTTGACGTAGAATTATAAAAAATATAAAGATAATTTTTAACTTTTATGTATTTATATTTTTTGTTTATAAATTGTGTCTAGTATTAAAAAACGGTCGCAACGCAATAAATGTATCGTAACGGTTTTAAAGGTAGCCGCAACAACGTAAATCGTAATTACATTTAAAATCATAATTATTTTTTAAAGAAAGATTACAACGCAATGTCCGCAACCCCGAAATGGCGACCGCAATTTAAGAATGTGATTGCGTCTTTAATCCATAGATGTATGACCACAGAGTGCATATGGAATTTCAGCCATGGCCACAGAGGCTTCGAGCAAAGTGGAATTTCACACGAAATTAATACACTGAAAAATGGGGAAATTAGATAGATGGTTGAGGCAGAGTGGGTGGTTTTTAAGTGAAAATTGCATCACCATTTCCAGAAAACATTGGAACCGCACTTGTATTTGTCCTTCCCTTCACACTCAAGGCCAAATTAATACACTGAAAAATGGGGAAATTAGATAGATGGTTGAGGCTACTTTCTGGTGCATGAAGAGATGATGATTTGGATAAAACATTGTGGTTGGAGTGTGGATAAGGTGAGATTGCCTCACTCTTATTGCCAAACTCCACTCTTCATGGGGTTTTTCTGGTGCAATTTAAACTTTAATTTAATCTAAAATCTGTGCCTTCCAGGGTCAGAATTTGTTGTAAAACTACAGGTACATAATTTATATGGCTTGTACTGTTCAGCATTGATGTTCTCCATCGTGTTAAAAACTACTGTGAATCATCATTAGCTCTCTTGGAAACCTTGACTTGAATATTGTAAAACCACAGCCACCAACTCCTCCATTGAAAAAGTGAGCCAAAATAATACACACTGATTATAATAATATACCAAAATGATTCCTCTACACAGCTTATTGCCACTATCTCTGTACCAAATATAATTTATCAAATAAGGGCAGACCAAGAGCCAAGCAATTTTTTTATTTAAAGGCATTTCAATTTCCCCCTCTTTCCCACGCCCAGCTACAAGAAGGGCTCTGCATTTTGACCATCATTTAGATAAAGAGAAACGAACATCAAACAATACTATAAAAAGGCTCTCATGTTTGAGTTTGACTGCATTCCTTCTACATATTAAGCTCTTAAGCCTCTATAAGTCTGACAATTTTGATTACAAAAGCAGAATTGGTTCAACAATCAGAATATACACATCTTGATTTCAAATGCAACGTTTATATACGTATATAAACGCCTTTAAACAATTCATTCCATACACCATCTTTTTCCTTCTTTCAAGATATATAGTTCAGGGATTGATAAAAGCAAAAGCAGCCATAAAATTTTGGAAGGGCAGATGACTAACTCCAACCTGTCAACCCTAACCGATCCGCAACATTATACATTACCAGTTGATCCCAGGTAGGACCGAAAAGATGCTCTCCTCCTATGGCAAATGTCAACACCCAAGAACACAAAAGAACTGAAAACACTGAAAACCCAATTGCTGATGCCACAACATCTGCAAAAATAAATGTTTATTATAACAAATGAACAATAATCCCAGACTTCACAAGAAAAAGAAGTAAAGAACCTGGAAGAACAACATGGGAAATTTAAATGATAGATTTCATATTGGTATTCTTCACAATATCACCCTCATCTCCCCAAAAGAAAAAGGTTTATTATGCCATCTTCTTAAAAATGCCCCTCTCTCTTTAATGTCCCGAGAGTAAATTGAAGGAGATATAAAATCAAAAACTTCTAATAATATTGAAAAGTTATTTGGAATTAATATGTGTTTGCCATGAGAAAAAAAAAGTACACAACTTTTGATGGAGAATAAAAATATTCAAGGATAAATTAAGTTGCAAAACATACAAAGTCGAGTATTCACATTTAAACTTTCAACTTTCACTCAAAAGAAGAAAAAAACGAGCTTAGATTAAACAAGATCTGCTATCAAGAGCACAAGGCGCACTCTTAGGTACTAAAACTCTTCTATTGCCTAGAGTGTAGAAAATAAGACGTTCATTGAGTGGAGTAAGGAGCATGCGCACACACACATTTCCCTCTTCTAACAGGGATAAGCTTTCTATGCGTTTTGCCTAAAAAATCTGCATCCAAGTACACAAGGCATGCACCTCATAACAAACAACTCTTGTAGTCCTTGATAGGTGCATGATGCTTATTACTTAGTACTGCACCTTAGCATCAAGGCACATGCCTTAACAACTTATTGGGCTGATTGAAGCATTTCCCAACTTCTATTCAAGGAAAACAGTATCATACACACACAAAAAAACTAGTTACTGTATTTGTCAAAACAAAAATCAACTAAGCAATTCATGTGTCACACTGTCAATTCCACATGATTCCTACCCCAACCTTTATTTTTCGGTGTTCATAAATGTATCTGTCATAAAGATAGTCTTTTCAGTTACTTTTATCAACCAAACTACCAAGTGAAAAAAAAACCCTTCATACTTATATAAGCTATATAGAGGATTAATTGAACCCAACAATCAACAATAAATATCAGAATTTTAGAAAGCCAATAGAAAGGATTTAGTTAAAGAACCTTCTCAAAGGCTACATTATCTGCTAATACAGCTTTACACTGTAGAACCTAATAACCTATGCTGTTAACATGTGCTACCAAGGGCTAAGGAACAGCTAGATAATGTTAAGGTGCAGCACTAAACAGCAAATGCACCTTCTAAACCTGAAAGCTGAGGTGCCTTTGGTAACTCCATGCCCTGTACCACAATTCTTAGTAGCAAACCAACTAAGCCTACCTCCTTGTACCGCAAATTAACTGGATGATGTACGTACATATCAAGTTCCTTGTAACTACGGACAATGATTCATTGCACTAGTTCCTTGCTTCTCCACAGCATCAAAGGCAAGAGAATGGATGAGGACACTGGTGTTTGGCAAAACCAAACAATTTAAACTATCCGTCTCAGCAATGCCAATTATGGAGCAGAATAACTGAATAAGTTAAATGGTATGACTTTCTACTTTGCCTATTAATCATTACAATTGGGAAACCAAATCCTTAGCAATATTCCAGATTGTGAATTGTGATGTTGGACCTTAAAATAAGGCTATTAGATTCCACTGAAACTGTGTGGAAGCTCTGATTTATATGGTTCCAATAGACCCCGCAAAGGGGCAATAGCTACTGACTTGCAATTATGTAGGCCAAAGCCACTTTACATTAAAAACGCAAATGATTTTTGCAGTCATAATTGTTCAGTAGATAAGTAAAATCACGTACTTCTGTTATTCAAAATACTGAATTTACCATTTTAATTATATAAAATTAAATTTCTTCTCACCCATATGAATCCTAGGATTTACATAGATTGATATGTCATTAAGGAACTTAAACTAATATGCAGCTCAAGCTTCCATAAAGAAGCACAAAAAATAAGTAAAATGGTTTTTTACAACGAGGAAAAAAAAACTAAACTCGAACCTTAATCAAGTCGCTAAATGCAAAACATCAACAAGAATTTGGAAAAGAAATCGAAAATTTCTGAAATAAAAGAATATACGAAAGATTAGAAAAATATGAGTAGGAAAGGATAATTACAGGGGCGAAGGCGAGGGAAGGAGCGAGAGTGACGGAGAACGGGCCAGAAGTAGAAGCAATTAACGGCCCAGAGCAAAGGCAGAAGCGCATAGCCGAACTTGTAGAACCTCCGAGCGTAGGATAACGATTCTTCCTCCGACAGGCCCAAGGGACCGTCGATCGTGGGCCAAACCGGCGTCGATGACAGTATAGAATTGCTATTGTTTGGGTAATTGTTGCTAGGGTTGGGATTTTGCGTTGAGTTCGTTGATCCCTGTGACTGTGAGGCTTCCATTTCCGATCTACTATTCCGATACGATGTCGTTTGAGCATAAACGCTGTGACTTGCTTTCGGGAGAAGAGAAGACCCGCCACCCTTTCCGTTTTCTTTTGGCACTTAAAAAACAAAAAGGAAAAGGGTAAACTCCTAGTTGGTCACCCAACATTTATGCTATTTTCGTTTTGGTCACCCAAAAGGGTAAAGAACAAGGATGGTCACCCAACTTTAGAGTCACTTCTATTTCTATCATCCAGTTTTAAAAAGTTATAATTTCGATACTCAATTTTTTGAATTTTAGTTTTTTGTCAATCATCGTGACCTTTGTTTTAATCGTTATAATAACACATTTAGCTCTCAATGTTTACGCATTGTATTAAGTTGGTCATAATTTTGAATAAACTAATAAATTTAACCCTCCACATTTACAAAGTCTACCAATTTGGTCATAATCCTAAAAATTCAAAAAAATATATAATTATAAAAAACACAAATGAGTAGCTCTGGCTGGCTTGTGTTGCATTCACCGATCAGTTTGTTAACGAGAGGCTAATGGAGGAGGTATGAAGGTGGGGTTATGGAGCTTAGCAGCATATTAACAATATAGGGAATTTGGAACATCAGCTGACATTCAAACAAAGAAATGAAATTACAGAGAAATGAAAATGACATGATTTTTTCTTTAATCTCTTCAACTCTATTAAAATCTCTTTCAAGTCCCTTTATACCAAACGTGAAGATGATGAATTTTTTTTTGAATCTCTCATGAAACTGAGAATGATTCTTACTTTAGATTAGCTTGAGCTTCTGAATTTATCCACCAAAATTGCTCCTTTGGTAAACCTTGGTTAATGAAGAGGAATAGAGTGATGAAAAGAGAGAAAGGGTGAAGGGGATGACAACAATGAGCAATGGTTTGTATATGCAAAATAATAATGTGAGTGAACTTCTCTTTTCCCTCTTTCAAATTGAAAGTTGACTAAATGATGCATAAATTACATTCAAGAATATTATAAAACTGCAAAGGAAAAAAGAGAACAACAAGGACCCCCAACCAATACAAATACAACATAAAACCTTTGATTTAGCATCAAAAACAGATGCTAAACTCAAAGTAACTCCCAATTTTCCACCACCCCACTGTGCTGTCTTCCATGAGAAACAATGCTCAAAAGTTGTCCCTGTGTATGCTACACACTTGCAAATCTTCATTCGGAGGATGGATGCAAGCACCGTATAAATACTGCTACAATAACACTTAAGATTGAGATTTCTCCCGCATTTTGGCTCTCGCGAAAAAAACTCCAGCCAAAAGACCTGCGAAATGCAATGGCAATGGCATCTTATAAAAGGAACTTGGGAAAAGAGGTCCAGGAGTGTAGAAAGAGTTTGATGATAACATCCGCAGAAACATAGTTCCATTCTCGAGCCTGTTCAATATAATAGAGCTTACCGAAGAAAATGCTGGCAGAGTTTTCCAAACTTGTAGGGACCTTGAAAAGAACGATCCCGGCTATAGAGAGAGGGATTTTATTCAACGATCCTACGAGGCTGCGGATAACAAAATAAGTGAGTCCATCTACTATAAATACTTACACAATTACAAAGTAACTTCAGTGATCTGGCATTTTAATTCCATAAACCGGTTCAGCTTGAGGACTACTGATTCTTCTCCTAAATCCATAATTTAAAGAATTCAAGCTAGTATTCAGCTTGCAGCAATGGGTCAAAGTGCAAACTACAGCGAACACGAATAGCATTTTTCAATGATGGACCAATAAAAGAACATTGCCTCTACTCCAGCATAACCTAACTTCTAAAGAAAGTGCACTTTGATATGCAGTGTAACACCGTCAATTTCAAAAGCTAGAAATATTTGTTTGGAATTTCATTCCAAGCAAGAAAGCTAAATGTAACTGTAGGTATTGGCCTTTAAGCCATTTTTCATCTTACCTATATGTGGTAGCTCCTGTTTGATGAAGAAACCACATTGAAGTGAAGCTGATCGCCAGGCCCAAAAATCCACTTAATGTCGTTACCAACCAGAAGTCGGGCCTTCTTAGAAGTGGTCTGTCAAGTAAATTAAAGATGGTGAGATTCCAAAGAACTCTAAAATACGAGAAGTACCAGAATCCATAGTTAAGTGAAAGTAAAAACTGGTCATTGGATTATTTGCTTGATGGGATGGGAACTACCATGGTTTTCAGTTCAACTAATAAAATCAAAGGCTGAAATTAAGCCGCATTTGTTTGGTGAAGCTTGAAAGTTAAAAGAATTGACTTATTTCAATCCTAGAATGAAAATATTTGTCCTTCGAAAACAATCTTGCAATGTGGCTGAGAAGGAGTTAGGTGCATTTGCTTGTTTTGGGAGGATCAAATTCAAAACTGGAGACAGGTGCAGAAGAACTTGGACTTGAGTTAAGAATATCCACAAAATTATATTTTGATGAAACAAAAAACTCTGGAAGATGCAATCTTTGGTCTTATAAAGAACAAAGGTAGAATAAAAAAGGCTGAGAATAATGAAAGAAGGAACTAATGAACAAAAATAAAGCAAACAACATGATAACCGGTACAAAAAACTAATAGAAAGTCCAGCATACTATCTAATGTAACTGTAAACTTTTAGAATAAAATATGTCAACATTATAATGAAAAATTAAAGTGAATGTGTACAGCCAGTTAATGCAAACCATAGAAGGAAAAGAAAAGGTATAGTATTATCCAAAAAAACAGGCTACTAGTCGAACAATTGATGAAATAAGTGTTTATATTTTTTCACATCTAGCAGAGAAGTCAATTCAAATTCAGGATCTACGCTTGACACAACCCATTCGCAACAAGTTGTCCCTCATTCAAATGAATTATCAGACTAGAGAGTTGTTAACTAGGGGAAGGTCTAAAATTAGGCTAAAATTAGGCACATTTTTGTGTAGCTACATAAATTCTTACCATTTTGGTAAGGATTTGTATAGGATAGATAAGAAATTGTGTAACTACAAAAATCCTTACCATTTGTGTAACTACACAATTCTTTTATGATAACCTAAATTCTTACCATTTGTGTAAGAATATGTGTAGATTGTGTTGATTGTAAGGAATTGTGTAACTACATAACTCCTTACCATTTTTATAAGAAATTGTGTTATTCGCGCCTAATTTTAGCCTAATGGTAAGGGTGCCTAACCCTAGAAGCTCCCGTTAACTAGTCACTCTCAATGCTTCAAGCAATATCTAAAGTATGAAACAAAGGCAGCATCCCCTGGTTAAATGGACAATTTATAGAACATGTTAAGACTTAAAATTTGTATATTTCTAGAATGAACAGTGACGGACCTAATGTATGACATTAAATTTAACACCTATTACTTAAAAAATAGAAATGGAAGCATTTACACTAAAAGTAATTAAGAATCAGACAGTACACCACACTGTTTTTCATTGCCTTGTTTTTTGAATCAATCACAAAAAGTGATAACTAATATATGCCAACCAAGATCATGTGAATTAAAACATCAGACCATGAAAGAGTGGACATCTATATTTGTCTACAATGAAAATTACAAAAAAGCAAATAAATAAAGGATTCTACAAATTTGTATCATGAATAAAGATGGGAATAAAAACACTCACGTTGTGTATAGATAATCAACCTCGTTGAAAACAAAAATAAGAAGAATCCCCAAGGGCAGTGAAAGTGTGTTATTTAGCAAGACCATTGTAAATTCGTTCAAGTTTCCAGATTTGGTGACCTGCTTTGCAGTATCCATGACCCTACGCAAAGTCAGCTGCACCAGTAATAATAAATAAATGGACAATTAATCGTTTATGATTTTATATTTAAAAGAGAATGAATGAACTAGAGATGAATAAACAATCTGCAAGAAATATTTGCATAAGTAGGAGGAGAAAATCACAAATCCAGGACTAAATATAGCAAGTACCAACAAACCGAACTTGCAACTATATCCTAGTCTAGTTTTGAGAGTTTAGGACTGAGAGTAGAAATTCAAGGCACAACTTATTATAACATTTAGTATGCACAAGCAATTGAAACTTCAGTAAATACCCTAGTAAATCAAAATAATTTGAAACATTAGATCCCAATGATGTCTTAACATCTCAAGTCTCAACTATCACATTAAGGTTACTCTATGTGCACATGCACCTTCGGCCAGAAGAAGCTTCTCCAAGAAATATCCATTTACTTAACACAAGCTACTGATATCACTTACACTATTATGATTTTAGACACTTACCATACTGAAGACCTCTAATACACATGAAATTTTGCACAATATATGCAAAGACAATACGAGTAATGGTATGTTAACGTGATATTTACTTTATTACCTAGTGATGTCTCTTTTTAATCTCATATTATATTATTGTGAAATAGAGATAGCAAAGAAATTCAAGACCCATATAAAAATTTCAAAAGCACTAACATGAGGCAAAAAGTCTGCATGTATAAATTTAATCCTATTGCTGCAATTTGATAATTTTTTAACCCTTCTTCCTACAAGTAGGCTTTTAATTTGCAGACACCAAACATAGCTTGAAACATCAGCAATTGATTTATGAATAGATATTGGCTAAAGGAGTTTATTAAATTAAGCATAAAACATCCTGTTTCATATTTCACACAATCTCGTTATATACTCACAGAATATGATGCAGTTAAGAAGCAGTTTATAATCTGCCATGCATATCCAACGGCATGAAATGACAGGTCCGTTATCCCTCCAGAAACTGCTGAAACGATCTGCACAATATAGAATCAAGATCTTGTTATGCTGATTAATCTTTATAACTGAGCCTGTAATGAGATACTTCTTTTAGATAAGACAATCTTCAAAATAACCCAATTTCTTATGAAAATAACTTGATAAGAGCTCTAAAAGTAATAACAGACCAAGTACAACAATGGACACATCATGTTAAGCTGAGTACTTCCAGATTGATTATGTTTTAAACTATCTCTCTGGTAGATAAGACCATCATAATAAAGAAACAAGTTCTTTATACATACTCCAATTCATGAAAAATCCTTTTGAAGTTTACATAAAAGGACAAACCCCCAAAGCACCATGGCATTGTATTCCTAGAAAGTAACAATTTAAATGGTATGAGTTATTTGAAATTATTTCTTTATTGAAAAAATGTGTTTAACTGGAAATGAATATTGGTGGGAAATAGAAGTGATTAAAGCAAAACGAGATGAACCATGAGATCCAACTTCAAGCTAATATAAGAAGAGCAACATGTTGCTTAAATTATTCTGAGTCTCGTATTCTCTTTTCTCAAATAAACTGATCCAATAAACGTACCATTAAGAACAAAGCAGCCCACACTCTGCTATCATGATGCTTCTTGAACAAATACATTTCACCTACTGCGGTAATTACATTAGTAACGTTCTTCAAGACTGTGACCATGGCTACATTGATATATTTCAAACTGCAGAAAGCAACAAAAATCATGGTTAAGCTACAATAAGATGAATTTACTACTTTGAGCTTTCACCAATCATTCATGACAGCTTCTCTTTTATAGAAATAACATTTTTTTAAAATGCAACAAAGAGTGGCTATGCACTGACAACTGAATGTTCCAACTACTTCCACCTAAGATAATCACTGAAAAATAATAAGTAAAATGCTATAGATCATATTCAGGAGTTCTTTAAGGAGTTATAAAATAGAATATCTAAACCGAGTACTGAGTATATGAAGTGCATGTTTAGTAAAACAAGGAAAAACAATCAAGATGTGATCAAATTTGATCATCAAGTGATACCAATCGCACAGCACTTTAAGTACCTAGGGGGCGATAATTCAAAAAGCCGTAATGATTGGTGGAGATACTATTACTAACCATACAATTAAGGCTTTGTGGCCTAATTGGAGAAGTGTGACAAGGGTTTTTTTGTGATTGCAATATCCTTTTTGTTTGAAGGGATGTTCTATAGGACAGCAGACCTACTTCACTATATGGTATGAAATGTTGGGCTAACAAGAAGCAACATATACAAAAAATGACCGCAATTGAAATGCGCATGTTAAGGTGGATGTGTGGCAAGAGCAGAAATGACAGGGTCAGAAATAAGCATATTTGTCTTGAAATTGGGATAACACCTAATCGCCTATAGGTGGGTAAGATTAGAAACCATTGAGCACAAATGTATTTAGATACCAAATTCAACTCTTACTCAAGTCACATAATGCAAAATTAGCCATAACAATGAAATGCCCTGACAAGGCTAAGCAAAACGGGACTAATTTCTTCAAATGTTAGCAAGTTACTGATTCACAAGCATAGAATTACAGGAAAGAATCTTAGATATTCTTTCAGCTGATGGATATATAAAAGTAATATCAAACACAGATTCACCTAGATGACCATACAAGAAATACACTTCATACCTGAACATGCTTGTAAGAAGCATTCCAACAAATATGACATTCACAGGTAACCAGACTTTAATCAACCTCCATGTTAGTGGCTCTCTCGATATTAGGCCCATAGAACTCAGTATAGACACAATTACAACGGATATAAAGTTCTGCAGGCAGACAATTAACAGCTTGTAATGAGATCAGAAAAACTTTTTAACCAGTTCATTGAATCACGCATAAAAATCTGCTGCAATGATACAAAAACAAAAATCCTTGACTGAATCAGTTTCAGTAAAATACCTGGTATAGCATCAAGGATATCCCAGCATTGAAATCATATCCAGAGAGCACAAATTTGTTTACCAGTATCATACTGCAAGAGGATAAGCAATATGCAAGGCCAGATAATAAGGCCTGATTTTGTATTTTAACGACCTTATTACTGCGTACCATTTTATTCCTGTCCTTTTCCAAATTACCATCCTCCAAATCCATATCATCATTTTCAAGAAACTTCACTCCAGATAATGACCTATAGCAGCAGAAAAAGTTTTTCAATAACCACACCATTAACGATCTCACTTCATTTTATTTTGCCAACAAATATCCAAGCTAAAAACGTGTTGAACCTGCTGAAGTTCACATGCCAGTTAAAAAGAAGAGAAAAAGAAGGGGGGAAACGGACTGGAACCCTTAGGGAATGATAGGACCTTAGAATTACAATAAAAATACTTCCTCTTTACTTTCAAGTCGCATAACAATCAAGTTTCTTTCCTTCAAAACTTCAACACCATTTGGAAGCAGAATCCAGTTTGAAACTTATGTGGCAACTAGAATGAACTTATCTTTCGACGGACATTCCTTCCTATCTCTATCCTCTCTTCTCCATACCCAAACATTATCTTTGTAGTCGCATAACAAAGCTATAATGTTCATTACAAAAAAAAAAAAACTGTAGTTTCCATGCATCAGAAGCATTTTTTGAGAATCAGTATACAGGGTGGAATCAAATAAATGGCCTAGAAGGAGAAAGAATTTCTTAAAAGAACCATACATTATCTACTTTCAAAAACTTAAATTTGGAGAACCAGTAAAGTATAAATTTGTAATATGAGAAGCTTTCTTAGAAATACAAAAGTAAAATAAACCATGCTAGTGCACCAAAAGTCCAAAATTCAGTTAAATAACCAAATAATACCTGTTAACATCTCTTCTCACTGGACTAGATGTTTGATGGCCCTGATCTAGCACCCCATTTGGCTCATGAAACTTAAGGGAAACCATATTGACATTTTCGGTGTGATTCCTTTCGAAATGAGCATCGAGAGAATCTAGAGATGCACCTAATGACAAAGGTCTTCCAAACAAAAGAAATATTCAAGACTCAGTCTTGCGCTCTAAACAGAAAACCATGTATTACATAATAAAGGATAGACAGTACCAGTAGTAGAAACAATGCTTAAGTAATCATGTCTATATTTCATATTACACAAACTCCAGTACTAAGAACCTATTGCTGCTAGAAATAATGCCAACTTGAATGTGCAATGAATCAGGAAAAATAAAGGACCTAGAAACCTGGAGTAGAAGCCGGGAGGGAATTTAAAGAATAAGAAGTGCTTCAGTTTCCTATTTTAAAAGATTCTGATGGAAAACAAAGTAGCATATAAACAACAGTATTTGTTAAAGTAACAAGCACTGCTAAACCTTCAGTTCCAGTTTCCTTATTTCTTTTGGGGTGGAAAATAAACTTCTAAGTTACATTCATTTTCACTTTGACTACAATAACTCCAAAATTATTAATTATACCTGCAACAGGTTCTTTTCAACATTGCGACTTATGAGATTCAGCACCAGCAGATTAGGGAAATTTGCATAACAAGGATGCACCCAATAATGGTGATCCATATGCTAAGTATGCACTATGCAACGGAACTAGATAAACCTTAAAACAATTATGAGTTTACCAATAAGAAATTCCTTCCTCCCAAAGTCATAAACAAAGTAAAACAGCCATTATTTTCTATCCCTTATGTCTATCATCAAACAAGACCTAAACAACATGCCCAAACCCAATTAAGCTTGATCCATGTTCTCTTATTAACGACTATGTATATTTGATACGATAGAAGATTAAAATCGCAGAACCAACTTAATTTATACCTACAAACAGAAGTAAGCAACAAGATGTTAGAATGAAATAGTTACCAAACCAATTTTCCAAATAATTGAACTTCCCTGTTTCAGTTCTGAGCTGATATACCTCAAAAGAAAAGCCTTTTTTATACTACAGACAACTAAATCAGCTGGTATAATTTGTTACCAAGCACAAAGGGTAACTTGCCAAGTTAAGAATAATATATTAATACGAGCATTAAATGAAACATACACTTCAAATACTGATCAGCACCTTATTTTTAATAAAAAAGAATACAGATAAACTTATTATCCATATCTAAAATTTATAACTCAACAACAGCCGGATAAAACCCAAAGCTAGATAAATTTGCCCACTTGATGTTCATAAGCAAAGAATCAAATTCCCGTCTTCCCCCTCAGATTAAAGAAAAATAGGGAAACCCCAGAGAGAAGAGAGAAAATACCTTGAAGAACCCATCAAGCTCGGCAGTTGATAGCTTGGGAATTTGAATGCATAAAAAGCATTCAAATTATATATTATAAAGATCAATCACTCAAGAAAGAAATAAAGAACCCACCACTGAGAAGCCAAAAAAAAAAAACTGGAATAGATTTGAGAAGCTGAGAGAGAAATAAGTGAGACCCTTTTGAGATTTGAGAGAGAAAAGCAAAGAAGAAAAAGAAGAATATAAGAAGGGAAGTTGAGAGGGCTAAGAGTTGAAAGAGTTTGTTTAATAACGTACACAAATAATTATACAAAACAAACAACCGGCCTTCCTTCAAAGGAAACTTCCCCAGATTTTCATTTTCATTTTCATTTTCATTTGACTTATTTAAAAAAAGTTTGGGATTTTATTTTTCCTCTCTTTTTTAACTTTTGAAATTTCTTTGTTTTCGTAAAGGGTGGTTGAATGTTAGGACTTCATGCTTGTTTGACGCTGGTCTTAATTCCGTAATGAGTTGCCTTTGTTGCCTACTTTTTTTTCCGCTAGCTCAAAGTAAAGCCACTTGCTTGCGGCTTTAAAGTTAAAATTTAGAGTACGGTGTATTTTTAAGAGTTTAGACTATAAGATGTAAGGTTTAAAATTTAAGGTTAAGATTTGAAATTTAATTTTTTTAATATTGAGATATATATATAATATAATGCACCAAAAAATAGAGAATTTTTTCCTTTGCTTGATTCATGCTTTTTTATAGATTAATTAATTGCTTAATTGATTGCAAAATTTATTTATCTTTATATTAATTAATTTTTTTTCACTGGCTTTAATTAATTATTTTCGAGTTCGAGATTTTGTGTACGTAAAAATTCTATGTTAAAAGACTAACTCACTAAAATTAGATGTACGTCACTTGTCAATTCAAATTAGTTAGACCAAAGTTGTAGATACTAAAAGGTAAACAAAAATGATTCAAACGGAATAAAAATGTTGAAATTGATAAATTTTTATTGGAGAATTAATTCACTCTCAAAAGTGTAAGGATCTCAAATTGAGTTGATCTTAAACATAAAAATAATTAGTTTGAGATAAGTTATATCTAAAATGATTTCATCAAAATATCATGAAATTTGAATAGTCTACCACAAGTGAGGTGGTGATTAGTGGTGGTATGATGGGTTATTGATGGTGATGAATTGGTCGGTCGGTCACGATTTATCCCCCAATCTGATGACCAGGATCAAAAAAGGTATTTTGGAGGAGCTTTCTCAGGAATATAAAATAGAGACAAAAAAATATTACTAATTTAATTTTATAACATTAAACATATTCAAACGACAATTCTGAATATGTTGGTGCGATGCAAGGATAGCATCTGTTCAACTTTTTTAATCTTTTCAAAGACGGCACACACAGCATGGCATTACTAGTGCTCGAACACGGGTCCCAAGGGATGATAAACATCAATCTTTGCCACCAAAACACAAGGGGATGAGCCATACAATTTTTAATGGATATTTTATTATATTATTAAACAAATTCTTATAATAATTTTTTGAAACTTATAACCATACAGTTTTATTAACAAATAAAAAAAATTAAGAATATAACATTCTAAAGGTTTTAAACATACAAAAAATAACAAAACAACAATAAATGACAAAGGAAAGCTAAAGGGCTGCTCCGGTTAAATTAGACATTTTTTTGTACCACAACAAATTTTTTAAGATTATTGTAGAAAGAGTCCTTTTAGAAGTTGTCAAAACATGAACTAAATAAAATCTCAAATAGTAAATTTGTAAATACCTTCTACGTCGATCCTATAGCCTCTGATCCGCTACACAGTTCTAATTACATAGGCAAACAACCACAAAAGAAGATCAAGCTATTCAAAACCACCGATAAACTCAAATCAAGAACAAACGTCATTAGGAACACTACACGAGCATTAAGCAGCCGCAAAGGTATCCAAAAAAAATGTGTCAGACAAATATGTGCCATAAAGACAAAGAAAAGACGTGATATAAAGGCCGAGAAAACAAACGCAACAAGATTTGCAAAAATTAGATAACTAAAACACATAAAACTTTATTAAAAACTGAAGCGAGGTATAGAAAAACATAAAGAAGATTGAACACCAATGATCAACGACCAACACCAAAACTTGATGCTACCGATCACCGACCAAAACAAAATAAAAAAAGAAGCAAAACGATTGAGTTGGGAAAACTAGCAGCTACGTTTTTATGGGTTTGAGAGAAAACTAGCAGCTACGTTTTTATGGGTTTGAGAGAAAACTAGCGGTTAGAGCTTTCAAATAATTAAAATTGAACAAATTCACATATGACTCAAACTCTTATATTCTCTTCGTCCCACTGAAATTGTCAAACATTGATTGTTTTGGTCAATTTTTTTTAACTTTGACTCTTTGTTGCTTTTAAATTTATTATTGATAAAGTTATGAAAAAAAAATGTTTTAAAAACCTTAAATCAAGTAATTTAAAAATATATATTTTTGAAAGTTTAATTAATTAAAATATTTAAAATAATTACAATTAAACTTTAAAAGTTTTGAGTTTTAAAAAGTTAATACTAAATAAATTTAATACGACAACTCTTATAGTATATAGTATTATTTATCTGTAAAAATAATTATGCATGTGAGGAAAAAGTAAAGAATTTAAACATGCTTAGTTATGAACTTGATGTTTCAGTAAGTGATGATTGTGGGAATTATTAACAAAATTAATTTAATGGTTTATATATTGTGGGAAGTGACCTAATTAAATAAAGTGGGGAAGTGGCCTAAACTAAAGTTTGAAATCAGAATATTTATTCATCCAATTTTGAACGGGTGATTGGTCATACGGATACGGAGGGAGCAAGTCAAAGTGCGACTTAGCCTATCTGGTCCATTAAGACAACAAATATCTCATTTACTCCACAAATATCACATTTTTATTTTTAAATATTTAATCATTTTTTAAATACTTAATCAAAAAAAATTGAATATTAAATATTATAAGTTATTCCCTTTTCCCAACTAGTTTGTGTCGTAATTTTGGCACGAACCAACCAATCAATTAACTTTGCAATTGTGGTGAGTGGCTTGCATGTGTCATATTTTTTATGCTCAAAAAGTGTATCATCATTCAAATTAAAAATTAGAAAGGCCAGGAATTTATTACTCTCCGCTATGGCTGTGTATTTTCGGATTCAGATTGGATAAGATTCGAAAATTTTATATATTTATTTTTTGGATCGGTAAAATAATTATCTTTATCAGAATAAAAATTATTATATATTTATATTTTTAGATATCGGATTTTTTTTATTTTAGATCAGATATTCAATTTTTAAATAATTATTAGTAAACTATTTTAAAACAAAATAGATAAAATAATAGTAATTAGTAAAACAAATAATAATATGTACGGTTGGAGTATTAACAACTCAATGGTAACATTGAAGTTTAATCTAAAATTCGGTATTAAAATAGAATTAATTTTTAGCACGCCTAAAAGTTTAACATTGATGTACTTTTTAATTTTCTTCTTTTCAGATTGACTTTTTAAAAACTCCACTCAAAATCGATGAAATGTATTTAAACATCGGACCTTCTAATGCCATGATTTAATTTGGTGAGACTAATTTTGAGGTATGTCGTTAGTTTTCTTAGAAAAATATTTATCATCATTATAATTTCGAACGAACACTCTAAACCTCTCAAATCCGATAAAGCCATTATACTTCAAAAATATAAATTTTTATGCTTAATTCTGCATGTTTTAAAAAGATTTTAAGAAAATCTTAATTGATAGAGTGGTGGAGGATAATGAAACAAGTTTAGTGTATAATGTGGTTGTAAAAGACGTTGAAGAACGGCAATTCCTGGCCGCGTGCAACCAAAAATAGGTGACCCCCAAGTCTGTATGAAGAAGATGAAGAGGAGAGGAAAAAGAGAAAATGCCACAACAACACAAAATGAATAAAAATATTTTTGGCTTCCACATCGTATAAAAAATGCAACGTTTTCTTATGATTAATGATTTAACGATTTAATAATAAAAACAAATTAAAAATTTTAGTGACAAAATTAAAAAAATTATTGTTCAACGACCAAAACGAGTTTGACCCTAAAGTTCAGTAACTAATGGCGTAATTTATCTTTTAAATATACACTAACAAATTATTAACATTTTATTATAAAGTAATATAATCTTATTGACTTGTAAAAGATGGGAAAATGGTGAAAGTTTTATTCAGTGAAATGATGTATTCTCGAACTTATTTAGGGATGTATAGTAATTTCTAAAGAAATGATACAGTTGTCAAAGTTCTGGGCAAAGTAACTAAATTTTTTTATAACCTATAATTTACCTATAAAATTGTAATATTTTGTGCGTATGAGCAAAATCAAAACAACATGGTTTTTTTTATAATCTAATGGTTTAAATACGCTAAAGTTTTTGTTTCTTACTCCTTTGAAATATGATATGTAACTTCCATACTTAAAATAATTTAGCCCTTTTAGTGTTCTTAGTGTTAAATTACTTTTGACAATAATTCAGAAATACTTTTTTAAAAACATTTTCTCACCACAATTTCAAAAGTAATGTTAAACTGATATTTAATATTTGTTTAAATATGGAGATCCACTAATTGGTTTAGTAATTATAGATGTTTATCCGCTTCATCTCTTGTGTAGGTTCAAATTTTGACATTTGTTTTGAAAATATTATTGTAACCCTGCTTAATCAAAAATATCTATTTAAACATGGATTCAAGCGTGGGAGAAGATCAAGGAATTCACATGTCTTCCAATATGGCAATCATTTTCTTATTATTCTTGTCAATGAGAATGGAGCTAACTAAATTTGCACAGCCAAAAGATGGAAACTAAAAAACAAGAGGAGAATCCACTGGCAGATAGTGGCATAAAAAGAGATGATCAAATTGGCAAAGTGCTAATACCTAAAGACTGTTGGTGCTCACCAAACCCAGTATACATAAGTGGGGTAATGGTGAGTGGAAAACGAGCAATATACAGAGTTGGTGTGATGCGTGTTCAATTAAAAACGTTGGTCGAATGGGTTGGTTTAAGTAGTAAGCAGTTTGGTATCACTTAAGCAGCTTTTAGGTTTGAGAACTTATGCATGTAAAAAATTCTCGCTGGAAGACTCATCTACCAAAATCATGTGTGTTACGTGACTCAGTCTGAATTAATTAGAATGTCAACTAAAAGATGTTGGTGCATTATAAAGATTAACCAGAGTGTTGTCTAAATTTGAAAAATGAATTCTAATAAAAATTTAATATATTATTTGGTTACTGAAATTTTTATTATAGTATTTGTGTTTTATTCCACAAAGTGTTGTCTAATTTTGAAAAAAAATTAATGTGATACATGCATTTGACTATTTAATACAAATTACATGATATTTTGTCACATGTTAAAATAGGGACGAAATCAAAATTAAAAAATAAAAAGTCAAATCACCTAGTTATCTATATGTTAATTGCCTATCCTAGCTCATGTTATCTATGGTTTTAGTTGGCAATTAGCATATAGTTGATAGCATATTACATTAGCTGATAGGTAATTGCATTAGTTGATTTGATTAATAGATTATATTAGTTGATTGTATACAAGCATTTGGTAAAATTAACTAATAGCTAATAGTTGTTTGATTATTTAAACAAGTAAAATGACATATAAGCGCATGATTATATTCGACACGTTTGAATAGTTTATTAGTTATCAATATTTTGTATCTATTAATATTAATTAGATTATGAAAAATAAATTTTTTTAATATAACATTACTAAACATATTTGAAAGATCTATATATTAATTTATTATTTATATAATTAATTTTTAATACAATTTAATTACATATTAAATTTAAATATAAATATAAATGTGTGAGAATGAAAAATAAAAATATTAATGTACAAATGTCACAATATAAATACATGAGGGTAAAGAATTAAAATAGAAAATGTTGAGTGGATCGCAAGATCGATATAAACCAAGAGGGGGTGAATTGGAAATTTAAAGGTTTTGTGGTGGAAATTGCAAATTAAAAATAATAGACAAGAGATTTAGAGTGGTTCAAGTTCCAAATGAACTCTACATCCACTACTTTAGCTTCATTAAGGATTTGCAACAATTCCACTAATTGCTCTTCCCCTTTTCTAGGCTAAGGAGGCAACCCTTACAATTTCGGTTGAATTTTCTACCCAAAATTCAACCCAATCCTCACACAAGTGAACAAAGAAATTTGTTGGCTAATAAGGTATCTCTCAATACAAATGATAGCCCAATTACAAGCACTCAACCCAATTGAACAAGATAAGAATGAAAATTACAATTGGGGTTTCTAGACAAAATGGGATTTTTGCTCAATTGCTTGGATTTGATATTTGGATGTTTGCTTTTGGATCAATAGTTGTTGCTAGAGCTTTTAGAGGTCCCTTTTATACCTTCTCATTGATTTCTAGCCGTTGTGGTTGTTGCACTCATCAATAGAGCCGTTGGGGATGTTATCTCACCTCCATAAATGCAGTCTGCAACAACTCGTTTCGAAACGCGGGGTACCTGTTTCGGAACGGACTAAAATAGAAAGAGCCGTTGGGGTGCATTTAAGAGCCCGATTCGAAACGCCTTAGAGCCGTTTCGAAACACTTTTGCCACTGTCAAGGGTCGTTTCGAAACAGTCTTAGCCCGTTTCGAAACACCCTAACGGTTTCAGAAAATCAGTTAAAAACAATTTCAACGGTCATATTTTCAATTCAAAATGAAGAACAGTTTCGAAACGCTTGGCCTCGTTTCGAAACGATTTTGCTACTGTCAAGGGTCGTTTCGAAACTGATCGAGTCCTTTTCGAAACACCCTATTCATCTTTGAAAAATAGGTTAAATAATATAACAACCGTTATAGTTTTTCAAAGCAAAATTGAAGAACAGTTTCGAAACGTATGAGACCGTTTCGAAACGGGTTCAAGTGTTCTAAAGCCGTTTCAATACACGTTTCGGAACAGGGGTTGGCAGTGATGAAAACGTTTCGAAACGCCTTAGGCCGTTTCGAAATAGGGACTTGAAAATCACTGTTTTGGCTTTAAACACTTAGAAAAATATTTGAAAAACTTTGTTTTTAACTTTGGCATAATCTTAAAATCATATGGGGATGTTTTGAGGACTTAAAAATTCGTTTTGACATTTTCAATTTAGTCCTTAGGTTTTTAGTTATATCAAAATTAAAATATTTGTTTCACAATCTCCCCCTTTTTGATATAACAAAACCAAAGTTAGAATTTTTAAGAATTTTGAAAGTTTTGAAAATATTCTAACTCCCCCTTAATTTAAGATAGGTTTTTGAAGTTTAAAAAATTGTTTGATTTGAAATCCAAGTTGTAAAACTTAAAAAACCTTTTAAAAATTTAAAACGAATTTTAGTTTGTGGCTCTTAAATTTCTTCTCCCCTTTTTGTTAGATCAAAAAGAATAATGAAAGCTCATAGAGAAGACAAACGATTAGTAACAATAAGCATTAATAAGCAACAATAATATTAATTCATAATATCAAAATATCCAAAACATAAACCAACATTAAGTTCAAAATAAAATCCCAAACAAAAGATCAAAAGCATAGGTTCTTAAAACATAAAGATGCAATCTTAAACCTAAAAAGCATAAATAATATGATATGATATGATATGATATGATAGTCCTAGGCCTCGTCATCATCATCGGAAGTCTCATCGTCGCTCTTGACTTGAGAACGGTGAAACTTCGTCCATTGCCTATAGAGAGTAGAGAAGGACAAATCCAAGTTTGAATGGGAAGTCTCAAGAGTATGAAGGCGATCCTCGACATTTTTCAAGCGAGTGTCCATGGCATCAAAACCCGAAGCAATGCGAGTATCCAAAGCATTGAACCGCTCGGTAATGAGAGCCGTAAGGGCTTCATTGTTTCCAACTTGAACTTGCGGTTGAGGAGCAACGGGAGGAGGAAGAGCTTCTCTATCAACTCTTTCCCAAACATCATTCAAATATCGAAACCCGGATTTGCGTAGAGAGGACTCACCAAGCTTGCACTTACGAGGTTCCGGAGAGTCGTAGGTACAATCGATACCAATGTCATTAAAGATGTAGCTCAAGATTGTGCCATAAGTAAAAGACTTCAACTCATTTGTGTCAATAAGCTTAACATTATTGACCATCTCGGCAAAAATGATCTTAGGCACATTAGGGCTCTCACCTCTACGGAAACATTCAAGCCAAAAGTGATCAACTTGACGGATGTGAGAGTATTTACCTCCGGAAGGTCGAAAGAACCACGAAACCATCAAGTGAAGAAAGCGATCGTGCACATCCAAAGTAAGTGTCGGACCGATGAAAGTGCCAAAGTGACGTTCATCCTCAAGACCTTCATATTTATGTTTGAAAGTTGACTCCAAGAGAGCAATATCAACAACAAACTTTTTACCCAATATGAAAGATTCAATTCCTATAATCTCGGTTTTGGTCTCATCATGAATAAAATGAGCATTAGAGTAAAAGATGAGTACCATATGTTTGTAGCGAATATCCGGAATGCTCAACAAAAAAAGAAGATTCCACTCACTCAAACGCTCGAGATAACGTAATAGGAATCGCTCGGAATTGAGGAAATCAAGATCAATGACACGTTCTCAGCGAACTTCGAAATCCTTGACATAAGTGAAGCGAGCTTGCATCTCATTAGTTCGAAGGGATTTCTGAAAAAGCAGAGCAAGATTCGGACGAATGCTCGAATCACCGGTTTGAATGGCCTTACGCTTTTTGTTAGCTTGTTTTGCCATCTAAAAACATTAAGCAAGTATGTTTTAAAATTAAGTGTATGCATTGATATTTAAAATCAATCCAATAATAAATCCCACTTAGGTTTTTGAAACAAAATTAAAACAAACAAAAAAAATAAAAATAAAAAACAGTAAAAGAAAAATACGACTGAAAAATTTTATATTCGAATAAAAAAATTTGGGATTTTGAATTTTTTTTACAAGATATGGAAAACCCACACATGAAAACATATAATTTATACAAAAATAAAATTTTCTAACCTAAGATTCGAACATAAATTAAAAGAAAAATAAAAAAGGGAAAAACACCTTAGTTAGGGATTTTGGATGATTTGATGAAAATCCTTGCACAATGTTGATGAAACTTGCTTAGACTTGAGTTTTAGAGTAAAACCCCTCACAATTTTGTGAAAAACAAAGAGTTTGAGAGGGTATTTATAGAGAGGGAGGCGGTTTAGGGTTTTAGGGTTTTTTAAGAGTTTGAGTTAAAGTAGAATTTTAACCTTAAAAGCCCTAAATAAAGCTATCCGCGATACCGTTTCAGAACGGTCAGGAACGTTTCGAAACGAGACGACTAGGGTTTGACCGTTTTGAGACCGTCGGCTGACCGTTTCGATACGGTGTTGACCGTATCGAAGCCCGGTTGACCCGTATCGAAACACATTTCGATACACCCCTTGGCAGTAGCCAAAACGTTTCGAAACACTTTAGAGGCGTTTCGAAACGCCCTTCTCTCAGACATGGATTTAAGGTATCCGTATCGAAATAGGGTCACCCGTTTCGATACACCTGGGCCTGGAAGTGCAGAAGAGGCTCTAAAAGTGCAGAAAAATGATATTTTCTTAGGCCTAACATGCATAAATGTCATGAATGAGCAGACAAAACATATTCAAACATAAACATACTCCCCTAGCTATAAGCATGGATGAAATTAGGAGTCTAAACACATAATCATGGCATTTCACAAAATCAAGCATATTTAATCACAAAAAAGGTCCTAAAGGTCAAGATAGGCTAGCTAGACCTAACTCTCTCCTAAGGGACCAAAAACGCTCTTTGTCTAAGGGTTTTGTAAATATGTCCGCTAATTGATTTAAGGTGTCTACATACTCTATAACCACATCTTCCTTAAGGACATGATCTCTAATGAAATGATGCCTTATTTCTATGTGTTTGGTTCTAGAGTGTTGGATGGGATTTTTTGTTAAACATATTGCACTAGTGTTGTCACATTTTAGGGGTATGGTTTCAACTTTAATTCCATAATCTAAGAGTTGTTGCTTCATCCAAAGGACTTGAGCACAACAACTCCCTAAGGATATGTACTCGGCTTCGGTGGTAGATAAGGCTACACTATTTTGTTTCTTAGAAAACCAAGATATGAGCATACTACCTAGAAATTGACAAGTTCCCGAAGTACTTTTCCTATCAATTTTGCAACCCCCATAATCCGTATCCGAGTAAGCATGAAGGTTGAAGGTAGAGTCTCTAGGATACCAAAGACCTAAACAAGGAGTATCTCTAAGGTATCTAAAGATTCTCTTAACGGCTATAAGGTGAGACTCTCTAGGACTAGCTTGAAACCTAGCACACAAGCAAACATTAAACAAGATATCTGGTCTACTTGCGGTAAGGTAAAGCAATGATCCAATCATAGAACGATAAAGCTTAGAGTCAACACACTTACCTCCTTCATCTTTGTCAAGCTTTGTAGATGAGCTCATAGGAGTGGCTTGAGGCTTTGCATTCTCCAAGCCAAACTTCTTGAGCATATCCTTTATGTATTTTGCTTGGTTGATGAAGGTGTCATCCTTCTTTTGCTTGATTTGGAGTGCCAAAAAGAATGAGAGCTCCCCCATCATGCTCATCTCAAATTCACCTTGCATTAACTTAGCAAACTCTTGACAATGACATTCATTAGTAGAACCAAAAATAATATCATCAACATAAATTTGAACTACTAAGATGTCATTTTTATAAAAAGTGTAGTGTCCACCTTACCTTTTTCAAATCCTTTTTCAATCAAAAAATTTGAAAGTCTTTCATACCAAGCTCTAGGAGCTTGTTTTAAACCATAAAGAGCTTTGGTAAGTTTGAAAACATGACTTCGAAATTTTGAATCTTCAAAACCCGGTGGTTGTTCCACATACACTTCTTCATTTATAAAACCATTTAAAAATGCGCTTTTAACATCCATTTGAAAAAGCTTGAAATTATGATAACATGCATATGCAAGCAACATCCTAATGGCTTCCATTCTAGCTACGGGTGCATAGGTTTCATCAAAATCTATTCACTCTTCTTGAGTGTAACCTTGTGCTACTAGTCTAGCTTTATTTCTCACAATGTTACCACTCTCATCTAGCTTGTTCCTAAAGACCCATTTAGTTCCTATTGTAGATTGATTATTAGGCCTATCAACTAATGTCCAAACATTACTTCTCTCAAATTGATTTAACTCTTCTTGCATAGCCATAATCCAAAAGTCATCTTTCAATGCTTCTTTAATATTCTTAGGCTCTATGCATGAGATAAATGCAACATGATTCATTACTCTAAGAGAAGATCGAGTGGTTACCCCCTTGGATGGATCACCCAAGATTTCACCATCTTTGACATAGTTCAACTCCCTTGGGTAGCTCACTTCCTTTTCCTCAAGAGCCAAGTCCTTCAAGGCTTCAAGAGGTGGATCTTGTGTGTCCTTTTCTTTTGTTGGAATCTCATCCTCCTTTGAAGTTTGTCCTCCATCAAAGGCATTTATGATTCCTACATCATCATCATTACAAGAATCCTTCCTAGGAAGGAGGTTATCATCGAATACAACATGAATAGATTCTTCTACTACTAAAGTTCTTTTGTTAAATACTCGATAGGCTTTAGAGGTTAAAGAGTAACCTATAAAAATAACTTTATCACTTTTTGCATCAAATTTACCTAAGTTGTCTTTTCCATTATTTAAAACAAAACACTTGCAACCAAAAGGGTGAAAATAGCTAATGTTAGGCTTTTTAGATTTTAAAATCTCATAAGGTGTTTTCTTTAAAATTGGCCTAATCATTACTCGATTTACAATATAGCAAGCGGTGTTTGTGGCTTCCGCCCAAAAATATTTAGGTAAATTGTTTTCACAAAGCATTGTTCTAGCCATTTCTTGCAAAGTTCTATTTTTCCTCTCAACCACCCCATTTTGTTGAGGAGTTCGAGGAGCCGAAAAATTATGGCTAATACCATTTTCATTTAAGAAATCTTCAAACCCCAAATTTTGAAACTCGGTTCCATGATCACTTCTAATATGTGAAATTTTAAGTTCAAGATCATTTTGGGTTAATTTTGAAAATGTGATGAATTTTTCCAAAGCCTCATCTTTAGTACTTAAAAATAGAACCCAAGTAAATCTAGAAAAATCATCAACAAGTACAAAGACATAAGACTTACCACCCAAGCTCATAGTCCTAATTGGCCCAAATAAATTCATATGGATTAGTTGTAAGCATCTACTAGTAGAAACATCATTAATGGATTTAAAGGAAGATCTATGTTGTTTACCCTTTGAGCATGCATCACAAATTTTATCATTTGAAAATTTTATCTTGGGTAAATCTCTAATTAGATTTAGGGAGACTAGTTTCTCTAAAACACTTATGCTAGCATGTCCTAGTTTCATATGCCACAACCATGCATCATTTTAATTTTGTGCAACTAAGCATGCATGAGATGTATGAATGTCATCTAGATGCACCATGTATATGTTCCCTATGCGATGACCTATGAGCATAATATTATTATATTTAATGTCTACAATTTTGCATCCATTTTTATCAAATAAAACATTAAATCCTTTATCACACAATTGACTTATGCTCAATAAATTGTGTTTAAGACCATCGACATATAATACATTTTCAATGAGAATAGTAGAGTGATTACCTATGGAGCCAATACCTTTAATGTGGCCTTTGGAGTTGTCACCAAATGTCACTACTCCTCCACTTTTTGGCTTTAGATCCATGAATCTACTCTTGTCTCTGGTCATGTGTCTCGAGCATCCACTATCAAGGTACCATGAGTTTTGACTTTATGCTTTGGCCTTGTAGCAATGCTCCCCCTACAAACAAAGATATTAAGCTTTTGTTTTTGGTACCCAAATCATTTTGGGTCCATGAGTGTTAGCTCCCAAAACCTTGGTTCCCTTAGGAATCCAAGATGACATAGCAATAATATTATTAGATTTTACAAGTTCCTTAGGAACCCATACACTTCTAATTCTTTTAGCTCTACTATGTCTAGGATAGCTACCTTGTTTGTAGTAGTTAGTCTTTTTCTTAGGTTGGTGTGTTCTAGAGGATTCACCTATTTCATGCTTGACACTACCAACATTTTTCAAAGACTTTTTGAGCTCATTTAGCTCAACCAACACCTTTTGGTGTTCACTATTACATTGAGATAAAAGATTATTAAGATCAACATTTTCATCTTGAAAGAATTTTAGTTCATCTTTTAATCCTAATATCTTTTTCTCAAATTTTGAATTAGCTTGAGTAAGTGAGCCATTTTTCTTATTTAGTTCTAGAATAATCTTTTTATTCCTAATGACCGACTCCTTATATTTCTCAACTAATTCATCATATACCTCTTGTAACTCATCATATGCATCATTTAATTCTTCAAAATCTAAAATAGATGAGTTAGAGGTTACCATGGAGGAATCTTCCTCAAGTGCCATGAGGCAAAGGTTAGCCACTTCTTGTTCGTCATCCTCCGATGACTCCTCATCACTCCAAGTAGCAAGCTTGGCTTTGAGCTTCTTCTTCTTCTCAAAGCCCTTCTTCTTGAGTTGAGGGCACTCCGAACGTATGTGGCCGGGTTGTTTGCACTCAAAGCAAATGATAGGATCCCTTCCTTCTTCTTCTTTGTTCTTGCTTTTGAAGCGCATCTTCCTTTGGATTTTTCTTCCTCGGTTGGACCTCATGAAACGTGAGAATCGTTTGGCTATCATAGCCAATTCTTCAAGTTCATCCTCCTCACTAGATGAGCTCTCATCATGTTGTGAAGCTTTAGCCTTGAGAGCTATTCTCATCTTCTTCTTCTTCTCAACCTCAAGCTTCTCTACCCTTTTCTCTTCTTTCTTCTTCTCATCTTCCCTTCCTTGCTTCATGATCTCATGAGTAAGAAGAGAACCCACAAGCTCATCAAGTTTCAAAGTTTTCAAATTCTTTGCTTCGATGATAGCGGTTCTCTTCCCATCCCAAGACTCGGGAAGTGAATAGAGTAGCTTCCGGACAAGCTTGTCTTCCGGTATGATCTCTCCAAAGCCTTTTGGCCCATTGAAAACCGTGGAGAAACGATCAAACATCTTTGACACCGTCTCATCGGGCTCCATCTTGAAATTTTCATAACTAAGATTGAGAATTCCAATCTTAGTTTCTTTAACATCGTTGGTGCCTTCATAAGTAGTCTCAAGAGTGTCCCACACTTCTTTGGCACTTTCGATGGATGAGACCTTTGAATAGATGTCCGGACCGAAAGAACAAAATAGCATGTGGAGAGCTTTATCATTGACTTGAATCTTTTTCCTCTCCTCTTCACTCATCTCCACTTTCTTCTTCAAAACCATCTTGCCTTCACCATCTTGCTTCAATGGAATATATGGCCCATCTTCAATGACATCCCACACTAGATAGTCATTTGACTTGATGAAGAGACACATTTTATTCCTCTAAAAAGAATAGTTATCGCCGTTGAAGAAAGGGGGCTTTGTAGTGGATTGTGACTCATACATGCCCGAACCGGAGGTTGAAGCCATCTCTTGATATATGATGATCACACTCTTCCAAGGAACTCCTCTTATGGTTGTTAATCCTCAAAGAGGTAGGCTTTGATACCAATTGTTGAGTGGATCGCAAGATCGATATAAACCAAGAGGGGGTGAATTGGAAATTTAAAGGTTTTGTGGTGGAAATTGCAAATTAAAAATAATAGACAAGGGATTTAGAGTGGTTCAAGTTCCAAATGAACTCTACACCCACTACCTTAGCTTCATTAAGGATTTGCAACAATTCCACTAATTGCTCTTCCCCTTTTCTAGGCTAAGGAGGCAACTCTTACAATTTCGGTTGAATTTTCTACCCAAAATTCAACCCAATCCTCACACAAGTGAACAAAGAAATTTGTTGGCTAATAAGATATCTCTCAATACAAATGATAGCCCAATTACAAGCACTCAACCCAATTGAACAAGATAAGAATGAAAATTACAATTGGGGTTTCTAGACAAAATGGGATTTTTGCTCAATTGTTTGGATTTGATGTTTGGATGTTTGCTTTTGAATCAATAGTTGTTGCTGGAGCTTTTAGAGGTCCCTTTTATACATTCTCATTGATTTCTAGCCGTTGTGGTTGTTGCACTCATCAATAGAGCCGTTGGGGATGTTATCTCACCTCCATAAATGCAGTATGCAACAACCCGTTTCGAAACGCGTGGTACCTGTTTCGGAACGGGCTAAAATAGAAAGAGCCGTTGGGGTGCATTTAAGAGCCCGTTTCGAAACGCCTTAGAGCCGTTTCGAAACACTTTTGCCACTGTCAAGGGTCGTTTCGAAACAGTCTTAGCCCGTTTCGAAACACCCTAACGGTTTCAGAAAATCAGTTAAAAACAATTTCAACGATCATATTTTCAATTCAAAATGAAGAACAGTTTCGAAACGCTTGGCCTCGTTTCGAAACGGTTTTGCTATTGTCAAGGGTCGTTTCGAAACTGATCGAGTCTGTTTCGAAACACCCTATTCATCTTTGAAAAATAGGTTAAATAATATAACAACCGTTATAGTTTTTCAAAGCAAAATTGAAGAACAGTTTCGAAACGTATGAGACCGTTTCGAAACGGGTTCAAGTGTTCTAAAGCCGTTTCGATACACGTTTCGAAACAGGGGTTGGCAGTGATGAAAACGTTTCGAAACGCCTTAGGCCGTTTCGAAACAGGGACTTGAAAATCACTGTTTTGGCTTTAAACACTTAGAAAAATATTTGAAAAACTTTGTTTTTAACTTTGGCATAATCTTAAAATCATATGGGGATGTTTTGAGGACTTAAAAATTCATTTTGACATTTTCAATTTAGTCCTTAGGTTTTTAGTTATATCAAAATTAAAATATTTGTTTCACAGAAAATGTTGGTTATGCTAAGAGTGTCAGCATACCTTTTATATTATTTGGAGATTTTTTATAATTCTTAAGGGTAAAAGAGTCTTTATAACTCTTATGTCAGAACTTCTAATTTCAAAAAGTTAATATTAGCTAGGGGTGTTCATGGACGATTAACCGTATTGACACGACTTATTGGTACGGTTACCGAAAGTCTTGGTTCAACATTTTGATGAACCGTTACCGTCCCGTTTAAATCAGTTACCACCTTAACGATTAACCAGTTTATTTGGTACGGTTACTCAGTTAACTATAAACCGTTTTATATATTTATTACCACTAAATTTAATTATTTAGAAAATCAACTGAATAAAATCTTCAATATTTATATTTAAAAAGTCTTCAAAGTTTAAAACAATTAAAATTTTAAAAATTATATTAATTACACAAATATTAGTAATAAGAAATAATTTGTATTAATTACACAAGTATTTGTATAATAATAATAATAATAATAATAATAATAATAATAATAATAATAATAATAATAATAATAATAATAATAATAATAATAATAATAATAATAATAATAATGTGATATCATTATAATTTAATATTATTATATATTTTTTAAAGCAAAAAAAAAATCATTAAAATCACATTTGTCATTTGAGTCAACTAAAATCGAGACAAAAACACCGAAAGAGAAAAAAGTACTCTAAATTTTATTTTACTTCATGATCACAATAACATGAAAACGAGCTCAATAAAGTTGTTCAAGAGCTAACGTAAATAAAACAAAGACACGACAACATGAACTGTAAAAGGAGCTCCAAGATCAAACCAATGCTCCAAGACACAAACTGCTCGCAACCTTACTGGAAACCCAACAGAAACCAAAGGATGCAACACATATCTCACTATATCTCAATACTAGAATAGATGCACGTTCTAATAGACGTACACTACACGTTTGATTATTACTAATAATTTAATATCATTATAAAATATAGCTTAAGTATGGTAATTACACATATATTAGTAATAATGAATAACTTAATATTAATATAAAATTAATTTTAAAATTTCTTATCGATTTTTTTGGTTAACCGTTTAGCGAAAAATCGTAACCGCTCTAGTCCCGTTTAACCGCTAATTTTTACCGGTACGGTTAACTACCATTTAATGTATGATATATTAGTTCGAATTTTTATGAATACCCTTAATATTAGTAACTTTTTCAAACTTAAAAATTTCACAGCAGTCTGTTATTCACCAAAGATTCAATTTAATGAATTTGACCGGTCAAATATGTTAGTAAAGGAGGTGTTGGCATGAATATATTTATTAAACCATTTATACGTTTGAATGATCATATTTTGTACATAATGTTGAAACAATAAAAAACATATTACGGAATGATAGGAGTACTTTTCTGCCATTATTGGCTTCCTAATTCTGTTGCACTGCAGGTCAGACGACTGGATCTAATTAGTTTGAATCAAAGGTGACTATATAAGAATCGAGTATAAGTTCAATCAATAAAAAATAAATATATATACCGAAATCCTTTTACCGATTCAATTCGATCTAAAATTTTATTTGAAATTAATGGAATTTGAACTTTTAGGCAGTAAAAAACCCTATTTTATTGCGCCTTTCAAAACGGTGTCGCTTTTTTCTCAGTTGTTAAATCCCACACCGGTAAGTGATGGGAGTGTACAAAGCGGTGAAGCATATAAATAAGAAGTATGGTGCTCCATTTTAACATACTTACCTGGATGGGGTCAATGGGCGAACAGCAAGGCTCATGGCCTAGGGCAGTGACCTCCATTGCACTTGGGAGGGGTGCTGCTCTAAGGTCTCCCCAAGTGGGAGAGTCTACATCATAATTTGTGGCAGCGGGGGCCTGCGTTCGCGCGGCCCCTACCATTTACAGTCCGAAATTTATCTGTTTCTCTCATTTGATTCCCAACTCTAAGCTAAACGAAGTAAAGTGTTGTAGAATGCTTCTGTCGTTTATCTGTGTCTGAATCTAAACGCTTTTTTGTGAAGTAGACTGTCATGTTAGCAACTTCTATGTTCTATTTTTTGTGCAACCTGCAAAATGCAGGAAAAGCGGAAGGCTGCTAGAAAAGTGACCATATATTCATGATAAAATAGAACAGCGAAGTTGTGAAAATCATCAATGGAATCTGAAATACATAGGACTGGAATATGCACTTATTGTTGCCATAGGAAGGAATTACAATGGGGAGATATTAATCCTAATAGGAACCAACGCCCAAGTTCTAACAAAGTCTGCACTTCTTGCTGAGGCCTTCACTAATAAGGTTAGGTCCGAATTTGTCAAAGGAACAAGGTTGGCAGCAATCAAACCCTAATCCATGGACGAAATGGGTACTTAGCTTTTTGTGTAAATCGGTTGAATGGTATGAATTAAAGCGATTAGTGGGAAGAGTTGTTTCCTGCGACATATAGCATATTATATTGTCATACATTTGTTTGTCAGATCGAATGCCATGTAATCTCACCAACAAATTGGAAATTTGAAAGTTAATTTCATACCTCAGTTGGATGGATGTTAATGTCATGTAATCTCACACCATTTTTTTAAAGAAAAAAAGAAGAAAAATAAATTTTCAGGGCGCGCCGCCTATCTCATCCGGAACATTATTGACAACATTGTGTCGTTATAGTGAGTTGAGCCTGGGAATGAATGACCAGATTCAATGACCCTTTCCCCAAACTCACGTCAATGACAGACAATACATACAAGATGAGCGGCACCTACGGTCCGCAATGTGTTATTTTTGCAGACATCCTGATGTAAGAAGCTTGTCTCCGTACAAAGGCACAATATATGACCCACGCCACCTGCTTCACAATGACTGGTAGTGCTATTAACTACATTTGATGAGCTAATTAGTATACAACAGCGTCAACGTTACAGATGAAGTCACCACCTTCAATATACAGCGAAAAAATCAACTATATACTGTTACAATATATGACGAAAAAATCCATCCTACCATCTTCATCTATTTCCATGCAACAAGTCCCATTGTCCCCAAATATTCCCCCTTCCAAGTTGCCTTAAGTTGAAATATGCAATCACTTGGTTCTACCGACATGGGCATGCATCAAGTATACTTGATTCCATTAGCATTTTCGGACAGAGTGGAAAACGATATTTATCCTACTGCTATTTATGGTAACCTCAAAGTGGTCTCGTTCTTGGCGAGGTGCCTGGTGTTTGAACTTTTACATGTGAAGGTTCGACCCAAGGATCCTGAATGTATCTCGGGTTGTGTCTCAATGCATTCTCAGAGAAGTCACCTAAGTTACGACCACTCTGTCCTACAAACTGATAGGCTGGATGAGGGGGAGATAGATAACAACTCTTGTGTGCTGGACCATATCTTAAGGGGCTTGAAGAAGGAGATACAGGCAAAGATGTGATTGTTCTTGCATTATCTCTGTGCATTAATACATGGTAGGCAACTTACTTTAGAACTTCATGCATGTATTTTAAGTAAAGAAAAATGAAGACAATGTGTTAGATTGTTAGTACCTTGGACTTCTCAATGCTCTTGAAGTTGTAGTCATTCCTCCCATTCCATAATCTCCATCAAATGAGAGGGTATTATTTCTCTTAGACTGCATTTCTAATATAGGCTGCACAGAAAGTTAAAATAACAACAGTGATTTTAGCTTAAATCAAGCTTTAGTCACTTACAAGCAAACTTCAAGTACATGCGTCCAATGATATACAAGATAATGGTTTAGAAATGGCAAAGATAAATCTGGCTTAAGAGTAGAGCATTGCTGTGAAAAGTGCTGCTATTTGTTGAATTGAAATGTCAAAAAAGTAGCATAAAACAATAAAAGTTCAGAAACGTGAGAGTAACAAAGTAACTTCATCTTCAAAAGGTGGTTTTAACCGTAATAGTAGGTTCTTATTTATGTAGTTTCCATGTCCAAAAAACGACATGCTTTTATATTAAAACCAAGAAGCTGAAGTTGTTACAGTAAGCATTTTCTAAGTCAATCAGTTCAGAATGTGCTAATGAAGTCTTCATTAATGCAAGTCCAAGTGTGTGCAATAAGAGTAATAAAACCATCAGAAAGAAAAAACGGAAACAAGCATCTTAAGAATATATACCGGAGTGCGGCTTCCATCAAAAGTGTAAGGAAATGCATCCTTGGTTATGCTTATGTTGGCAACTCTTGTTGTTGCTTGGTCACAAATGAAAGGGTGATCTTGCAGTTGAAAGGCAGTAGGGCGTGCTGATGGATCTCGTTGCAAGCAAAGCCTAATAAAACTTTTTGCTTCATTAGAAAGGTGATCAGGAATCTCAGGCATATCTTTGCTATTTCCAATCTTAAATATTGCAGCCACCTGTTGAGTCCAGAAATATCAAAAGGATTACTCCTCAGTTCAGAGCGAGCCAGAAAAATACATTATCTGAGAGATGTTTCGAATTAGTATGTCGCACCCCTTCATACCGACTCCATGGTGGTTTTGATGTTGCCATTTCAAGTATAGTACAGCCCAAGCTCCAGATATCCACTGCAAGGTTGTAGCCATTTGTGTTCATTACAACCTGAGATCCGAAAATATTTACATAACTAGCCATACTTGGGAGAACCGGTGAGAAGCAGTTAACAAGTTTATAACAAGAGAGACAGGGAGAGATTCAGTGATCATGTAGTCGAGATAGAGGAAAAGCAATACCTCGGGTGCCATCCAATAAGGACTTCCCTTGAAAGAAAGCATTGTACCACAAGCTGTTATCTGGATCAGAAAGGAGGAAAATAAGTGGTCTATCTTGATCACTAACCGGGATAAAGAAAGATGGGACAAAAGATCATTGGCATTTGCAGTTTTCGGTCAAAGGTACCCAAGTTGTTAGATTCATGTCAATCTTAATTTTCAGCCTACAAACAGGGAAAAGGAGGCAGGTTTCTACTTTTACTTCACTGGCACCCATTTTCAGTTTTGATTCAAATGTATCTAATTTGTTAATTTACATTGAAGTCTTAGATTTTCTGCCTAAAGACTACAGCCAGTCCCATAAAAGGAAGAAAATAATAAATAAGAAAATATCAACTTTGCAGTCAAACTGGGGTTTAAGGAATTACCGGAAGGACACAATTTTCTATAGAAAAACATAATAAAATCAGCATCCTATCAACGCCGTTTAGTAGATAGTTAACATCTTAGCCACAGCTATTTTTTTTAGAGATGCTGAAGCTTCAGTAATAGAACTAAGACCATCTTCCCCAAGATGAGATTACGTAACATACATGTTTTGCCATGCCAAAGTCAGCCAACTTGATTTCTCCAGTAGGATCCACTAGTATGTTTGCCCCTTTTATGTCTCTGCAATACGAAATTCACAGCTTTAAAACATAAGATACAGCTGAAGCCTCCATACTACTAAGCATCCATAACTAGAACTACATCCAAGTACCTGTGAACTGTATTTATTCCATGTAAGTAAGCAAGCCCAGAAAGAATTTGTCGTGTATAGTTTTGAATAACAGGTTCCTTGAAGGCACCGTATTCTTGAAGCAATTTATGGATTGAACCACCAGAGACATACTCCAAGTAAACAGAGAGAGTTTCTTCACCCTGGAAAATGACAATTAGATTTACTAAGAAGCAAGGTCCATTTAATTGGCACAGGAGAAGGATTCCAGTGATCATTTTGCCTTCCCCTGCCTGTTATGCAAGTAAATCATTTGCATGTTATGTCTCTACAGCTGTATCTAGAATTATACCAGTTCACTTCCATAGTATCGAACAATGTTTGGATGAGATAGCTGACTCAGCAAATTGATCTCCTGTTTACATTAAAAGGGATTAGAAAACCAAACATGGTAACTTGCAAATGGTTTCAATATCAACTAGTTAAAACATACTAAAAAGTGAAATCAGCCAGATGTTGTTTGTACTTTGTATAATGTTGTATTCAGAGAGAACCAGACAAAACTATTACCTGGTTCAGTTGCTTGAGGCATTCTTTTGATGTCTGATCATCAGAAACAAACCTGACTTCTTTTATTGCACACATCTGCCCGCTTTCACTGACAAGCATGGATACACAACAGTTAGAGAAGCTAATTGGAAAAGATTACAAACAAACTTAATCTAAATATTTGGAATTTGAAGTCAAAATGCTTGATAAATATCTTTGTTATATTGCATATTAGCAGAATGCATGATAACAGCTATTTACTTTCACTAATAAATTCTCTTTTAAGCATTAATGAATTTTATGTTGTATGATACCACCTCTACAGAAAGCAAGTCCTACCTATTAAATCCAAGATAAACATGTCCAAAAGTTCCCCTCCCTAATAGTCTCCCTTTACGCCATTTCGATAGATTGCAAGGTGTGTTTTCATTCACTCCACAAGTTCTTGTGCTAGGCAAGGCAGAAGGACTAGTTGGAGAACCTGGTGGAAGAGGCAACTTATGACACACAGATTTCCCATCTTCCTTCTTCCCGGTTGGAGATTCGAGACTCACTTCAGACAATCGATGATGAAGAGGTGATGTTGGGCTGGTTGGGCCACTAGACCTTGGACCGGGGCTTCTTGACCTCATGTTGCTTCTAGTTTCACCTTGGCCTCTCATATCAATAGATGACCTGTGTTTCAGTTTATTACAGAAATCCTTAATCTCTTGTCCGCAAAGCTAAATACCATATCACGGTTCTGAACTTTTGACTCACTATAGCCTGCCTTATGCTATATTGCGTATAGGTGTCAAAATCCAACACTATATCAATAAAGAATTACCTTCAAATTTGCAAACACAGTGGTGAAGAATTTGCAGGAATTAGAGTTATAATGCAAAAAAAAAAAGTTTGGCCTTTTTTAGTGGGGAGGGGGTGGATGTTAAATAGTCATAAATTCAGTGAATTAAAAATCCCAAATATTGATAAAATAAAATATAAATCATGTGTTCTGAATCTACCTGAAATGAGAGGAAAAGAAAACCCAAAACCAATATAAACAAACTCTGACAGCAAATCAGAGAATTTCAGTTCCAAAAGCTGAAAAATATAGCTGATGGCAGACCCAAATCGATACTCTGATAAAATCGTGAAGAAAAACAAGCAATCAAACCGACACCCAAGAAGAGTTTTTTCCCCTAATAATTAATCAATGACTTCTTTCTATTAAAAAAAAGAATGAACTGCTCCCATTAATTCAGAGAATATTTAAAATAAATTAAAATTTCTCAAAATTCAGAATCCAATATACGTTAAGAGAAGAGGGGGGGGGGGGGGGGGGGGGGGACCTGCAGGCAAGGAATTGAACCGGATCATTTGCAATCTGATTATCTTCGGAAGAACCAGAAGAGCTAAAACTAGAAACCGGCGAGCCAGATACCAAACCGACAACATGATCACTTGAGGCAGATGGTCTAGGCAAGGGAATCCCTCTCCTTTCCCCTGAATCCGAATCGAAACCCGAGAACCCGGAATACCCATAGGCGGAAACACCACCACCAAAATCCTTGCTTGAGCGCGGCGAATTACGGGTGGATAAAAAAAATCCCCCTCCATCATCGAAGCCCTTTGAGTAGCTGTTGTTGTCATCGACGGTTGCTGCTGCAGGTGGTTCTTCTTTCTTTCTCCCACCAGCGGCGGCGACAGCAACGCCGGTTTTATTCTGTGAGAAGTTAATTAGTCCATCGGAGCTGCCGGGGAGAGTTTGATTACGAGGACTGTTTTCCTTGCTCTTACTGGACTTTCTACCCCACCAAGCAGGCATCCCTTTGTCTATATAATTCTTCTCGTTTGAAGAAATGGAAGTGGAAACGAAAGAGAAATGGAAAGAAAAAGAATTAATTTTTGGGTAAACTAACTGAAATACCACTCAATTTTAATGTGTGACTCTAATATACCACTGAACTAAAATTTGATACTATAATACCATTGAACTTCACTGTGTGATTCAAAGTTAGCACTCCACCGTTACTCCCATTACGGAATTCTGACGTGGACTCTAACTCCCGTTACAGGGATGACGTGGCCGATAAAAAATAATATCCTTTTCCAGATATGATCCACCTCATTATATTTTATGTTTTATTTTTATTGTAAAACGACGTAGTTTTGTTAAAGACTCTTTATCTCCTCAAAATTAGGTTAATGAAATTTCAAACTTCAGAAATCATTCTGAAATTAGACGAAAAAAAAATTAGTGGGTTTTCTATGGATTGTTATTGATTATTCAAGTGGGTTTCTCTGGGTTTTCTCTGAAAGAAGATTGTAGTGATCGATTGTTAGAAAGAAATCAAATGGAAAAACGTGTGTTAAGGGTTGAAGGAAGCCGAACCGTAAGATATGGTATGTATTCAAAATTTATAATCTCATATATATTTAATGTTTCTATGAGTTTTATGTATTTTGTTTGTATTCAAATTTTGGGTTTAATGTTTTATCCTTTTAGTGTATAGTTTTTGTTTGCATTGAATATTTGTTTCTATTCAATTTTTAGGGTTATTATTTTCAATTGTTATTGCTATTTTATTAAATAGAGGTGGGTGTGATTCACTTTAGAATCAATAGGATGATAAAAAAGTAACAATAATTCTGTTGTTTGGGGACCACTTGGATGATAGTTGCTGAGTTAATGTGTTAAAAAAATTGTGCATTTTGTTCTGTTGTGACATTGGTTGTTGAGTCAATATGTTATTCACGTGGGTATTGTTGTGCAATTTTTAGGGTTCTGTTGTTTGGGAACCACTATTATATTTGGGGATCACTCGAATTGTTTGACTGGTGTAGTTTTTTAAGTTGAAATTCAGTAATTCTTTACTTTTTGACAGATGCTTCATCAGAATACTTTACACTTGTTGTGGAGGATAATGTTGTAGAAGAGAATGAAGATGATGATGTAGAAAAGACTGGAGATGATGATGTAGAAGAGGATGATGATTATGTAGAGGATGAGATTGAACAAACTGATAATGATAGTGGATATGAAAATAGTGATGATGCCTTAAATGATGAAGCTCGAGAAGAAGAGGTGGATCTGATGGATTTGGAGTTTGGTAATGAGACACATTTGAATGGATATGTTAGTGATGAATCAGATTCATTGTATAGTGTTAGTGCAAATGAATCTGATGAAGATGATCGAAAGAAAAACCCCAAATGTCCTGTATTTAATGCTGAGGTGGATATGGAAAATTCGAGATTTAAAAAGGGGATGAAATTTAGTGATAAAGAGATTCTGAAAAAAGCTATAAGGGAGTATGGGATTAAGACCAGACATGATATCAAATTCAAAAGGGTTGACAAAGGTAGGATACATGTAATTTGCAAGGAAAATTGCAAGGATTAAGACCAGACATGATATCTCATGCTCAAAACTGACAAAGACTATAGGTTGGGAGTGGAAGCTAATGTGATTATCACTTTTTGTTGCCAAGTTCATATGCTTTTGTCAAAAGCTTATGTGTTTATCACTTTTTGTTGGCAAGTTATTTTGGTCACTTTTTGTTGACAAAATCATATGCTTGTATTTGGTCTCTTTCTGTTTACATTTTCATATGCTTGTATCTGCACAATTTCGTAATGAATACAAATTTTCAATGAAAATATATTTTGTGATCATGTTTATGTTTCAGTGTTGGTAGTGTACTTTTTTGTGAACATGTTTATGCTTGTATTTGGTCTCTTTCTGTAATGGATACAGATTTTTTTGGTCTCTTTTTGTGAACATGTTTTAGTGTATTTGGTCACTAGTTGCTACATGTATCAATTTATGATTTTCATATATTCAATCAACACAACTATCTTAAGCAACACTTAACATTTTTATTTCTTTAAGTCCAAAACATAACTAGTAAACATAGTAGTACAACATCCTTAACACAGTAAAACAAAACATTTTCATTTCCTTCTCAACAAAACATAACCAATAAACATGCTTAATACAGTAAAACAACACCAAACATAACTAAAAAACACCCTAAATTTAAAAGTAACCATTTTCATTACCTTCATCTATTGAGTTTGTTAAGTTAGCTGGTTGACAACTAAGGTTGTTTAATTAGTTAGTTGTATTTCTTTTATTCTTTCTTTAAGTCTTATACCGGTATAAGTTGTATTTCTTTTATTCTTTCTTTAAGTCTTATACCAGTATAAGTCGTATTTCTTTTATTCTTTCTTTAAGTCTTATACTGGTATAAATATAAACTCCTTTTACCCTTGTAAAATCAATTTTAGAATAAATAAAATAAAAGTTTATTTTGCACGTGTTCTTTTATTCTTCCCTTTTATTTCGTTTTTCACTCCTATCGATTTCATCATATCGATTTCATCTCATCTTATCAATTTCATCATCATCCTTTCCAACAAAACATAACTAATAAACATCTCCACTCCCCTTAGTGCATTAAGTACCACAGTAGTACAATACTGATAATCAAAACAAAAATCCAAACAAATCTCTCATTCCTTCTTTGGATGTTATTCGTCTTGATTTTGTTTAGCAGTCCGACGAGAACAACTCTTGCACGTGGGCTCATTGGAGGATCAAACCAACAAAAAAATCTACAATGTTTATGAAGAAAACTCCCGTAATTTTTGCAGCCAAAGAATCTCCTTCCAGGGTTGGCATTAGACCACGATGTAGTCAGCTTTGCCGGATATCCGCATTCACACACCGGAATTGAAATGGGTTCTTCTACTTCAACCCTGCGTTCACTTGATCTTTGCCATTCTACCTCCATTGATTTGGATCAGCTTCAAAATCTATGCTGGGAAATAGAAAATAGGAAATTAGGGTTTTGTTTTCAGCCAAAAGAGATTTTATAGTAAAAATAAAACATAAAATATAATGAGGTGGATCATATCTGGAAAAAGATATTATTTTTTTATCGGCCACGTCATCCCTGTAACGGAAGTTAGAGTCCACGTCAGAATTCCATAATGGGAGTAACGGTGGAGTGCTAACTTTGAATCAGACATTGAAGTTCAATGGTATTATAGTATCGAATTTTAGTTTAGTGACATATTAGAGTCACACATTAAAGTTGAGTGGTATTTCAGGTAGTTTACCCTTAATTTTTTTTGGGTAAAATACTTCTATTTTGTTAAAAAATAATTTAAAATAAAAATAAATTATATTTTATTTATTATTAAATAAAAAATAAAAAACCCCCAAACCTCTCCCACCCTCACCCTCGCCCCCCACCCCACCCCACCGGCGTCGCCCCCCAAATTATCTTCCCACCCTGTGAATTGTTGCCAAATTCAAATACAATCCCAGTTCCCATTATAGATCTTATCCTATCAAAGGGCTAATTTATATACATGCAAAAGGAGGCGAACAACGGAGATAAGAATTGCAAGAAATCATTTCTTCAAATTTCAGCAGTGGCAGTTATTATCATAAAACCCATAAATGAAACAACGAAGAAACTGAGGTTTTTCTGCTGCGAAAAAGGGTGGTTCTTCAGCTAAACTATACACATACTGGGTTGTCACCATAGATCACATCAAAATATGCCGGGTTTTTTGGGTCTCATTTTCTCTAATCTACCTTCGATTCAGCGGACGAAAAAAAAGGAGAAATTTCTAGCTTTTTTCCAGTTGGGCGGTCGGCGTATACAAAAAAATCAGGCGATTTCCGACAGAGCGAGCTGGTTGTGATTGATATCCAGAAGCATGCGAGATTTGACCTCGTGATGGCTCAAATCGACAATGGATGATGAATCAGAGTCACTTTGTACACCACCGTTATGTTGAAAATATTTTGGGAATATTCATTTGATTCTCATTACAAAGTATTTATAAAGAGTCTGGCTAATAACTAATTAGTCTAACAAACTCTTAACTGCTTCTAACAACTTCTAACACTCTTTCTCAAGTTGGAGGTTTAAATACATCTTTAACCCCCAACTTGTTCATCAAATAGTCGTGTTGTTGCACTCCCAAAGCCTTAGTCATGATATCTGCTAGTTGTTCTGCTGAAAGTTATATTCTATTCGTATCAGCCCCTTCTGAATTTTTTCTCTCACAAAGTGACAATCGATCTCTATGTGCTTCGTACGTTCATGAAAAACTGAGTTTGCTGCGATTTGTAGCACAGCCTTGCTATCGCAAAAAATGGTCATTGGTTCTTCATTTTCTTCTCCAAAATCTTTCAGCAATCCTTTAAGCCAAATTATTTCTGATGTTGTCATTGCCATGCTTCTGTATTCGGCTTCAACAGAAGACCTTGCAACTGTTGTTTGTTTCTTCGATTTTTAAGAAATCAAAGACTCTCCAATCTTGATACAATAACCAGTAACCGATCTCCTTGACATTGTACATGACGCCCAGTCTGAATCGTAATAAGCAGTAATTTTACAATCATTTCTTGCTTTTAACAAAAACCCTTGCCCTGGACTGCTTTTGATATACCGTACTATTCGCAGAGCTGCTTCAAGATGCGTCTTCTTTGGACTTTGCATAAACTGACTTAGATGTTGAACTACAAAAGAGATATCTGGTCTCGCATGGGTCAAATATATTAATCTCCCTATTAGTCTTTGAAACATTGTTTTATCTTCAACTTCACTGTCTTCAATACGTTCTGCATGATCTTGATTTACTCCTCTGTCAAACTCAGTTGAAGTTAATTTAAGATTCTGCTCCAAAGGGGATGCCACTGGTCTTGCATTTCATAGTCCAGTACTTTCTATAAGCTCAAGAGTATATTTCCTTTGATTTACTACAATCCCTTCATTAGACCTCAAAATTTCTAAACTTAGGAATTACTTTAATTCTTCTAAGTCCTTCATTTTGAAGTTGTGATTTAAGATAGATTTTAGCTCATCAATCAGACTTGCATCATTTCCTATGATCATCAAATCATTCACATATATGAGCATGATAACCAACTTATCTTTCTGCCTCTTAGTAAACAAAGAGTAATCATAATTACTTTGCTTGTAACCAGCAGCCAGTAATATTTCAGTCAACCTTAAATTCCACTGTCGTGATGCTTGTTTGAGTCCATATAAGGACTTTTACAGCCGACAAACCATACGCCCCCTGGCTGCAAAACCCTTCGAGCAAGGTCATATAAACTTTCTCATCAAGATGACCTTGAAGAAATGCATTATGCACATCCATTTGATGGGGAGGCTAAGCATAAGAGGCAACAAGAGAAAGAATGAGTCTGAAAGTGACTAACTTGGCTACAAGAGAGAAGGTGTCACCATAATCAATCTCTTCTCGTTGAGTGTAGCCCTTAGCAACAAGTCGGGCCTTATAACGTTCAATTTCACCAGAGGCCTTATACTTGATGTGATATACCCATTTACAACCAATGGGAGTCTTGCCAGGAGGTAAAGGAACCACTATCCAAGTAGCATTAGATTTCAAAGCTAATATCTCCTCTTTCATGGCCTGAACCCAGAGGAGATTTTGAATGGCCTCAGAATAAGAAGAAGGTTCTACAGAAGAAGAATGAGAAGTGGAAGAAAGAAAAATCTGGGTATGTAAAGGTAAATGGCTATAGGTAATATAATGAGAAATAGGATACTCCACTGAATGAGAAAACAAAGCAGATTGGCAAGGAATAATGAAGTCATGTAACCATGCTGGAGGTCGAGATACCCGAGAGGTTCTGCGAACATGAAGCTCAACAAGGAGTTCTGGTTGAGGTTGTGAGGATGGTTGTGGTTTTGGAATAAGAGGAGAAGAAACTAAATGAGGTGTAGTAGGTTGAAGAGAAGCTAAATGAGGTGTAGTAGGTTGAGGAGAAGCTAAAAGAGGTGTAGTAGGTTGAGGAGAAGCTAAATGAGGTGTAGTAGGTGAAAGAGAATCTAAATGAGGTGTAAGAGGTTGAGGGGAATCTGATGGAGATGTAGAAGGATGAGGAGCAATAGATGTACCACTAGAATGACTAGAATCTCTTGCAGAAAAATTAGAATCAAGAACTAAAAAATCAGAATCTGAAGTGAAAGGTTGGGAAGAGAAAAGAGAGGTGGAATTTGTAAGAAAAGAAAAAGGAAACACAGACTCGTGAAAAACTACATCATGATTAACAAAAAAGACTTAGAGGAGAGATTAAAAAGAATGTAGCCTTTTTGAGTAGAGCTATAACCCATAAAAATAGAAGGAATAGCCCTAGGGGAGAATTTGTCATGATTATGAAGTGTTGTAGCATAGACAAGACATCCAAAGACACGATGTTGAGTGGATCGATTGAATGATCAAGACTAAGAGAGGGTGAATTGAGATTTTAAAACTTTGTTGGAGTGAATGGACACTTAAAAATGAAGAACAAAGGATTTTAGAGTGGTTCAAGTTCCAAATGAACTCTACATCCACTACCTTAGCTACCATTAAGGATTTGCAATAATTCACTAATTTGTTCTTCTCCTTTTCAAGGCTTAGGAGGTAACCTTTACACAACCGGTCAAATTTTCTACCCAAAATTTGACCAAACCCTCACAAATGAACAAAGAAGAAATTGGACAAGAAATATATCTCTCAAATACAATTTTGTCCCTTGAAGTACAACACTCAACCCAAATTTGAAGATAAAATAAGAATTTAATACAACTCAATTTGGGGTTTACAAGAAATTGGAAAATAGGCACACTTGAGGTTGGATTTTTGCTTGGATTTTTGTCTTTAATGTAATAGTTGTTTATGGTCTTCAAAGAGCTTTAATTTTTTACATTCTCTATCAATTCTAGCCGTTTGGGTGGTTAGGGAATTGATTATAGCTGTTGGGACCCTCTCTTTCCACCATAAATGCACTTCTGTAGCTATCCGTATCGGTACACGGGGAGCCGTATCGATACCTGTCTCAAAATAGAAAGAGCCGTTGTACATAATAAAGAGGGCGTATCGAAACGCACATAAGCGTATCAGTACAGGACAAGGACCGTTTCAATACGGAAGGGACCATATCGATACCTTTTTCTCAACTTAGCTCACTAGAAGTCTATGTTTTGATACGGGGGTTCACCGTATCGATACATGTCAACTGACACTTTAAATGGTAGTTACCTAACGACTGACACCAACGGTCGAAAACATTTAAAACACTTCGAATTAAAAATTCAATTAAAACCGTATCGATACGGGTTAAGCCGTATCGGTACACCATTCAAACTCCTTCAGTTTTTGCAGAGGGGCGTATCGATACAAATTGAATCTGTTTTGATACGGTTAAGAGCGTATCGAAACACGTCTTTCCAGTAGCCAACTTTGTAAAAAAGGTATCGATACGGCTGGAAGCGTATCGATATACCTGGACGATTTTCAATACTTCGGCCTTGGAACACTTAGAAAATATTTGGAGTTTGAGTTTTTCAAATTAGTTTAAAGTGTTGGTGATTTTATAAATTATTAAAGAGACTTACAAATCAATTTCAAGTTTTCAATTTAATCCATAATAACTTAATTATATCAAAATCAAACATAGGTTTTACAATCTCCCCACTTTTGATATAACAAAACCAAAACTTGAAATTTTTTGACACTTTGAAAAACTTTGCAAAATAACTCCCCCTTAATATTAGCCAGGTAACTTTTAAGTTGAAAATCAAAATTTTTAAGTGTTGTGAGCTTCCCTCTCCCCCTTTTTTTTTAGATAAAAAATAATTGAGACATAATGTAAAGTGCATAAATTAGGCAAAAGGTATAAATAGGCAAGCAACATAAATATCATTAAGTTCAAATAAAGGATAACATCAACTTAAAAATCCAAACAACAGAAAACCAAAGCATATGTTTAAAATAATTCAAACTTAATCCTAAAAACATAAAGCAAAGGTGCATAAAATAAATATCCTAGATGATATGAATGGTATGCAAAGATAGGCTACTATGCATCATCACTGCCTTCTTCATCATCTTCATCATCTTCCTCAATTGGATCATCATTCCTCAAGGTTTGACGCCACTCGTCATGGAAAGCGGTGAAAGAGATATTCATTGAGTTGTGACCGCCTTCAAGAGAAGTGAGTCGAGTCTCCACGTTCGTGATCCGTTCTTCAATGCTTGTGAAACGAGTATCAATCGTGGTAAACCCCGAAGCCATGTCCGTGCGCAAACCCGTGAATTGCACATTGAGAAAAGTCATTAGAGCATCCATGGAAGGTGGAGGAGGAGGAGCTTGAGGAACTTGTTCAACTTGAGGATTAGCAATTTGTTTCGTGGCCTCACTAGGGAGCTCAGATAGACGTAACCAATTACCATTAAAGTAATGGAACTTATCCCTTGCAAGAGAGCGTTCGTCGATAGGATTGGTGAGGGGAGTTGGGAAGTCATGCGAGCAATCAATCTCCTTTTGTTGGAAAAAGTAGCTTAGGGCCGTGCCATAGGTGAAGGAAGTGACAAGTGATGTGTGGCGATGTTGCACGAGATAGGCGATCTCCGCAAATATGATACGAGCAAGGTTCATACGTTTTCTCTCACGGAAGCATCGAATCCAAAAGTCATCCACTTGGCGGATAGTAGAATATTTCCCTGTTGAGGGCCTAAACTACCAAGAGACCATCAAATGGAGGACCCGATCCTAAGCATTTAGGGCGGTGACTGAACCGCTAAGAACATGGCCAAGAGCATTCTCATCATCAATGCCTTCATCCTCCAACTTAAAGATATCACAAATAGATTTAACATCTATAGTGACCTTTTTACCCATAAGATAGGAATTAACAGCCATAACAACACCATCTCGATTGGCACAATATTTGGCATTAGCATAAAAGATTAAAACCAAAATGCGAAAGTAAAACTCGAGAATAGTGAGAAAATCCATAAACTTCCATTATTAGAGCAAGGGTAGATATGTAAATTTGAATCGCTCAGAGTTAAGAAAAGGAATAGAGATTACCCTCTCCGGACGGATCTTATAGTTTTGGAATTGACGAAAATAGGTGAGAGCTCCAGGGGTTTGAAAAGAGTGTTGATAGATTTGAGTGAGATTCAGACGAGCACCATCTTTGGTATTGGATCCTTCACCGGCTTCATTAAGACGTGATCTCTTCCTAGAAGGTGCCATGAACTAGAGAAAACAATGTATGCATTAAGATTTCTTCATTCAACTCATTGAAAAAAATCAAGAATCAAGGTAAAAAGAAATTTTAAAACCAAATTTTGAAAAAAGAGTTTGGTTGAGAAGACAAAAAATAAAAACAAAACAAGAAAAAGTTTGAAAACGAAAATAATAAGAAAAATTAAAAGAAAAAGAAAGAGTTTTACCTTCATATTGATTAGAGAGGAATGAAAGAAAAGCTTAACACCAAATTGATGAAAAAGCCTTAGAGCTTTGCTTGATTTTGAAATCCTCTTGATATTTTGAGTTGTGGTGTGAAAATATGAGGGAGGAAGAGGCTATTTATAGAGTGAAAACGGCTAGAGTTTTTAGGGTTTTGAGAAATTTTAATTTTGGTAAAAGTTGAACTCTTAAATGCCAAATTAAAGCTGTCTGCGCAATCGCGTATCGATACGCCTGAGGGTGTATCGATACAGGGGTAAAAACGCAAGTCCAATAAAAATACCCATTGAAGGATCGTATCGAAACGGATGCAATCCGTATCGAAACGATTATAGCTCGTATCGAAACGAGTTTAACCGTATCAATACCCGTTTAAGGCAAAATAAAGTCTGGGAAGCTAGTGAAGTACTCGTATTGATACACGTAGGGCCGTATCGATACTCTATGCCCAGAAATACATTTTAGGCCTAAAAAACAACCAAAAGCTCGATTCTAACATCTCCTAAAGGAATGCAAATGATGAATGAGCAGTTCTAAGCATATTTTAATAGAATCATACTCCCCCTAGCTATAAGCATGGATATTTTCAAGAGTTACAACCCATTAACATGCAATTTCACAAGATCATACAATTTAAGCACAAAAAAGGTCCTAAAAGGTCAAGATAGGCTAGTTAGACCTAACTCTCTCCTAAGGGACCAAAAACGCTCGTTATCTAAAGGCTTTGTAAAGATGTTCGCTAATTGATTTAAGGTGTCAACATACTCTATAACAACATCTTCCTTAAGGACATGATCTCTAATGAAATGATGCCTTATTTCTATTTGTTTGGTTCTAGAGTGTTGGATGAGATTTTTTGTCAAACATATGGCACTAGTGTTATCACACTTAAGGGGTATGGTTTCAACTTTAATACCATAATCTAAGAGTTGTTGCTTCATCCAAAGGACTTGTGCACAACAACTCCCTAAGGATATGTACTCGGCTTCGGTGGTAGATAAGGTTACACTATTTTGTTTCTTAAAGAACCAAGATATGAGCATACTACCTAAGTATTGACAAGTTCCCGAAGTACTCTTCCTATCGATTTTACACCCCCCATAATCCACATCCGAATAAGCATGAAAGTTGAAGGTAGAGTCTCTAGGGTACCAAAGACCTAGACAATGGGTATCTCTAAGGTACCTAAAGATTCTCTTAACGACAATAAGGTGAGAGTCTCTAGGACTAGCTTGAAACCTAGCACACAAGCAAACACTAAACAAGATATCGGGTCTACTTGCGGTAAGGTAAAGCAATGATCCAATCATAGAACGATAAAGCTTAGAGTCAACACACTTACCTTCTTAATCTTTGTCAAGCTTTGTAGATGAGCTCATAGGTGTGGCTTGAGGCTTTGCATTCTCCAAGCCAAACTTCTTGAGCATATCCTTGATGTACTTTGCTTGATTGATGAAGGTGCCATCCTTCCTTTACTTGATTTGGAGTCCCAAAAAGAATGAGAGCTCCCCCATCATGCTCATCTCGAATTCACCTTGCATTAACTTAGCAAACTCTTTGCAATGACATTCATTAGTAGATCCAAAATAATATCATCAACATAAATTTGTACTACTAATATGTCATTTTTATACCTTTTTTTATGGAAAGTGTAGTGTCCACCTTACCTTTTTCAAAACCTTTTTTAATTAAAAAGTTTGAAAGTCTTTCATACCAAGCTCTAGGAGCTTGTTTTAAACCATAAAGAGCTTTAGTGAGTTTGAAAACATGATTTGGAAATTTTGAGTCTTCAAAACCCGGTGGTTGTTCCACATACACTTCCTCATTTATAAAACCATTTAAAATGCGCTTTTAACATCCATTTGAAAAAGCTTGAAATCATGATAATATGCATATGCAAGCAACATCCTAATGGCTTCCATTCTAGCTACGGGTGCATAGGTTTCATCAAAATCTATTCCCTCTTCTTGAGTGTAACCTTGTGCTACTAGTCTAGCTTTATTTCTCGCAATGTTACCACTCTCATCTAGTTTGTTCCTAAAGACCCATTTAGTTCCTATAGTAGATTGATTACTAGGCCTATCAACTAATGTCCAAACATTACTTCTCTCAAATTGATTTAACTCTTCTTGCATAGCCATAATCCAAAAATCATCTTTCAATGTTTCTTTTATATTCTTAGGCTCTATGCATGAGATAAATGCAACATGGTTCATAAGTTTAAGAGAATATCTAGTGGTTACCCCCTTGGATGGATCACCCAAGATTTCACCATCTTTGACATAGTTTAACTCCTTTGGGTAGCTCACTTTCTTTTCCTCAAGAGCCAAGTCCTTCAAGGCTTCAAGAGGTGGATCTTGTGTATCCTCTTCTTTTGATGGAATCTCATCCTCCTTTGACGTTTGTCCTCCATCAAAGGCATTTATGATTCCTACATCATCATCATCACAAGAATCCTTCCTTGGAAGGAGGTTATCATCGAATACAACATGTATAGATTCTTCTACTACTAAAGTTCTCTTGTTAAATACACGATAGACTTTAAAGGTTAAAGAATATCCTATGAAAATAGCTTCATCACTTTTTGCATCAAATTTACCTAAGTTGCCTTTTCCATTATTTAAAACAAAACACTTGCAACCAAATGGATGAAAATAGCTAATGTTAGGCTTTTTAGATTTTTAAATCTCATATGGTGTTTTCTTTAAGATTGGCCTAATCATTACTCAGTTTACAATGCAGCAAGTGGTGTTTGTGGCTTCCGCCCAAAAATATTTAGGTAAATTGTTTTCACAAAGCATGGTTCTAGCCATTTCTTATAAAGTTCTATTTTTCCTCTCAACTACCCCATTTTGTTGAGGAGTTCGAGGAGCCGAAAAATTGTGGCTAATACCATTTTCATTTAAAAATTCTTCAAACCCTAGATTTTGAAATTCGGTTCCATGATCACTTCTAATATGGGAAATTCTAAGTTCAAGATCATTTTGGGTTAATTTTGAAAATGTGATGAATTTTTCTAAAGCCTCGTCTTTAGTACTTAAAAATAGAACCCAAGTAAATCTAGAAAAATCATCTACAAGAACAAATGCATAAGATTTACCACCCAAGCTCATAGTTCTAATAGGTCCAAATAAATCCATATGGATAAGTTGTAAACACCTACTTGTAGAAACATCATTAATGGATTTAAAGGATGAGTTATGTTGTTTACCCTATAGAGAATGCATAACAAATTTTATCGTTTGAGAACTTGATCTTGGGTAAACCTCTAACTAGATCAAGGGAAACTAATTTTTCTAAAACACTAATGCTAGCATGTCCTAGTTTCCTATGCCATAGCCATGCATCATTTTCATTTTGAGCTACTAAACATGCATGGGATGTATGTATGTCATCTAAATGCACAATGTAAATGTTACCTATGCGATGACCTATGAACATAATATTATTAGATTTAATGTCAACAATTTTGCACCCATTTTTGTCAAATAATACATTAAATCCTTTATCACACAATTGGCTTATGCTCAATAAATTGTGTTTAAGACCATCGACATACAAGACATTTTCAATAAGAATGGTAGAGTGATTACCTATGGAGCCAATACCTTTAATGTGGCCTTTGGAATTGTCACCAAATGTCACCACTCCTCCACTTTTTGGCTTTAAGTCCATGAATCTACTCTTGTCTCCGGTCATATGCCTCGAGCATCCACTATCAAGGTACCAAGAATTTTGACTTTGTGCTTTGGCCTTGTAGCAATGCCCCCTACAAAAAAAGATATTAAACTTTTGTTTTTGGTACCCAAATCATTTTGGGTCCACGAGTGTTAGCTCCCAATAGCTTGGTTTCCTTAGGAATCCAAGGTGTCATAGCAACAATATTATTAGATTTTACAAGTTCCTTAGGAACCCAAACACTTCTAATCTTTTTAGTTCCACTATGTTTAGGAAAGCTACTTTGTTTGTTGTTATTAGTCTTTCTCCTAGGTTGGTTTGTTTTAGATGATTCACCTTTTTCATGCTTCACACTACCAACATATTTAAAAGACTCTTTGAGCTTGTTAAGCTCACCTAACACCTTTTGGTGTTCACTACTGCATTGAGAAAGAAGATTATTTAGGTATACATTTTCATCTTGGAAAAACTTAAGTTCATCTTTCAAACCTAAAATCTTTTTCTCAAATTTTAAGTTAGCTTGAGAGAGTGAGTCATTCTTATCATTTAATTCCGAAATAATTTTCTTATTCCTAATGACCGACTCTTTGTAACTAACTCATCATAAACCTCTTGCAACTCATCATATGCATCATTTAATTCATCAAATGTAAATTCAAAGGATGATGAGTTAGAGGTTACCATGGAGGAATTTTCCTCAAGTGCCATGAGGCAAAGTTTGGCCACTTCTTGTTCGTCATCCTCGGATGACTCCTCATCACTCCAAGTAGCAAGCTTGGCTTTGAGCTTCTTCTTCTTCTCAAAGCCCTTCTTCTTGAGTTGAGGGCACTCCGAACGAATGTGACCGGGCTTTTTGCACTCGAAGCAAATGATTTGATCCCTCTCTTCTTCTTTGCTTTTACCTTTGAAGTCCATCTTTCTTTGTATTTTCCTTCCACGGTTGGACCTCATGAATCGAGAGAACCTTTTGGCTATCATAGCCAATTCTTCAAGGTCATCCTCCTCACTAGAAGAGCTCTCCTAACGTAATAAAGCTTTAAGAGCCACTCCCATTTTCTTCTTCTTTTCCACCTTTAGCTTCTCTACTCTTTTCTCTTCATTCTTCTTTTCTTCTTCTCTTCCTTGCTTCATAATCTTATGAGTAAGGAGAGAACCCACTAGCTCATCAAGTTTTAGAGTCTTCAAGTTTTTGGCCTCGATGATGGCGGTTCTCTTCCCATCCCAAGATTCAGGAAGTGAGTAGAGTAGCTTCCGGACAAGCTTATCTTCCAGAATAGTCTCTCCAAAGCCTTTAAGCCCGTTGACTATGGTTGAGAAGCGATCAAACATCTTGGACACCGTTTCGTCGGGCTCCATCTTGAAATTCTCATAGCTAAGATTGAGAATTCCAATCTTGGTTTCCTTCACATCATTGGTTCCTTCATAGGTGGTCTCAAGAGTATCCCACACTTCCTTGGCACTATCAATGGAGGAGACTTTAGAGTAGATGTCGGGACCGAAGGAGAAAAAGAGCATGTGAAGAGTTTTATCATTTATTTGGATCTTCTTCCTCTCATCTTCATTCATCTCTATCTTCTTCTTTAGAACAATATTTCCATCATCATCTCTCTTCAAAGGAATGTAGGGACCATTTTCAATGACATCCCAAACCAAGTAATCGTTGGACTAGATGAAGAGGCGCATCCGGTTCTTCCCAAATGGATAGTTGTCACCATTGAAGAATGGTGGCTTTGTGGTGGATTGTGACTCGTAAATACTCGATCCGGAGGAAGATGCCATGGCTTGATTTTTTGGTTGATCACACTCTTCCTAGGAACTCCTCTTGTGGTTGTTAATCCTTCAAAGAGGTAGACTCTGATACCAATTGTTGAGTGGATCGATTGAATGATCAAGACCAAGAGGGGGTGTATTGGGATTTTAAAACTTTGTTGGAGTGAATGGACAATTAAAAATGAAGAGCAAAGGATTTTAGAGTGGTTCAAGTTCCAAATGAACTCTACATCCACTACCTTAGCTACCACTAAGGATTTGCAACAATCCACTAATTCGTTCTTCTCCTTTTCAAGGCTTAGGAGGTAACCTTTACACAACCGGTCAAATTTTCTACCCAAAATTTGACCAAACCCTCACAAATGAACAAAGAAGAAATTAGACAAGAAATATATCTCTCAAATACAATTTTGTCCCTTGGAGTAAAATACTCAACTTAAATTTGAAGATAGAATAAAAATTTAATACGACTTAATTTGGGGTTTACAAGAAATTGGAAAATAGGCACACTTGAGGTTGGATTTTTTCTTGGATGTTTGTCTTTAATGCAATAGTTGTTGCTGGTCTTCAAAAAGCTTCAATTTATACATTCTCTATCAATTCTAGCTATTTGGGTGGTTAGGGAATTGATTATAGCCGTTGGGAGCCTCTCTTTCCACCATAATTGCACTTCTGCAACTATCTATATCGGTACACGGGGAGCCGTATCGATACCTGTCTCAAAATAGAAAGAGCCGTTGTACATAATAAAGAGGGTGTATCAAAACGCACATAAGCGTATCGGTACGGGACAGGGACCATTTCGATACGGAAGGGACCGTATCGATACCTTTTTCTCAACTTAGCTCACTGGAAGTCTCCGTTTTGATACGGGGGTTCACCGTATCGATACGGGTCAACTGCCACTTTAAATGTTAGTTACCTAACGACTGACACCAACGGTCGAAAACATTTAAAACACTTCGAATTAAAAATTCAATTAAAACCGTATCGATACGGGTTAAGCCGTATCGGTACACCATTCAAACTCCTTTAGTTTTTGTAGAGGGGTGTATCGATACATATTAAATCTATTTTGATACGTTGTTTCGATACGGTTAAGAGCGTATCGAAACGCGTCTTTCCAGTAGCCAACTTTGTTAAAAAGGTATCGATACGGCTAGAAGCGTATCGATACACCTGGACGATTTTCAACACTTTGGCCTTGGAACTCTTAGAAAATATTTGGAGTTTGAGTTTTTCAAATCTTGCAATGATCAGAAACTCCGGTGAACTTGCGACGAGAACCAGCACCAGTGTTAGAATACATGACAGCCGGATCCATAAACGGAGAAGGAGCAAAAAGATGAATCCGTTGAGATTCCTCCTGAATTAGCATCGAGTAAGCCCGATTAACGGAAGGCAATGGCTTCATGAGAAGTATTTGACTTCGAATTGCAAAATAGGTTTCATTTAAACCCATTAGAAACTGAAACAATTTCTGTTGAAGAAGATGTTTCTGATTCATATGAGATTCCTCACAATCGCAAGTAGAAAAAGGGACAAGAGCTTCGAACTCATTCCAAAGCAGTTTCAATTTGGTAAAGTAATCAGAAATGGAAGAGGCACCTTGAACGAGGGTGACAATCTCGCGGTGGAGAAAGAAGGTTCGAGGACCATCCACCTTATCGAAACGCACGTAAGCGTATCGGTACGGGACAGGGACCATTTCGATACGGAAGGGACCGTATCGATACCTTTTTCTCAACTTAGCTCACTGGAAGTCTCTATTTCGATACGGGGGTTCACCGTATCGATACGAGTCAAATGCCACTTTAAATGTTAGTTACCTAACGACTGACACCAACAGTCAAAAATATTTAAAACACTTCGAATTAAAAATTCAATTAAAACCGTATCGATACGGGTTAAACCGTATCGGTACACCATTCAAACTCCTTTAGTTTTTGCAGAGGGGCGTATCGATACAAATTGAATGTATTTTGATACGCTGTTTTGATACGGTTAAGAGCGTATCGAAACGCGTCTTTCCAGTAGCCAACTTTGTAAAAAAGGTATCAATACGGCTGGAAGCGTATCGATACACCTGGATGATTTCAATACTTTGGCCTTGGAACACTTAGAAAATATTTGGAGTTTGAGTTTTTCAAATCAGTTTAAAGTGTTGGTGATTTTATAAATTATTAAAGGGACTTACAAATAAATTTCAAGTTTTCAATTTAATCCATAATAACTTAATTATATAAAAATCAAACATAGGTTTTAGACACGCAAATGAGAAAGATTAGGTGGCTTATTGTAAAAACGCTCAAAAGGAGTTTGCCACTTAAGAACAGAAGAAGGAAGACGATTAATTAGGTAACACGCAGTTAACACACACTCTCCCCAAAATTTAATAGACTAACTAGACGGGAAATGAAGAGACCTAGCTACTTCAAGAAGATGTCTATGTTTACGTTCAGCAACCCCATTTTGATGAGGGGTGTGAACATAACTACTTTGATGAATAATACCTAAGGAAGAGAAGAAAGCATTGCATTCAGAATTAAAAAATTCTGAACCATTATCACTACGCAAAGTCAAGACAGAGGTAGAAAACTGTGTAGAAACCATGTCAAAGAATTTTTTTAAGACTAAAATAGAATCAGACTTCAATTTTAGCAAGTAAATCCATGTCATTCTACTGTAATAATCTACCAAAGTAAGAAAATATCGATGTCCAGAATGTGTGGAAAAGCGATAAGGGCCCCATAGATTAGTGTGAACAAGTTCAAAAGGTTTAGTGGTAATAGTAGTATGCAAGGGAAATGAAAGCCTAGATTGCTTGGCAAGAGGGAAAACAGAGCACATATGAATATTATCAGCATCAAAATGAAAATCAGAGAGATATGGTAATTTGTGCATTTTATTAATCGAAGCATGACCCAAACGGGCATGCTAGAGAACAGAATCAGAAACAGAAGAATGACATGTAATGGATAATCAACATGTTTGAAACGAGGTTTAGATACAATGGAAACCTAAGGCACATTGTCGAAAAAAGGGTCACACAGGTACAAGCCTCCAAACTCCCTACCAATCCCCTTCGTCCTGCCAGTGGAAAGTTCCCGAAATAGACAAAAATTAGGATAAAAAGAAACAATACAATTTAGATTTGAGACGAAAGTCAGGAACAAAGAGGACATTAGGGATAATAGTATTGAATAAAGAAATGGAACCAGTGTGTGCAATTGAAACTGTTTTACCATTAGGAAGGCGAACAAATTTGGAATTCAAGGCACAAGGAACAAGATCTATTAAGCAATTGAAATATGAAGATACATGATCAGTGGCTCCAGTGTCTAGAATCCAAGTATGAGCTTTCTTACCAGAAAAATCAATACATGCAGTATTGACAACTGAATCAGAAGGAGATTTGTTCAGCAAGGCCAAGATCTGGTCATATTGGGCTTGTGAGAACGAAGGAACCAAAGAACTTGAGGAAGACGGCTCGCTCAATCACAGGATCACAAGTTGCAACCATGTTTGCTGAAGAATCCTTCCGTTTCGTGAATCAAAAATCCAGAGGAAAGCCAATGAGACGATAACAACTCTCCTTCTTATGGCCACAAACCTTGCAATGATCACAAACTCCGGTGAACTTGCGACGAGAACCAGCACCAGTGTTAGAATACATGACAGCCGGATCCATCAACGGAGAAGGAGCAGAAAGATGAATCCGTTGAGATTCCTCCTGAATTAGCATCGAGTAAGCTCGATTAACGGAAGGCAATGGCTTCATGAGAAGTATTTGACTTCGAATTGCAGAATAGGTTTCATTTAAACCCATTAGAAATTGAAACAGTTTCTGTTGAAGAAGATGTTTCTGATTCACATGAGATTCCTCACAATCACAAGTAGAAAATAGGACAAGAGCATCGAACTCTTTCCAAAGCAGTTTCAATTTGGTAAAGTAATCAGAAATGGAAGAGGCACCTTGAACGAGGGTGACAATCTCGCGGTGGAGAAAGAAGGTTCGAGGACCATCCACCGTATCGAAACGCACGTAAGTGTATCGGTACGGGACAGGGACCGTTTCGATACAAAAGGGACCGTATCGATACCTTTTTCTCAACTTAGCACACTGGAAGTCTCTATTTCGATACAGGGGTTCACCGTATCGATACAGGTCAACTGCCACTTTAAATGTTACTTACCTAACGACTAACACCAACGGTCGAAAACATTTAAAACACTTCGAATTAAAAATTCAATTAAAACCGTATCGATACGGGTTAAGCCGTATCGGTACACCATTCAAACTCCTTTAGTTTTTGCAGAGGGGCGTATCGATACAGATTGAATCTATTTTGACACGCTGTTTCGATATGGTTAAGAGCGTATCGAAACGCGTCTTTCCAGTAGCCAACTTTGTAAAAAAGGTATCGATACAGCTGGAAGCGTATCGATACACTTGGATGATTTTCAATACTTTGGCCTTGGAACACTTAGAAAATATTTGGAGTTTGAGTTTTTCAAATCAGTTTAAAGTGTTGTGATTTTATAAATTATTAAAGGGACTTACAAATAAGTTTCAAGTTTTCAATTTAATCCTTAATAACTTAATTATATCAAAATCAAACATAGGTTTTAGACACGCAAATGAGAAAGATTAGGTGGCTTATTGTAAAGACGCTCAAAAGGAGTTTGCCACTTAAGAACAAAAGAAGGAAGACGATTAATTAGGTAACACGCAGTTAACACACACTCTCCCCAAAATTTAATAGGCAAACTAGACTGGAAACGAAGAGACCTAGCTACTTCAAGAAGATGTCTATGTTTACGTTCAGCAACCCGATTTTGTTGAGGGGTGTGAACACAACTACTTTGATGAATAATACCTAAGGAAGAGAACAAAGCATTGCATTCAGAATTAAAAAATTCTAAACCATTATCACTACGCAAAGTCAAGACAGAGGTAGAAAACTGTGTAGAAACCATGTCAAAGAATTTTTTTAAGACTAAAATAGAATCAGACTTCAATTTTAGCAAGTAAATCCATGTCATTCTACTGTAATCATCTACCAAAGTAAGAAAATATCGATGTCCAGAATGTGTGGAAAAGCGATAAGGGCCCCATAGATCAGTGTGAACAAGTTCAAAAGGTTTAGTGGTAATAGTAGTATGCAAGGGAAATGAAAGCCTAGATTGCTTGGCAAGAGGGAAAATAGAGCACATATGAATATTATCAGCATCAAAATGAAAATCAGAGAGATATGGTAATTTGTGCATTTTATTAATCGAAGCATGACCCAAACGAGTATGCTAGAGAATAGAATCAGAAACAGAAGAATGACATGTAATGGATGAATCAACATGTTTGAAACGGGGTTTAGATACAATGGAAACCTGAGGCACAGTGTCGAAAAAAGGGTCACACAAGTACAAGCCTCCAAACTCCCTACCAATCCTCTTCGTCTTGCCAGTGGAGAGTTCCCGAAATAGACAAAACTTAGGATAAAAAGAAACAATACAATTTAGATTTGAGACGAAAGTCAGGAACAAAGAGGACATTAGGGATAATAGTATTGAATAAAGAAATGGAACCAGTGTGTGCAATTGAAACTGTTTTACCATTGGGAAGGCGAACAAATTTGGAATTCAAGGCACAAGGAGCATGATCTATTAAGCAATTGAAATATGAAGATACATGATCAGTGGCTCCAGTGTCTAGAATCCAAGTATGAGCTTTCTTACCAGAAAAATCAATACCTGCAGTATTGACAACTGAATCAGAAGGAGATTTGTTCAGCAAGGCCAAGATCTGGTCATATTGGGCTTGTGAGAACGAGGGAACCAAAGAACTTGAGGAAGACGGCTCGCTCAATCACAGGATCACAAGTTGCAACCATGTTTGCTGGAGAATCCTTCCGTTTCGTGAATCAAAAATTCGGAGGAAAGCCAATGAGACGATAACAACTCTCCTTCTTATGGCCACAAACCTTGCAATGATCACAAACTCTGGTGAACTTGCGACGAGAACTAGCACCAGTGTTAGAATACATGACAACCGGATCCATCAACGGAGAAGGAGCAGAAAGATGAATCCGTTGAGATTCCTCCTGAATTAGCAGCGAGTAAGCCCGATTAACGGAGGGCAATGGCTTCATGAGAAGTATTTGACTTCAAATTGCAGAATAGGTTTCATTTAAACCCATTAGAAACTGAAACAATGTCTGTTGAAGAAGATGTTTCTGATTCACATGAGATTCCTCACAATCGCAAGTAGAAAAAGGGACAAGAGCATCGAACTCATACCAAAGCAGTTTCAATTTGGTAAAGTAATCAGAAATGGAAGAGGCACCTTGAACGAGGGTGACAATCTTGCGGTGGAGAAAGAAGGTTCGAGGACCATCCACCTTATCGAAACGCTCTTGAAGATCCTTCCACACCAAAGCAGCATTGGAGGAGAAGACGATGCCAGCGAAAATATCTTTGGAAACGGTGTTGAGAAGCCATGAAAGAATGATCGCGTTGCATCGATCCCATTGAGACTCCAACGAACCAGTGAAAGTAGAACGTCGACAACTTCCATCGATGAGCCCTAATTTTTTTTTGCAAGGATGGCGATACGCATGGACCGACTCCAAACTTTGTAGTTCTCGACGCTGGTGAGCAGATGGGAAATGAGAATGGCGTCGTGAGTATCAGAGGGATGAAAATACAGAGCGTGATTGAAATCCAGGATTGAATCGTCGGCCAACGACATGGTGATAGGAGAGGAAAAGAGGAAATTAGGGCACGAAAAGAGATAACCCAAAGAGGAAATTCGAAAATGAGAATCAGAAAGGAAACAAAGGAAAAATGGGCCTAAAGAGATAACCCAAAGAGAAACGAGCTAAGCTGATACCTTGTTGAAAATATTTTGGGAATATTCATTTGATTCTCATTATTCAAAAAAGCTTATTTACAAAGCATTTATACAAGAGTCTGGCTAATAACTAACTAGCCTAACAAACTCTTAAATGCTTCTAACAACTTCTAACACGTTAAACATCGACGGGTTAAAATCATGATGATCGAATCTCACCGTTCACTACACCGAGTCGAACGAAATATGTTGATAAGCGATGGAGAGTTGTATTTTAAGAGTGAGAAGTAACACCGGCGAGGGCATCGCCGGTGAGTGTAAGAGAGGTTTGGGATGTTTGGAACCCTCGCCGGTGAGTGTAAGAGAGGTTTGGGATGTTTGGAATTTTTATTTTAAATTATTTTTATCTAATAATAAGTGGAATATATTTTATTTTTATTTTAAATTATTTTTATATTTAATAATAGTAATATATGTCAAGTCATATCAAAATATTAATAAAATAATTCTGAGGAATTAAAATAGGTCAGAAACTAAAATGCAGTGACTAAATTGGTCGTTTTTTAAGTTTAGTGACCAAAATAGGTTAGAAAGCAAAGTTGAGTGATGATTTAAGTATTTTACTCTTTTTTAATTTCATTTAAAGGGTAATTTTTTTAAAATAAAATAAAATGATAATTAAACTTTCAAAAATCATAAAATAACAATTAAACTTTATATTTTATAACAAAATGATAACTAGACGTTAAATCCAGTTAAGTGAATGTTATAAAATTTTGTATAATAACACATATAGTTCTTCATATTTATATATTTAATAAATTTAGTCTTAATTCTAAACAATTTACTAAATTTAGCCATCGTTATTTACACATTCTTTCAATTTGGTCCTTAAAGCAAAATTCCAAAGTATGGTAAAATGATAAATAATTACAATTAAATTTTTATAGGAACTCGAAAACTCGACTTGACTCGAATCGAAAAAATTTCAAATAAAGTTTGAATTTTAAAATATGACACGTCAACTCGAATAACTTGAAATTTTTTGACTCGACTCGATCTAACGCTCACCTCTATCTTAAGATATGACGCGTCAACTCAAACAACTCGAAATATTTAAATATTTTAAATAATTTTCTTCTTTTAAATCGAATATTTTTAAAATAGAATATTTAATATTTTCATATTTAAATCACATCGAATATTTAATAACTACTTTAAATATTCAGTTTAATTTAAAAATATTTGATTTAAAAGAAAAAATTGATTTAAAATATTCGAATATTTAATAACTACTTTAAATATTTTTCTTTTAAATATTCAAATATTTAATAACAACTTTAAATATTCAACTATTTTAAATCAATTTTTTCTTTTAAATCAAATATTTTTAAATTAAATCGAATATTTAAAGTAGTTATTAAATATTCGATTGATTTAAAAGAAAAAATGATTTAAAATATTCCAATATTTTGAGTTATTCGAGTTGACGCGTCATATCTTAAGATAGAGGTGAGCGTTCGATCGGGTCGAGTTAAAAAATTCGAGTTATTCGAGTTGACGCGTCATATTTTTCAACTCAAACTTTATTTGAATTTTTTTCGATTTGAGTCGAGTCAAATCGAGTCGAGTTTTCGAGTTCTTATAAAAATTTAATCAAATATTTGAATATTTTAAATCATTTTTTTCTTTAAGATCGAATATTTTTAAATTAAATCTAGGATAATTTACATAGATATTGTTGTGGGATTATTTTCCCCCCAAAATATTGCATGTTCATTTTTATTTCCCAATATATTGCACTTTCTACAGTAAAAACAAAGAAGGACTCATCTGAGTCCGACTTTGAACAATGATTTCTATTTTCGAATAAAAAAATTAAAGACTCACCCAGGTGAGTCCGAATTTGAACAATAAAAAATTTAAAGACTCACCCAGGTGAGTCTGTCTTTGAATAGTGAAAGACACGTACACGGGAATGCATGCATGGCAAAATAGGGAAAGACTCTCCCATGTGAGTCCGACTTTGAATAGTGAAAGACTCACCCAGGTGAGTCCGACTTTGAATAGGGTCAAATAAAAAAAGGGTTGCATTGCAGCACGGGTTGGCAGGCTGCAACTGTAGTTGCAGCGTGGCATGCATGCATGGGGCAGGGGAGGCAGGTCTCGGAAATGGGTTTGGGATAGGTTGGTTGGGTGAGTGGTTGAGATTTAATTTTGGGGTGTTAAATAGGGGTTGTGTGATGAAGTTTGAAGGAGAAAAATATTGTTGAAGGTTGAAGTTGGAAAGAATTTTTGAGAAGAAGATTAAAGAAATATTCTAAGTAATTTTATTAATTTAGTAGTTTATTTTTTTTTAAATTTAATACGAAAATTTGATTTATATTTTTTAACTTAGTGTTGATAATGTTTAATATAAGTTTAATGTTTTGAATATTTGTGTTAGGGGATGGAGGTTGAAGGTGAAAATTGAGTAAAGAAGAAGAAGAGAGATTTGAAGAAAGTATAGTAAGTATTTGTGTAGACTATTATTTAATTTAAGCTCACTATATTTATTTATAATTTTTAAATTGTATGTTGTAATTTTAGGCATTGTTTTGGTTGATGTTGGATGATGATTATGCTTTATTTTGGTTGCATGTTTTTTTATTAAATATAAAATGTTTGTATATAATTTAGTTTATATATTTATATGGAGATTTACATATATATATATATATATTTAAAAAATTGTATAAAAATTTCCTAAACATTTTTCTTAAAATTCAACACTGATTTATATATATATATGATTTATTATTATTAAAATTCCACACAAATTTATATATATTATTTATTATTATTAATTTCATTTACCAAAGTTGTAAAATTTCATTTATCAAAGTTATAAAATTCCACATTGTAAAATTTTAAAAATATATTATTATTATTATTATTATTATTATTATTATTATTATTATTATTATTATTGAATGCAAGGCTTGACAAAGTCGGACTCATTTTTTCTTTTGCATCTTCCTACGTAATTTCTGACAATGAGCGGATATGGTCGAAAAATAAGTGTGTTTCTTTCACTATTCAAAGTCGGACTCACCTGAGAGAGTCCTTCCCTATTCTGCCATGCATGCATTCTCGTGTACGTGTCTTTCACTATTCAAAGACGGGCTCACCGGGGTGAGTCTTTAAATTTTTTACTGTTCAAAGTCGGACTCACCTGGGCGAGTCTTTAATTTTTTATTCAAAAATTGAAATCACTGTTCAAAGTCGGACTCAGATGAGCCCTTCTTTGTTTTTACTGTAGAAAGTGCAATATATTGGGAAATAAAATTGAACATGCAATATTTTGGGGAAAAATAATCCCACAACAATATCTATGTAAATTATCCATTAAATATAATATTTAAAGTAGTTATTAAATATTCAATGTGATTTAAATATGAAAATATTAAATATTCTATTTTAAAAATATTCAATTTAAAAGAAGAAAATGATTTAAATATTCGAATCTTTGAGTTATTCAAGTTGACGCGTCATATCTTAAGATAGAGATGAGCGTTCGATTGAGTCGAGTCACAAAATTTCGAGATATTCGAGTTAACGCGTCATATTTTACAACTCAAACTTTATTTAAAATTTTTTCGATTCGATTCGAGTCAAGTTGAGTCGAGTTTTCGAGTTCCTATAAAACTTTAATTGAATTATTTATCATGTTACCATATTTTAGAATTTTTCTTTAAGGACCAAATTGAAAGGATGTATAAATAACGAGGGCTAAATTTAGTGAATTTTTTTGAATTAGGACTAAATTGATTGAATGTATAAATATGAAGAACTAAATGTGTTATTATATCAAATTTTATAACAGGCACTAAACATGATTTAACGTCTAGTTACCATTTTATTATAATGTCTCTTCTGCAACAAAGTCGTCATTCCAATTATCACTTGTATTTCCAATGTCTTTTTGCATGAAAGAACCTTCTGCCAAACTCTTTCCTCTGGTTGTGGTAATTATCATACTTATCAGCTCTTTATTTTGCCCCTTGTTTCATCTTGAAACTTCCTCATATACTCTATCATTTCTTTTTGAATTTGAATTAACTGTTCTTGGAATTCTTAAAGCTTGTCCACTCTAGCCACCAAATCATTCACGTTTCCAAAGCTATACTAACGAGAAATTATTTTCTTGGATTCAGATTAACTTCTTCCTTCAAGGATGTAAATTCTTCTCCATCATCAACATGTATGATGAATATGAAATATAAAATATGTTGAATGCAAGATGTGTGAAATGCAAGAATGCAGGAATGCAAGAGGCGTCGAATTTAAGAACTAGTCTTTTGGAAACATTCATTCGTCCGAAATTTCAAATACAAGAAAAATATAAATTTCTTACAGGAAGCTGCTAGCCCTAATTCCTAGGTTGACCAGCTCATGCAACAAGCGAGTGATAACTTCTCCACGTTCTTGCTCGACGTTATGTTGCTCCAACAAACTCGTAGCTTTTCTTGACAATATGTGAACGTATGAGGCAACACTCCTGACATATTTCTTAAAACTCACCAATTCATCATTCTGGCTTTGAACGGTGCGTCATGCCACTTTGTACTTGTTTTTCCATGTTCCACTTTTTACAGTCACTGCTCTTTCATAACCTACAAGTTTCCCCTTCAAATCTTGTATAGCGTTCTCTAGCTTTGTTACCTTTTTTGTAGTCCTTCCTTCTCTATTTCCAACTGTACTTTGTCCTCATTGTGGTATTTTGTAATTAGTTGCTCTAGCTGCGTTACTTGACTTGTTAGATCGAAATTCCTAGGTTGTTCCTCTTTTAGCTTCTTTTTCATTTTATTGTTTGATTCTTTACTTCCTAGACTTCTTTTCATACATCATTTTATAATCGTCTTCGTCCTTGGTTATTACATCCAGTTTCTTCGACAAACTCTTCACTACTTTGCTTGTTCCTTTCTTTTGCTTTGCCTTATAATCATTATGTAATTCCTGCAACTCTTTCAAATCACGACTAATCTTCTTGTTTTGTTCTACTAGCTCTTTTTCCTTTCCCTCATGCATGCTTACCTGCAGCTTCGCCATAGTCAGTTCTTTGGTGAGATCACTGATTCCCTTTTCGTACTTATTCAAATCTAACTCATGGGTATGCTTGAGCTTCTCTAAAGCCGAGGGTGCATCATTAGCAGTCTGAGTGAAGGAACTAGCATTTATCAGCCTTTCTTGAAATTTGTTTTTGTTGATCCTTTGCGTTCTCCATTCATTGTATCTCGCCATCACTCTTGAGTCTTGATATGGTTGGACCCTTCTCAACTTTTCCCATGCTCTTGCAGTCTGAACTACTATCCCCTTGTAGTCATTCGTCTTGTGTGTGTACTCGAACTTTGCCATTCCCGCGGTAGCTAGTATAAACTGTCTTGAACCAAATTGTCTAGATACTAACAAAGGGCAGTAAGTCGTTCCTCCCTAAATTCTTGGCAATAAGACCCAGTCTCTGTCTCCACACCGGTATAAGAAAGTTTTTCCTCTATTCAACCATGGATCCTTGCATACCACATCAATATCTTTCAAGTCCTTGAAGTATTCTTCCCAGTGTTTTTCACTCTCTTCATCTAAAGGACAGCTAGCTATGTGTTCTTTATTGATGAATATGTGTCAAGATGCCTGATTCCTCTGTAAGATGTGTTCCACCTATGACCTCTAAACTAGATTTCAAGTAGTTGTGTGCATCCCTAAAACCTTTCTTCTCCTAATTTCTTGCAAGCAGTCAATGATCTATAAGTTTCTATCAAGATAGCAGGAACTGAGTTGACTCCTTTCTCTAGTCATTCAAATAGTCCCACGGTTAACGGGTCAATATGCCTTGGAGTCCTTGGAAACAAGACCAACTCGTAGATACACAAGGCAAAAAGACTTCTCATCCTAATCGGCTCATCATTACTTGCCAATATCAGTTCTCTAAGGCTCCTCCAATTGATTCATTGTCTATCTTCATTTTGATCTGTGTTGTCATTATTTGTCATTTTTCTGTCAAACCATTCTTTTGTTTTTCCTGTTAATGATATTAATTTATTGATGAAGCTCGGACTATTAACGGGTCTGATATAAATCTTATCACTTTTAATTCTTGGACAATTGACCAGTATCTCATATTCCTCCAGTGTTGGTGTCATGTCTACTTATCCGAAGGTGAAACAATTGTACGCTGGGTTCCAAAATTGTGCCATGGCTCTAAGCAACTCTTGATCAAACTTTACACTTAATAGCAAGGCTATGTCTGCAAGCTCCTTCTTAAATTGCTCTTTCATTTCATTATCCTACTGATCCCACATCTCTTTTACTTCCGGTAAATAAGTATTCTGATTAGTGTCTATCTTTACATAACCCTTCATCTTGGACACTTCACTCTTATCGAGGCTGCCTCCTTCTCGTGTTGAGTCTGCTCTGACCAGGTCCAGACCGCTATATTATCTTCTCCTATCTTAAACTCTCGAGGCATATCGAATACTTTCAAATTGACTAACTCTTAATTTGATTAAAAAAAATGCAATTTTATGGCAAAATTAAAATAGAGCGGACAAAACAAAAACAAAAAAAACTCGTGTTAGTACTGTGAATTAATATGAAAAGCAAGTAAAAAATTATTAATTCAGAGAAACACATAATATATATAGCAAGGAAAATAATCAGAGAAATGTACTTAAACCGGCAGCACTTATCCTAGGTCCTTGTCTGGCTCTAGCGGGGTAGGCTACTAAAACAAAATGTGGGATTCGTTCTAGACTCTTGGTTCCCGAACTATCGTTACCGTCTACTATGATAGTAAGACATCGATTCGGTAGTATAGGTCTCTTATAATGAATACGTGGGCCCCACGACGCACAAGGTTAGTATACCTGAAGAAGACAAAAATCCAAACTCGGAGCTGGAGAGCATCAAGTCAGATATTGTTTCTCTCCCACTTAAGGGTGATAAACCTGGGTCGAGGGTTTATGCATGAATGACAGATATAACATACACAAAAGCTACCCCTATTTTCCTAAAAATCCATCCAACAATTCTCTTAGAAGAAATTAAATTGAGATTAGTATTCAAAATGCCATGTGGAATTAATTAATAGACCTGACTCTCAATTTTATCCCAGTGGAGTCGCCAAGCTGTCGCGGCCGTTTTTAAAACCCGTTTGTGGAAAAACAACCTGACGATTAAGGTTTTAAAAATCGAGGTTTTACATTTTAATTTGATTTTGAAATTAGGGGTTTTTTCATTTTTAATCAAATTTCCTTTATTTTCTTAAAAATCGTTTTGGAGTCGCCAGCGATCACTTTGGTAGATTGGACTCCATAAAAAGCGGACCAGAGATTCTTTTAATAAAATTCAGGTTCGGGAATCGTTTACGTGTAGGGAAGGATTAACACCCCTACAAATGCTCGTTATCGGTACCTTATTAATTCCACGTGGCATTTTTGACATTTCGAACATTAATTTGAATTTAATTAAATCTTTTAATTGTTAAACAGATTCCATTTCGAATAGGGATATCATTTTGTAGGAAAATACATTTTGGATGAACATAAGTTTTGAAACGTCCAAATACATTAGGACACTTCAATATATATTCAAAATGTATCTCAACACAAAAGGTTTAATGCATGTTCAATTATTGTCTTTTCACTTTTAAGTAAACACCTAATTAGGGATCCGTTGATTTAATTAATTGAAATTCTATGAATATTATTAATTTTGGGCTTTTATGGTAACACCTAAATAATTGGACACTACACATATTAGGCCCAAAAGTAACAATATTCCTAGATTTAGTGTCATTAATTATTTAATCCTATTTTTAATTTTATTTAAACTAACTATAGATGATTTCTATTTTCTATGTTTAAATGAAACATTGAATCTCTTACTTAAATATTCCCTTAATTAACACCACATTAAAATGTGATACTAATTAACTTAAAATATTTAAGCCTTATTTATAATTCATTTATTTGTCTACAATGTCCTTTTCTATCAAATTAATCAAATTTAATTAGAGAACTTAGTCCTAAAAGGCTCTAATTTATTATTTTTAAGTGATTAAAATCCCCAAAACAAATATACTATATGCTTATTTAAAAAAATCATGCAACATACAAACAATTAGAAGCAATTAAATTAAACTAAACAATTAAAGAAAGATGGTTAAATTGAATTGAATTACAAACAAAATAGTCAATTTACAACGGTCCAGGACCAAATTGAAAAGGATACAAAACTAGATAGCTCAAACTACAAGACTCGAGAAGTAGGGCGCGAATCTACCATGCCCGACCCGTCTCGTCCCTGCAGGTCATCCAAATTCGGTGCCAAAATGGCACCCTTTTGGGCTGAGTTTAAAAAGGACCAAACCGAGTTAAATCGGTTATTTGGCCAGTTGCTTCTCTCTCTCTCTACCCTCTCTCCTCCCATTTTTCTATGAAACAAACACAAAAAACCCAAAATTTCTCCTTTTTTTTTCGGATCAAAACTCGTTTTTCCAACCATGTTCTTCGCAAGTTCATCCAAATTCAATTGTTTGATCCAAAAAAACCCTAGCTTTGGTCTCTAATCACGTTTCCTGGCCGCTGCGAATAACCTCCGACCACCGCGCGAGTCGGCACCGGCTATCGCAAGGCGATTTTCAAATGCCGCTCGCCAGAACCCTAACCCTAAAAAATTCCAAATTTTCATCCTATTTACCTCGATCCAACCGTATCTAACATGTTCTTTCCCGAATCGATCCTAAATATACCTGGATTCAGAAGAATCCGCCCGAACTCCCCCAAACTAGATCTAAGCTACCCAAAAACCCATTTTTCAACTCCGCCGCACCTATAACTCGTCGGCAACCACAAAATGAATCTATATCCACTTTCCTTTTCGAATCTTATTATTTTCAGTCAAGTGTTTCAACATACATGTGTTTAAAACTTACTTTACTATCTATCTTTTTTGCAGGAAACAAGAATGGATGAAGGATTTTACCTTCTCGGTGTTTGATGGTGCTTCAGTTTTGGATTTCGACGATGATTAGATATCTCCGACGACTGGCCACGACTCCGATAATCACTCGGTGGCGTTTCATCTCCACAACGACGACTTCTCGGCTATGCAATGATTCGGTAACCGAGTAGCTCTCTCTTTCCTCCTCCTCCTCCTCCTCCTCCTTATTATTATTATTATTATTATTATTATTATTATTATTAGCTTTGGTAGGTAATTATTAGGGGTATTAATTATTAGTAGTTAATGAGGATATTAATTTTCTCTCTCTATTTATAGGGATGTCAGATGGTGATGTAAGGGTGATGTCACAGCTACAACTAGATCCAACTAAGGGCAGGAGAAAACCATGATCATGTGAAAATTAAATGGGCCAATTAGAGAGTGCCACATGTCCTAGTTTAGGCGGGAAAGAGGGGTTTTGTGTTTGTCTACCCAGTTTGAACTCTAAATGAATAGGAGTTTGGGCTTTGTAAAGTGCAACTTGGGCCTTATAGGTTCTTGTATGTGTAAATGGACATTTGTATAGCATAAATGGACTCTAATTTTTTTATTTTTTGTTGGTCTTATTTATTATCTATTTATTTATATTTTTTGGTTTTATTTATAGCGAAATATATGTATATATAGGTACCCGGACAAAATACAGGTATTATAATTATAACAAAACATGTTTTTAGCGGTGTCTTTCGAGTAAACGTCGTTAAATTTGTACTTTTAGCAGTGTTTGTTGAATAAACGCCTTGAAAGACTAATATATAGCGACACATTTGGGAAAATGTCGCTATAGACACGTACTTTTGTGGCATTTGTTAGACAAACACCTCTATAGACATGTACTTTAGGGGTGTTTGTTAGAAAAACACCGCTATTGACACGTAATTTAGCGACTCTATTTATATCTTACTAAAACTTTATAAAGAAGCGAAATACAAGTATAGATCGACGAGCTAAGTAATGAGTTGAGGGAAGCGGAAGATACAAAGTCCATAGCAGCGTTTGGAGGAACAAATGCAACTAAAAACAAGGTATATTACGACGTTTGAAGAAACAAACACCACTAAAGAAAGGTATATAGCGGCGTTTATTCCTTCAAACGCCGATATAGAAATTGACCTTTTGCTGCATTTGTAAACTATTTTAACGTTTGATCTAGCGGCACTTCTTGCGGCGCTTTTTCTAGCATCGAGAAGGTTTTTAGCGGCGCTTAAAAACGTCGCTATAGTGCTAAAAAATGTCGCTAAAAACTTATTTTGTTGTAATGTAATAATAATAATAATAACTTGTACAATTAAATTGACTAACTTTACACTTACCTTGAATTCATCAAAATAAATTTGTTTAGTCTCTTTTGGATTAGCTCTCTAATTAAAGCCATCTGGATGAAAATTTTGCTTAATAGCCACTTCAATTGGTATTTTGTAATAACTACACTTTTAGACTTCATATTCCCCACTATACTAAGTTAAAATTTATTTTTATTTAGAAATATATATAAAGAGAGACTTATTTGATCTAGAATTATAAAAAATATTAAAAAATACTTACTCAGCAAAAGGATCGTGCAGCAAAACGTGCACTCATCCAAACAAATCCAATATTGCATCGGGCGTTGGCACACTAAAGTCAGCTATTGACGCGAAGTATAGCCATCATGAGAAGTGGTATGAAATGCCTCTGAAATTGTCTCTAGAACTATATTTGTATCAGTATCATGAGAAATCTCTTATCTAACATCAACTGGTGAGTGAGTCCCTGTAATGGGTGAGTATGGAGTAGTTGGATGAAATCTTCTACCTCTATCCTCAGACATAATGTTGAGTGTATAAATGTTCTATATTTTACCCCTCATTTACCCATATTTCTGCTGCATTCAAGAATATTTTGTCGCATTTAGTATAGATTTTTACATATACATCACAAATAGGTAAAATGGCACAGTTGCTACCGAATTAGGTCACTTTTGCAGGTACCTGTTGTGGCAGACTCAGGGTAGCAAGGGAGCAAAGCTAGATCACAGGATTGGAGTCATTGAGATAATGCTGACGTGTCATCCAAGATGACATTATTGGTGAAAGGGAAAAGTGTAGTGGAGCTCGATAGATAGAGAAATTCAAGCCGGTCTGTCGTGGACCACTCCTATATTTTTCTGAGCCTTAGGGAGAATGAAGGCCAAGCCCAAAAGTCCAAAGGAGAAACCCAAAGCAAGAAAATAAGACGAATTAAAGGCATATACTCAGAAGATTTAATCTCCAATAGAGTTGTACTTTATTTTAAACTTGTATTCTTGCCATATTAAAAAACTTGGACCCAAGGCCTATATAAAGGCATGTAATTCGACCTAGGGAAGGATATCTCTTACCTAGCCGTCTTCCCCAAAACCCTTGTTGTTTTCCCCTTCTCATCATGTTCTAAACTTCCCCTAGGGCTAAGGGTTGATTCTGTAAAGTAGTTGCAAGGATTGTACTTTTTAGGAATATTTCTGTTCAAAGCAATAAAACTTCAAGTTTATTTATTCTGGTTTTTCACATCTCGCAAGAGTATTGGGAGAGCATTGTAAGGTTATTTATTTGTTTGGTATCGGGAGAGTCAAGCACACGAACGGAATAAATATGAGTTTTCTAGTTTATGGTTAAACCATCTCGGCTTAGAGATAAGTACGAGGTTAAGTGGCTAAGGAAGAATTCAACAATATTGGTGTTCACCCTTCGATTCACGCCGGGAGGTATCATCCAAGAAGTTTTCATCAACAACACTTGGCCTAGGGATAGGACAAGTCATAGTAGGTATTCTTGCCAAGCTTGAAGTACAGAGTTGTGTGATCGCTGCTGCGACAACAACAGATTTCTGCCGCGACAGGGACGACGACAGAACAAAAGTTTCTATTCAGTGCAAAACCTGCACTACTGAGCAAATCAATACCGACCTATTTCTTAAACTTGATATTTTACTCCTTTAATTCAGTTATTATTCACAATTACTTTACAAACAATTTAAACTCTTTTTCTCTCTCGTGCAACAATTCAAGGATAAAGCTATTTCTAGTTCCTGTGGAGACGATATCCGATACTCCAAGTATCACTTTACTACTTGCGTCGTGTACACTTGCACTACATTGCGTTAGGACTTTTAACACGCAACAAGTTTTTGGCGCCGTTGCCGGGGACTGGCAACATATCTTTACCCTTATTTTTTCTATTTTTATTGGTATTGTTTACCCTATGCTTTTCATAAGGTTTTCTGTTTGCTTATGCGTAGATCTAGACGAGGCAAAGAACCTAAGTACGAACTAGACCCTGAAATCGAACGTACATGTAACCTTTGGAACCGAGCCCGCCTCTTGATAGCAAGAAAGGACTATCTTGAGGAACAGTTAGAAGCAATGAACAACGTGGTAAATGATAACCAGAGGAATGCTGAAGATCCTCCCCTAGATGCCCAGAATGGACGGCATGCCGCTGCCGCTGTCGCACGACAGTCCTCCCGCGACTACATGATCAATGACCATGTTGAACTGGAGACCACCTTGCCAGACGTGGAAGCTGAGAATTTTGAGCTGAAACATGTTATGTTCAGCATGATAAATTCCGTTGGCCAGTTTAGTGGTGCTGCAATAGAGGATGCCCGAGAACATCTAAAAACATTCCAAGAAATCTGTGGATCGTTTAGATTGCCAGGAATAAATCTGGAAATACTGAGGCTCCGGTTATTTCCTCATTCACTGAGAGACGGAGCTAAAACTTGGTGGAATAAACTAACACCGGGTTCAGTACGAACTTGGAAAGATCTCTCTCGTGAATTCTTATCTCGTTTTAATCCTTCCCACTTATCTGAGCGATTGCGTAATGAAATTGCTACTTTTCAACAGGAAGATGACGAACCAATGCACGAGGCATGAGACATGTTTACAACTCTTCTAAGGAACTGCCCAATGCATGGATTCCCTGTGTGGAATCAGGTCGTTAAATTCTACAATGCTGCCAACACACACACTCGTATGAGAATAGATTTAGCAGCAAATGGGCTATTATTGGATAAAGATCCAGACGAAGCAATGGTGGTGTTGAAAAACTTAGCAAAGAATGACGAGCAATTCCCTACAGCAAAGAGAGGTAAACGAGGGATAACTGTAAAGGATTATGAAGCTGACAATTCCCTAAAATCACAAGTTGCTTACCTCACTAAGGCGGTGGAAAAAATGTTACGGAAAGATTCTAAACTTGTCTATTCTGCAGAAGAGGTATGTGAAACTTGCAGTGGGAACCATAGTTCGGAAGACTGTCTGTTACAGTTAGAAGAAGGGATGTATGTTGGAAATTATAACAAGCCAAGAAATTACGACTCCAACAATTACAATCCCAACTAGAGGAAAGATCCCAAGTTTTTTTGGAGCAATCCGAACAATGCACTTAATCCTCAGATGCAGAATATCCAAAACCAAGGGGCACCCAGAATCCTGTCGCGACAGCAGCCACATCAGCAGCCACAACAGCAACCGATAGCCGCACCTAGTATACTGGAACAAACACTGGCCACATTCATGTCACAGACATGAGCTTACATGGCGAACATAGATCACTTTGTCAAGAAAACTGAGTCATTCATGGACAAGACAGAGATGAGGATGACTAACCATGAGTCTACCCTGAAATCCATGGAGACACAGATGAGCCAGGTTTCTCAGCACATCAATCCAAGGCAAAATGGAGGATTCCCTAGTGATATTGAGGCCACTAGAAAACCCACACATGAGCAGTGTAAAGCAATCACAACAAGGAGTGGGAAACAGTTACAAGAGCCGGAGACAAAGAGCATAGCAAGTAAGGAACCGACCTTAGATACATCTGCCGTAAACACTGCCCCGTCAGAGGAAGAACAACCTACTGCCAACATTCCTGTCACGACATCAGAAGAGACAGAAGAGCAATTAGTGGATGCTGAAGAACCTAAACCTCCTCAAATCCGAATACCATGTGAAGGACGCCTTGAAGATTATCGTCCTCCACCTCCTTTTCCACAGCAGTTACAAAACAGAAACAAGAGTACCAGCTCAAAAGGATTTATGATATTTTTAAGCAGGTGCACATTAATATACCGTTGTTATAGGTCATCAAGCAGATGCTCGGTTATGCGAAATTTCTCAAGAATGCCATATCAAAAAGGTCCAGACTTAGGGAATTCGAAACGGTAAAAATGATAGAAGGGTGCATGACTATCTTGCACAGGCATCCACCCAGAAGAAGAAGGATCCTGGGAGCTTCATCATACCGTGCATAATTGGTGACAAATTCGTGGGTAAGACACTTTGTGATCTTAGTGCTAGCATCAATTTAATGCCAAAATATGTGTTTCAGAAATTAGGTATTGGACGAGCACGACCCACGACAGTCATGATGCAGCTGGCAGACCGCTCTTACGTACAACCAGAAGGGAAGATCGAAGATATTCTGGTAAGAGTGAATAAATTTATTTTTCCTGTTGACTTTATTGTGTTAGACTGTGAAGTAGATGAAAACGCACCGATCATCCTGGGGCGACCCTTCCTAGCCACATGCAGATCTGTGATCGATGTGGAGAAAGGAGAACTTACCATGAGAGTAAATGATCAAGAAATCAAACTCAATGTTCTCCAAGCAATCAAACATGCCGATGCAGAAGAAGAGTGCAAGGCCATCGCTGAAGTAATCCTTGACCAACCATGCATCAGATCAAGCTGCCATGACATAAAATTTGGTCACTACCACATCAGTCATCTGAAAGACTGTCACGGCATCAACGATGACAGTGTGTCCTCCGATTCAGAAATATCTGACACTAAAGGTCATGAGGAGGTAAATTGGATAGGCAACAGTCCAGGTAAGTTCTTTGAGCCCCTAAATTATACCTCGAATGAACATATAATCCAAAAGCCTTCAATTGAAGAGCCACATGTTTTAGATCTTAAGCCCCTGCCAGGGCAGCTTAAATAGGTCTTTCTTGTTTAAATGATAGGTTGCCCGTAATCATCTCTTCCAAGTTAATACAGAAACAAGAGCAACAACTAATTGGAATGCTACAACAGTATAAGAAGGTCATTGGATGGACAATAGCTGACATCCAAGGCATTAGTCCGGCATTATGTATGCACAACATTCTCTTGGAAGATGATCATAAGCCGACTATTTATGCTTAGAGACGTTTAAATGATGCCATGTGATAAGTGGTAAGAAACGAGATTATCAAATGGCTTGACGTCGGAATCATATACACCATCTCAGATAGTAAGTGGGTGAGCCTGGTGCAGTGCGTACCCAAAAAGGGAGGAATAACAGTGGTGACCAACGAAGAAAACGAGTTAATCCCAACCAGGACTATGACCGGTTGGAGGGTTTGTATGGATTATCGGAAGTTTAACAAAGCTACCCGGAAGGACCATTTTCCCCTACCTTTTATTGATCAAATGCTTGACAGATTAGCGGGGAAACCTTACTATTGTTTTCTTGATGGTTACTCAGGTTATAATTAGATAGCGATTGCACCGGAGGATCAAGAGAAAACTAACTTCACATGCCCGTACAACACGTATGCTTTTCGGAGAATGTCATTTGGACTCTGCAATGCACCAACAACTTTCCAAAGATGCATGATGGCAATATTCTCCGACATGGTGGAGAACTTCCTAGAAATTTTCATGGACGACTTTTCCGTCTTTGGAGACAGTTTTGAAGGTTGTTTAAGCAACCTACATAAGGTGCTTGAAAGATGCGAAAAGGCGAACTTGGTCTTGAACTGGGAAAAATGCCACTTCATGGTAGATGAAGGGATATTACTAGGCCACAAGGTAAGCTGCCGTGGCATAGAGGTAGACAAAGCAAAAATAGAAGTCATCGAAAAACTACCGCCACCCACCACAGTCAAGGGGATTCGGAGTTTCTTAGGGTATGCTGGGTTTTATCGACGATTTATTGCCAATTTCTCGAAGATTACCAAGCCCTTATGCCACTTATTGGAGCAGAATCGTCCCTTTGACTTTAATACTGAATGTATTGAGGCATTCAGAATTCTGAAGGAGAAGCTGGTGACAGCCCCGATCGTACAACCACCAGATTGGAGTTTTCCATTCGAGATAATGTGTGATTCCAGTGACTATGTTGTCGGGGCAGCACTAGGGCAGAGGAAGGATAAGCTCTTCCACGTAATCTACTACGCCAACAAAACACTAAATGATGCCCAAGTGAACTACACCACGATAGAGAAGGAACTATTAGCAGTGGTGTTCTCCATAGACAAGTTCCGTCCATACATACTTGGAACGAAAGTGGTGGTCTATACAGACCATTCAACACTGAAGTATTTGTTCACGAAAAAGGATGCAAAACCAAGACTGATACGTTGGATTCTGCTACTGCAAGAGTTCGACATTGATATCAAGGATAAAAAGGGAACAAAAAACCAAGTAGCCGACCACTTGTCGAGATTAGAGACGGGAAGGAGTCAATCAACATATAAAACCAACATATTGGAGACCTTTCCGGACGAGAAGTTGTTCGCTGCCACCAGCACTGCCACGACAGCCATGACGACAGGTAAGCATACTGACATCGCTTGGTACACTGATTTTTTTAATTACATAGTTAGTGGGGTACTACCCTCTGAACTTAATTACCAAGCAAGGAAGAGGTTCCAAAATGATGCAAAACATTATTATTGGGACAAACTTCTTCTTTTCAAACATTGTGCAGATCAAATTATCTGAAGATGCGTACCACGGGATGAACAGGAAGCTATGCTTCACCACTGCCATGCTTCCCCATATGGAGGACACCTAGGTGGAAACAAAACAGCTGGCAAAGTTTTGCAATCCAGTCTTTATTGGCCCACATTGTTCAAAGATGCACAAGCCTTTTACAAGGGTTGTGACAAATGCCAAAGGACTGGGAACATATCGAGAAGGTATGAGATACCACTGCAGAACATTTTAAAGGTCGAAATCTTTGATGTATGGGGAATCGACTTCATAGGACCATTCTCAGCATCTTGTGGGAACCTTTACATCTTACTGGCAGTGTATTATGTGTCCAAATGGGTAGAAACGATCGCCATTCAGAAAAATGATGCCAAAATTGTTCAAAGATTTCTGCACAAGAATATCTTCTCTAGATTTGGCATTCTAAGGCGATCATTAGTGACGAGGGGGAGACATTTTGATAACAGGGTAATTGCTGATGCCTTGAGAAAATACGGAGTAAAGCACCAGATTGCAATAGCATACCACCCTCAAACCAATGGGCAGGCTGGGATATCCAACCGAGAAGTAAAGAACATACTTGAGAAGATGGTTAAACCCACTCGAAAAGATTGGTCTTTACACCTCATTGATGCACTATGGGCCTATAGAACAGCGTTCAAAGCACCATTGGGAATGTCACCCTACAGACTAATCTACGAGAAAACATGTCATTAACCTGTTGAGATAGAAAACAGAGCTTACTGGGCTATCAAAGCAGTAAATATGGACTGGGATAAGGCAGGACAAAAGAGGCTACTGGACTTAAATGAAATTGAAGAAATTCGAGCAATGGCCTACGACAATGCCAAGATCTACAAAGATAAAACCAAAAGGTGGCACGACAGGAAGCTGATGCCACGACAGTTCTGCCCAGGGCAGCAGGTGTTGTTGTTTAACTCTAGGTTAAAGCTTTTCCCAGGAAAGCTTAAATCTAGATGGTCCGATCCTTTCCAAGTTGTCTAGGTTTTCCCCCATGGTGCCATTACAATCAAATCCCTAAAGGACGGGCACCAGTTCAAAGTCAACTGATAGAGACTAAAGCATTATCAGGGGATTGAAGCCCCAAGGATGCAGGAAGAAGTTACTTAAGGAGATGCCCCTCAAGGCATCCCTAATTTAACTTAGTTTTTATTTTATTTTATTTTATTTATTTATTAGGAATTAAGATTTAATTATTTTATTTTAGGAATTAATATTTTATTTTATTTATCTATTTTTAGGAAACATGGCAAAGAGAAGGAAAGAACCAGCCCACCATACCCACAACAGCCCAAAAAGCCCAACGGACGAGTCTGTCGTCACATCGTGTAATCAACTGTCGTGAAAGACACGGAGAAGACAACCTGTCACGGAGCTATCGCGACAGACACGCAAACGCGTAATAGACGGGCATCAGACACAGAAACGCGTGACATACGCGTCAGAAACTGAGTAATAGCTGGCCCTGTTATTCACGCTTTCCGTTATAGCTCCAACGGGCAGAAAATCACCCTTCTATATAAACCCTCATTCACTATTCACTTCTCACCTCATTCTCATTCTCTCAACTTGTTTCCTCTATTTAGATCTTTAAAATTTTCTTTACATTTTCTACAATCCTTGCAAAATGACTAGCAGACAAACTCGTCGTAGTACTGCCTCAAGTTCTGCCGCAGCAGTCTCCACCCCAAGCCATAACGCCATTCCAGACCGTTTCGCCACCACCGACTCCGCCACGAGATACTAGAGCTCCTTCCAGAAGAGGGACATGTGGGAGGAAAGAGGGTTTATCTACACAGAACCCATGGGAGACCTAGGGCTCGAAAGCTTCATAGCAAGAAAAATCCATGCCCTCAAATGGCAGTAGTTTGCTGCCCAACCAGAAAAGATGAACATCACACTCATCAGAGAGTTCTACGCTGCCGTCGAGAGCAAAGACACTACGATAGTGACAGCTCGAGGTAAACAACTCTCCATCGAGCCTTCCTACATCAACACTCTCTACGGCTTATATGTGTGTAAGAAGGAGGACTCCCACAAAAGATTCGTCAATAGTTTGTCACCGGCAGACTATGACGCGATCATGGCAGAGCTCACCAAGGAAGGGACAGAATGGAACACCGACCCTAAACACTGAATGACGGTGAAGAGAACTCAGTTGACTCCACAGGCCAAATTGTGGAATCACTTTGTGAAGAAGCGCATCATGCCATCATCCCACAACAACACCGTCGACAGACCAAGGTTAGCTCTTGTGCATTCCATTTTAAATGAAAGATCAATAAATGACGGACGCCACATACGGGAGGGAATACTTGAGTGTGCCCTAACACCGTTAGGTCCCCTCGTCTTCCCATACCTCATTACAACCATCTGATGGGGGCACAATGTACCGAAAATTGCTGAAGATGTTAAAGTCAAAGGAAACGGATGGACGCAGCGGAACAATTTCAGCCTCATGGAGTTGAAAGCTGCCACCCCACTATCATACTTCAACCCCTCTGCCACGGCAGACCAGATGGCAGGCCCTAGAACCTACCGCAGCAGAACAACAGTAGACGACAGCAATACCTTCATCAGACACCTCTACCCAGATTCTGTCAACACTGAAAAGAATAGAGGAACGAAAACTCAAACTGATGAGCTACATGAGGGATTTCACGGCAGCGGCGGTAAACTTTATCCATAATGATTTACATTTTACCCATGTGCCCTTCCCCTTCTTTCCAGAACAGTTCTTTGCTGTCCCCACACCTACACCTACCCCTACTGCAAGCCCCAGAACTTCATCTGCCACTTCCACACCTACCCCTGTCACGACAAGAGAAGGCGGCAGGCATTCCGCTACAGCCAGAGGAGAGAAGAGAAAGGACCCCCTCCCAGAAATCGACCCCAAATATTGGGAAGGGTTCTCCTCCTCTTTAGTTTGGCAGGATTCCGATCCCGAGCCATCTGTTGCCCGAGACATCTCTAAGGACTACCCTCCGATGAAGAGGAAGAAGCTCAACGAGACTGTCGAAGGACCCTCCGGCCAAGGCAGATCTGCCAGCAGCAGCGACAGCATCTCCGTTGATGAGGTCGAGGTTCTGGACAAGCCCCCACACATCTCACCAACACGTGTCCAGCCACCTCGGGAAGCAAAGAAGAAGGTAGCCTCTGCCTCTCCCAGCACACTGTCGGCCCCTGCCATGAAAGTCACTGCCCGCCGGCAGCTCCAGATCAGCAACAACAGCGATGACAGCTCCTCAAATTAAGTTCTCTTATATTTTGCTATTTTTCTATTTTTATTTCTTTTGTGATGTATTTTGTTTTCTGTTTTTAATTTCCATTCTGTCATGCATTGAGGGAAATGCAACCCTCGAGTTTGGGGGTGACATCCTTCCATTAATGAAGTCATTAGTTGTGTCTTAATATGTGTCTAATTATTAGGTTATTTTTAAGTTTATTTTTGTGTCAAAAAAATAAGAAAACAACAAAAAAAAACAAAAAAAATTGGCTTAAGTCTTTTGAACTATACTTACCTGCCGCGACATACTCTGTCGTGACAGTGCCTTTAGGAAATTTTAGGAACTGTTTAGAGCCTTGCTATAATTCTAATCTGTACAACACTTTTTGGTGACTCTTATGCTATCTAGACTTCTGTAGTACACTGAAATAGGAATGTTTACCTACTTGAAATTTCCCCTAGAGGTGCCTATCACTGGCTCTAGGAAAGGAATAAAAGGTAAGAAAAAAATTCAGACTCATTTGCTTGCAAAACTGCCTTGCACTGATTTTAGGGAGATTTCTCTTTGAGCTAAAGTTAGAAAAAACTAAAGGAGCCTAAGAATTGCCTCCAGAAAAAAATGAATTGGCATAAACACAAGTTGTAAGCATGACTATTCCGATACACTAAAGGAGTCTAGACACATAGTTGTTCACAAAACCTGCACACACTGCACAAGAATTATAGCATGGTTCCGAACAAATCCAGAAACATTCGACAAGGTAGTACTCTTGATAGGGAATAAGTGGTAGGTGAGGAAAGGTTCACTAAATTAAGCCAAAACAAAATTTTTAATTTTTGTTAGGTCGTAATTGCTTGAGGGCAAGCAAGAACTTGAGTTTGGGGGTGTGTTGAGTGTATAAATGTTCTATATTTTACCCCTTATTTACATTTATTTCTGCTGCATTCAAGCATATTTTGTCGCATTTATGATAGATTTTTACATATACATCACAAATAGATAAAATGGCACAGTTGCTACTGAATTAGGTCACTTTTGCAGGTACCTGTTGTGGCAGACTCAGGGCAGCAAGGGAGCAAAGCTGGATCAAAGGATTGGAGTCATTAAGATAACGCTGTCGTGGCAGCCAGGGCGGCAACATTGGTGAAAGGGAAAAGTGAAGTGGAGCTCGACAGATAGAGAAATTCAAGTCGGTCTGTCGTGGACCGCTCCTATATTTTTCTGAGCTCGGAGGCAGAATGAAGGCCAAGCCCAAAAGTCTAAGGGAGAAACCCAAAGCAAGAAAAGAAGACGAATTAAAGGCATATACTCAGAAGATTTAATCTCCAATAGAGTTGTACTTTATTTTAAACTTGTATTCTTGCCATATTAGAAAACTTGGACCCAAGGCCTATATAAAGGCATGTAATTCGACCTAGGGAAGGATATCTCTTACCTAGACGTCTTCCCCAAAACCCTTGTCGTTTTCCCCCTTCTCATCATGTTCTAAACTTCCCCTAGGGCTAAGGGTTGATTCTATAAAGTAGTTGCAAGGATTGTACTGTTTTAGGAATATTTCTGTTCAAAGTAATAAAACTTCAAGTTTATTTATTCTGGTTTTTCACATCTCGCAAGAGTATCGGGAGAGCATTGTGAGGTTATTTATTTGTTTGATATCGGGAGAATCAAGCATACGAACGGAATAAATACGAGTTTTCTAGTTTATGGTTAAACCATCTCGGCTTATGGATAAGTACGAGGTTAAGTGGCTAAGGAAGAATTCAACAACATTGGTGTTCACCCTTCGATTCACGCCGGGAGGTATCATCCAAGAAGTGTTCATCAACAACACTTGGGCCTAGGGATAAGACAAGTCATAGCAGGGATTCTTGCCAAGCTTGAAGTACAGAGTTGTGTGGTTGCTGCTGCGACAACAACAGAATTCTGCCGCGACAGGGACGACGACAGGACAGAAGTTTATATTCAGTGCAACACCTGCACTATCGAGCAAATCAATATCGGTCTATTTCTTAAACCTGATATTTTACTCCTTTAATTCAGTTATTATTCACAATTACTTTACAAACAATTTAAACTCTTTTTCTCTCTCGTGCAACAATTCAAGGATAAAGCTATTTCTAGTCCATGTGGAGACGATATCCGATACTCCAAGTATCACTTTACTACTTCCGTCGTGTACACTTGCACTACATTGCGTTAGGACTTTTGGCACGCAACACATGATACGTGCACAAAAACATATTATTGTAGGTCTACTATACATTGATAAGTTAAATACACAAATGAAGAAAAAATTGACAATACATAGTTATGTCTAGTCATCTTTTGTTAAGTCAAAATACTCATTCTTATTTTCATCTTCGTCTGAATCATCTTCAACTTCGACATCCATAATATTTATTTGTGTTTTTGAGTCATTTGCCACTATTTGTATTGGATGAGACTCATGCTCGTCATCTTGGTATGGATCTAGAGCCGATTTAGGTTTCACATTATTTAAAATCAGGATATCAACAATTGCTCTAGCTTTAATTTTAGTAATCGCTTGTCAATATTGCTTATCACGTCTGAGACTAGGATAGTTGACGTTATAAACTTGAGTTGCTTGAGAAAATATGTCATTTCTACTGTATCTTTTTTATCGTTCTCTTCTACAAGAGATAGGTATTTGGATGGAATTTTTTACCAACATTTGGTCTTGTTTCAAACGATTCACTCTTGAACAAATTAATACTCTTCACATGTCAACGCGAATATTTGAACCATAGGACATTAAGTAAAATTTAAAACCATTTATTTAATTCGAGAATGATTTCACCGATCGAAGCGGACCCATGGCAAGTGCTTTTAAGAATATGTTTGTGATTTTATTTATCAAATCTTGAACCTATAAAAAGTTACTAGAAATTAACTTTGTGGCATATTTCCACAATTCCATTCAAGTAAAAAAAATATAATTTGACTTACAAATCCGTTGAAATATTTTGAGAATTCAACATAAGTGTAGTGTCAATTTGCACGCCACTCAAATGAGGTTGACAATATCTCTGATAGGTCGTATAAATCTTATTCAATTAAAGATGGACTATGGTTAATAAAAATTTAATCATCATCAAAATTTAGAGTTTAATGGTAGCTGCGATATGTACTCAATGAATGGCCACACCTTTGTACAATTCAACAATATGTAGGTGCGAGTTGTTGTAATTTCTTCGTCGGAAAGATATCTTTTATTTCCTTTCACAATTGGCTCTTTATGTTGTAAAAAAATAGAAAGAATGTCAGGGTGTTTTTCATAATTGTTTGGCACGGGTTGCGCGCTTGAAGTATTTTCTAGCTTGGGAAAGTAATAATGAAAGAATTTGGATCCTTCTATCGGCTCATATGATTTGCTAATTGAGCCTTCAACATAAGCTTTATTCCCTATAGAATCTTTTAGTTTTCGAAAAAACCTAAACTGAAAGGAAATAAAAGGTTGTAATGTAAATAAAAATGATTATTCACTTTTTAAACAAAATTTGATAAATTAGATTGAGAATTACCTTCAAATGGATACATCCAACAATAATGTATTAGTCCACCAATTCTTGCTTCATATTTCATGTGTATCGTTAGATGCTCCATTGAATCAAAAAAATTAGGAAAAAAATACTCAAGTTTGCACAAAATGACGTAGGCTTAATATCATTTGATACAACTAAACGCATGCCTAAATTATAGCAACACAGCAAAAGTGTTTTTTATACAACAAAATGCAAGCTGCATTGTATTCTAAAAAATGTTCAACTGTCACAATAACATTATATATATAGGGATAGGATCAAGTTACACTATGTAAAACTAATGATTTTTACACTAATTAATATCCGTTGGATCTAAATAAATGAATGGCTTAGATTATATTAAAATTTATAACCCATAAACCTAAAAATTTTCCTCACTCACGGTAAAGCTATTTTTTCCTTTATTTCTTTTTTACCGTAAAACTCGTCATCTCCTTCCTCTGGTCAGATCATTCTTTTTATATGAAATTTGTGGAGTACTCATTTTCTCTCTCAATCAAAAGGTATGTAATTGTTTTGGGTTTCTATTTTTCCCTCTAAATGTAGATTTTTGATCTTTTATTGTGGTATGAACTTATTAGGGTTCTTTTATTCTCATAAATTAGATTCAACACTACCGTAAAACTCCTCATCTCCTTCTTCTGGTCGGATCGTTCTTTTTATCTGAATTTTGTGGAGTACTCATTTCCTCTCCTAATCAAAAGGTATGTAATTGTTTTGGGTTTCTATTTTTTCCTCTAAATTTAGATTTTTGATCTTTTATTGTGGTATGAACTTGTTAGGGTTTTTTTTATTCTCATAAATTATATTCAACACTAATTGAAAGAATTGATCACAAACATGTTAGTAATTTTAGATTCCAGTAATATAAATTTTTGGCTAAAAGAAAACACTTGTAAATTAATATTAGTGAAAAAAATTTGAAACTTTTACGCAAAACTTGCCATTAAAAATTTTAGTCCTTCAAAGAAATTTGAGAAAACAATTGTAAAAATTGTTTACATATGTATATGATGTCGTTGTTCATATTACCAATAAGCTACTATATACATATACTTTAGTTTTAACAAATTCAATATATTGTCGATCTTTAGTTACAATTATCTACAAGAATTTTGATTTTTTATTGTGGTATGAACTTGTTAGAGTTTTTATCTTTTATTCTCATAAATTAGATTCAACACTACTTGAAAGAATTGGTCACAAACATGTTATTATAATTTTAGATTTAAGTAATAGCAGTTTTTAGCTAAAAGAAAAAAAAAACATCTACATATTATTTGTTTATTAGGTGTCATGAAATAATCCTAAAAATAGGCATTTACTTCTATTCAGTTTATTGATATTAAATTGTTTCTTGCACTCAATCTAATCTTGGTACATGGTAAAATTACTCCATTTGCATTTATTGATCATGTTCTAGTGAGTGGGGAAGAGCAAAATATAAGCTTCAGAACATAGTCGATCATAAAAAATGCCCTTATGCAATCAATGTTTGCTCATATGAACCTATTTCTTCATGCTAGTTAAAGCATATACGATATCACTAGTTAACACTATATATACTTTACCATCTCCTAACCTAGTGGAACAATGTAGAACTAAGTTTTGATATGATATATGAAAAATGATTTGGACTAAATTGCAAAGAATTTAAAATAAGTTTTTAGTCAAAAACAACATGAAAATATGTTTAAGGGTTTTCAAAAGGCTTTGGAATGATTTAAAGTGTATTTAAAGTAGTCAAAACTATGATTTTCATGTGACCGTACCGATACGGTATTGAACCGTACCGATACGCCTTAGGGTTTTCAAACTACCAGAATTCCAGTAGCCAAAACTCGTACCGATACGCTTAGCCGTATCGATACGGTGTGCTTTGAAATAGCCCAACGGCTAGTCCAGTACCGATACGGTTGTATCGCGTACCGATACGCCTAACTACCCCAATGGTCATTTGAATTTGCAGGACCGTACCGATACGCTAGGCAAGCGTATCGATACGCATCAGCTGAAGAACACAACGGCTAATTCTTCTTTGAGATCGTATCGATACGGGTTGAGAGGGTATCGATACGCCAAGCTGCAGAACTGCATTTATAGTGGGAAATAAAGACTCAAACGGCTCTAGTTCAATCCCAACGGCTAGTAACGGCTACAAACTCAATTTGGAGTATAAAAGGGACCTCCAAGCATCTTGTAATGGTTAATGCTTCAATTGTTACAACATTATGATGTCAAAATTTGTCTAGAGCTTAAATTGTAAATTCATTGCTTAGACAACACTTGTGAGCTTACATTGTTATATTTGCTCAAGTGTTTAGGTTTTGGGTGAGTGCTTAGTATTGCAAACAAACACCTATTAGAGGGATTTCTAGTTTGCTAAGTCTTTCTTTGTAAAAGAGAGTGTTTCCTCAAGCTTTGGGTAGAAAGCTTTGAGGGTTGTAAAGGTTGCCTCCTTAGCCTAGAAAAAGGGACGAAATTCTTAGTGAATTTGTTTGGAAATCCTTAGTGGGGAGCTAAGGTAGTGGATGTAGACCTTGGTTAGAAGGTTGAACCACTATAAATCCTTGTGTCAAATTGCCAATTTTTCACCTCCCACTAAAACACCCATTTATCCAACTTCTCCACACTTGGCGAGCAAGAACGGTTGATCGAATCGAGCCCACTAAATCTCAACAATTGGTATCAGAGCTTGGCTCAATCGAAGGGGATTCAAATCCTATTGAGAAGATCTGGCAAGCTCGATCAACATTTCACCATCCGGCTCAAATGGCGCAATCCATCGACAAACCGCCTTTCTTCGACAAGAATCACTATGCCCATTGGAAGACAAAGATGAAATTCTTCTTGAAGTCAAGAGACTACAAGCTATGGGACATAGTTGAAGATGGTTCGTTCGTGCCTCAAAGAAGCAAAACGGAATGGAGTGTCGACGATCGCAAGAAGATGGAGCTTAATTGCAAAGCCTTGCACATGCTCTTTTGTGCATTTGGCCCAACCATGTATGAGAAGACGTCTTCTTGTGAGAGTGCCAAGGAGGTATGGGACAAGCTTGAAGTCACATACGAGGGAACCGATGAAGTAAAGGAGACCAAGATTGGGCTCCTCACCTTAGAGTATGGAACTTCAAGTTGGATTCAGAAGAAAACATCGAGAAGATGTTTGATAGGTTCTCCACTATCACAAATGGACTTAAAGGTTATGGAGAAGCCATCCCGGAAGAGAAGCTTGTCCGAAAGCTCATCTACTCCCTTCCCGAGTCATGGGACTCAAAGAGGACCGCCATCATCGAAGCCAAGAATCTCAAAACCTTGAAGCTTGATGAACTCATGGGGTCACTTCTCACTCACCAAATAATGAAGAAAAACAAAGAAGAGGAGAAGAAGAAGGAAGAGATTAGAGCGATGGGGAAGAAGAAGATCATGGACCTAGGCATCAATGCTAGTGTTGTAGCTCTCAAATCCTCTACATGCCATCATGTAGATTCAAGTGAGAAGGAAAGTGAAGATGAAGGGATGGCCTATCTCTTCAACAAATTTGCCCGATTCATGAAGAGCAAAATGGAAAAACCCAAGCATGAATCTATGAAGAAGATGAAGGACTCCTACAAATCCAAAAAGAAGGGATCGTCTTCAAAACAAGCATATGTGGCCACATGGAGCGATGAAGACTCCACCGATGATGAAGTAGCCCACCTATGCTTGATGGCCCTCAATGAGGGGAAGGTAACTTCTAACTCATCTATTTCAAATTCTTATACATTTGATGAGTTACAAGATGCCTATGATGATTTGCTTTTGGAATTCAAGGCATCATTTTTCCAAGAACAAAAAGTTGATTTCAAAAATAAAAAATTGAAAATGATTTGCTTTCCAAAACAAATCTTGAACTTGAAGCAAAATTGAAAGATTTTGAACGAAAATGTTTTGAGTTACAAAATTTGCTTCTTAAAGTTCAAAAAGAAAAGGATTTGATTTCCAATGAACTTGAAAAGAAAAATAGTTTTGGAAAATCAAACTTTTCTGTAAGACAATCTAGTGCCCCTAGATTTGTGAATGGAAAATGTTTTAGAAGTGTTTGGGTCCCAAAAGGACTAACCACTTCAACTAAAAAGGATGAAATTGAAAAAAGGATTCTTAAGGGGACTAAATTTTGTGCCACTAATGTCTATGGATCCAAAGCAATTTAGATACTAAAAATTACTTGATTGTCTTGTGCTAGGTGTGATGGAGAGTGGTCAACAAGTCAAATATTGAGGGGGAGCTCCATGCACACAAAGGAACAACACTTGAAGAAGGAAGGCTTCACATCCTCCCTTGAGTTCAAGTGTGGTAAAATCTAGTTGCTTTTGTTTTTTATTTGATTTATTTTCATTTAAGTCAACTAGATAATCATATATGTTGAACTAACATTCTTATGATACTTTGAGTAAGGGGGCCAATTTTAAACCAAAATTTTAAGTGCGTCAATTTTTTTTGCCTCCTATGTTATTTTGAGCTAAATGTCATTTTAAATTCTTTTTTGATATAACAAAAAGGGGGAGAAATTGGTTTGAAAATTTGAATTTTCAAATTTTCAAATGAATAAGGGGGAACTTTATTTGATTTCATATCTTAAATCTCTTATTCACAATTTTAAAGTTAAAGAGGGAGAATTCCAAACAATTTTTCAAGTTGGTTTTATTATATCAAAAAGGGGGAGATTGTAGAACTAAGTTTTGATATAATATTTGAAAAATGTTTTGGACTAAATTGCAAAGAATTTAAAATAAGTTTTTAGTCAAAACAACTTGAAAATATGTTTAAGGGTTTTCAAAAGGCTTTGGAATGATTTAAAGTGTATTTAAAGTAGTCAAAACCATGATTTTCAAGTAACTATACCGATACGGTATTGAACCGTACCGATACGCCTTAGGGTTTTCAAACTACCAGAATTCCAGTAGCCAAAAACCGTACCGATACGCTTAGCCGTATTGATACGGTGTGCTTTGAAGTAGCCCAATGGCTAGTCGCGTACCGATACGCCTAACTACACCAACGGTCATTTCCCAACGGTCATTTGAATTTGTAGGACCGTACCGATACGCTAGGCAAGCGTATCGATACGCATCAGCGGAAGAACACAACGGCTAATTCCTCTTTGAGACCGTATCGATACGGGTTGAGAGGGTATCGATACGCCAAGCTGCAGAACTGTATTTATGGTGGGAAATAAAGACTCAAACGGCTCCAACTCAATCCCAACGGCTAGTAACGGCTACAAACTCAATTGGGAGTATAAAAGGGACCTCCAAGCATCTTGTAATGGTTAATGCTTCAATTGTTACAACATTATGATGTCAAAATTTGTCTAGAGCTTAAATTGTTAATTCCTTGCTTAGACAACACTTGTGAGCTTACATTGTTATATTTTCTCAAGTGTTTAGGTTTTGGGTGAGTGCTTAGAATTGCAAACAAACACCTATTAGAGGGATTTCTAGTTTGCTAAGTCTTTCTTTGTACAATAGAGTGTTTCCTCAAGCTTTGGGTAGAAAGCTTTGAGGTTTGTAATGGTTGCCTCCTTAGCCTAGAAAAAGGGACGAAATTCTTAGTGAATTTGTTTGGAAATCCTTAGTGGGGAGCTAAGGTACTGGATGTAGACCTTGGTTAGAAGGTTGAACCACTATAAATCCTTGTGTCAAATTGCCAAATTTTCACCTCCCACTAAAACACCCATTTATCCAACTTTTCCGCACTTGGCGAGCAAGAACGGTTGATCGAATCGAGCCCCCTAAATCTCAACAATTGGTATCATAGTTTGGCTCAATCGAAGAAGATTCACATCCTATTGAGAAGATCTGGCAAGCTCGATCAACATTTCACCAACCGGCTCAAATGGCGCAATCCATCGATAAACTACCTTTCTTCGACGGGAATCACTATGCCCATTGGAAGACAAAGATGAAATTCTTCTTGAAGTCAATAGACTACAAGCTATGGGACATAGTTGAAGATGGTTCGTTCGTGCCTCAAGGAAGCAAAGTGGAATGGAGTGCCGACGATCGCAAGAAGATGAAGCTTAATTGCAAAGCCTTGCACATGCTCTTTTGTGCATTTGGCCCAACCATGTATGAGAAGATGTATTCTTGTGAGAGTGCCAAGGAGGTATGGGACAAGCTTGAAGTCACATACGAGGGAACCGATGAAGTAAAGGAGACCAAGATTGGGCTCCTCACCTTAGAGTATGAGAACTTCAAGATGGATTCGGAAGAAAACATCGAGAATATGTTTGATAGGTTCTCCACTATCACAAATGGACTTAAAGGTTATGGAGAAGCCATCCCGGAAGAGAAGCTTGTCCGAAAGCTCATCTACTCCCTTGTCGAGTCATGGGACTCAAAGAGGACCGCCATCATCGAAGCCAAGAATCTCAAAACCTTGAAGCTTGATGAACTCATGGGGTCACTTCTCACTCACCAAATAATGAAGAAAAACAAAGAAGAGGAGAAGAAGAAGGAAGAGATTTGAGCGATGGGGAAGAAGAAGATCATGGAGCTAGGCATCAATGCTAGTGTCGTAGCTCTAAAATCCTCTACATGCCATCATGTAGATTCAAGTGAGGAGGAAAGTGAAGATGAAGAGATGGCCTATCTCTTTAACAAATTTGCTCGGTTCATGAAGAGCAAAATGGAAAAATCCAAGCATGAATCGATGAAGAAGATGAAGGACTCCCACAAATCCAAAAAGAAGGGGTCGTCTTCAAAACAAGCATATGTGGCCACATGGAGCGATGAAGATTCCACCGATGATGAAGTAGCCCATTTATGCTTGATGGCCCTCAATGAGGGGGAGGTAACTTCTAACTCGTCTATTTCAAATTCTTATACATTTGATGAGTTACAAGATGTTTGTGATGATTTGCTTTTGGAATTCAAGACATCATTTTCCAAGAACAAAAAGTTGATTTCAAAAATAAAAAATTGAAAATGATTTGCTTTCTAAAAAAAATCTTGAACTTGAAGTAAAATTGAAAGATTTTGAACAAAAATGTTTTGAGTTACAAAATTTGCTTCTTAAAGTTCAAAAAGAAAAAGATTTGATTTCCAATGAACTTGAAAAGAAAAATAGTTTTGGATAATCAAACTTTCATGTAAGACAATCTAGTGCCCCTAGATTTGTGAATGGAAAATGTTTTAGAAGTGTTTGGGTCCCAAAAGGACTAACCACTTCAACTAAAAAGGATGAAAGTGAAAAATGGATTCCTAAGGGGACTAAATTTTGTGCCACTAATGTCTATGGATCCAAAGCAATTTGGATACCAAAAATTACTTGATTGTCTTGTGCTAGGTGTGATGGAGAGTGGTCAACAAGTCAAAAATTGAGGGGGAGCTCCATGCACACAAAGGAACAACACTTGAAGAAGGAAGGCTTCACATCCTCCCTTGAGTTCAAGTGTGGTAAAATCTAGTTGCTTTTGTTTTTTATTTGATTTATTTTCATTTAAGTCAACTAGATAATCATATATGTTGAACTAACATTCTTATGATGCTTAGAGTAAGGGGGAGCCAATTTGAAACCAAAATTTTAAGTGTGTCAATTTTTTTTTCTTCCTATGTTATTTTGAGCTAAATGTCATTTTAAATTCTTTTTTGATATAACAAAAAGGGGGAGAAATTGGTTTGAAAATTTGAATTTTCAAATTTTCAAATGAATAAGGGGGAGCTTTATTTGATTTCATATCTTAAATCTCTTATTCACAATTTTAAAATTAAAGAGGGAGAATTCCAAACAATTTTTCAAGTTGGTTTTATTATATCAAAAAGGGGGAGATTGTAGAACTAAGTTTTGATATAATATTTGAAAAGTGTTTTGGACTAAATTGCAAAGAATTTAGAATAAGTTTTTAGTCAAAACAACTTGAAAATATGTTTAAGGGTTTTCAAAAGGCTTTGGAATGATTTAAAGTGTATTTAAAGTAGTCAAAACCATGATATTCAAGTGACCGTACCGATACGGTATTGAACCGTACCGATACGCCTTAGGGTTTTCAAACTACCAGAATTCCAGTAGCCAAAAACCGTACCGATACGCTTAGCCGTATCGATATGGTGTGCTTTGAAGTAGCCCAACGACTAGTCGCGTACCGATACGGTTGTATCGCGTACCGATATGCCTAACTACCCCAACAGTCATTTCCCAACGGTCATTTAAATTTGCAGGACCGTACCGATACGCTAGGCAAGCGTATCGATACGCATCAGCTGAAGAACACAACAGCTAATTCCTCTTCGAGACCGTATCGATACGGGTTGAGAGGGTATCGATACGCCAAGCTGCAGAACTGTATTTATGGTGGGAAATAAAGACTCAAACGGCTCCAATTCAATCCCAACGGCTAGTAACGGCTACAAACTCAATTGGGAGTATAAAAGAGACCTCCAAGCATCTTGTTATGGTTAATGCTTCAATTGTTACAACATTATGATGTCAAAATTTGTCTAGAGCTTAAATTGTAAATTCCTTGCTTAGACAACACTTGTGAGCTTACATTGTTATATTTGCTCAAGTGTTTAGGTTTTGGGTGAGTGCTTAGAATTGCAAACAAACACCTATTAGAGGGATTTCTAGTTTGCTAAGTCTTTCTTTGTACAAGAGAGTGTTTTCTCAAGCTTTGGGTAGAAAGCTTTGAGGGTTGTAAAGGTTGCCTCCTTAGCCTAGAAAAGGGGACGAAATTCTTAGTGAGTTTGTTTGGAAATCCTTAGTGGAGAGCTAAGGTAGTGGATGTAGACCTTGGTTAGAAGGTTTAACCACTATAAATCCTTGTGTCAAATTGCCAATTTTTCACCTCCCACTAAAATACTCATTTATCCAACTTCTCCACAATTGGCGAGCAAGAACGGTTGATCGAATCGAGCCCCCTAAATCTCAACAAACAAGCCCCAATTTCTAGCTAATTGTATAGATTTATTTACATTATAATTAACAAGCCTTAATCATTTCTTTAGTTTCTTGAAGAGATGATTTACTTGAATCAATGAGCTATGCATTCTCTTGTTCTTTTTTGTCAATATAGCATAAAGGAAAACTTTACCAATAATTGTAATGATTCCTTTAGATATCATTGTTTTATTGTGCCAACTAAGTTAATTGCCTTATGTTAGAGCATTATGTGCTTATTGGAACTAGAATCTCTGACAAATTTATCCGCAGATATACTTCATTCACTATACATTCGAACGATCGGATTCCAAAAACATGGTCATGCATTATGATTAATTCAGAGAAAGAGATATCGATTCACACAGTACACCAAAGCAACTTATAACAAAATGTTGAATGCATTGGTCAAAGCTGGTATTCATAGGGTGAACTTGTTTAAGGCATTTTAGTGACTTCGTTATTCTGCAGAGTTTAGTGGCTTTTTTGAGAAGAGCAAACTCGTGTTGGGCTGGTGCGATATTCAGAATAATTTATTTTGTGTGTTTAAGTTGAAGTGTTCTCTTTGTCATGTTTTGTTTTAACCTTTGAATTTTTGCAATATGCAGTCTAATCTCGTTGTATGACTATTTTAGCTGCAGGGTCTGGATATATTCTTCCTTTCATGAGACTGTAATTTCTTTAATTTTAATAAATCGTTCTTTATCACTATCAATAGTAGTTTTGATTAAATTCTTTCTATATGTTGTTTGAAACTGGCAATATTAAATAGTAAACACTAACTTTTATTAAAATTTTGAGGTTTATTTGAATCATGGATTACTAATTTATTTATTTTTCTCTCGAGAGGGTAGATCAAACATCAAAGCTTGGATTTAACACACAAATGAGATTTGAATGTGCTTTTTAATCTCTTTTTACACATGATATTAATCAATTCTCTGATGTATTTATAAGAAAAATGTATTTACCATTTTTATTAGCATTCTTATTATCATTTCAAGTCAAATCCTTTATTCATATTTAAAATAATATGCTCAACATGTCGATATAGGCTATGAGAAAACATAATCAAAGTGTAATGTGTGTAAATTAACGTATATATCAATAAAAGGATTATACAAATATATAATATACTCAACAACGATTCTCAAAAAAATAATGTATGCAATAAATTATTCTTAGAATAAAAATATAAGAATGAGAAAATATTCTATGCTTCCAACACCCCATCTATAATGATAATAATCAATGTCAACTCGATCTATCAACAAGCAACTGTTAACCTGAAAAAATCAATAACAATAATCAAGTAAAAATATTTTCATATGAATATATAAAAACTAAATGATTAAAGACTTATACCTTTCACTCTACATTATGAGATAACATATTTGTTGAGTTTTGCATTCCTTTACAACTGCGTTTATTATGACCATATCCTCCATAAATTTGACACGATCGTCTTTTCACGGTTGTATGAGTCAATGCTATCTCAAGACCACTTTTGAATCTTCCATTCTGAGACTCTTGACCACCCTTTCTTCTCCCTTTAGTTTGAGAAACATGTGGATCACCAATATTAGTTGTCAAAAAAATATAATGAGATTGACTCTCTACTGCCTCAAAAAGCACTTCACTCATCAATTGTTGGCTTGAGCCACAATCTTTCTCTATAATACCAATCACTTGAGTTTTCATCATAGAAACTTTTTGATATATTTGGTCCAAGTCTCCAACAATGACTTTATATATTCCCTCAGATTTTTCAGCAAAATGGGATAATCGATTTACAAGACGACAAACATGTAAGCTTCTTAAAGCGGCTGATTTCTCATCATCAACTTCATGATTTGGTCCATTTTCATAAATTCCACAACCTTTATTTGCTTCTTTTGTCCAGCGTCTCAAGATGTATTGGCTTGGAATCTCTACAATATCTTTGAAATGAAAATTTGCTAGCAGATGTCTACACAAGAAACCTTGAAACTCAAAAAGACAACATGAACAATTACCATCCCTAGAGTCCAAATCCAGATGAACAAGAAAGCTATCACGAGTATCAAAACAACTTGACACTCTATATTCATAGCAAGATCTAGTTTTTTTTTTACCTTTTGCCTTGTGAATTGACTGCTTTTAACTAATTCATGCTGAAAAATATTAAAAATGTTCTTTGTATAGACTGACGCTCCATGATGTTCCATTTTAGAACCAAGTTTAAGAATCCGAAACTTGTACCTTGATTCAAAATCTTCTTTTTTCTCTTTGGAGTATCGACTATCAACTGCCTTCTCATATCTCATTACAAACTCTTGCAATGTTGTAGTTGAATCAACAAAAGAATTAAAAAAAAGCATTCATGCTCTCACTCTTTTGGGTAGTATTCATTCCTGCAAAAAAAAATATTTCGATTATAAATTGGAATCCAAGAATTACGAATCTCATACAACCCTTGAAGCCATTCATTTTGCTTTAACCCATTCTTAATTATCAATTCATTCCACTGCTTCTCAAACTCTTCCACTGTAAATGATTCATAAATGCATCTCTTCAGTTCACATTTAAAAGATGATTTTTTATGATATATATGCGGAAGCTTTTCTGGGAATTTCTTCTTTATATGCCAAAGGCATAGACGATGGCGAGATTTTGGAAACACTTTCTTCACTTCAGCTCCTATAGCTCGATCTTGATCAGTAAGTATTGATACCGGTGCTTTTCCATACATCGCCTCAAGCCAAGTTTCAAATAACCAAACAAAACTTTGCTCGGATTCATCTTGCAGTAAAGCACAACCAAACAAAATTGATTGACAATGGTGATTCAATCCAACAAAAGGAGCAAACGGCATGCTATACTTATTAGTCCCATAAGTAGTGTCAAATGTAATAACATCACGAAAATGTTCATATGCTAACCGTTAGACAAAACAAACCCTGAATTTGGGCTCATAGCGTTGAGAACCATTGAACTTTTGGAATTTATCAGAATACGAAGACGACGGTCGATGGTGATAGTAATGACAATGACAACGGCTGAGAGTGGCGTTAGCTATTTAAAGTTTTAGACAAAAAAGAGAAAAAAAATTGAGTGAGAAAGCTCATTAGGGGTGAGCATTCAATCGAGTTGAGTCCAGTCAAAAAATCGAGTTAGTCAAGTTTACGAGTCTTATTTTACGATTCAAACTTTATTTAATTTTTTTCCGATTCAAGTCGAGTTTTCAAGTTTTTGTACTAATTTAATTTTAATTATATACAATGTTATATTAGACATAATTGAGAGATTCGACTCGAACTTAAAAAAAATTATCTACTAATTACTAAAAGGATTAATACCCTATACACAGGAGGTGGAAACTGAAAGTTTCACAAGCGCCTTAGTTTTAGGGTATATGAAGTTAGTTTAGGGTATAGGGTTTATGGGTTTAGGTGTAGGAGTTTAGAATTTAGGGATAGTTGTTTCAATTTAAGGTTTGGGGTTATAATTTAGGGTTTATAGGTTATGGTTTAGTTTTTAGGGTAATATGGTGAGGATTTAGGTTTTAACCTATAAACCCTAAACCTTAAATTCAAACAACTATCCCTAAATTCTAACCCCCTAAACCTTATACCCTAAACTAACTCCCTATACCCTAAAACTAAGGCGCTAGTGGAAACTTTTAATTTCCACCGCCTGTGTATCGAATATTTATCCTTACTAAAAAAATCAAGTTATTCGAATTTCCATTTTACAACTCAAACTTTATTTGAAATTTTTTTCCCGAGTCGAGACGAGTCGTTGAAATTTTGTGTCGAGTCAAGACAAATCGAACTTTTTTCACATCGAGTCAAGTCAAAAATTTTAGTTTTTTCGAGTCGAGTCGATTTTTATCGCCCATGGGGTCTTTAAAGTCCCAAACGGTGACGTTTTGGGAGGTATGTCCAAACATCAAAACAGCGTTGTCCTGGAGCACACGACTCGTGCCTAGACCCGATCCGACCGATGGATCCGCACCTTTTACTACTTTTGGGTAAATTTCCTCTGCGGTTCTCCCACTTTTGTCATATATTCAATATAGTCCATATTTTGTAATTTATTATCATTTTGACCATTTTAACTTCTATTTTTGTTCAATTTAGTCCATTTTACATATTAGTTATCAATTCTACCCCTGTAAGTTTTGTTTCTTTCGATTTGACTCAAGTATCCTTAGTTATTTATTACATTACATTGCTTATTTTGTTATTATTATGGTAATTGCCATTAATTCTTATGTACATCGTTATTAAAAAAACATACATTCATTTAGTCTTTTTAAAAGATAGGTAATGTTGTTGTGTTACAATGACTAACGGGTAGTGTCCAAATTGTATGGATTGCAAGTTGCAACCTTTATGGTTATTTGCAACATAAGAGCATCCTTCGCAAATTACTCATATTTCAAATAATCAAGGCAATAGTGTTGTGTTACTTTAATTAAATGATGTAGTGTCAAACTGTCTAGATTGCCACTTTCATAATTATTCGTGAAAAAATATCCTTTATAAAATTGCATTCACATACAAGAGATCACATTTTAAATATAAATTCATAATCGTAACTTTTTAAAAAACCAAAACAACACATGATTTTAACAAAGCTACTAATTTTAGGCATTGTGGTGTGCTTTAACCTTCCTCATATATATATAACCGACTCTCCAAACCCAACATTTGCTCTAGATTTAAATGCAGACCGCAAAAATTATAATCTAAAAAGAATTTTCTAAAATATAGTTTTAAAAAAATAATTTAAAAGTATTTTATCGTATCTAGCTCAAAACAATCGATGATAACTCTAGTTTTCTAAAGCTTATATTTTCAAGCTAAAAATATTTTTTGAATCTAAAAAAGGTTTCGACAATTTTTGTTTCTTTAAAAAATTTATATGAATTGTTTTATTTCAGTTAGTTATCTAAATTAATTGGTACAAAATTCAATATATTAAAATTTAGGATATATGTATGTATGGGATGAGATCCACTTGGTGTAAAACTCATTTAGTTTTACACTAATCTATGGTCATTGGATGATTAGAACGAATGAATGAGATTAAACACTCCTATTTTTTTTTCCTTAAAAGTCTCCTTATTTTTAACATTTCATCTCATACATCCATTCTACTCATTCAATAACCATAGATTAGTGTAAAAATAAATGAGTTTTAATGTGCATTTTAATTTTTAATTTTTTTTCTGATTTAATTAGGTAATTGAACATAATTTTGAGGTTCAATTTGGTACTTAAAACATTTTTTTGTCCAATTAAATACATGGACATGATTTTTAGGTTTAAATTGACGCCTCAAATTAATTTAATTATTCAAATTAATTCAATAAGTCATTAACCAAATCAAAAAATTAACCGTAAGTAACCAAAAAATTAAATTCGAATACTAATATGAACTAAATCAAAACAATTTTTCTTTTGAAAATTAATTTTATTGCTAAAAAGACACTATCTCGGACCTCGTTAAAAAACCTCCATAAACCTAGATTGGAGGAAAAAAAGTACACCGAGATAATGTTGATTACAGGAACATTAACACTTTACTGCAACAGTACCCTGACCATTCTATTAGCAAAACCTTAAACATCCACTAACAAAGGAGCCCATGCGTAACCGAGACACTATCTTGAAGGCTCCAGTAAAAACGCTAGAACGGCAAAACACCGACTAAAAACTCTGATGCGTTTAGATCCAGGCCCAATCAAAAGACACCTCCAATAACAGTGCTCCTCAAGCACCAGCAAGCAACGAGAGCGAACATACTGGTTCAAGAAAGAGACTTAGACCAAACGAAAGGCACAGCTCTGGAGATGCCAGACTTGGCCAATCTATCAGCAGAAAAATTTCAATCACGAGGAATAGCTTGAATGATCCAACCAAACTCAGAACAAAATCTTGAACAGACGGACACTAAAGATCTGAAAATCTCAGGAGCTAAATAAGGCTTGCTAATCCACTCTACAATCATAGAATAGTCAGTTTCAATAATTAGATCGACAGTATTGAACCAAGGTGAGGACTGGAACAGAGAGCACGCTTCTATAACAGCAAGAAGTTCAGCAGTTGTAGCATCGAAAGTCCCTGCAAATTTAGAAAATTGGATCAGCATTTTGTTATAGTGATCAAAACAGACACCACCGATTCCTGCTTTTTCGAAGCCACCAACCACTGCGCCACCAACCAAGAATTTTAAAGAACCTGCATGAGGTGCTAGCCATCCCTTACACTTAGGCTGGAACTGATTAAAACCTATTGTCTTGAGCAAATATGGTCTCCTAACAAAATCAGAAACAGAGGAAATGCTTAACAACCATTTTGCCTTGCACCAAAGGCTTAGTCGAACAATGGAGCACTCGAAAATCGACTTTACATTGACATTTGAGCTTTTGAATATCACTTCATTGCGACTCAACCAAATCGACCAAACGATACACTGAAATCACAAGAGCCAAACTGCTTGGCATTTAAAAGGGTTTGCCATAGAAAACCAAATTGAGATTAGGGCCTTAAAATTACTAGGGCAGATAAAGTTAATGCCCCATAGATTTTACCAATGTTGCCAAACACACCACGATATTGAACACTTGCAAAAGAGATGATCCATTGATTCATTCTCAATACGACAAAGGGGACACATCTGATTAGACAAACCCGACACATCCCGTTTTTGCTAATTGATCTTTGGTTGGAATCCTCTCATGAACCACTTTCCATACAAAGGCTTCAACCTTCGGTGGAGGTAAGTTAATCCAAACTTTCCTCCAAATCCCATCACATGACATATTACTACCAACACTTAGCTCGCTGAAGGATTTGGAGCTGTAGGAACCATTAGGAGAAGCAACCCAGCGAATGCTATCAGATTGTAGTCGGCCAGATATAGCAGAGTTGATTACGTTGAGAAATTCAGCCCACACTTCACACTCCCAACTGAACAATCTTCTGCGTAAAGAGATAGTCCACTGCCAAACGCCATTTACAATATTACCAAACTCAGCAATAACACCAGATTTTTGCGATGCCATCGCATAAATTCTAGGAAAGGCATCCTTAGGTGGACTGATACTAGTCCATTTATCAAGCCAGAAGGAAATTCTTTTTCCATCCCCAATAACAATTTTGATGTGCTGGAGAAAAGTATTATCCGGATCTAATAGTGGCGAAATGATTCCCCTCCAAATCCAAGATTTGTTAGAAGACCCGAGATTAGAAGGCAATAACGAAGAAGAACCAGCTTCGTATTTTGCTTTGATGACCCTCCGCCAAAGACTATTTGATTTTGAACCGAACCTCCATAGCCATTTATTTAGAAACGCTCTGTTTTTAATATTAAAATTGCACAAACCAAGCCCACCACACTGTTTAAGAAGACAGGTTGTCTCTCAACTAATCCAGTGGATGAATTTCTTATCATTGTGATTCCACAGAAAGTTGACCACCAACTTGGTCAAAGTAGCGCTAATTGATTTCGGCATTGGAAACAAAGAGATGAAATAAATGGGCATGTTAGACAACACAGATTTGCTAAAGTGGTGCGACCAGCGAATGATAACAACTTAGAAGACGATCTGGAGAGTTTCTTCCTAACTTTTTCAACAACGAAATTCCACAGTTGAGTTGAGTTTTTGTGAGCTTCCAAGGGAAGCCCAAGGTAAGAGCATGAAAAATTGCCCCCGCCGCAATTAAGTAAAGACGCCCAGCAGTCGATAATCGAATTCTCTAAGTTAATACCTATTATAGAAGATTTTTTCAGATTGAGCTTTAGCCCAGAAGCTAATTCAAATCCTCTTAAGATGCGCACCACATTTTTAATTTGTGTTTCACCGGCACCACAACAGAGGATGAGGTCATCCGCAAATTGCAAGTAAGAGATCTCCACCGAGTTTTGACAAATTCGAACACCACTGAAAAAACCTCGGGCAACCGCCTTTGTTAAAATGGCACTGAGAGCCTTAGGGACAAGATTGAATAGCAACGGTGATAGAGAGCAACCTTGTCTCAAGCCACGACTAATTGAGAAAGGGATCGAGGGAACCCTGTTAACAAAGACTAAAATCGAAGCAGTAGAAATGCAATTTAAAATTCACTGGCAAAACAATTTACCGAAACCCATATTCTCCATGATGAACAGTAAGAATTTTCAATCTACTGTGTCGTATGCCTTGTGGAAGTCAGCTTTGAAAACCACTCCTTCCAAACCAAGTCTCCTGGTGTGGTCGATTACTTCATTCGCGATTAAAGAACAATTGAGTATCTGTCGACCAACACAAAAGGCAAACTGATTATCCTCGATAATATTAGGCATGACAATATTAAGTCTAAGTGCAAGTGTCTTCACAAGAAATTTATAAACAGAACCAACCAAACTAATTGGTCTATAGTCATTTACTGATTTAGGCGATTGGACTTTAAAAATGAACTGAATAAACGATCGGTTGAAAGAGATATCTGGTAATTCCCCCTTGTAAAAAAGGTCAAAGAAATTAAGGATTTTGTGAAGGCCAAAAGCGCTTGAGAAAATTTATATTAAAGCCATCAGGGCCAGGTGCTCGAGAGCCATCGAGAGTAGATAGAGCAGCCCAGATTTCAGTGTACGTAAAAGGCTTCTCGAGACTGGCAGCATCATCCACACTTATGGACTTAATATCACACTCAAACTTTTTTATCAGAATTGTGTTTGAAAAATTGAAACCCGCTTTGAAGTGATCAGTAATGATCTTTTTAATATTAGAGGGAAATTCATACATAGAATTTCCAGATTTGATTTTAACAATGAAATTAGCTCGGCTTCTAACATAAGTAACAGAATGAAAGGACCTAGCATCTTTATCGCCTACTTCGAATTTCGAACCACCTAAGGCGAGATTTCTGCAACGAATCTCGTTCTTCTTTGCGAATAACATTCCAAAGCTGGATTCTGAAGTCGTTTAAGTCACCAACAAGGTGTGAATCACGCCCTATCTAACTCGGGAGTGGACCCAGGATGACAATCAAATTTATACTTTGAAACGAAATGTGGGTCACGTGCATGAAATTCCACGCTAATCACGCCCCATCTAACTCGGGAGTGGACCCATGATGACAAAACCCACCCACGTGTACAACTTGGGTGAATCCAACAACAAGTCGTGGTGATCGCTGATTGGCTCAACTTCCAAACAACAACACGGAATTAAGGTTTACCCAACAACACAGAACCGCCTAAAACCTTAAACTTTCCCCATCCGGGAAAAAACCTAACCTCGTATCTGACCAGGAGTTTCTTCATCCGCCACGTGGTACGTCAACCCATCGAATAATTAAAACGTAAAACGGTGCCACGTTACAAAATTCCGTAGTGCAGTTTAACTAGAATCCCAACGCTTTGTCTGTATGTGTGTGTATATATATGGGTTTAGGTGGGAATCTAACATCATCTGGTGTTGTAGGTTGAGAAAAAGAGTGTGAAAAATGGAAGCGCAGCTTGATAGAACATCTTCGATAGAGAGCGAGCCAAGGACGCTGAGTATTGATCAAATCCAATGTGCAAGGGTATGTGTGTTTCCTTTATCTTTTTGTATGAACTATGAATGTTTGTTTATATATGTTGATTGGTTGGATGGAGTTTTGAAACAGGAGGGTGCGCTTCATGTGATGAATAGCAGCAGCATCCAAGAAGCCCTCAGCATTTTCACACAGGTATGAATTATGATGATTTTGCTTCCTCTTCCCCAACCTCAACTAATTAGGCAATTATTTGGTAATGAATTGGTATGGCAGGGATTAGAGCCGGTGGTTAGCGATAGCGTAGCAAGGCATGAGATGGAAACCACGATGGATGTGGAACTCCAACACCTAGACCTGCAAGGGATCCGCGACGTCGCTTCTGCTCCTTTCTAGTTTACCCCTTTCTTTCTTTCTTTCTTTCTTTCTTCCACTACCTTCTGCTCCTTTCTAGTTTACCCCTTTCTTTCTTTCTTTCTTCCACTACTGCTGTAAATAACTAAAAGTCTTGCCTCCGTTTCAAACCCCATTTTTTTAGTGCAACTATATCTGTGTATATTAATTTCTAATTGTTTTATTATTAAGTATTATTTATTTCAAGAGATGAAAAAGACACTAATATCTTTTTGACATCCATCGTAGGGAATATTATTATTTCGGTGATTATTATCAAAGACGAAACAAATAAATTTGTTAAAAATGAAAGAAATTGTTTGGTAAATACTTTTTGAGTAAAGTTTTGGACCTTCGATAATAAAAAAAAGGACCGTTACAACATAATTTTTTTTTTTGAAATTAGATTATATTTAATGGTGAAAGAATTGTAAATGAATCACACCGTAAATAATGAAAGTTCAGTGCAAAATAAACAATGCAGAAAAATTTAACGGTGTGAAAGACGTTAAAAAATCAAACCTAACAACTTTTGAAATAAAATTTAAAAAGCTATTACTTTGTCTTGGGTGCTCTTTGAAGACAGCATAATTCGTTCGCTACTCGTTCTTGACATATCGGCACAGCCACAAAAAGGGAACTATAACATGAAATGTTCGGCCTTTTTTCGGTGACAAAAAAGTTCGATGGTACTCGTCACTCGAATTCTAAACTATCAAAAGATAAAGTGAAACTTCTATAAAAGCAGACAAAGGAACTGCCATACAAGCCGACAAAAAAACTGTAATAGAGGCAGACGAAAGAACTGCCAAAGAAGCATATATGGTAGAAATCTGACAAAATAAAAAAAGAAAACAAAAAATATAAAACTGAAAAATTTATCGGCAACGATGAAATTTATTTATATACATAATCAGCAGAACGGCCAACGGCCGCCGTCAACGAAAGAAAAAAAAATAAAATTGAATTTTAAAATTTAAAATTTAAAAAATTTATTAACCGCGTTAGAAAAAATAAAAGAAAAAGAAGGATGTGATTTAACACATAAAAATTAAGCGTACAAATAAACTTTTTAATTTGAGTTGTAATAGTTCTTCGATGTTGTTCTTTAATTACATTATATAGATATATTTTCCTCCTTAGTTATACTTTACTTTTCCATTATCTATTGGAGGAAGACCTCTCTCTCTTAAAAGGAAGGGTAAAGTATGAGCTTTTTTAATGATCATAGTTCTCTTTACTTTTTAAACCTATTTTGATCAATAAAATTTTAATACGTTCAATTTTTTTATTATATTTAAATATTGAACATTTTTTGTTATTAAAACCTAGACATTTTATCACTCTTAAACTTTAAATTATCATAAATAATTTATATTTTTTCGTCCCTCCACCATCAAATAGAATCCACTTCTTATAATATTATTTTTTTCGTGTCGATAAAAAATTTTACCGTTTAAATTTTGAAAATTTTCTTTCGTTCGTCGTTAAACGGACGTCGTCAAAAAATTAATAAAAGAGTGCCAAAAATATTCAATGAGTAAACAAGACGTTTTAAAATTTCAGTGACCAAAATAAATTTGAGAATAAAGTTCAGAGATAATTTACGCAAAATGTAGCACGAAAGTTCAGTGATAATTTACGCAAAATGTAGCACGAATTGTTTGGACTATAATACAAAATATCAGAGAGAAATCATACTCAATAATAACAAAACCAAACCATGTTTTGTATAATAAGGAATACATGTTACCACAATTGCAATATACAGACAGTCACAATCATGGGTACACAGCCATTTCTCAAATGTCCACCAATTAAACCCTCCAAAATTGACAAGTTATCTAATACTTCGAGGCAACCCAGCTAAAGATCTGCGAAAAAGTTGTTTGAACCGCTCAAACCAGCTCCTTTATTTGCATTTTTAGTCTTCGTCCCTGCAAACAATGAGAAACACAAAACTCAATTAATCACTAGTCAGGACCATTCAACAAACTGCATGCCAACTTTTTCTATTCTCGGTACAAGGAAAACGTGATCCGTAAATAGAAATTCAACATTCTAAGATTATGCTCGGATGTTTATTTTTATGTTAGCAAAATGTCACGAACTTATTCTTTCAAGCTCAATCCGTGCGGCGCTAGCACTCTCGGCACAATGTTAGCAAGCCTTTATCGCGCAACGCTATGGCAAACACAAGGAGCAAACGAGTTTACAAGGAAAGAACCTTGTATTAAGCAACGAAAGTTTTACAAGTGTTTGAGTGAATGACTACTTAGGTTATTTACAAATGAGCTATACAAGCCTATTTATAGCCTCCAACCTCCCGAATGGACGGTAAAGATTTATTTGATCCAACGGTTAGGATCTTGCCTCCTAAAATATCTAAGATGACTAGATATCTCTAGAGAATTCCATACTTATCTATATACATCTCTAGTATTCTAGATTACTCCTATAGATCTACACTTTCTATAGGCTTCTAGAATGTTCCAGACGTCTCTAGAGTAGCCCTGATTCTTCCATAGTCTTCCAGGATATTCTAGAATATTCTAGATCCTTCTAGAATGTTCCAGAACCTTTGAGAACCTTCTAGAGTGTTCTAGAATCTTCTAGAGCGTTCTAGGCGTCTCTAGACCTTTGGAGAGCCTCCCGGATCGTTCTAGACTTGTGTAGAACCTCCTGAAACCTTCTAGATTCATGTAGAGACGTCTTAAGAGGGTTGTGGGCCTCTCTGGGCCGTTTTAGATCCTTCTTTGGTTCATTCTTGGCCTTAAAACGTCCAAGGCACTTCATTTTGCCTTGATTGGCCCGAGTGCACCAAGGGGGCACTCCTCGGGCGGTCCTGGTGCACTTTGGCGGGGCGTGACAAAAAGGTGTTAAGAAAAGTCATTACAGGATTTTGCAGTGACCCAACAGGTGCATGGTTTATGCAAAAAAAAAAATCTCATCAAGGTCAACAAGAGAGCTAGCGTACCTTTCGTAGAACGAGGAGGATTATCATCCACTTCCATGTCATCACTATCGCTGTCTGAACTAGCATCTTGACCTTTTGCAGTGTTTTCAGAACTTTGCAATGTATCATTTAGATCCCACAACTGCATTAAAGAAAAAAAATAAACACATTAAGTTGGATCTTAGTTAGATGTAAAGTCATCCACCAAAGCAGCTGGATTATCCCAACCTACTGAATCACTTGTTACAAGTGCTAACCATCAGACCTACTTTTGCAGCAAATGACCTCCATATTGTTAATGACTATGCCAAAGAAATGTTCTCCATGCGCATGCAATCATTTATATGCCATAGAATGTACCGGAAACATTCTAATATATAATTGAAATCTCATAAATAAAAGGAAGACAATCAAAGGGGGAAGAAATGCACACCTTCAACATCTGATCATGTGATATGCTACCAAGAAATCTTCTATCATGAGAAAAAGCTACAAATAAAAAACACGGAAGCATTTTCAGCAATCAGGGAAAAGGAAACAAAAACAAATCAGCGAGCAAAGAGTACAAACAAAATAACCAACTTTTTAAGAGCAATAAATACAAATCTTAAAGGAGAGATCCGCCGATATTTAATTAAGATTGTATTCAGTTGTTCATGAGAGCACCAATTAACAACACTGTCTATACCATTATATAAAAGTAACACTCAAAGGATAAGAGAAGATGACGTTTGTTTGCATTAACAAGCATATATAGCATGCTAATATTAAATGGCCTACGAGTGTAACCAGCATCTCACTTTTTCCACGAGCTTTTAAATATAGGACTCTTGCCTTCTTATTTTAGTAATAAAGCAAACAAATTTGACATTCCCTCAAATTGACAAAAGCGTATAAAACAGCTATAAATATAGCCACCACAGGCTCTGTTTTGTTGCAACTTTTGAGACCAGCATTTCTATGTTTGCCATTTGCTTATCTTTTGTGATAAAGCAGATAAACAGAACAATTTTACATTCAGTTAGAAGGAAGTAGTAAAATGACATTTTTCTTTGTCAAATTCTGAAATTTGAAATTCTAGAAAGAAAAATTGCTTTTGTATCAAAGTGCTACGTTTTGCTATTAGCTTTTGAAATCAAAAGCAGGCAGTTATAATAGAAAAGTAAAAGCAGCCTACGTAAAAATTAGCCATGCCCAAAGATCCGATTAATTCTACCTCAAAGAGAACATAGTTAAGTAGTTAACTAAAACGTTGATAAGAAAGGGGGAAAGAAATGTACCTAGGCCCTCAACTGGATATTCTGAATGCTCTGCAATTGGTTGTATGATTCTGTTAGGTAATATGCCTACTAGGCTGGGGGAAAATTCAAACAAATGTAAATCAATGGTAGAGCACTAAGAGTAGGTAGAGCAAATCAACATCTAAACAAACATCTCCTTCTATGCTCAAGCCTCACCTGATGAGCCCATTCTCAGTTCCAGTAATGAGTCTATCTTCGTCAAGCTGACACAACAAATATTAAAATGCAAAATGTTTATTGATTATTTTAATCGAACCGATATTAGAAGAACATGGAAACCAGCTTACCTTCAACAAAGCCTCAACAGAATTTGGAGAAAGATCAACAAAACGATCACTAGACAACCGAATGTATTATTTAGGGAACAATATACGGTGAAAACATCATAGCGAGGGACGAAGGTTGGGTGGAAGAGGGAAGAGAAGAAAGAAATTCAAAATCATGGAGGATTCAGAGAAATAATAAGTGATGTTTTGTAATGCACAATACCTGCAGTCCTTAAAAAATCCCCATGAATATAACAACAAAGTTCCACTTTGTGATCCACAAATAACTTTCCGACCATTCTGATATATACAAGGCATATGAAGATAAAGTTAGGACATGAAAGGAAAAGCTAGATTATGAGAACCATTTTCAAATTCTCATAATAATGAGTTATTATAACCAATGCATTTATTTGTTTTTTAATACCAAATATCATTACTCATGAATTAAAAGACAAATAATTTCTCTCGGAAAGGAAAGCGTTTCGCTCATATCTACAGACGAAGTGTAGTTGAGCAACCAAAATAATCCCAGAAATGAATTCCTTAACAAAACACTACAGTTTGTTTCATTCATTAAAATTTATTATCCAAAAAACTCTAGAAGAAAAAGGTTCAAGGCAACTTTGCAATTAACTTGCCATAAAATCTATGCTGATGTACAACACAAACAAGGATTCCATATAAAGTGCAATCACTTAGGGGGTGTATGCCTTGCCCATTAGCACTGGACCAAAAAAGTGCTTCAAACCCTTTCGGGTGAGGTGCATTTAAGAACCCATTGAGTGGTCTTAGTGGTAAAGGATGGCGTTCCTCCTAGGTGACCCGGGTTCAAGCAACGAAGCTGCAGGTGTGTGTGCGTTTTCAAAAGCTAAGAGTAAAGAACATATACTACCATGCAATCAAGCCAAAATGTTCAAGAAAAATGAGATGCATTTGACCAAGCACTCACATTGTGTTCGTAGGCACACTTTTTTTGTAAGGTAAGGATATAGGCTTGAAATCTAAGTTGCACAGATACAGATACGGGGACGGGGACAGAAAACGACAATTTTCAAAATTAGAGGGTACGGAAAATATAAAATAAATTTTAATATATATAATAATAAATATTAAAATTTATAATACAATAAGAACTAAAATTATAATTGTATTAAACAATAATTATAGTTATTTAAATTCACTTTTAATGATTTTAAATTACTTTTTAACACTTAGATTAAAAGATTACTAAAATTAAATAACTAAATTGAACGAAAATTTAACTTTACATTCTAAATAAAGAGAAAATCAATGACTAAAATAATAAAATTAAAAGATGACATGGCTGAAATAGATATTTATCCATTCCTATTTAAAGTTTGAGTAATTGAGCGTTAAAACATGTTACAAATACAATACACACCTAATATCCCACTTCCTTAAGATACATAAAGCAAGGAGAGAAAGCAACCTATAAATAGGCATTTATCAGATAGAACAAGGAAGCAATCTAGTCTTGGCCTTTTGGCTGAGATTAAGTGTTAAGTTTATAGTTTTTAGGTTGAGTGTTTAATTTAGTAGTTTTTTAAGGATAATTTTTTAGTTTAATTAGCTTTGAGTTTTTTAAGTTCTGATTAGTTTAATGATTTTTAAAACCCTGCTCACAAAGAAGATGGGGACTTTAATTTCTATTTTTTAAGTAAATATATTCGAGTACGTCCCCAATAAGCGTTGACCGTACCCAATACATATTTGACTGTCCACAGTAAAGTTGGGACGTCCCCGTCCCGGAGACGTATTGGGGACGCGAGTCAGCCTTAAGGTGGTGTAAGCACGGGGACACCACCTTAAGGCCGACTCGCGTCCCCAATACGTCTCCGAGACGGGGACGATGCGGGGATGGCTAGGGACGTCCCGGGGACGTCTCAACTTTACCAGGGACAGTCAAATATATATCGGGTACGGTCAACGCTTATTGGGGACGTACCCGGGGACGTATCCGAATATATTTACTTAAAAAAATGAAAAATAAAACCTATCTTCTTTGTGAGAAAGGTTTTAAAAATCATTAAAATAATCCGAACTTAAAAAGCTCAAGGATAATTAAACTAAAAAATTATCCTTACAAAACTACTAAATTAAACACTCCACCTAAAAACTATAAACTTAACACTTAATCTCAGCCAAAAGGCCAAGACTAGATTACTTCCTTGTTCTATCTGATAAATGCCTATTTATAGGCTGCTTTCTCTCCTTGCTTTATGTATCTTAAGGATGTGGGATATTAGGTGTGTATTGTATTTGTAATTTGTTTTAACGTTTAATCACTCAAGCTTTAAATAGGAATAGATAAATATCTATTTCAGCCATGTCATCTTTTAATTTTATTATTTTAAACATGATTTTCTCTTTATTTAGAATGTAAAGTTAAATTTTCGTTCAATTTAGTCATTTAATTTTAGTAATCTCTTAATCTAGGTGTTAAAAGTAATTTAAAATTATTAGAAGTGAATTTAAATAACTACAATTATAATTCTTGTTCAATACAATTATAATTTTAGTCCTTATTGTATTATAAATTTTAATATTTTTTATTATATATATTAAAATTTATTTTATATTTGCCGTACCCGTACCCTCTAATTTTGACATGTCCCCGTATCTGTATCTGTGCAACTTAGCCGTGCTTCATAGCATGAAATTATAAGGAGATACTATCAAACTCTCTACTTCTTGATACTTGAGTATTCATCAACATACATGGGATCATAAGGAAACCATACACAGCCAACAAACAACTGCATGTTTAGTAGATAAAATGGAGCTCTCTATCTATCTATCTATCTGTCTATTTGTCTATCTGTCTATCTGTCTATCTGTCTATATGTCTATTTATATACACAGTTACACACACACATAACTACAAATACATATGCATATCGTGCCTTACTTTACCCAAGTGAGCGTTTCTTTTGCACCTGAGGCAATATAAAGGTTCTAGCTCCTAAGAGTGCACATTGCACCCTTGACATCACCGTCTAAAATGGCAAAAGCAACAAAAAACCTGGATTTCGCTGAATCCTACTTGAATATTTTCAAAGATGAAAAGAAACCTCTCATGCCCCCAAAATCCGATTCTCAATCTTCAGAGGTCTGGATTCAAAAAGTTTTCATTGATTGGAAAGTCTATGTTTGGTCGTTGCTACTTTATTATTCAGGTGATGGATAATTTTAGCTTGCATTCGGAGGGGGTGGCCTTACTGCCTACTGCCTCTTAAGGCTAACGCTATCACATGATGGATAATAGCTGAATATTTCAAGACTATCCAGCTTCAGCATAGGCCCAACCCCCCACTCAACTGTCCACCTCTTCCTGTATCCTTTTCGAACCTTTTTTTGTCTTCTTAAATGAAACTAAATTCAATCCAGGTCTCCATTGATCTAAATTAAACTACAGTTGTTAAGCCATGTAATTAAGTTTAACTAAGATTAAATGAAAATTTTAAATATATATATATATATATGATTAAATGATTTACTTAAGAATAAAAGATTATCAGTGAAAAACAATATAAGTTTCATAAATAATCTATTTTATGTAAAATACGGTAACTTGAATGCAATATCTTCTTTCCTACCACATCACCTGCTAAATGGGGTTCTCCCTTCTCATGTCACTACTTTGAATTTCTTTATCTAAACCATTTTGTCACATATTCTGTTATCCAAGATATTTAACCGACCAAAAAATGGAAGTGTGATGGCAGAAATCATAAACTAAAGAAACATGGTTAAAATGCAAATTTAGTAAAGACAGAGTGGAGTTTAGAGAGAGATTTGGCCAAAAGTACATTAGATGCAACTATAAAATCTGATCATTGAGCAATTAAATGAATGCCCATACCTTCATAACAACAACAGAAGTAAGCTCATCTTCAGAAAATTCAGAGCGTGTTTGAATCTATGAAAAACAAAGAAATGAATCAATAAATCAATTTTCCAAATCCATACTGCAATCAGATGTATAAAACATTTTAGAAAGGCTCCAAGCAAGAGCTTACTTTATAAGTTCGAAGATTGCAAACAGAGAGAGTCCCGTCTCCACTTACAAATGAAAAATAAAGATATGTTAAACGCGGAATAAACCATTAGGAAGGACGTTCATAGAGATGAATGACAGAGTAATTGAGAACGATGAAAAGAAGGAAAATAAAATAAATCAGGTATATTGCAAAAGGAGAATATCGAAAGAAAGAATCATAGTCATTCTTATCCTTTATTTTTTATTAAAATCTTCCCCATAAAAAACTCATTTATCTCTTAAACAAGCATATTCTTAATCTACAAATTATTTCAATTGCCATTTCTTTAGCATATATCACCTCCAATTGGAAAGCAGAAGGAAACAAAATCTCTTTTGATAGTCAGTTAACCTAAATCAGAATATTTTTTAAACGTACAGCTGAAGTACAGAAATGGGAAATGTTTTAAGATAATTGCAAAGGCAAATACCTTGTCGTTAGCAATTTCATGGAATCAGGTACAAAATTCATATCTGAAATGAAGTCTTCATGAGCATTAAAGGAGCCAGAGCATGATCGTTGTCGGGTATCCCATACCTGCAAAGAAGGAAAGCGATAGGCACATGTTTAACATACCATTTGCACCACGTAGAATCCACAGAATCAAGTAATAGGGAACCTTAATACAGCCTTCGTCATCTCCAGAGGCTACAGTTGACTCTGTAAGATTGATCAAACTATTGATGGCATTCCTGCACATCCAAATAAAAATTGCATTTCAATAAACAATTCAAAAGAAAAAGTACACCAAAAAGCAGTGAGAACATACTCATGAGCATTTTCAAGACGAGCAATTACTGATCCAGTTTCAACATCAGTTGCTAGAATAGAACAATCTTTTGATCCCGTCGCCACAGCTGAACCCACAATCAACCATCATTAGGTCAAATCCACAGAGAGAAATAAGATAACAAAAGAAATGCTTTACCTTGTCCACCATTGATAAACCGAACTGTTCTACAGGACTCAGCATGAGCACGAAAATCCAAGCATCTTAACAGCAAATAAATTAAAGAAACCTTTAGAATTCACCACCAGAAATTTCCATCCGTCGGTATTAACTTAATTATGGAAAGAAACGGAAATTATTTAAAAAACAAAAACAAAGATAGAATTTGTACCTTTGTAGCGAGGAATCGTCTGTATTATATTTGTATCTGTAAAAGAGAAACGAACTGAATAGATAAGTATATTTGAAACAAACTGGAAGGAGAAAATAAATAAATAAATAAATAAAAATGGAGGGGAGAGAGGGATACAGATGAAGGTCGCCGGTAATGAGAGAAACGGCGACCAATTCTTTTGAAGGATGAAAATCGATTCCAAAGGGGATTTCACCTAAACTAGCCTCCATTGCAGTAAATACTTCACTACTTCTTTCAATTCCTAAACCCCTTCTTCTTCTACCTCCAACGGCTGCAGCACCAGGGTTTAAGGGTATCGGCCTTCTCAATTTTGTTTTTAGGGTAATGTTCACAAACAGTCCCTTTCGTTTGGTGTTTGTTCTAGTTTGGTTACCAGATATCAAAATAGGTTATTGTGGTCCCTTACGTTTATAATCTGTTTTATTTTAGTCACTTTTCTGTCATTCTCCGTTAGAGTAGTAACGGCCGGCTGACATAGCAATTTTAAAATTAAAAAATTCCACGTGTATAATACACGTGTAGTATGTTTATACACATGGATTGCACCCTCACATTGCCTATATAAGCTCCTTTACTTAACTGAAGAACCCTAAATCAAATTTTTCTTCTTATTCTGTCAAAACTTTTAAAACAACAAAGAAGGAAAGACACGACAATAATGGAAACGGGAGTGCATAATTGTCATTGTGGCCTTCAAGCAAAGATCGCAACTTCTTGGACCGATGATAATCCTGGTAGAAAGTTTTTTGGCTGTCAAAATTATTCGAGGCAGAATCATTGCCGATTCTTTGCTTGGTATAATCCTCCTCCAACTTCACGGGCAAGAGTGGTCATCGTTGGGTTGTTAAGAAAAGTGAAGACAATGGAGAGGGTAAGAAAGGTTGAGCGAATTTGTTGGTTAATCTTGTTAATTTTGTCTACTGTAATAGTGTGGGTTATGAAATAATTGATTTGGTTTAGGGTTTGTTTTCATAGAATTAGAAGGATTGGGTTATGAAAATAAAGATGTAATTTCTATAGACTATTTTGTTTGAATGAAGATGTAATTTCCATGGAATGTTTCCAATGCAGTAATGAGGATGATTTTATTTTGATCAAAAAATGAGGATGGTTTTATTAAAAGTCTGTTATTTTCATTTTCAATTCAAGTGAACAAATTAAGAGCATAATGAATTTGTTGCATAAAATAAAGTGAACAAATTAAGTGAAGATAATATTGCATTACTTTCATTTAACAAAATAATGTGGTAATAAAATAATGTGTTTGTAAAATATAGCTTAGGAGTTACTTGACAGCTTCACTCCCAACAACATATAAAGACCAAAATATAAAGACCCAAGCATGGTCAGTTTACAAAATATATCTTAGGAGTTTTTTGTTCACTCCCAATATAATGTGACATTCAACTGCTAAATGTCCTATAGAAGTAACAAAAACCGAAAGATGTTTGTCTCAACTTCAGTTGATTGATTGTGATTCTTGAGTAGGAGGGTTAGAGATAGTAGACTCTTGACTTGGCATCCATCTGACAGTTGTTGGTGAAGGAAGGGGTTGTTTTCTCTTTATTGGCATTTTTTCCCTTCGAGGCACATGAGGTTGGTGTGGTTGCTGAGCTTGATGTGGCTGCTGAGGTTGTCTATGTTTTGGTCTCTTCAATATGGGTCTTTTTATAGGTTGATTTGCACCCACTTCCCCTCTACATGTCCTTTTGTTGTGTCTTTGTTTTCCACATTTTGTGCAGTTGCCTTGCTGTCCTCTTTTGTTTATCTTAGGGTTACTGACTTCATCATGTTCTAATTTCATTTTCTTGGCTGATCTTCCTAGTGATCTCCTGATGATTGGTGGCAATATAGGTTCCATGTCAGTCACTGGAGCCCATTGAAACGGACCTGCACAGACAAACATTGACAAAGATGTTATGCAAATCATTGATTGAATGTAGGTTACAAGCTAGTTTAGAGTATTACCTTTTATTGGTTTAATCATGTTGGAGTAAATAGCTAGCTGTGTACTGTTGTGGTAGCATTCATTGACAAAATCTTCAGGTTTTAAATTATTCAATCGGAAGACTGATGCTGCATGGGGACATGGGATGCCAGTGAGGTCCCATTTGTTGCATGAACATGATCTTTTAGCAAGGTCCACAACATGTTGACGGGATGGGCCAGCTTCAACTTGATACTTATGTGCACCAGCATAAGTTGGCCATAACCTAAAACAATACATGAAACACAAATAGATTACAATGGCAGAATTCATAAGAAAAATATTGCATTTAAGGGCAAACTAAGTCAAATGGCAGTGAAGCAGCATACAATGACCAAAACCATCATTCTAGATTAAGCTAATAAGTAAGCAAACTAAGTCATAAGAAAAATATTGCATTTAAAGGCAAACTATGTCAAATGGCAGTGAAGCAACATACAATGACCAAAACCATCATTCTAGATTAAGCTAATAAGTAAGCAACAAATAGATTACAACGCACAAAGTCCATCATGAAGAATTCATAAAAAACGGTGTATTTAAGTGTGAAAAATTAAATAAAAAAGACCAGCAATTCATATTAGGGTAAGAATTAAGCAAATCCAAGGGGGCACCATCATGAAGAATTAAGCATACAATGACCAAAACAGTCCATTTTAGTGACCAAACTAGAACAAACACCAAACGTTAGTGACCAAACTAAAACAAACACAAAACGTTAGTGACCAAACTAGAACAAACACCAAACGAAAGGGACTATTTGTGAACACTACCAAACATTACTAAAGGCAGATTTGTATAAACATTACCAAATCGTAAATTGAAAAACAAGGCAGATTTGTATAAAGTAAAAGCATTTCTCAATTGTATAAAGTAAAAACAAGGCAGATTTGTATAAACATTTCTCAATCGTAAATTGAAAACATTACCTGATAGATGCTTCAATGTTCATGTCCAACTTTTTTTGATTTTTTTCACACAAGAACCCTTTACACTTTTCAGCAGCCTCTCTTTTGGATACAATTCGAGTCATAATCATTCGAATTGTCTCCATCATAGTTAATCTGGGCTAATCTCTTGCCTCTAAAATGGACTGCACAAAATATATTTACAACATCAAAGTTAAATACATATTAAGTATAAAATTATTTTCTTAATATTTAATAATTGTAAAAAAATTGTATTACCTTATTAAAAGACTCACAGTGGTTGTTAAGGAGCATATCACACTTGCTCCTAGTAGAGAAGTGTGATCTAAACCACTGAGTAGGGTCCTTCTCCTTAACCAGTCATAAGCAGCCTCTGACAATGTCTTCAATTGCTCCATAGAAATTTCAAACTCCCTCAAATAGGTAGATCTGGCAGCCTTCCAAAGAGCATCTTTGAGAGCTTGGCCTTTGTGTTTCTCCTTAAAATTTGTGTACATGTGTCTGACACACTTTCTGTTCTCAACATATGGAAAGACATCTGGAATAACTTTCTTAAGACCCTACAAAAGTGCAACCAAAGTTAATTTGTGAAATAAATGAAACATATGTAAAATTTCAATTAAGGAGATAGTTAACCTTATGTTTATCAGACATGAAGCATATGGTGGAAGAGTTCTCAATCTCCAAATCAGATTTTAAAATTTCCACAAACCAATACCAAGACGACATATTCTTACTCTCTACAATAGCATATGCTATAGGGTAAATGCAATCATTTGCATCAATCTCTACAGCTGTCAGGAAATACCCGTGAAAATAGCCCTTTAAGAAATAACCATCAAGACCAATAATCCTCCTACAACCAATTTTCCATCCATCTTTGCAAGCTTGTGGACAAACATTCATCCTCTGAAACAACCTCAAATCTAAATAACAAATTGTTGTTGTTCCAGGATTAGTAATCCTCAACTCTTGCAAGTATTCATATATTCTCCCATATTGGTCCTTATGATTCCCTTCAATCATTTGTAATGCCATATCCTTGGCCCTAGCACACTTTCCAGTTGACACAAGTGCACCAAATTCTTGCAGCACATCATGCCTTAATGATCTTAAGGTGTAATGAGGCTCAGACATAAATTTTCCAATGTAATACTTGGCCATCCACTTAGCTGTAATATTACTATTGCTCACGGACTTGGAACATGTATGACGATTGACCATGGTTTTAATTTGCAAAGTCTGGTCCTTACTGTCCTTTGGTTTCAAGGGCTGCCCACAACTTCCAAGAGCATCCTTCTTTGCATAGTGCTTGAAGCCTTCGTTTGTCATTATTCTTTAGTTTTACTTCCACTCGATCTACCCTCCCATGTTGCTTGATAGCTTCTTTCAACGTTTCTCTATTCGGAAATATTAAACCCTTACTGAACTTTGGTATCACCATATCAGTTTCAGCATGAAATTCAGGATATTTAGGCCCATCCGAGTCTGAACCATGGTCACTATATAGGGTTTTAGAATTGTCAGAATCTGATTCTTCCTCATGATCATTGTCATTCATATGCACACCATCAGCTCCAAAGCCATCCATTTTTCTTTGCACCTTAATTCATATTTAATCATCTTGTCTACAGGCACAGTCATACTCATTATCACTAATATCAAACTGCTCAACAACAAATTCTTCTTCATCAGAATCTTCTTCTTCAACATCATCAGGTTCTTCAACATCATCAGGTTCTTCTTCATCAGAATCTTCTTCTTCAACATCATCAGGTTCTTCTTCAGCAGCACCAGCTTCTTCTTCTGCACCAACAATATTATTTTCTTCACCAACAACATTTTCCTCTTCAACAATATTATCTTCTTCTGCACCAACAGATTCTTCACCAATAACATTTTCCTCTTCAACAATATTATCTTCTTCTGCACCAACAAATTCTTCACTAGCAAATTTTTACCATTATTTTCCTCTTCAACATTTTCTCCAGATTCATAATTTTCTTCTTCTTCAGCTTCATAATTATCTTCTCTCATTGCAGTCTCATGATTGTCTTCAGCTTCAAAATTTTCTTCTTCTTGAGCAGCTTCATTAACTTCTTTCTCAAATGGCTTAAGATATATATGCATGTACCTATCATTATCTAGGCTTTCCAACATAGCTATACAATCTTGATCACTCTTCAGTAGCCTAATAGAAGTTCTACACAGTGAACTACCTGGAACTCTCCAGTAAACAACAAATGGTGGAACTACACCTATCTTCTCAACCATGGCACATAATGAAAAAGTTGCGAACCTACTGTCATCAACAAAGTCTATGTAAGCTTCGGACTTGGAGGTGTACTTCATCCTTGGTGAATGAGTAAAGTTTCCTCCATAGTGAATCACAATAGTGAACAAATCTGTCTCACTACCTGCACAGTTAAAAACACATAGTTATCAAGTAATACACATAGTTTACAATGTCTAAATCTAAGTAATACACAAGTATTATACACATAAAAATCAGCAAAGCAATAGTAGTTTACAATGTCTAAAACTAATACACATAAAAACACATAGTTATCAAGTAAAACACATAGTTTACAATGTCTAAATCTAAGTAGTACACATGTATTATACACATAAAAATCAGCAAAGCAATAGTAGTTTACAATGTCTAAAACTAATACACATAAAAACACATAGTTATCAAGTAAAACACATAGTTTACAATGTCTAAATCTAAGTAATACACATGTATTATACACATAAAAATCAGTGTAAAAACCTATGATTGATTTTGATATAATTAAATCTTTAAGGATCAATTTGTAAAACTTAAAATTGTTTTTATAAGTCCCTTAATAAGTTTTAAAACACCAACACTTTAAAACTGATTTATAAAACTCAAACTCAAAATATTTTCTAAGTGTTCCAAGGCAAAACCATTGAAAATCGTCCAGGAGTATCGATACAGCACCAAGTGTATCGATACCATTTTACCAAACTTGGTTACTGTCGGAACCAGTATCGATACCCCAAACCCTCGTATCGATACTGCCCTGTGTTGAAATTCAAAGAGTTTGAATGGCGTACCGATACGGCAAACCCTCGTATCGATACGATCCTTATAATTTTTAAAGATTAAGTCGGTTTAAAAATATGACCGTTGGTGTCAGTTGGTTGGTAACCGAACTTAAAAGTTTGTTGACCCGTATCGATACGCTTAACCCTCGTACCGATACGGTTGTGGACAGTGAGCTAAGTTCAGAAAATAGTACCGATACGGCCCTTGCCGTTTCGATACACAGTACCGATACGCTGACGTGCGTATCGATACCCCTTATTAAATGCACACAACGACTCTTTCTTTTCTGAGACAGGTACCGATACCCCTTCCCGCATACCGATACCAGTAGCTGCAGAAGTGCATTAATGGTGGTAAGAGAGGGTTCCAACGGCTCCATTTATGTTCCCAACCACCCAAACGGCTAGAAATCAATGAGGAGGTATAAAAGACATATCCAAAAGCTACACAACAACTATTGATCTTCAAGAAAACACTTATTCATCAAATCCAAGCAATTGTGCCAAAATTCCTATTTGTCTAGAAATCCCAATTGTAAACTTCATACATATTTTGTCAAATTGGGTTGAGTGCTTGTATTGGGGCTATCATTTGTATTGAGAGATACCTTATTAGCCATCAAATTTCTTTGTTCACTTGTGTGAGGATTGGGTTGATTTTTGGGTAGAAAAATCAACCGAAATTGTAAAGGGTTGCCTCATTGTCCTAGAAAAGGGGAAGAGCAATTTAGTGGAATTGTTGCAAATCCTTAGTGAAGCTAAGGTAGTGGATGTAGAGTTCATTTGGAACTTGAACCACTCTAAATCTCTTGTCCATCATTTTTAATTTGCAAATTTCCACCACAAAACTTTAAATTTCCAATTCACCCCCCCTCTTGGTCAATATCGATCTTGCGATCCACTCAACAATTGGTATCAGAGCCTACCTCTTTGAGGATTAACAACCACAAGAGGAGTTCCTTGGAAGAGTGTGATCATCAAAGTATCAAGAGATGACTTCAACCTCCGGTTCCGACATGTACGAGTCACAATCGACCATAAAGCCTCCCTTCTTCAACGGTGATAACTATTCTTTTTGGAAGAATAGAATGCGTCTATTCATCAAGTCAAATGACTATCTTGTGTGGGATGTCATTGAGGATGGGCCATACATTCCATTGAAGCAAGATGGTGAAGGCAAGATGGTGTTGAAGAAGAAAGTGGAAATGAGTGAAGAGGAGAGGAAAAAGATTCAAGTCAATGATAAAGCTCTTCACATGCTATTTTGTGCTTTCGGTCCGGACATCTACTCAAAGGTCTCATCAATTGAAAGTGCCAAAGAAGAGTGGGACACTCTTGAGACCACTTATGAAGGCACCAATGATGTTAAAGAAACAAAGATTGGAATTCTCAATCTTAGTTATGAAAATTTCAAGATGGAGCCCGATGAGACGGTGTCAAAGATGTTTGATCGATTCTCCACAATTGTCAATGGTCTAAAGGGGTTTGGAGAGATCATACCGGAAGACAAGATTGTCCGGAAGCTACTCTATTCACTTCCCGAGTCTTGGGATGGGAAGAGAACAACTATCATCGAAGCAAAGAACTTGAAGACATTGAAGCTTGATGAGCTTGTGGGTTCTTTCCTTACTCATGAGATCATGAAGCAAGGAAGGGAAGATGAGAAGAAGAAAGAAGAGAAAAAGGTAGAGAAGCTTGAGGTTGAGAAGAAGAAAAAGATGGAAATAGCTTTCAAGGCTAAAGCTTCACAACATGATGAGAGCTCATCTTGTGAGGAGGATGAACTTGAAGAATTGGATATGATAGCCAAACGGTTCTCACGTTTCATGAGGTCCAACCGGGGAAGAAAAATCCAAAGGAAGATGGACTTCAAAGGCAAGAACAAAGAAGAAGGAAAGGATCCTATCATTTGCTTTGAGTGCAAACAACCCGGCCACATCTGTTCGGAGTTCCCTCAACTCAAGAAGAAGGGCTTTGAGAAGAAGAAGAGACTCAAAGCCAAGCTTGCTACTTGGAGTGATGAGGAGTCATCGGAGGATGGCGAACAAGAAGTGGCTAATCTTTGCCTCATGGCACTTGAGGAAGATTCCTCCTTGGTAACCTCTAACTCATCTACTTTATATTTTTCATATGAAGAATTAAATGATGCATATGATGAGTTACAAGAGGTATGTGATGAATTAGTTGAGAAGTATAAGGAGTCGGTCATTAGGAATAAAAAGATTATTCTAGAACTAAATGAGAAAAATGACTCACTTACTCAAGCTAATTCTAAATTTGAGAAAAAGATTTTAGGATTAAAAGATGAACTTAAATTTTTTCAAGATGAAAATGTTGATCTTAATAATCTTTTGTCTCAATGTAATTGTGAACACCAAAAGGTGTTGGGTGAGCTAAATGAGCTCAAGAAGTCTTTAAAAAATGTTGGTAGTGTCAAGCTTGAAGTAGGAGAATCATCTAGAACACACCATCCTAAGAAAAAGACTAACTACTACAAACAAAGTAGCTATCCTAGACATAGTAGAGCTAAAAGAATTAGAAGTGTATGGGTTCCTAAGGGAACCAAGGTTTTGGGAGCTAACACTCATGGACCCAAAATGATTTAGGTACCAAAAACCAAAGTTTAATATCTTTGTTTGTAGGGGGAGCATTGCTACAAGGTCAAGGCACAAAGTCAAAACTCATGGTACCTTGATAGTGGATGCTCGAGGCACATGACCGGAGACAAGAGTCGATTCATGGATCTAAAGCCAAAAAGTGGAGGAGTAGTAACATTTGGTGACAACTCCAAAGGCCACATTAAAGGTATTGGCTCCATAGGTAATCACTCTACCATTCTCATTGAAAATATCTTATATGTCGATGGTCTTAAACACAATTTATTGAGCATAAGTCAATTGTGTGATAAAGGATTTAATGTTTTATTTGATAAAAATGGATGCAAAATTGTAGACATTAAATCTAATAATATTATGCTCATAGGTCATCGCATAGGAAACATATACATGGTGCATTTAGATGACATATATACATCTCATGCATTCTTAGTTGCTCAAAATGAAAATGATGCATGGTTGTGGCATAGGAAGCTAGGACATGCTAGCATAAGTGTTTTAGAAAAACTAGTCTCTCTAAATCTAGTTATAGGTTTACCCAAGATAAAATTTTCAAATGATAAAATTTGTGATGCATGCTCAAAGGGTAAACAACATAAGTCTTCCTTTAAATCCATTAATGATGTTTCTACTAGTAGATGCTTACAACTAATTCACATGAATTTATTTGGGCCAATTAGGACTATGAGCTTGGGTGGTAAGTCTTATGCTTTTGTGCTAGTTGATGATTTTTCTAGATTTACTTGGGTTCTCTTTTTAAGTACTAAAGATGAGGCTTTGGAAAAATTCATCACATTTTCAAAACTAACCCAAAATGATCTTGAACTTAGAATTTCACATATTAGAAGTGATCATGGAACCGAGTTTCAAAATTTGGGGTTTGAAGATTTTTTAAATGAAAATGGTATTAGCCATAATTTTTTGGCTCCTCGAACTCCTCAACAAAATGGGGTAGTTGAGAGGAAAAATAGAACTTTACAAGAAATGGCTAGAACAATGCTTTGTGAAAACAATTTACCTAAATATTTTTGGGCGGAAGCCACAAACACCGCTTGTTATATTGTAAATCGAGTAATGATTAGGCCAATTTTAAAGAAAACCCCTTATGAGATTTTAAAATCCAAAAGGCCTAACATTAGTTATTTTCACCCTTTTGGGTGCAAGTGTTTTGTTTTAAATAATGGAAAAGATAACTTAGGTAATTTTGATGCAAAAAGTGATGAAGCCATTTTTATAGGTTACTCTTTAACCTCTAAAGCCTATCGAGTATTTAACAAAAGAACTTTAGTAGTAGAAGAATCTATTCATGTTGTATTCGATGATAACCTCCTTCCTAGGAAGGATTCTTATGATGATGATGATGTAGGGATCATAAATGCCTTTGATGGAGGTCAAACTTCAAAGGAGGATGAGATCCAACAAAGGAAGAGGACTCACAAAATCCACCTCTTGAAGCCTTGAAGGACTTAGCTATTGAGGAAAAGGAAGTGAGCTACCCAAGGGAGTTGAACTATGTCAAAGATGGTGAAATCTTGGGTGATCCATCCAAGGGGGTAACCACTCGTTCTTCTCTTAGATTAATGAACCATGTTGCATTTATCTCATGCATAGAGCCTAAAAATATAAAAGAAGCATTGAAAGATGACTTTTGGATTATGGCTATGCAAGAAGAGTTAAATCAATTTGAGAGAAGTAATGTATGGACACTAGTTGATAGGCCTAGTAATCAATCTACAATAGGAACTAAATGGGTCTTTAGGAACAAACTAGATGAGAGTGGTAACATTGTGAGAAATAAAGCTAGACTTGTAGCACAAGGTTACACTCAAGAGGAGGGAATAGATTTTGATGAAACCTATGCACCCGTAGCTAGAATGGAAGCCATTAGGATATTGCTTGCATATGCATGTTATCATAATTTCAAGCTTTTTCAAATGGATATTAAAAGCGCATTTTTAAATGGTTTTATAAATGAAGAAGTGTATGTGGAACAACCACCGGGTTTTGAAGATTCAAAATTTCCAAATCATGTTTTCAAACTTACCAAAGCTCTTTATGGTTTAAAACAAGCTCCTAGAGCTTGGTATGAAAGGCTTTCAAATTTTTTGATTGAAAAAAGATTTGAAAAAGGTAAGGTGGACACTACACTCTTTATAAAAATGACATCTTAGTAGTTCAAATTTTTGTTGATGATATTATTTTTGGTTCTACTAATGAATGTCATTGTCAAGAGTTTGCTAAGTTAATGCAAGGTGAATTTGGGGGGAGCTCTCATTCTTTTTGGGACTCCAAATCAAGCAAAAGAAGGATGGCACCTTCATCAACCAAGCAAAATACATAAAGGATATGCTCAAGAAGTTTGGCTTGGAGAATGCAAAGCCTCAAGCCACTCCTATGAGCTCATCTACAAAGCTTGACAAAGATGAAGGAGGTAAGTGTGTTGACTCTAAGCTTTATCGTTCTATGATTGGATATTTGCTTTACCTTACCGCAAGTAGACCGGATATCTTGTTTAGTGTTTGCTTGTGTGCTAGGTTTCAAGCTAGTCCTAGAGAGTCTCACCTTATAGCCGTTAAGAGAATCTTTAGATACCTTAGAGACACTCCTTGTTTAGGTCTTTGGTATCCTAGAGACTCTACCTTCAACCTTCATGCTTACTCGGATGCGGATTATGGGGGTTGCAAAATTGATAGGAAAAGTACTTCGGGAACTTGCCAATTCTTAGGTAGTATGCTCATATCTTGGTTCTCTAAGAAACAAAATAGTGTAGCCTTATCTATCACCGAAGCCGAGTACATATCCTTAGGGAGTTATTGTGCTCAAGTTCTTTGGATGAAGCAACAACTCTTAGATTATGGAATTAAAGTTGAAACCATACCCCTAAAATGTGACAACACTAGTGCTATTTGTTTAACAAAAAATCCCATCCAACACTCTAGAACCAAACACATAAAAATAAGGCATCATTTTATTAGAGATCATGTCCTTAAGGAAGATGTGGTTATAGAGTATGTAGACACCTTGAATCAATTAGCAGACATATTTACTAAACCCTTAGACAAAGAGCGTTTTTGGTCCCTTAGGAGGGAGTTAGGTCTAGCTAGCCTATCTTGACCTTCTAGGACCTCTTTTGTGCTTAAATATGCTTGATCTTGTGAAATGCCATGTTTTTATGCTTAGACTCCCAATTTCTTCCATGCCTATAGTTAGAGGGAGTATGATTCTGTTAAAATATGCTTAGAACTGCTCATACATCATTTGCATACTCATAGGAGATGTTAAGTTCGAGCCTTTGGTTGTTCTTTGAACCAAATATGTAATTCTGGGCATACAGTATCGATACTATTCTACGCGTATCGATACATGTTCTTCATTTCGTTTCCCAGAATTTTCTTCACTTCATGCGTATCGATACGATTCATCCCGTATCGATACGGGTCGTTTCGATACGAACCCCTCCGTTTTGATACGACTGTTCCAATGGGCATTTTTGCAAAAAGACAATTCTATCCCCGTATCGATACCCTAACGGGCGTATCGATACTCGACTGCGCTGATGGCATTAAATTAGCTTTTAATGAGTTCAACTTTTACCATAACTCAAATTTTTCAAAACCTAATTAACCCTAGCCGTTTTGCCTATAAAAAGGCACTTCCTCCTTCATATTTTTCACATCTCAACTCAAACCTAAAAGAGTTTTTGAATCAAGCAAGGCTTTATGCTCTCTTTCTCATCTTTGTGCTAGTTTTCTTCAAATCTTCAAGTTTCTATCAAGGTAATCTCCTTCTTTCTCTTTTTCAATTTTTTTTTTGCTGTTTTGATTCTTTTGTTTCATTTTTTTTACAAACTTTGTTTTTCTTCAAACTTTTTCTTGAAATTTTCTTCTAAATTTTTCTTTTCAAAATTTCTCTTAAAATTTTCTTTTAAATTCTTTTACCTTGATTTTTGCTCAAATTGAAGAAATCTCCCTTGCTTAATCCCTCTTTTAGATCATGGCACCAAAAGAACCATCAAGGAAGCGATCAAGGGTTAATCAAGCCGGTGAATCTTCCAACCTTGGAGCGATTGCTCGTCCTAACTACTCAACCATCTATGAGCAATCCTTTGAAGGCAATTCGGGTCTAAATCACTTTCGTCAATATGAGAATTACAAGATCCGTGCCGAAAGGGTAATATCCATCCCTTTTCTCAATTCGGAGCGTTTCAAGTTTGAATACCCCCCTTGCTTCATCGTTGGAATTTTATGGATTTTATCTCTATTCCCGGTTTTTTCTATCGTCTCTTGGTTTTGATTTTCTATGCAAATGCAAGATGTATTAGTCATAATGGGGAAGTTGTTGCAACTACCTCTTATCTTATGGGAAAGAAAATAATCCTTGATGTTAAGTCTATTTGTGAGGTTTTTAAGTTGGAAGATGAAGGCCTTGATGATGAGCATGGTATGGGGCATGTTCATAGTGGATCCGTCACCGCCCTTAATGCTCACGACTAGATTCTACATTTGATGGTGTCGTGGTGGTTTCGTCCTTCCGGAGGAAAATATTCCACCATCCGTCAAGTGGATGATTTTTAGATTCGGTGCTTCCGTGAAGCCAAGCGACCAAATCTAGCTCGACTCATGTTCGCGGAGATCGTCTACCTCGTTCAAAATCGTCACACTCCTCATGTCACCTCCTTCACATACGGTACGGCTTTGAGCTATTTCTTTGTTAAAAAGGATATTGATTGCTCCTATGACATTCCAACTCCTCTCACTGATCCCATTGATGAGCGATCTCTTGCTCGGGCAAAATTCTCTTATATTAATGGTTAATGGATACGTGTTGCCGAGTTACCACCGGAAGCCGCCGCAATGTTCGAAGAGGCTCAAGCTCCTCAAGCTCCTCAAGTCCAACAACCCAATATGGATGCTCTCATGACCTATCTCAATGAGCAATTTACCGGGTTGCGCACGGACATAAATACTCATCTTACTTCAATGGAAACTTCTTTTGACACTAGGATGACGAGTATAGAGAATCGTCTCACATCTTTTGAAAGCGGGCACAATTCCTTGAATATCTCCATTGCCGCTTTCTATGATGAATGGCGTAATAGCATGCGCTCTAATGAGCCTTTGGGAGTTGATGATGAAGATGATGAAGATGAAGAAGACGATGCTTAGACGTTTCCTCTTGCATATCATTCATATCATCTAGGATTTTCTATTTTATGCACCTATGCTTTATGTTCTTAGGATTAAGTTTGTTTTAGGATTAAAACCTATGCTTTGATTTCTTGTTTGCTTTTGTTTGGATTTCCAGTTTAATGCTATGATGAATAAAATTATGTTGCTTATTATCTTTATACCTTTGATTTCCTTATGCACTTAATTGTCACAAAGGGATTTTTGATCTAACAAAAAGGGGGAGTTAACTTTGTAAAGGTTTTTCAAAGGTTTTTCAAAAATGTCAAAAATTTTAAGTTTTAGTTTTGTTATATCAAAAAGAGGGAGATTGTAAAACATATGTTTGATTTTGATATAATTAAATCTTTAAGGATCAATTTGTAAAACTTAAAATTGTTTTTATAAGTCTCTTAATAAGTTTTAAAACACCAACACTTTAAAACTGATTTATAAAACTCAAACTCAAAATATTTTCTAAGTGTTCCAAGGCAAAACCATTGAAAATCGTCCAGGAGTATCGATACAGCACCAAGCGTATCAATACCATTTTACCAAATTTGGTTACTGTCGGAACCAGTATCGATACCCCAAACCTTCGATACTGCCCTGTGTTAAAATTCAAAGAGTTTGAATGGCGTACCGATATGGCAAACCCTCGTATCGATACGATCCTTATAATTTTTAAAGATTAAGTTGGTTTAAAAATATGACCGTTGGTGTCAGTTGGTTGGTAACCAAACTTAAAAGTTTGTTGACCCGTATCGATACGCTTAACCCTCGTACCGATACGGTTGTGGACAGTGAGCTAAGTTCAGAAAATCGTACCGATACGGCCCTTGCCGTTTCGATACACAGTACCGATACGCTGACGTGCGTATCGATACCCCTTATTAAATGCACACAACGACTCTTTCTTTTCTGAGACAGGTACCGATACCCCTTCCCGCATACCGATACCAGTAGCTGCAGAAGTGCATTAATGGTGGTAAGAGAGGGTTCCAACGGCTCCATTTATGTTCCCAACCACCCAAACGACTAGAAATCAATGAGGAGGTATAAAAGACATATCCAAAAGCTATAGCAACAACTATTGATCTTCAAGAAAACACTTATTCATCAAATCCAAGCAATTGTGCCAAAATTCCTATTTGTCTAGAAATCCCAATTGTAAACTTCATTCATATTTTGTCAAATTGGGTTGAGTGCTTGTATTGGGGCTATCATTTGTATTGAGAGATACCTTATTAGCCATCAAATTTCTTTGTTCACTTGTGTGAGGATTGGGTTGATTTTTGGGTAGAAAAATCAACCGAAACTGTAAAGGGTTGCCTCCTTGTCCTAGAAAAGGGGAAGAACAATTTAGTGGAATTGTTGCAAATCCTTAGTAAAGCTAAGGTAGTGGATGTAGAGTTCATTTGGAACTTGAACCACTCTACATCTCTTGTCCATCATTTTTAATTTGCAAATTTCCACCACAAAACTTTAAATTTCCAATTCACCCCCTCTTGGTCAATATCGATCTTGCGATCCACTCAACAATCAGCAAAGCAATAATAGTTTACAATGTCTAAAACTAATACACATAAAAACACATAGTTATCAAGTAATACACATTAAACAATATACATAAAAACCATCAAAGCAAACACATGCATACCCTTAAGAGCAATAACAATTTACAATGTCTAAAAGTTATTAAACACATACATACCCTTAAGAGCAATAAAAACCAGCAAAGCAAACACATGCATACCCTTAAAAGCAATATTCAATGGCCTACCCTTAAAACAATACAAAGTAAAAAATATTGAATGGCAAACCAAAATTCATAAAAGGTATAAACAAACAATATTCAATGGAATCTAAAACTATATTCAATGGACCACTTTCCTTATAAAACAATGTAAACTAACAAACAAAAATGGTTCTTAAACAATGTAAACAAACAAACAAAAATGGTTATCTTTTTCAAACCAGACAAACAAACCTTTAAATAGAACCTAAACTATATTATCCTTCATCCAATGTAAACTATTTGTTAACCTGTTTCTTCATCCAATGTAAACAAACAATCAATGTGAACTATTTGTTAACATGTTTCTTCATTTACTAAAATCATAAAACAAACAGGTTAACATATAATAATCATACATGCTATAGCTTAGATTATATAATAATCATACATATAATACACTTCATCCACTGTAAACCAAACATAGGCAATCTCATAAAAATCAGTACACATTAAACCAAAATTAGAATCTAAAACTCTCACTAAAACCCTAAATACTAATTTAAACTCTAAACCCATTTTACAACCATTTTCAATTTCGGCAAACAAATAAAGTAAGTTTAAAAAAAACAAACGATACACCACTTTCTTCTCCCTTGGTTTTCGAAGCCACCATTGCACCATTTTCAGCCTCTAAACAAGAAAAAAAAAGTGATTCAAAACCGGCAGATTGCGATTAATTGACCAAAATTCAGTTTAACGAGTACTTACCTTCAATCTTCAGAGAGGATTTCTCTAAACCCTATAAATACCCAAAATCCACAGAGAATGACGAAGAGAAAATTTTAGTTAATCGGGTTAGTTTTTTTGATTTAGTCGTGCTTAAGGGAATAAGGAACGTTTCGTTTCATTTTGCCCTTTTCAAACATAATACACGTGTATTATACACGTGGAATTTTTTAATTTTAAAATTGCCATGTTAGCCGGCCGTTACTCCTCTAACGGAGAATGACGGAAAAATGACTAAAATAAAACAGATTATAAACGTAACGGACCACAATAACCTATTTTGAAATCTGGTGACCAAACTAGAACAAACACCAAACGAAAGGGACTGTTTGTAAACATTACCCTTGTTTTTATTATAAAATAGGGTAAACTACATTGCAGGTCATACAATTATTAATAAAGTTACATTTGTATCACTCAATTAAATTTCTATTTACATCGGTCACTCTTCTTCTTATGTTACAATACAAACCGACATTCAAAAACATTTGGTATAATGACAGTTTTAGTCCTCAAAACGTATATATTCTACCAATTCAATCTTGATTCAAACTAATTCAAAAAAAATATAACCCTATATATTTAAAAATATATCAATTTAATTATTTTCTTCTTCCAAATCATTTGTATACCCTCGTTAACCTTAGAATATTTTATAAATTTATAAGTGTAAAGGTATTTATAATTATTTTTTATGTTAGATATGTAGTTATTATCTACATTAAAATTAAATTCATTGAAATACATTTAAAAATATTTATGAAAATATTCAGGTTTTAGTTACTACTACCACGTACTTAATTTTTTATAAAACTTCAGATTTTCGTATTATTATAAAGTTTTCTTAATAATTTTATATTTCTAAATGACTTTATTATTTCTTTTTTATTTTTAAAGTAAACTAATAATTAAAATTTAAGTAACTAAATTTTTATTATTAAACAAATTTTTTAAAAATTCCCAATAACCGCAAGTATGTGTATTTTTATTAAAAATATTGTATAATTTTTACAATAATTTTAATTTTTTTGTTCTTATTTACAAATTGACTAATTGTTAAGCAATTTTTATTATTAAAAAATATAATAAAAAAATTATTCATGTTTAAAACATGACACATAAGTTGTTTTTATATAATGAAACATAAGCATATAGGAAACGATGACAAATATATTTTCATTACAATAGTACCTAACTTTTTTATTATATAATTCATTTATGTAACTAATTATAAGCTTCTGGTTTAATTAATCAACACAAAATTTAAGTTTTTATTCTTATATTTTACGTGTATGTTATTAATTATTGATTTTATTGATCTTATAATTTTTAAAATACATATTATAAAACTAAATACACTACAACAAAAACAGGTCATTCGCGACGTTTTTTAGGTCAATAGCGGTGTTTTTTAACGCGGTTAAAAACTCTCTCGGAGCTAATGAAAGCGCCGCAAGAAGCAGTTTGTAGGCAAAAACGCCGCAACAAGTCAAGATATATAGCAGCGTTTTGTATATCAAACGTTGCTAAATGTTACTGGATATAGCGGCGTGAGGAAACAAACGCTGCGAGTAACATGTTCTTTAGTGGCGTTTGTGTTTGTAAACGCCGCTAATGACTTATTTTTAGTGGCGTTTTTGTTTACAAATTCCGCAAATACCTACTTTTTAGTGGTGTTTTTGTTTACAAACGGCGCTAATGACGTATTTTTAGTGGCATTTTTGTTTACAAACGTCGCAAATTAGGGATGTGCAAAATCGGGTTCGGTTAACCGTTAGAAAGTTAATCAGATAACCGATAAATTCGGGTTGCTTAATTCTTGACCCTAAACTTTAATCATTAAAACTGTTAACCGATTGACCAGTTAACCGAAATATTCGGTTCGGGTAATGGTTTATTAACTTTCCGTAGTAAAAATATAAAATATAATAACATAGTGGAAAATAAGCTAGAGTTTAAATTTTGAAATATTTGAAGAAGAAAAATATTAATGTATGAAGCTGAGAATAGAAAATAATTGACAATTAAGGTTGATTTTTTTTACTTCCCAAAGTAAAATAAATCTGTTAATATTTGGGAGGGAAATATATTAAAAAATACCGCTAATTTTTCACTTTCCAAGACAATAAAAATATTCGAAAAATATTTGGGCGAAGAGAATAAATTAACAATGGTGCTAAAATATTGCCAATATAATTGTATAAATACGCACCTTTTATATATTATACTTTATGTAATTGGTCGGTTTGGTTACTCACTTTTGTTCAAAACTACGAACTGTATCCAAACCAAAATAATATTTTTTTAAAAAAAACCTACCGAAATTAGTTTTTTCGATTATTCCATATTCGTCAGTTCGGATCCCTACAGTTTTCGGTTATTCTCCACCCGATTGCCACCCCTAGGTCCAGTCCTCTTCGTTACCACCAAACTTGCTTGATGTGCCAAGGTTAACATCGATCCAATCCTGCAAAGACATGAACATAAAACTATGAAACTTATTAGTAGGTATTAAGCTTACCCAAATTGAGTATGCCTTTGGACACTTCCGGAGGATATGATCGATGTCCTTCTCAGCCAATGAAAAAGTTGGCAAGTACTCATATCAGTCATGTGATGTCTCTTATGCTCAATGTTGGTCAATAGCCCTTCGAGCATGACAAGCCAAAGGAACACACGAATTCGTTGAAGGACATGTGCAGCCCATATGGCCTTCCATTGCGCTTTATTGCGTGTTACCTCTATTGGTTTTAAGAAAGTGTATGTCGATCTTGTAGAAAACACATGATTCTCCTCCCATCTTCACATTGGTGTGTTGTCTCCCAACATGGCATTGGGAGGCTTAACTGCCACTATCCTCCTTAAAACATGGTCAGAAACACATCGTGCAAGCCAACTCCAGTCCCAATCCCCGAATGCTATTGCAAATGACGCCATAGTCATAGGTTCCGAGGCTTCATGGAGTGTACCTTCCATCACTAGAGGATCTGCCATGTCGAGCCAAATATCATACCAGAAATTGATTTGTTTCCCGTCTCTAATATTCTCGCAAATGCAATTACAAAGACTCAACCAAACATTACTAATCCCACGCCAAAGTCTAGAACAATTATTGCTTTGTAACGAAAGAAGGATTTTAGTCTGTCAATTGTATTGTTTTTAATACTCGAACCCACAGCTTATCCTCATAAAAATTAATTGGAACCCGATTTTCATAAGAAACGCCATGTTCTGTTGGTGAAGATCTTTTGGACCAAGCCCACCAGCCTCAACAAGTTTTTGTACCGAACTCCATTTGACAAGCGAGAGTTTGTTTCTATTAGAGGATTTTCTCCAAACAAATTGTCAAATTAATTGTTCCAACTCTCCACAAAAGGCCCTTTGACAGCCAAGAAGATTGCATTGCATGGAAAAGAATGGCTTGCAACTGTGCTTTCGTAAGGGTGATCCTTTCAGCTAGAGATAAAGATTCTGCCACCCAGCCCGAAAGTCTTTGTCTCACATTCTTAATTAGGTAAGAGTAAGTTGCCATGGTCATTCTTGTATGAAGTAAGGGGACTTCAAGGTACTTACTTAGGTCCAAGACCTCCTCAAATCCCAGGACTTGAACGATATCCTGTCTCAAGTTAGAAACAATATTTTTAGAAAAATAAATCTGATTCTTTGAGATACTGACCCGGTGACCTTGTAAAACTCCTCGAAATCTCTTTTGGCCACTGTCATTTGCTCCATTGACGCCTCCATATAAAGAACAAGGTCGTCGGCAAAAAAGAGATGCGACGATTTTGGATTCTGTTTTGAAAGATGTATTTTCTGCCAACTCCTCTCATTCACCTTCCACGTTATGGCTTGCGACAAACGTTCCATGCATAGAATGAATAAGTACGGCGATAAAGGGTCCCTTGACGCATACCACGAGTTGGTTTGAACTCTGTCATCAGTTCCCCATTCTAGAGAACCTATGTTGAAACATAGCGAACACATCTCATTATTAAATTAATCAAATGACTAGGCATACCTGTGAGTTGGTGGGTCTCCTCGATGTAATCTCACTCAAGATTGTCGTAGGCTTTCTTAAGATCCACCTTAACCGCCAACCATCCCTTCTTACCAGACTTACTATTCATAGTGTGAATAACTTCTTGAGCTAGAATAATGTTATCAATTATATGTCTTCTAGGAACAAAGCTTACTTGTGTTTGTGATATCCAATTAAGGAGAAAGGGCCTAAGGCGTTCCGCAAAAATCTTAGAAATGATCTTGTAGGCAACGTTACAAAGGTTTACTGGGCAAAACTGAGTAATCAAAGTAGGGCAACCTACCTTGGGGATTAACATTATGAGAGTTTTGTTAATCAAGCTTTCTAAGTTACCCCTCAAAAAATTGTCAGACCATGTTGTAAATCGAAGGACCCATAACATGCCAATTTTTCTGATAAAATAAGACAGAGAGCCCATCATGGCCATGAGCCTTCATAGGAGACATTTGAAAAACAACCATGTGTACTTCCTCCATAGTGACCGCAGCCACTAAGGGACGCATGGTCATCTCATAAAACATAAAGAAATCTTCCACTAGAGCATCAATTCTTGGTTGCCGACATTCACTCTTGAAAAGTTCCTAGAAGAAATTGCAAGCGTGTTCTTTAAAAATACGAGGTTAATCACACCAAGTTTTGTCCTCTAATTGCAATATTCTCACAGTGTTTCATATCCTCTTTACCATTGTACTCGCATGGAAAAAGGAAGTGTTCACACGCCTTTAGCAATCCAATTCTGCCTAGACTTTTGGTGCTAGAGGCTCTCTTCATGTTCAATTCGTCTTTTAAATCATCTTCAAGGTTCATTAAGAATGTGGAATTAGAATTCTCCGGAGACCGCTCAATGCCTTTAATACGAGCAAGCAACTGAATTTCGTGTTTGCTAGTATACCCCAAAACAAATTCGTTCCATTCACGACTACTTTGTTGGAAAGCTTTAATATTGTCCTCCAAAGACTTTCATGCACTCCAAACTTGATCGAAACTCATCATGATCATTCCAAGCTGCAAGGAAGCGACACGGCCTAGTGTTACCCTGCATCCCACGAATGCTCAAATCCAACATAATTGGCTGATGGTCCGAGCCAAGACGCGGAAGGTGGAGACCTTCTAAATCGGGAAAAGTATTATACCATTGATTGTTGCAAATGTAACAATCCAGTCTCTCAGAAAGATCACCTCTCTTCTACATGTCAAATATGGGAACACATAAACATGAATACCTCTCTTTGTTTCTTTGAACTGAACAACTCTGAATCTTCAATTGAATGATCCCGGTCTCTAAAAAGTTTATGGAACAAGTTTTCAGCCCCTAGACAGCTCTCAAACAAGCTGCTAGAATTGCTGCATTCATTTGCTGTACTAGTTTTATTCTTCTGAGGGTACACTCAGAACAATCGTTGGAACAGTGAGAAATCTGAAGAGTCTTCTTCCTCATCATGATCATTCCTACTTTGTTGTCCTCAAATTTATCTTTTAGTAACTTCTTAAAGAACCCATCTTTCTGGTCATCTTTTGCCGACTTAGAAACTGGTTTATCATCAGAATCACTCCTACTAAATAATCCCCTCATTATCATCCAAATCTTCTAACAAAATTTAATACAAGTCTGGACCATTATTCTTTATCACTTCTTTTACTCAATTATTTCTAAATAATTGTTAACCAGAGCTACATTAAAAACCAAGTGAATGATTCCCATTTCCCATTCTTGAAAACTAAGTGCAGTAAAAAAACACTAGATGACAACGAAAAGCATTGGTTATGTCAAATGTCATTGCCGAACTTTAGTAGTAAACAAGAAAACCATTAAATTTAGATTAACATCAAGATTAAAACTAAAATATGGTACACTTCGGGATTTAGATGATCAAAACTGGAGAATCTATCTGCCAAAAAATTTAGAACCCTGAACCATATATCAGCAGCAGTTGATGCCCATGTTCGAAAACTGACTAGACAAGGCAGACCCACCCCCTCACAATCCCCTACTCTTCCCCTTTGACCTTACCATTGGAGGTGCCCATCTGCCTAAACCCACCGCTCCACCAACTTCACGAGTTGCAGACAACCATTTGGAGTGCATGTACGTGGTGGTCCTCCACGGTGGTACATGGAGTCCCGCCTCTCTAAACGACTGTTTGGCGGCGGAGCAAACCACTGATACAATACTCTCCAGCTTTTCTGCACTTCCAACAAAGATGGATGGAAGTGTGTCCGTCAACTCCTTGTACGTTGGAGAAGGCCTTGCGAGTTCAAATTGGGACTTGAAATCTATGTCTACTATGAACCTCTCGGTGTCACCATTTTCATTCTCCGTTACTATCTCGATGTACTCATAATCACCTGATCATATAAAAATTAGAATCAGAATTCAAAAACACCATATATATTCCAATGTAAAGCAGAAACTGGGGAGAGAGACACACCGGCAGGACATCCCGAGGAAGTAACCCAGGAAGTTTGACAAACAAAAGCATCAAAACCATTCATTTTGAGCCTCACGACCAGACACTTCTTCAAGCCACTACTTCTTTGGACACCCTTTTTACTTCTGATATGCTTCAACACAATCTCCAGAACCTCACTCTCAAAATTCGTTCCACTCCTAAGAATCTCCTACAATGATACAGTAAAAAAAAACACATCATGAGGACACATAAACCAGCAAAACCTTGGGGAAACTATATATATTTGTAGATATACCTGTAAAGTAGAAACCTGAGATGGAAGTTGATTTGAGAGAGAAGAAAGAATGGGTGAAGATGGTTCTGATTCTATGAAGTCACGAACCATTTGAACCAACTGTTCCTCTTCCAAGCTTCCCATATTATAATTTCTTGATGCGTATAGATGAAGTCTTAGATGAAGTCATTGTAAACTTACTAAGCAGCTGCTAGCTTTCACTGTGTAGGGATTGGTTTTTATATACTTGGAAGTTATTGAAGGGGCTGAATGGAGAATATGGGCAATGTTTTTTGCTTGGTGAGAAAGAATGTGGGGATTGAAAATGACAGTTTGAGATGGAGAAGCTTTTGTTGAATGTTTCCATATTTTCAGTGTATTGGGGGACATGCTTGTTTGATCCACAAGAAAGAGATGTAGCTTTTGTTTCTTAACTTTCAAGACTTTGGAAGGCGTGAACTCAATGCCATTTTATCTTACACGTTATACAGATGTTAGCTGTTAAGTGGGGGCATCCCTTCTATGGATAAAATTCGTCTGCCCCTTTTCGTTGCACCTACATATTGTCACGGGGCTAGGTTCTGACTCGCCAACCCGTGCAGCCTTAGTCGTTGATCTTAAGTCGAGGACTAAGTAAGCCTTCGAAAATCTAAGCTCAGGCGCTTAGAACTTGGTGTGCGGAAGCTTTGGAAAATAATGGTGATGGCTAAGCAAGGCAAGATGGAAGAGACAAGGGATTTTATAAGCAAAGAGCCTCGTTAAAAACTCCCCCTAAACCTAGACGAGGAGAAAAGAGTACTCGATGCCTTCTCTTATTAATAGACAAAGAAAGAAGAAATGAACAATGTGTGAAGTGTGGAGTGATTACAATGGATGGGGAAGGCTCTTATTTATAGCCTTGGCCCCCTCAATCTAATGGCTACGAATGACTCGATCCAATGGTTATGGATGAGTCTTACAAAGAGGATCTCCTAACTAAGGAAAACTTGTCACTCAAATACATAGTTGCCTAAGATACAAGGCTATGACATCACATGTTGGTTGTCATTGAAGACTTTTCTTGATTGTGGCTTTAAGAAAGGAAGCTTTCCTCGAATAGGCTCCATGGATGATATCTTTCCATGAGCGTTGGTCGAAAGATGACACCTTGGCTTGGGTCTTGGATACTTGGGCGGATTGGGCTTGGCATGGCCCGAATCTTGTCTCCAAAACCCCCTCTTTAGCATGTTGGGTGCTAAGTCGGGCCCTAGGGGTGTGGGCAACTCGGATGGGCATCCCCTAGGCCTCTTGGCGTGCACATCGGGTGCGAACTTGGCCTCATTGGCGTGCACGTCGAGTGCGGGCTCGGGCTCCATGGCTTGGGCGGCATGGAGGGTGCAAGGCAAGGCCCCTTGGTGTGCACGTCGGGTGCGGGCTCGGACTTCATGGCTTGGGCGGCTTAGAGAGTGCATGGCAAGGCCCCCTCAGGTGCGTGTGTTGGGCCCCCTCGGGTCCAAGTCTTGTGGGCAACACATGGGGTGCTTGGTAAGGCCCCATGGTGCGTTAGAAATGGCCCAGCTCGGTTCTCTTGTACGCGGACACCACCAAGGGCGTTGTGCATAGCTTCTTGGTGTGTGGCGTTGGCAACACTTTGGGTCCCTCGGTCAGGTGGTACGCTAAGGTCGGCACCTATGGGTGCGGCTGGCTCGGTCGCGAAAAGTGGGTCGGTAACATTCTCCCCTATTGAATCTATCGACATCCTCGTCGATGGGCAATGACGAGGCTTGGTCGCCTTGTTCTCGAACGGCCTTGGCTCCTTGTCATGTTCCCGGTTGGCTAAGGGAACACTCTTGCAAAGGGCAAGGCTTTCATGCCTTGGTTCTCGATCCGTCTCATCTTCGAACGGTTGCCACTCCTTGGCAAGTTCTCGATCCGTCTCGATGGTTGGTGCCTCCTTCTCATAGGAGACGCCTGGCTTGCTTTGTTCTTGGCTCATTCCACTCCATGTGTGGATCATATCGCACCACTCTTCGTACCACGGCTCGGGTATGCAAGCATGTTCTGCTCAACTTTTCGGTGGCAACTCCACCTTGGAGGCTATCTCGCCTACTTGCTCTTTGGCTCGACTCGGTCCCTCGCTCGTTCGCATCGGCGGCATGTGGACAAAACCAAAGCAAGTTAGACTTAAATTTTCTTCAAAACATGGCTTGCTTACCTCGGACACAAAGTCCTTGTCGGGTGGCTTCACTATGCCTTGTCGATACTCAAGGCAAGTGATGATGGCGGGGTCATGGAATGGTTCCACTTCGGTGCTTTCTAGCACTTGTCCCTCGGCATGGATGAAGGTTGGATATACTCGGCTTGCTCCATCCACTTCGTCACTCGGTTCCTTATTATCCTTGTCGCATGGTTTGACTAGGATAGTTGCTCGCCCCATGTCTTGATTTGGATCTTCGCTCAAACTTGTAGGCATCCTACAATCATCCAAATAATCATGGGTTAGAATGGATTCTTTAAATAAAGAACCACTTACCTCGGACTCAAGGTGCGTGTCGGCTCGATCCACTTTGCCTTGTCGATACCCAAGGCAAGTGTTGGCATGGTTTGGCTCCTCATCAATGGGTTTAGGCATCACGGTGCTTTGGCTCGGTTCCATGGATTCATGCCACTCATCCATGGAATTCGACCACTCGTCGAGCTCGGCTTGCAACTCCTCAAGGAAAATTGCTAGTTCCTCTCCATCGGCTTGGATGGTGTCTCGCTCACTTGGCTTTCTACTCTCGAAAGCACAAGGGTGTCCCACTTGCATCGGCAACTCCTTGATGGCAAGTGCTTCATCAAACTCGGATGGGTACTCCATCTCACGAACCACTTTACTCTTTGACGGCTCCAAAGACTTCTCGTCTTCATTCTCATGGTCCACCTTGCTCATTGGCGGACTAGTAGCATGCCCCACCTTGTACCCTCGGCTTAAGGCATCGGCTACTTCCTTCCACAAACTTGGGTTGCACTTCCAAGTAAAGTCGAACCTTGCAAGAATTTCTTGCCAACGAACCTACTTACGAGACAAATTTACATGGATTAGAAAATAATTATTCAAGGAACTCTTGGAATAGACATCAAACCTCGACCCAAATAAACGTTGTCTCTAAGTGTGCAAGCAATGCACGACTGCGATAAGCTCCTTCTCACGATCCGGGTAACTCTTCTCGGACTCGTTGAGCACTCGACTCTCTCGAGCAATTGGAACTCCCTTTTCTAAGAGAATTCCTTCAATGTAGTCAGCACTTGCGAAGGTATGGACTTCGAATGCCTTCACGTCCTCGAACTCATCAAGGACTTGTCCCGTTGTCTCGGGGACTTCCATGGACTCTTCCATGGCCTCATCGTCATTGGTTGTCTCGGAATCAAGCACTCCTTCGTGGATGCTCTCCCTCATGGTCGCTCAACGACTCAACGTCTTGTTGGTGTGGATCTGCAACACACCTTTCCTCGGTTTGTGACAAGACAAGCGCATCAATTTGTTCCATACAAGATAAACCAATAACAATTTCATGTTTACCAAGGGAATGGTAAGACATTACCTTGATGTTTGTTGCGCCTCGAAAATCGCTGATTTGATGGTACACATCCTTTGCGATTCCCACAACTGGCTCATCACTGAAGTTGATCGTCTCAACTTGTTCATTTACCTTCTAAACTTGAAGGTTTAACAACTCGGCTGCTAGCTCGGATACGAGTATCCCAGATGCACTTGGATCTACTAGTGCACTTAGCGTTGCATCGGGAAACACTATGTCTACAAACACAGACTCCTCTTCCTCATAGTCGCTCTCGACTTGACTTGAACCCAAAAATGACCCATGCTCGTCATCGTCGCTAGAATACTCCACGTATCCGGGCTTCTCCCACGGTTGTGTGGACTCGTTGCACCTTGGCAACCTTTCCCTCATCAAAGCTTCATTCTTGAAGTTTGACGCCCCAACCACCATACTCACTGGTGATTCACAGAACAAGGAAGCAAGCTTCACGGCCTCGGTCTCGTCGGGCAAGCTTCACTCCTCAAACACCTCTACCAGACTCATTGGTAGCACTTTGCACCTCGAATCAAGCTTCAAAGCCTCGGTCTCGTCGGGCTCGTCCTGTAACTTGGACTGCTTGGTTCTGTGCGGGCATCGGAAAGACTCGTGTGGCTCTCCACACCTCCATCATTTTGACGGCCTCCTTTTTAGGCAGTCATCGTGATATTCACTGCAACGAAAACAAAACAATGGTTTTGTATTAAGAATAAAACAAAACTCAGATTCGCTCACCTAGCTTTTAAATGAGACGCCTGGTGACTCCACGTTCATCTTTGTTGCAACGATCTTCATTCTTGCGTGCGCCATCTCGACTCGTACGGAGCGGAACTCGCTCTGATACCACTTGTCACGGGGCTAGGTTCTGACTCGCCAACTCGTGCGGCCTTAGTCATTGATCTTAAGTCGAGGACTAAGTAAGCCTTCGAAAATCTAAGCTGAGGCGCTTAGAACTTGGTGTACGGAAGCTTTGGAAAATAATGGTGATGGCAAAATTAAGGCAAGATAGAAGAGACAAGAGATTTTATAAGTAAAGAGCCTCGTCAAAAACTCCCCCTAAGCCTAGAAGAGGAGAAAAGAGTGCTCGATGCCTTCTCTTATTAATATACAAAGAAAGAAGAAATGAACAATGTGTGAAGTGTGGAGTGAATGTGGAGTGATTACAATGGATGGGGAAGGCTCTTATTTATAGCCATGGCCCCCTCGATCTAATGGCTACGAATGACTTGATCCAATGGCTATGGATGAGTCTTACAAAGAGGATCTCCTTACTAAGGAAAGTTTGTAACTCAAATACATAGTTGCCTAAGATACAAGGCTATGACATCACATGTTGGTTGTCATTGAAGACTTTCCTTGATTGTGGCTTCAAGAAAGGAAGCTTTCCTCGAATAGGCTTCATGGATTATATCTTTCCATGAGCGTTGGTCGAAAGATGACACCTTGGCTTGGGTCTTGGATATTTGGGCGGATTGGGCATGGCATGGCCCAGATCTTGTCTCCAAAAGCCCCTCTTTAGCATGTTGGGTGCTAAGTCGGGCCCTAGGGGTGTGGGAAACTCGAATGGGCATCTCCTAGGCCTCTTGGCATGCACATCGGGTGCGGACTTGGCCTCATTGGCGTGCACGTCGGGTGCAGGCTCGGGCTCCATGGCTTGGGCGGCATGGAGGGTGCAAGGCAAGTCCCCCTTGGTGTGAACGTCGAGTACGGGCTCGGACTCCATGGCTTGGGCGGCATGGAGAGTGCATGGCAAGGCCCCCTCGGGTGCGTGTGTTAGGCCCCCTTGGGTCCAAGTCTCGTGGGCAGCACATGGGGTGTGTAACACCCGGGTTTAGGGGCCGGGTGAAAATAATATTTTAATATTATTTGGGGTTCGTTTCTATAATTAAAATAGTCTTTTGGGCCTCGGGTTTCAAAAAACAAATATTTTTGGGTTGGACTAAAATGAATGAAATACAATTTGGAGGGATTTTAAAGAAATTGGAGAATAACCATTCATTAATGGCAATATTGTAATTAGCCCAACTTTTAATTTTAAATCCCTTTTCTATCATCTTTCACTATTCATCCTCTTCTCCAAATCAAAACTAACGTGAAATAGAGCTCTCTCATCCTCTCCACTATTCTATCTCATTTTTTCTCCATTTCAACTCGTTTTTGAAAGGTAATGCCATTTTTGACTTGTTCTCAACCTCCTCTCTTCAAAAGTACAAATAGTTTTTATTTTCATTAAGGTTTTGGAAATTGAGTTTTTAAGAGTTTTGATTAAAAATGATAACTTTATGTTGTTAAACTTAATATTTCGATTTAATGTTGTTAGTTATGAAGTCTAAGAGATAAATGGTTCAATATATATGAATTTTACTTGGTTTTGAGCACATTCCCGAAATTGGGTTTAAAGGGGTTTTTGAAGGGTTTTGGGTGAGTTTTGAGGGTTGTTTTAGGTTGGAATTGGTGGGCTAATGTTAGTACTATGGTTAGGGGTTGCTTTGGGATCAAATGTGGGCATAAAATGTGTTGGAAACTTGGGTTTTGATCAAGGTTTGAGGGCTACTCGAATTGGATAAAATTGGGGTTTGTTCATGGCTTGAAATGTTGAGTTTAATGTTTGAATTGTATTCCGGGTTAACTACTTTGATGCTTGGGCTGATTGGAAGTTGTTTGGTTTGTGTTGAGGTTGTTTAGAGTCGAGAACTTGTGTCGGTGAAGCATCGGGAGGAAATCCGGAAGCTTGAAGGTGGTTGCTAGCTTGGTATTTGAGCTTGGAAGTATATGTGAGTGGTTAATGTTTTCAAAGTGGTTTTCTAAGTGTTTGGTTTGAGCATGTGGATTAGGTTGGGCTTGCTAAACCCACCTAGAGTTAGGATTAGGGTGGTAGCCTAATCCTAAACTTAAACTAGAGACATTGGTTGAACTTGTATTTGATGTTTATGCCTCGTAATATTTGTGATATGGTGATTAATATATATTGTGCTATACATGTGAGATGAGGCATGATTTGTGATGCATTATGAAATGCATGTGAATGGTTCATGATTGTGATCATGGTGAGTATGTGCTAGGCACGGAATTGTTTGTACTTGATAATGTGGAATGAGTTAAATGTTGGCACTAGTATGCTTGAGTACAAATGATCGATCATTAGGATGTTAGTGTGCACACATGAGCCAAATTCGCGCGTGGCCTTGGTGGCGTTGAGTCACCAAGGAGGAGTACGGGTTCGCCCGGAAATTGTTATATATATTAGTCGATGATGAGTGGAATCCCATCGACGGGGCATGAGGATGAGTGGAATCCCCTCCGCGAGACCGGTGATGAGTGTAATCCCAACGTGAGGTAAAGTGGTTGTTGGATGTGAGTTCCAACGTGTTTATCCGCGTATTCGAGTCATAGCTAGGTGTTTCGAAACAGCCTGCCTAATAATCTAAAATGGGTTGTTTTGCGTATGATTGTTCGAATGATCGTTTTTATGATTGCTTGTGTTCCGTTGATGTGTCTCACATAGGACAACGGTAATGCATATAGACAAGATAAATAAAGGAAATTTTCTAGGGTTGTTAACCGAGGGGGAACCTTAACGGGTTTCGCTTCGGTTTTCCCCGTGTGGCCCACTCGGACCGGTCGAGTGTCCGGACCGGGACGAGGGGGTTACACGTGTTGGTATCAGAGCCTAAGGTTACCGAGACCTTGGGCAGGTAAGTGAGGTAAGTTTAGGTTTGTATTGATATGCACGGTGTTTGCTTGCATTGTAAGCATGATTGCTTGTGTGACAAGTATGCTGATTGTTTTGTTTAAAAGCATGTTGTTTAAGAGTCCCATTGCTACTATTACATCGGAAAATAATTTTTAAGTGAGGGAAATGTACTTGAGCACTTGGAAGCCTTGCCTTGCTAACCCAATCTTGTATATTTTGTTTGTTGTGGTTGTAGTTATCGTTTGTGAGCGATGTCTAGGCCGAGAGGTAGGCCGAGGGTGGGTCGTCAGAAACCACGGGTTGCGGCTCTTGTTGAGCCGGTGGTTGGAGTGGAGGCTCATATAGAAGGGCCTGCAGTTGCTGGAGTTGGAGCTCCTCCACCACCTCCACCACCACCTCTTCCGTCTAGAGTTGGAGGCGAGGATGGAGCTGAAGAAGTGGGACCTAAGGGTGGCCAAGGTCCGTCCGAAATTGATATGACTCCGCTAGTGCAAGCTATATCGGGAGCATTTCTGGCCGCAGTTGCGGGAGCTCAGGCTGCAGCTCAGCCTAGGTGTGACGATGCTAGTTTACCGTTGGAGAGGCTCCGTAGCTTGGGGACCGAAGAGTTCAGAGGATCGACACCGGAGAGGTCTGAGTTGTGGTTGGAGAAGACCGTTCGCATCTTAGCTCAGATGGGTTGCGTGGGCACACGTCGATTAGGCTGTGTGATCTCCTTGCTTCAGGGTGATGCCTACACCTGGTGGGTCACCATTACTACTGGAGTTCCAGAGGCAGAGGTTGATTGGGATTTCTTTGAGTCTGCTTTCAAAAAGAGGTACTTGGGACCGAGGTATCTAGATGAGAAGAAGCGAGAGTTTATGACTCTTGTTCAGGGAGATGCTACTGTGACTGACTACGATATCCGCTTTGTTCGTCTGAGTTAGTATGCTTCAGAGTTAGTGCTTACTGAGAGGGCCCGATGTGATCGGTTCAGATATGGGCTTCATGAGGAAGTTAAGAGGTACACCTTGGCTTCTGATTATTTTGACTTTGATGTCTTGGTTGCTAGAGCCAAGGACATCGAGCACAGCTTGGGGCTGGCCAAGCGTTCTGGAGGATCTAGTTTTGGTAAGAGACACAACAACTTTGACAGTAGAGATGCCAAGAGACATAGAGGTGGCGGACAACAGTTTGACCATAGGCGTGGCGGTGGCCACCATGGTAGGGGTCATCAGGGCCATAGAGGAGGAGGGCGTTTGCCCGAGTGTCCACGTTGTGGGAGACAGAACACTGGTGAGTGTTGGGTAACTTCCATGCTTGTTGGAATTGTGGTTCGAGGGGCCACTTTAGGAGGGATTGTCCGCATCAGGCGGCACAGGCACCGAGCATTGCTCAGGCTCCTGCGAGAGCGAACGGTTTTCAGAGAGGTCGTGGGCACGGTCGTGGCTACTTCCAGCCTAAGGCTGATGCACCTAAGGTAGATGCTCAGAGGAACCTTGCTCATGTTGTGGCAGTGCAGCCAGAGGCAGGAGGACCAACGAGAGTTTATGCTCAGAGAGAGGCCGGGAACGACAATGATGTGATAGCAGGTAATTTTGAGTTACAGTCTATGTCTTTGCTTTCTTTGGTTGATTCAGGTTCTACACATTCCTACATTTTTAGTGAGAATGCACGAAAGTTAGATATACCTATTGAGATCTTAGATGTAGGTATGCATGTGACTAGTTCTTTTGGTGAGACGGTTGTGGTTAGACGTATGTATAGGAGATGTCCACTGAAGATTCATAGTCATGTGTTCTCTGTTGATATGATGGAACTTCCTTTCTATGGTTTTGATATTATTCTGGGTATGGACTGGTTAGTTGAGCACCGAGCTAGTGTGGACTTTGAGACGAAGAGGATTTCTTTGAAACTTACTGATGACTACGAAGTGGTAGTAGTAGGCGAGAACATTAAGTTCTTGTCTAATGTTGTGTCAGCTTTAGAGGCTGATAGGTTGATGGATTCCAGATGTGGGGCTTACTTAGCTTATGTTATGAATCCGAATATGAGTGAGGCTAGACCGAAAGATATTAGAACAGTTTGTGACTTTCCGGATGTATTTCCTAAAGAGTTGCCGGGTTTGCCTCTTGACAGAGATGTTGAGTTTGTGATTGAGACTGTTTCAGGGTCTAATCCAGTTTCGATAGCTCCGTATCGTATGGCTCCGAAAGAGTTGAAGGAATTGAAGAGTCAGTTGCAAGAATTATTAGACCGTGGTTTCATTAGGCCTAGTAGTTCTCCTTGGGGGTGCTCCTGTGTTGTTTGTGAAAAAGAAAGATGGTAGTATGCGCATGTGTATTGACTACATGCAGTTGAATCAGTTGACTGTGAAGAACAAGTACCTGTTGCCTCGCATAGATGATTTGTTTGATCAGTTAAGAGATGCTTCAGTGTTCTCGAAGATAGACTTGAGATCGGGGTACTATTAGTTAAAAGTGAAAGAGTGTGATGTTCCAAAGACAACTTTTAGGACTAGATATGGTCACTATGAGTTCCTTGTGATGCCGTTTGGGCTCACGAACGCACTTGAATCATTCATGGATATGATGAACAGAATTTTTAGAGACTATTTGTAGCTGTTTTTATTGATGATATACTTTTGTACTCGAAGACAGAAGACGAGTATGATGAGCACTTGAGATTTGTTTTATAGAGATTGTTGAGCAATCAGTTGTATACGAAGCTTAGTAAATGTGAGTTTTGGATTCGAGAGGTTGTATTTCTTGGCCATGTTGTTTCGGCCGAAGGTATCCGTGTTGACCCATCGAAGATTGAGGCTATTGTTGAGTGGAAACAACCTAAGTCTGTGACTGAGATTAGGGGTTTCCTAGGATTGGCTGGTTACTATAGGATATTTGTTGATGGTTTCTCTAGGGTAGTTGTTCCTTTGACTAAATTGTTGCAAAAAGGAGTTAAGTTCGAGTGGTCAGATGCGAGACAGAAGGCCTTTAAGAAATTGAAAGAAGCTTTGACAAACGCTCCAGTGTTAGTACAACCTGTTTCAGGTAAAGAATTTGTGATTTATAGTGATGCCTCCTACATAGGTTTAGGATGTGTTTTGATGCAAGAAAGAAGAGTTGTTGCTTATGCTTCTAGACAATTGAAGGTTCATGAGAAGAACTATCCTACTCATGATATAGAGTTAGCCGCGGTTGTTTTTGCATTGAAGATTTGGCGTCATTACTTGTATGGTGAGAAGTGTATAGTTTACACCGATCACAAGAGTTTGAAGTACTTGGTGACACAGAAAGAGTTGAACTTGAGACAAAGAAGATGGCTTGAGTTGTTAAAAGATTGTGATTTGACCATCGAGTACCATCCGGGTAAAGCAAATGTAGTAGCCGATGCTTTGAGTAGAAAGGTTGCAGTCGAGTTGAGAGCTATGTTTGCTAGATTGAGTGTATCCGATGATGGTGGTTTGATCACCGAGTTGCAAGTAAAGCCTTCTTTGATTCAGCTGATTAGAGAGAAGCAGTTGCAAGATGTGACACTAGTTCCTCATGTTCAGGACATAGCCGAGGGAAGACCGACCGAGTATAGTTTCAGTGGTGAGAATTTGTTGTGCTTTAGAGATAGAATGGTTGTACCAGAAAATGTTGAGTTGAGACGTCAGATTTTGAGTGAAGCACATTCGAGTCCTTTTTCTATGCATCCGGGTAGTACCAAGATGTATCGTGACTTGAAGAATGATTACTTCTGGGTTGGTTTGAAGAAGGATGTAGCCGAGTATGTGAGTCGTTGTATGGTTTGTCAGAGAGTGAAGGCAGAACATCAGGTTCCTTCAGGTTTGTTACAACCTTTGAAGATTCCGGAATGGAAATGGGAGAGGATCACCATGGATTTTGTGTCGGGGTTACCATTATCTCCTTCGAAGAAGAAATCCGTGTGGGTGATTGTTGATAGGTTCACTAAGTGTGCTCACTTCTTAGCGCTGAACACTACAGATTCCTTAGACAAGTTGGCAAACTTGTACATCCGTGAGATTGTGAGACTTCATGAAGTTCCGAAGTCTATTGTTTCAGATAGGGATCCTAGATTTACTTCGAGGTTCTGGGGTTGCTTGTATAGTGCTCTAGGTAGCCGTTTGCATTTCAGTACTTCTTATCATCCGCAGTCCGATGGACAGTCAGAGCGAGTGATACAGATTCTTGAGGATATGCTTCGTTGTTGTGTGATTAACTTCCAGGGTTCTTGGGAGAAGCACTTACCCTTAGTTGAGTTTGCTTACAACAACAGTTATCAATCTAGTATTCAGATGGCTCCCTATGAGGCCTTGTATGGTAGACGATGTAGGACTCCGATTTGTTGGGCTGAAACAGGTTAGAGATTGTTACTTATGCCGGATTTTCTTAAGGGGACTACCGACAAGGTGAAGTTGATTTGTGACCGTTTGAAAGCAGCTTTCGACCGTCAGAAGTCTTATGCAGATTTGAAGAGGAAAGAAATTGAGTTCTCTGTGGGTGAGAAAGTGTTTCTGAAAGTATCTCTGTGGAAGAAGGTGATGAGATTTGGCTGGAAGGGCAAGTTGAGTCCGAGGTTCATTGGTCCGTATGAGATAGTTGAGCGGATAGGGCCTGTAGCTTACCGTTTGAGATTACCTTCTGAGTTAGAGAAGATCCATGATGTTTTTCATGTGTCGATGCTTAGGAGATATAGATCGGATCATTCTCATGTTATGCCCGTTGAGGAGATAGAGCTGAATCCGAATTTATCTTATAATGAAGAGCCTGTTGAGATACTTGCTTATGATAGTAAGGTGTTGCGTGGTAAGACCATAGAGTTGGTCAAGGTGTTGTGGAGACATAGAGGTGTGGAAGAGGCCACGTGGGAGAGGAAAGCTGATATGCTTGAGCAGTTTTCGTATTTGTTTCCGTCAGGTAATTTCGGGGACGAAATTCCTTAAGTGGGGGAGAGTTATAACACATGGGTTTAGGAGTCGGGTGAAAATAATATTTTAATATTATTTGGGGTTCAGTTCTATAATTAAAATAGTCTTTTGGGCCTCGGGTTTCAAAAACAAATATTTTTGGGTTGGACTAAAATGAATGAAATACAATTTGGAGGGATTTTAAAGAAATTGGAGAATAGCCGTTCATTAAAGGCAATATTGTAATTAGCCCAACTTTTAATTTTAAATCCCCTTTCTATCATCTTTCACTATTCATCCTCTTCTCCAAATCAAAACTAACGTGAAATAGAGCTCTCTCATCCTCTCCACTATTCCATCTCATTTCTTCTCCATTTCAACTCGTTTTTGAAAGGTAATACCATTTTTGACTTGTCCTCAACCTCTTCTCTTCAAAAGTACAAATAGTTTTTATTTTCATTAAGGTTTTGGAAATTGAGTTTTTAAGAGTTTTGATTAAAAATGATAACTTTATGTTGTTAAACTTAATATTTCGATTTAATGTTGTTAGTTATGAAGTCTAGGAGCTAAATGGTTCAATATATATGAATTTTACTTGGTTTTGAGCACATTCTCGAAATTGGGTTTAAACGGGGTTTTTGAAGGGTTTTGGGTGAGTTTTGGGGGTTGTTTTAGGTTGGAATTGGTGGGCTAATGTTAGTACTATGGTTAAGGGTTGCTTTGGGATCAAATGTGGGTATAAAATGTGTTGGAAACTTGGGTTTTGATCAAGGTTTGAGGGCTGCTCGAATTGGATAAAATTGGGGTTTGTTCATGGCTTGAAATGTTGAGTTTAATGTTTGAATTGTATTCCGGGTTAACTACTTTGATGCTTGGGCTGATTGGAAGTTGTTTGGTTTGTGTTGAGGTTGTTTAGAGTTGAGAACTTGTGTCGGTGAAGCATCGGGAGGAATTTCGGAAGCTTGAAGGTGGTTGCTAGCTTGGTATTTGAGCTTGGAAGTATAGGTGAGTGGTTAATGTTTTCAAAGTGGTTTTCTAAGTGTTTGGTTCGAGCATGTGGACTAGGTCAGGCTTGGTAGACCCACCTAGAGTTAGGATTAGGGTGGTACCCTAATCCTAAACTTAAACTAGAGACATTGGTTGAACTTGTATTTGATGTTTATTCCTCGTAATATTTGTGATATGGTGATTAATCTATATTGTGCTATACATGTGAGATGAGGCATGATTTGTGATGCATTATGAAATGCATGTGAATGGTTCATGATTGTGATCATGGTGAGTACGTGCTAGGCACGAAATTGTTTGTACTTGATAATGTGGAATGAGTTAAATGTTTGCACTAGTATGCTTGAGTACAAATGATCGATCATTAGGATGTTAGTGTGCACACATGAGTCAAATTCGCGCGTGGCCTTGGTGGCGTTGAGTCACCAAGGAGGAGTACGAGTTCTCCCGGAAATTGTTATATATATTAGTCGATGATGAGTGGAATCCCATCGACGGGGCGTGAGGATGAGTGGAATCCCCTCCGCGAGACCGGTGATGAGTGTAATCCCACCGTGAGGTAAATTGGTTGTTGGACGTGAGTTCCAACGTGTTTATCCGCGTATTCGAGTCATAGCTAGGTGCCAATATTGATTGATATGTGTATCAATGTGATGTGGAATGTGATTCCTACTTGGATGTTTATATGTGCTTACATATATTGTAGAATTGAGCTTGTTAAGCATGACATAAAATTGAATGTTGCTCATGCATCATTAACATTTTGGCTCTTGAGGATCGAAGGTATAATCATGCATTTACCATGGTTGAGTTCGTGATTGGACCATTCATTGTCGAGGTTTGTTTTTAAAGAGCTTACCCTCACTAAGCTTTATTGCTTACGCTCTCTCTTTGTTCGACAATGCAGATCCTTAGTTCGGGGGTTGCTAAGTGCAAGAAGGGGCCTCCAAGTGTGCTTCGTGGTGCTTGTTTAGCTACCAAGTATGAACTTTTTAATTATGATGTAATGGTCAAGCAATGGGACATGTATTCGTGTTAAGATGCTTTTGAAGTATGGCGTTGTTGTTTAGGAGCATGTTAGACTCCTCGTATGTGTTTATTAACTTGGCTTTTGAGATGTATGCCTTGCTTGTAACCGTATTGGTTTATCTACCTTAATTTGTCTAAGTGTTGACCATGTTGATGTATGTTATATGTAATGCCATGTTTGGTCCTTGATATGGATGTCTTCTTGTATATCTTGTGTTTGTCGAGTGTGGTTGCTTAGGAGCATGCCTCTAGAGTGTAATTGTATGATTTGGTTGCTTCGTGAAGTTGTTTCGGGCGTTTGAAATCCCTAGGAGATGCCTAAAACAGATTTTTAGATTTTGTAGACAGCTAGTGTTTCGAAACGGGCTGGGTCGTTTCGGAACGGGTTGGCTTTAGGGACCCCGTATCCGAACTCGTTCCGATACAGTTTGGCCACTGTGAACCCCTGTTCCGAAATGCGTATCGGAACACTTTGGCTACTGGAAATCTGAGAATTTGCCGAGATGATGGGGTTTCGAAACGGATCTAAGTGTTTCGGAACGATCAATATCTCGTTGACCACGAGAAGTTGACCGTTGAGGGTGTTTCGGAATGGTTGACCTCCGTTCCGATACGACCTCCTCGTTTGGGCTTGGGGCCGTTGACCAAGTCAAGGCGTTTCGATACGCCTTGAAGGTGTTTCGAAACGACATGCCTAATAATCTAAAATGAGCTGTTTTGCGTATGATTGTTCGAATGATCGTTTTTATGATTGCTTGTGTTCCGCTGACGTGTCTCACATAGGACAGCAGTAATGCATATAGACAAGATAAATAAAGGAAATTTTCTAGGGTTGTTAACCCAGGGGGAACCATAACGGGTTTCGCTTCGGTTTTCCCTGTGTGGCCCACTCGGATCGGTCGAGCGTTCGGACCGGGACGAGGGGGTTACACTTGTTGGTATCAGAGCCTAAGGTTACCGAGACCTTGGGCAGGTAAGTGAGGTAAGTTTATTTTTATCGAGTACTCAGGTTGGGTCTAAATCAAATTTTTTCTAATCAGGTACTCGACCCAACCTAGTATTTTTATACATATGTTAAGTTGAGGCATCCATTCGCTTCTAACTACAAAACTAATCGCATTTTAGGTTTGATAGGCTAAATTATTTTAAGGAAAACGTTTTTTTATGTTTGACTGTATAAAATTAGTTGGCTTTATAATTTATTATAGACAATATATTTTTTTTGTAAAAATATATTTTTATCTTAACTTTTTCCACTTAAGCATAAACACCCAAAAAAGTATTATTTTATGCATTTTATATTAATATAAAAATATAATATCAATTTAATAAAAAATACCAATGATCAAATATTTTAATATATTTCAATCAATAGTGAGAGAAACAACGACAAAAAAATTAGTCATTGTTATTTCTACATAGAAAAATGAAGTACATTTTATGACTAGCCGTTTACTAGTTAGTGCGAGCACTCACGACTAGGGATGTTCAAAAATACTTGACTCGGATGACCCAACCCATTTACTCGCCAACCCAAAACTCTAAAAATAGGGTATTTCTTTAAAAAATATACTTGACCTGTTATTTTTCCAAAGTACTCGGGTTGAGTATGGGCCAATTTTTTTTCTAACCATGTACATGACCTAGTACTTTTAAGGGTAAAATTTTGATATACATGTTGTGAAACATTAATTTTACACTATAAAAATCTAAATCCTAAAATTTTAACCCTAAAATTTAAATGATATACCCTAAATTCTAAACACTAACCTTAAATTCTATCTAAACCCATACAACCTAAACCCTCACTATCATCAAGTTTTTTTATCAAATTTTTATTATTTTTAAAATAATATATATTTAAAAATCCATTTATAAATATTTTGAATTATTTATCATTCATATATATATTTAAACTTTTATATTTCATAAAAAAATTACAGTGTCACATGAAGTTTTTTTATTGCGTTATATCAGCTTAAACTGTGGAGATAATAGTGAGCCTAAAATTGTTACATATTATAGCTTAGAAACCTGATGACAAAAAAAAAAAGTCTAATTCAGAAAAGTGATATGGTTTATTGAGCTGAAAATTAAAGCAAAATTGAATAAACATTACTGGCAGCGTTAAGAAAATACCCAATCTATCTTGGGCTAAAGATGTATTACAACAATGGAGCCCATCAGTTCTTAAAAAGGAGAAGCTAGGGTTTTCATTTCGGTGGATACAAGTATCAGTGCAACCAACAAAGGAAAGCGGAGCAGCAAGCATCGATGGTGAAGTTCCTGAAGCCAAACAAGGCGGTGGTCGTCCTGCAGGGCCGCTACGCCGGTCGCAAGGCGGTGATCGTCAAGTCATTCGACGAAGGAACCCGCGACCGCCCTTACGGTCACTGTTTGGTTGCAGGGATTAAGAAATACCCGAGCAAGGTTATCCGCAAGGACTCTTCGAAGAAGACCGGCAAGAAATCCCGCGTGAAATGCTTCCTCAAGCTCGTCAATTACCAGCACGTGATGCCCACGCGTTACACCCTGGATGTGGAGCTGAAGGACGTGGTATCCGTCGACTCCCTCCAGACCAAGGACAAGAAAGTCTCGGCCTGCAAGGCTACCAAGGCGAAGCTTGAGGAGAGGTTGAAGACGGGCAAAAACAGGTGGTTTTTCACAAAGTTGAGGTTTTGAGATTTGTTATTACTGATTTTGGGCTTTATTTATTGTTTTATCATCAGATAATTTTTGGTTTTTATGATAAAAGTTGCAAATTGATGGGATGTGAGATTTGTTGACAGCTTTAGATAAATTCAGGTCGAAATGAAAGTAAGAAGCATTATTAGAGTTTTGAGCATTATTATTTGATGGAAATGCTTTAAGCATGTGTTCACGGGAAATAAGACTCGATTGGAGTGGCATATATCTAGAACTTAGAACTGATTTAAGTATTGGTTTTGGTACTTATTTCATGATAGTTTATGAAGTCAGGTAAAAAGCTCATTATAAATCATATTATTGGATTGCAGTATTAGACCAATCCCATGAATAACTTCCATTTGCAGTTAATTAGTTTCTTGAGTGAAGCATTGTTTACATGTTTTTATTAACTTTTGTATTTCACTTGAGGTAGGCTGAAAATTGCCTTCTTCTTCCTTCTTCTACTGTAATGTCAATCACTTACTACTTGCTGTATTTATCGGATATTATATTTGAAAACCAAGTCACATAGATATTTCAGATAAAACTTAGACGATGTATTTTCTATATTAAGATATATACTCTAAATTTTAAGTAATTAAAGTATTAGCCACATAGTTAAGTATAGGGTAAACTGTTGAAATTGTCATTTACGTTTAGTAAGTGTATAAATTTCAAATAATAAAGAACGCTATGGTCACTTATGTTTTTGTTGTGTAAACTTATGGTCACTTGAACTTTTTTTGCCGTTAAATGTTATTGAGAATCTGGTAAACTATTGAAATGATCACTTACGTTTAGCGTACACTTTTGTTCATTGATTTCAAAAAATGAACGTTATGGTTACTTATGTTCTTGTTGTGTAAACTTATAGTCAATTGAACGTTTCTTGCCATTAAATGTTAACCTCGTCTTCATGAGCCACGTGTAATCACTGTATGGGTCTGGAATTGTTGAGAAAACACTCTTAAAGACTCGAACCTCGTCTTCATGAGTCATGTCCATTGTTGCAGTGATATGTTCGTATTCTTCGAGAAACGTCAATTCTAAATAGACTTTTTTGTTGTACTCATCTTCTTCGTTGAGTTAAATCTACCTAAACAAACCAAAACTCTCGTGCCATTGTATAACAATTATATTTCAGTCACCATTTACGTCAATATTGGTGCTAAGATCAAAGCTTAACATCCACGTCAATAGTGGGTTGAATTAGGTGGGGTTTGAGGAGCTGATGGTCGGATTTTGGGTGATGGCCTTGTGACAATGAGTCGAAGCATGAAATAGTGTGTGTGAGATGGCACGGTAGTGGGAGTGACGATAATCGTTGGGTACGGGAGGGCTTTGGTCTTCTGGTGCAAGTGCACAAAGGGGTTGTGGGTGTTGAGCTTTAGAAGTTGTTGTTTGTGACAATGATGTGCTCGATAGTGTGGTACTGTGGTGTGTGGAGGCCTCGGGTTTAGTGTGGGTATGAATGGCGGTTGTGATTGGTAAACTATAAATTGATTTAAGGGTTGTGAGGCTCAAGTGAAAGGGTGCTTGGTTTAGTGCAGTACGTGGTGCATCGAGCTTGATAGTTGTGGTGCATCGAGCTTGATAGTTGTTACGAGGACTATGCAGTGTGTGTGAGTCATGGGTTGTGCATTGTAATAGGTTTAGGTTTTGGCTAAGGGCGAGCAGTGTGATTATGGGAACTAACAGAGAAGTCATGATTAACAAAGGAAAACTCAAAAGAAAATTGATTTTTTAGTCGGGGTTAATTACGAGCACATAAGGTTGATTATGAATTAAGAGGAAGTTGTGATGGAAAGAAACAGAGCAAAAGAAAAGCTATGGCCTCTTGGCCATAGTGCCACATACACCTTTCTTTTCGGTCACCCTCTAGAGTTCTGAAACCAATCCTCATGTCATTGGCCATGCGTCCGAGCCTTATCATACTCTAAGTCTCGATACTCCAAACTCACACCACATTGCTCACTCTTAGTCAGAACTTAAACCCACTACAATACACATGGTGATTGAAACACTGGTTATACGATGACACAAGAACTTTTGTTCGTTTGGGTATATTGAACCCAACGAAGAAGATGAATACAATAAAATGGTTTGTTTGAAACCATCATTTCTATGAGAAGGTGACCGAAGCACTATGGCAGTAGATATGGCTCATGAAGACGGGATCAATGTTTAACGGGAAGAAACGTTCAAGTGACTATAAGTTTACACAACGAAAACATAAGTAACTATAACGTTCATTTTTTAAAACCAACGACCAAAAGTATACACTTACTAAATGTAAGTGGCCATTTTAGTGCTTACCCTATTTTTAGCCCTTGCCAGATTTACTTATTAACATTCAGCGATAAGAAACGTTCAAGTAACCATAAGTTTACACAACGAAAATGTAAGTGTTTATAACGTTCTTTTTTAAAATCGATGACAAAAAATATACACTTATTAAACGTAAGTGATCATTTTAATAGTTTACCTTTAAGTATATACTAATGATCTCCATGGGTGATTCATCAAAAGAAATTATGTCCATTCAAGGGGACATGTACGCTTTAAACTTTACGATGAGCTATGATCCTACCGAGAGAAAAGAAAAAAAAGAGAGGAAAAGATGATCCAAGTGAAGTTGTTCTTCCATCATTATCTTCTTTAGCAGGTAGGACCTTAGGATTAGATGGTTTTGTACCATCAATAAATCCTACTTTTTTCTTCTAAGTAGTTTTTCATTCACTTTGCCTGGTTTCCTCCACATCAAAATTTGATCTTCTGCTTGGGAATTCACTTACATGCTTTATTATTATTTCTCTTATTCCCTTTCCCTTTTTTTCTCTTCCACATCTTTGTGTTCATACTTATTTCTTAGGTTAAATGTGCAACGAGAGCTGAGTAAAATATTGCTTTGATTAGAAATGGAAAAAAATTGAAACTTTATATACGACATTCGGAATACATTTATTTGAGTGCAGTCAAAAGCATTTGACCTTGACTATTTTGAAAGTTTTAACTTATACTCCATTCGTCCCAATAAAATTATCACTTTTGTGTTTTAAATTTGTCACACTCAAATTGTCGCTTTAAAAACTCAATTATTTTTATAAGACAATTTTACTTTTTTATTCTTTTTAGTTTCTCACCAAAAACAAAAAAAACTTACTTTTTAAGGCAAACTTATCATTTAAATTGTAGATGATTAATAATAAAAATTATTTAGAAAATAGTATAATATCATTACCACTCATTTCTTAGGTAATGTTATATTTTAGACAATTTTGTTAATTTAATCCTTTTTAAAAAGACTTATTAATGGGCCAGGTGACGAGTTTGTATATAATTTAAATAAATTAAAGAATTGTTATGAATATTTATTTATGTGGATGTCTATAATGATAAGAATTTTATCTAGGAGATTTAATTTACTTTATCATTAGGAATATTATCTCTATTAATTAGAGTTTAATGTATTATGTACTTCTTATGCCTATAAATAGATGAAGACATTGTACACAATTCTAGTTTGGATAATAATACGAATCTCTCTCTTTCTCTCATCTCTTTGTTATTTTATTCTTATTCGTTGTTCTTCGTTATTTTATCCACAACACGTTATCAGCACGAGCTTTTAATCAACTAAGATCTTCTTCGTTCGAATCTAAAAAAAATAGGGTAAACTATAGTAATGACCACCGAACTATGGGGTTGGTGTGGATTTGACCACTATATTTTCAATTGTGTTAAATATACCACATAACTATTTAATTAGTTCCAATATAACCACCTGCCGTTAAACCCTAACGGAAAGATGATGCGACAGTTAAAAACAAATTGGTATAATTACACATTTAATTCCCATTATTTACGTATTCTATCAATTTAGTCCTAATTCTCTTCAAACTTGAAGTCGAGATGAACTTGGCAAAAGGTCTCTTCCATTACTAATAGTTGAAAGTGATAAGGGGTAATAGACCCGCACAAACTTATTCTTATTCAGCAGCACTATTGAATAATTCTCTTCAAACTTTCACCAGCGTACAATATTTTCAAAAATAACCCATCAAGTTTAGATTAAACTTTTCCGATATAGAGTTGCATGGTTTTTATGGAGTGGGAAACAAAAGGTACTAAGTTTTACTATTTTTTCCAGTTCTGCTGTTCTTGTTCTTTTGCTTTAGATAGTTAACACCATTCCTTTTATGATTGTGGAACTCCATTTTCTTTGTTTCCCACTCCATAAAAATTCTACAACTCTATATAGGAAAAGTTTAATCTAAACTTGATGGGTTATTTTTGAAAATATTGTAAGCTGTTGAAAGTTTAAAGAGAATTATTCAATGGTGCTGCTAAATGAGAATAAGTTTGTGTAGGCCTATTACCCCTTATCACTTTCGACTATTAGTAATAGAAGAGACCTTTCGCCAAGTTCATCTCGACTTCAAGTTTGAAGAGAATTAGGACTAAATTGATAGAATACGTAAGTAATAAGGATTAAATGTGTAATTATACCAATTTGTTTTTAACTGCCACATCATCTTTGGAAATGGGTTTAACGGAAGGTGGCTATATTGGAACCAATTAAATAGTTATGCGGTATATTTAACACAATTGAAAATATAGTGGTCAAATCGACACCAACCCCATAGTTCGGTGGTCATTAGTATAGTTTACCCAAAAAATTATTGGAAAGAATTCAATTCCAAGGTGAACCAAATATAAATTTCTTTTTTTTCTTCCTTAATTTTCTTTTTGTTACTTATTACCTTTCTCTTTATATTTTAACTTGATTTTTAATTTTTTTGAAAAACCAAAAAGGGGCGTGTTCGATTGTATTTAATTATTGGGTAAAGATGAATTTGTGGTTTCTCACAAATCAAAGGAAGAATTAACATAGATGGGTATACCAAGATTGAATGTATTTTAATTTTAGTATCAATCGATTATTTTTTTTATTTTGTTAGTGCTTTTCACTGTTTCGATAAAAAAATAGTTTCTTATGTTGTGTTTTGCATATGCGTAAACTTTAAGAGAAAAGGGTAAATTTCTGTCAAGTTCTTCATATTTTTCTTGTTTATTTAATTTAGTCCCTATATACTTGTTGTGATTTATTTATCGATATTTAGTTTATTTTATCTTATTGATGATATTTATTATTTTTAATCGTGTTTTCAGTTTTACATGATATGTTTGAATGACGTGATAAGAGACATGATAAAAAGAGATTATGAGAAACCGTTTTGACCGTTTGCTATGTCTCCATTGTCCTTAAGAGGAAAATCAACATCGGTAAATTCTAATTTTATTTTTATTCTTTAAATTATTATTTTAAAGTCTGATAAATCATGGTGATTTTGCTCAAAAACAATATTTATTCTACGTCGAAAAAAATCGACTATAGACTTCTCCCAAGTTCGTGTTACAAAAATTCATCTTGACAAGAATTTTTGTGGGAGACATTCCTTGAAGTGAATGCAAAGCATGATGTTTATTCCATGCGATTATCAATGATGGGGCATTCCCTGAAGTGAATGCAATCATGATGTTTATTCCATGCGATTATTGGATCCGTTTCATTCCCTGAAGTGAATGCAAACATGATAAATCATTATTCAATTAGAGACATAACTTTGATATAATCTAAGTATATTGGCTGGACATCCCGTTGTGCGAGGCTACTAGTCTCAAATGAGGTTTTTAAAGGACCTTGTGAACTGGTTTAACAATGCCGCGTATGAAGATTAAATCATTTTTCTCTGTGATGAGGATATGTTAATAAAAATATACTCAACTTTTCATGACAAATAATGTTGTTCTCGAACACAATATCGCGGAAAAGATTTAAAGGCTCACTGACTCTACTCCATTCCCTGAAGTGAATGTGAGATTTTATAATAGAAAGAATAAATGCCACATTAGTAGTTGTGGTTATAGTCGAGGCCATGGACATAGACATTATGGTCATTTTAAGAATATTGCTACCCACTGGTAGTGAGGTTATAACAATGACAAGAGTGATAAAAGATCATTCTAAGGAAGTAAAATCCTTTTTATTACCAATGTGATGTAATAACTCATTGATCTCGTACTTGTTGTATGCTGAAAAATCAACAATCATTGAATAATAAAGGAAAGAAAATAAAAGCAATCTTTGTTTGCGAAAAATGATAAAAATGATATTGGTCCAACTTATTTGGACATTGCTGGTCCAACTCATTTGGACGTTGTTGATTTCCTTATAACCCTCGAATGGAATAAATTATCTTCTAATTATTCTCATAACTTTGAAGAGAATTATTGATCTTTTTATTTATTTTGTTGTTTATTTACTTTACATATGAATTATTTACGTTTTATATTTATACATTATGATATTTTATTATTTTGTTTAACATGATTACTTATCAAATACAATTTATGGTGACGATTTATGCTTAGCAGAAGCATAAGATATATTTTCCATTTAATGCAAGGGAAAATGTGAGTACTATATCTCAAAGTACTGAAAATATTGGTGCTCTAGAAGAGCAATAAGTTTTTGAGAGAAAGCACATTATGAAAAGTGCATAATTGTGAATATTGTAAAAATTACCGTTGATGGTAATAATATCATCACCACTAGAAGTGGAAATTTTAAGAAAGTAATATGAGTTCGTAAAATAATCCTTTGAGAATTATAGATAACATATGTTATCAATCGGCATTTGAAATAAGCCAATATGGATATAAGTTCTGCTAGCCAAAAGTCAGTGGAAAGCTATAGAAGAGCTATAGATTGCTACAAAAAGATAATTTCCATTGAAAGCTCCGAAAGAGCTAAATATATTCCTATTCAAAGGAACAATTTTGATGGTTGTACTAGACATGTACGTGTGAAATTGAATCACATGTTATGATAAACTAGAATTTTACCAAAATCAAAAATATATATACACACATGTGTATAGTTGGCATGATCAGTTAGACTATCCTGTGTAACACCCGGGTTTAGGGGTTAAGTGAAAATAATATTTTAATATTATTTGGGCTCGGGTTTATAATTAAAACGATCCTTTAAAATTTTGGGTTTCAAAATAAATATTTGAAATGAGACCAAATTGATTTAATTGCAAATTGAAGAGCTATTTTAAAACAAGGGAATAGCGATTCATTAATGGCCTTTTTGTAATTTACCCAATTTTCTAATTTAAACCCCCTTTATACCATAAAACACCCATTTCCTATTCATTCTCTTCTTCACCAACGGGAAAGAGAGGAGTTCTCTACCAAGCTACCGTTCCATCCCATTTCTCATCCATTTCAACTCCGTTTTGAAAGGTAATGACGTTTTTGACTTCTCTTCAACTCTCTCTCTTTAAAAGTACCTTTTATTTTCATTTTCATGAAGGTTTTAGAAAATGGAAGTTTGGAATATTTTGATTAAAAATGAGATCTTTATGTTGTTAAGTGAAGTGTTTTGATTTAATATGTTTAGTTATGATGTATAGAGGTCAAATGGTATAACATATGTGAATTTCAAATGATTTTGAGCAATTTTCGGATTTGGGTAAACATGGGTTTTTGGAGGGTTTTGGGTGAGTTTTGGGGGTTGTTTTAGGTGGGTTTTGATAGGCTTTTGATAGTACTATGTATAGGGGTTGAATTGGGATCATTTGTGGGTGTAATGGAAGTTGATAACATGGTTTTTGGACATGGTTTTGGGGCTATCCGAGTTGGTGAAAAATGGGATTTGTTCATGCTTGCAACATGGTAAATTGTGGTTGAATTGCATTCCGGGTTAGTTCCGACGATGAATTATTGATTGTAGATGTTTTGTTTTTGTTTGGGATTGATTAGAGTCGAGGTTGGACATCGGTGAAGCATCGGAAGTAAATCCGGGAAGTTGAAGGTGGTTGCTTGCTTGGTCTTTAAGCTTGGGGAGCTTAGGTGAGTGATTAATTGTTTTACTTAGTTTTAAAATGGTTGGTTCGAGTATATGGACTAGGTTGGACTTGGTAAACCCACCTAGAGTTATGATTAGGGTGGTAGCCTAATCCTAAACTTGATCTAGAGCCTTTGGATGAACTCATATATGTGGATGTGTATGTCTCGTATGAAATGTGATATGAATGCTTATGTATATTGTGTTATACATGTGAGATGAGGCATGCTTTGTGATGCTTGAGACATGCATGATGATGGTTTATGGTGAGTACGTGCTAAGCACGGAATTGATTGAAATGAGTAATGTGAAATGAGTAAAATGTTGGCACTAGTATGCTTGAGTACAAATGATCGATCATTAGGATGTTACTGTGTACACATGAGTCAAAAGTCGCGCGTGGCCTTGGTGGCGTTGAGTCACCAAGGAGGAGTACGGGTTCGCCCGGAAATTGTATTTAAATATAGTCGATGATGAGTGGAATCCCATCGACAGGGCGTGAGAATGAGTGGAATCCCCTCCGCGAGACCGATGATGAGTGTAATCCCACCGTGAGGTAATGTGGTTGTTGGATGTGAGTTCCAACGTGTCTATCCGCGTATTCAGGTCATAGCTAGGTGCCAATGTTGATTGATAAGTATATCAATGTGATGAGATATATGAACTTTATTTGGATGTTCAAATGTGATTACTTGTGTTGTGGAGTAGAGCTCATGATCATGACATTTAAATTGTATATTGCTCATGCATCTTCATCTTGTGGCTCTTGTGGATAATTGATATATATGTGTTTTGCCTTGGCTAGATCGTGCTCGGACCCTGCAATGTTGAGGTTTGTTTTTAAGAGCTCACCCTCACTAAGCATCATTGCTTACGCTCCCTTTGTTCAACATTGCAGATCCTTAGTTCGTGGGTTGCTTGCGCAAGTGGAGGGCCTCCAAGTGTGGTTGTTAGCCTCGAGTACTTCAAGTATGAGTTTTTAATATTGAACATGTATTAGTTAAGCAATGGGACATGTGTTATTTTGATGGATGATTGTTGGTTGTTTAGGAGCTTGCTTAGACTCCATATTATCTTGCTTTTGTATGGCTTGTGATGCCATGTTTGAATTGTATCCCATGCCTAAATTGCTTAGTATGAATGTTGGATATATGCCTTAGAGGTTGCCTTTATGTTTGAATGTTGAAGTATGAAGCTTTGAATGCTTAAATGCTATCTTGGGTCCATTGCATGATTTTCTTGATGTTTGTACATGTTGGGTGCTTGTATGGCTATATAGTGGTATGTAAATGTTGTGTGAATGTTTGGTTGGGGCTAAGGAAGTCTTAAATTGCATTTAGATTCGAGTCTTGTTCATTTTTGCTGAGTTTGGGAGCCTTACAGTGCAAGGCGTATCGGTACGCCTGAGGGACGTACCGATACGCTACTGCCTCCAGGGCTCAATTTTGGCTGGGCGTATCGATACTCGGAGGAGTATCGATACAGTTTTTGGTCACTGGAATTTTGAGAAATTGGGGAGTTTTGGAGTATCGATACGGTGTTGGGGCGTATCGGTACGGGTTCATCTCGTTGACCACGAGATGTTGACCGAAGAGGGCGTATCGATACGCTCAAGGGCTGTATCGATACGTGTTTCTTCGAGTTGACTGGTTGTGTTGACCAAGGCATGGCGTATCGATACCCTTGACTGGTGTATCGATACGGCCTGCCCTGCAAGCTTAAAATGGACTGTTCATGCATGGCCGTGTTTCTAAAATGAAAGAAAAAAAATCAGGTTTGCTAACCGAGGGGGAACCTTAACAGGTTTCGCTTCGATTTTCTCCGTATGGCCCACTCGGACTGGTCATCCGGCCAGACCGGGACGAGGGGGTTACACTTGTTGGTATCAGAGCCTAAGGTTACCGAGACCTTGGGCAGGTAAGTGAGGTAAGTTCAAAATTTTGATTGGTTTGCGCGATGTTTGCTTGCTTGTAAGTATAATTGCTTGTGTGACAAGTATGTTGACTGTTTTTGTTCCAAAGTATGCGTGTGTGAGTCTCATTGCTACTATTACATTGGAAAAATGATTTTTAAGTGAGAGAACGTACTTGAACACTTGGAAGCCTTGCCTTGCTAACCTAGCTTTGCATGTTTTGTTGTTGTGGTTGTAGTTAATATCTGTGAGAGCGATGTCTAGACCGAGAGGTAGGCCGAGAGTGGTTCGTCAGGAACCACGGGTTGCGGCTCCTGTTGAGCCGGCAGTTGGTGTGGAGGCTCACCTAGAAGAGCCGGTGGCCACGGGAGTTGGCGCTCCTCCACCACCTCTACCACCACCACCTCCTCCGCCTGGAGCTGGAGGCGAGGATGGAGCTGAAGGAGAGGGACCTCAAGGTGGCCAAGGTTCAGCTGGAATTGATATGACTCCGCTAGTGCAAGCAATAGCGGGAGCATTTCAGGCCGCAGTTGCGGGAGCTCAGGCTGCAGCTCAGCCTAGGTGTGACGATGCCAGTCTACCTTTGGAGAGGCTCTGTAGCTTGGGGGCCGAGGAGTTTAGGGGATCTACTCCGGAGAGATCGGAGTTATGGTTGGAGAAGACAGATCGTATCTTGGCTCAGATAGGCTGTGCGGGCACGCGTAGATTGGGTTGTGTGATCTCATTGCTTCAGGGTGATGCCTACACCTGGTGGTTCACCATTACTACCGGGGTTCCAGAGACAGAGATTGATTGGGATTTCTTTGAGACCGCTTTCCGGAAGAGGTACTTGGGACCGAGGTACCTAGATGAGAAGAAGCGATAGTTTATGGACCTTACTCAGGGAGAGGCTTCTGTGACTGATTACGAGATCCGCTTTGTTCACTTGAGTCAGTATGCACCAGAGTTGGTCCCTACCGAGGTGGAACGTTGTAACCGTTTCCGCTATGGGTTGAATGAAAAGGTTAAGAGATACACGTTAGCTTCTGACTACTCGGACTTTGATGTGTTGGTCGCGAGAGCCAAGGACTTAGAGCATAGTTTGGGTTCGGCCAAACGATCTGGTGGTTCCAGTTCTGGTAAGAAGCATAACCACTTTGATGGTAGAGATGCCAAGAGGCACATAAGTGGCGGACATCAGTTCGACCATAGACGTGGCGGTGGCCACCATGGTAGGGGCCATCAGGGCCATAGAGGAGGAGGGCATTTGCCCGAGTGTACCCGTTGTGGGAGACAGCACGCTGGTGAGTGTTGGGGTAATTTCCATGCTTGTTGGAACTGTGGTTCGAGGGACCACTTTAGGAGGGATTGTCCGCATCAGGCGGCTCAGGCACCAAACATTGCTCAGGCTCCTGCGAGAGCGAATGATTTTCAGAGAGGCCGTGGGCGCGGTCATGGCTACTTCCAGCCTAGGGCTGATGCACCTAAGGTAGATGCTCAGAGGAATCTTGCTCATGTCGTGGCTGTGCAGCCAGAGGCGGGAGGACCAACGAGAGTCTATGCTCAGAGAGAGGCCGGAAACGACATTGATGTGATAGCAAATAATTTCGAGTTACAGTCTATGTCTTTGCTTTCATTGGTTGATTCTGGTTCTACGCATTCCTACATTTTGAGTGAGCATGCACATAAGTTAGATATCCCTGTTGAGATCTTAGATGTAGGTATGCATGTTACTAGTTCTTTTGGTGAGACAGTTGTGGTTAGACGTATGTATAGGAGGTGTCCACGGAAGATTTAGGGTCATGTGTTCTCAGTTGATATGATGGAACTTCCTTTCTATGGTTTCGACATAATTTTGGGTATGGACTGGTTGGTTGAGCATCGAGCTAGTGTGGATTTTGAAACAAAGAGAATTTCTTTGAAGCTTTCTGATGACTACGAGGTAGTAGTAGTAGGCGAGAACATTAAGTTCTTGTCTAATGTGGTGTCAGCTTTAGAGGCTCATAGGTTGATGGACTCTGGATGTGGGGCTTATTTAGCTTATGTGATGAATCCGGATATGAGTGAAGCTAGACCGAAAGATATCAGAACAATGTGTGACTTTCCGGATGTATTTCCTGAAGAGTTGTCGGGTTTGCCTCCTGACAGAGATGTTGAGTTTGTGATTGAGACTGTTTCAGGGTCTAATCCAATTTCGATAGCTCCGTATCACATGACTCCGAAAGAGTTGAAAGAATTGAAGAGTCAGTTGCAAGAATTATTAGACCATGGTTTCATTAGGCCTAGTAGTTCTCCTTGGGGTGCTCCCGTGTTGTTTGTGAAAAAGAAAGATGGTAGTATGCGCATGTGTATTGACTATAGACAGTTGAATTAGTTGACTGTGAAGAACAAGTATCCGTTGCCTCGTATAGATGATTTGTTTGATCATTTGAGAGGTGCTTCAGTGTTCTCGAAGATAGACTTGTGATCCGGGTATTATCAGTTGAAGGTAAAGGAGTGCGATGTTCCGAAGACAGCTTTTAGGACTAGATATGGTCATTATGAGTTTTTTGTGATGCCATTTGGGCTCACGAATGCACCTGCAACATTCATGGACATGATGAACCGAATTTTAGAGACTATCTAGACCGTTTTGTAGTTGTTTTCATTGATGACATACTTGTGTACTCGAAGACATAAGAGGAACATGATGAGCACTTGAGATTTGTTTTACAGAGATTGTTGAGCAACCAGTTATATGCGAAGCTTAGTAAATGTGAGTTCTGGATTCGAGAGGTTGTATTTCTTGGCCATGTTGTTTCGGCCGAAGGTATCCGAGTTGATCCATCGAAGATTGAGGCTATAGTTGAGTGGAAACAAACTAAGTCCGTGATCGAGATTAGGAGTTTCCTAGGATTAGCCGGTTACTATAGGAGGTTTGTTGATGGTTTCTCTAGAGTAGCTGCTCCTTTGACTAAATTGTTGCAAAAATGAGTCAAGTTTGAATGGTCAGATGCAAGACAGAAGGCCTTTGAGAAATTGAAAGAAGCTTTGACGAATGCTCCAGTGTTAGTGCAACCTGTTTCAGGTAAGGAGTTTGTGATTTACAGTGATGCTTCCTACGTAGGCTTAGGATGTGTTTTGATGCAAGAGAGAAGAGTTGTTCCTTATGCTTCTAGACAGTAGAAGGTTCATGAGAAGAACTATCCTACTCATGATATAGAGCTAGCCGCAGTTGTGTTTGCATTGAAGATTTGACGTCATTATTTGTATGGAGAGAAGTGTATAGTTTACACCGATCACAAGAGCTTGAAGTACTTGATGACACAGAAAGAGTTAAACTTGAGACAAAGAAGATGGCTAGAGTTGCTAAAAGATTATGATTTGACCATTGAGTACCATCCGAGTAAAGCAAATGTAGTAGCCGATGCTTTGAGTAGAAAAGTGGCCGTTGAGTTGAGAGCTATGTTTGCTAGATTGAGCGTGTCCGATGATGGTAGTTTGATCACCGAGTTGCAAGTGAAGCCTTCTTTGATTCAGTTGATTAGAGAGAAGCAGTTGCAAGATGTGAGTTTAGTTCCTCATGTTCAGGACATAGCCGAAGGAAGACCGACCGAGTATAGTTTCAGTGGTGAGAGCTTGTTGTGCTTTAGAGATAGAATCGTTGTACCGGAAGATGTTGATTTGAGACGTCAGATTCTGAGTGAAGCACATTCGAGTCCCTTTTCTATGCATCCGGGCAGTACCAAAATGTACTGAGATTTGAAGAATGATTACTTCTGGGTTGGTTTGAAGAGAGATGTAGCCGAGTATGTGAGCCGTTGTATGGTTTGTCAGAGAGTGAAGGCAGAACATCAGGTCCCTTCAGGTTTGCTACAACCTTTGAAGATTCCGGAATGGAAATGGGAGAGGATCACCATGGATTTTGTTTCAGGGTTGCCTTTGTCTCCTTTGAAGAAGAACTCTGTTTGGGTGATTGTTGATAGGTTCACTAAGTGTGCTCACTTCTTAGCGGTGAACACTATGGATTCCTTAGACAAGTTGGCAAACTTGTACATCCGTGAGATTGTGAGACTTCATGGAGTTCCGAAGTCTATTGTTTCAGATATGGATCCTAGATTTACTTCGAGATTCTGGGGTTGCTTGCATAGTTCTCTTGGTAGCTGGTTGCATTTCAGCACATCTTATCATCCGCAGTCCGATGGGCAGTCAGAGCGAGTAATACAGATTCTAGAGGATATGCTTCGTTGTTGTGTGATTGACTTCCAAGGTTCTTGGGAGAAGCACTTATCGTTAGTTGAGTTTGCTTACAACAACAGTTATCAGTCTAGTATTCAGATGGCTCCGTATGAGGCTTTGTATGGTAGACGATGTAGGACTCCGATTTGTTGGGCTGAGACAGGTCAAAGATTGTTACCTATGCCAGACTTGCTTAAAGGGACTACCGACAAATTGAGGTTGATTTGTGACCGCTTGAAAGCAGCTTCCGATCGTCAGAAGTCTTATGCAGATTTGAAGAGGAAAGAGATTGAGTACTCAGTGGGTGAGAAAGTGTTTCTGAAAGTATCTCCGTGGAAGAAGGTAATGAGATTTGGCTGAAAGGGCAAGTTGAGACCGAGGTTCATTGGTCCGTATGAGATAGTTGAACGGGTTGGGCCTGTAGCTTATCGTTTGAGGTTACCTTCTAAGTTAGAGAAAATCCATGATGTCTTTCACGTGTCTATGGTTAGGAGATATAGATCGGATCCTTCTCATGTGATGCCCGTTGAGGAGAGATAGAGTTAAATCTAGATTTGTCCTATAATGAAGAACCCGTTGAGATACTTGCTTATGATAGCAAGGTGTTGCGTGGCAAGACCATAGAGTTTGTCAAGGTGTTGTGGAGACATAAAGGTGTGGAAGAGGCCACGTGGGAGAGGAAAGCATATATGGTTGAGCAGTTTCCGTATTTGTTTCCACCAGGTAATTTCAGGAACAAAATTCTTTAAGTGGGGGAGAGTTGTAACACCTAGGTTTAGGGGTTAGGTGAAAATAATATTTTAATATTATTTGGGCTCAGGTTTATAATTAAAACGATCCTTTAAAATTTCGGGTTTCAAAATAAATATTTGAAATGGGACCAAATTGATTTAATTGCAAATTAAAGAGCTATTTTAAAAACAAGGGAATAGCCATTCATTAATGGCCTTTTTGTAATTTACCCATTTTTCTAATTTAAACCCCCTTTATACCATAAAACACCCATTTCCTATTCATTCTCTTCTTCACCAACGGGAAAGAGAGGAGTTCTCTACCAAGCTACTATTCCATCCCATTTCTCATCCATTTCAACTCCGTTTTGAAAGGTAATGACGTTTTTGACTTCCCCTCAACTCCCTCTCTTTAAAAGTACCTTTTATTTTCATTTTCATGAAGGTTTTAGAAAATGGAAGTTTGGAATATTTTGATTAAAAATGAGATCTTTATGTTGTTAAGTGAAGTGTTTTGATTTAATATGTTTAGTTATGATGTATAGAGGTCAAATGGTGTAACATATGTGAATTTCAAATGATTTTGAGCAATTTTCGGATTTGGGTAAACATGGGTTTTGGAGGGTTTTGGGTGACTTTTGGGGGTTTTTTTAGGTGGGTTTTGATAGGCTTTTGATAGTACTATGTATAGGGGTTGAATTGGGATCATTTGTGGGTGTAATGGAAGTTGACAACATGGTTTTTGGACATGGTTTTGGGGCTATCCGAGTTGGTGAAAAATGGGATTTGTTCATGCTTGCAACATGGTAAATTGTGGTTGAATTGCATTCCGGGTTAGTTCCGACGATGAATTATTGATTGTAGATGTTTTGTTTGTGTTTGGGATTGGTTAGAGTCGAGGTTGGACATCGGTGAAGCATCGGAAGTAAATCCGGGAAATTGAAGGTGGTTGCTTGCTTGGTCTTTAAGCTTGGGAGCTTAGGTGAGTGATTAATTGTTTTACTTAGTTTTAAAATGGTTTGTTCGAGTATATGGACTAGGTTGGGCTTGGTAGACCCACCTAGAGTTAGGATTAGGGTGGTAGCCTAATCCTAAACTTGATATAGAGCCTTTGGATGAACTCATATATGTGGATGTGTATGTCTCGTATGAAATGTGATATGAATGCTTATGTATATTGTGTTATACATGTGAGATGAGGCATGATTTGTGATGCTTGAGACATGCATGATGATGGTTTATGGTGAGTACGTGCTAAGCACGGAATTGATTGAAATGAGTAATGTGAAATGAGTAAAATGTTGGCACTAGTATGCTTGAGTACAAATGATCGATCATTAGGATGTTAGTGTGTACACATGAGTCAAAAGTCGCGCATGGCCTTGGTGGCGTTGAGTCACCAAGGAGGAGTACGGATTCGCCCGGAAATTGTATTTAAATATAGTCAATGATGGGTGGAATCCCATCGACAGAGCGTGAGGATGAGTGAAATCCCTTCCGCGAGACCGGTGATGAGTGTAATCCCACCGTGAGGTAATGTGGTTGTTGGATGTGAGTTCCAACGTGTCTATCCGCGTATTCGGGTCATAGCTAGGTGCCAATGTTGATTGATAAGTATATCAATGTGATGAGATATATGAACTTTATTTGGATGTTCAAATGTGATTACTTGTGTTGTGGAGTAGAGCTCATGATCATGACATTTAAATTGTATATTGCTCATGCATCTTCATCATGTGGCTCTTGTGGATAATTGGTATATGTGTTTTTCCTTGGCTAGATCGTGCTCGGACCCTGCAATGTTGAGGTTTGTTTTTAAGAGCTCACCCTCACTAAGCATCATTGCTTACGCTCTCTTTGTTCAACATTGCAGATCCTTAGTTCGTGGGTTGCTTGCGCAAGTGGAGGGCCTCCAAGTGTGGTTGTTAGCCTCGACTACTTCAAGTATGAGTTTTTAATGTTGAACATGTATTAGTTAAGCAATGAGACATGTGTTATTTTGATGGATGATTGTTGGTTGTTTAGGAGCTTGCTTAGACTCCATGTTATCTTGCTTTTGTATGGCTTGTGATGCCATGTTTGAATTGTATCCCATGCCTAAATTGCTTAGTATGAATGTTGGCTATATGCCTTAGAGGTTGCCTTTATGTTTGAATGTTGAAGTATGAAGCTTTGAATGCTTAAATGCCATCTTGGGTCCATTGCATGATTTCCTTGATGTTTGTACATGTTGGGTGCTTGTATGGTTATATAGTGGTATGTAAATGTTGTGTGAATGTTTGGTTGGGGCTAAGGAAGTCTTAAATTGCATTTATATTCGAGTCTTGTTTGTTTTTGATGAGTTTGGGAGCCTTACAGTGCAGGGCGTATCGGTACGCCTGAGGGCCGTATCGATACGCTACTGCCTCCAGGGCTCAATTTTGGTTGGGCGTATCGATACTCGGGGGAGTATCGATACGGTTTTTGGTCACTGGAATTTTGAGAAATTGGGGAGTTTTTGGAGTATCGATACGGTGTTGGGGCGTATCGGTACGGGTTCATCTCGTTGACCACGAGATGTTGACCGAAGAGGGCGTATCAATACGCTCAAGGGCTGTATCGATACAAGTTTCTTCGAGTTGACTGGTTGGGTTGACCAAGGCATGACGTATCGATACCCTTGACTGGTGTATCGATACGGCCTGCCCTGCAAGCTTAAAATGGACTTTTTATGCATGGCCGTGTTTCTAAAATGAAAGAAAAAAATTAGGGTTGCTAACTGAGGAGGAACCTTAACGGGTTTCGCTTCGGTTTTCCCCGTGTGGCCCACTCGGACCGGTCATCCGGCCAGACCGGGACGAGGGGTTGCATCCTGATCAATAATGATACGAAAATTATTGAGATTTACGTACACATGTATTAAAAGAACCTGGAGTTATTGTGGTGTTTATTCTCGAAGGAATTAATTAAATTTCGCTTATTAAAGAACATGAAGTTCTCGTGTTACTTAAAAGAATTGATTAAATTCCACTTACTAAAAGAACCTAAAGTTCTTGTGTTGTTTGTTCTCAAAGGATTTAGTTGATCTCACTTACAAAAAGAACTAGAACTTGAAGTTCTTGTACTGAAGTTGAGACTACATGTCTTGCATATCTGAATAAAATATGGGCCCATATATCCACAAATGTGGAAAGTTTTATATGATTTTAGTAGATGCATCTACATTGTTTTATCAACTTACAACCAAAAGTTTGCGAGATTGATTCTAAAAGGATTCATATTATGCAATTAGACTATTCGTCTTGTAAAAGTTAGTGAGTTTATATTTTAGGCTATATCAGTTGTTAAAAAGCCTATTGATTATGAAAAATACAATTTAGCAAAATTTTAATTGGATGCCTCCTCTTTAATAGCTAAATTATGAGAACAAAAGTGTTATTATTTATATGGTGTTTCCATATAGCAGCACTTATACGCATCAAGCCATCGAGTTATAATAAACTCCCCATTATGATTGGTTTTTTGTTAGAAGCCATACATTTCCCATTTTATAATTTTTGAATGTGTGATATGAATTGCTCCACCACAACGCAAAATATAGGTAAATAAAAAGGGTTGAGAATATATATTGAGTACAAGTCTCATTTTATGTTGAAACTCTTAAACATTAATTGGAGAATCATTTATGAGATAATTTTTCTCAACACCAGGGGGAGAGAATAATCAGCTGGATAAAGAAGGAAAATGAATTATCATTATCTAGATCATCGAATATGAACTAAAAGTTCATAAGATAATTCAAGTTATTGTACGTCAACTGCCAGACATATTTACTGACCTAATGAGAGTAATCAAGTCTCATATACCATCTAAAATTACATGTTAGAGCGAATGAATGTAAATCTTGCCTGAAGCATGATAGTTGAAATTGGTTCCAATGATCGAAATTCTCGTAAATAGAAAGTAGTATGAGATGGTAATATATTGGAGGCGGGCCCAAGACATAACTAATTATAAAACTTTTGAAGAGTTCCAGGTACCTGAAATAAAGATTGAAATCTTGAAGAGATCTCAATGAGTTATGTCACTACGAGAATGGAACCAGAAAATTGAAAAGTTGACGACAACAATTTCACAAACAATTTTACATAGTATAATTCTGTAGACGTAAAGAAAGAAAATGAGGATCTTGTATGAGAATCTATAGATGTTGAAATGATTGACCAATATAAAAAGACGCTTTGAACTTCCAAAAGAGAAGTATTTGGACCAGCAGTCCAAACACCTAAAGGTGTAATGCAAGTAGGGCACAAATAAGTAGTCGCAAATACGACTGAATTATGATTTATGAAGAATTCTAATTACTTTATGGTGGATGCAGTTACATTGACAGTTATGAAATATTATATACGTGTGTAATCATTTTGTGGATCCCTATAAAAGGAAAGTTATTCGTGACGGATTTGGAAATTTTCGAGGAAATTTATTTAGATATGTCCTCTTGAATATTCATATTTTGGCGCATTTGGTATAATCGCCATAGTGGGTACTAATTGAGGAAATACTATAGGAATGATCATATTTCCTTATGTATTTTATAAAGGAGTTTGGATCAAAATTTATTATATCATTAACACTCCTGAAGAGCTTCAAATTGGAAACTCATGAAGAGTTTTGAAAGTATTTAAGAAAAAAAATCTTGAGATGTGGTTTTGTCTCGACCTAAAGATCGAGTATGAATGGACATAAGTTGAAAGAATCTTAAAGAAGATTCAATATGGATAAAACATATCTATTGTAAGATTGTTGGATGTGAATAAAGATAATTATATCTTTTCTTGGTCTTAAGACACCATATATTAGTTGGTCAAGAAATATCTATGGATATACAAAGATCATTACCTTTAGATCTCCAAACATTCGATGATGCCTCCTCAAATCTTGTTAAAATAATTGTTATGCACGAGGCAAGCCAAAAATGTGTTTGGCTAAACCATTGACCCAACATATCCAGAGGATATGTGAGTTACTTTCACTAGATATGATACAAATGTTATCATCTGTAGAGATAATGAAAGGTGGATACATCATGGAACATATTACTCCAAAGTTCTATCCCTCACGATCTTTAGAAAAATAGTATTTAAGATTTAATAATGATGATTCAAAGATCATATGTGATGTTTTCATGAGGGGGTAACTACGCGTTGCACTCTTTTTCTCTTAACCGAGGTTTTGTCTCAATGGGCTTTCCTGGTAAGGTTTTTAACGAGGCAACATGTTATGCGTATTAAAGATGTGTGTGCTCTTTTTCCTTCACTAAAGAATTTTTTCCCATTGAATTTTTATCTTAGTAAGGTTTTGACGAGACACATTATCTTCATAGACATCCAAGGGGAAATGTTATGAATATTTATCTTTGTGGATGTCTATAATGATAAAGAACTTTATCTAGGAGATTTGATTTACTTTATCATTAGGAATATTATCTCCATTAATTAGAGTTTGATGTATTATGTACTTCTTATGCCTATAAATAGATGAAGGCATTATACACAAGTCTAGTTTGGATAATAATATGAATCTTCCTCTTTCTCTCATATCTTTGTTATTTTATTCTTATTCGTTGTTATTCGTTATTTTATTCACAACAAGAATATATATTTTAATTATATTCAAATATATATGTAGTTAAATTTAATTATAAGAATATATATATATATATAAAAGTATTTTCATTATTTTATTACTTTTATATTAAAATTAGATAATTTGGGAAAGACAAACTAAGTCTGAGCTCGAGCTTGGAATTTTCTAATTCGAACCATAACTTTTTCCAACACATGGCATGGACACTTTTGTTACAAAAAATAGAAACATAAAAATATTTTTTAATGTTTGTATAATGATGATTATTTTATAGTTTTTATATACACGCGATAATATTAAACATGACATGAAAATATATTGACATATGTATTATAATTGTATTGATAATATGTGTATTTCTCAAAATATTATTTAGTACTCTTAAACATAAAATTTAGATAGAGTCTAATGAAATGAGTTTTATGAATTTTTATACTAGTATAATTCAATTTAATATTCAATGTAGTCTTATTTGAAAAAAAATTATCATAGAGATAATTTAATATTTTCATAATCTTAATTTATATATAATTTAATATTTCGATAATCTTATTTTTAAAAATAATATTATATTTCATGAATCTAACGTTACTAAAAAAGGGGACTAAAGGGGTATTTCTGTCCCTGAGTTCGACCCAAAAAATCAATTTCGCCCATCGCTGAAAAACGAACTCAATGTGGCCCTTATGTCTGAAAATCGTTTAATGTAGCCCTTTGACTAATGTTGACCAACGTTTTCATCAATTTCTGGGTGGCGGATGCCGCAGATCGTTAACTCCTGCACGGTCAACTATCCCAGCCAGCTCGCGTGCCCAAAGCTGACGTGGCACTTTTTTTTAAATGACGTGAAAAATATTAAATTATTATATTAATTAAAAATAAAATTAATTAAAATAAAGAAAAATACTCTGACCGTAATGAATGCTGAAGGGACTTGGAAACTAATCGATTTTCTGAAAAAATTGAAGAAAAATTCAAACCTTTAGAGAAAAGAACTCTTTGAAACCCGAAACCCTTTGGTAGGCATCTTCATCATTTTTTTGCTTATTGAAGGCTGTTTAATGAGAAGAATTTCATTGATTCAAAACTCCATTCTTGTCACTTCATATGTAATCGGTAAGTTTTGTATACGTAAGACAATGTTTTACTTTTTGAGATTTTTAGGGTTTGTAAATTTTTCTTGATTTTTAATTTTGTAAATGTTTTGGGTTTCAAACTAGAAAAAATATTTGGGGTTTAAAAGATTTGGTCAAGTTGGTGAATAAAAGAAATGTAAGAAACGAAGCTTGTTTTTAATATTAAAAGTTGCAAAGGTAAGATTATTTGGGGTTGAAAACCCGAAAGAGACAATGCAAGGTGATCCCATGTGACATGAAATGTTTATATTTTCTAATTTTTAATATTTTATGTAACCCCCTCGTCCCGGTCTGGACGCTTGACCGGTCCGAGCGGGCTACACGGGAATAACCGAGGTGAAACCCGTTAAGGCTCCACTTCGGTTAACAGCCCGAGAAAACTTTTTCATTTATTATTATCTTGTCAAGATGCATTAATATGTCCTATGTGAAACAACGACAGCGGAAGCAACAAGCGAGGCGAACAACCAAACAACAAATCAAAAACAACCCATTTTAACTTAAACTGCAGGCCGTATCGATACGCCCAAAGAGGGTATCGATACGCCTTGACTAGGTCAACTGGCCAAAGTCAACTTGAGGAGACCGTATCGATACGTTGGTTGACCGTATCGATACGTCTTTAGCAGTCAACTTCTCGTGGTCAACGCTACAAAGACCGTTTCGAAACACCTAGGCCCATTTCGATACCCTCAATTTCTCGTCAAAATCTCATATTTCCAGTAGCAAAATGATATCGAAACACCCCTCCCGCATATCGAAACGATTGGATTGAAACAAGAGGGCCGTATCGATACGGGTCCAACCGTTTCGATACCCCTGCTGCGAACAAACAAGTTTTAGCTGGTTTAAGGCACAAAGGTGCCTCAAAAACACCAACTAAGACCTCCAACCAAACACACATTAACTCTAAAGGCAAGGCACCTTACAACAAGCACGCTTAACACATAACATACATATAAAAGCCATACATTAAAAGGAATCATCATTCACTATAAAAGAGGCATACAAAGCATACATAGCATTCAAGGTTCATGCCTTATACAAAAACATTCACAAGCATTCATGATAGGGGCACAAGGCCAACATACAAGGCATAAGCAAGCCTTAAGCAAAACATCAATAAAACATAGGAGTCTAAACATGCTCCTAACACATAACAACAACATAAAACAAATACTCAAATCCCATTGCTTGTCTATTACATCTCATAACTTAAAAATCCATACTTGATAATATCAAAAGCTCAACTAGCACACTTGGAGGCCCTCTCCTTGCACAAGAAACCCACGAACTACGGATCTGCATTGTCGAACGAAAGAGAGCGTAAGCATAAAACTTAGTGAGGGTAAGCTCATAAAACAAACCTCGATAATGTAGGGTCCAAGCACGAACAACTCAACCAAGGAAGAATGTACGATCTTACCTTAGAACCTCATGAATCAAAATATAAATGATGCATGGACATAATATCAATATCATGCCATGCTCAACAAGTCCATAATCACAACATATGGAATACATATATCAAACGTATTGGCAACACATTCAACAATCCGTATTGGCACCTAGCTATGACCCGAATACGCGGATAACCGTTGGAACTCAAATCCAACAGCACAACCATTACCTTACGGTGGGATTACGCTCATCACCGTTTCACGCGGAGGGGATTCCACTCACCCTCACGCCCCGTCGATGAGATTCCACTCATCATCGACTAATATATATAAGAAGGTTTCCGGGCGTACCCGTACTCCATCTTGATGACTACCATCACCAAGACCACGCACGCATTTCGACTCTCGTGTGCACACTAAACATCCTAATGATCGATCATTATACCCAAGCATACTAGTGCCAATACTAACACATTTCATTAATCATCCCCACAACTTTCTTACCAATTTCCGTGCTTTGCACGTACTCACCATGATTTACCATCATGCACAAACAACATTCCATAACCACATGTATGTAACAATGCATCAAATATCATGCCTCAACACACATGTATAACACAATATACATAACCACATTAATCACAATTAATATGAAACAAAGGGTATAACAAGCATTTAGAAGTTCAACCAAAGGTCTCCTAAACTAAGCTTGAGATTAGGCTACCACTCTAATCCCAACTCTAGGTGGGTTTACCAAGCCCAACCTAGGTCCATATGCTTGAACCAACATTTGAAAACCAATTTAAACCAAGTTGAAATTATTAACCACTCACCGACTAATCCAAGCTCAACAAGTCTAGCCGATCAAGCTCCCAGTTCGATCTCGAGGCCCCCCCAACACAATTCCTTGTCTCTAAACAATTCAACACAATCAAAACAACCACATTTCAGTCCACAAGCACTGTAGCAAACCCGAAACACAGACCAAGCACAAATCACATGATTTCAAGCTAAAGACAACCTCAAAAATGCCATTTTCGAGCAGCCCATAAGCACCGCCTAAAACCATTGATTCCATCACTTATAACACTCATAAAAGCTCCCAAAACAACCCTTAAACAACAACCAACTATTAGCCAACAAGTTATCACCCAAAACAGCCCCAAAACCAACCTTAAAACCTTCTAAAACCCCACTTAAAACCCAAATTCGTGAATAATTGTAAAACCTTGTAAAAATTACATATGTTGGACCATTTAGATAGCAAACAACTTATCTAACATCAATAAATCAAAAACTTAAGTTAAAGCTAACAAAGTTAGCATTTTTAATTCAAAACCCCAAAACTCTAAAATGCAAAATAATGAGTTTTATTGAAAACCAAAGGTACCAACATGAAGAGGAAGGTAAGGGCAGGTCAAAAACGTATTTACCTTTCAAAAACCTTCAAGGGTGAAAGAGTAAGGTAATGTAATAGTGTCTTCAATGGTGAGGAGGGTTTTCACGTTGGATTTTGTTTGGAGGTTGAAGATGATGAAAACTTTGGGTATTTTGAAATAAGAGGGTTTTTATTTCACAAGTCTCATTAATTACAAGATTGCCATTAATAAAAGTGGCCATCTTCTAATTTCTAAAATCCATGGAGTTTGGGTTTTAAATCAAGACATGCCCAACATAATTTTTTTTTGTTTTGAAAACACGAGACCCAAAATAATATTTTATTATTTTAATTTCACCCGACCCCAGACCCGGGTGTTACAACTCTCCCCTACTTAAGGAATTTCGTCCCCAAAATTACTTGACGGAAACAAGTACGGAAACTGCTCAAGCATATCAGCTTTCCTCTCCCACGTGGCCTCTTCCACACCTCTATGTCTCCACAACACCTTGACCAACTCTATGGTCTTACCACGCAACACCTTGCTATCAGAAGCAAGTATCTCAACTTGTAAAACCCATGTTTGATTTTGATATAATTAAGTTGTTAAGGATTAAATTGAAAACTTGAAATTGATTTCTAAGTCCCTTTAATAATTTATAAATCACCAACATTTTAAATTGATTTGAAAAACTCAAACTCCAAATATTTTCTAAGTGTTCCAAGGCCAAAATATTGAAAATCGTCCAGGTGTATTGATATGCCTCCAGCCGTATCGATACCTTTTTTACAAAGTTGGCTACTGGAAAGACGCGTTTCGATGCACTCTTAACCGTATCGAAATAGCGTATCGAAACAGATTCAATCTGTATCAATACGCCCCTCTGCAAAACTGAAGGAGTTTGAATGGTGTACCGATATGGCTTAACCCGTATCGATACGGTTTTCACTGAATTTTTAATTCGAAGTGTTTTAAATGTTTTCGACCGTTGGTGTCAGTCGTTAGGTAACTAACATTTAAAGTGATAGTTTCCCGTATTGATACGGTGTACCCTCGTATCGAAACGAAGACTTCCAGTGAGCTAAGTTGAGAAAAAGGTATCGATATGGTCCCTTCTGTATCGAAATAGTCCATGTCCCGTACCGATACGCTTACGAGCATTTTGATACGCCCTCTTTATTATGTAAAACGACTCTTTCTGTTTTGAGACAAGTATCGATACGACTCCCTGTGTACCGATACGAATAGCTGCAGAAGTGCATTTATGGTGGAAAGAGAGGGTCCCAATGGCTATAATCAATACCCTATCCACCCAAACAGCTAGAATTGATAGAGAAGGTATAAATTGAAGCTCATTGAAGACCGACAACAACTATTGCATTAAAGATAAACATCCAAGCAAAAATCCAACCTTAAGTGTGCCTATTTTCCAATTTCTTGTAAACCCCAAATTAAGTTGTATTCAATTCTTATTCTATCTTCAAAATTGGGTTGAGTGTTGTACTTCAAGGGACAAAATTATATTTGAGAGATATATTTCTTGTCCAATTTTTTCTTTGTTTATTTGTGAGGGTTTGGTCAAATTTTGGGTAGAAAATTTGACCGATTGTGTAAAGGTTACCTCTTAAGCCTTGAAAAGGGGAAGCGCAAATTAGTGAATTGCTGCAAATCCTTAGTGGTAACTAAGGTAGTGGATGTAGAGTTCATTTGGAACTTGAACCACTCTAAAATCCTTTGTTCTTCATTTTTAGTTGTCCATTCACTCCAACAAAGTTTTAAAATCCCAATTCACCCCCTCTTGGTTGTGATCAATCTATCGATCCACTCAACAATTGGTATCAGAGGATACCTCTTTGAAGGATTAACAACCACAAGAGGATTTCCTAGGAAGAGTGTGATCATCCAAAAATCAAGGCATGGCATCTACCTCCGGATATAGCATGTACGAGTCTCAATCCACTACAAAACCGCCTTTCTTCAATGGTGACAACTATCCGTTTTAGAAGAATCGGATGCGCCTCTTCATCAAGTCCAATGATTACTTGGTTTGAGATGTCATTGAAGATGGTCCCTACATTCAATTGAAGCAAGATAATGAATGAAATATGGTTCTAAAGAAAAAGATGGAGATGAGTGAGGAAGAGATGAAGAAGATCCAAATAAAGTACAAAGCTCTTCACATGCTCTTTTGTTCTTTCGGTCCCGACATCTACTCCAAAGTCTCCTTCATTGAGAGTGCCAAGGAAGTGTGGGATACTCTAGAGACCACCTATGAAGGAACCAATGATGTGAAGGAAACCAAGATTGGAATTCTCAATCTTAGTTATGAGAATTTCAAGATGGAGCCCGACAAAACGGTGTCCAAAATGTTTGATCGCGTCTCAACCATCGTCAACGGGCTTAAAGGCTTTGGAGAGACTATTCCGGAAGACAAGCTTGTCCGGAACATACTCTAATCACTTTCCGAATCTTGGGATGGGAAGAGAACCGCCATCATCGAGGCCAAAAACTTGAAGACTCTAAAACTTGATGAGCTAGTGGGTTCTCTCCTTACTCATGAAATTATGAAGCAAGGAAGGGAAGATGAAAAGAAGAAGAAAGAGAAAAGAGCGGAGAAGCTAGAAGTGGAAAAGAAGAAGAAAATGGGAGTGGCCCTCAAAGCATCATTACTTGAGGAGAGCTCTTCTAGTGAGGAGGATGACCTTGAAAAATTGGCTATGATAGCCAAAAGGTTCTCTCGATTCATGAGGTCCAACCGTGGAAGGAAGATTCAAAGGAAAATGGACTTTAAGGGTAAAATCAAAGAAGAAGAGAGGGATCAAATCATTTGCCACAAGTGCAAAAAGCCCGGTCACATACGTTCGGAGTGCCCTTAACTCAAGAAGAAGGGCTTTGAGAAGAAGAAGAAGCTCAAAGCCAAGCTTGCTACTTAGTGTGATGAGGAGTCATCCGAGGATGACGAACAAGAAGTGGCCAATCTTTTCCTCATGGCACTTGAGGAAGATTCCTCCATGGTAACCTCTAACTCATCATCCTTTGAATTTACATTTGATGAATTAAATGATGCATATGATGAGTTGCAAGAGGTTTATGATGAGTTAGTTGAGAAATACAAAGAGTTGGTCATTAGGAATAAGAAAATTATTTCGGAATTAAATGATAAGAATGACTCACTCTCTCAAGCTAACTTAAAATTTGAGAAAAAGATTTTAGATTTGAAAGATGAACTTAAATTCTTCCAAGATGAAAATGTTGACCTAAATAATCTTCTTTCTCAATGCAATAGTGAACACCAAAAGGTGTTAGATGAGCTTAACAAGCTCAAAGAGTCTTTAAAATATGTTGGTAATGTGAAGCATGAAAAAGGTGAATCATCTAAAACAAACCAACCTAGGAGAAAGACTAGTAACTACAAACAAAGTAGCTTCCCTAGACATAATAGAACTAAAAAGATTAGAAGTTTATGGGTTCCTAAGGAACTTGTAAAATCTAATAATATTATTGCTATGTCACCTTGGATTCCTAAGGGAACCAAGATATTGGGAGCTAACACTCGTGGACCCAAAATGATTTGGGTACCAAAAACAAAAGTTTAATATCTTTGTTTGTAGGGGGAGCATTGCTACAAGGCCAAAGCACAAAGTCAAAATTCATGGTACCTTGATAGTGGATGCTCGAGGCATATGACCGGAGACAAGAGTAGATCCATGGACTTAAAGCCAAAAAGTGGAGGAGTGGTGACATTTGGTGACAACTCCAAAGGCCACATTAAAGATATTGGCTCCATAGGTAATCACTTTACTATTCTTATTGAAAATGTCTTGTATGTCGATGGTCTTAAACATAATTTGTTGAGCATAAGCCAATTATGTGATAAAAGAATTTAATGTTTTATTTGATAAAAATAGGTGCAAAATTGTTGACATTAAATCTAATAACATTATGCTCATAGGTCATCGCATAGGTAACATTTACATGGTGCATTTAGATGACATACATACATCCCATGCATGTTTAGTAGCTCAAAATGAAAATGATGCATGGGTATGGTATAGGAAACTAGGACATGCTAGCATTAGTGTTTTAGAAAAAATAGTTTCCCTAGATCTAGTTAGAGGTTTACCCAAAATTAATTTCTTAAATGATAAAATTTGTGATGCATGCTCTAAGGGTAAACAACATAAGTCATCCTTTAAATCCATTAATGATGTTTCTACAAGTAGGTGTTTACAACTTATTCACATGGATTTATTTGGGCCAGTTAGGACTATGAGCTTGGGTGGTAAATCTTATGCATTTGTACTAGTTGATGATTTTTCTAGATTTACTTGGGTTCTATTTTTAAATACTAAAGATGAGGCTTTAGAAAAATTCATCACATTTTCAAAACTAACCAAAAATGATCTTGAACTTAGAATTTCTCATATTAGAAGTGATCATGGAACCGAATTTCAAAATTTAGGGTTTGAAGAGTTTTTAAATGAAAATGGTATTAGCCACAATTTTTCAGCTCCTCGAACTCCTCAACAAAATGGGGTAGTCGAGAGGAAAAATAGAACTTTACAAGAAATGGCTAGAACCATGCTTTGTGAAAACAATTTACCTAAATATTTTTGGGCGGAAGCCACAAACACCGCTTGCTACATTGTAAACCGAGTAATGATTATGCCAATTTAAAAAAAACACCATATGAGATTTTAAAATCTAAAAAGCCTAACATTAGCTATTTTCATCCATTTGGTTGCAAGTGTTTTGTTTTAAATAATGGAAAAGACAACTTAGGTAAATTTGATGCAAAAATTGATGAAGCTATTTTCATAGGATATTCTTTAACCTCTAGAGCCTATCATGTATTTAACAAGAGAACTTTAGTAGTAGAAGAATCTATACATGTTGTATTTGATGATAACCTCCTTCCAAGGAAGGATTCTTGTGATGATGATGATGTAGGAATCATAAATGCCTTTGATGGAAGACAAACTTCAAAGGAGGATGAGATTCCAACAAAAGAAGAGGATACACAAGATCCACCTCTTGAAGCCTTGAAGGACTTGGCTCTTGAGGAAAAGGAAGTGAGCTACCCAAGGGAGTTCAACTATGTCAAAGATGGTGAAATCTTAGGTGATCCATCCAAGGGGGTAACCACTAGATCTTCTCTTAAACTTATGAACCATGTTGCATTTATCTCATGCATAGAGCCTAAAAATATCAAAGAAGCATTAAAAGATGATTTTTGGATTATGGCTATACAAGAAGAGTTAAATCAATTTGAGAGAAGTAATGTTTAGACATTAGTTGATAGACCTGGTAATCAATCTACTATAGGAACTAAATGGGTCTTTAGGAACAAACTAGATGAGAGTGGTAACATTGTAAGAAATAAAGCTAGATTAGTAGCACAAGGTTACACTCAAGAAGAGGGAATTGATTTTGATGAAACCTATGCTCCCGTAGCTAGAATGGAAGCCATTAGGATGTTGCTTGCATATGCATGTTATCATGATTTCAAGCTTTTTCAAATGGATGTTAAAAGCACATTTTAAATGGTTTTATAAATGAGAAAGTGTATGTGGAACAACCACCGGGTTTTGAAGACTCAAAATTTCCAAATCATGTTTTTAAACTTACTAAAGCTCTTTATGGTTTAAAACAAGCTCCTAGAGCTTGGTATGAAAGACTTTCAAACTTTTTAATTGAAAAAGGTTTTGAAAAAGGTAAGATGGACACTACACTTTTCATAAAAAGGTATAAAAATGACACATTAGTAGTACAAATTTATGTTGATGATATTATTTTTGGATCTACTAATGAATGTCATTGCAAAGAGTTTGCTAAGTTAATGCAAGGTGAATTCGAGATGAGCATGATGGGGGAGCTCTCATTCTTTTTGGGACTCCAAATCAAGCAAAGGAAGGATGGAACCTTCATCAATTAAGCAAAGTACATCAAGGATATGCTCAAGAAGTTTGGCTTGGAGAATGCAAAGCCTCAAGCCACACCTATACGGTCCCTTATCGATATGGTGTACCCCCGTAACGAAACAGAGACTTCCACTAAGCTAAGTTGAGAAAAAGGTATCGATACGGTCCCTTTCGTATCGAAACGGTCCCTGTCCCATACCGATACGCTTACGAGCGTTTCGATACGCCCTTTTTATTATGTACAACAGCTCTTTCTGTTTTGAGACAAGTATCGATACGGTGCCCCGTGTACCGATACAGATAGCTGCAGAAGTGCATTTATAGTGGAAAGAGAGGGTCCCAACGGCTATAATCAATACCCTAACCACCCAAACAGCTAGAATTGATAGAGAAGGTATAAATTGAAGCTCATTGAAGACTAGCAACAACTATTGCATTAAAGACAAACATCTTAGCAAAAATCCAACCTCAAGTTTTTCTATTTTCCAATTTCTTGTAGACCCCAAATTGAGTTGTATTCAATTCTTATTCTATATTCAAATTTGGGTTGAGTGTTGTACTTCAAGGGACAAAATTGTATTTGAGAAATATATTTCTTGTCCAATTTCTTCTTTGTTTATTTGTGAGGGTTTGGTCAAATTTTGGGTAGAAAATTTGACCGGTTGTGTAAAGGTTACCTCCTAAGCCTTGAAAAGGGGAAGAACAAATTAGTGAATTGTTGCAAATCCTTAGTGGTAGCTAAGGTAGTGGATGTAGAGTTCATTTGGAACTTGAACCAATCTAAAATCCTTTGTTCTTCATTTTTAGTTGTCCATTCACTCCAACAAAGTTTTAAAATCCCAATTCACTCCCTCTCTTTGTCTTGATCAATCTATCGATCCACTTAACACAACTAGTTTTTCGTTGTAAGACAAATCCGGATTCAGTTCTATCTCTTCCACGGGCATAACATGAGACGAATCTGATCTATATCTCCTAAGCATCGACACATGAAAAACATCATGTATCTTCCCTAACTCTGAAGGCAATCTCAAACGATAAGCTACTGGCCCAATCCGCTCAACTATCTCAAACGGACCAATAAACCTCGGACTCAACTTGCCTTTCCGGCCAAATCGCATTACCTTCTTCCACAAAGATACTTTCAGAAACACTTTCTCGCCCACTGAAAACTCAATCTCTTTTCTCTTCAAATCTGCATAAGATTTCTGACGATCGGAAGATGCTTTCAAACGGTCACAAATCAACTTCACTTTATCAGTAGTCCCCTTTAGCAAATCTGGCATATGTAACAATTTCTGACCTGTTTCAGCCCAATAGACCGAAGTCCTACATCCTCTACCATACAAAGCCTTATAAGGAGCCATCTGTATACTAGCTTGGTAACTGTTGTTGTAAGCAAACTCGACTAAGGGTAAATGCTTCTTCCAAGAACCTTGGAAGTCAACCACACAACAACGAAGCATATCCTCTAATACCTGTATCACTCGCTCTGACTTTCCATCTGACTGCAGATGATACAAAGTACTGAAATGCAAACGGCTACCTAGGGCACTATGCAAACAACTCAAGAACCTCGCTGTGAATCTCAGATCTCTGTCTGATACAATAGACTTCGAAACTCCATGAAGTCTCACAATCTCGCGGATGTACAAATCCGCCAACTTGTCTAAAGAATCTATAGTGTTCACTACTAAGAAATGGGCACACTTAGTGAATCTATCAACTATCACCTAAACAGAATTCTTCTTCGAAGGAGACAACGGTAACCCCGACACAAAGTCTATAGTGATTCTCTCCCATTTCCATTCCGGAATCTTCAAAGGCTGTAACAAACCTGAAAGAACCTGATGTTTCGCCTTTACTCTTTGACAAGCCATGCAACGGCTCACATACTCGGCTACATCCCTCTTCAAACCAACCCAGAAATAGTCATTCTTCAAATCACAGTACATCTTAATACTACCCGGATGCATAGAAAAAGGACTCGAATGTGCTTCGCTCAGAATCATACGTCTCAACTCAACATCTTCAGGTATTAGAACCCTGTCTCTAAAACACAACACATTCTCATCACTAAAACCGTACTCTGTCGGTCTACCTTCTACAATGTTCTGAACATGCGAAGCTAAAGATACATCTTGCAAATGTTTCTCTCTGATCATCTGAATCAACGAAGGCTTCACTTGCAACTCGGTAATCAAACCACCACCCCCTGATACACTCAGTCTAGCAAACATAGCTCGCAACTCAACTACAACTTTTCTGCTCAACGCATCAGGAACTACATTTACCTTACCCAGATGATACTCAATAGTCAAGTCATAGTCTTTCAACAGTTCAAGCCATCTTCTCTGTCTCAAGTTCAACTCTCTCTAAGTCATTAGATACTTCAAGCTTTTAAGATCAGTGTAAACCGTGCACTTCTCACCATACAAGTAGTGACACCAAATCTTCAACAGAAACACAACTGCTGCTAACTCAATGTCATGCGTAGGGTAGTTCTTCTCATGCACCTTTAACTGTCTCGAAGCATAGGCAACAACTCTCCTTTCTTGCATCAGAACACAACCTAAACCTACGTAGGAGGCATCATTATAGATCACGAACTCTTTCCCTGAAACTGGCTGTACCAACACTGGAGCATTCGTCAAAGCTTCTTTCAACTTCTCAAAAGCCTTCTGCCTCACATCTGACCACTCAAACTTCACTTCTTTTTGCAACAATTTAGTCAACAGAGCAGCTACTCTAGAGAAACCATCAACGAACCTCCTACAGTAACCAACTAATCCTAGGAAGCTCCTAATCTCAGTCACTGACTTAGGTTGTTTCCAGTCAACAATGGCTTCAATCTTCGTCTGATCAACACAAATACCTTCAGCTGACATAACGTGGCAAAGAAACACAACCTCTCGAATCCAGAACTCACATTTACTAAGCTTAGCATACAACTAATTACTCATCAACCTCTGTAAAACAAGTCTCAAGTGCTCATCATGCTCTTCTTCTGATCTCGAGTACACAAGGATGTCATCTATGAAAACAACTACAAATCAGTCTAGATAGTCTCGGAAAACTCTATTCATCATGTCCATGAAAGTTGTTGGTGCATTCGTGAGCCCAAACGGCGTCACAAGGAACTCATAATGACCATATCTGGTCCTAAAAGCTGTCTTCGGAACATCGCACTCATTTACCTTCGACTGTAGTACCCTGATCTCAAATATATCTTCGAGAACACTGAAGCACCCCTCAACTGATCAAACAAGTCATCTATACGAGGCAACATATACTTGTTCTTTACTGTCAACTGGTTCAATTGCCTGTAGTCGATACACATTCTCATACTCCCATCCTTCTTCTTCACAAACAACACGGGAGCACCCCAAGGCGAAGTACTAGGCCTAATAAAACCACGGTCAAACAACTCCTGAAGCTGACTTTTCAACTCTTTCAACTCTTTCAGAGCCATACGGTACGGAGCAATAGAAACTGGAGTAGACCCTAAAACAATTTCAATCACAAACTCTACATCTCTATCAGGAGTCAAACCCAGTAACTCTTCTGGAAACACATCCGGATAATCACAAACTGTTCTAATATCTTTCGGTCTAACCTCACTCATATTCAAATTCATAACATATGCTAGATAAGCCCCACAACCGGAATCCATCAACCTATGAGCCTCTAAAGCTGACACAACATTCGACAAGAACTTAACGTTCTCGCCTACTACCACTACCTCGTAGTCATCGGAAAGCTTCAACGAAATTCTCTTTGTCTCAAAATCTACACTAGCTCTATGCTCAACCAACCAATCCTTACCCAAAATAATATCAAAACCGTAAAACGGAAGCTCCATCATATCAACAGGAAACACATAACCCTGAATCTTCAATGGACACCTCCTATACATCCGTATAACTACAACTGTCTCGCCGAAGGAACTAGTCACATGCATCCCTACGTCTAATATCTCAACAGGTATGTCTAACTTCTTTGCATGCTCACTCAAAATGTAAGAATGCGTGGAACCCGGATCAACTAAGGAAAGCAAAGACATGGACTGTAACTCAAAATTACCTGCTATCACATCTGTGTCATTCCCTGCCTCCCTCTGCGCGTAGACTCTAGCTGGTCCACCGGCCTCTGGCTGAACTGCCACATCATGAGCAAGATTCCTCGGTGCCTCTATCCTAGGTGCATCAGCTCTCGGCTGGAAGTAACCACGACCGCGCCCACAACCTCTCTAGTAGTCGGTCGCTCTTGCAGGAGCCTGTGCCAAATTCGGTGCCTGTGCCGCCTGATGCGGACACTCTCTCCTGAAGTGGTCTCTCGATCCACAGTTCCAGCAAGCGTGAAAGTTCCCCCATCACTCTCCTGAATGCTATCTCCCACAACGGGCACACTCGGGTAAACGCCCTCCAACTCTATGGCCCTGATGGCCTTTACCGTGGTGGTCACCGCCACACCTATGGTTAAACTGATATCCACTGCCCCAATTCCTCTTGGCATCACCACGATCAAAGTTGTTGTGCCTTTTCCCTGAACTGGATCCTCCCAAACGCTTGGTCAACCCTAAGCTATGCTTGATGTCCTTGGCCCTAGCGACCAAGACATCAAAATCAGAATAATCTGAAGCTAAGGTGTACCTCTTGACTTCCTCATGAAGTCCACATCTGAACCGGTCACAACAGTCTCTCTCAATAGGAACCAATTCCGGAGCATACTGACTCAGTCGGACAAAGCGAATCTTATAGTCTGTCACTGATGCATCTCCCTAAACAAGAGCCTTGAACTCCTGCTACTTCTCATCTAAGTATCTCGGGCCCAAATACCTCTTTTTGAAAGCAGTCTCAAAGAAATTCCAACTGATCTCAGCCTCAGTCACGCCGGTAGTAATGGTGACCCACTAGGTGTAGGCATCACTCTGAAGCAACAAAACCACACAGCCCAACTTACGAGCTCCAACACATCCCATCTGAGCTAGAATACGGAATGTCTTCTCCAACCACAACTCTGATCTCTCATGCGTAGTTCCTCTGAACTCATCTGCTGCTAGGCTACGGAGCCTCTCTAACGGTAAGCTAGCATCATCACCTCTCGGCTGAGCTGCAGCCTGAGCTCCGGCAACTGCAGCCTGAAACCCTCATGCTATAGCTTGAACTAGCGGAGCCATGTCTATCCCTACAGGACCTTGGCCACCCTGGCCAACCTGAGGTCCCGCTCCCTCAGCTCCAGCCTCGCCTCCCACTTCAGGCTGAGGAGGTGGTGGTGGAGGAGCTCCGACTCAGGCATCAGGCTCTTTCACATGAGCCTCTACTCCAACCACTGGCTCATTAACAAGAGCCATAACACGAGGTTCCTGACGAACCATCCTCAGTCTACCTCGATGCCTCGACATACGCGCTCACAGATAACAACAACAACAACAACAACAACAACATACAATATTGGGTTAGCAAGGGCAAGGGTCCAAGTGGCTCAAGTATGTTTCCCTCACTTAAAAAATCCTTTTTCTGATGTAATAAGAGCAATGAGGCTCTACTCGACATGCTTCAAACAACATACATATACGATCAAATAAGCAAACACCAAAGCATACTTGTTAAACAAGCAAACATACTTACATGGCAAGCAACCACCGTGCAATTGCAATACAAGAATTTAACTTACCTCACTTACCTGCCTGAGGTCTCGGAAACCTGAGACTCTAATACCAACAAGTGTAACCCCATCGTCCCGGTCCGGACGCTTGACCAGTCCGAGCGGGCTACACGGGGATAACCGAGGCGAAACCCGTTAAGGATCCACTTCGGTTAACAACCCGAGAAAACTTTTTCATTTATTATTATCTTGCCTAGATGCATTAATATATCCTATGTGAAACAATGACAGCGGAAGCAACAAGCGAGGCGAACAACCAAACAACAAATAAAAAACAACCCATTTTAACTTAAACTGCAGGCCGTATCGATACGCCCAAAGAGGGTATCGATACGCCTTGACTAGGTCAACTGGACAAAGTCAACTCGAGGAGACCGTATTGATACGTTGGTTGACCGTATCGATACACCTTTAGTAGTCAACTTCTCGTGGTCAACGCTACAAAGACCGTTTCGAAACACCTAGGCTCGTTTCGATACCCTCAATTTCTCATCAAAATCTCAGATTTCCAGTAGCAAAATGGTATCGAAACACCCCTCTTGCGTATCGAAACGATTGGCCTGAAACAAGAGGGCTGTATCGATACAGGTCTAACCGTATCGATACCCCTACTGTGAACAGACAAGTTTTAGCTGGTTTATGGCACAAAGCTGCTTCAAAAACACCAACTAATACCTCCAACCAAACATGCATTAACTCTAAAGGCAAGGCACCCTACAACAAGCACGCTTAACACATCACATACATATAAAATTCATACATTAAAAGGAATCATCATTCACCATAAAAGAGGCATACATAGCATTCAAGGTTCATGCCTTAGACAAAAACATTCACAAGCATTCTTGATAGGGGCACAAGGCCAATATACAAGGCATAAGCAAGCCTTAAGCAAAACAACCATAAAACATAGGAGTCTAAACATGCTCCTAACACATAGCAACAACATAAAACAAATACTCAAATCCCATTGAATGTCTATTACATCTCATAACTTAAAAATCCATACTTGATAATATCAAAAGCTCAACTAGCACACTTGGAGGCCCTCTCCTTGCGCAGGCAACCCACAAACTATGGATCTGCATTGTCGAACGAAAGAGAGCATAAGCATAAAGCTTAGTGAGGGTAAGACCATAAAATAAACCTCGACAATGTAGGGTCCAAGCACGAACAACTCAACCAAGGAATAATGCATGATCTTACCTTCGAACCTCATGAGTCAAAATATAAATGATGCATGAACATAATCTCAATATCATGCCATGCTCAACAAGTCCATAATCACAACATATGGAATACATATATCAAACGTAGTGGCAACACATTCAACAATCCATATTGACACCTAGCTATGACCCGAATACGCGGATAACCGTTGGAACTCAAATCCAACAACACAACCATTACCTTATGGTGGGATTACACTCATCACCGTTTCACACGGAGGGGATTCCACTCATCCTCATGCCCCGTCGATGGGATTCCACTCATCATCGACTAATATATATAAGAAGGTTTCTGGGCATACCCGTACAACATCTTGATGACTACCATCACCAAGACCACACGCGCATTTCCACTCTCGTGTGCACACTAAACATCCTAATGATCGATCATTGTACCCAAGCATACTAGTGCCAATACTAACACATTCCATTAATCATCCTCACAACTTTATTACCAATTTCCGTGCTTAGCACGTACTCACCATGATTTACCATCATGCACAAACCACATTTCATAACCACATGCATATAACAATGCATCAAATATCATGCCTCAACACACATGTATACTACAATATACATAACCACATTAATCACAATTAATATGAAACAAAGGGCATAACAAGCATTTAGAAGTTCAACCAAATGTCTCCTAAACAAAGGGCACATCTATTCAAATTGGCACAAGAAATGGAAATGGATGAACAAGAAGATCCAATTTTGGAACTGTGTAAGATCGATCTTTGTAGAAGATTTTGATGATCAGCTGAAAATATTAGAAACAATGAGAGCCACTTCTACTAATGACCTACTTGCAATTCCTCCACATCATTAGAGTTGTGCGTATTTCATAGGAGCTTCCAAGTGTGATGTGGTTAACAACAACTTAGCTGAGGCTTTTAATGGGTGAATTGTAGATGCAAGATGCAACCCAATTATAAGCATGCTAGAAACTAAGGAAAATGGTAATGCAAAAAATGCATGTGAAGAAAAGTTGGGTAAGTAAGTAGAAAACCAACCTTGCACCAAAGGCTCAACAAAATTTGGAGAAAAATATGGAACTTTCCACTCACTGTAGGTTGGTTTGAAATGGTGATGGAGGATTTGAGGTGACTCATGATGAAAATCAACACACGATCAATTTAAATAGCATGCAATGGACTTTTCGAGAGTGGGAGTTAACTGGAATACCATGTTTTCATGCAGTATGTGCAATATACCATGATTCAAAGGAGCCTGAGACATATATTTCAGAATAGTACACAAAAGAAAGGCATCTTGCAAGCTGCAATCAAGTCCTACAATCAGTTAGGAGAAATCAATTTTGGCAAAAAAGAAATGATGATCCAATTAGACCCCCTAAATTGAAAGTTATGCCATGAAGATCTAAAAAGAAGAAAAGAAAAGATAAGGATGAGCCTATGAAGCAAAAATATGGCAAACTTAGTACACCAAGGTTTAAAATTACATGCAGTAACTGTAAGCAAGTGGGGCACCGAAAAAAATGTACCAACCCTGGACATGTATACCTTCTATCTTTGTGTTTAATTAATATCTTAGGTATATGTCACTGAGTGTATATTAATCAATATCTAGCATCTTTTTTTTAAATTAGGCATCTGCCATGATATATCGAATATAGCTGCAAGTACTACTACAAAGATCGATGGTTCAACTAACAATATATATCAAAGTACTATTGTTAAATGAACAAAGTCTGCTACTGTAAATTATGAGGTATAATATTAATAACTTCAATTATTATGGTTGGTTAATTATGGGAGAACTACAAGAAGCATGAATACACTCTTTTATGCATTTCATATTGATAATAATGGGAGAATTACAATAAGCATGAAGAAAAAGTCTAATGAAACATAAATATCAGCTATTAGACCTTCAACAATTGGTTATGCAACCAACAAAAATGACAAATTGGTATTGACATATATATACAAACTTGAGAACATGAGAACAATCATTAAATGTGAGTGTTATAAGATTTCTCTTTTATTTTGCATCTAGACTCTTTAACTATCATAACTTATACTTCATTGAATTTTATATTATTCAGCCTGATTTTCCTGGTTAAAGAATTGTTATAAGAAGTGCAAAAAGAAAGATTATGACTGATACTTCACAATACAATCAAGCATAGAAAAGACCTGGTCTAAAGTAGAAAGGAAAGCAAGTAGTTACTACAAGACAACTCAAGCAGCAACAATCTGATGAGCAGAGAAAAAAAGACAAAGATTGAACAAACCTATCTGGGTACACAATCAAGTTAGACAAATGTTGTTAACAATTAATGTGATGTTACAAGTCTTATTGGATATCCGTTATTTTGTTATTGGGATGGTTTATTTTGTGTTACTAAGATGGTAATATTTTGTTTCAAGTACCCTAAATTAATGGTTTGATGAATACTATCCAATCATGTAATTTAGGATATGGTACCATCTGAGTAATATTTTGATTCAAGTAGCCAAAACTTATGCTACCTGTTACGTCATGTCTTTATATTATGAAAGTCTAAGATATTTCTATACATTTTTTGTGTACACTACATGGTATGTCTTTTTGTTTGAAACACTTGATCTTTTTTGTACCGTTTATGATAGTTTACAAAAACATTGAATGAAAAACTTGAACACTAATTATAAGGTATAACAAAATTTATTCCATTTAACATATTTTAGTACACATATGATCTAACTACATCAACAATCATATCATCCACGCAATTACCATCCATTTGAATAACATATTTTTTCATCTTTTATGCAAAGCAACAGTCTCAATTGCCATAGACACCTACTTCTGCATTTTGATCATCTTTTTCTTTATTTCTTCTGTTGCGTCATCTTCCTTACTTTTATTCAATTGCTTCAATTCACCATTCTTTTTTTTTTCAGCTCGTAAATGAGAAATTGTGCCCTTTCTGACATTAACTCATCAATCCATTTAAAAAACTCACATTTTTTTGCGTCTAAAGTTTGGGCAGCTGAAAAATCTTTTCCTAATATTTTTAGTATTCTTCCAAGCGGTCCACAATGGACATTTTTCACCACAATCACATAATATTTCTTCTTCATCGTACTCCCAATTCACCCCTGACCAAGCTTTATTTTGACTATTTTTAAATGATGCACATGATGATGATGATGCCATCCTCAATTTGCAAATTCAGTATACTCAAAATACAATAACCCTAAACCCTAGAATTTGAAGAACACAAAAATTAAAAAAGGGGCTAAAAAACTGATAAAAAGAACGATTGATTGCTTTCAAATGTTGAAATACCCAAAACAATTTGAAACCGAAAAAATGGTTTAATACATTACCTGGCAATAAGGGCCACATTGAACGATTTCTGGGCCACAGTGCGTTTTTTGACGAGGGACAAAATTAATTTTTTGGGTCGAACTTAAAGACAAATACCTCTTTAGCATTACTACAATATTTTGATAATATTTATTTAAAGATAATTTAATATTTTGATAATCTTATTTTTAAAAATAATATTATCTTTCATGAATCTAACGTTACTAAAAAAGTCTTACCCTTACATGAAAAATCCTAAAAAGATAAGACTATTATTGGAAAAAAAACTTTGAAGTATTGTATTTAAGGTGGGCAAAATACGTTTCGATTTGAAAAAAATCGAATTATTCGTCTAGATGTAAAAATATTCGACTTGTAATTTTATAAAAATCGACTTAACTCGAAAAAAATTTCAAATAAAATTTGAATTATAAAATAAAAATTCGAATAAATCAAATAACTCAAATTTAGTAGTAATTAGCGGATCAACTTTCAAGTTTTATTCGAATCCCCCAGTTCTGTATGATATATATATATACATATCACGTATGAAAAAAGTATGAAGAAATATATATGTTTATTACAAAAAGCAGTTTAAATTGGAACTAATTAATACCATAGCATTATAAATGTTTACAATTAAATTTGAACAGAAACTCGAACAACTTGACTCAATTTGAGTCAACTCTACTAAAAAAATTTTAAATAAGATTTGAGTTATAAAATAGAACTCGTCAACTCGACTAACTATAAGTTTTTTTTACTCGACTCGTTCAATTGAGTGCTCTCATCTAGTTGAATTGATAAATATTTGATAAAAATAAGAAAGAAATGGTGTGATGTAGTGTTAACGTATGACTTAGGCTTAGTTTGCGGTTGCTTTTAAAAAGTGCGGTGAAAAAAGTGATTTTTAAACTAGCAGTTAAAAAGTAGTTTTGAAAAGCTGGTTCGTGTTTGTCATTGATGTCAAAAAGTGATTTTGAAGAGATAAAATATCTATTTTAGACATGATATTAAAAAGTAAAAGTATACTCGGGTGATGTTCAAATTAGTTAATGTTATGATATATGAAATAAATCAATTTCAATTATAATAAAAAATATTTTTTATAAAATTTAATTTGAAAATATAAACTACATTCTAAATTATATAGGTACATACCGCTTACAAATTAATAATAAATATAAAATAAATTTAAAAAAATAATTTTATTCTCAATATAAATATTATAAAATATATATTATTTTAGGGTAAACTATACTAATGACCACCGAACTATGGGGTTGGTGTCGATTTGACCACTATATTTTTAATTGTGTTAAATATACCACACAACTATTTAATTGGTTCCAATGTAGCCATCTGCCGTTAAAAAAAGAAAAATTTAACGGGACTGTTAAAATAATTGGTATAATTACACATTTAGTCCCCTTTATTTATACAATCATTGAATTTAGTTCTAATTTTAATCTAATAAAATAAATTAATTATTCAATTAGGTGGCGACACGTGTCACCACTAATTGGAGTAAGAAAAATAAAATTGTGGAAATTGACCACAAGGGGAATCAAACCTGGGTCGTTAGGGAAAAGAAGCAATGCTCTTGCCACTGGGTTAAGCATGATTATGGTATATGGAATACCAAATATAATATATGTAGTATATTACAAACATTAGTGAAAGAGAGATTTGTTTCTTTTCTTTTAACTATGGGTAGTTTGCTTTCCAGATATACCACAGAAGGTGATTGAATAACAAAAATCATTATTAATGAACCTCAGTGGCTACACTATTTTTAAAAGAAAATTCCCCCCTTTTCTTGAATAATTATAGTGTGGATACACTATTTTTTAAGGTAATCATTCTTAATATTTTTTTAAATATTCAATTAATAAAGATTAAATAGAAATGGTATGTCTTGGAATTTAAAATATTTTTAAGACCAATCTTCAATTATATTACCGTTTATTTTTAAGGTAATTTGAATTAATTCCTTTCTATTTTCAATATAGTACCGTTTGTCTATAATCAATTATTTCATGTTTTTAATATAATACTGTTTGTTTATAATCAATTGTTTCCCGTTTTAAATAAGTTTTGAAAGTTTAAATTTTTATAATGGAATACAAAAGCTTTTTAATTTTAGGGTTTAAATATTTAGGTTGTGGTTTAGGGTTTAGAGGTTTAATTTGTATGGTATAGAATTTTAGGGTGTTAACGCTAGGGATGACCGGTCCGAGTGAGCTACACGGGGAAAACCGAGTGAAAACTCCCTAAGGAACTCTCCCTCGGTTAGCAACCCTATATTTTTTTTTCATTTTAATCTTGTCTAGATGAAAATTACATCCTAAGTGATCATACAGCGGAACAATATTTTCGAAGTAATCAGACGAACCCAACCTAACATTTAAAAGCCCATTTTTAAAGTTAACATGCAGGCGGTATCGATACCCTTAAGGGGGTATCGATACCCCTTTGACTAGGTCAACAGGGTTTGGTCAACCTGAGGAGACAGTATCGATACCCCAAATGAGGGTATCGATACCCTCCCCTAAAGTTGACTTCCCACGGTCAAAGCCAAGACAACGGTATCGATACCCTAGAGGCCAGTATCGATACCAAAATCGACAGTGGCTCCAGTGGCCAAAAAGGTATCGATACTCCCCTCGAGTATCGATACACGAGGCCTGAAACCAAAGGGTAGTATCGATACCAGATCAACGGTATCGATACCCCAACTACGAAACTGCAGGTTTGAGCTGATTTAGAGCACAAGGAGGCCCCTAAATCCCTCTAACGCTTCAACCAACACACTATCAACAATCCCTAAGGCAAGCCAACCATAAAAGCATACATATTCAAGCCAAGGGAGTCAATCAAACATGGATTTAAGCATTCATACATAGCATTCTAGTTAAAGAGCAATTCGTGCAATATTGGCATACTTAAAACACAAAGGACCTTAAAAGGAACAAGACATCTTGAAAGGTTTGCACTCATACACTATGCAACCTAAACATTCTAAAACATGCCATCAAACATCAAACATTCAACATAGTATAACATGCTTACAACCCATGATCAAACCAAAAACATCATCAACAAATGAGTCACACACGCTCATACAAAGACCTTTGCCACATTGCTAACTATTACAAAATCGATAACCATACTTGAGCTACAAGCTTGGAAGCCCTTCTTGCCTTGCCTCGAGCTAACACCACGCTAATGATCTGCATTGTTGAACATTGAGAGCGTAAGCTATAAGCTTAGTGAGGGTGCTCTAAAACGAAAAACATCAACAATGCAGGGTTCAAGCATGTTAATCCTAGTCTCACACATATCAAGCATTGCATAAAATCAAGTAGACCTAGCTAGTCTTTCAAGTGGCATATATGGTCTCTCAATCCTAGCAAGATTACACATCAATATCAATTATTATGTACAAAACCATATATCAAAACCACATATCACCATCATATATCACATTACATAAACAAGTTTAATTGGCCACTTTAATTACCCCGATTGTGCGGATATAAACCTTGACAACACTTTACCTCGGTGGGATTCCACTCATCACCGGACCTTGCATGTGCGGGATTCCACTCATCGCCACATGCCCTACGGATGGGATTCCACTCATCATCCCGTAGAAATATATGAAATAGCTTCCGGTGGAATGTTACGTCACCGTACTCCTCCTTGATGACTTAACGCCATCAAGGCCACGTACGTTTTGACTCAATTTGTGTGCACACTATCCTAATGATCGATCATTTACAACCGGTAATTATTTTAGTGCCAATTATCATTATCACATCACATATCATCAACCACACTCATGCTCATCACATACATATACATTCATGACATACATGCATAACTTAACCACATTTCTCAAGAGCATAGATAGGCCAACACAAGCATTCAAAGGAAATCAATAGCTAAAATCAACAACATGAATCAAATGGAAATGGCCTACCAAGCACATTTCTCTCACACACCAAACACACTCGAACCATACTTTAAAACAAGTTTGAAACCACTCACCGCCCTTCCTTAGCAAATCGAACAATCCTCCTACGCACCCGGATTCGGTCCCAAAGCTCCTTCAACGTTTCCCCTTGCTTCTAGCCAAGCAAAGCACACTTATTACACCACAATTCAATGCTAAAGCTCAACTATCAATTCACTTCACAAACATAAACCAAATTTCACAAATTCTCCAAACCACAAAATCTCCCAAAACTCAATTTTCGTGCTTCCCAAATCCCTTGCTGAAAAACCCACTTCCAAACACCCAAATGGCTTCCAAAGCATCCCAAAACACCCTCCCTACCTAGGTAGACCAACAGCCCTTCAATTTCACCCTTAAACCTACCAAAACCCAAATTTTGACATCCTAAAAATAGCTCCAAGAACCCATTTCGGGTTCCTCAATAAAACCCACTCATTTTGACATATAATATACATTTTAGGGTGGAGAATCATAAACCCAACTCCCTATTTCGAAATGGAAAGGAAATTTTCATAAAAACTCAAACTTTGTCAAAACCCTAACATTTCAAGAGCTCACATTTTTGAAATCTAAGAATATGGGAAGATAGAGGATGAAAAGGAGAATTAGAAAACATTGTTACCTTTCAAAAAGACCTTGGGAGGATGAAGAAACCCAATGGAATAGTAGCTTGAGCTTGGAGAGAGTATGAAGATGATTCTAACGTTGGTGGGGGATTTGGGGGAAGGAGAAGACAACTTTTAGTTAAAAGTGGTCTTGCTTTTTAAAACATTTGGGTAAAATTACAACATTAGTCCCTCCCCTCTTTCTAAAGCTCAATTATGTCATTATTTAAAGTTGAATTGATTTAATTTAAATTTTATTGACTCGAATTAAAACCCGGTTAACTCCTAGGCCCAAAACACGGGCGTTACAACTCTCTCCCACTTAAGGAATTTCGTCCCCGAAATTACCTGACTGAAAGAGATACGGAAACTGCTTTTCCATATCCTCCTTCCTCTCCCAAGTGGCCTCGTCCACACCTCTACGTTCCACCGCACTTTCACTAACTCAATTGATCTACCCCTCAACACTTTACTGTCTGAAGCTAAGATCTCAACGGGCTCTTCCTCATAAGTCAAATCCGGATTCAATTAAATTTCTTCTACGGGCATAACATGTGATGGATCGGACCTATACTTACGAAGCATGGATACATGGAACACATCGTGTATCTTCTCTAACTCGGATGGCAAACGCAACTGATAGGCAACGGGACCAACTCTCTTCACAATCTCATACGGTCCTATGTACCTCGGACTCAACTTCCTCTTTCGGCCAAATCTCATCACTTTCTTCCACGGAGACACTTTCAAGAACACCTTCTCACCCACTGAGAACTCAACTTCCTTCCTCTTCAAATCGGCATAGGACTTCTGCCTATCCGAAGCAGCCTTCAAGCGATCACAAATCAATTTTACCTTGTCGGTTGTCCCTTTTAGCAAATCCGGCATAGGTAACAGTTTCTGTCCTACCTCGGCCCAACACACTGGAGTTCTACACTTTCGACCATACAAGGCCTCATATGGAGCCATCTGAATGCTCGACTGAAAACTGTTGTTGTACGCAAACTCCACTAGAGGCAGATGCTTCTCCCAAGTACCCTGAAAGTCAATGATACAACATCGCAACATATCCTCTAAGATCTGAATAACCCTCTCTGACTGACCATCTGACTGAGGATGATAAGAAGTGCTGAAGTTCAAACGGGTACCCAAAGCTGTGTGCAGACACTCCCAAAATCTCGAAGTAAACCGCGGATCTCTATCTGACACAATGGACTTCGGCACACCATGTAGCCTCACAATCTCACCAATGTACAAATCGGCCAATCTATCTAAGGTGTAAGTAGTGTTGACTGCCAAGAAGTGAGCACACTTCGTAAAACGATCCACTATCACCCAAACTGAGTTCTTCTTCGTAGGTGTCAAAGGCAAACCCGAAACAAAATCCATGGTGATGTTCTCCCATTTCCATTCCGGAATTCTCAACGGCTGTAACAACCCTGAGGGAACCTGATGTTCCGCCTTCACTCTCTGACACACTAGGCACTTACTCACAAAGTCGGCTACATCTCTCTTCAAGCCAACCCAAAAGTACTCATTCTTCAAATCACGGTACATCTTCGTACTTCCTGGATGCATAGCAAACGGACTACTGTGGGCTTCATTCAAGATCGTACGTCTCAAATCACTGTCTTCAGGCACAACTATTCTGTCCTTGAAACATAAGACCCCATCGGAACTGAAACTGTAGTCTGAAGATCTACCTTCGGCTATATCTTGCACGTGAGGTGCCAAAGATCTATCTAAGAGCTGTTTCTCTTGAATCATCTGACCTAGAGTAGGTCTAACCTGAAGCTCGGCTACTAAGCCACCATCCCCGGACAAACTCAATCTAGCGAACATGGCTCTCAAGTCCACGGCCACCTTCCTACTCAATGCATCGGCCACTACATTGGCCTTACCCGGATGGTACTCAATAGTAAGATCATAGTCCTTTAGCAACTCTAACCATCTACGCTGTCTGAGATTCAAATCTCGCTGAGTCATAATGTACTTCAAACTCTTGTGGTCGGTGTATACTGTGCATTTCTCACCATACAAATAGTGCCTCCAAATCTTCAGAGCAAACACAACTGCAGCTAACTCTATGTCATGGGTCGGATAGTTGCGTTCATGGGTCTTCAACTGTCTCGAGGCATAAGCCACTACTCTTCGGTCTTGCATCAAAACACATCCTAACCCTACATACGAGGCATCACTATAAATCACATAGTCCTTCCCGGACTCAGGCTGAATCAAAATCGGAGCTTGAATCAAAGCTTCTTTCAATTTTTCAAAGGCTCTCTGTCTTGCATTTGTCCACTCAAACTGAACACTCTTCTGTAGTAGCTGTGTCAACGGAGCGGCTAATTTAGAGAAACCTTCCACAAATCTTCTATAGTATCCGGCTAAGCCTAGGAAGCTACGTACTTCTGTCACTGACTTCGGTTGCTTCCACTCAACAATGGCTTCAATCTTCTTCGGATCAACTCTAATGCCTTCAGCTGACACTACATGTCCTAAGAAGACTACTTCCCGGATCCAGAATTCACACTTGCTGAGCTTCGCATACAACTGATGATCTAGCAAAGTCTTCAAAACAAGTCTCAAATGTCGGTCATGGTCTTCTTCAGTTCGCGAGTACACCAAAATGTCATCAATAAATACAACTACAAACTGATCTAGATACTGATGAAAAATCCTATTCATCATGTCCATGAAAGCTGTCGGTGCATTAGTCAACCCAAAGGGCATGACTAAGAACTCATAATGACCGTACCTAGTCCTAAAGGCCGTCTTCGGTACATCAACCTCTCTAACCTTTAGCTGGTAGTAACCTGATCTCAAATCAATCTTCGAAAAGACAGACGCCCCTCTCAACTGATCAAACAAGTCATCAATTCTGGGCAACGGATATTTGTTCTTCACTGTCAACTGATTTAACTGTCTGTAATCTATGCACATTCTCATACTCCCATCTTTCTTCTTCACAAACAATACTGGTGCACCCCAAGGTGAAGAACTAGGCCTAATAAAACCTCTATCTGTCAATTCTTGCAACTGAGTCTTCAACTCTTTCAATTCTTTCAGTGCCATACGATACGGAGCAATCGAAACAGGAGCTGAATCAGAATAAGTCTCAATGCTGAACTCTACCTCTCTGTCCGGTGGTAGCCCTGGCAATTCTTCCGGAAACACACTAGGAAAATCACATACTGTCCGGATGTCCTGAGGTCTAACCTCACTCATGTTAGGGTTCATCACATACGCTAAGTATGCTTCACACCCTAACTCAACTAATTTCTTAGCCTCTAACACTGAAACCACATTGGATAAGAATTTCACATTCTCACCCACCACAACAATCTCATAATCATCTGTGAGCTTCAAAGAAATCCGCTTAGTTTCAAAATCTATCCTAGCTCTATGCTCCGTGAGCCAGTCCATACCCAGAATCACATCAAAACCATAGAAGGGAAGTTCCATTATATCCACTTGAAACAAATGCCCCTGAACCATCAACGGACACCTTCGGTACATCTTCCTAACCACTACCGTGTCCCCAAAGGAACTAGTAACACTAACTCCTACATCTAACAACTCACAAGGCAGATTCAAAGACTGTGCATGCTCACTCAATATGTAGGAATGTGTAGACCCAGAGTCAATCAAAGAAAGCAAACCCAAAGACTGTATCGAGAAATTACCTGCGATCACATCGGTGTCCTGCTGCTCCCCGCGCTGAGCGTAAACCCTAGCCTGTCCTCCGCCCTCCGGCTGGACTGCAACTACATGAGCTAAGTTTCTCTGACCATCGTTCCTCGGCTGGAAATTACCTCTACCGCGCCCGCGGCCTCTCTGAAAGTCATTGGCTCTAGCAGGAGCCTGAGCTGGTGTCTGTCCCACCTGATGTGGACAGTCACGCCTAATGTGGTCTCTAGCACCACAACTCCAACAAGAGTGATAATTTCCCCAACACTCACCGGTGTGGTTCCTCCCGCAAGTAGCACATGTGGGCTACTTCCCACCAGCTCTCTGGCCCTGGTGGCCCCTACCGTGGTTACTGCCACCACGCCTATGATCATAGTGATGCATGTTGTCCCGATGCCTCTTGGCATCACCTCTATCAAAGTTGCTGGACCTCTTACCCGAACTAGATCCACCTGACCGCCTGGTCAAACTCAAACTGTGCTCCAAGTCCTTGGCCCTCGAGACCAAGACATCAAAATCAGTGTAATCTGAAGCTAGTGTATAAGTCTTGATCTTCTCACTCAGCCCATATCGGAAGCGGTTACAACGCTCCACCTCAGTAGGTACAAGCTCAGGTGCATACTGACTCAGTCTGACGAACCGGATCTCATAATCAGTCACGGACATACTCCCCTGAAACAATGCCATAAACTCTCTCTTCCTCTCATCGAGGTATCGCGGACCCAGATACTTCTTCCGGAAAGTTGTCTCAAAGAACTCCCAAGTGATCTCGGTCTCATCCATCCCCGAAGTAACGGTGACCCACCAGGTGTAGGCATCACCCTGTAGCAAGGACTCAACACAACCCAACTTACGATCACCAGTGCACCCCATCTGAGCAAGGATACAGACGGTCTTCTCAAACCACATCTCTGACCTCTCCGGAGTAGCACCTCTAAACTCTTCGGCCCCAAGGCCCCGAAGTCTCTCTAATGGCAACCCAGTGCCCTCACCCTGATGATGAGCTGCCTGACCTCCAGCTACTGCAGCCTAGAACGCTCTGGCTATTGCCTGAACCAACGGAGCTAAGTCAATTCCGGCCGGTCCTTGGCCACCTTGGCCTCCTTGTGGTCCCATTCCTCCGGGCCCGGCCTCGCCTCCCAGTCCCGGTGGAGGAGGTGGTGGTGGTGGAGGTGGTGAAGGAGCTCCAACTCCAACCACATGCTCTCCCACTTGGGCTCCAATCCTAACTTCTTGCTCAACTCTCGGAGCCTCTGCCCGTGGTTCCGGTCGAACCATCCTAGGCCTCCCACGTGGTCTCATGGTTCAACTAGCAAGGTATAAACTACAACAAGAAACAATAGGATTACGTTAGCCAAAGCAAGGGTCCAATAGTGCTCAAGTATTCCTCTTTCAAAATTCCTTTTTAAATTAAGTAGTAGTAGCAATGGGCACACACTCACACGAGACACGACCATTCATGCATTCAAAACATCATACGATCAATCAAGCATCAAGGATTCATGGCAAATCATGCATCGAACAACACAAGCATTTAACACATTAATCTTACCTCACTTACCTGCCTGAGGTCTCGGTAAAACCTGGCTCTGATACCAACAAATGTAACCCCCTCGTCCCGGTCTGGCCGGATGACCGGTCCGAGTGAGCTACACGGGGAAAACCGAGTGAAAACTCCCTAAGGAACTCTCCCTCGATTAGCAACCCTATATATTTTTTTTCATTTTAATCTTGTCTAGATGAAAATTACATCCTAAGTGATCATACAGCGGAACAATTTTTTCGAACCAATCAGACGAACCCAACCTAACATTTAAAAGCCCATTTTTAAAGTTAACATGCAGGCGGTATCGATACCCTTAAGGGGGTATCGATACCCCTTTGACTAGGTCAACAGGGTTTGGTCAACCTGAGGAGACAATATCGATACCCCAAATTAGGGTATCGATACCCTCCCCTAAAGTTGACTTCCCACGGTCAAAGCCAAGACAACGGTATCGATACCCTAGAGGCCAGTATCGATACCGAAATCGACAGTGGCTCCAGTGGCCAAAAAGGTATCGATACTCCCCTCGAGTATCGATACACGAGGCCTGAAACCAAAGGGTAGTATCGATACCAGATCAACGGTATCGATACCCCAGCTACGAAACTGCAGGTTTGAGCTGATTTAGAGCACAAGGAGGCCCCTAAATCCCTCTAACGCTTCAACCAACACACTATCAACAATCCCTAAGGCAAGCCAACCATAAAAGCATACATATTCAAGCCAAGGGAGTCAATCAAACATGGATTTAAGCATTCATACATAGCATTCTAGTTAAAGAGCAATTCGTGCAATATTGGCATACTCAAAACACAAAGGACCTTAAAAGGAACAAGACATCTTGAAAGGTTTGCACTCATACACTATGCAACCTAAACATTCTAAAACATGCCATCAAACATCAAACATTCAACATAGTATAACATGCTTACAACCCATGATCAAACCAAAAACATCATCAACAAATGAGTCACACACGCTCATACAAAAACCTTTGCCACATTGCTAACTATTACAAAATCGATAACCATACTTGAGCTACAAGCTTGGAAGCCCTTCTTGCCTTGCCTCGAGCTAACACCACGTTAATGATCTGCATTGTTGAACATTGAGAGCGTAAGCTATAAGCTTAGTGAGGGTGCTCTAAAACGAAAAACATCAACAATGCAGGGTTCAAGCATGTTAATCCTAGTCTCACACATATCAAGCATTGCATAAAATCAAGTAGACCTAGCTAGTCTTTCAAGTGGCATATATGGTCTCTCAATCCTAGCAAGATTACACATCAATATCAATTATCATGTACAAAACCATATATCAAAACCACATATCACCATCATATATCACATTACATAAACAAGTTTAATTGGCCACTTTAATTACCCCGATTGTGCGGATATAAACCTTGACAACACTTTACCTCGGTGGGATTCCACTCATCACCGGACCTTGCATGTGCGGGATTCCACTCATCGCCACATGCCCTACGGATGGGATTCCACTCATCATCCCGTAGAAATATATGAAATAGCTTCCGGTGGAATGTTACGTCACCGTACTCCTCCTTGATGACTTAACGCCATCAAGGCCACGTACGTTTTGACTCAATTTGTGTGCACACTATCCTAATGATCGATCATTTACAACCGGTAATTATTTTAGTGCCAATTATCATTATCACATCACATATCATCAACCACACTCATGCTCATCACATACATATACATTCATGACATACATGCATAACTTAACCACATTTCTCAAGAGCATAGATAGGCCAACACAAGCATTCAAAGGAAATCAATAGCTAAAATCAACAACATGAATCAAATGGAAATGGCCTACCAAGCACATTTCTCTCACACACCAAACACACTCGAACCATACTTTAAAACAAGTTTGAAACCACTCACCGCCCTTCCTTAGCAAATCGAACAATCCTCCTACGCACCCGGATTCGGTCCCAAAGCTCCTTCAACGTTTCCCCTTGCTTCTAGCCAAGCAAAGCACACTTATTACACCACAATTCAATGCTAAAGCTCAACTATCAATTCACTTCACAAACATAAACCAAATTTCACAAATTCCCCAAACCACAAAATCTCCCAAAACTCAATTTTCGTGCTTCCCAAATCCCTTGCTGAAAAACCCACTTCCAAACACCCAAATGGCTTCCAAAGCATCCCAAAACACCCTCCCTACCTAGGTAGACCAACAGCCCTTCAATTTCACCCTTAAACATACCAAAACCCAAATTTTGACATCCTAAAAATAGCTCCAAGAACCCATTTCGGGTTCCTCAATAAAACCCACTCATTTTGACATATAATATACATTTTAGGGTGGAGAATCATAAACCCAACTCCCTATTTCGAAATGGAAAGGAAATTTTCATAAAAACTCAAACTTTGTCAAAACCCTAACATTTCAAGAGCTCACATTTTTGAAATCTAAGACTATGGGGAGATAGAGGATGAAAAGGAGAATTAGAAAACATTGTTACCTTTCAAAAAGACCTTGGGAGGATGAAGAAACCCAATGGAATAGTAGCTTGAGCTTGGAGAGAGTATGAAGATGATTCTAACGTTGGTGGGGGATTTGGGGGAAGGAGAAGACAACTTTTAGTTAAAAGTGGTCTTGCTTTTTAAAACATTTGGGTAAAATTACAACATTAGTCCCTCCCCTCTTTCTAAAGCTCAATTATGTCATTATTTAAAGTTGAATTGATTTAATTTAAATTTTATTGACTCGAATTAAAACCCGGTTAACTCCTAGGCCCAAAACACGGGCGTTACAACTTGAGTGTGTAGCTCGAGCTTATATACTGTAACTTATTGGTGGTGTTTTTATGCTAGATACATCTGGTAATATGGTTCACACAAAATACCTATTGTTCTTGGCTAATTTGGACACAACTGCTACATATAGTTGGGGGTCCGCAGTATTGGCATTTTTGTACCATGAAATGTGCAAGGTCACAATTATGCATGGTGAAAAGGAAAATTCAAATATGGGTGGATGTCAAGTCTTACTGCAGTCCTGGGCGTGGTACAGGCTGTCTTATCTAACGCCCAATTTTTTGTACCAGTAGATATGGAGTTTTCGCTTGCTGGAAGGTAATAATGTGATTGCAGTTGTATATAAATATTTATTGATATAATATTTATATTCAATGACTTCGAAATATAATTTCAATATATCTTTGCAGTTGGAGGCATAAGTTGAAGAATGCGGGGGTGGTTCACAACACTGTCAGAGAGACGAGATTAAAGATCCAAACAATAGAAAAAGATATGGTATCATAATCAATTTTTTTAATATATTATTTGTTCTTATTTAATATAATATAATTTATTAGTTGTTCTTATTTTGTATATTGTATTTTTTATTTTTGAAAGAAAAATTGTATATTTGACTGTGAGTGAATTCATATTAATAATTTTTTTACAGTTTATTTGGCAGCCATACACGAATGACGACGTCAGGGCTTGCCTACCACCTACTATGCTTGAATGTGCAACATTCTAGAGTGCGATTGTGCCTTTGATCCATTTTTCTATTGTTGAGTTTCATTGTGCTGACAGAGTGTTGAGGTAGTTTAACTTCCATCAACCCATTCCAAGAGCTCCACATGAACAAATTCACACCGTTCATAGAGGTAGATTCAATGAGAATTGGATTGTGAAGCAAGCCGATTTCATTGAATTGTGGGAGGAAAGATGGACGCGGTGGGCTGATGATTTGAGTCCAATTCAAGCCAACGATTTTGAATTTAATACAGAATACTATTCATGGTTTTCGGCAAATGGGAAACCGTTCACAGCATCTGTCGAAGATGCAAATAGATGGCTTGAAGATCCGCGGTGCTCAAGACACGTTCGCCTCTCAACTGAGTTTGGTCAAAGCTCTCAGCAATCAACAGACGAACTAAACTTGGAAGGAATTTCGGGAGCAACCAACCGAGGTTGGACTTCTTCGTGGGCGCGATCTGACTCCCCCCGAGACATGTAAGCAGTAATCTTTGGGAGCAACCACCATTTCGTAATGTTTCAGAACAAATCCCATTTCAACAAAGTCATCAAACATTTGGATTTGGTCATGTTCAGCAACAATCACCTTTTAATTTTGCAACTGGTGGTAGCTCATCTTCTCAGCCGGCTTACAATGATGATGAAGGATACGTACCACAATTTCAATATCCTCAATCATCTGTATATAGGGAAGGTTTTGGTGTTGGTAGCATGACATCTATGTTGTCAACAACTACCATTAGCAACCCATCATTTCATCCTGAAGAAATGTTTGCTACACCACCTATTATGCAAATAACGGATGAGCAATTTTTCGATGACGATGAGCTGGCTCCTAATTCAAGAGCTCGTAGACAGGTTCAACCCGCTCCACGGTACTCACAAACAGGCCCTCTCCACCGGCAAGAATTACCCACCAGGAGGGGGAGGAGGCGAAAACATGGTTTTTTTTGTTTTTATTTATTTGTAATTTGCGGACCCCAGATATTTAATTTTATATGTATTTCTTTCAATTTCGATTGCATTTTGATATTTATGTTTTTTTTTAATTTTCGTATTCAATTTCTAAATTCGAATTCCAATTCCAAATCAAGATTTTAAATTATAGTAAATAATATTATAGAAAAAAAATACAAAATAAGAACAAATAATAAATTAAAATAAATTATATTATATTACCTTAAATTATATTAAATAAGAATAAATTATATTACCTTTAGATGGTTTCCAGTGCAGTGATGTTTAAAGGTCTAAAAGTCAAGTGTTGTGGGTTCATGGGTCAAAAATTAACAGTAACACTTTTCGTTGTTTGGATTAAATGGTTTAAGCTGTTTGAGTTTAATTAAAGGTCACATATTGAAATTCTTCAAAGGTAACAAGTTAAACATTTTTGATAAAAAATGAAAATTAATAGGTACACAAAGATTTAGGAAAAAAACAAATAAAAATTGAAAAGAGGCTATATTTTCATTACCATAAAATTAGACATGCATTAAACAAAGCATTTAGGTTGACGACCCGTCACGATAGTTGGAAAGATTTGATCTGTTCGGACACTTGTTTCTTGAATGACCCGGTTGACTACAAAGAGTACAATGTTTAACTTGAGCTCCTCCCTCTCTATCATCTGGATCATCCATATTCATATTAATACGAGTAGACTTCAGTCGACCCTTCAACTTTCTACGAAGCACTGGATTTGGTAACCATTCTTCGTATATTGGCTATACCGGCCAATAGTCTTGGTTCGGGATCGTGTTGAACTGAATTCTATATATTTTGCAATATTCTCTAGTTTATAACAGTCATCCGCAAAACCGTAAGGGTCAAGTCGAAAATGCAAACAGGCGGCGTGTGCGTGAGAGCAAGGGTATCTAAATGCTTGGAATGCACCACAATCTCACCATTTCTGATGAAGTTTGACAGTGAACATTTTTTTGCTCACCTCGGACTTTAGCTTCCACAGAAAATTCCCATCCATGTGAGTTGAATGATCTTACTCGTATAGCAGACGCTTTAGCTTGAAGTTCGATCATTTTATCATGCAGGGTTTTAGAACAATATTGTCCGCTATTTATTCGAGTGTTAGCATCCTGCCCTTTTTCGGACCACACTTTGCCCAATCTAAAGTAAGTCTCCCACACAATACTTGCAATTGGGAGATGGCGTGTTCCTTTAAAAACGAAGTTTATAGCCTCTGCAAGGTTAGTTGTCATATGACCATAACGCCGACCTTCATCATAGGCTTGTGACCATCTTTCCGTGGGAATGTCATTTACAAATTTTAATACATGTTTACCGTGTCGCCTCAACCTTCTGATCCTTTCTTGGAATTTTGGTTGAACTAGTTCATACCCTATTTATAAAAAACAAAGTTAAATAAAACAACAAGATGAACTCAAAAAAATTAAATTTTTTATAAACAACAAATAACAACTTACCCGCGCCTAAAATCTCTCTCCAGATCTGATTGTTTCCGAACCGCGTCTTCGCATTCGCTGCAATATGACGTATATAATATCCTAGATATGCATATGGAGGTATCCATAAACTCCCACGTCTGTTAATTACTGATAAGAGCGCAGTTCCTCTATCAGAAATCATGCAAATCCCGTCTTCTTTTACAACATAATTGCGTAGGTGCTTCAAAAAGAATCCCCATCCATCCGCGTCTTCTTTTTCAACTATGACAAAGGCAATTGGGAATATATTACTGTTTCCATCTTGTGCAACGACCACGAGTAATATATGATTGTACTTCGCATACAGCCATGTATCATCCACTTGAATCATGCGTTTGCAGAATGGAAACCCTTGAATGCACGCATCGAACGCCCAAAATAACTTACTAAATACTCTTTTACCAGGAATTAATTCACCTTGTAAGTTGAACACCGGCAAAGTCGTACTCTACAACGGTCCCCGAGATGAAATGTTGCATTACTCGTGAAAGAGCTGTGTTGAGCGGATTGAAAGATCGATATGAACCAAGAGGGGGGTGAATTGGAAATTTAAAGTTTGTGTGGTGGAAATTGCAAATTAAAAAGATTGACAAGGGATTTTAGGGTGGTTCAAGTTCCAAATGAACTCTACATCCACTACCTTAGCTTCACTAAGGATTTGCAACAATTCCACTAATTGCTCTTCCCCTTTTCTACGCTAAGAAGGCAACCCTTACAATTTCGGTAAATTTTCTACCCAAAATTTAACCCAATCCTCACAACAAGGTAACAAAGAATTTGATGACTAATAGAGTATCTCTCAATACAAATTGTAGCCCAATTACAAGCACTCAACCCAATTGAACAAGATAAGAATGAAAATTACAATTGGGGTTTCTAGACAATATGTGATTTTTGCACAATTGCTTGAATTTGATGTATGGATGTTTTCTTGAGGATCAATAGTTGTTGTTGGAGCTTTTAGAGGTCTCTTTTATACCTTCTCATTGATTTCTAGTCGTTGTGGTTGTTGCATTCATCAATAGAGCCGTTGGGGATGTTATCTCACCTCCATAAATACAGTATGCAACAACCCGTTTCGAAATGCGGGGTACCTGTTTCGGAACGGACTAAAATAGAAAGAGCCGTTGGGTGCATTTAAGAGCCCGTTTCGAAACGTGTTAAAGCCGCTTCGAAACACTTTTTCCAATGGAAAAGGGTCGTTTCGAAACAGCCTAAGCCCGTTTTGAAACACCCTACCCGATTCTAAAAAATCAGTTAAAACTTATACAACGGTCATATTTTCAAATCAGGATTAAGAACCGTTTTGAAAGGCAAGGACTCGTTTCGTAACATTTTTGCTACTGGAATGGGTCGTTTCGAAACAACTTGATCCCGTTTCGAAACACCCTATTAATCTTTTAAAATTCAGTTAAAAAGGTTCAATCGTTATAGTTTTCAAATCAAATATGAAGAACCGTTTCAAACGTGTGAATCAGTTTCGATACAGGTTCAAGTGTTCTAAAGACGTTTCGATACTCGTTTCGGAACAGGGGTTCGCAGTGATGAAAACGTTTCGAAACGCCTTAGGCCGTTTCGAAACAAGGACTTGAAAATCACTGTTTTGGCTTTAAACACTTAAAAAAATATTTGAAAACTTTGTTTAACTTTGGCATAATCCTAAAATCATATAGGGATGTTTTGAGGACTTAAAAATTCGTTTTGACATTTTCAATTTAGTCTTTAGGTTTTTAGTTATATCAAAATTAAAATATTGGTTTCACAATCTCCCCCTTTTTGATATAACAAAACCAAAGTTAGAATTTTTAAGAGTTTTGAAAATTTTGAAAATATTCTAACTCCCCCTTAATTTAAGATAGGTTTTTAAAGTTTAAAAAATATTTAACTTTGAAATCCAAGTTTTAAAACTAAAAAAAAACTTTTAAACATTTAAAACGAAATTTTGTTTTGTGGCTCTTAAATTTCTTCTCCCCCTTTTTGTTAGATCAAAAAGAATAAATAAAGCTCATAGAGAAGACAAAGGATTAGTACCAATAAGCATTAATAAGCAACAATAATATTAATTCATAATATCAAAATATCCAAAACATAAACCAACATTAAGTTCAAAATAAAATCCAAACAAAAGATCAAAAGCATAGGTTCCTAAAACATAATAAAACATAAAGATGCAATCTTAAACGTAAAGGGAATAAATAATATGATATGATATGATAGTCCTAGGCCTCGTCATCATCATCGAAAGTCTCATCGTCGCTCTTGACTTGAGAACGGTGAAACTTCGTCCATTGCCCATAGAGAGTAGAGAAGGACAAATCCAAGTTTGAATGGGAAGTCTCAAGAGTTTGGAGGCGATCCTCGACATTTTTCAAGCGAGTGTCCATGGCATCAAAACCCGAAGCAATGCGAGTATCTAAGGCATTGAACAACTCGGTAATGAGAGCCGTAAGGGCTTCATTGTTTCCAACTTGAACTTGTAGTGGAGGAGCAACGGGAGGAGGAGGAGCTTCTCAATCAACTCTTTCCCAAACATCATTCACATATCGAAACTCGGATTTGCGAAGGGAGGACTCACCAATCTTGCACTTGCGAGGTTCCGAGGAGTCGTAGGTACAATCGATACCAAGGTTGTTAAAGATGTAGCTCAAGATTGTGCCATAAGTAAAAGACTTCAACTCATTGGTGTCAATAAGATTAACATTATTGACCATCTCGGCAAAAATAATCTTGGCAACATTAGGGCGCTCACCTCTACGGAAACATTCAAGCCAAAAGTGGTCAACTTGACGGATATGAGAGTATTTACCTCCGGAAGGGCGAAGGAACCACGATACCATCAAGTGAAGAAAACAGTCGTGCACATCCAAAGTAAGTGCCGGACTGGTGAAAGTGCCGAAGTGACGTTCATCCTCAAGACCTATATTCTTAAGGGTAAAAGTGGACTCCAAGAGTGCAATATTAACCGTAAACGTTTTCCCTAATATGAAAGATTCAATTCCTACAAGCTCGGATTTGGTTTCATCATGAATAAGATGAGCATTAGAGTAAAAGATGAGTACCATATGTTTGTAGCGAATATCCGGAATGCTCAACAAAGGAAGAAGATTCCATTCACTCAAACGCTCGAGGTAACGGAATAGGAATCACTCGGAATTGAGGAAATCAAGATCAATGACACATTCACGACGAAGCTCGAAATCCTTGACATAAGTGAAGCGTGCTTGCATCTCGGTAGTCCGAAGGGATTTCTGAAAAAGCAGAGCTAGATTCGGACGAATGCTCGAATCACCGGTTTGAACGACCTTACGCTTTTTGTTAGCTTGATCCGACATCTAAAAACAATAAGAAAGTATATTTTAAAATTAAGTGTATGCATCGATTTTTAAAATCAATCCAATAATAAATCCCACTTAGGTTTTTAGAAAAATTAAAATAAAAGAAAATAGTAAAAGAAAAATACGACTGAAAATTTTTATATTTGAATAAAAAATTTTGTGATTTTGAAATTTTTTTACAAGATATGGAAAACCCAAACAAGAAAACATATAATTTATACAAAAATAAAATTTTCTAACCTAAGATTCGAACATAAATTGAAGGAAAAAGAAAAAAAAGGAAAAATACCTTAGTTTGGGATTTTGGATGATTTGATGAAAATCCTTGCACAATGTTGATGAAACTTGCTTAGACTTGAGTTTTAGAGTAAAACCCCTCAAGATTTGGTGAAAAACAAAGAGTTTTAGAGGGTATTTATAGAGAGGAAGTCGGTTAGGGTTTTTAAGAGTTTGATATAAAAGAGGATTTTAACTTTAAAAGCCCTAAATAAAGCTATCCGCGATACCGTTTCAGAACGGCCTGGACCGTTTCGAAACGAGAGCACTTGGGTTTGACCGTTTTGAGACCTTCAACTGACCGTTTCGATACGGTGTTGACCGTATCGAAGCCCTGTTGACCCGTATCGAAACACGTTTCGATACACCCCTTGGCAGTAGCCAAAACGTTTCGAAACACTTTGGAGGCATTTCGAAACGCCCTTCTCTCAGACATGGATTTAAGGTATATGTATCGAAACAGGGTCACCCGTTTCGATACACCTGGGCCTGGAAGTGCAGATGAGGCTCTAAAAGTGCAGAAATATGATTTTTTTCTTAGGCCTAACATGCATAAATGACATGAATGAGCAGGCAAAACATATGCAAACATAAACATACTCCCCCTAGCTATAAGCATGGATGAAATTAGGAGTCTAAACACATAAACATGGCATTTCACAAGATCAAGCAAATTTAAGCACAAAAGAGGTCCTAAAAGGTCAAGATAGGCTAGCTAGACCTAACTCTCTCCTAAGGGACCAAAAACGCTCTTTGTCTAAAGGTTTTGTAAAAATGTCCGCTAATTGATTTAAGGTGTATACATACTCTATAACCACATATTTCTTAAGGACATGATCTCTAATGAAATGATGCCTTATTTCTATGTGTTTGGTTCTAGAGTGTTGGATGGGTTTTTTTGTTAGACATATTGCATTAGTGTTGTCACATTTTAGGGGTATGGTTTCAATTTTAATTCCATAATCTAGAGTTGTTGTTTCATCCAAAGGACTTGAGCACAACAACTCCCTAAGGATATGTACTCGGCTTCGGTGGTAGATAAGGCTACACTATTTTGTTTCTTAGAGAACCAAGATATGAGCATACTACCTAGGTATTGACAAGTTCCCGAAGTACCTTTCCTATCGATTTTGCAACCCCCATAATCCGCATCTGAATAAGCATGAAGGTTGAAGGTAGAGTCTCTAGGGTACCAAAGACCTAAACAAGGAGTATCTCTAAGGTACCTAAATATTCTCTTAACGGCTATAAGGTGAGACTCTCTAGGACTAGCTTGAAGCCTAGCACACAAGCAAACACTAAACAAGATATATGGTCTACTTGCGGTAAGGTAAAGCAATGATCCGATCATAGAACGATAAAGCTTAGAGTCAACACACTTACCTCTTTCATCTTTGTCAAGCTTTGTAGATGAGCTCATAGGCGTGGCTTGAGGCTTTGCATTCTCCAAGCCAAACTTCTTGAGCATATCTTTTATGTATTTTGCTTGGTTGATAAAGGTGCCATCCTTCTTTTGCTTGATTTGGAGTCCCAAAAAGAATGAGAGCTCCCCCATCATGCTCATCTCAAATTCACCTTGCATTAACTTAGCAAACTCTTGACAATGACATTATTAGTAGAACTAAAAATAATATCATCAACATAAATTTGAACTACTAAGATGTCATTTTTATACATTTTTATAAAAAAGTGTAGTGTCTACCTTACCTTTTTCAAATCCTTTTTCAATTAAAAAGTTTGAAAGACTTTCATACCAAGCTCTAGGAGCTTGTTTTAAACCATAAAGAGCTTTGGTAAGTTTGAAAATATAATTTGGAAATTTTGAGTCTTCAAAACCCGATGGTTGTTCCACATACACTTCTTCATTTATAAAACCATTTAAAAATGCGCTTTTAACATCCATTTGAAAAAGCTTGAAATTATGATAACATGCATATGCAAGCAACATCCTAATGACTTCCATTCTAGCTACGAGTGCATAGGTTTCATCAAAATCTATTCCCTCTTCTTGAGTGTAACCTTGTGCTACTAGTCTAGCTTTATTTCTTACAATGTTACCACTCTCATCTAGCTTGTTCCTAATGACCCATTTAGTTCCTATTGTAGATTGATAACTAGGCCTATCAACTAATGTCCAAACGTTACTTCTCTCAAATTGATTTAACTCTTCTTGCATAGCCATAATCCAAAAGTCATCTTTCAATGCTTCTTTAATATTCTTAGGCTCTATGCATGATATAAATGCAACATGATTCATTAATCTAAGAGAAGATCGAGTGGTTACCCCCTTGGATGGATCACCCAAGATTTCACCATCTTTGACATAGTTCAACTCCCTTGGGTAGCTCACTTCCTTTTCCTCAAGAGCCAAGTCCTTCAAGGCTTCAAGAGGTGGATCTTGTGTGTCCTCTTCTATTGTTGGAATCTCATCCTCCTTTGAAGTTTGTCCTCCATCAAAGGTATTTATGATTCCTACATCATCATCATCACAAGAATCCTTTCTAGGAAGGAGGTTATCATCGAATACAACATGAATAGATTCTTCTACTACTAAAGTTCTTTTGTTAAATACTCGATAGGCTTTAGAGGTTAAAGAGTAACCTATGAAAATAGATTCATCACTTTTTGCATCAAATTTACCTAAGTTGTCTTTTCCATTATTTAACACAAAACACTTGCAACCAAAAGGGTGAAAATAGCTAATGTTAGGCTTTTTAGATTTTAAAATCTCATAAGGTGTTTTCTTTAAAATTGACCTAATCATTACTCGATTTACAATATAGCAAGCGGTGTTTGTGGCTTCCGCCCAAAAATATATAGGTAAATTGTTTTCACAAAGCATAGTTCTAGCCATTTCTTGCAAAGTTCTATTTTTGCTCTCAACTACCCCATTTTGTTGAGTAGTTCGAGGAGCTGAAAAATTATGGCTAATACCATTTTCATTTAAAAAATCTTCAAACCCTAAATTTTGAAACTCGGTTCCATGATAACTTCTAATATGTGAAATTTTAAGTTCAAGATCATTTTGGGTTAATTTTGAAAATGTGATGAATTTTTCCAAAGCCTCATCTTTAGTACTTAAAAATAGAACCCAAGTAAATCTAGAAAAATCATCAACAAGTACAAAAGCATAAGACTTACCACCCAAGCTCATAGTCCTAATTGACCCAAATAAATCCATATGGATAAGTTGTAAACATCTACTAGTAGAAACATCATTAATGGATTTAAAGGAAGACCTATGTTTTTTACCCTTTGAGCATGCATCACAAATTTTATCATTTGAAAATTTTATCTTGGGTAAACCTCTAACTAGATTAAGGGAGACTAGTTTTTCTAAAACACTTATGCTAGCATGTCCTAGTTTCCTATGCCACAACCATGCATCATTTTCATTTTGTGCAACTAAGCATGCATGAGATGTATGGATGTCATCTAGATGCACCATGTATATGTTCCCTATGCGATGACCTATGAGCATAATATTATTAGATTTAATGTCTACAATTTTGCATCCATTTTTATCAAATAGAACATTAAATCCTTTATCACACAATTGACTTATGCTCAATAAATTGTGTTTAAGACCATCGACATACAAGACATTTTCAATAAGAATAGTAGAGTGATTACCTATGGAGCCAATACCTTTAATGTGGCCTTTGGAGTTGTCACCAAATGTTACTACTCGTCCACTTTTTAGCTTTAGATCCATGAATCTACTATTGTGTCCGGTCATATGCCTTGAGCATCCACTATCAAGGTACCATGAGTTTTGACTTTGTGCTTTGGCCTTGTAGCAATGCTCCCCCTACAAACAAAGATATTAAGCTTTTGTTTTTGGTACCAAAATCATTTTGAGTCCATGAGTGTTAGCTCCCAAAACCTTGGTTCCCTTAGGAATCCAAGATGACATAGCAATAATATTGTTAGATTTTACAAGTTCCTTAGGAACCCATATCTTCTAATTCTTTTAGCTCTACTATGTCTAGGATAGCTACCTTGTTTGTAGTAGTTAGTCTTTTTCTTAGGTTCGTGTGTTCTTGAGGACTCACCTATTTCATGCTTGACACTACCAACATTTTTCAAAGACTTTTTGAGCTCATTTAGCTCATCCAACACCTTTTGGTGTTCACTATTACATTGAGACAAAAGATTATTAAGGTTAACATTTTCATCTTGAAAGAATTTTATTTCATCTTTTAATCCTAATATCTTTTTCTCAAATTTTGAATTAGCTTGAGTGAGTGAGTCATTTTTCTCATTTAGATCCAAAATAATCTTTTTGTTCCTAATGACCGACTCTTTATATTTCTCAACTAATTCATCAAAGACCTCTTGTAACTCATCATATGCATAATTCAATTCATCATATGTAAAATCTAAAGTAGATGAGTTAAAGGTTACCATGGAGGAATCTTCCTCAAGTGACATGAGGCAAATGTTAGCCACTTCTTGTTCGTCATCCTCCGATGACTCCTCATCACTCCAAGTAGCAAGCTTGGCTTGAGCTTCTTCTTCTTCTCAAAGCCCTTCTTCTTGAGTTGAGGTCACTCCGAACGTATGTGGCTGGGTTGTTTGTACTCAAAGCAAATGATTGGATCTCTTGCTTCTTCTTTGTTCTTGCTTTTGAAGTCCATCTTTCTTTGGATTTTTCTTCCCCGGTTGGACCTCATAAAACGTGAGAATCGTTTGGCTATCATAGCCAATTCTTCTAGTTCATCCTCCTCACTAGAAGAGCTCTCTTCATGTAATGAAGCTTTGAGAGCTATTCCCATCTTCTTCTTCTTCTCAACCTCAAGCTTCTCTACTTTTTTCTCTTCTTTCTTCTTCTCTTCTTCCCTTCCTTGCTTCATGATCTCATGAGTAAGGAGAGAACCCACAAGCTCATCAAGCTTTAAAGTTTTCAAATTGTTAGCTTCAATGATAGCGGTTCTCTTCCCATCCCAAGATTCGGGAAGTGAATAGAGTAGCTTCCAGACAAGCTTGTCTTCCGGTATGATTTCTCCAAAACCCTTGAGCCCATTAACAATAGTGGAGAAACGATCAAACATCTTGGATACCATCTCATTGGGCTCCATCTTGAAATTCTCATAACTAAGATTGAGAATTCCAATCTTAGTTTCTTTAACATTGTCGGTGCCCTCGTAGGTAGTCTCAAGAGTGTCCCACACTTCTTTGACACTCTCGATGGATGAAACCTTAGAATAGATGTCCGGACCGAAAGAACAAAAGAGCATGTGGAGAGCTTTGTCATTGACTTGAATCTGTTTCCTTTCTTCTTCACTCATCTCCATCTTTTTCTTCAAGACCACCTTGCCTTCACCATCTTGCTTTAATGGAATATAAGAGTCATCTTCAATGACATCCCACACTAGGTAGTCATTTGACTTGATGAAGAGACGCATTCTATTCTTCCAAAACGAATAGTTATCACCATTAAAGAAGGGATGCTTTGTAGTGGATTGAGACTCATACATGCCCGAACCGGGGGTTGAAGCCATCTCTTGATATATGATGATCACACTCTTCCAAGGAACTCCTTTTGTGGTTGTTAATCCTCAAAGATGTAGGCTCTGATACCAATTGTTGAGTGGATCGAAAGATCGATATGAACCAAGGGGGGTGAATTGGAAATTTAAAGTTTGTGTGGTGGAAATTGCAAATTAAAAAAATTGACAAGGGATTTTGGTTTCATCAAAATCTATTCCCTCTTCTTGAGTGTAACCTTGTGCTACTAGTCTAGCTTTATTTCTTACAATGTTACCACTCTCATCTAGCTTGTTCCTAAAGACCCATTTAGTTCCTATTGTAGATTGATAACTAGGCCTATCAACTAATGTCCAAACGTTACTTCTCTCAAATTGATTTAACTCTTCTTGCATAGCCATAATCCAGAAGTCATCTTTCAATGCTTCTTTAATATTCTTAGGCTCTATGCATGATATAAATGCAACATGATTCATTAATCTAAGAGAAGATCGAGTGGTTACCCCCTTGGATGGATCACCCAAGATTTCACCATCTTTGACATAGTTCAACTCCCTTGGGTAGCTCACTTCCTTTTCCTCAAGAGCCAAGTCCTTCAAGGCTTCAAGAGGTGGATCTTGTGTGTCCTCTTCTTTTGTTGGAATCTCATCCTCCTTTGAAGTTTGTCCTCCATCAAAGGTATTTATGATTCCTACATCATCATCATCATCACAAGAATCCTTTCTAGGAAGGAGGTTATCATCGAATACAACATGAATAGATTCTTCTACTACTAAAGTTCTTTTGTTAAATACTCGATAGGATTTAGAGGTTAAAGAGTAACCTATGAAAATAGATTCATCACTTTTCGCATCAAATTTACCTAAGTTGTCTTTTCCATTATTTAACACAAAACACTTGCAACCAAAAGGGTGAAAATAGCTAATATTAGGCTTTTTAGATTTTAAAATCTCATAAGGTGTTTTCTTTAAAATTGACCTAATCATTACTCGATTTACAATATAGCAAGCGGTGTTTGTGGCTTCCGCCCAAAAATATTTAGGTAAATTGTTTTCACAAAGCATAGTTCTAGCCATTTCTTGAAAAGTTCTATTTTTGCTCTCAACTACCCCATTTTGTTAAGTAGTTCGAGGAGCCGAAAAATTATGGCTAATACCATTTTCATTTAAAAAATCTTCAAACCCTAAATTTTGAAACTCGGTTCCATGATCACTTCTAATATGTGAAATTTTAAGTTCAAGATCATTTTGGGTTAATTTTGAAAATGTGATGAATTTTTCCAAAGCCTCATCTTTAGTACTTAAAAATAGAACCCAAGTAAATCTAGAAAAATCATCAACAAGTACAAAAGCATAAGACTTACCACCCAAGCTCATAGTCCTAATTGGCCCAAATAAATCCATATGGATAAGTTGTAAACATCTACTAGTAGAAACATCATTAATGGATTTAAAGGAAGACCTATGTTTTTTACCCTTTGAGCATGCATCACAAATTTTATCATTTGAAAATTTTATCTTGGGTAAACCTATAACTAGATTAAGGGAGACTAGTTTTTCTAAAACACTTATGCTAGCATGTCCTAGTTTCCTATGCCACAACCATGCATCATTTTCATTTTGTGCAACTAAGCATGCATGAGATGTATGAATGTCATCTAGATGCACCATGTATATGTTCCCTATGCGATGACCTATGAGCATAATATTATTAGATTTAATGTCTACAATTTTGCATCCATTTTTATCAAATAGAACATTAAATCCTTTATCACACAATTGACTTATGCTCAATAAATTGTGTTTAAGACCATCGACATACAAGACATTTTCAATAAGAATAGTAGAGTGATTACCTATGGAGCCAATACCTTTAATGTGGCCTTTGGAGTTGTCACCAAATGTTACTACTCGTCCACTTTTTAGCTTTAGATCCATGAATCTACTCTTGTCTCCGGTCATATGCCTTGAGCATCCACTATAAAGGTACCATGAGTTTTGACTTTGTGCTTTGGCCTTGTAGCAATGCTCCCCCTACAAACAAAGATATTAAGCTTTTGTTTTTGGTACCCAAATCATTTTGGGTCCATGAGTGTTAGCTCCAAAAACCTTGGTTCCCTTAGGAATCCAAGATGACATAGCAATAATATTGTTAGATTTTACAAGTTCCTTAGGAACCCATACACTTCTAATTCTTTTAGCTCTACTATGTCTAGGATAGCTACCTTGTTTGTAGTAGTTAGTCTTTTTCTTAGGTTCGTGTGTTCTTGAGGACTCACGTATTTCATGCTTGACACTACCAACATTTTTCAAAAACTTTTTGAGCTCATTTAGCTCATCCAACACCTTTTGGTGTTCACTATTACATTGAGACAAAAGATTATTAAGGTTAACATTTTCATCTTGAAAGAATTTTATTTCATCTTTTAATCCTAATATCTTTTTCTCAAATTTTGAATTAGCTTGAGTGAGTGAGTCATTTTTCTCATTTAGATCCAAAACAATCTTTTTGTTCCTAATGACCGACTCTTTATATTTCTCAACTAATTCATCATAGACCTCTTGTAACTCATCATATGCATCATTCAATTCATCATATGTAAAATCTAAAGTAGATGAGTTAGAGGTTACCATGGAGGAATCTTCCTCAAGTGACATGAGGCAAAGGTTAGCCACTTCTTGTTCGTCATCCTCCGATGACTCCTCATCACTCCAAGTAGCAAGCTTGGCTTTGAGCTTCTTCTTCTTCTCAAAGCCCTTCTTCTTGAGTTGAGGTCACTCCGAACGTATGTTGCTGGGTTGTTTGCACTCAAAGCAAATGATTGGATCTCTTGCTTCTTCTTTGTTCTTGCTTTTGAAGTCCATCTTTCTTTGGATTTTTCCCCGGTTGGACCTCATAAAACGTGAGAATCGTTTGGCTATCATAGCCAATTCTTCTAGTTCATCCTCCTCACTAGAAGAGCTCTCTTCATGTAGTGAAGCTTTGAGAGCTATTCCCATCTTCTTCTTCTTCTCAACCTCAAGCTTCTCTACCTTTTTCTCTTCTTTCTTCTTCTCTTCTTCCCTTCCTTGCTTCATGATCTCATGAGTAAGGAGAGAACCCACAAGCTCATTAAGCTTTAAAGTTTTCAAATTCTTAGCTTCAATGATAGCGGTTCTCTTCCCATCCCAAGATTCGGGAAGTGAATAGAGTAGCTTCCGGACAAGCTTGTCTTCCGGTATGATTTCTCCAAAACCCTTGAGCCCATTAACAATAGTGGAGAAACGATCAAACATCTTGGATACCGTCTCATTGGGCTCCATCTTGAAATTCTCATAACTAAGATTGAGAATTCCAATCTTAGTTTCTTTAACATTGTCGGTGCCCTCGTAGGTAGTCTCAAGAGTGTCCCACACTTCTTTGACACTCTCGATGGATGAAACCTTAGAATAGATGTCCGGACCGAAAGAAAAAAAGAGCATGTGGAGAGCTTTGTCATTGACTTGAATCTGTTTCCTTTCTTCTTCACTCATCTCCATCTTTTTCTTCTAGACCACCTTGCCTTCACCATCTTGCTTTAATGGAATATAAGGGTCATCTTCAATGACATCCCACACTAGGTAGTCATTTGACTTGATGAAGAGACGCATTCTATTCTTCCAAAACGAATAGTTATCACCATTAAAGAAGGGATGCTTTGTAGTGGATTGAGACTCATACATGCCCGAATCGAGGGTTGAAGCCATCTCTTGATATATGATGATCACACTCTTCCAAGGAACTCCTCTTGTGGTTGTTAATCCTCAAAGATGTAGGCTCTGATACCAATTGTTGAGTGGATCGAAAGATCGATATTAACCAAGGGGGAGTGAATTGGAAATTTAAAGTTTGTGTGGTGGAAATTGCAAATTAAAAAGATTGACAAGGGATTTTAGAGTGGTTCAAGTTCCAAATGAACTCTACATCCACTACCTTAGCTTCACTAAGGATTTGCAACAATTCCACTAATTGCTCTTCCCCTTTTCTAGGCTAAGGAGGCAACCCTTACAATTTCGGTTAAATTTTCTACCCAAAATTTAACCCAATCCTCAAAACAAGGTTACAAAGAATTTGATGGCTAATAGAGTATCTCTCAATAAAAATTTTATCCCAATTACAAGCACTCAACCCAATTGAACAAGATAAGAATGAAAATTACAATTGGGGTTTCTAGACAATATGAGATTTTGCACAATTGCTTGGATTTGATGTATGGATGTTTTCTTGAGGATCAATAGTTGTTGTTGGAGCTTTTAGAGGTCTCTTTTATACCTTCTCATTGATTTCTAGCCGTTGCGGTTGTTGCATTCATCAATAGAGCCGTTGGGGATGTTATCTCACCTCCAAAAATGCAGTCTGCAACAACCCGTTTCGAAACGCGGGGTACCTGTTTCGGAACAGACTAAAATAGAAAGAGCCGTTGGGTGCATTTAAAAGCCCGTTTCGAAACGTGTTAAAGCTGTTTCGAAACACTTTTACCACTGGAAAGGGTCGTTTCGATACAGGCTAAGCCCGTTTCGAAACAACCTAACCGATTCTAAAAAATCAGTTAAAACTTTTACAACATTCATATTTTCAAATCAAGATTAAGAACCATTTCGAAACGCAAGGACTCGTTTCGAAACATTTTTGCTACTAGAATGGGTCGTTTCGAAACAACTTGATCCCGTTTCGAAACACCCTATTAATCTTTGAAAATTCAGTTAAAAAGGTTCAACAGTTATAGTTTTAAAATCAAATATGAAGAACCGTTTCGAAACGTGTGAATCCGTTTCGATACGTGTTCAAGTGCTCTAAAGCCGTTTCGATACTCGTTTCGGAACAGGGGTTGGCAGTGATGAAAATGTTTCGAAACGCCTTAGGCCGTTTAAAAACAGGGACTTGAAAATCACTATTTTGGCTTTGAACACTTAGAAAAATATTTGAAAACTTTGTTTTTAACTTTGGCATAATCTTAAAATCATATAGGGATGTTTTGAGGACTTAAAAATTCGTTTTGACATTTTCAATTTAGTGCTTAGGTTTTTCGTTATATCAAAATTAAAATATTGGTTTCACAAGCTGGTAGCTCATTATACGATTCATCCCAATCACCATAGAGTTGCGTCATCGCCTTTTGCTTTGCCATCCACGCCTTGTAGTAAGACGAAACATAATCAAGCTGGGACCGACTAGATGCTACTAACACTGCAATCAAAATTCTTGGTTCATGTTCAACCAAAGTCCTGATGTAAGCATATATTAGATCAGAGTTTAAATTAATATGGTCATGTGATAAAGTCATATTGGTACATGTGTGCTGCTCAATAAACCGTGACACCTCCCACATTTCAGTCCTCTTCTTGTAAGAAATTCTTACCCACCACGAACAGTTTTTCTTCTAATAAAAACACTTTACACAATAGGTACTTCTGTTGGACTCAACAACAGAAAATGACGTATGGCGTTTGAGACAATGCTCTTGAACTGCAAGCTTCGCGGCTTCTTTTGTTTCAAATTCAACTTTTAGTTCCAATTATCCAAAGTTCGAAGATGATGAAGAACCAAATATGCGAGCTTGATATTCTTGATCTTGCATTGCAGTATAGTCAACTTCATACATGCGGGCTGCTGAAGCTTCATAGGCTGGAGGTTCCAGTTGTTGGGGCTGCGGTGCAACATTACCCCAAACAGCCGACTGTTCATTTCTCAACCCGAGCCTACTAACAGCCGTGGCCCAAACATCTTCTTCAACATCAATACCATTGCCTTGAGACACATCTGTCATAACATCGTCAATATCATCAGCATCGAGTAACTGAACGCCATCTTCTTCACTCATAGGAACAATATTTTCTTCATCATCACTGAAATCTTCAAGCGATTCGCCCCAACGACCAACTGTGGGTTTGGTGTCACAATATGTTGATGAACTCATCTTCTGTAAATATTAAAAAAACATAAGCACAACATTAAAATTTTGGGTTTTCTTATTAAAATTTAAAAATACTATTACCATCCGAATATTTCTTCAATCATACAAAAAATATACAAACCCTCTAGAATTAAAAATTTAGATTAAAAGGCAAAAATCACTTACTTAATTTTCACTGGCCTTTATGAACTCTTCAATCACCGTCTTCGAATATTTCTTCAGAAACTCACAAACTCTTCCCTCTTTGCCGAAAAACTCTCTTAATTTTTTTCTCAACCACTACACACTCATCTTCCCTAAACCCCTCTATATACACACATAAAATAATATTAACAAAAATAATCCCCTTTAATAAATCTAGCTCATACCTAGAACCCTATTTACCTTTTAATAGCCTTACTTGCCTAAACCCTAATTTTACCCTATATACACTAGCCTGACGTGCCAGCCTCCAACAGGACCACGCCAGGAGGAGGAGGCGAGGTCCAGGGAACGCCGGCTGCAGTTGGCGAGGTCCTGTTGCCACTGTAGATATTGGCCTAATTCCCCAATTTTCGGCCAGCCGACCCCCATCCCCTAAATAATAAACCAAAATTGGCCTATATGCCCAATTTTACCATGATAACAACTAATGAAAAGGTGGATCCCATGTTATGAAAAAATTTCAAACAAATGTTCATTCACAGTTTGATTTGTTGACAAACTTGTTTTAAGGAATTTAATTTGTCTTAAGCATTTGCTTTGGATCATGAAACTTCAGCCCATTTAGGAGGCCCCATGGCAGTAGGGCCCTGAACAAGCGTCGAGGCTGCTCATGTTGTTAGTTGACCCTGAGTATATTCATAAAATTTTATTTAACAAATGATTAGAAGGATTATATAAATTCTGATTTATATTTGATTATTGACCATTTACTTTATCTAATTTCTAATTATCTTATTCAATGATTAAATAAGAGTATAATGATAAAAAAACACTATTATAATATTTGGATAAAAATCCTTTGCTCTTTTTCGGTGCCCCATTCTATGCCTCAACACTAAAAACACTAAAAAATAAATTTAAAACCCTAACCTTAAATTTTAAACCCTAAACCCTACACCTTGTAAAGCCCAGGTTTGGGGCCCAAGAGATATTCGGGTTAGATAAGCCGATTTGTAACCCCCTTAGCCCGGCCTAGACGGTTGACCCGAACTACGAAGATTACACGGGGAAAATCAAAGTCAACCCGAAAGTCAACCTTGATTAACGACCCTTTTTTTTCTTTTTAAACTTGTCTAGATGCATATTAACCCTAATCATACATTCGGGGAAAACATACTCGAAAACCACAGCAAACTGACATCGACCAGGGACTCAATTGCAAAGCATATGAAATTAGGGACCAAATTGTAAATTCTGGAAATTAGAAGGACTTAACCAACTTTCAAGTTACCTATATGAAATTAGTCATGTTTCATGCTTCTCTGCAAAATTTCAACTCAAACGGACATCACAAACTCAACCAATTGCATATACAAACATTGGGACCAACACGCAAGGATTTCAAAACATAAAACCGTCAATTTCAGTGCCCAACGGTCGGGTGTACCGAAACGGGGATGATCCGTTCCGAAACGTGGGACCGTTCCGAAACAAGTTTCGGAACAGGGCTTGGCAGTGGCAAAACCGTTTCGGAACGGCTCTACTCGTTTCGAAACGCCAAGGCCATTTCAAGCCCTCTGTTCCGAAACGGTAGCACCCGTTCCGATACGGGCTGCCCAGATTTGTAGATTTTTGCTGGTTTAATACACAATTGAACCATCAAACACATTCCAAAGGCAACCAAAACATATCAGCAAGTCATTCAACACTCAATGAACATATTAGCATCAACCAATCTCGATCTTAGCCTCGATTTAAGAAAAACCCAATTCTATATGCATGCATCCTATATAGAAAACCATGCAACCTTCAATTCACCAAAACCAAAAACCAAAGGCCATTTACATGTTCCAACATCACCAAAATCATAAAACCAACTTAGGGAGTCCAAAATATCTCCCAAAAACACCATTTAGGTTCCCATTGCCAAATGCCAAAAGCTAAACAAGTTATGAAAATTGTCACCATACATGAGCTTAAGCTTCCACTTAGATTCTTGACCACCTTGCTGCCCTTAAAGCAGTTCAATGCTCTGCATTATTGGTTTAAGAAAAGAGAGAGCGTAAGCACATAGCTTAGTGAGGAATGCTCAATTAAAACATCACAATAATGCATTTATAAAAACACCTTTTCAAGGCCTTTAGTTTTAAAACAACATTTATCAAACAATTATGTTTACAAACCAAGCATTTCATGCTTCAATCCATCATCATGTCATATTGGCTTACAAGTGATAGTCCATAACATTTTACAACTCAAAACACAATCGACAATCGGATACGCGGATTACAAGCGTTGTCCCTTACGCTTCATACACACTACCAATATCAAGGTGAAGCATGGTACAATCACAACCCCTCAACACCACTCATTGGTAGTTGTATAACATCACTAACGAGATCACGGGACACACAACACAAGATCCACACATGGACTTTTAACCACCATTTTGATCTTACAATACACAAGGTCCACACATGGACTTTTAACCACCATTGTGACCTTAACAATACACAAGGTCAACACATGGACTTTTAACCACCATTGTGACCTTAACACAAGACCCACCCATGGACTTTTAACCACCATGGTGTTCTTAACCATCTCGTTAGTGTACTTGGATGGAGTTTACGGTACAATCACAACCTCTCAACATCCAAGGCGACTTTATTCACGATGCACCCAATCCTATAGCCGGCTAACTATATCCGATTCAAGTACTTTAAAACCAACACATCACTTGCCAATATACATCATTTAACATCATTAATTCACTGTTTTAAAGCATTTAACAAGCCATTAAATCAACATGCATCACTATGCAATAAAATCACATTTATCAATGTTCAAAACAAGGATCCCTTACCTTGAGCATCCTTCAACACATGGCTTATAAAACCAGCAATAAACATGCTAAAATATGCTTTCAAAAACAGAATTTACACATTGTAACGCCCCAATTTTGGGATTAGGAGTTTTGGGATTCGGACCGGTTCGGTCGGACTGCGGTTCGAATATATAAAGGTGAATTTAGGAAAGCCTAGTTCGGGTTGCATTAAAAATATGGAAAAATGTCTTAAAATCCTCTTTTATTATATATAAAAGTGTGGTGAAATTTATTTTACAAAATAAGGTTTGGAAGTGTGACATTTTGGTTGGTGACCAAAATGTAATTTTTGAAAACTGTGTGACTGTTTTAAAAAGGATTGAAACTTTGAATCTTTAAGGAGCTATTTACCCAATGGGAGTTTCTCCAGATTTTTCTAAAATATTAAATGATTAATTAATGGTTTTAAAATAAGAAAAAATAGAGGGAAGATATTTTCCTAAGTTTCCAACTAACTTTTCCACATTTTCCATTTTCATTTTTCTCTCATCTTTTCTCTCAAACCAAACACATTTCTACAGAGCTTTTCCCTCTGATTTTGTCTTCTAAATAACTCATTTCAATCCTCCTTTGATCACCAATTATCTCTTCAACAAAACCTTTGCAATTGCTATTTGGATCTTCAAGAATTTTGGTTCTAAAAAGGGAGAAACTCAAGTTTGGAGGTAAGAACGTCCTTCTCCTCTAAACTCTCAGTTCTTTACTGAAATTCCCAAGTTCTCAATCCTTAAAGTGTGTTTTATAAAAGGTTTTAAGGTTGTGTTCTTGATCTTGGCTTTATATGCAAGATTTTGTTGATTTTTGATTAAAATTCGTATGATCTGTTTGAGCAGTGATTTGAGGTGTCTTTTTGATGTTAAATGAATGTTAAATTGATGAGAAGTTGAGGTTTAATCAATGCAATCCCGAATAGGTTGATTTTCCTAAGTTTTGCTTGAGTTCTTGGTTGTTTTTGGAGTGATCTTGTCAATCTGTTATAGTTGGAGGTATAAGGGCGTGGTTAGATCCTTTTTGGATGTTAATTGATGTTTAAGGATGATTAGATTTGATGGATCTTGTCTGGGTAATGTTGTGGAGTTGTTTGGAGGCATTTTCGGTTGTGTTTGGTAGCCGAAAATGGAGTGTGGGTGAGAGCAGCGGGTTTAGGTGCTTTCATTGAAGATATTAATGCATGATGATGCATTAATCCTCTTCTTTGATGTGTTTAAAACATGGGAGTCATCTTTGGATCCTTGTGGTGGTGATCCGGAAGCTTGATTGGTGTTTTGGTAAGTGGCGAAACGGAATCGGTGAGTGGATTTTGGTTTTCAGCTTTGAAACCAATGTTTTGAAGGTTTGGGAGCTTAGTTTAAGTCTAAGCAACTTAGATAAGCTCAAGAGTAAGTTTTCGGAAAAACTCTCTTGATGATGAACCATGGATTGGTTGTATGCAATGTGGTTTGTTTGCATGTTTTAAATCCTGTTTTGAAAGCATATTTAGCATGTTTATTTGCTGAGATTATAAGCCATGTGTTGAAGGATGCTCAAGGTAAGAGATCCTTGTTTTTGAACATTGTTTTAATGTGGTTAGATGCTAAAAGATGCATGATGTTTATGGCTTTGTTAAATGCTTTAAAACAGTGGAATGTTGTGGTTAATGGTGCATATTGGCAAGTGATGGTTAAGGTCACAAAGGTGGTTAAAAGTCCTTGTGTGAGCCTTGTTTATTTAAGAACAACATGGTGGTTAAAAGTCCATGGTTGGTTCTTGGTTAAGATCACAAAGGTGGTTAAAAGTCCTTGTGTGAATCTTGTGTATTTTAAGAACAACATGGTGTTTAAAAGTCCATGGTTGGTTCTTGGTTAAGGTTACAAAGGTGGTTAAAATTCCTTGTGTAAGCCTTGTTATTTAAGAACACCAAGGTGTTTAAAAGTCCTTGGGTGATTCTTGTTAAGGACACAAAGGTGTTTAAAAGTCCTTGTGTGGTCCTTGTCATGGTGTTTAAAAGTCCATGGATGATTCTTGTTAAGGACATAATGGTGTTTAAAAGTCCATGTGTGGTCCTTGGGAATTATAAGATCACAATGGCGTTTAAAAGTCCATGTGTGAGTCTTATGTTGATCGTATTTTGAAAAGATGATGATTATCACTTGGGGCCAATATGACATGTTAATGATTTGAAGCATGAATTGCTTGTTTTTAAATGCTTATGTGCATGAATAAATGTTGTTTTGAAGTATGGTTTATAAAGGTGTTTTATAAATGCATTATTGAGTGGTTTTAAATGAGCATTCCTCACTAAGCTATTTGCTTACGCTCTCTCTTTTCTTAAACCAATAATGCAGAGCATTAAAGTGCATTGAGGGCAGCAAGGAGGGCAAGAATCCAAGTGGTGAACTAAGCTCAAGTATGGTGAAGGTTTCTTAAACACTATTAGCTTTTGGCATTTGGCAATGGGGAACCTATGTTGTTGTTTTAGGAGATGATTAGGACTCCTTAAGTTGGTTTTATGTTGATGTTGATGTTGGAACATGTAAAAGGCCTTTATGTGGATGGTTTGGTGTTTTGATGCTTGAATGGTTTTCTAAATAGGATGCTTGCCTATAGAATTGGGTATTTCATATTTTGATGCCATGCTTGAGTATGAATGATGCAATTATGTTCCTTGTGCTTATAATGACTTGCTGGTAGAATTTGGTTGCCTTTGGAGCATGTTTGATGGGTCAATCGTGTGATAAACCAGCAATTTTTCTGTAATCTGGGCAACCTGTTTCGGAACAGGTGCTACCGTATCGGAACGGGGGCCTGAAATGGCCTGGGCGTTCCGAAACGGAAGGAACTGTTCCGGAACGGTTTGGCCTCTGCCAGGCCCTGTTTCGGTACCAGTTTCGGAACGGTCCCGCGTTTCGGAATGGGTCTTCCCTGTTCCGAAACACTCGACCGTTGGGCACTGAAATTGTTGGTTAAATGTTTTGAAACCATTGCGTTTTGGTCCTGAATCTTGTTTATGCAATTGGATGAGTTTGAGATGTCCGTTTGAGCTGAAATTTGGCAGAGAAGCATGAAAGATGATTAATTACATATTGGTAATTTTTAATTGGGTTAAGTCCTTTTAATTTTCAGAATTTACAATTTGGTCCCTAAAGTCTTAATTTGTGCAATTGGGTCCCTGAATGTTCTCTGGTGGTTATGATCTTTGAGTATGCTGATTGTATGATCATGTCTAGGGATAATATGCATTTAGACAAGTTTTAAAAAAAAGGGTCGTTAATCAAGGTTGACTTTCGGGTTGACTTTGGTTTTCCCCGTGTAAACTTCTTAATTCGGTTCATCCGTCTGGGCCGGGTTAAGGGGGTTACATTTGGTGGTATCAGAGCTGAGTTCTCGAGTAATTGGGAATGAGTATGTGAATGATTAAAGTATGTATGCTTTGTATGCTTGTTGAGTGGAAGCATGTTGAGTGAATTGTAAATATGTTGCAATTGAGGTGTGTGTTGTGGTGAAGCATGTTGTGGGTACCCATTGCCAAATCAAAGCTAATGAAATGATAATGTGTTTAATTGGAAATGAGCTTAAGTACTTGGATTGCTTACCTTGCTGGGCCTGACTTTGTTTATTTGCATTGTGATTGCATTGTTAGAGTATGGCACCTCGTAGAGAGTTGAGGAGTAATGTGCGAGCTACGGCTCAAAATGAGAATGAGAATGAAGAGAATGTTGAAAGCGCGGTGGATTTACCTCCTCCACCTGGTGGTGGTGGTGCTGGGGGTGAAGGAGCTGGAGCTGCAGCTGGTGCTGGGGTCGCTGGACCTGAGGCTGGTCAGGGGCAAGCTATTCCTGACATGACGGTGTTGATTCAAGATATTTCTGGAGCTTTTCAAGCAGCGGTAGCTGGAGCTCATGGATCTGGGCATCAAGGAGATGCTGGAGTTAGACTACCCTTAGAGCGTTTGCGCAGTCTGGGAGGGACTGAGTTCAGGGGTTTGTCTGCTGAAGGTTCTGAGGCTTGGTTGGAGAGTACCAAGAGAATCTTGGGTCAAATGAGTTGCACTGATGTGCAGAAGCTTGGCTGTGTAGTATCCTTGCTACAGAATGATGCATACACATGGTGGACAACCACTATCTCTGGGATGGTGGAGGCTGAGGTAACTTGGACGTTCTTTCAGAACGCGTTCAAGAGAAGGTATCTAGGTGTGAGGTACCTCGATGAAAAGAAGAGGGAATTCATGTCTCTTACCCAAGGGAGCATGTCTGTGGCTGAGTATGAAGTTCAGTTTGTTCGACTCAGTCAGTATGCACCTGAGCTTGTTTCGGATGAGCGGGAGAGGTGTGAAAGGTTCCGTTATGGTTTGGTGACGGATGTAAAGATGTATGTTCTGGCTACCGAGTATGATGATTTCGATGTGTTGGTGGGTCGAGCAAAGGACATTGAGATGAACTTGGGTTTATCTTCTAAAAGTGTTGTTTCTGGTGCTGGTAAGCGAGCTGTTGATTATAGTTCCGGTGGTGGACGGAACAAGAGGGGACGTGATCAGAAGTATCAGTCCTCAGTTAAGCGAGTGGTGGTGCGCCTGCTCAGGGAGGCAATGCTAGAGTTGATCCGAGTGCATGTTGGACAAGTGGTTCGCGTGGCCATATGAAGCGTGATTGTCCTCGTGCTGTGAGGGAGGTGCAAGCTCCTGTTGTGGCAGCTGGTAATTCGTACTGGAACTGTGGATCTACGGATCACATGAGGAGAGAGTATCCTATGTTGGCTGGTGGCCAAGGGCGTGCTCCTGTAGTTGCTGCACCACAGAGAGGTCGTGGGCGCGGCCGTGGTAACTTCCAGCGGAGAGAGGATGGTGTTCGGAATGTGGCTCATGTTGTAGCTGTTCAGCTTGAAGGTGGTGGCCAGGCTAGAGTGTTTGCTCAGAGGGAGGGGAGGAATGACGCGGATGTGATCGCAGGTACTTTTACTCTGCAATCCTTGTCATTACTTTCCTTGATTGATTCTGGATCTACGCACTCATACATTTTGCGTGAGCATGCTGAATTGCTTGGTTTGCCTGTTGAGTCTTTGGATGTTGGTATGCGTGTCACTAGTTCTTTTGGTGAGACTGTTGTGACTCGAAAGCTTTATAGAAGATGTCCGTTGGTTGTGCAAGGTCATGTTTTTCCTGTTGATCTTATGGAGTTTCCTTTCTATGGTTTTGATGTAATCCTTGGTATGGATTGGCTTGCCGAGCATCGAGCTGTTGTGGATTGTGAGAATAAGCGAGTTTCGCTGAAGCTTGCGGATGATTATGAGGTGGTTGTGGTTGGTGAGAATGTGAAGTTTCTTGCCAATGTGGTGTCTACGTTGGAGGCGAGCCGGATGCTGAGGCAAGGTTGTGAAGCTTATCTAGCTTTTGTGATGAATCCTAGTTCTAAGGAGTTGCATGTGCAAGATATCAGGATTGTGCGAGAGTTTCCTGGTGTGTTTCCTGAGGAGTTGCCTGGATTACCTCCTAATCGTGAGGTGGAGTTTGGGATTGAGCTGTATGAAAATACAACTCCTGTGCCCATTACCCCTTATCGAATGGCACCAAAGGAGCTGAAGATGCAGTTGCAAGAATTGCTTGATCGTGGTTTCATTCGGCCAAGTGTGTCACCTTGGGGTGCACCGGTCTTGTTTGTGAAGAAGAAGGATGGCACTATGAGAATGTGCATTGATTACCGTCAGCTGAACAAGTTGACTATCAAGAATCGGTATCCATTGCCGAGAATTGATGATCTTTTTGATCAATTTCGGGGAGCAGCTGTGTTCTCTAAGATTGACTTGAGGTCAGGGTATTATCAGTTGAAGGTGAAGGATGTGGATGTGCCTAAGACAGCTTTCAGAACAAGGTACGGGCATTATGAGTTCCTTGTGATGCCGTTTGGTTTGACAAATGCTCCTGCTGCTTTCATGGACATGATGAATCGGGTATTTCATGAATACCTGGATAAGTTTGTTGTGGTGTTCATTGATGATATCCTCGTGTACTCGCGTACTGAGGAGGAGCATGAAGAGCATTTGAGGATTGTGCTGCAAGCTTTGTTGGAGAATCAGCTTTATGCCAAGCTGAGCAAGTGTGAGTTCTTGTTAAGAGAAGTGGTGTTTCTTGGTCATGTGGTTTCTGCCGAGGGGATTCGTGTTGATCCTCAGAAGATTGAGGCAGTGATGAATTGGAAGGTTCCTAAGTATGTTCATGAGGTCCGTAGTTTCCTTGGTTTGGCGGGATACTACCGGAGGTTTGTGGATGGGTTTTCTAAGATTGTTGCACCTTTGACAAAGTTGTTGCAAAAGGATGTTAAGTATGAATGGACAGAAGCGAGACATCAGGCTTATGAGAAGCTTAAGGCAGCTTTGACGCAAGCTTCGATCTTGGTTCAGCCTGAATCAGGGAAAGAGTTTGTGGTGTATAGCGATGCGTCCTACGTTGGTTTGGGCTGTGTGTTGATGCAAGAGGGTAAGGTGGTGGCTTATGCATCGCGGCAGTTGAAGGTGCATGAGCGCAATTATCCTACGCATGACATTGAGTTGGCTGCGGTGGTTTTCGCTTTGAAGATCTGGAGACATTATCTGTATGGTGAGAAGTGTACTGTGTACACGGATCACAAGAGTTTGAAGTATCTGATGTCTCAGAAGGAGTTGAATCTTAGGCAGCGACGTTGGGTGGAGTTGCTCAAGGATTATGATCTGACGATTGAGTATCAACCTGGAAAAGCTAATGTTGTGGCGGATGCCTTGAGTAGGAAGGTAGCTGTTGAGTTGAGGGCTATGTTTGCCAGTTTGAGTATTTCGCGTGATGGTGGTCTTGTGGCTGAGTTGCAAGTGAAACCATCTTTGGTTCAGTTGATCAAGGAAAAACAGTTGTTGGATGATTCCTTGGTACCGTATGTTCACGATATTGCGGAGGGTAGGCCTTCGGATTTCTGTTTTAATGATGATGGTGTGTTGTGTTTTGGGAGTCGGATAGTGGTGCCCAATGATGCTGAGTTGAGGCGTGCTATTCTGACTGAAGGTCATAGTAGTCCTTTTGCTATGCACCCTGGTAGTACTAAGATGTATCGTGATCTTCGTGATGAGTACTATTGGGTGGGTTTAAAGAAAGATGTTGCGGAGTTTGTAAGCAAGTGCATGGTGTGTCAGCGGGTTAAGGCTGAGCATCAGGTTCCTTCAGGTTTGTTGCAACCGTTGAAGATTCCTGAATGGAAGTGGGAAAGGATTACCATGGATTTTGTGTCTGGTTTACCTTTGTCACCATCGAAGAAGAATTCAGTGTGGGTGATTGTGGATCGCCTGACGAAGTGTGCACATTTCTTGCCTGTGCATACTACGTATTCTTTGGATAAGCTTGCAGAGCTGTATATTGCTGAGATTGTGCAGCTGCATGGTGTGCCTAAGTCGATTATGTCGGATAGGGATCCGAGGTTTACATCGCATTTTTGGCAGTGTTTGCATCAAGCTTTGGGTACACGGTTGAATTTCAGTACATCTTATCATCCTCAGTCTGATGGTCAGTCCGAGCGTGTTATCCAGGTTTTGGAGGATATGTTGAGGTGCTGCGTGATTGAGTTTCAGGGCTCTTGGGAGAAGCATTTGCCTTTGGTGGAGTTTGCCTATAACAATAGTTATCAGGCAAGTATTCAAATGGCACCTTATGAGGCTTTGTATGGGAGGAAGTGTAGGACTCCTCTTTGTTGGGCTGAAACAGGTCAGAAGTTGGTTTCGATGCTGGCTTTGTTGAAAGGAACCACCGAGAAGGTGAAGCTCATTTGTGAGCGTTTGAAGGCAGCTTCTGATCGGCAAAAGTCTTACGCGGATTTGAAGCGTAAGGAGATTGAGTATGTGGTGGGTGACCGTGTGTTTTTGAAGGTTTCGCCTTGGAAGAAGGTGATGAGGTTTGGTCGGAAGGGTAAGTTGAGCCCTCGGTACATTGGACCATATGAGGTGGTTGAGCGTGTGGGTCCTGTTGCGTACAAGTTGAGGCTACCTCAAGAGTTGGAAAAGATTCATGATGTGTTTCATGTTTCTATGCTTCGGAAATATAGATCGGATCCTTCGCATGTGATGCCTGTGGAAGAAGTGGAATTGAATCCGGATTTGACCTATGATGAGGAACCGGTAAAGGTTCTGGATTCGGATAGCAAGGTTCTTCGTGGCAAGACCATTGAGTTGGTAAAGGTGTTGTGGAAGCATCGTGCTGTTGAGGAAGCCACGTGGGAACGGAAGGATGACATGCTGAAGCAGTTTCCGTATCTCTTTCCTTCAGGTAAATTTCGAGGACGAAATTTCTTAAGGGGGGGGGGAGAGTTGTAACGCCCCAATTTTGGGCTTAGGAGTTTTGGGATTCGGACCGGTTCGGTCGGACTGCGGTTCGAATATATAAAGGTGAATTTAGGAAAGCCTAGTTTGGGTTGCATTAAAAATATGGAAAAATGTCTTAAAATCCTCTTTTATTATATATAAGAGTGTGGTGAAATCAATTTTACAAAATAAGGTTCGGAAGTGTGACATTTTGGTTGGTGACCAAAATGTAATTTTTGAAAACTGTGTGACTGTTTTAAAAAGGATTGAAACTTTGAATCTTTAAGGAGCTATTTACCCAATGGGAGTTTCTCCAAATTTTTCTAAAATATAAATGATTAATTAATGGTTTTAAAATAAGGAAAAAGAGAGGGAAGATATTTTCCTAAGTTTCCAACTAACTTTTCCACATTTTCCATTTTCATTTTTCTCTCATCTTTTCTCTCAAACCAAACACATTTCTCCAGAGCTTTTCCCTCTGATTTTGTCATCTAAATAACTCATTTCAATCCTCCTTTGATCACCAATTATCTCTTCAACAAAACCTTTGCATTTGCTATTTGGATCTTCAAGAATTTTGATTCTAAAAAGGGAGAAACTCAAGTTTGGAGGTAAGAACGTCCTTCTCCTCTAAACTCTCAGTTCTTTACTGAAATTCCCAAGTTCTCAATCCTTAAAGTGTGTTTTATAAAAGGTTTTAAGGTTGTGTTCTTGATCTTGGCTTTAAATGCAAGATTTGGTTGATTTTTGATTAAAATTCGTATGATTTGTTTGAGCAATGATTTGAGGTGTCTTTTTGATGTTAAATGAATGTTAAATTGATGAGAAGTTGAGTTTTAATCAATGCAATCTCGAATAGGTTGATTTTCCTAAGTTTTGCTTGAGTTCTTGGTTGTTTTTGGAGTGATCTTGTCAATCTGTTATAGCTGGAGGTATAAGGGCGTGGTTAGATCCTTTTTGGATGTTAATTGATGTTTAAGGATGATTAGATTTGATGGATCTTGGCTGGGTAATGTTGTGGAGTTGTTTGGATGCATTTTCGGTTGTGTTTGGTAGCCGAAAATGGAGTGTGGGTGAGAGCAGCGGGTTTAGGTGCTTTCATTGAAGATATTAATGCATGATGATGCATTAATCCTCTGCTTTGATGTGTTTAAAATAGGGGAGTCATCTTTGGATCCTTGTGGTGGTGATCCGGAAGCTTGATTGGTGTTCCGACAAGTGGCGAAACGGAATCGGTGAGTTGATTTTGGTTTTCAGCTTTGAAACCATTGTTTTGAAGGTTTGGGAGCTTAGTTTAAGTCTAAGAAACTTAGCTAAGCTCAAGAGTAAGTTTTCGGAAAAACTCTCTTGATGATGAACCATGGATTGGTTGTATGCAATGTGGTTTGTTTGCATGTTTTAAATCCTGTTTTGAAAGCATATTTAGCATGTTTATTTGCTGAGATTATAAGCCATGTGTTGAAGGATGCTCAAGGTAAGAGATCCTTGTTTTTGAACATTGTTTTAATGTGGTTAGATGCTAAAAGATGCATGATGTTTATGGCTTTGTTAAATGCTTTAAAACAGTGGAATGTTGTGGTTAATGGTGCATATTGGCAAGTGATGGTTAAGGTCATAAAGGTGGTTAAAAGTCCTTGTGTGAGCCTTGTTTATTTAAGAACAACATGGTGGTTAAAAGTCCATGGTTGGTTCTTGGTTAAGATCACAAAGGTGGTTAAAAGTCCTTGTGTGAATCTTGTGTATTTTAAGAACAACATGGTGTTTAAAAGTCCATGGTTGGTTCTTGGTTAAGGTTACAAAGGTGGTTAAAATTCCTTGTGTAAGCCTTGTTATTTAAGAACACCAAGGTGTTTAAAAGTCCTTGGGTGATTCTTGTTAAGGACACAAAGGTGTTTAAAAGTCCTTGTGTGGTCCTTGTCATGGTGTTTAAAAGTCCATGGATGATTCTTGTTAAGGACATAATGGTGTTTAAAAGTCCATGTGTGGTCCTTGGGAATTATAAGATCACAATGGCATTTAAAAGTCCATGTGTGAGTCTTATGTTGATCGTATTTTGAAAAGATGATGATTATCACTTGGGGCCAATATGACATGTTAATGATTTGAAGCATGAATTGCTTGTTTTTAAATGCTTATGTGCATGGATAAATGTTGTTTTGAAGTATGGTTTATAAAGGTGTTTTATAAATGCATTATTGAGTGGTTTTAAATGAGCATTCCTCACTAAGCTATTTGCTTACGCTCTCTCTTTTCTTAAACCAATAATGCTGAGCATTAAAGTGCATTGAGGGCAGCAAGGAGGGCAAGAATCCAAGTGGTGAACTAAGCTCAAGTATGGTGAAGGTTTCTTAAACACTATTAGCTTTTGGCATTTGGCAATGGGGAACCTATGTTGTTGTTTTAGGAGATGATTTGGACTCCTTAAGTTGGTTTTATGTTGATGTTGATGTTGGAACATGTAAAAGGCCTTTATGTGGATGGTTTGGTGTTTTGATGCTTGAATGGTTTTCTAAATAGGATGCTTGCCTATAGAATTGGGTATTTCATATTTTGATGCCATGCTTGAGTATGAATGATGCAATTATGTTCCTTGTGCTTATAATGACTTGCTGGTAGAATTTGGTTGCATTTGGAGCATGTTTGATGGGTCAATCGTGTGATAAACCAGCAATTTTTCTGCAATCTGGGCAACCTGTTTCGGAACAGGTGCTACCGTATCGGAACGGGGCCTGAAATGGCCTGGGCGTTCCGAAACGGAAGGAACTGTTCCGGAACGGTTTGGCCTCTGCCAGGCCCTGTTTCGGTACCAGTTTCAGAACGGTCCCGCGTTTCGGAACGGGTCTTCCCTGTTCCGAAACACTCGACCGTTGGGCACTGAAATTGTTGGTTAAATGTTTTGAAACCATTGCGTTTTGGTCCTGAATCTTGTTTATGCAATTGGATGAGTTTGAGATGTCCGTTTGAGCTGAAATTTGGCAGAGAAGCATGAAAGATGATTAATTACATACTGGTAATTTTTAATTGGGTTAAGTCCTTTTAATTTTCAGAATTTACAATTTGGTCCCTAAAGTCTTAATTTGTGCAATTGGGTCCCTGAATGTTCTCTGGTGGTTATGATCTTTGAGTATGCTGATTGTATGATCATGTCTAGGGATAATATGCATTTAGACAAGTTTTTAAAAAAAGGGTCGTTAATCAAGGTTGACTTTCGGGTTGACTTTGGTTTTCCCCGTGTAAACTTCTTAATTCGGTTCATCCGTCTGGGCCGGGTTAAGGGGGTTACACACATGCAAACAAATCATTTTGCATTCAACCAACTCATGGCTCATCAACAAGAGAGTTTTTCCGAAAACTTACTCTTGAGCTTAGCTAAGTTGTTTAGACTTAAACTAAGCTCCCAAACCTTAAAAACATTGGTTTCAAAGCTGAAAACCAAACTTCACTCACCGATTCCGTTTCGCAAGCTTGCCGAAACACCAATCAAGCTTCCGGATCAACACCACAAGGATCCGAAGATGTCTCCCCTGTTTTAAACACATCAAAGCAGAGGATTAATGCATCATCATGCATTAATATCTTCAACCAAAACACCTAAACTCGCTGCTCTCATCAACACTCACATTTCGGCTACCAAACACAACCGAAATCACAACCAAACACCTCTACAACACTACCCAGCCAAGATCCATCAACTCCAAACATTCTTATGCATCAATTAACATCCGAAAAGGATCTAATCACGTCCTTATACCTCCAGCCATAGCAGAACATCAAGATCACCCCAAAAACCATCACTAACTCAAGCAAAACTTAGGAAAATCAACCTATTCGGGATTGCATTGATTAAACCTCAATTTCACACCAATTACACATTCAATTTACATCAAAAAGACATCTCAAAAGAGGGCCCAATCATTTCATACGAATCTCATCAAAATTAAACCAAATCTTGCATTTTAAAGCCAAGATCAAGAACACAACCATAAAACCTTTAATAAAACTTAAATCAAGGATTGAGAACTTGGGAATTTCAGTAAAGAACTGAGTATTTAGAGGATAAGGACGTTCATACCTCTAAATGTGAGTTTCTCCTTGTTTGGAACCAAGATTCTTGAAAATTCAATAAGCAAATGCTAAGGTTTTGATGTAGGAATGATTAGAGATCAATTGGAGATTGAAATCTCATTTTTAGATGTCAAAATCAGAGGGAAAAAGGCTGGAGAAAAGTGTTTGGGCTGAGAGAAAAGTTGAGAGAAAAGAAATGGAAAATTTTGAGAAAAGTTAGTTATGACAACAAAATATCTAATTCCCTCCTTTTTTCCTTTCATTAAAAACCATTAATTAAATGTTTAATATTAAGAAAAATCTGGAGAAACTCTTCTTGGGTAAATTAGCTCCTTAAAGATTCAAAGTTTCAATCCTTTTAAAACAGTCACCAACTTTTCAAAAATTACATTTTAGTCACTAACTTGAAATGTCACATTTCAAAGCCTCATTTTGTAAAATTGATTTCACCACTCTCTTATATATATAATAAAAGAGAATTTTAAGATATTTTTCAATATTTTTAATGCATCCCGAACTAGGCTTTCCTAAAAATCACCTTTTTGATTCGAACAGCAATCCGACCGGTCCGGTCCAAACCCAAAACTTCTAAGCCCAAAATTGGGGTGTTACACGATTCGAGTTAAGCAATTTTGGGGAAAAAATTTAAATTAAAACCAATTTTAGAGCTTTTTAAGGAAAGAGATTTTAAAAAGGGGTGTTTTGGTAAAATGAGGAAGAATATGTTTTTAAGATAAGTTTTGAATTAAAATAAAATAACATTTTTCGAAAGTTTGTCATCTCCCTTTCTTCCCCAAAATCCCATTTCACGTTAAACCCTCTAAAACCATAGCCACACCCACTTTTCCACCAAGCTTCATCATTTCTGGAGATTTCAAAGAGGTAAGCACTTGGTTTTATTCCCCTCTTCATTCTAGTCTTGTTTTTAGCATTATTTTTTCAAGTTTTGAAGATTTTCTCAAGTTCTCCATTGAGAAAAAATGGGGGGTTTTGAAGGGTTTAAGCTTTTTGATGAAAACAACGTTTTGGGTTAGTTGTAAATCGTATTTTGGGGGTAAAATGGTGTTGAGATATTGGGTTTAGCTTAAAATCCCGGATTTTGGAGAAATGGGTATTTTTTATTAATGGGTTTTTGGGTTTTGGCTTAGAAATGGTGGAGAAGGGATCCTAATGTTTTGGTGTCGTTGGGACGATGATTTTAGAGTGTTTGAACATGGTTTGGATGGTAAATTAATAGGGATGTGGCTGACTTGAAGTTAGAGTAGGTTTGAATTTGGTTTTGGATAGTTTGGAATAGAAATATATGGCTAGTTGTTGTCGGATTTTTATGGAAATGATTTCACCAAGTTTTAATGTTGAAATTTGTATTAATCCCTTGTTTTGATTTGGGTAGAAGCAGCAGACGATTCGGGTCCTTCGAACGTCACATCGGGAGTTGCGGAAGCTTGAAGAAGAACCTTTAGCTTGTTTCGGACTTTTGAGCTGGTGAGTGGAAATTGTTCTGAAGCTTTATAAAGTTCAAGGAAGGGTTCTTGGGGTTTGGGCGGAGCCTTAGGGGCCAACCTAAACCCAAGTGTAAGTGTAGTTTTTTTCTTGCCTTGTTTCATTAAGTGTCGATGAATGTGTTTATACACGTTGTTGGTTGAAGTGTAATTTGCTTTTATCACCTTTTAATGTTGTTGTAGTTGTTGTCAAGCCTCACGTGATGGTTAGTTGTTGTTGAATACGATGATGTGTAGTCCCATCGGAGATGACTAGTAGATGAGTACTGTTATGTGTAGTCCCACCGAAAATATGCTAGTTGTTGTGTATGGTGATGTGTAGTCCCACCGAAATTGGTTATGCATGTGCATACCATGTTTTGTCTATGTTTCCATTTATCGTTCTTCCTCCTTAAATAGTTTTGTCTTTAAAACTATATATATATATGTGTTTTGAACTGCATTGTTGTTTTGTTCTAGAGCTCCGCTCACTGAGCTTTTAAGCATACGCTCTCTTTTCCAACAATGCATATCGTTAGAGGCTCCAGGAGGCAAATGGGCAAGGGAGGAGTTCTTGGAGTTCTTTGCTAGCTCAGAGTATGGTTTTCTTAGTTGTAATAATACTTAGGTAATGGGAATGCTAGACTTATTGCTATGAAGTTGGTGTCCAAACTCTTATGTTTTGCTATTGTTAATGTTGTTAACATGTTAAAAGTGTTGAAATATGCTTGATATGGCTTTTGACCTTTTTGGTGGATGTTAAGCATTTTTGGTTGCTTATTAAACCTTGTTTGATGAATTGAGCCTTGTTGCATGTTTGATTGCCTTAAATGAGTGTTTCTTGATTGCTCTATGTTGGCTCGTGTATGTATGCATGTTTAGAGGCCTTAAGTTGGTGTTATGGGGTTGCTTTTTGGCTTAAACTAGTAAAATTCTACATTGTTGAGTCAGGGGTATTGATACGGTTGGGGTCGTATCGATACAATCTTTATGCTTTAAACCAAGTGTATCGATACACGGGAAGGCGTACAAGAAATTGAGGGTATCGGTACGAGCTTGAGTGTATCGATACGGTCCTCTGAAATTGACTTTGAGAATATGACCGTTGGGTGCGTATCGATACCAACTTGTAGGGTATCGGTACAGACTCTCAAAGTTGACTTTAGGGAAGGTTGACCGTTGAAGGCGTATCGTTAAGGTCCCTTGGAGTATCGATACGACCTGAGGTAAATGGCTAAAACTTGTCATTTATTGTCTGATCTGTTTGATTTGTATTCTTGTTGCTCTTCCATTGTTGGCTTTTCTTACATAGGGTTAATGTAGCATATAGAAAAGATAAATAAAGGAAAAAATATAGGGTTACTAATCAGAGTGAGATCCTAACGGGTTTCACTTCGGTTTTCCTCGTGTGACCCATTCGGATCGATCTATTGGCTAGACTGGGACGAGGGGGTTACATTTGGTGGTATTAAAGCCTCAGTTTGGAGGTCTCCCGGGAAGTTTAGTCAAGTAAGTTGGTTTGTTTTGTTTGCTTGCCATTGCACGGTGTGTGAAAGCATGTGTTATTGTTCTTGCTGTTGGTTGAATTGTAGTCGAGCGTCCCCATTGCTATGTATTATTATTGGAAAATGGTTTTGGTTAAATAGCTTGAGCACTTGGATCCTTGTCCTTGCTGGCCCAATGTTTTCTTGTGTGTGATGTTTTTATTGTTTAGATTTTATCTTCGTTATGGTAAAACCGAGAGGACGGCCTAGAGCGGGTGACTAGGAACCCAAGGATGTGCCTCAAGTTCCTCATGCTCCCGATAGTAATGGGGCGGATGTCGGAGATAATGTACCTCAGGATCGTGCGAATGTTGGAGGTGATGGTAATGAACCTCATGATGAGGCGAACGTTAGGGGTAATGGAGCTCAGGCTGGTCAGGGTCCGGCAGGTGCGGACATGACTCATTTGATTCAGACTATAGCTGGGGCTTTTCAGACATCTTTAGCTGGTATACATGCTGCAACACCACCTCAGGCTACGAGGACTGGTTTACCCCTTGAGAGACTTTGTAGCTTGGGCGGAGTTGAGTTTCGTAGTTTGACTCCCAAGGGTTCAGAGGCTTGACTCGAGAGTACTACACACATATTAGGTCACATGGAGTGCTCAGACGCTCGTAAGTTGGGTTGTGTTGTCTTCTTGCTTCAGAGAGATACATATGCTTGGTGGACTATTGTTACTTCGGGTATGGCAGAAGCGGATGTCACTTGGGAATTCTTCCGAACAGCTTTTAGAAAGAAGTACCTTGGAGCCCGATATCAAGATGAAAAGAAGAGGGAATTCATGGCTTTGGTTCAGGGTTGTAAGATAGTATCAGAATACGAGGTACAATTTGTGAGGTTGAGCCAGTATGCTCCCGAGTTGATTCCCATTGAGAGGGAATGGTTTGAGCGATTCCGTTATGGTTTGACTAGGGATGTGAAGACGTATATACTCACTTCTGATTACACCGAGTTTGATTTTTTAGTCTCTAGGGCCAAGGATATTGAGCAGAATTTAGGCTCGAGTACTCGTGCTAGTGGGTCCGATTCCGGGAAGAGACATGCAGATTGGGACAGAGAGCATGCCAAGAGGCACAAAGATAGGAGGTATCAACCCGATTTGAGACATAGGGGCAGTAACCATGGATGTGGCTATCAGGGCCAATGAGCTGTTGTTCACACTTCTGATTGCACTAGATGCGGGAGACGCCATATGGGTGAGTATATGGGTACCTTTGGGGTATGTTGGAACTGTGGTTCCCGAGATCATCTGAGGTGTAACTGCCTACACCCGGGTAGGGGCGGATAGGCTCCAGCTAGAGGGTTTGAGTATCAGAGAGGCCGTTGGCGCGGTCATGGTATTTTCAGCCGAGGAATGATGGTCAGAGAAACTTAGCTCATGTGGTGGTAGTTCAGCCCGAGGGTGGAGGACCAGCTAGGGTGTATGCACAGCGAGAGGCTGGGAATGACACAAAAATGTCATCGTTGGTAATTTCTCGTTACAGTTTTTGACTTTACTTTCTTTGATAGATTCAAGTTCGACATATTCCTACATTTTGGGTGAACATGCAAGATCTCTAGGTTTACCGCATGAGTGGTTAGAGGTGGGTGTGAATGTTACTAGTTCTTTTGGTGAGACCGTGGTAGTTAGGAAGATGTATAGGAGGCGTCCTTTGATGATTTAGGGCCATGTGTTTCCGGTCGATATGATGGAATTGTCGTTCTATGGGTTCGATGTGATTTTTGGCATGGATTGGCTCGTAGAGCATAAGGTAGACTTTGAGACTAAGAGAGTCTCCTTGAGACTTACAGATGATTTTGAAGTTGTAGTAGTTGGCGAGAACATTAAGTTCTTGTTCAATGTTGTTTCGGCCTTAGAAGCTCAGATATTGATGAGTATGGGTTGTTAAGTGTATTTGGCTTATGTGATGAATCCCAATATTAGTGAGGTTAGACCGCAAGACATCATAACAATTTTTGATTTTTTTAGTGTCTTTCTGGAAGAGTTGTCGGGTTTGCCTACAGATAGGGAAGTTGAGTTTGCTATTGAGACATATTCAAATTCTGCACTCGTGTCTATTGCTCCGTATAGAATGGCACCTAAAGAGTTGAAAGAGTTGAAGACACAACTTTAGAAGCTGTCAGATAAAGGTTTCATTAGGCCTAGTATTTATCCGTGGGGTGCTCTAGTCTTGTTTATGAAGAAAAAGGACGGCAGTATGTGGATGTGTATAGACTATATGCAGTTGAACAAGGTAACAGTGAAGAACAAGTATCCATTGCTGCAGATAGATGATTTGCTTGATTAGTTGAGAGGTGCTTCAGTGTCTTCGAAGATCTATTTGAGATGGGGTTACTATCAGTTGAAGGTAAAGTATGTGGACATACCGAAGACAGCCTTTCGTATACGATATGGGCACTACGAGTTCTTGGTAATGCCTTTCGGTTTGACTAATGCTCCAGTTGCATTTATGGACATGATGAACAGAGTGTTCCACGAGTTTTTTGATAGGTTTGTAGCAGTGTTCATAGATGACATCATAGTGTACTCTAGGATCGAGGAGGAGCATGATGAGCATTTACGACTAGTGCTTCAGACTTTGCTTGAAAATTAGTTGTATGCCAAGTTGAGTAAATGCGAGTTTTAGATTAGGGAGGTAGTCTTCTTAGGTTATGTGATCTCAGCTAATGGAATTAGTGTGGATCCCAAGAAGATAGAAGCCATAGTGAATTGGAAACAACCGAAGTTAGTGATAGAAATCCGTAGTTTCCTAGGCTTGGTAGGGTACTACCGAAGATTTGTCGAGGGTTTTTCGAAGATTGCGGCACCCTTGACTAAATTGCTTCAGAAGAATGTTTCGTATGAGTGGACAGATGCAAGGAAACAAGCGTTTGAGAAGTTGAAGAAAGCTTTGACCGAAGCTCATATTTTGATTCAACCTGCACTAGGGAAAAAATTTGTGATTTACAGTGATGCATCATATGTAGGTTTAGGTTGTGTGCTTATGCAAGAGGGTAAGGTTGCAGCTTACGCTTTGAGAAAGTTGAAGGTTCACGAGAAGAATTACCCCACCCATGACATAGAGTTAGTTGTCGTAGTGTTTACTTTGAAGATTTGGAGACACCACTTTTATGGTGAGAATTGCACATTTTATACCAACCACAAGAGCTTGAAATACTTGATGACTCAAAGAGAGCTGAACCTTAGACAACGTAGGTGGATAGAGCTCCTTAAGGACTATGACCTCACGATAGAGTATCATCCGGGTAAGGCAAACGTAGTGGTCGATGCTTTGAGTAGAAAAGTTGCAGTTGAGTTGCGAGCTATGTTTGCGAGATTGAGTGTGTCACGAGATGGCGGTTTGATAGCCGAGCTACATGTTAAACCTTCGTTGGTTCAGTTGATTCGAGAGAAACAGTTGCAAGACGAGTCTTTGGCACCTCAAGTGCAAGATATAGCTGAGGGTATGCCTACAGATTTCTGCTTTTGTGAGAATGGGATCCTATGTTTCAAGGATAGGATAGTAGTTCCAGAAGATGCCGAGTTAAGGCGTACCATCTTGAATGAGGCACACAACAGTCCTTTTGCTATGCATCCGGGTAGTACAAAGATGTACCGTGGGTTGAAGGAAGAGTTCTACTGGATTGGGTTGAAGAAAGATGTGGCCGAGTTTGTGAGTAAGTGTATGATTTGTCAGTGAGTTAAGGCCGAGCATCAGTTTCCTTCAGGTTTGCTACAGCCGTTGAAGATTCCAGAATGGAAGTGGGAACGTATTACCATGGACTTTGTGTCCGGATTACTGTTGACTCCATCAAAGAAGAATTCCATATGGGTGATAGTCAAAAAATTCAATAAGTGTGCCCATTTCATACCCGTTCATACTACCTACACCTTAGATAAGTTGGCTGATTTGTACATCAGTGAGATAGTGAGGTTGCATGGGGTACCGAAATTGATCGTATCAGACCGAGATCCGAGGTTTACAACTAGATTTTGAAAGTGTTTGCATCGTGCCTTGGGTACTTGGTTGAACTTCAGCACATCGTATCACCCACAATCAGATGGTCAGTCAGAGAGAGTGATTCAAGTGTTAGAGGACATGTTGAGGTGTTGTATTATCAACTTTCAGGGTTCTTGGGAGAAACACCTACCGTTAGTAGAGTTTGCGTACAATAACAGTTATCAGGCTAGTATTCAGATGGCACCATATGAGGCTCTGTATGGTAGGAAGTGTAGAACACCTATTTGTTGGTCCGAGGCCGGGCAAAATCTTGTACCTATCTCCGACTTGCTTAAGGGCACTACCGAGAAGGTAAAACTGATTTGTGATCGCTTGAAGGAGGCTTCGGACAGACAAAAATTGTATGCCGATTTGAAGAGAAAGGAGATAGAGTATGTTGTGGGCGACAAAGTGTTTTTGAAAGTCTCACCTTGGAAGAAGTGTTGGGGTTTGGTAAGAAAGGTAGGTTAAGCCCGAGGTTCATTGGTCCTTATGAGGTAGTTGAGAGGATTGGCCCCGTTGCTTATGGATTGAGACTACCGACAGATTTAGAGAAGATTCCTGATGTGTTCCATGTCTCGATGCTCTTAAAGTATAGATCGAATTCGTCTCATGTAATGCTGGTGGAAGAAATCGAGTTGAACCTAGATTTGTCGTACGATGAAGAGCCGGTTGAAATTCTTGCTACAGATAGCAAAGTGTTGCGTGGGAGATCTATCGAGTTAGTCAAAGTTTTGTGGAGACACCGAGGTGTGGAAGAGGTCATTTGGGAGAGGAAGGAAGACATGGAGAAACATTTTTCGTATCTCTTTCCGTCAGGTAATTTCGAGGACAAAATTCCTTAAGTGTGGGAGAGTTGTAACGCCCGAATTTGGAGCCTGGGAGATATCCGGGTTAGATAAGCCGATACGGGTTAAGCAATTTTGGGGAAACAATTTAAATTAGGGTAATCTTCACTGATGGTCACTTTTGTTTTGAGTTTGTTTTACTATGGTCACCTGAATTCAAAAAAGATTATTCTGGTCACTTACGTTCGAAACTGTTTCTGTTTTAGTCACTGGACCGTTAACCTCCGTTAGTTAAAAATAATAATTTCTAATTTGACCCCCAAACTTTCAAAACTTCATTTTTCACCATCTTCCCCAAAACTCAATGAGATGTAGCTTAGTGTAAGCTTATCTCACTTAATGACAAATGATACAGCTTTAAGCTTATCTCAGTGTGGTCACTTATGAGATGTACCTAGTTAACTGTTGCCCATTGATGTTTCCGTTGTATCGCAAGCTTATCTCATTTTATGCAGTTTTCTACATAAAATGATTAACATTCTTTGTTCTGCTAATTGTGTACACAGTTGCTTCTACTGTCCATGTCATTCTCCTTAACTGTGGACATGGGCGGAGCCAAGAATTTTATTTTGGGGTGTCATAATTTCGAGAATCAAAATATCAAAGTAAAGCAATATAAATCAATAATACATAACATTAATATCCGATAGACTATTACAAAGCTATTACAACAAAAAGTAAACGACTAAGTACATAGAATAAAGTTCAATAACTCGTACATTTTTCTTACAATTGTCCACGACGATTCTTCATGTTTTGAAAGCGTTGAATAATTTTTTCTTTGTCGATACTATTAAAAATATCTTTCTCAACATAAGTAACCAAACAATCATTCATCCATTGATCTCCAATTCGATTTCTCAAACGATTTTTCACAATCTTCATCGCAGAAAAAGTTCTTTCCACACTTGCCGTAGCAACGGGCAAAATCAATGCAAGCTTAATCAAACGATATACCAACGGATAAACAATATTCTTTTTTGTACCAACCATATTCTTAGCAAGGTCTTGAATCCCCTTCAAATTTGAGAACTCTTCGTTTGAACACATGTCACATATGTATGTATCCAATTGGCTATCAAGTGCAAGAACTTCAATAGTAGAAAAATCGGAGGAATAAATTTCACCAAGACGAATTAACTTCTTTTTATCAAAAGATGCAAAACCTTCATTCGGGCATAAGCAAGATACACATAACAACAACTCTGTGTTTGCTTCACTAAAACGGTTATTAAGCTCTTGAAGTTGCATATCTATAACAGTATAAAATAACTCAATGCGATAATGATGCATATTTGTTACCTTGTGAGCTTTTCTTCGTGATCTTCCTTTGCTAATAAATGCATCATCCATGCTAGGGACATCAATCTCATGTTTTTGACAAAATGATGATACCTCTAAAAGCAATGAAGTCCATCCATCTTCGCGAAGCTTCTGTAATTGTTCTTTTGAAATTCTTACCAAAGACATGGCATTAACAATATCTTGATCTTTTCTTTGAAGTGCTTCTGACAACTCATTTGTAATTCCCAAAACACGTTTCATTAAATGCAAGGAAAAAACAAATTCAAAAGATTGTACCAAATCCAACAAAGTATTAGCTTCTGCCTTTTGTTCGGATCTTAATCCATCATCTATGATAATCTCAAGAACATCAACTATCGAACTGAACATAGTGATTATGCTTAGAAGCGTACCATAATGTGATCCCCAACGAGTATCTCCTGGTCGAACAAGTGTTCTCACTTGATTTAATCCTCGTCCCGAACAAATTTCAGAATTGATCAAAGCATTTTGAAATTGAGAAAATTGTAACTCACGAAGCATATCATGTCGTTTGCAAGAGCCGGAAACAACATTTATCAAGGAAGTTATCAAATTAAAAAGAGATGCAATCTGAATATGATTTTTTGCTACAGCAACCAAAGCCAATTGAAGTTGATGTGCGAAACAATGAATGTAGAAAGCTGACGAATTTTCTCTTAAAATCAAACTTTTCAAACCATTAAACTCCCCTTGCATGTTACTAGCACCATCATAACCTTGCCCCCGTATTCTTGATGTGCTTAATCCAAATTTAGCCAAGAATGCATCAATTTCTACTTTAAGTGATAATGCAGTAGTATCTCTAACATGAACAATTCCTAAAAATCTTTCTAAAACACATCCCTCTTCATTCACATATCGCAGCATAACTCCCATTTGTTCTTTATTTGACACATCGCGTGACTCGTCTACTAGTAAAGAAAACAACTCATCTTGAAGATTTTCAACTATAACATTTGTTGTTTCTATTGCAGCAGCATGTGCAATGTCCTTTTGAATATCTGGAGAAGTTAAACGATGATTTTCTGGAGCATTTTCTAGAATAACATTTCTTACAACTTCATTATGATCACCAATTAATTTAAGAAGTTCAAGAAAGTTACCTTGATTGATGGAATCAACAGACTCGTCATGTCCTCGAAATGCTAGACCTTGTTTCAAAAGAAATCGAGCACAATCAACAGAAGCGGTTAATCTTGTTCGATATTTACTACGAACTTCATCTGATTGCCTTAAGAAAGCTGTATCAATGTGTTGTCTTTGCTTCATCAAGTTGTCACACTTTCTCACGGCCATATTATGAGAACTATTTGTAGCTCCAACATGCAACTCCAGTCTATTTTTTTTGTTCCAAGTGTTGAATCCATCAATCTCAAATGCACTACCACCTCTCTTGTTCTGGTCAGCAAAAAGGTAGCAACATAAACAAAATACAACATCTTTTTCAATACTATATTCTAACCAATTTTCATGATCTTTATACCAAGAAGTTGGAAATCTTCGCTCCACTCCTGCAATTGTTGTTTTGGGGAAGTTGTGATTGCGAGGTTGGAAAGGCCCTTTTTGCAAATATGCTCTTCTTATGTTGTCTCTATCATTTGGATGATAATCTGTAATTTTAATCCTCAATCCTGGATCTGCTGGAAGATTGTCAAGGTTAAACATAGCATGATTTTTTTCACTTTGTTCTAAATTGGTTTGTTTGTCGCCTTGGGGATTCACTCTTTCTTCTTGTTCTTGTTCTTTTTCTTGTTCTTGTTCTATTCTATCAGAAATTGACTTCCTTTTAAAATATCTCTCCATTCCTGTTAAACATTTATAACAAATAAATATACATACTTGACATTTAACTCAACTAGATTTCAACTAGATTTCAACCCATAAAGCACATATTAAATGACAAATATAATTTAGTTTAAGCATGTATAAATATACAAATTTAATTTAAACATGGTAAAAATTATCAACTAGATTTCAACCCATAAAGCACATATTAAAAACAAGAAGTTTAGATTATAAAAATATAATATGACATCTACTAATTTAGCTATGAAGAATCACAATTTATCTAAATATAAATGGCATATTAACTCACATTTTTATGGTTAACATTTATAATACATAACCCACATTCTAAAAAAAATATTAACTTTGGTTTCAAATTTCAAAAGTCATATACAACTAGTGAATTTACATCTACATTCTAAAGTTAATCCACAACTCACCTTAATTTCCTTAATAATAAAATATTTTAAATTTAAAAATAATAAATAAATGTAATTAATGGAATGTATTTACCTTGAGTCTTGGAACAACAAAGATTTGAACTTGCTTGCTTCTTCACACAAATGCTTATATAGTGAACTTAAAATAATAATTAATTGGTAAATGGAAGGTGGGGGATCTTGAAGATTTTAGAAGGAGAAAAGGTTAGAAGATATGGTGGTGGGGTTTGTTGTTTTTGGGTAGCAGATTCTAAAAAGTGAAATTTGGGGAAGATGGAGTGAAACGTATAGAAGAAGTATTGGGGAGAATAGTGGTGGGCCATGGGCATGGGTTTTAAAAATTATTAATTTTTTTTTTGTAATATGAGATGTTATTACTATTAAAATATAAAGTGTATTTTAAAATGATGTGGGTCAATTTTTAAATGAGTTTTTAATTATGTATTAATTTTTTTAAAGAATTTTAATATTTTTTAAGGGGTGTCAAGTTTTTAAAAATATCAATAATTTTTTTTAAGGGGTGTCAATATATTTTTTAAGGGGTGTCATTTTAAATTTTATATATATATATATATATAGAGAGAGAGGGTAAAAAAAATTCAACCATTTTTGGGGTGTCAATTGACCCCCCAACTCACCACATAGCTCCGCCCATGACTGTGGAAGCACTTCATGCTTTCATCGAAGATGAATCAAAGCACAAGTAAGTCGATCATCTTGTTTTTGTTGAATGTTAATTAGTAGTTTTCCTTGATTTTTTCGAATTTTGTAGTACTACATAATTGAATATATTTACCAACTTTTTTTAGGCATTATTTAGTTGCATCGGCAGTGACAAATCTAATGGTGAATCTGATTGGCGTTTGGTTCTTTAGAAACTATGCTCGAATCAATCTTGGTAAGTGGGATACTGTAGTTGTTGAGATTTTAAATCTCAATATTAAAATAAGGTTCAAACTAGAGGTTAATAGATGGCATAATGTGGTTTTCTTACAGTATACAAGAAAGCTGAAGATATGAATTACCACTCAGTTTGCTTGCATGTTCTTGCGGATTCCATTCGCAGGTGTGAGATGTTCTGTCTCCATGACTGCTCCATTCTTTCATTCATTACATCTGACTTAAACCTCTGCATATTGGTTTGTTTTCTCAGTGCAGGTTTGATATCGGCGTACTGGTTCCAGTCTCTCGGGTAATTTCTTGCTTCATTCTTAACTGCTTTAAGCATATATGGGATTAGTTTCGGCTCATTCCACACCCTGCAGGGTAAATAATGCTGAAGTTTTGTGCATGGGATTAGTTTCGGGTACTGTCTTCATGCTGATAATGCCTTTATTTAAAGCTAGCAGGGGCGGATCTAGAATTTTAATCTTGGTAGTTCACCAACCAGTGTAATAATCTAAAATCATTTTACATCGTTGTAATAATGACATATTAAGAAGTTAAGTTTTAATTTAAATTGAAATTTAATGTATTATTGACATGATTATCAAATGTATTATTTGATAAAAAAAATAATTTAAAGTTTAAAATAAAAAATTAAAATTTATTGTCTGGATTTTAATTTAAACAAAAAAATAGGATCAATAATACTTGCGATCACTAACCTATATCTCTTTTCATATTTTGATCAACGAACTTTTTTTGAAAAAGCGTCACTAACATTACGTTTTTTCAGTTTTGGTCATCCATCGCTAAAAAAAACTAACGAAAAAATAATATTTCTGTGACAAAATATTATTTTAGTAAGATTTTACCAAAAATAATAGTTCGATGACCAAAACAGATTGATGACCACAAATATAATTTATTCAAAAAAAATGGCGTCTTGCTTCAGATGACCCCTGGTGCCCTTAGTGCAAGGTAGGTCCGGTGACCTACCATTTTTTTTGAATAAATTATATTTGTGGTCATCAATCTGTTTTGGTCATCGAACTATTATTTTTGGTAAAATCTTACTAAAATAATATTTTGTCACAGAAATATTATTTTTTCGTTAGTTTTTTTAGCGATGGATGACCAAAACTGAAAAAAACGTAATGTTAGTGACGCTTTTTCAAAAAAAGTTCCTTGATCAAAATATGAAAAGAGATATAGGTTAGTGATCGCAAGTATAATTGATCCTATTTTTTTGTTTAAATTAAAATCCAGACAATAAATTTTAATTTTTTATTTTAAACTTTAAATTATTTTTTTATCAAATAATACATTTGATAATCATGTCAATAATACATTAAATTTCAATTTAAATTAAAACTTAACTTCTTAATATGTCATTATTACAACGATGTAAAATGATTTTAGATTATTACACTGGTTGGTGAACTACCAAGATTAAAATTCTAGATCCGCCCCTGGATGGCACCACCTAATATTCCCCTTTCAGCTTTGACCAAGGTATTCGATTCTACCATTTTAAGTGTTGTGCACGTGAAATAGTATTTTTATTGTTGGATCATCTTGTTTAGATAACTTCTCGTAAAGATGTTGCACAAGTGTTTGAAGCTCGGTTTTGGGAACTAGTTCCTGGCCATGTTGTTGGATCCCTTTTGCTTAAGGTAATTCATTGTACCTTTCATCTCATCCCTTCTTTTTGAGGCGGCAATATTTCCGTTAACCCAGGCATGAAAAATTACGTTTTGTAGATGTACCCAGCTCACTGTTGCCCATTGATGTTTCCGTTGTATTGAGCTGGGTACATCTCATAAGTGACCACACTGAGATAGGCTTAAAGTTGTATCATTTGTCATTAAGTGAGATAAGCTTACACCAAGCTACATCTCATAAGTGACCACACTGAGATAAGCTTAAAGTTGTATCATTTGTCATTAAGTGAGATAAGCTTACACCAAGCTACATCTCATTGAGTTTTGAGGAAGATGGTGAAAAATGAAGTTTTGAAAGTTTGGGGGTCAAATTAGAAATTATTATTTTTAACAACGGAGGTTAACGGTCCAGTGACTAAAACAGAAACGGTTTCGAACGTAAGTGGCCAGAATAATCTTTTTTAAATTCGGGTGACCATAATAAAACAAACCCAAAACAAAAGTGACCATCAGTGAAGATTACCCTTTAAATTAAAACCAATTTTAGAGCTTTTGAAGGAAAGAGATTTTAAAAAGGGTTCTTTTGGTAAAATGAGGAAGAATAGGTTTTTAAGATAAGTTTTGAATTAAAATAAAATAATATTTTTCAAAAGTTTGTCATCTCCCCTTCTTCCCCAAAATCCCATTTCACGTTAAACCCTCCAAAACCATAGCCACACCCACTTTTTCACCAAGCTTCATCATTTTTGGAGATTTCAAAGAGGTAAGCACTTGGTTTTATTCCCCTTTTCATTCTGGTCTTGTTTTTTTGCATTATTCTTTCAAGTTTCGAAGATTTTCTCAAGTTCTCCATTAAGAAAATTGGGGTTTTTGAAGGGTTTAAGATTTTTTATGAAAACAACGTTTTGGGTTAGCTGTAAATTGTATTTTGGGGGTAAAATGGTGTTGAGATATTGGGTTTAGCTTAAAATCCCAGATTTTGGAGAAATGGGCATTTTTGACTAATGGGTTTTTGGGTTTTTGGCTTAGAAATGGTGGAGAAGGGTTCCTAATGTTTTGGTGTCGTTGGGTCGATGTTTTTAGAGTGTTTGAACGTGGTTTGGATGGTAAATTAATAGGGATATGGCTGACTTGAAGTTAGAGTATGTTTGAATTTGGTTTTGGATAGTTTGGAATAGAAATAGATGGCTAGTTGTTGTCGGATTTTGATGGAAATGTTTTCAGCAAGTTTGAATGTTGAAAGTTGTATTAATCCCTTGTTTTGATTTGGGTAGAAGCAGCAGATAACGATTCAGTTCCTTCGAACGTCACACCGAGAGTTGTGGAAGCTTGAAGGAGAACTGTTAGCTTGTTTCGGGCTTTTGAGCTGGTGAGTGGAAATTGTTCTGAAGCTTTATAAAGTTCAAGGAAGGGTTCTTGGGGTTTGGGTGGAGCCTTAGGGGCCAACCTAAACCCAAGTGTAAATGTAGTTATTTTCTTGCCTTGTTTCGTTAAGTGTCGATGAATGTGTTTATACACGTTGTTGGTTGAAGTGCAATTTGCTTTTATCACCTTTTAATGTTGTTGTGTTGTCGTAGTTGTTGTTAAGCCTCACGTGATGATCAGTTGTTTTTGAATACGGTGATGTGTAGTCCCACCGAAGAGGACTAGTAGATGAGTACAGTGATGTGTAGTCCCACCGAAATTGCTTATGCATGTGCATACCATGTTTTGTCTATGTTTCCATTTATTGTACTTCCTCCTTAAATGGTTTTGTCTTTAAATATATATATATATATATATATATATATATATATATATCAATATGTGTGTGTGTGTGTGTGTGTTTTGAATTGCATTGTTGTTGTGTTTTAGAGCTCCGCTCACTAAGCTTTTAAGCTTATGCTTTCTTTTTCAATAATACAGGTCGTTAGAGGCTCCGGGAGGCAAGTGAGCAAGGGAGGAGTTCTTGGAGTTTTTTGCTAGCTTAGAGTATGATTTTCTTAGTTGTAATAATACTTAGGTAATGAGAATGCTAGACTTATTGCTATGGAGTTGGTGTCCAAACTCTTATGTTTTGTTATTGTTAATGTTGTTAACATGTTAAAAGTGTTGAAGTATGCTTGATATGGCTTTTGACCTTTTTGGTGGATGTTAAGCATGTTTTGTTGCTTATTAAACCTTGTTTGACGAATTGAGCCTTGTTGCATGTTTGATTGCCTTAAATGAGTGTTTTTTGATTGCTCTAAGTTGGCTTGTGTATGTATGCATGTTTAGAGGCCTTAAGTTGGTGTAATAGGGTTGCTTTTTGGCTTAAACTAGTAAAATTCTGCATTGTCGAGTCAGGGGTATTGATACGATTGGGTTCGTATCGATACGGTCTTCATTCTTTAAGCCAAGCGTACCGACACACGGGAAGGTGTACTGATACCATTTGTGCTACTGAAAATTTGAGTATTTGACGAGAAATTGAGGGTATCAATACGAGCTTCAGTGTATCGATACGGTCCTCTGAAGTTGACTTTGAGAATATGACTGTTGGGTGTGTATCGATACCAACATGTAAGGTATCGGTAGGAACTCTCAAATTTGACTTTAGGGAAGGTTGATCGTTGAAGGTGTATCGATACGGTCCCTTGGAGTATCGATACGGCCTGAGGTAAATGGCTAAAACTTGTCATTTATTGTCTGATCTATTTGATTTGTATTCTCGTTGCTCTTCCGCGGTTGGCTTTTCTCACATAGGGTCAATGAAGAATATAGACAAGATAAATAAAGAAAAAATAGGGTTGCTAATCGGAGTGAGATCCTGAAGGGTTTCGCTTCGATTTTCCCCATGTGACTCGTCGGATCGGTCTGTTGTCTAGACCGGGATGAGGGGGTTACAACATCCTATAGCCTAAAAATACACCATGCCCTAAATTCCCTAAACCTTAACCACAAACCTTAAACCTAATTTTTAATGTGGGGGCATAAATAGGGGCACCAAAAGGGGTAGAAGATTTCTATTTATAATATTTATTATTATTAAAAAAACAATATCGAATTAAACGAAAGATTTGCATATTATGTCCACTAAAAGAACTCATACATATACAATAAAATAACGTAAAATCCAAAGCTGCAAAGAACATCGAAACCTTCTCTCATGACAAAAAACACTAATAATCGTTATAAGATCTCCTTGTCTCTATCTAATGAGACACACAAGAGGTGGATATGTAAGTGTGGTGAGTGAAACAAGCAATCTTGTTGGCCGCTCCGCTGTACAATTCTGATTACATTGATAAACAACTACAAAAGATGATCATGTTATTCGCAACCACCAACAATCCTAAATTGGAAACTAGCATCGTGAGGATCCTTGTTTGAGCATCAAACGATTGCAAAGGTATACATATAACATGTCATAAGGCCATAAAGAAAGAAAATTTGTCACAAAGGCAGAAAAAAACGCAACAAGAAGTGTGAAGAATAGAAAAACAAAGTAAAGAGTTTCTTATTAAAATTTGAAGAATAACAAAGAAAAGGAAAAAAACAACAATGAAATATGAGAAAACAAAGTGAAATATAAGCCATTGACGGTTGGTGACCAGTATCAAGACTAGTATGGGTGTTATTGTCATCCAAAAAAAGAAGTAAAGATAGACGACTAGATAAAAAAAGAGTAGCAAGGTTAATTAACTAGTAAATCTAACAATAAAAAATTTAAAGTAAATAAAGATATGCAAATTCTCAATTATATGGATCCAATATTGATTGACTTGCATATTTGTAAAATATAAAAGATTATATTGTTGTCTAAACATTGTAATCATGCGTGGTTTAAAGATTTCAAGGGTCCTGTGCAATTTATTAAAATGAGACCCTTAATTTATAGTTTGTAGAAAGTAACTTTTTTTAAAAAAATTACTTTAATATAGAAAATATTATTTAAATACTCTCTTGAACAATAAAAATTCACTTATAAACATCTAAAAATCTAACATTTTCACTTTAAAAGTGCCTGATAGGCTCGATGTAGTCCAACCGAATCACCAATGAAAGGTGTGAATGTCTCCATTAAATTTGGGAAGCAAAAATCGAAATAAAAATGACAATTTTGCACGATCAATTTTAGAGTGGTTTGACCTTCTCAACCAAGGTCTACATCCACTTCCTTAGCATCCACACTAAGGATTTCCTAATTCCTAATGAATTCTTTCATTTTTAAATGCTCAATGAGATAACCTTTACAACCTATCTTTTCACGAGCTAAGATAGAATTCTCCCTCTAGTTTTTCTAAGGCTTAACTAGAACATATCCCTCAATTTCGAGGTCTTGACATTTCCAAACTTAATACCTCTCTAGATGGGTGTTTGCACATTTTTGGCTCATTAGGATTGGACTAAAGAATTACAAGTGATAAACAAAATATACAATGAAAAAAATGTACTCTCTTGATTTATAAGCTTGAATGTCTACCATCTTCTTCTTCAAGTGTCTCAAGCTTGTATTTATAGTGTGGAATTAAAAACTAGCCGTTGGAGATGAAATATAGTCGTCGGGGACTTTAATTCCAGCCATATATGCATTTCTGCAACCTTGGGTACCGGTACTTGAAAATGCGTATCGGTACCTTCCAAACAAGAAAGAGCCATTGTGTAAAACCTAACTTAATTTTGATATAACAACTTGATTAAGGGACTTATTTGTAAATACAATTTTTTTTAAGTATTTCAAAGTCTCACCAAATTGACAAGCCTTTTGAACTAAATAAGTTCTTCAAGTCAAAACATATAAAGTAGTTCAAATTTTTCTAAGTCTTTTCAAGAATTTTAAAGCTAAACTTCAACTATACGCCCAAGCGTATCGATACACTTATGGCATATCAATACGGATTTACATTACTAGAATTTCAAAAGACCATAACGTACCGATACGGTTAAGCCCATATCGATACGTCATTTAACTGGGTAAAGTTTTAAGCTATAGCGTATCGATACGCATTGTGACCGTATCGATACAGTTTTAAATGAAAATGTAACACCCCAATTTTGGGCTTAGAAGTTTAGGGTTTGACCAGACCGGTCTGAGAAACGGTTTGAATATAATAGGAGGTTTTAGGGAAAGCCTAGTTCGGGATGCTTTAAAAATATAGAAAAATATCTAAAAATCATCATTTAATATATATATATATATATATATAAAAGAGTGGTGAAATCAATTTTACAAAATAAGGTTTGGAAATACTACATTTCGGTGTAGTGACCAAAATGCGATTTTTGAAAAGTTTAGTAGTGATATTTTTGTAAGGATTGAAACTTTGAATCTTTAAGGAGCTAATTTACCCAAAAAAAATTTCTCCAGATTTTTCCTTAATTTGGGTGATTTAATTAATGTTTAATTAAATAAAAGAAAAGGAAAACTACTTTTTAGATTTTCATAACTACATTTTCCTAATTTTCTCTCATTCCTTTTTCTCTCAAAATTTCATCATCCAAACATTTTTTCTCCATCAACTTTCACATATATTTTCATTTCAATTGATGAGATTTCTATCATCTATTGATTCCTAATCAATCTTGCATCAAATCCTTTTGATTTCCACATTGAATTTTCAAGGAATTTGGCCCAAATCAAGGAGAAATCATCATTTAGAGGTAAGATTGTTCTTCTCCTCTAAATACTCAGTTCTTTACTGAAATTCCCAAGTTGTCAATCCTTAATTTAAGCTTTATAAGTGGTTTTAATGTTAGAAACATGATTTTGGCTTAAAACTCAAGATTTTGAAAGAGATCTTGAAGAATTTCGTGATAATTGATTGGGCTCTTTTTTGAGGTGGTTCTTTAATGTATTTTGGACATTAAATGATGTTAGAAATGAGGTTTTATCAATCCAATCCGGAATAGGTTGTGTTTCCTAAGTTTTTGGTCAAGAAAATGGTGGTTTTCTAGGTGTTCTTGGTGTTCTGTTATAGCTGGAGGTATAAGGTCGAGTTTAGGTTTGTTTTTAATGGTGATTGATGTTTAGAAATGATTAGAAGTGATGGATCTTGGCTGGGTAAAGTTTTGGAAGAGTTTGGAGGTGATTTTGGTTGTGTTTGGTAGCTAAAATGTTTGTTTTAGGTAGAGCAGCGTGTTTAGGTGTGTTGGCTGAAGATTTCAATGCATGACGATGCATTAATCATTTGCTTTGATGTGTCTAAAACAGGGGAGACATCTTCAGACACCTTTGGAGTTGATTTGGAAGCTTAATTGGCGTTTCGGCAAGCAAGCGAAACGTAATTGGTGAGCGGAGATGGTTTTCCAGCTTTGAAATGATTATTTGGAGATTTTGGGAACTTAGTTTAAGTCTAAACAACTTAGCTAAGCTCAAGAGTAAGTTTTCGGAAAAACTCCCTCGAATGTGCTAATAAGTGGTTTGATGCATTGGTTATAAATTGCATGTTTAATTTCTGTTTTGAAAGCATGTTTTAGCATGATTAATGCTGGTTTTGAAAGCCATGTATTGAAGGAAGCTCAAGGTAAGAGATCCTTGGTTTGACATGTTATTAATTTGGTAAAGATGCATGGAGATGCATGATGTTTAATGGCTTTGATTAATGCTTTAAAATAGTGAATTGATGATGGTATTTGATGTATATTGGCAAGTGATAAAATGGTTTTAAAGTACTTGAATTGGATATAGTTAGCCGGCTATAGGATTGGGTGCATCGTAAGTAAAGTCGCCTTGGATGTTGAGGGGTTGTGATTGTACCGTAAACTCCATCCAAGTACCCTAACGATTGAGGTAAGATCACAACGGTGGTTGAAATTTCGTGTGTGGATCTTGTGTTATGTGTCCCTTACTCTCGTTAGTGGAATTATACAACTACCGATGAGTGGTGTTGAGGGGTTGAGATTGTACCGTTATACTCCACCACATGTGTCACAACAATAAAGGGATTGCTCTTGTGTGTGAACCTTATGTAGTTCGGTAGTGTGTATGAAGCGTGTGGGACAACGCTTGTAATCTGTGCATCCGATTGTGTTTTGTGTTGAAATGATTACGAACTATCACTTCAAAGCCAATATAATGTATTGAATATAATGAAGCATGAGATGCTTGTAAAGTATGCTTGGTAGCATGAGAAAGAGATGAGTATGTGGTTTAAAGGCTTTGTTGAAAGTGTTTTCTAAAAATGCATTATTGTGTTGGTTTACCTAGAGCATGCCTCACTAAGCATTTGTGCTTACGCTCTCTCTTTTACCAATAATGCAGATAATTGAAGTGTTTAAGGGCAACAAGGAAGCTAAGAGTATCCAAGGGAAACCAAGCTCATGTATGGTGATGTTTTCATACACTATTAGTTTTGATAATTTGGCAATGGCAATCTAAACTTTGGTTTGGGAGATATATTAAACTCCCTAAGGTTGTGGCATGTGTGCCTTGGTTGATTTGAATTGTAAATGGCCTTTAATGCTTGTTTTGAGGTTTGGATTGCTTATGGGGTTGCTTGACTAGGAAGCATGCCTCTAGAAGTATGAGTTTACCATGTTTGATGCTATGAATGTGTTTAGGAGTTCTAAACATGCACCATATATGTTTATTGACTTGTTGGTATGTTTGGGAAGTCATTAGGTTGAGTTTGAATGGGTTTATGTATGAAAAAAAGCAAAATCTACAGTTTCTAGGCAAACCGTATCGAAACACTCTCTGGCGTTTCGAAACGGCTGGAGGTCGTTTCGAAACGATTTGGCTACTAGAATGCCTCGTTTCAGAACCAGTCTCGGAACCAACCCACGTTTCAGAACGGTCAACGCCGTTTCGAAACAGGTGACCGTTGGGCACTGATTTGAATGGTGCAGAAGTTTGCAAGCCTTACATTTTAGTCCCGAATGTTGATGTTGCAATTGATTGAGTTTGAAGTTGGCTTTTGGCAGAGAAGCATGTTATGTGACTAATTTTATATTGGTAACCTTAAAATCAGTTATGACTTTCTAATTTACAGAAATTACAATTTGGTCCCTAAACTTGTAATAAGTGCAATTGAGCCCCTCTTTGTTGTTCGATCACTGTGCCTTTCTCATATATGTTTCATGAGTATTCACTTAGGGTTAACGTGTATCTAGACAAGATTAAAAAGAAAAAAAGGTTCGTTAATCAAGGTTGACTTTCGGGTTGACTTTGGTTTTCCCCGTGTAATCTTCGTAGTTCGGGTTAACCGTCTAGGCCGGGCTAAGGGGGTTACAGAAAACATATTTTATTGTTATACCGTACCGATACGATATACTAAGGTTTGCAAAATATTTTTAATTAATATTCGAATGTTGCTTGTCGGTTATTGGAATCCCAAAATTGTTGAACGACCATTAATTGTACCGATATGCCCAAAAAGCGTATCGATACACTTTTTGTAAAATGATTCTAGTGAGCAAAAATTGTAGCAATATGTATAAGCGTATCGATATGCCCCTTAATTTACATTAAAACCGTACTAATACGCATCGTGACCGTATCGATACGTCCTACTTTTTGTGTCACAACGACTCTTTCTTCTTTAAGATAGGTACTGATATGCTCTCGACCGTACCAATATGCTAGATAGCTTAAGTGCATTTATTGCGGGAAATGAGAAGTCCAACGGCTATAATTAAGTCTCCAACCTCCCAAATGGCTAGAAATCAATGCAATGGTATAAATACAAGCCTCAAAAGTTTCAGCAACAACTATTGAACCTAAAAGCAACATCCAGGCAATCAAAATCAAACCTTTGAGCATAAGTGTGAAATTCTTGTACTCTACTCATTTGAAGATCTTTATTGTAAATCTTTTTAGAGTTTGGGTAGTGTTTATTTGTAATTGGGTAAACAATCAGCCTTTGAGAGGTACTTTTAAAGTTTGACTATCTTTCTCTTGTAAAGAGTGTTTTTGGGTAAATCTTTGGGTAGAAAGATTGACCGGTTTGTAACATTTCCTCCTAAGCCGAGAAAGGGGGCGAATTCAAGTTAGTGAATTGTTGAAATCCTCAGTAGGGTGCTGAGGTAGTGGATGTAGAGCTTGTTCGAAGAACCGGATCCGACTCTTCATCAAATCAAATGACTACATGGTTTGGGACGTGGTAGAAGATCATCATTCTTTTCCGATGAAGAGAGATGGTGAAGGAATGCTTGATCTGAAGACCAAAGCCAAAATGATCAATGGAGATAGAAGACGTTTGCAAGTCAACAAAAAAGCCTTGCGCATGATATTTTGTGCTCTCAGTCCCGAAATATATTCAAAGGTGTCTTCAATTGAAAGTGTCAAAGAAGTGTGAGACACCCTAGAGATTACATATGAAGGAACAAGTGACATCAAAGAGACAAAGATCGGGTTGCACAAATTGAATTATGAAAATTTCAAAATGGAAGCCGGCGAAAGTGTCTCCAAGATGTTTGATCGATTCTCAGTCATCGTCAACGGACTAAAGAGCTTCGGTGAAGTTATTCTCAAAGAAAAGCTAGTCCAGAAGCTACTCTACTCTCTTCCGGAGTCTTGGGATGGTAAGAGGACGGCTATAATCAAAGCTCGAGATTTGAAGACTCTCAAGCTAGACGCTCTTGTTGGATCTCTACTCACCCATGAGATAATAAAAGCAAGGGAGAGAAGAAGAGAAAAAGGTAGAGAAGAAAGAAGTTGAAAAGAAGAAGCTAGGAATCGCACTCAAAGCTTCATACAACAAAAGTGATTCTAGTGATGAGGAGTACGAAGAGATGGCCGTGTTGGCCAAACAATTCACTCGATTCATGAAGTCAATTGTAGAAGAAATTCAGTAGAAGAGGGGACTTCAAGAATATAGGAAAAGAGGAAGAAAAGGACCAACTCACTTGTTATGAGTGCAAGAAGCCCGACCATATCCGAATCGATTGTCCCCAATTAAGGAAGAAGAGCTTTGGGAAAAAGAACAAGCTCAAAGCTCAAATGGAAACGTGGAGTGATGAGGAGTCATCCGAGGAAGAGGAGAAAGTGACCAATCTTTGCCTCATGGCCTTTGAGGAGGATAATATGGTAAACTCTAACTCATCTATTACTTATGAGGAATTATATGATGAATATGATGAGTTAAAATGTTTATGATGAATTGGTTGAAAAATACAAGGAGTCCATTTTGAAAAATAAAAAAAATCATTTCTGATTTATAACTTCAAAATGAATCTTTTTCTAAAACCAATTCCGAATTGGAAAAGAAGGTTTTATACTTGGTAAATCTTTCTAATGAACTTAAAAAGAAAAACATAGACCAAGAAAATTCTTTACGATTTCCAAGATTATCACACAACGGAAGTGGATAATCAAAAACCCAATATGTTAAGAGAAAACCATTTTACCCCAAATAAAGAGGTTTTCAAAAGCAATCTAAAGTTAAAAGAATTAGGAGTGTATGAATTCCTAAAGAACTCATTGTTTCTAATAATGTAAATGCAATTGCTTATTGGATTCTTAAGGGGACCAAGCTTTTGGGAGCTAACTCTCATGGACCCAAATCATTTTGGGTACCAAAAATCAAAACTTAATCTCTTTGTTTGTAGGGGGAGCAATGCTTCAAGGTGAAAGCTTCAAGTAAAAACACGTGGTGCCTTGATAGTGGTTGCGCGAGGCACATGACCGGAGACAAGAGTAGATTCTTGGAGCTTAAAACAATAGGTGAAGGAATTGTGACATTTGGTGACAACTCCAAAGGCCACATTGAAGGCATATGCTCCATTGGTAATCTCTCATCTACATTTATTGAAAAATGTTTTATATGTCAATGGTCTAAAACATAATCTATTGAGCATTAGTCAACTTTGTGAAAAAGGTTGTGATGTTCATTTTGATAAAAATAGGTGTAAAATTGTGAACATTAAAACAAATAAAATAATGCTCATTGGTCATCGCATAGGAAACATTTATATGGTGCATTTATATGACATACATTCATCCCATGCATGTTTAGTTGCACATAATGAGAATGATGCATGGTTGTGGCATAAGAAACTAGGGCATGCTAGCATAAGTGTTTTAGAAAAATTGGTTTCCCAAAATCTAGTTAAAGGTTTACCCAAACTAAAATTTTCATTAGATAAAATATGTGATGCTTGTGCTAAGGGTAAACAAAAGAGAACCCCATTTAAACCCATTAATGATGTTTTGACTAGTAGGGTTTTACAATTAATCCACATGGATTTATTTGGGCCTATTAGAACTATGAGCTTGGGTGGTAAGTCATATGCATTTGTATTGGTAGATGACTTTTCTAGATACACTTGAGCTCTATTCTTAAGTACTAAGGATGAGGCTTTAGAAAATTTCATCACATTTACAAAAATTACCCAAAATGATCTTGATCTTAAAATCTCACATATTAGAAGTGATCATGGAGCTGAGTTTCAAAATATGGGTTTTGAAGATTTTTGTAATGAAAATGGTATTAGCCATAAATTTTTGGCTCCTCGCACTCCTCAACAAAATGGGGTAGTTGAGAGGAAGAATAAAACTTTAGAAGAGATGGCTAGGACCATACTTTGTGAAAACAATTTACCTAAGTATTTTTTGGCAGAAGCCACTAATATAGCTTAATTATATTATTAATAGAGTAATTACTAGGCCTATTTTAAAGAAAACACCTTATGAGATTTTGAAATGCAAAAAGCCTAACATTAGTTATTTCCACCCTTTGGTTGTAAATGTTTTGTTTTAAACAATGGAAAATATAACTTAGGAAAATTTGATGCTAAAAGTGATGAAGCAATATTTTTGGGTTATTCCCTAAACTCTAAAGCCTACCGGGTATTTAATAAAAGAACTTTGGTTGTTAAAGAATCTATACATGTTGTTTTCGATGATAACTTCCTTTCGAGGAAGGAATCTTATGATGATGATAATGTAGGGATCATTGAAGTCATTGATGGATGACAAACATCAAAGGTGGATGAGATTCCAAATAAAGAAGAGGACGCACAAGATCCACCTCTTGAAGCCTTGAAGGACTTGGCTCTTGAGGAAAAGGAGGTGACATACCCAAGGGAGTTTAACTATGTCAAAGGTGGTGAAATCTTGGGTGATCCATACAAGGGGGTAACTATTAGATCCTCTCTCAAACTTATGAATCATGTTGCATTCATCTCATGAATAGAGCCTAAAAATATCAAAGAAGCATTAAAAGATGATTTTTTATATTGGCTATGCAAGAGGAACTTAATCAATTTGAAAGAAGTGGAGTATGGACATTAGTTGATAGGCCTAGTAATAAATCTACTATAGGAACTAAGTGGGTATTTAGAAACAAACTAGATGACAGTGGTAACATAGTGAGAAACAAGGCTAGGCTTGTTGCTCAAGGTTAAACTCAAGAAGAGGGAATTGATTTTGATGAAACATATGCACTCGTAGCTAGAATGGAAGCTATTAGGCTGCTTCTTTCATTTGCATGCTATCATGATTTCAAGATTTTTCAAATGGATGTGAAAAGTGCTTTTTAAATAGTTTTATAAATGAATAAGTGTATGTTGAACAACCATCGTGTTTTGAATATCCACAATTTCCGAATCATGTTTTCAAACTAACTAAAGCTCTTTATGGTTTAAAACAAGCTCCTAGAGCTTGGTATGAAAGGCTTTCAAACTTTTTAATTCAAAAGGGTTTTGAAAAGGCAAGGTGGATACGATACTTTTCATTAAAAGTTATGGCAATGACATCTCAGTAGTTCACAAATATGTTGATGATATTATTTTTGGTTCTACTAATGAATTTTATTGCCAAGAATTTTCTAAGCTGATGCAAGGTGAATTTGAGATGAGCATGATGGGAGAGCTCTCATTCTTTTTGGGGCTCCAAATCAAGCAAAGGAAAGATGGCATCTTCATCAATCAAGCAAAATACATAAAGGATATGCTCAAGAAGTTTGGCTTGGAGAACGTAAAGCCTCAAGCCACTCCAATGAGCTCATCAATCAAGCTTGACAAAGATAAGGGAGGTAAGTGTGTTGATTTTAAGCTTTATAGATATATGATTGGCTCTTTGCTTTACCTTACCGCAAGTAGACCACGTATTATGTTTAGTGTTTTCTTGTATGCTAGGTTTCAAGCTAGCCCTAGAGAATCACACCTAGTTGCCATTAAGAGAATTTTTAGATACCTTAAAGATACACCTAATTTAGATCTTTGGTATCCTAGGGATTCCTCCTTTGACCTTCATGTTTTCTCCGATGAGGATTATGAGGAATGTTATAGGAAAAGTACCTCCGAAACATGTCAATTCTTAGGTAGCATGTTCTTATCTTGGTTCTCTAAGAAACAAAATAGTGTAGCCTTATCTACCACTGAAGCGGAGTACATATCCTTAGGGAGTTGTTGTGCTCAAGTTCTTTGGATGAAGCAACAACTCTTAGACTATGGTGTTCAAGTAGATATCATGCCTCTTAAATGTGACAACACTAGTGTCATTTGTCTCACCAAGAATCTCATCCAACACTCTAGAACCAAACATATAGAAATTAGACATTATTTCATTAGATATCATGTCTTGAAAAATGATGTAGTTCTAGAATATGTTGATACATTGAACCAATTAGCAGACATATTTATCAAACCTTTAGATAAAGAATGTTTTTGGACCCTTAGGAGAGAGTTAGGTTTAACCAACCTTCCTTGACCCTTTTAGATCCCAAATGACCAAAAATGTGCTTGAAATTATTTGATGCTCATGCTTGTGTTGATTTACCTCCTTTTGCATCTATTTTTGTTGTTATGGGGAGTATGCAACAGTTTTGGTCCATATAACATGCTCATATATCATTTACATGCATTTAGGCTCGATCTAAGTTAGATTTTTGGACATAAAACTATCCAAAATGCATTTTCTGGAAAAGGGGTATCGATTAGGGAAGTATCCATATCGATAAGGTCTGCAATATTGGCAAAATTCAAACACGCGTATCAATATGACCTAAAATCGTACAGATACAGGTGTATCAATACGCCTCGTAAGCGTATCGATCTGGTTACAGTTGGAAGACTTTTTTGGGCTTTAAAAGTGATTTAAATGCAATTAAGTTCCATATCCCCTTTTTATCAAACCCTAACCTGATTTTCATGTATAAAAATCCCCTCAATCTCTCTAATTCTTCACATAAAACCTAAAATCAATTGAGGGTTTTTCAAAAACACATCAAGGCTCAAGCTTTGCAAGAAAATTGTGCATCAATCATCCATTGTTCATCCAATTTCCTCATTCAAGGTATAAACCTCTTTCATTTCTTTTTCAAATTTGTTTTAATTCCTTTGTTGTTTTGAATCAATTTTTGTACATAAATTATACTTATAGAATGGGTTTTTAAGATTTGTGAAAATTTCTTTGGAATCTCAAAATTTTGGTTCGAATATAATAATTTACCGTATAATTTTTTTTCTGTTTTTCAAAAATTCTTTTTGCCAAAATTCGTTTTTATACTTGTATTTATTTTTAACCTATACAGTATAATGTTTTAACCAATACCTTGAATACTTGAAATTTTATTTGGATCGAATATGATGAATAATTGCATACATGTTTTTCGATTTGTTTTGATGTCGTTTTCAGGATTATGGCACCTAAAAGGAGACAAAGAAAAGATTTAGCCTCTAGCTCTTTAAATCCTATCCAAGATGATGAGGGTAATCCTAAGCCTAACCTCCCTTACATTCTCCAACGTAGTTTTAGAACTGCTTCGGCTATGGAATTTTATAAACAATTTCAAGGTTTTACCATTCGGGAAGAAAGAATCGTATCAATATCTTTTCTAAACTCTGAACGTTTTAAATTTAAATATCTTGGTTTGTTTCAAGGATGGAAGTTCATGAAATTTTTGGGGCTTTGCCCAACTTTATATCGAAACCTTGTTATCATCTTTTTTTTTTCAATGCTCGTTGCATCCATGATGAGAAAAGAGAACATGTCATAGCTATCAAGTCTCATCTCATTGTTAGAGTATGCCTAAAGACCAATCATATGATGATTGTGTTGACATATTATCTTTACCAATTTTATCAAATAAAGGCATTTCGATTATTTTCTTTTGTTATATTTATGTGCATCAAATTAACAAAAGACAATAATCACCATATAATAATATGATTATTATTAAAAGATCCTTAGTTGAGTATTATTATGGGCATGGATAATAATAATACGTTTAAAGCTAACATGTTGTTGATTGATGACAATGTGTTGTCATTGGCATAGTGATGTCAAAATCAAAGCATGAATATGATGTTGGATAACAACATATTGGATTGACCCCCTATGAGCATATGTCTTGGATTATTATGTAACTGTCACGATATTGCTCATAATGATAACTATATGTATGATCCTTTGACTTGAGATCATTACTATCTTAACATATATTGTTGTGTGCTTTGATGCAGTTAAACGTGCACCGTAAATGGTTACACTATAAAGACTGACATTGAGCATATCATGATATGTGTAGTGGGGTATGAATGGTCGAAATATGATTTGTCCTTCCTACATAATAGGAAATATATCACAGACCACTTGATTGAGTAAGACTAGAAATGCATGACCATGCTCGAATAAGTTGATATGAGATATCACACATTATTCGTCTGATGTCTACTCTAGATATCAAGAAATAATATATAGGCAAAACAAGTGTGACTATTCCAAGACTTGTGCCTATTCTAGATATAAAGGACAAAGGGGATATAATACATTAGAATAGTTGATCACGAAGATGTTACGTTGAATCTTTACTTCCAGTAATTTAGGTGACAATGATAATTGGAATAGTTCTGATAATTTAGGTGACAAAAGGGATATAATAAAATGCATTGCTAGATGTCACTCATTGTTTGTGATATTGGAATAGTTCTGATAATTGCTACTATTGTTACTAGAACCTACAGGGTCACACCCCAGGGTTGAAAAGAGCAATTAATAAATAAGTTACATATGTACAATTTAGGTGTACATATATAACATGTATAATTAATATTAAGACATATATATTTGATATATATGCTAAAGTATTTTATTATACATAAAATTCTGAATTTAAAATAATTAAAGTAATTATAGTTCGAAATTAATTAAAACCCCTATGTAGTTAGGGTAACATACTATAAAAAGGGGGTTAATGGTCTAGTAGCCATCTAACCCTTTGAAACATATTTTTCTCAAAACGTTTTGTGAAAAAGAAAATTGCTCTCAAATTTTCAACCGGGTGAACTGAGTAGAGGCTGAGACGATCTATTCATGGAGGCTAAGATTCGTATCGTTCGCGAGATCGTTAGACATTTATGTTCGTGTTGTTTATCAAGGAACTCAATGTAAGTAAACCTATCTCTTCCTCCTAAATTCGGATTAAACATACATGGATCGCTGGTGAGATCGTCGTGTTTGTTTTTTCCGCTACGCCATGGGGTGCGCCGATGATCCAACACTCATGGGTAAAACTTCAAATTGATCAAACAACTCTTTGTAATGTCTTTGGTTTTGAAAATGTCGGGATTGATGAAGAGTCTTCCTTGGGTCATGGCCAACTTGGTTCCGTAACCGTTCTTGATGCTCAAGATCGTATCCTTCACCTCATCATCACTTGGTGGCTTCGCCCCTCCGGTGGAAACTTTTCAACCATCCGCCAAGTTGATGACTTTTGGCTTCGTTGTTTCTGTGAGGGTAAGCGCCCTAATCTTTGTCAAATTATGTTTGCCGACTTGTTTTATCCAACACCGCCACACCGGTCAATCAAGTCTTTTTATTATGGGACGGCCTTGAGTCATTTGTTTCATGCCTTGGAAATTGATTGCACTCATGATGGCGTTGAGTCCCTTGGTATACCCATTGATGAGCGCTCCCTTAACTAAGCCAAATTTGAGTTCATCAATAATGAATGGGTTTGTGTTGCTAGACCTCGTCACCAAGATAATCAACCGGAAGCTTCACAAGGTGCTCCCATCGCCCAATCCTCAATGGATAACCTCGTGACGTTCCTCAATGAGAAATTCACCACCTTGGGGAAAAACATGTATATCGGATTTGCCACCATTGATACTTAATTTGCATCATTGGTGTAACATCCCGGGTTTAGGGGTCGGAAGTTACTCGGGTAAATCGGGTTTTAGTCGTGGGCTCACTTTAAACTAAATTAGGCTTTGGTTTTATTCTAAAAGGGCTTGTGGCTCATTAAGGGCATTTTGGTAATTTAGAAAAAAAGGAAAGATGAGAAAAATGGGTTTTATTTCAAAATAGCTCATCTTCCTCCTTGGTCTTCTTTTCACGTCAAAACCACTCTAAAACTCCAAATATTATTACATTTGATTCCTTCACCATTTCAAGTGTTTCCATCAAGGTAAGACCACTTTTGACTTGCCCTCTTCATTCCTAACACATTGATAGTTTTAGATTTTAGAAAACATCGTTGTGGAATTTGAGTTTTCAAAGAAAATGGTGAAACTTTAATGGTTTTTTGTTTTGCTTTTGATATGTAAAGTTAAGTTATGAGTTAATCTTGCTCTAAGGTACATTATATCTCAATTTGGTTGGTTTTTATTAAGAATCCCGAAATGGGTATTCCTGGATATTTTTAAAAGGTCAAAACTTGTGTTTTGGTGTGGTTTTGTGAAAGGGAGTTAGGCTGGTGTTATAGTGATACTAGAAGGTTGGTTTGAAGGTGTTTAAAGGTGTTTTGGGTGTTGGAATCAAAGGTTTTCTGCTAGGTTGTTGGGGAGTACGAAAATAGGAATTTTGGGTATTGGTTTTAGGTTGAAATTGTGAGAATTTGGCTTGTAGTTGTAGTTTGGGGTTGTGACAGTGTTTTGTGATGTTTTGGCTGAGCAATGTATTGTTTTTGATTGGTTAGAATCAAGGGAATCGTTGGAGAGGCTTCGGACACTAATCTGGGGAATTTGGAGACTTGAGATCGGTGTTTCGGCTTCCGTTTGGGTATCATCGGTGAGTGAAAATGGTTTGAACTTGATTTCATTTCGAAATGGGTTCTTGGGGTTTGGGTGGAGCCTCGAGGGATGACTTAAATCCAAGTGTAAGCTTACTAAACTTTACCTTGATTGTCAAGTGTTGGTGCATGAACAATTGTTGCGATGTTGTGTAAATTGTGGATTTCTTTTACTTCCTTTTGATATTGTTGTGTAGTCGTTGTTGGTGTCGGGCCTCACGTGATGGTTGTCGTAACTACGGTGATGTGTAGTCCCGCCGGTAGTGACTAGTAGAAGAGTACGTTGATGTGTATTCCCATCGGAAAACTACTAGTCAAAACGGTGATGTGTAGTCCCACCGTGTTTTGGTTGTGCTTGTACAAACCATGTAATTGTATTGTTGTGCCTCTTTTCATGTAGTGACTAGTAGAAGAGTACGTTGATGTGTAGTCCCATCAGAAAACTACTAGTCGAAACGGTGATGTGTAGTCCCACCGTGTTTTGGTTGTGCTTGTACAAACCATGTAATTGTATTATTGTGCCTCTTTTCATGCATTTAAATGGTTTACTTAACCCTTAAGAAATGTGTTTTGAAACTACATTGTTGATGAGTTTTTAAAGCTTCGCTCACTAAGCTTTCAAGCTTACGCTCTCCGTTTTCCAACATGCAGATCGTTAGAGTTTCGGAAGGCAAGTAGGCAAGGGATGAGCTTTTTGGAGTTCTCAAATAGCTCAAGTATGAGTTAAGTATTTGTAATAATGCCTAGACAATGGGGGTATAGACTTGTATGGGGTTGGTGTTCAACTCCTTATTTTGACTTGTTGATGTTCTAGCATGATTGGATTGTTGATGCTATGTGTTTTTGTGTGAGTGCTGTTAGACTCATATGTGCTTGTTTTTAATGTTGATGCCTTGGATGTGAATTTGTAAACCATGGTTATGATGTTGCCTATGTGTTTGTTAAAAAGCATGTGAAACCTTGTTATGAAATGTCCATGTGTGTGTTTATTGTCTCTGTTTGGAATGGTGTAGACATGATGTTTTATGCAAGTTCTATCTAAGTGCATATCTTGTGTTGGATGTCATGTTGTTCGGTTAAGTAGCATCGTATGCTTGATCTTGGTTGCTAAATGATGTATGAGTGTTGGTATATTACTAGACGAGTCATAAAATGCATCTAGAGTTGAGTCTTGGTTCGTTTTGCAGCTAAATTGAGTCTTGCAGTGCAGGGCGTATCGGTATGCCCAAGGGCCGTATCGATACGGTCCTAAACTTTGGGGCTTAGTATAAGCCTAGCGTACCGGTACACGGGGGTGTATCGATACGCAAAAAGCTCTCTAGAAATCTGAGAAATTGATGAGATTTTAGCGTATCGGTACGGGTCTAGGGTGTATCAATACGGTTTTTTATCGTTGACAGTGAGAAGTTGACCGTTGAGATCGTATCGGTACGGTCAACCAGTGTACCGATACGGTCTCCCTAGGTTGACCATGGGTTGTTGACCAAATCAAGGCGTATCGATACAGTCTCCCAAAGTATCGATACGTCCTTTTGTAAAGAATAAAATGGGCTGTTGAATTGCTTGTTTTAATTGCTTCACATCGTTTCATTGTCTTTCTGTTGTCGTATATAACATAGGGTGTATTAAAGCATTTAAACAAGATAATGATTAAAAGAAATTTTTCTAGGGTTGCTAACCAAAGAGGAGCCTTAACGGGTTTCACTTCGGTTTTCCCCGTGTAACCTACTCGGACCGGTCAGTCGTCCAGACCGGAATGAGGGGGTTACAATTGGAGGATCGAGTCAAGGCCATTGAACAACAACAAAATTCCATAGATGTCTCTCTCACCGCCTTCCATGGTGCTTGGCTCAATCATACTTGGAGACGTCAAACCAATCATGATGATGAAGACGAAGAGGACGAGGATGAAGATGGTGGTGGGGACGAGTAGCCTGAGCATATCATGTCATTCATATTAGGACTTTATTTTTGTTTGCATTTATGCTTGTATGTTTCTTGAACCCTATGCTTTGATTATTTGGTTTTAGGATTAAGTATTTGGTTTGGTTTATGTTTGAACTTCTATGCTTTGGATATTTGATCTTTCAATAAAATTATGTTGCTTATTATGTCTATCTTATGGTTCATTTGCTATATTTATATCCATATATATGTGCATTATTTCTTTTGATCTAACAAAAAGAGGGGAAGTGTATGAAAGGGCAGATTTTTGAAACCTATCTTAAATTAAAGGGGAGTTTGCTTTCAAAAGTTTTCAATGTTTTCTATACTTAAAAAATTTAACTTTGGTTTTGTTATATCAAAAAGGAAGAGATTGTTAAATTGATTTTAATATAACAACTTGATTAAGGGACTTATTTGTAAATCCAACAAATTTTTAAGTATTTCAAAGTCTCACCAAATTGACAAGCCTTTTGAACCAAATAAGTTCTTCAAGTCAACACATATAAAGTGGTTCAAAATTTTCTAAGTCTTTTCAAGAATTTTAAAGCTAAACTTCAACTATACACCCAAGCATATCGATACCCTTATGGCGTATCGATACGGATTTACGTTACTGGAATTTCAAAAGACCATAGCGTACTGATATGGTTAAGCCCGTATCGATACAACATTTAACTGGGTAAAGTTTTAAGCTATAGCGTATCGACACGCATTGTGACCATATCGATACAGTTTTAAATGAAAACATATTTTATTGCTATAGTGTACCGATACGGTTAGTCACCGTATCGATATGATATGCTAAGGTTTGCAAAATCTTTTTAATTAATATTCAAATGTTTCTTGTCGATCATTAGAAATTCAAAAATTTTGAACGACCGTTAACCGTACCGATACGCCCAAGAAGCTTATCGATACACTTTTTGTAAAAATATTTCAGTGAGAAAAAACTGTATCGATATGGATAAGCATATCGATATGCCTCTTAATTTACACTAGGACCGTATCGATACGCATCGTGACCGTATCGATACTCCCTACTTTTTGTGTCACAACGGCTCTTTCTTCTTTGAGACAAGTATCGATACGCTAGGTAGCTGAAGTGCATTTATTACGAGAAATGAACAGCCCAGCGGCTATAATTAAGTCTCTAACCACCCAAACGGCTAGAAATCAATGCAATGGTATAAATACAAGCCTCAAAAGCTCCAACAACAACTATTGAACCTAAAAGCAACATCCAAGCAATCAAATCCAAACCTTTGAGCATAAGTGTCAAATTCTTGTACCCAACTCATTTGGAGTTCTTCATTGTAAATATTTTTTGAGTTTGGGGAGTGCTTATTTGTAATTGGGTAAACAATCAGAATTTGAGAGGTACTTTTAAAGTTTTTCTATCTTTCTCTTGTAAAGAGTGTTCTTGGGTTAATCTTTGGGTATAAAGATTGACCGGTTTGTAAGGTTTCCTCCTAAGCCGAGAAAAGGGGACGAATTCAAGTTAGTGAATTGTTGAAATTCTCAGTAGGGTGCTGAGGTAGTGGATGTAGAGCTTGTTCGAAGCTTGAACCACGCTAAACCGTGTTGTCTTCATCTTTTAAATTTTCTACTTGCACCTTTCAATTTTTATTCTACCAATTCACCCCCTCTTGGTGTTTAGCAATTGTTTGATCAACTCAACACATTGCACATAAATTCAAAACATAACGGTACGGTAATTCGGGTATCAGTACTGTGGCTTCCATATCAATACGTGAAGTGCTCACTCAAAAACATAAACCAAAAATGTATCTATACAAGACAAAGTCGTCGGTACGAGCATCTTCGTATCGGTAATAGGAGTATCGTACCGGTAACGAAGGCCTATTTTGACACATAAACTATTTTGAAAATGTTTTTTCAAGTCAAAAACACTTTAAAACAGTTTCAAACATATTTTTCAAGTATTTTGGACTTTGAATTGTTTTTTCAAATTTGTTTAAGTTTAAAAATATTTTTCATTAAGTTATATCAAAATAAAAATCTCAATAGTGCTGCTCTTTTAGCATGTATTGAAGCAAAATAATTTATAAAATTTTCAATGTCAACTTCTTCCAAAAAAACCACTCTTGATTGCCATCAAAACAAATCCATTTAACGTTTCTTGCGACATAGTTGTCCGTAAGTATGACTTCAACAACTTTAATTTTGAAAAAAATGTTTTGCAAAAGCAACAATAATAGGAATAGTAAATAAGATTCTATAAGCAATTGTCGTATTTGGGAAACAATTGAAATGTTTTAAAAATCTTAATAAATATATTGCTTCCATTTTCCCTTCTGTTTTAAAAATCTTAATAAATCTATTGTAACGACCCGAATTTTGAAATTCGAGGGTCATTTTAGTTCGGAGTGTGAGCTTCATGTTTTGGCCGAGAATTGGGCCTTCGAGAGCTTTTGTGGGCTTGATTTTTGTTGTTAGGGATGAGGTCTTGGTTGGGTGATGAGTTGAGAGTATGAAGGAGAGGTAATGACTAATGAGGTAATTTCCTCTTTTTGGAGAGAGATTGAGGAGGGTTTCTTTGTTACTCTACAGAAAAAGCTTGTTGGTGATATCACCATGTCCCTTTGTCTTCTCTCTTCAGCCATGCTCATCTCCCTCCCAAGAACCAAAGTTTAAAGGTGTAATCTTTGTGTTTTGGAGCGTGAATCTTGGATTCTAAGTTTGAGACAAGTTGTCCAGCACCTAAGGATCAATATTTTGAGGTAAGAATCATAAATTTTGGTGGAAATGGAGTTTTGGTAGGGTTGAGGGTGAAGAATGGGAATGAAAGTTTTGACTCTGTTATGAAGGCGGTCAAGAGACAGGGGATGAGTTTCAAAGACGAGAGAAAAGAGCAGGTTAATTGAAAAGAAAAAGTAAATAAGATATTCAATGAATGACCTTTAAGTTACAAGTGATGAACAACTGCTACCAACTCAAAAAGATGGAACGTTACAAAAGGTTCTAGAATAAAGAAAAATAAATGTAGGCCTTTCATATTTTCCAACTTAACAGGCCCAGGGTCAAATGACCTTTTTTATAGCCTAATGAGACTTAACAGAATTGATACAAACTAACCAATCTGTTAGGCCTAAACGGGCTTAACAATATAATGGATCCAAATCTAATTCCCAAATAGATTAACATACTCAACACCGACTATATTCTATAATAGACTAAGAAAGAGGAAGGCTTGAGCTTGGAAAATGAGCTATTTTTCTAGTTTCAAGAGGAAGGTTAGTACACTACTAACTTCTATGCCTTCATGGGTATCATAATTTTGATTGCTTTGTTGCTTGATATGATGTTATGGTTGTTTGAGTGTTTAGAGACCTTTAATGGCATAATCCAGATTACATGTTAAAATCTTGTAAAATGGTAGTAAACCACCCTAAACACTCCCATAAGATGTAGGATCGAGTTATGGGGGTCGATGGTTGCGTTTTGAGGGCTTGGGGAAGCGATTTCCCAAGTCTATGAAGCCATTTCTAGGCTTCGATATCAGTACATGTAAAGGTAATATCGATACCCCTAGTGTTCTAGGTTTAAGAACATTGTTCATCGAGGATGAATTATTAGACGGGCACTGGTATCGTGTTCAACCCGTACTGGTACACCCTTCAAGAAAGTATCGGTACGAGTTGACCCGTACTAGTACACCTACGTTTTTTTAAAATTCTAGTGAGCTCAATTTCATATCGATACGCATGTGTGACCGATACCCAAAGAGTATTGTTCTGGTACGCGAGGGCCAGTACTGATACCACTAGGCCTGGAAATAAGTTTTAAGTTTGAGGGGCTTATAATTCGAGGACTATGGCCCAATGGGCTTCTAATGTGATAAAATAAATAGTAAAAATGTGAAACTGAGGTTTAACCTCCATACACGAGCATCATGTGTAATAATTTGGTAAAACTTTGGTGACTTGTTTGTAATAGTAACATTAGGGATCCTTGGTGGATCGAGTATTATTGTGTGCCACGTAAGGGCACTTGTGTGGTAGAGTCACCTTGGTTGATGGGATCCGGATAACCAGAGAGCATGTTGCAACATCATGGTTAGAGATGTCGAATGTAAGTTCCCGAGGCTATGTAACATCGGGCCTCACTCCAGGTTTGTTGGTATGATGCATATGTGCTGTGTGAGATTAATGAATCCTTGTTGTTTGCTATGTGTTTAGGCGGCTAGAGGTAGTGCCATATATTGTTGTATTGTTATATTATCATCTTTAGCTACATGCTTAGATTTATGATTTGCATGAAGCATGGTTGAGTGGAAGTCTATTCACTGAGTTTCGTTAGCTTAACGTTCAGAATTGTTGTTTCTGTTCGCATGTTAGTTGATTGACATGTATTGTTGGAGCACTATCGTTGTAGGACTTCAACTTCGACTTGTGTCCGAGTACAATACTTAGATTATATTGGGCTATGTATTTGTAGGACCCTATGTTGTATTATAACTGTATTTTGGATTTTATGTCATGAGTCGAATGCTTTCAATTATGTAGTTTAAATGGAGCTCTCATGTAACGTTTTCAAATACTTATTTATGTTGAAATATTTAAACTTGATGGTTTTCATGGAAATGAATGTGTTTGGGCTAAATTAGGTATGAAAATTTTATAGAAATGGGTCGGGCTTGAGGCCCAAATGTGACTTTTGGGTTTAGGGTATTATTACACTTGTTCCCTTTTGGGAACTTTTTAAGTTTTATCAATAAATATTTATTTGCGGGGTAAGAAAATAAGTATTTTCAAAATTATTACAATGAGTTTTGAGATAAACGTCAACCAATAAAATTGATTTATCATAATGAAAAAAGAAACCAAAAACATTCTCATATAATTGATAGTATTCAAATCTCTTATTCAAAGCAATAATGGTTTGACCGACAATGTACAAGAATTATTCAATTCTAAATTACTCCTCAAGAGATATTAATGTTCGTATTTTGCAATTAATTTGAAGGACGGTGTAAGTTGTTAATTATCGAATATAAAAATTTATAAGTATTTAATTCATGTTTGGTCCTTATTTTTGGACATCTCCTTTTTGGGCCCGATGCGATCTGTAACCCCCTTAACCCGGCCCAGACGGTTGACCCGAATTAAGGAAGTCACACGGGGAAAACCAAAGTCAACCCGAAAGTCAACCTTGATTAACGACCCTTTTTTTCTTTTTACTCTTGTCTAGATGCACATTAACCTTAGATGTGATCATGCAAACAGCATACTCAAAGATCATAAACATCAGAGATCAAACAGGAACCCAATTGAGCAATTTACAATTTTAGGGACCAAACTGTAAATTCTGAAAACTTTAAGGACTTAACCAGATTTTAAGTTACCAACTTAAAATTAATCAAGTTTCATGCTTCTCTGCCAAATTTCAGCTCAAACGGACATCCCAAACTCAAACAATTGCACAAACAAGTTTCAGGACCAAAATGCGAACTTTTCAAAACATTTAACTGCCAATGTCAGCCCCCAACGGTCACCCGTTCCGAAACAGGCAGAGCCCGTTTCGAAACGCGGGGCCGTTCCGCAACACGTACCGCAACGGGGGACTGGCAGTAGCCAAACCGTTTCGGAACGGTCTCACCCGTTTCGGACGCCTGGGTTGTTTGAGGCACCCGTTCCGAAACGGTGTGAACTGTTCCGAAACACCCTGCACAGAAAACCTCCAAATGCATACATAAACATGCAATTGACCACCCAAACATGCTCCAAAAGCCACTAAACTTTACCAACATACAAATCAACATATAAGAGACATACTTGCATCAACAATTCAACAAAATACCAACATTCATGAAAAGCCCCAATTCAAAGGATATGCTTCCAACACAAGCAACCATTTAAACACCATACTTCCAATTCAATCTCATAAAAGCCAAAACATGTTCCAACAACATCAACAACATAAAACCATACTTGTCCGAACATATACGAACACATAAACATCAATCCGAGAGATTCTACCCCATTGCCTTTATTAACTATAGCTATTAACCGAGACATACATCTCAAGTGGAGTCCCCCTTGAATCCCTTGCTTCTCGTTGTCCAAACTTCAAGTATCTGCATTGATGGACAAAAAGGAGCGTAAGCACATAATGCTTAGTGAGGAATGCTCAAAACCAAAACACCATCAATGCAGCGAGTCATAAAACCTCTTTGAAAAGCAACTCGATTTGTTTACCAAGCAAAGTTTGAAAACCCCTTTTTACATCATGCTTAAACCATGCATTGCACATACACGAAAACCAACCCTTAGCTTAGCAAGCTAAGAAAACCTTTTCAAAGCACAAATTGCAATTTCAACCATTTAACCATTCCATGCATAATCACCATACGCAAAGTTAAATTCAAAACCCTGGAAACACTTCCATTTCACAACATACCTTTCTTATTCTTGAAAACATTCCAAGCAAGAAACCCTTTAAAACCATTTACTCAAGTAATCCAACACATGCATTAAACCAAGGCAATATATATGAACCACAACATCAACATCACATGCCTTTTAAAACAAGTCTTACAAGACTCCAATGCATTTAAGAGATTTCATGCACACATGCATCATTTACCAAATGATGATCAACACTTGTTCAACTTAACAAGTAACATGCATTCACAAGCATTATACTCATTCCATGCAACCATGCATCTTTTCAAGCATCTCATGCTTCTCATGCAATTATGCAACATTTCAAGCATTACATGCTTCTTTATAATCAAGAACATCATATTGGCTTTCGAGTGATCAACCACATTCACTTTTCAACTCAACATCCAATCGGATACGCGGATCACAAGCGTTGTCCCCCACGCTTCATACACACTACCAATCCAAGGTCTCCAATGGACTTTTAAACACCATTTGACCTCACCATCCTAAGGTTCCCATGTATGAACTTTTAAACACCATACAACCTTAGCTTTTTACAAGGTTTCCATGTATGGACTTTCAAACACCATACAACCTTAACTTTTCCCAAGGTTCCCATGTATGGACTTTCAAACACCATACAACCTTAAATTTTCCCAAGGTTCCCATGTATGGACTTTCAAACACCATACAACCTTGACATGCACAAGGTTCCCATGTATGGACTTTTAACCACCATACAACCTTTGCATTCACCAATTGGTAGTTGTATAACTTCACTAACGAGATCCGGGACACCCTACACAAGATCCACACATGGACTTTACACCACCATTGTGATCTTAACAAGCACAAGGTTCCCATATATAGACTTTTAACCACCATATAACCTTTGCTTAACCAAGGTCCTCGAATGGGCATTCAACCTCCATTATGACCTTAACCAACTCGTTAGGATACTTGAAGGGAGTTTACCGGTTCACTCTTAACCACTCCACCTCCAAGGCGACTTTATTCACGGTGCACCCAATCCTATAGCCGGCTAACTATATCCGATCAAAGAACCAAGAACCACTTACATCACTTGCCAATATAACCACCTTACCACATTAGTCCAATGACTCACATGCATAACCATAATGCAAAAACCATCATTTACCATCATTAATTCACTGTTTTAAAGCATTACACATAGCCATTAAACATCATGCAACACCATGCATCAAAACCACATTTTCAATGTATAAAACCAAGGATCTCTTACCTTGAGCATCCTTCACATATGGCTTTCAAAACTAGCATTAAACCATGCTAAAATATGCTTTCAAAACAGAATTTAAATCATGCAAAACCCTTGCATTTCAAACATCAACCACAATTGCCTAAAAAAGTCAATTCATAACACAAACCAAGAAAGAAATCCATTTACTTACTCTTGAGCTTAGCAAAGTTGTTTAGACTTAAACTAAGCTCCCAAAACCTTCAAACCTTGGTTTAAAAGCTGAAAACCCAACTTCACTCACCGATACACAAAACAAGGCTAGCCAACAAGCCTTCCAAGCATCCGAAACCTTCCGCACCACCTCTAAAGCTCGCGGATCAAACTCCCCTGTTTCAAGCACATAACAACAGAGGATTAATGCATCATTATGCATTAAGAACAGCAGCAACACAACCAAACTCGCTGCTCATCACAAAATCAACATTTCGGCTACCAAACACAACCGAAATCACCTCCAAACACTTCCAAAACTTAACCCAGCCAAGATCCATCACTTCTAACCATTTTTAAACATCAATTAACATCCAAAATGATCACAAACACGTCCTTATACCTCCAGGTATAACAGATCACCAAAAACACTCCAAAAACAACCAAAAACTCAAACCAAACTTAGGAAATTCAACCTATCCGGGATTGCATTAATTAAACCTCAACTTCTAATCAATTTAGCATTCATTTAACATCAATTTGACACTTCAAAACACTGCCCCAAACAGATCACACGAAAATTCCACCAAAATCACCAAATCTTGCATTTTAAGCAAAAATCAAGATTTCAATTGAAAAGCCTTTAACAAATCACAAATCAAGGATTGAGAACTTAGGAATTTCAGTAAAGAACTGAGAGTTTAGAGGAGAAGGACGTTCTTACCTCCAAACTTGAGTTTCTCCCTTTTTGGAACCAAAAAGCTTGAAGAATCAACTAGCAAATTGAGAGGTTTTGTTGATGTGATGTTTAGGAATCAAAAGAGAGTTGAAATGAGTGATTTGAGTGACAAAATCTGATGAGAAAATCTGGAGAAATGTGTTTGGGTTGAGAGAAAATGAGAGAAAAGGAAAATTGAGAGAAAATGGAAAGTTAGTTATGAAATAGTCAAAATGGCTTTCCCTCCTCTTTCTTTATGTTTAAAAATCAGAATAATACCTCAAAATATCTTAGAAAAATCTGGAGAAACTCTTTTTGGAATAATAGCTCCTTAAAGATTCAAATTTTCAATCCTTTATAAAACCGTCACGCAACTTTCAAAAATTACATTTTGGTCACCAGCCAAAATGTCACCCTTCCGAACCTCATTTTCCAAAATTGATTTCACAGTTCACTTATATATATTAAAAGATGATTTTAGAACATTTTTCCATATTTTTAATGCAACCCGAACTAGGCTTTCCTAAACTCACTCTTATATATTCGATCAGCACTTTGACCGAACCGGTCAACGCCCAAAACTTCTGAGCCCAAAACCGGGGCGTTACAACTCTCCCCCCCTTAGGAAATTTCGTCCTCGAAATTTCAACTGGCGAAAAGGGAACCACAACCTTCCCAGAGCAACACACAAGACAACACAAAAGCCTCAACCACCACTGGACACATTCCACACAAAAACTCCACCAACTCAACACCACCACATACCGTTCACAAATCCAGAACACTCAAAGATAACCACAACTTAACCTTTCACATTTCCGGACTGTACACAGCCCCAAAATCAACCTGAAAACTTCAACTTTTACAGCAAACAACACTTCAACACACAACTCCCAAGACTTGTTTACACAATGACACTAACCAATCCAATTCAGCCACTTTGCAAACTTCTCTGCTTCTAAAATTCTTGCAAACTCCCAAACCTTCTTCAGGAATTTTCCCAACAAGCAAAAATTCTTAAACATCAACTGCTTACCAAAACTCCTCAACAAAAGCTGACAATCCTTCACATCTGCCGCTATCATTACCATAACGACTCACCAGAACTACTCACCCACAATCCAAAATTTACATCACAACCGCAACTTGACTCCGCTAGCTGTTCCACACACCACCAGCTGACTTCAAAAGAAGTTCACATACTCACAACCAGCCAACCACTTCTCACAAGAATCTTTTCCAACAACACTGGCCTTAGATCTTTCATTGCTTAACCACCACAAGCTTGACCACAACACTTGCCTCACCAGAACATCGCTCAACCTAAACATACATAACAACTCCTCAACTCCTCAAAGGTTGCTAAGAACCAACACTTACCAACACAACCCTTCCACAACAACTTAAATGCTAAGCTACCTCAGCACTTGGAAACACAACCACAAAACTGCAACATCACTAGCACCAAGGAACTACCACTTCCTTTTAACTATTCACACCACTTAACCGATTCTACTTCAACCGGTACTCCTCACCACCCAACCACTAAACTCTTTAAGCATCAAGCACTATCCTTTCACCCACATGCTATACCACCCTCGCTATTCTAGCAACTAGCTTAATATTACTTCTAACTCTCACTCAGCGCCAAAACAACCTCTAAAAACCCATCATCCAACCTAACCCAACCACCACACTAACAGATTCGATTAGTTACTAGCGAGTGTGAACGTTGTATGCATGATCACCAACATGCCCTATCATGCCTGATGTACATGTATGCAAAACCTCTAATGTCATGCCACATGTATGCATTGACCAACACATATATAATATAGCGTATAACAATGATTTTAACTGTGCATGAATGCCAGTTCACACCCTCCAATAACATCCTCAAAATCCGTCTAAAAACAACCTCCCAACTCACTCCTAACTTATCTAACTCCATCATAACAACAACCATTAACCACAAGATTCTCACTAAGCCTTCTTCACACCCAAGATGTTCCCAAACAACTACCATTACCCCAAACATGCTAGCAACAAGACTAAACCTACCACGCAAGGAAAAACCAATAGAAACCAAACTAAGGTAACTAGAGCAAAGATTACTTAACAAGGTTACCTGAAAACACAACACCTCTCTGAAGCTTCATCAGACGAGCTCTCTTCCTCGCGGCATCATCATCCTCCTGCCACACCACTGCAGCACCAGCTAGCACACTAGGGTCACCATCAACTCCTTGCGCTAAAGAACCTTGGCTATTCCGAGCCAACATCAAACAATCACGCCTCATGTGACCAGCAGACCCACATTTCCAGCAATTCTCATTTCCCAAATTCTTCACAACCTTCTGCTCTTTCTGCCACCTCTGAACCTTGCCTCGGCCGCGCCCACGAACTTTCAGAGATCCTTTGGCTATCACTGAAGCTGACTTCACCCCAAGAGGACAATCACGCTTCACATGCACTTTGGAACCACAATTCCAACAAGCACCCACGCCCCAACAACCTCCAACATGGCGCCTTTCACAACGGTCACACACAGGTAGCTGAACTTCCACTCCTTGCTCAAGCAACACTTGCTCCATAACAGCACTACCGTCACATTGCTTAACCCTTGGAAACTTCTCTCCAAGATACCTTTCATAAAAGGTAGATACAAAGAAATCCCAGTCAATATCATGGATATGTGACGCCACCGCCACAGATGTCCACCAGGCACACGCATCCTCCAACATCAGAGAAACAACACTCCCCAACTTACAGGCATAATCACAGCCTTCCTGATCCAAGATCAGAATCACACTGGCCAACCAGGCCTCAAACATCCCCGGTGTAGAACCATGATACTCCACAGCACCCAAATCCAACAAATGCTGCTTCGGCAAACCCACACATCCCACAGCCAGCACATCCACTGACTTTACCGTTACCACAGCCTGAGATGTTCCCAACACCTCCTGAACAACAGGTGATGAACTCTTCACCACAGAACCAGCTTCTTTCCCTTGCCTCACCACCTCAACTCCAGGCACAGAAGACTGAGACGAAACACCTCTACAAAAGGGTGAATTCCATGCCTTAACAACCTGCCCCAAGGCAGCAACCATCTCACCCAACTGCCATTCTTTCACCGACTTTGCCATACTACTAACAACAACAAACATTCACAACAAAACAAACAAACCATTTAGACCAGCTTTAAGCAAGGATTCAAACTCCAACTCCAAAATAACACAATAGCTATAATAATAAGGCAATGGGTATCCCGAATCTTCCCCTTTACATGACATAACAGTCATCACAACATGGATATCACAACATCAAGCATATCAAACAACATATTCGATCATGCTTACACCAAACAGCATCCACTTGCATCAGCATATTATCAACATAACATACTCATAGCACTTTCATCATGCATAAAACCAGCTCTCAACATTTGCACAATTCCACATAAGCTCAACCAAGGTTCCTAACCATAAAGCATGCTTACAAACATCATTAACTTGTTCAGAAACACGTGTTTCAACCAGCTTTCAACCACACAACAAGGTAAAAATCAAACACGCATCACAACATCTTACCATTTTCCCCAAGCATTCGCAACTCAGCTCTGATACCACCAAATGTAACCCCCTTAACCCGGCCTAGACGGTTGACCCGAATTAAGGAAGTCACACGGGGAAAACCAAAGTCAACCCGAAAGTCAACCTTGATTAACGACCCTTTTTTTTCTTTTTACTCTTGTCTAGATGCACATTAACCTTAGATGTGATCATGCAAACAGCATACTCAAAGATCATAAACATCAGAGATCAAACAGGGACCCAATTGAGCAATTTACAATTTTAGGGACCAAACTGTAAATTCTGAAAACTTTAAGGACTTAACCAGATTTTAAGTTACCAACTTAAAATAAATCAAGTTTCATGCTTCTCTGCCAAATTTCAGCTCAAACGGACATCCCAAACTCAAACAATTGCACAAACAAGTTTCAGGACCAAAATGCGAACTTTTCAAAACATTTAACTGCCAATGTCAGCCCCCAACGGTCACCCGTTCCGAAACAGACAGAGCCCGTTTCGAAACGCGGGGCCGTTCCGCAACACGTACCGCAACGGGGGACTGGCAGTAGCCAAACCGTTTCGGAACGGTCTCACCCGTTTCGGACGCCTGGGTTGTTTGAGGCACCCGTTCCGAAACGGTGTGAACTGTTCCGAAACACCCTGCACAGAAAACCTCCAAATGCATACATAAACATGCAATTGACCACCCAAACATGCTCCAAAAGCCACTAAACTTTACCAACATACAAATCAACATATAAGAGACATACTTGCATCAACAATTCAACAAAATACCAACATTCATGAAAAGCCCCAATTCAAAGGATATGCTTCCAACACAAGCAACCATTTAAACACCATACTTCCAATTCAATCTCATAAAAGCCAAAACATGTTCCAACAACATCAACAACATAAAACCATACTTGTACGAACACATAAACATCAATCCGAGAGATTCTACCCCATTGCCTTTATTAACTAAAGCTATTAACCGAGACATACATCTCAAGTGGAGTCCCCCTTGAATCCCTTGCTTCTCGCTGTCCAAACTTCAAGTATCTGCATTGATGGACAAAAAGGAGCGTAAGCACATAATGCTTAGTGAGGAATGCTCAAAACCAAAACACCATCAATGCAGCGAGTCATAAAACCTCTTTGAAAAGCAACTCGATTTGTTTACCAAGCAAAGTTTGAAAACCCCTTTTTACATCATGCTTAAACCATGCATTGCACATACACGAAAACCAACCCTTAGCTTAGCAAGCTAAGAAAACCTTTTCAAAGCACAAATTGCAATTTCAACCATTTAACCATTCCATGCATAATCACCATACGCAAAGTTAAATTCAAAACCCTGGAAACACTTTCATTTCACAACATACCTTTCTTATTCTTGAAAACATTCCAAGCAAGAAACCCTTTAAAACCATTTACTCAAGTAATCCAACACATGCATTAAACCAAGGCAATATATATGAACCACAACATCATCATCACATGCCTTTTAAAACAAGTCTTACAAGACTCCAATGCATTTAAGAGATTTCATGCACACATGCATCATTTACCAAATGATGATCAACACTTGTTCAACTTAACAAGTAACATGCATTCACAAGCATTATACTCATTCCATGCAACCATGCATCTTTTCAAGCATCTCATGCTTCTCATGCAATTATGCAACATTTCAAGCATTACATGCTTCTTTATAATCAAGAACATCATATTGGCTTTCGAGTGATCAACCACATTCACTTTTCAACTCAACAAGCGTTGTCCCCCACGCTTCATACACACTACCAATCCAAGGTCTCCAATGGACTTTTAAACACCATTTGACCTCACCATCCTAAGGTTCCCATGTATGGACTTTTAAACACCATACAACCTTAGCTTTTTACAAGGTTTCCATGTATGGACTTTCAAACACCATACAACCTTAACTTTTCCCAAGGTTCCCATGTATGGACTTTCAAACACCATACAACCTTAACTTTTCCCAAGGTTCCCATGTATGGACTTTCAAACACCATACAACCTTGACATGCACAAGGTTCCCATGTATGGACTTTTAACCACCATACAACCTTTGCATTCACCAATTGGTAGTTGTATAACTTCACTAACGAGATCTGGGACACCCTACACAAGATCCACATATGGACTTTACACCACCATTGTGATCTTAACAAGCACAAGGTTCCCATATATTGACTTTTAACCACCATATAACCTTTGCTTAACCAAGGTCCTCGAATGGGCATTCAACCTCCATTATCACCTTAACCATCTTGTTAGGATACTTGAAGGGAGTTTACCGGTTCACTCTTAACCACTCCACCTCCAAGGCGACTTTATTCACGGTGCACCCAATCCTATAGCCGGCTAACTATATCCGATCAAAGAACCAAGAACCACTTACATCACTTGCCAATATAACCACCTTACCACATTAGTCCAATGACTCACATGCATAACCATAATGCAAAAACCATCATTTACCATCATTAATTCACTGTTTTAAAGCATTACACATAGCCATTAAACATCATGCAACACCATGCATCAAAACCACATTTTCAATGTATAAAACCAAGGATCTCTTACCTTGAGCATCCTTCACATATGGCTTTCAAAACCAGCATTAAACCATGCTAAAATATGCTTTCAAAACAGAATTTAAATCATGCAAAACCCTTGCATTTCAAACATCAACCACAATTGCCTAAAAAAGTCAATTCATAACACAAACCAAGAAAGAAATCCATTTACTTACTCTTGAGCTTAGCAAAGTTGTTTAGACTTAAACTAAGCTCCCAAAACCTTCAAACCTTGGTTTAAAAGCTGAAAACCCAACTTCACTCACCGATACACAAAACAAGGCTAGCCAACAAGCCTTCCAAGAATCCGAAACCTTCCGCACCACCTCTAAAGCTCGCGGATCAAACTCCCCTGTTTCAAGCACATAACAACAGAGGATTAATGCATCATTATGCATTAAGAACAGCAGCAACACAACCAAACTCGCTGCTCATCACAAAATCAACATTTCGGCTACCAAACACAACCGAAATCACCTCCAAACACTTCCAAAACTTAACCCAGCCAAGATCCATCACTTCTAACCATTTTTAAACATCAATTAACATCCAAAATGATCACAAACACGTCCTTATACCTCCAGGTATAACAGATCACCAAAAACACTCCAAAAACAACCAAAAACTCAAACCAAACTTAGGAAATTCAACCTATCCGAGATTGCATTAATTAAACCTCAACTTCTAATCAATTTAGCATTCATTTAACATCAATTTGACACTTCAAAACACTGCCCCAAACAGATCACACGAAAATTCCACCAAAATCACCAAATCTTGCATTTTAAGCAAAAATCAAGATTTCAATTGAAAAGCCTTTAACAAATCACAAATCAAGGATTGAGAACTTAGGAATTTCAGTAAAGAACTGAGAGTTTAGAGGAGAAGGACGTTCTTACCTCCAAACTTGAGTTTCTCCCTTTTTGGAACCAAAAAGCTTGAAGAATCAACTAGCAAATTGAGAGGTTTTGTTGATGCGATGTTTAGGAATCAAAAGAGAGTTGAAATGAGTGATTTGAGTGACAAAATCTGATGAGAAAATCTGGAGAAATGTGTTTGGGTTGAGAGAAAATGAGAGAAAAGGAAAATTGAGAGAAAATGGAAAGTTAGTTATGAAATAGTCAAAATGGCTTTCCCTCCTCTTTCTTTATGTTTAAAAATCAGAATAATACCTCAAAATATCTTAGAAAAATCTGGAGAAACTCTTTTTGGAATAATAGCTCCTTAAAGATTCAAAGTTTCAATCCTTTATAAAACCATCACGCAACTTTCAAAAATTACATTTTGGTCACCAGCCAAAATGTCACCCTTCCGAACCTCATTTTCCAAAATTGATTTCACAGTTCACTTATATATATTAAAAGATGATTTTAGAATATTTTTCCATATTTTTAATGCAACCCGAACTAGGCTTTCCTAAACTCACTCTTATATATTCGATCAGCACTTTGACCGAACCGGTCAACGCCCAAAACTTCTGAGCCCAAAACCGTGGCGTTACATGATCGCTTCACTTGCGCATGTCTAAAACTCTCTGCTTTTAATTTGCAAACTCTTATAACAAAAATTCAACTATTTAACACATGTAAGCATTTTCTGTTGACGGAATATTGATTTAGTTGAAACTAATGTTATTGTAAACTTTTGAAGGCTGAATTTGAGTATATTTAAATGCACAATATTTTTTTTCGTTTCAGCTTAAAAAAATTTAAAGTTTGATTAAGAAATGTATAAAAAAACTTTTCAAACATTATTATATAATTTGAACTTATAAATATTTTTATACAACATTAAATTATATATATTTCAAACTCATCTACACTCATAAATTAAAGAATATTATATGCTTAAACACAATCGAACCCACATCTTCGGTTAGTTGTTGTAACCCCCTCGTCCCGGTCTGGTCGGATGACCGGTCCGAGTGGGCCACACGGGGAAAACCGAAGCGAAACCCGTTAAGGCTTCCCCTCGGTTAACGACCCAGAAAATTTCTTTTAACTTTAGTCTTATCTAGATGCAATTATAATTCCTATGTGAAGCACAGCAGCGGAAGAACCAAACAACGTAACATTCACCGACCAAACAAGCATAACCTTCAATTTCCCGGATTCTCTTCCGATGTTCCACCGATGCCTGAACTTGATTCTAATCAAACAAAACACACACATTACTTCTCAACCCAATGCTAATTCAATCATCAATCCACTTTGCAACTCACAACCCATTTCCACAAATTCCAAATCACATAGCACCCCAAAAACCCAATTTTCGGACTCCCACAACCAAGGGCTGGAATACCCAATTCCAAGCACCCAAATGGCTTCCAAAACATCCCTAAACATCTCCCTAACATAGGTAGACCATCAGCCCTTCAATTCCAACACAAATCCTCTCAAAAACCCAATTTTTCATACCCTAAAATTGGCCTTAAAGACCCACTACGAAAATTCACCCAAAATTGACCAAATTCATATATGTTGTGAGTTTCATCATGACTAAGCATAACCCCAAAATAATTTTTCAAAATAGATTGAAAAGCCCCATCAAAACCCCAATTTTCCATAAGAACCCTAATTCCCAAAACTCATTATTTTTGAAATCTAAAACAATAGGTGAGTAGAGAATGGAGAGGATGTTAAGAATTTATGTTTACCTCTTGATTTGATGATGAAATTGATTAGCCAACCCAATGGAATAGTGATTAGGGCTTTAGGAGAGTTTGAAAGTGGGGAGGGGGTTTTGAAATTGGTAAAGAGGAAAAGAGGAGGAAGATGACAACTTTTATGGAAAAGTTGTCTTCCTTTATTTTTAAATGGGTAAATCACAACTTTGGTCTCTCCCTCTTTAATTAAATTCAATTAGGTCATTATCTAAGTTTGGTTTATTTTAATTAGACTTCATTTGACTCGAACAACAACCCGGCTAAATCCTAGGCCCAAGACACGGGTGTTACAACTCTCCCCCACTTAAGGAATTTCGTCCCCGAAATTACCTGGTGGAAACAAATATGGAAACTGCTCAACCATATCCGCTTTCCTCTCCCACGTGGCCTCTTCCACACCTCTATGTCTCCACAACACTTTGACCAACTCTATGGTCTTGCCACGCAACACCTTGCTATCCGAAGCAAGTATCTCAACGGGCTCTTCATTATAGGACAATTTTGGATTCAACTCTATCTCCTCAACGGGCATTACATGCGAAGGATCTGATCCATATCTCCTAAGCATAGATACATGAAAGACATCATGGATCTTTTCTAACTCAGAAGGTAACCTCAAACGATAAGCTACGGGCACAATCCGCTCAACTATCTCATACGGACTAATGAACCTCGGACTCAACTTGCCTTTCCGGCCAAATCTCATTACCTTCTTCCACGGAGATACTTTCAGAAACACTTTCTCACCCACTGCGTACTCAATCTTTTTCCTCTTCAAATCTGCATAAGACTTCTGACGATCCGAAGCCGCTTTCAAACGGTCACAAATCAACTTCACCTTTTCTGTGGTTCCCTTAAGCAAGTCTAGCATAGGTAACAACCTCTGACCTGTCTCAGCCCAACAAATCGGAGTTCTACATCGTCTACCATACAAAGCCTCGTAAGGTGTCATTTGGATACTAGACTGATAACTGTTGTTGTAAGCAAACTCAACCAACGGTAAGTGCTTCTCCCAAGAACCCTGGAAATCAATCACACAACAACGAAGCATATCCTCTAGAATCTGTATCACTCGCTCTGACTGCCCATCGGACTGCGGATGATAAGATGTGCTGAAATGCAGACGACTACCCAAAGCACTGTGCAGACAACTCCAGAACCTCGAAGTAAATCTAGGATCCCTATCTGAAACTATAGACTTTGGAACTCCATGAAGTCTCACAATCTCACGAATGTACAAGTTTGCCAACTTGTCTAAGGAATCCGTAGTGTTCACTGCTAAGAAGTGAGCACACTTAGTGAACCTATCAACAATCACCCAAACTGAATTCTTATTCGAAGGAGACAAAGGCAACCCCGATACAAAATCCATGGTGATTCTCTCCCACTTCCATTCCGGAATCTTCAAAGGCTGTAGTAAACCTGAAGGAACCTGATGTTCTGCCTTCACTCTCTGACAAACCATGCAACGGCTCACATACTCGGCTACATCTCTCTTCAACCCTACCCAAAGGTAATCATTCTTCAAATCTCGGTACATCTTGGTACTACCCGGATGCATAGAAAAGGGACTCGAATGCGCTTCGCTCAAAATCTGACGTCTCAGCTCAACATCTTCCGGTACCACAATTCTATCTCTAAAGCACAACAAGCTCTCACCACTGAAACTATACTCAGTCGGTCTTCCTTCGGCTATGTCTTGAACATGAGGAACTAAGCTCGCATCTTGCAACTGCTTTTCTCTAATCAACTGAATCAAGGAAGGCTTCACTTGTAACTCGGTGATCAAGCCACCATCATCGGACACACTCAATCTAGCAAACATAGCTCTTAGCTCAACGGCCACTTTTCTACTCAAAGCATCGGCCACTACGTTTGCTTTACCCGGATGGTACTCAATAGTCAAATCATAATCTTTTAACAACTCTAGCCATCTCCTCTGTCTCAAATTCAACTCTTTCTGTGTCATCAAGTACTTCAAGCTCTTGTGATCGGTGTAAACAACACACTTCTCACCATACAAGTAGTGACGCCAAATCTTCAATGCAAACACAACTGCGGCTAGCTCTATGTCATGAGTAGGATAGTTCTTCTCATGAATCTTCAACTGTCTAGAAGCATAAGCAACAACTCTCCTATCTTGCATCAAAACACATCCTAAGCCTACGTAGGAAGCATCACTGTAAATCACAAACTCCTTACCTGAAACAGGCTCTACTAACACTGGAGCATTTGTCAAAGCTTCCTTCAACTTCTCAAAGGCCTTTTGTCTTGCATCTGACCATTCAAACTTGACTCCCTTTTGCAACAACTAGTCAAGGGAGCAGCTACTCTAGAGAAGCCATCAACAAACCTCCTATAGTAACCAGCTAATCCTAGGAAACTCCTAATCTCGGTCACGGACTTAGGTTGTTTCCACTCAACAATAGCCTCAATCTTCGATGGGTCAACTCGGATGCCTTCGGCCGAAACAACATGGCCAAGAAATACAACCTCTCGAATCCAGAACTCACACTTACTGAGCTTCGCATACAACTGATTGCTCAACAATCTCTGCAAAACAAATCTCAAGTGCTCATCATGCTCTTCTTCTGTCTTCGAGTACACAAGTATATCATCAATGAAGACAACCACAAATCGGTCTAGATAGTCTCTAAAAATTCTGTTCATCATGTCCATGAATGCTGCTGGTGCATTCGTGAGCCCAAATGGCATCACAAGAAACTCATAGTGACCATATCTAGTCCTAAAAGCTGTCTTCGGAACATCACACTCTTTCACCTTCAACTGATAGTATCCGGATCTCAAATCTATCTTCGAGAATACTGAAGCACCTCTCAACTGATCAAACAAATCATCTATACGAGGCAACGGATACTTGTTCTTCACCGTCAACTGATTCAGCTGTCTATAGTCAATACACATGCGCATGCTACCATCCTTCTTTTTCACAAACAACACTAGAGCAACCCACGGCGAACTACTAGGCCTAATGAAACCACGGTCTAATAATTCTTGCAACTGACTCTTCAATTCTTTCAACTCTTTCGGAGCCATACGATACGGAGCTATCGAAACTGGATTAGATCCCGAAACTGTCTCAATCACAAACTCAACATCTCTGTCAGGAGGCAAACCCGGCAACTCTTCAGGAAACACATCTGGAAAGTCACACACTGTTCTGATATCTTTCGGTCTAGCTTCACTCATATCCGGATTCATAACATAAGCCAAATAGGCCCCACATCCAAAGTCCATCAACCTATGAGCCTCTAAAGCTGACACCACATTAGACAAGAACTTAATGTTCTCGCCCACTACCACTACCTCGTAGTCATCAGAAAGCTTCAAGGAAATTCTCTTTGTCTCAAAATCTACACTAGCCCGATGCTCAACCAACCAATCCATACCCAAAATAATATCAAAACCGTAGAAAGGAAGTTCCATCATATCAACTGAGAACACATGACCCTGAATCTTCAGTGGACACCTCCTATACATACGTCTAACTACAACTGTCTCACCAAAAGAACTAGTAACATGCATACCTACATCTAAGATCTCAACGGGAATATCTAACTTCTGTGCATGCTTACTCAAAATGTAGGAATGCGTAGAACCCGAATCAACCAAAGAAAGCAAGGACATAGACTGTAACTCAAAATTACCTGCTATCACATCGGTGTCGTTCCCGGCCTCTCTCTGAGCATAGACCCTCGCTGGTCCTCCCGCCTCTGGCTGCACAGCCACAACATGTGCAAGGTTCCTCTGAGCATCTACCCTAGGTGCATCAGCCCTCGGCTGGAAGTAGCCACGACCGCGCCCACGGCCTCTCTGAAAATCATTACCTCTCGCAGGAGCCTGAGCTAAATTCGGTGCCTGAGCTGCCTGACGTGGACAGTCCCTCCTAAAGTGGTCCCTCGAACCACAGTTCCAACAAGCATGAAAGTTACCCCAGCACTCTCTAGTGTGCTGTCTCCCACACTGTGCACACTCGGGCAAGCGCCCTCCTCCTCTATGGCTCTGATGGCCCCTACCATGGTGGCCACCGCCACGTCTCTGATCAAACTGATGTCCACCACCCTTGTGTCTCTTAGCATCTCTACCATCAAAGTGGTTATGCCTCTTTCCAGAACCAGAACCACCAGCTCGTTTGGCTGAACCCAAACTATGCTCCAAATCCTTGGCCCTCGCGACCAACACATCAAAGTCTGAGTAGTCAGAAGCCAACGTGTACCTCTTAACCTCTTCATTCAATCCGTATCGGAATCGGTTGCAGCGTTCCACTTCAGTAGGAATCAACTCTGGGGCATACTAACTCAGGCGAACAAAGCGGATCTCATAATCAGTCACAGAAGCATCCCCCTGAGTAAGAGCCATAAACTCACGCTTCTTCTCATCCAAGTACCTCGGTCCCAAGTACTTCTTTCTGAAAGCAAACTCAAAGAAATCTCAATCTATCTCAGCCTCTGGAACCCCGGTAGTGATGGTGACCCACCAGGTGTAGGCATCACCCTGAAGCAATGAGATCACACAACCCAATCTACGTGCGCCCGCACAACCCATCTGAGCCAAGATACGAACTGTCTTCTCCAACCATAACTCCGACCTCTCCGGAGTAGATCCTCTAAACTCCTCGGCTCCCAAGCTACGGAGCCTCTCCAAAGGTAAACTAGCATCATCGCACCTAGGCTGAACTACAGCCTGAGCTCCCGCCACTGCGGCCTGAAACGCTCCCGCTATCGCTTGCACTAGCGGAGTCATATCAACCCCAGCTGGACCTTGGCCACCTTGGCCACCTTGAGGTCCCTCTTCTCCAGCTCCAAGTGGAGGAGGTGGTGGAGGAGCGCCAACTCCCGCGGCCCCCGGTCCCTCTAGGTGAGCCCCCGCACCAGCTACCGGCTCAACAGGAGCCACAACTCGCGGTTCTTGACGAACCAACCTCGGTCTACCTCTCGGTCTAGACATTGCCCTCTCAGATATTAACTACAACCACAACAACAACACACAAAATGGGTTAGCAAGGTGAGGCTCCCAAGTGTCCAAGTATGTTTCCTCACTTAAAAATCATTTTTCCAATGTAATAGTAGCAATGGGACCCACACACACATGCTTAAAAGTAAAACAATCAGCATACTTGTCACATAAGCAACCATTCTTGCAGGACAAGCAAACACCGTGCAATTCAACTTAAAAACTTAAACTTACCTCACTTACCTGCCCAAGGTCTCGGTAACCTTAGGCTCTGATACCAACAAGTGTAACCCCCTCGTCCAGGTCTGGTCGGATGACCGGTCCGAGTGGGCCACACGGGGAAAACTGAAGCGAAACCCGTTAAGGCTTCCCCTCGGTTAACGACCCAGAAAATTTCTTTTAACTTTAGTCTTATCTAGATGCAATTATAATTCCTATGTGAAGCACAGCAGCGGAAGAACCAAATAACGTAACATTCACCGACCAAACAAGCATAACCCTCAATTTCCCGGATTCTCTTCCGATGTTCCACCGATGCCCGAACTTGATTCTAATCAAACAAAACACACACATTACTTCTCAACCCAATGCTAATTCAATCATCAATCCACTTTGCAACTCACAACCCATTTCCACAAATTCCAAATCACATAGCACCCCAAAAACCCAATTTTCGGACTCCCACAACCAAGGGCTGGAATACCCAATTCCAAGCACCCAAATGGCTTCCAAAACATCCCAAAACATCCCCCTAACATAGGTAGACCATCAGCCCTTCAATTCCAACACAAATCCTCTCAAAAACCCAATTTTTCATACCCTAAAATTGGCCTTAAAGACCCACTACGAAAATTCACCCAAAATTGACCAAATTCATATATGTTGTGAGTTTCAACATGACTAAGCATAACCCCAAAACAATTTTTCAAAATAGATTGAAAAGCCCCATCAAAACCCCAATTTTCCATAAGAACCCTAATTCTCAAAACTCATTATTTTTGAAATCTAAAACAATAGGTGAGTAGAGAATGGAGAGGAGGTTAAGAATTTATGTTTACCTCTTGATTTGATGATGAAATTGATTAGCCAACCCAATGGAATAGTGATTAGGGCTTTAGGAGAGTTTGAAAGTGGGGAGGGAGTTTTGAAATTGGTAAAGAGGAAAAGAGGAGGAAGATGACAACTTTTATGGAAAAATTGTCTTCCTTTATTTTTAAATGGGTAAATCACAACTTTGGTCCCTCCCTCTTTAATTAAATTCAATTAGGTCATTATCTAAGTTTGGTTTATTTTAATTAGACTTCATTTGACTCGAACAACAACCCGGCTAACTCCTAGGCCCAAGACACGGGTGTTACAGTTGTAACATCAACGATGTTTATCGAATTAAAACTCAATTAGTATACATTAATCTTAGGCATAAAGGTAAATTTAGCAAGCAACATTTACACTTTTTTTTTGTCAAATTGACCTTTATTCCTTTTTGAGCTAAATTTAACCCTCAAATTTTTAGAAAAAGTCAAATTCAATCATCTTTATGGAAATAAATTTGACAAAACATTAAAATTTAATTTTTTTCATGTGGGAAGCCACGTAGTAATCTACATGTGAACATGACACTATTTATCTTATATGTCACGTGAACAAAAAAATTTAAAATTATAAAATATTCATAATATAAAAATACAAAAAAAAATTGCACAAAACATATCTAAACTGCTACGTGAGATGTCATGTCATGTCAATGACGTTAAAGTTTTAACATTTTAATCATTATTTCTGTTATAAAATTAACTATTTGACTCTTTTTAACAGGAAAATAATAATATCAAAAATAAGAAACATTACAAATGTTGTGTGTCAAAGTTATATTTATACCTTAATTTTATTTGATTTTTTTGGGGGAAATGACATTTTACTCATCCAAAAAATTACAACAATAATTCTTATTCAAATTCCATTATTTCAAAACATAAGAAATATTCAAATGTGGTGTCAATCCTACATAACCGGATTGTGATGAAGAAAGTAAAGTGCCTCCTAAAAGTTGCAAGTTGAGCCCAATTCTTTGCATATTCTCTTATTCCCCTTTCCGCCAGTGACAAGCTAATCTTCTTTCAAACACGAAAAAAAGGGAGGTCTGTCCCCTAACGCGAAACACCAATTCATTAAATCCATCAACATCAGAATTAATAAACTACACACACCCTTTTATTTTAATCTGCTTCATGAATCCTATTTCTTTGATTGGAGCAACCACATGAATCGTGGTCGATCGCCACCAGATTCACACCCCTCTGAAATTCCTGTGGTTTCTGAAAAACAGGAACGGTAGCTGTCCATCGACATGGAAATGGATTGATGTGGTATATATTACACCATTAAGTTTTTGTATATCGAACACGGATATAGATATATATTCGATACGAGAATATTTAAACTTTTTTTCATGAATTTAATGACCATACATATGTATTTCTTTATTCACTGTTATTGTACAATGACAGTGCTGTGATGTCCCCTTGAATTAGGGAGTATTTTATATTCTTTTATGTTTACATTATTGGAAGTATAGTATCTTCATTTTCATTTTTTTAAATAGATTTTATGGACGTAAACTTCAAAACAAAGGCATACTAAATAATACAGGGATGGGAATTGGGCAAGAAACAACTTACACAAGCTATCCACATATGTGGGGGGTCTAAAATAACAGTGGCAATTTCCTTGTAGTCGGCCATTAAATTCCAGTGGGACCAAACACTCACCTAACCATAGGAAAAAAACATGTTATATTGAGAAATATTATCACAGCTTTCATTTTTCACATCAGCCATAATCACAATTGATAAAAGCTATTTAATTTATCGTGTTTTTATATAATAACTTAAAAAATGTTTTTCGTATCATCAACACAATTTTTTTATAGTCAGTCATACTCTCTTTCTTTCCCTTAAAATCTTCTTTTCTTTTCTTATATATATTTAGGATTACATTTAAAATTTGTTAAAATTTATTTTTACAATGACATAAAAAATAGCAAAAATTCACTAGTTAAAAAATAATGAGAAAAAAAAGATAAACTGAGTAATTTTTTCTGCATGAGACCATGGGCTATAATTGATGTGGTGAACCAAGCCTATGATATATTTTTTTGATACATGACATAACCCTGTTCAATTTCAAGATATTAAAACATCAAATATAACATAATTAATAATATTATAAAAAATTAAATCGAATAAAATCTATATGACATAGTTTTATTTATTAATAGTATTTTTAATATATTTATGTTTATTTTGTGATTGTAGCATAATATGTTTTAATATTACATGCAACTTGGTGCAAAAATTTTAGTTAACATTCTTTCTTCTTCCTTCAGGTTGTAAGTTTAATAGGCATTAAGAGCAAAAAAAAATTCCTCTCCCCTGCGTAAAAATTGTTCAAAATAAATTTTTTCTTTCGGTAATTTTGTAACTATGCTTATCCACTAAATTTAGTGGCGAATCCACTTGTATGGTTGGATGGACCTATACTCACTTTGAATTTTTTAAAGTTCACACATTTATCGTTTTTCTTAATTTTTATATATTAATTTTTAAATTTTATGATTTGTCCCTGATGAGTTCTCAAATATGACATATTTCATTTGCTATTTTTCTAGTTATTTGGACTTCTTGCTGCTTAATACATGTTGTTTTCGTTATATTTTGTGCAGGGATCCAATTCTGGAAATAGTAGTGAAAATGGGGCATTTCTGCAGTTTTTATTATAATTCTGTCATGACTGGCATCATGGGCACGACACCAGGCACGACGCGGCTGATATGGTAATGACGTGGCGACTTCTAGAAGCTTCTGGAACATTCTGAGAGAGCTTATCAGCTTATCCGATTAGATTTCCTGCATTTAAATTTCAAAACATTTGAATTATTTATCTTTTGTTTATTATTTTAAATTATCTCATCACTTTATCTTTGTAAATCTAAGCCTATAAATACCACCCTTGGTAAAGGCTTAGATCATCAATCAATCATTTGAGTTTTCATCTCTTAGCTTTGAGTATTTTTTTTTCCTTTGTAAATAGTTTTTAGCTTTAATAAAAGTTATTTTCCTTTATTTTTCCTTGTTCCATTTATTTTATGTTATTTTATTACTTTTCCAAAACCAAGTTAAGTATGATAATCAATATCATGCTTAGCTAAATCCTTTAAGCCAAGAACCAGCCAAGTCAATTCGATTCGTGAGAATTGAACTTGCTTAAATACTTTTGGGGAAATCATTTTTATCTTTCTGCTTAGATAGTTTGGCAATCGGCCTTACTAAAGTTTTTAAACCTTTTTCATATCAAAAAGGGCCCTTTGGTCTAAATTCGCTTGAAAACATAGTTGGGAGGAAGGATCGGCCTGTGGCAAATTTCGACTTCCTATGAACACTCTTAGCGGCGGTCTGCTAAGGAAAGATAAAATCAAAAGCGATTCTACTTTTAGACAATTTCTGAGTCGGGTTCTTCCTGTTTTATTCTAAATACTTTAACGGCGATAGTCGTGGTTGATTTATTTAAGAACCGTCTTTCGAAGATAGACTTGAGAGGATTGGTTACTCGAGAGAAGAACAAGTTAGGACGGGTTGGGCCTCGTAGACTGTAACCGACATGATCCCCAAAATAAAAATCTATTTCAATGATCGAAAGAATTGAAGGAGCTGGTTCGAGGCTGATTTACACACTTGGTTTTTCTTACTACTTTTAATTATTTTTTCTCTATTTTATTACTTCACCAAAAATCATATCACCCCCTTCTTTTATTTCTTTGCTTTTACAGATATTCCTGGGAATTCAGATTCGACAAATTCAAGTCAACAATTCCAGCTAATCTCCCTGCGGATCGACCCTCTTTCCCTATAACTACTTTTCTTTATTTTATTTATTATCGAAAGAGGTTAATTTATTAATTTATTTTTAACCGGTTAAACGACGACTTGTCAAAATTGGCGCCGTTGCCGGGGAAATTTACTTTCGGCATTTTGACTGATTTTGTTTTATTTTTATGACCAGGAATAGAGAATTTGCGGATCTCGATGATGCAAATATAGGCGAAATCATTTAACAAAAAAAATTAGCACAGGTCGTCGAGCTAAACGACGTTAAACAAAGTGCTAAATGAGAGGCAACCCATTGGTTTATTTTTTTCGTCAATTTTTACTTCCTTTTTAATAATTTAATTTATTTTTCTTTATTTTTCATTTTCATTCCTTTTTAATTTCCTTAATAAATTTTCCTTTACAGGATTCTTTTCGCATGCAACAGGCCGAGCATCACACTCCAGCTAAGTGCACCGTTTCATTAATGGGGTGCATTTTAGCACACTCAATGAGCGGTGCACGTTAGCCCAACCTTTTATCCTTTGGCATATCGTCCGATTTCCCCTGATTTTCCCTTTTCCCCTTCCCTTTCTTTCTTTCCCGCAACACCAAACCCTAACATCACACACCCAGCCGCAAAAATTCACTCAGCCGCATCGACTTCACCATGGCCCATACCTCCTCCCCGCCGCGGTGTTCGACGACCTCCCCAACGGTCACCATCACCATCGTTACAATCAATACCCATGGGGAGTACTCTTTCTCTGCCTTACACTTTTATGTTTTTCATTTGAATTGGGGCAATTCACTTAAGTGAGGAGGGGGGTAAATTACCACTTGTCCTATGCTTGTTTGATAATATGTTTTGATTTTTATTAAACCTTTAGATGAATTTTTTCTTGCCATTACTTGTTGTCCAGCATGTTGTACTTGTTCTTGTGCTTAGGAATGATTGAATTATAGCATTTTGATAATCAAAGGATATGGGTAATCTGCAGTTTGACATCTCTTTCAATTTCTTTTGATTGTGTTAATTAAATTTCTCGCCTAGCTTAATCAAATTAGCCCAATTTTGGTAAGATTTGAGCCTTGAGCATGCATTCTTCATATTATGCTCGTTTCTTTTGCTTGAGAGTGGCATCCTAAATTTTAGGAATCTAGAACTTGTTGCTTGCTTACGATTCGAGACTACAATAAGAACGAGGTGCTTTAAAATGATTTAGGCATTAGGCTTTAACCTCTTCCATCTCTTTCATTTTAATTTACCCTTTCTCATCGCCTAGTGAGCCTTTGTAAGCCTTACATCCCATTCATTTGACTTAACCATCAACCAAACTTTTTGATTGATCAAATGCTAGAAACTGTATTGCTAGACAAAAAGGGGCTGCAATTCGAATAAAGGGCAGAATTTTTCCGAAAAAAAATAATACTCAAATGAAAAAAAACAGAATTAAAGGAAGCAATTGCTTCGAAAAAAAAGAGAAAAAAAGGGTTTCGAAAAAAATGAAAAGAAAAGAAAAAGATTGTTTGCTTGCCCACTTTTAAGCTTCTCTTTTGTCTTCACTGTTTATTATATCTTGCATTGATCATCTTCCTTTGTTTATTTTCTTTCCATCTTTCTACCCTTTTCTAAACCCACATTAAACCTTGAATAAAAGACCTAATGATTTTTGCACCTCCATTCTAATAAGTAGTGGAGAATTGAACTTGTTACAAGCATATGGAAACCTTTATTCATGATTGACTTTGAGTGTTTCTACTTCACTTTTACCTATAAACACTTTGAGTGCTCTTGAGTGTATCTTGGTGAGGATTAAGACTGGATTAGGATTTGATTAATGCTTGATAGGTAATTGGAAGAGATAAGGACTGATTTTTGCTTGCATCCATTTGGTTTGATAATGTTTTCTTTCATGATACTCCAATTGCGCTAGAACTCTTATGATTATGCTTGATGCTTGTAATGGCTTGAGAAATGCATTCTTGGTTAATATTTTTTTCGGACATACTTGAGGACAAGTATGAGACAAGTGAGGGGGAATTTGATGAGTTCTCAAATATGACATATTTCATTTGCTATTTTTCGAGTTATTTGGACTTCTTGCTGCTTAATACATGTTGTTTTCGTTATATTTTGTGCAGGGATCCAATTCTGGAAATAGTAGTGAAAATGGGGCATTTCTGCAGTTTTTATTATAATTCTGTCATGACTGGCATCATGGGCACGACACCAGGCACGACGCGGCTGATGTGGCAATGACGTGGCGACTTCTAGAAGCTTCTGGAACATTCTGAGAGAGCTTATCAGCTTATCCGATTAGATTTCCTGCATTTAAATTTCAAAACATTTGAATTATTTATCTTTTGTTTATTATTTAAATTATCTCATCACTTTATCTTTGTAAATCTAAGCCTATAAATACCACCCTTGGTAAAGGCTTAGATCATCAATCAATCATTTGAGTTTTCATCTCTTAGCTTTGAGTATTTTTTTTCCTTTGTAAATAGTTTTTAGCTTTAATAAAAGTTATTTTCCTTTATTTTTCCTTGTTCCATTTATTTTATGTTATTTTATTACTTTTCCAAAACCAAGTTAAGTATGATAATCAATATCATGCTTAGCTAAATCCTTTAAGCCAAGAACCAGCCAAGTCAATTCGATTCGTGAGAATTGAACTTGCTTAAATACTTTTGGGGAAATCATTTTTATCTTTCTGCTTAGATAGTTTGGCAATCGGCCTTACTAAAGTTTTTAAACCTTTTTCATATCAAAAAGGGCCATTTGGTCTAAATTCGCTTGAAAACATAGTTGGGAGGAAGGATCGGCCTGTGGCAAATTTCGACTTCCTATGAACACTCTTAGCGGCGGTCCGCTAAGGAAAGATAAAATCAAAAGCGATTCTACTTTTAGACAATTTCTGAGTCGGGTTCTTCCTGTTTTATTCTAAATACTTTAACGGCGATAGTCGTGGTTGATTTATATAAGAACCGTCTTTCGAAGATAGACTTGGGAGGATTGGTTACTCGAGAAAAGAACAAGTTACGACGGGTTGGGCCTCGTAGACTGTAACCGACATGATCCCAAAAATAAAAATCTATTTCAATGATCGAAAGAATTGAAGGAGCTGGTTCGAGGCTGATTTACACACTTGGTTTTTCTTACTACTTTTAATTCTTTTTTCTCTATTTTATTACTTCACCAAAAATCATGTCACCCCTTCTTTTATTTCTTTGCTTTTACAGATATTCCTGGGAATTCAGATTCGACAAATTCAAGTCAACAATTCCAGCTAATCTCCCTGCGGATCGACCCTCTTTCCCTATAACTACTTTTCTTTATTTTATTTATTATCGAAAGAGGTTAATTTATTAATTTATTTTTGACCGGTTAAACGACGACTTGTCAGTCCCCACTCTAAAATTTTGAAAATTTTTGTGATTAGTGTCATTTTCAAAAATATTTTAGCTTGTGTCCGCTTAAAAAAATTTAGCTCGCGGCTGATTAGATTAAACCAATTCAAATACAAAATTCTTTTTTTTTTGGACCCAAAGCTATTAAACTATATGCTTCTTCATAGTCCTCTACTTGTAGAAGCATTTGATTTTCTTTTGGAAGTCACCTCTTTGTTTTCATTTATTTCCTCTCTTTCTTCGTCTTCACCTCAGTACACAAAGAAAACCCCAAGGCGTCAATCTTAAAGACGCACGATCTAATTCCTCTCGCCTTGTGCTTGTCCATATCTTCATTCATTGTTTTCTCCTTTTTCTCCTCTACCGATTCACACCTCTGCCCTTTTGCTACTCCGGTCAGATCAGCTGCATGATGTTTCAATGTACAAGGCCACTGGTTCTACTCGTGTGGGTGTTCCTAGCGTTGAGCTTCATCGCCTGCCTTCAGTGCCACGGTTCAAGAACCACCGCCACCGACGTTTTCAAGACCAGGCCGAAATCTCAGCACACAGGCAACTTCTTCGGGTTCTTGCCCAGGCATTTCCCTATCCCGGTTTCTGGTCCTTCAAGGAAACACAATGACCTAGGCTTACAAAGCTGGAAATCGCCCTGAACATCAACACCTAAAAAGAAGAAGGTGACGATGACTTTGTTTTTAAGTTTCATTTTTGGAATGAGTGAGATGGTGGTGGGTGGCTGCTGTTGGGTTAATCAAAAGGAAACATATCAACCTTCTCCTTTGATGCTCAAACAAAGAATAGATTAGTTGCTTTAATCTCTTTTTCCCCCTATTTTTGAGTGTGAATCAGATATTCAGATGTAGAGAAGGAAAACTAATAGCATGGCAGAAGATCTAATTTCTGAATTCTTTTGGTTTATATATCCTCTGTTTGTATGAGGAGAAATCTTGTGTATAAAGAAGACATAATTATCAAACATTAAAAAAATTTAGTTTCATTTTCGCTCCTCTTTTCTCCTTTTTAATTTTCATTGTCCCGAAGCCGTTCTTCTTGGAATGGAAAAGTATTGCAGATATGTTGAGCGTTGAATCGTATATTTCGTTATACATGCTTTAAAATGTCAATATCACTTTCAAAAGAATGGGTTATTCTCAAGGTGGATGTTTTCTTAATTTGAATTTATTTCATAGGAGTCTTCATTTATTACCTTCTTTGCTTGAATTTGGTTATGTTGTTTTGTGAATCTTTTCAAATTTCAAAAAATATTAATGTGCCAAATAATGAACTGCCTTAATAAATTATCCAAGTACCTTGTTGTCAAAAAATTTAAAACTGTGAATCAATTAAACTGAGTTGAATGAATTATCCTTATAATTATTTTTTGTAGTATTAAATTTGGGTTACTTGATTAATAAATCAGTTACAGGTAATTATATATATATATATATATTATATTTCATAGGTAACACAACAACCTCAAACTCACGCCATGCATATCAAGTTTGCAGTTACCCTTTGATTTTTCTTCTAAACTTACATGACAGGTTGAACTTATGCAAGACTTTTGCCACTACTTGTTACAAGAAATTAATTTCTACTTTTGGAAATAGTCTAACTTTAAAAAACATAAATATATTAATTTTTATTTTATTTTTTTATATTTTTATATAAAGGAGTTAAAAAACACATATAGAGACTGATGTTAGGTCTAAAAGATTATCAAGGAATCAAATTAAACTCAATTTAAAAAAAAAGCATAGACATGCATCAGAATTATAAGATTAACATCAAATTTTAATAACCATGTATTTTCCTTGAGGTACAATGATGAAGAAAAAGTTGGAGTAATGAATTGAACATGAGGTTGGTCCAAGTATAATACAAGGGGAAACCAACAAATTGGGCACAAAGATTTTATTTTACATGTTTCACATCAAATTATGATAAGTAATGCAAAAATGGCCTCTATCAATTCCAAGTTGCCAAAGTGGGGTTCTTGTGGGATACAAAGTTTTTGGTCATTATTCAAGGCTCCATTGGATTATATTGATGCTTTTAAGATGAATCCTTATCTATCATGATTTTCTTGTTGCTTCTATATCAATAACATTATTTTCGTCACGGTGTAAATTAAAGTTTACATAAACTTTTTAGTTTTAAGAATTAAGGGTTTAGTTTAGGGTTTAAATTTTAGTGGTTTAATTTTTTGGGTTCAAATTTATGTAAAAAGTTTAAAATTTAGGCTTTAATCTTTTAAGGTTTAGGGTTAAAAATTTAGAAATTGAGTTTTATAACGTAAATATACATACTTATTTATTTTACACGGTTTGTGTGTCAAAAGTTTATCCAAATTCTAAAATTAAATCAATTTTAAGAGGGCAGTCAAATATCGCAGTTAAATTCGATGTTTAATTAAATAGAACACATATATAAAATTAGTTTTATAGTCATTAGGTAGGCTCATAATCAAATGCTTGTTGCTTGATGTGTTTGGAATCAATGTGGAGTTTTGGTCAAATTGCTATTTGCATATAAAAATTGATTCTATGACTAATACTATCTTTCCTTTGAAAAGTTTAGGGGTGGCTGGATTTTAGGACTGTTTGGCGGTCGGTGGGTGGAAAATTGGATTTCAGACTTTGGTTTTTGCCTGCAATCTTTCCATATTGTGGCATTTATTTAATACTCCCATGTGACCTTGCTGACTTTTTTCTTTATCAACGTTTTCTCCTTATTAAATAAATAGGTTAGGCCACGTTTGGGAGTTTTGTTTAAGGTCGGTTTTAGGGGCCCTTTGTTAAAATTCTCTATCTTTCCTTTAAAGTTTATTTATTTATTTATTTATTTGGTATTCCTTTGACTGAGAATAAAATAGGATTGTAATCAATTTGTTCCCTGTTTCATGGCGAAAGGAAAGATAAAGAATGCAAAAAGAAGTCTCAAATAGTAACGATATTAAATAAAGAGCTGGGAATTATAATGATCACAATTGCACTAGAAAATGTCGGTCCAAGTTTTTTTTTTTTTATGTAAATTAAGTGTGTATTTTATAGTTCATGTTTGAGATTTGTAGTTCTTTCTTTTTTTTAATAATATTTCTTTTAAGATTTGAATTCGAGTCTTCTTTTTAGGAGAGCAATGTGCATTGCCATTGTACTCAACACTTGTTAGTTCGATCCTAGTTATTTTATTTTCCAGCCCAACATTTTTTTTGAATTAAAAAAATGAAATTAACTATGTCCGAGGAATTTTTATTTAGTTGCTAATCATGATATTTTAAACCTAAGACGATTGTTGTTAATTTTTTATATAGAAAAACTGCAATAACCTTAAGTGCAGGAATTCAAAATTAAAACATTATGTTAATAAAGAATCAATTTCATATATTAAAAGGAAGTTTATTTTATTGATTGAGTATTAATTTAATTAGTATTTTGTTACATTAATAATATAAAAGATGTAAGCTCGAATGTACTTAAGCTCTCCTAAAAGAGTAATGAATAGTTCAAACATTATATTAAACAAGTTTATTTTATTGATAAAAATATATACTATATTCTGAGCAATTTAGATAATAAAACTTTGCTTTAATGTCAAGGTATAGGCTCTCAAATTCATATTTTATGTAAAATATATGTGAGTTATGTTTAATACTTATTTTTTAGATTAATGGCAACTAAATTTTATTAAACACCATGAAAGATATTACACATATAATGCATTAAAAGAAGAGATTAGCCCACTAAAAATTTTATACAAATGTGCAAAGAAAAACAAACATTTTCATAGAGATTAGCATACCATCAAAACTTAAAAACCTTCATGAATCTCCTTGTCTATAGCGAAACGAGACGCTTTACAGGATGAAAAAGGAATGGTGAGCAAACCAAACTATCAGGCAGATTGCTCCGCTACACAATTCTAATTACACCGGTTAACAAACCATCAATCGAGTGGGGATTAATCTTTTATATTACCACCGACAGAATCAAATCAGGAAATTAGCGAAGCGAGGATCTCTATACGAACATCAAACGACCGCTAAGGTATGCTGAAATCATGCCAAACGACAGATGAAACGAACCATAAAAGCAAATGAAAAGCCACTACAAAAAAAATACATTTTTAGTGACTATTTTTCTGAGTCGTCACCAATCGTCACTAATAATGCCATCACTATTATATTAGTGACAACTTTCATGTATTTCATCACAATAGTAATATTTTTTATGACCACACTATTTGACACAAATGATTATTAATACTGACCAAAATTTAGACACTAGTGTTATTCTTACTAGTGACAAACATTCTATCACAAATACATATTTAAATAGTGTCTAAAATTTGTCGTCACTGTCAATAATAAAAAATTAATTTTAATTTTAATTTTAATTTTAATTGTAACCATTTTATTTAGGGTTTAAATTAATCACTAATTGTTCCTGAAATTTAATGGAGCTTTTTGTAACCCCTCGTCACGGTCCGGGCGACTGATCGGTCCGAGCGGGCTACACGGGGATAACCGAGGCGAAACCCTTTAAGGCTCCACTTCTGTTAACAACCCGAGAAAACTTTTTCATTTATTTATCTTGTCTAGATGGATTTAATTAAACCTATGTGTGAAGCGGCAGCGGAAAACAAGACTCTCAAGAAGCCTAACCTCAAACAGGGCCTAAGCCCAACACTTGAGAACCTTTAGAGATGTCAAAAGCCCCATTTTCAGGCATGTGTTTCGAAACAGGTTTTACCCGTTTCGAAACACGAGCTCCAATTTAAAAAGTCAAACACTTGTACCGAAGCGCCTCCACCTCGTTTCGGAACAAGGGGTCCATTTCGCCTAGACGTTTCGAAACACGTTTCGAAACAGGCTCTCACAGTAGCCAAAATGTTTCGAAACTCGTATCGGAACAGGGGTTCACAGTAGCCAAACCGTATCGGAACGCGTTCCGATACATATGTCCCTGGAGCCACACTCGTTCCGAAACAGCCAAACCCGTTCCGAAACGCCTGCAATCTGTGAGTTTTCAAAACCAGCTTTAATCATCTCCAAACGACCCCAATGACTTCAAGAAATAAACACAACATGCACACATAAACTCTAGAGGCATAGACCCTATTACAAACACGCTCCAAACACATAACATGCAAGATAAGGGCATACATTCATAAGGGATTAAGCATTCACCATAAAAGAGATATACATTGCATTTTAAGGTTTAATGCCTTAGAAACAAAACACATAAGCATTCATGACATGCAACATAAGCATGATTTACAATATAAAACAAGGCATCAATAAGCCATACCAAAACATCAATATACCAAGGAGTCTAAACAAGCTCCTACACAAAACAATAACATAAATCCCATTGCTCATCTATTACATTCATAACTTAAAAATTCATACTTGATGATAGCAAAAGCACAACTAGCACACTTGGAGGCCCTCTCCTTGCAAAAGCAACCCACGAACTACGGATCTGCATTGTCGAACAAAAGAGAGCGTAAGCATAAAGCTTAGTGAGGGTAAGCTCATAAAACAAACCTCGACAAAGCAAGGTCCAAGCACGAACAACACAACCAAGGTAGAATGCATGTTTTCTTACCTTCGAAGCCACAAGAGTCAAATATAAATGATGCATGAACATAATATCAATATCATGTCATGCTCAACAAGTACATAAACACAACCATATGGAAACACATATATCAAACATATTGACACCTAGCTATGACTCGAATACGCGGATAACAACCGTTGGAACTCACATCCAACAACTCAACCATTACCTTACGATGGGATTACACTCATCATCGTTTCACGCGGAGGGGATTCCACTCATCCTCACGCCCCGTCGATGGGATTCCACTCATCACTGACTAACATATAAAAAAAGATTTCCGGGCGTACTCGTACTCCATCTTGATGACTACCATCACCAAGATCGCGCGCGCTTTTCGACACTCGTGTGCACACTAAACATCCTAATGATCGATCATTTGTACCCAAGCATACTAGTTCCAATACTAACTCATTTCACAACCTTTCATAACACAAGTTCTTACCATTTCTCGTGCCTAGCACGTAGCCACCATGATTTACAATCATGTACTCATATTACATCAACCACATGCATATCACAATGCATAAACAAATCACCATGCCTCAATAACACACATAGCCACAATGTGCATATCAACATTAATCACAAATAACATACGAGGCATAAACACAACATTCAAAGTTCATCCAAAGGTCTCTAACTAAAGCTTGAGATTAGACTACCAATCTAATCCCAACTCTAGGTGGGTTTATCAAGCCCGACCTAGGTCCATATGCTTGAACCAACGTTTGAAAACCAATTTAAAAACATAGAACCACTCACCGGACTTTCTAAACACAAGCAAACAACCGATCAAGCTCCCAACGATTCCGAATTCGAATGCGAAGCTTCACCAACACAAAACCTTGATGCTATCAATCAAACACAAGCAAAACAACCACATTTCAGTCCACAAATCACTGATGTAACTCATAACACCAATTAAGCATCAAATTCAAGCCAAAAACACTTCTAAAACCCTCATTTTCGAGCAACCCAATAGCACAGCCAAAAACCATCGATTCCAATACTTTTAACACACCTAATAGCTTCCAAAATAACCCCTAAACATCAACCAACCATCAGCCATCAACTTCCAACACAAAACAGCCCCAAAACTCACCTTTAAACCCTTAACAAACCCAAATCCGTGAATCAATATAAAACCAAGTAAAAATCACATATGTTGGACCATTTGGGTTGCTAATAACATAAATAATGATAAAGAATCAAAAGCTTTAACAATGAACATTAAAGTTCAGATTTTTAACTTTGAACTTGAAAAACTCAAAACTCAAAACTCAAAACAATGAGTTTTAATGAAAACTAAAGGTATAGGCATGAAGAGGAAGATGATGACAAGTCAAAAATGTGTTACCTTTCAAAAACCTTCAAAGATGAAGCAAGGATGTGATTGAATAGTAACTTTGATGGAGGGGAGGAAGTTGTCGTGAACTTTGGAAGAGAAGAGGGAAGAAGATGAGTGAAAAAGCAACTTTTATTGTTTTGTTTTAATTTAAAAGTCAAAGACCATTTTACCCTTAATGAAATGAAATATTCACAAGAGCATGAAATTCATGGCTAAATGGGCTTGATTTAAAATATGCTTACACTTTTGCAGTTTAGTCAGCAAACTTTTAAGTTTTCATTAGAAAACTGAAATTTAATTATAGATGATGTAGCATATTCAGATATTAATTTTTAGTAAATAAATGCAATGTCTGGCTTCAAGAAGGATCGAACCTGGAACCTTTAGGAGGAGAGTGCAATACTTATCCACTAGGTTAGGCAAGAAATTTAATACTATTTTGAAAGAAAAATAATATTTAGGGTTTAATTGTAATTGAAATTAATTTTATTTATTTAAAAAATATTTATTAATTATAACACTAATTATTATAATAATTTAACTAATTTTTCTATGATTTCTTGTACGAAGTACGTATGTTAAAGAAACTATTTAGATTTTTTTGAAGAAAAAACTAATCAAAGTGGAATATATCTTTTAAAATTTTCAATAAAATTCTATCATATATTATGCTAAAATCACATAGTAGTCTTTGTACTCTAATTTGGTCACTTTAAATTTCTATACTTTTTAAATTTTGAATTTTCGATCCTGACATGAATGGTAGTATTTAAATATGTTAAGTAAAATTTTCTTTTTAGCTAATTTTTATATATAAGTTGTTTATTTAATTTTTGTTCTTTAATTTGATCGTTTTTAGTCCTTGTAATTTAGTCATATTGTCGGTGTCCCGTTAGGATTAGGATTAAAATTTTAAAATTTGAAAAATATTGGGACTAAAGTTGATCAAAATAGATTGACTAAAACAACAATTTACACATAGTATAGACTATAGAAATATTTTACCTTTTGACAAACTAGTTTATGATAACTTTAATTTTTATAATTATAAAAATAAATTTATCATTGTGACAATGTCTAATTTGTCATTACTTTTATTTTTTATTGGTGTCAAAATTTATCATAACAAAAAGTGAAACTTTAAGTGACAAGTAATTTCATTGTAACAACAAATATCAAATAATAGTGACCACTTCACATATCGTCACTATCACGTGTCAAAGTTTTAGTGACAATGAACTTTGTGTCACAATTGTATACTTATAATGAGAATTCATTTGTGAAAAATGTAATCGTCACAATTAATATTGTTACAGTGACCACATAAAAATATGCCACAATTACATATACTAATAGTATCGCACAAAAAAATTGTCACAAAAAATTAATATTTGTGACAAAATTATTCCTAGTCACTATCAATTTGTCACTAAAAACCTATATTGTTGTAGTGAGCGTGCCACAAAGACAGATGAAATACGTGCCACAAAAGCAAAAAATTATATTAAAATAAAGGAAAAACTCAAAGAAAAAGACTAAAAACATCACAAATAAAATAAAGAAAATAATAAACACTAGCGATCGACAATCAACACCTAGATGATTGTCGGTCGCCGACTAAATTAAAAATGAAGAAAATAGCACTGTCGCTTTTTTATTATTTTGAAAGAAAAAAACTAGGGTTGGAGAGTTGTTTAGATACTTGTTAATTTTTATTAATCTAATAAAAAGTTTATTTCTTTTAATTATTATTTCTATCGTATTTTGAAAGTTATACTTGTAACATTAAAAAGGATAAATTACACAAATGGTAACTAAAGTATCCCAAAAAATACAAATTGATCATTAAACTTTCAAAAGTTACATATTAGTCATTAAACTTTAGTTTTTATTATAAAAATGGTCACTAAGCCGTTAACTGTCGTTAAATGGGTGACGTTGGAATTATAAAAATCTGTAAAATAGCACATTTAGTCCTCTATATTTACAAAAATGATCAATGAGCAATTAATTAAATGTATAAATATGCATGGTTAAATGTGCTATTATACAAATTTTGTAACTGCCATTGAGCAAAAAAATAAAATAAAGATTCAGTGACCATTTTGTAACAAAACTAAAATTTAATGGCCATTATATAACTTTTAAAAGTTTAATGATCATTTTGTATTTTTTTGGACTAGTTTAGTGACTAATTATGTACTTCAATGGGAATAAGGTTGTGTGCGATACATTTTTTAAATGGTCTTAATTTAATTACAATGTAGTATTTGTTTATACATATTTTTAATCTTTTGACAATATACACATATTTTATAGACAAAATGATTTAAACTCGTGTCTTTTAAGAAGAACATCATCCACTTCTATATTGAAACTACTTGTTGGGTTATGTGCGTGAAATGTATCTAAATATGCTAAAATTGAAAATGTAATAAGTTTATATATATATATATATATATATATATATATATATATATATATATATATATATATATATATATATATATATATATATATATATATATATATATATATATATATATTGAGATGTAATAAGTAGGTGCATGGGCCATGAGGTTTGAGATGAGATGCTGTAGCAATTGCATTGGCTGCATTACAACAGCTACTGATAATTCCGTTTCATTTTTCACATCATATACAGTCATGTCATGTCTTCCACTTTTCTTCTTCATGTTGCTCGTGTGTACAGCACGCCATATTATTATTATTATTATTATTATTATTATTATTATTATTATTATTATTAAACCGCACTTAAAATTTTAAGATTTTGAAGATGCGGATAGGGTGAACAAAATTTGACTCGATTCGAAAAAAATTTAAATAAAATTTGAGTTGGAAAATAAAATTTGAGTACCTCGAAATTTTTAGTAATTAATGGATTAATTTTTAAGTTCGAGTTGAGTCCCTCAATTTTTCTTAGTATATATTATATATACCGATATAAAAAAATATGAAGAAATATATGCCACATATGAAGAAATATGTATGCATATTTTAAATTGTACTATAACATGATAAATAATTATAATTAAATTTGTATAGGAACTCGAAAACTCGACTCAAATAAAAAAATTCAAATAAAATTTGAGTTGTAAAATATGATGCGTCAACTCAAATAATAATTTTTTTTACTCGACTCGATTGAACGCTCACTCTTAACTGAGAAATGAGGCAGCTCATTCATTTTATACTGGATTCGTGAATATCTGATTTTATTCATAAAGTTAGACGCTGTTCATTTATAATAATGAAATGAACTTTTTTAAAAAAAATATTCTCAATCTATCTTTTTGAATATATAATTTTAAAATATCCCTTAAACTTTTAATCGAAAGTATAATGATATCTTTTAAAATATTCTTAATCTATCTTTCAACCCTCTAGCCCTTAATTAATTATATTATTTAAAAAACATCATACACTTGAGTCCATTTGAATTTATAAATTCTAAGAAATTGTAATAACAATAACATTTGTTATTCATGTATGATCAAAATGTTCACAATTTTTGACTGACTTAACAAGAAATTTCTATAAAGTTTTGAGGGTATAATTATTTTTTAAAAAAATTGGGAGGCTGAATAAAAAAATAATAATTTTGATAAAAATTAATTCAAAATATTGAAGAAATTTAAAATTGGTGATTTTGAGAAAGCCTAATTAAAACTTTGAAAATGTTTATAGATACAATGCAAAATTTCTAAAACTTTGGAGGGCAATGCAAAGTTGGTGCCTCTCAATATTTGTCAGTCAAATTATGGTAAATCATTGTGCATTTCCCTTTTGCTGAAAGAATATGGAACAACACATCATTTACGCTTACATTTACATTTCAATTAATGGGCATTATTACAATCTGAGTAGCCGTAATTTCAGTACTGCTGTAATGAAATATACATTTATATTCCATATAATTAGGGTACAAATCCATTAATTGGAATATACATCATATATAGCAGTTCTTTTTTAATCATGAACTTGGATCATTATAAATATGCATGATTACTTACAATATGTAGTGGTAGAAATTAACATTTGGATACTTTAGTCCTTAAGAAAAAAGAAAAAAGAAAAAAGAAAAAAGAAGAAGAAAGTAACATCAATGGTAACAATCATTCTATATAAAATTAAATAGTATTTTATTCTCTAAAAATTATAATTTTATTTTTTACTATTTATTAATAATTACCTTTAATTGAAATATGTTTTTAACAAATAACTGTGGCTAATTTTATTAATTAAATAAGAAATATAATAAAATAACAAAAATTTACAAAGATAAGAGTAAAACTAATCACATTAATTTACCATTTCCTCTAAAACCATTAAAGTGCACAAACTAACACTAAATAATAAAATATAACAGTACAAGGAAAGAGTGAAAATTTAACCAAACAACTCAAAAAATAATAGATAAAAACATACATCAATCTCGTCAATGAAGAATAAACATCATCAACATTAACATAAAATGCATATAACAATGATGACATGTCAACAAACTAGTTTTATCGCAACTTATTCACGATCTATTTTTGGTGATTGTGATCACTGATCAATATGAGAGAACCAATTTAAAGATTCAAATCAAGTGTAAATCAGAAAAGAAAAAGAATCAAATGAATGTCAACTAGAGATACAACGTCTAATCAAACTCTATAAAAAAGAAAAAAATATATTATTAGAATAGAAAAAATCTATCATTTTCGTTAGAGGATAGGGAAACCTATTAACCAAAATAGCACAAAAAATTCAAATATACATAAACAAAGAATTAAAGAGATAGAAAAGAAAAAGGAAAAAGAGGAGATGAAAGAGAACATAGTAAGGATTATGATAAGACACATTGGTCAAGTGAGTATTTTAGTACGATTTAATATTAAATGTGTTTTTTAATTGAAACATATTTTTATTTATATTATTATCTCATTACAAGATTGTATTTTAGGTTAATTTTATATATTGATAAATTCATGCACAATTTTGAAATATGCTAATTAAACTCGAGTTGCTTAAAAGAACATCCCACACTTTACTATTAAGACCATTCAATATGTTTAATTCAAATATACTTTAGAACTTTTATTTACAGAAGAAAAATGAATGAGTAAATAAATAACAATAGTAACAACCTTTTCATTTAATTAGAAAATAAATAAAAAAGTATTCCATAAAATCATCTTACTAAAATAATGTTAACGAAAGCACAATTTGATAGTTATCCTCAAAATTTCTTTTTAAAATTTCAAAAGTTACTTTAATCATTTGAATATGAGACCTAATTTTAGCAGTGGATTATTCTACATTATGATTTGTTCCATATACTCCAGGAAAATAAGTAGTACACAGTATGATTTGCCTCATAATGCTGAGAGTATATACACCATGATCTCTAATTAATTAAAGGTTTTATTTTGATGCACAAACTGTGTAAAATTTTTTTACACAATCCTTTTATAAAATTTAAAATCTAAATCACAAACCCTAGCAACCTAAAACTTAAACCCTAAGCTCTAAACCCTAAACTCTAAATTCTAACTATAAACCTTAAATTATATACCCTACATACTAAACCCCTAAACCCTAACCTAAAACCCTAAACCCTAAAATTAAAGGGCTTGTGTAAACTAAAGTTTACACAAGCTTGTGCATCAAAGTATTTTCCATTAATTAATTATTATACCAATGGCAATAAATGAGCCATATATTTCTTTTGTTTTATGTTTTTTACAAGCAAAGAAAGGATCCATCATTTAGGTTGTAAAAGAAAACTTGAATAAAAATCTAACATGGGAGAAAAGTGTAAATTACAGCAATGACTTGTTTTTTTGTGCTGCATGTGTTGTATGTTATTTTATGCGTCTAGTTTTTAATTTCATGAATTTAATATAAATTAATTATCATTTAAACTGTCAATATATCAATTAATATAATTACTCAAATCTTATAATTGTAATGATTCGAATTTCGGAGTGAACCTCTAAGTATTGACTCAAACTTTAGATGACTGGTTTATTAAGTGTCGGGCTTGTTGGGTCAAGTATTGAGTGAATTGAATTAGATTTGGTCAAAAGATGATAAAAATGAGATTTTTGAATTACATTGCATAGTTGAGGGATCAATAAGAAAATTTAACCTTAGATGTAAAAGTTGGCTGAATTTTTTTTACGTGAGATTTTTTCTGAAAAGAGTTAAGTACTCTTTTGCTCTAGCTCATTTGTATCCCCAATATTACCAAGTGTCAAAATCAGTTTTTCAGTACCAGGACATTACCTTTAGGGGTCGTTTGGTTCATGGAATATAAAATTACCTTTGGGAATGAGATTACCGGAATGTTACATTACTTAACATATTACCGGAATGTTGTATTACCTTGTTTGATTTGTTTGCCAGGAATGTAAGATTACATTGTTTGGTTGAAGGAATATAAGATAAGAAAAATGTATATTTTACCAAATTGTCCTTAAAATATATTTTCTTTTTTAACCAACTGAAGTTTTAAGATTAAAGTCAAAATATTTACATAAAAGTTCATAGAAAATATAAAAAATATAATATGAAAACTTTTTTTATGAAAATTGATCCTAAATAATAAATGTAATAAAATACATACCAATAATAAAATTTGAATCAAACACATATATAAAAAAATCGAAATAAAATTAAAATCTGATATATTTTTATTTTATATGCATCATATTATTTTATAATAAGTATTAAAACCCTAAACCACTAAAAATAAAATAGATTTATACTTTTGTAATTATATAAAAAAAAGGAAATATCATTTTAAAATAACTATATAATTTAGGGGTATTTTTGTCCAAAGGGGAGGGAATTGTCTAATACCTAAGAAAAGGGAGGGAATGACATTCCTGGGAAAAGACCAAAAATAACTACTGTTGGGAATATTTTATTACCCCTGGGAGGGAATGTTCTTGAACCAAACGTGGGTATGTGATTCCGGAAAAGATTATTCCCCCTGGTAATGATCTTTTCCGCGAACCAAACGCCCCCTTAGTGCTGATACCCTAACATTTGCACTAGTATAACTGTGTACCGATACGAGGGGATTTTTTAAAAATTTTAGTAAGGACTTTTGATACTGGTACGCCCCTTTAGTACCAGTACCCCAAGGTACCATACTAATATTTATGTATTGCGTATTAGTACATCATTTAATTTTGCAACGATTCTTTTTTTTAATATATATCGATACTTAAAGTTGTAAAAGTGCATCTATAGTCGAAAATCATCTCCAACGGCTTTTAACAACCTCAACAGCTAGAAAGGGTCATAACCCATTAGAAGACTTAAAAAGGACCTTCAAGCTGGTCCAGAACACAAGAAAACTTACACCAACACCCATGTATAAAGGAATTTGTTTTTGTGCTTAAAAGTCAATTTTATTTGTAAAAATAATTGTGAGCTTCCATTGTCAACTTGCACAAGCACTTAATTTTTGGTGAGTGTTTTATTAGTGCAAACATTTAGCCATGTGAAGTTTTTCTTAAGTTCGCTAAAATTGTATTTCTCTTTGAGAGGGAGAGAATATAGGGTTTTGAGTATAAATCTTGTGCGTTATAAGATTATTTTTTGTCTAGTGAATTTGTAAAAAAATTTTAGTGTGAATAGTTAAGGTAGTGAAAATATACTTGAATTAGAAGTCAAACTAGTCAATCTTTTTATACATAATTTTTTCATTCACAAATTTTAAAAGCCAATTCAACCTTACATAGCACATTCAGTTGATAGGTTCGTGCTTAACAATTGGTGTTAAAACAAGGCCCAATCAAAAGTCTAACTACTGTCGAGAAAATCATTGTAGTGCTCGATCGATTCCTACATCATCATCAGAGGATCGGAATAAACTACTCAAAGTACAATAATATTTTACTTAATGACATGTACAATATGAAACTTCAATGAGTCAAGTCTGTAGGCTAAAGGGGTTATTTTACCCCCGAATTCGACCCAAATTAGTAATGTTACCCTTCGCGCGAAAACGCGTTCAATTAGGTCATTCAGTTCGCATATTGTAACAAAATAGGCCTTTGACTAGCGTTGACCGACAGAACCGTTAATTTGGCCGTTAACTTTTAACTCGTTAGTTGTCTTCGCCACATGACACTTGTTTTTTCTTCTCATTTTAGCTTTATTGTGTTTTTATATTTCTACTAAAATTCCATTTTTGTAGACTGTTTTTTATTTTAATTTCTAATAAAATTTAGTAGGTATTTTGTAAAAAAATAAGGTTTTTAATTTTTATTAGGCCTTAATAATGAAATCTTGCCAATTTTTTTTGTCTAAGGTGTTTGATTTACAAACAAAAATTATATTGTCCTTTTTTTACTGTTTTTTATATCTTAACTCTAAAAAAATTAAAATTTAAGTCATAACCTTAAATTTTAAATCATAAACTCTAAACCTTAAACTCAGAAAATACACCATACCCCTTATCTCTAAATTCTAATTACAAACCCTAATTTAACCTTAAACACTAAATTATAAACATATTTTTTAATGTAAAGCATAAATAAGAACACTGAAAAAGGGTAAATAATTTCTACTCTTGAGTTAAAAGTTTTAAAATTTAGTTTATTTTTTATATTTATAACTATTTATTGACGGGATAATTTAAAATGAATATCTTAAAAACTCAACATGAAATTTTTCATATTTAATAAATTATTAGAGTAAATCAGCAACATATATAAAAATAAAATAAAATTTAAGACTTGTTCAATTGTATCACGCAACCATTCATAAAAAACAGAGGTTACAATCTAAGTAAAAATAGTTATTTCCTAATATTATCAAAGTTTAACTCTTGACGTCTAGAACTTGTAGTTCATATATTCTACGAGTCAGCGATAAATCGAAATGAAACTAAAGTAAATTTTAGAGTAAATATTATGTACTGATATGTGCTATTAATCATACGAATTGATTTTTTTAATTACTCCATGTACCAAGTCACAGTAACCTAAAACGTTATTATTTTTTAGAATATAATATGTTAACACGTTTTTCGAGCTATTTTTAATTTTTTTATTTTGTCCACTTTTTATTTCAATAACTTTATTATTTATGAATTAAAAAAATCTGAAAAAGTGTTCTAAACATTTTGTTCTAAAAAAATCAATAATCACATTTTAGATCTCATGATTTCAAAATTTATTAAAATAATTAATGGTGCATATCAGTGCATATGATTAGTGCTACATGACGTTAACTCTAGACTTATCCATTAACCAATAAAAACTTCGCGCATCATATTTTCTTCCAAATGACCAACCAATTCAAATTAAAATTTCAAATAATTGTTTTAAAATGATGTGAAGAAAACGAGTGTGGCTTCACTGGTAAACTAATACAAAAAGGAAATGACGTAGATTATTTTTTTGTTAGCACCATAACAAACGTGGTGAAAAAAGTTCATATAATATTTTTTCAATTATAGATATTTTATAATGCTAAAATATACTTTGTTATCTACGTTTCATGAAATTAAATTAAATTTCTAAATTAACCTAATATTTACATTAATGCAAGGTAAATATAATTATTAAAAAGAAATTCAGAATTGAATTACCATGAAAATTCTACCAAAATGTCAAAAAAAAATTTAAACGGATTGCGAGAACTCATGGGGTACAGTACAAAGGGGTTTTTTCCCTCAGCAAAATATAAAAAATCCGACCTGCCGGACTCGAACCAGCGACCTAAGGATTACAACTGAAGGAAACAACTACAGTCCTCCGCTCTACCAACTGAGCTAAGGTCGGTTCGTGCAGTTTATTATCTTAAGCTTGATTGGCATTGAATAAAAGCAATTGAAAAGATTTCTATTAGTAAGGTTTTAACGCTATGTTTAATAAGAGTTCAAATAGGTGGTAATTACAAGGAAAGGTCAATGAGAGTTCTTTTAAACTATCTTCATGGGCAATTTTAAATTAAAACCCCTTTTAAATATTTATTTACGAAAATGACCCATGCCAAAATTATGTAGAAAAATAACCCCCAAATCTTTCACGTAGGGTGTCCTCGCGTTTTGCACAATGTAATTATAGACCTCACATAATCCAAAAAATGAGTTTTGTCCGACGTGGGCCTCCTTTTCATATTTTGAAATTTAAAATTAATAGATGCAACCACGCGTTCTGGGGAACGCAGGGTCCCCGAGAAAATGAAAATATCGCGTCTAAATTAAAATAGACTTCGTGTTTTGAAGAAAGCGAGGTCTTCGAAAATCCATGCTTGAATACAAGGGTTTATAGGCATGTTCGAGGTATTTCATCGTGCCATTATCCCGACAATTTTGGTAAATTTTTAAGCTTAGATACGTAGTATTGGAACTTATCTTCCATTTGAGATTGATATTGGCACGTACGAGACATTGCACACTGTATTAAAAGCGCGTTGAAAATGTTTCCAATGCTTGTTTAAAAAGTTGAAATGGCTTGGTAGGCATGTTGGAGGTGTTTTCCCAGGTTATTATTAGAATAATCTTCGTAATATTTTAGGTTAGATGCATAGTATTAGAACTTATCTTTCATTTGAGACTGATATTGGCACATAATAGACTTTTTGAATGGTATAAAAATGGCCATGAAAATAGTTCCAAACCTTAGTTTTGGGCATGAATAAAAAGGTAAAATCCTTTGAGAATCATGTTTGATGGGTTTATCCGGAAAGTTAATCGTCATATTCGTGTAATCCTTGATAATTATATAATATATTTTTATTAAAAAAGTGAAAAAGTGACCTCGCTCACTGTAGAAAACGAGGTCATTTTGAACGTTTTAATTAATTTCCTAATTATTTTGATGATTATGCCAAAATTAAGAATAACTTGGCAAATTTGTCAATATTTTCCTTTAATAAGACCTCGCGCTTTGCATATAGCGAGGTCCGTTAAGCCTAAAAATTGAGGACGACGGTCTCCGTATATTCTCTTAACTCATATTCGTTCTTTGTTCCTCTTCTTCTTCTTCTTAGTCTACTATTCAATATTATTTGTAAATAGTTCGATCGATATAATATGTCGAGACCATAAACTATTACAGCTTTGCTATACTACGATGGGCAGATAGTCAATGATGTATCTCTCGGCGTCGTATTTTAGTCCCCATGTAACACCTTGGGTTTAGGGTCTGTGAGTTCGGACTGGGACCTGGGAAAGGTTTGACATCCGAGTTTTAGGGTTCAGGTTGTCTTTAAATAAAAACGGTTTCATAAAAGAGTTTTAAAATGTTAATTGAGTTTTTAAGGATAAATGAAAATAAATTAAGGCAAGAGAGGATTTTTGTGACAAATAGAGTTTCAAAATAAAAGTGAAATAAAATAGAATATTTCAAAAAGAAAGAAAAAAAGGAAACCCACTTTCTATCTTCTTCCCTTCTCATTTTTCATTTCACGTCAAAAACTCCCAAGTGCCTATCCACCATCCATTTTGACAAATTTCCACCATTTTGAAGGTTTCAAAGCGGTAAACAACTTGATTTTTTGCTCTTCTCTTCATTTAAATCTTACTTGTAGCATTCTCTTTCCAAAAGCTTGAAGATTTCTCAAGTTCTCTCATTTTGGGTAAAATGGGTTTTTGAAGGGTTTAAGCAATTTAGTGAAACAGTGGTTTGGGTGAGTTTTAAATCATGTTTTCAGTACAAAATAAAGTTGAAATGATGAGTTTATCAAGGAATCACGAAATGGAATAAATGGGTAAATTTTGAGTTGGGGAAATATGGGTTTTTGGGTTGTTTATGGTTGGAAATGGTTCCTAAGGGGTTTGTGGACGTGTGTTAAAGATTTTAAAGCTTTTGGGTATGCTTTGGTTGTTAAATTGATGAGATTTTGACTGATTTTTTGTTAGAGTGGAAATGTGATTGGTTTTGATTAGTTTCGGGTAAGAATCGGAAATGGTTGTTGTTGAATTGAGATAGAGTTGATTTCAGTGGGGTTGGTTGTTGAAAAGTATGTTAACTCTTTGTTTTGATTTGGGTAAAAGCAACGAATAGAGATTTGGGTACTTTGGATGCAACACCCGGTGTTACGGAGGCTTGAAATAGGTGTTTTGGCTATCGTTGGGTTCTACCGGTGAGTGGAAATGTTTTGAGAGTTTAGGTTGAGCTTGAAAAGCCAACCTAAGCTCGAGAGTAAGTACTTAAAGTTTACGTTTTACTTTTCCGAAAATTCTATTTTTCAACCTTGTTATGCTTTGTTGATATGAGATGATTGTGTGTATGTGATTAACGAGTGTGGTGTTGTCATGTTAGTTTACATGATGTTGAGTATTGGAAAATATGAGTCTTACCGAGTATAATTGGTCGATCATAGGATTAGAGTGCACTTGTAAAATTCTTGTGTGGCCCTAGTGATGTAAGATGCCATTAGAGAGGAGTACGATGATGTAAGATGCCACCAGAAGCTTTATTATTAGACCCTGGTGATGTAAGATGCCATCGTGAGTCTTGCTGTTCTTATAGATTCGGTGATGTAAGATGCCATCGAGTCCAATCCACGTATCCGAGTAACGTAACCATAATTGCCATAATACTCTTGTGTTAGAAAGTTGAATGTTCTCGTGTTGGTATTTGAGAGTCATGCCATGTTGTTATATGTTGTTGGATTGCTTGATGTAAGATGCCAAGCATATGTAAGATTGTTGATAATTATGTTGATGGAAATAATGCTTGTGGTTTTGTTCTTAATTTTGTGAATGATTTCATTAAAACTGCATTGTTGTTGTTGTTGTGGTTTTGAGCACCACTGACTAAGCTTTATGCTTACACGCTCCTTTCCAACAATGCATATCGTTAGTGATCCATGAAGCAAAGGAAGGCGAGGGAAAGGCTCTAGTGATCGTAGCTTAAGCTGAAGTATGGATTTTAAGTTGTAATAATGATTTAGCAATGGGAATACTTGTTTTTTGTGTCTAGGGAGGTTATTGTAAACTCCCACGTGTTAGACCATATTGCTACATATTTTAAATGTTGATACCATGCTATGTTGAGGCTTGCTTTGGCTTTTGGTTAAATGCTTGGTGTTTTGTCTTGTTGGTGTTTTTAAGCTAAAGTGTTCCTTATGAGCTTTTGGGTTTGAGATCCATGTTTGAAGCCTATTTTTAGGGTGTTTTGCCTCTAGAATGTTTGCTTAATATGTTGCCATGTGGTTTGTGATCTTTCAAGGTAAGTTTGGGAATGATTGGGGATGCCAAAATGGCTTTTCGGGCCAATCTGTGCCCATGCGTTTCGGAACATATGGTATGGTTTCAGAATGGCCAGACTTTTGAGGCCCTCGTATCGGAACGGGGGTGGTGCCATTTTGGTACATTTTGCCACTAGAGGCTCCCGTTTCGGAACCATGAGGGACGTTCCGGAACATCATAGTTTTGCTTTTTGCTGAAAGCCCGCATTTCGAAACAGGCAGTCCTGTTTCGAAACACGGGTAGTTAAAGTGGTTAAAAGGCATCTTTGAAGGTTTCCAAATATTATGTTTTAGTCCCTAGTGCTTGGGTGCTTCCTAAGTGAATTTATATGTATCGTTTGCATTGGTTTTGCCTCGTGGGCTTGAAATTTGACTAATAAACTTTTTGGTAAGGTTAAGTTACCTTTTTGCCTCTGCTTAGTGTGGTTTTTGCGAAATGGTCCTTCGTTACCGTTTGTCTCCATGGACATCCGATTGATGTCCGATTAAGATTTTTTTCTTCCTTTGTGACCCTTAATACCGTAGGACTATTAAATTGCATTTAGACAAGATAAATTTTAATATAGGGTTGTTAATCGGAGGTAAATTCTTAGATTTTCTCCGGTTATCCCCGTGTAACTCTCTCGATTCGGTCTTGCGGCTAGACTGGGCCGAGGGGGTTACATTTGGTGGTATTAGAGCATCAGTTGTGAGGTCTCCTCAAGAAGGTAAGTCAGGTAAGTTGATTCTTCATGCTGCAGCACGACCTCTAGGTGTAGGGACGGGTTTGCCCCTTGAGCGACGTTGTAGTTTAGGCGGAGTCGAGTTTCGTGGTATGTCTCCTTAGGGTTCGGAGGCATGGCTTGAAAATACTGCACACATCTTGGTTCAGATGGAGTGCTCGGAGACTCATAAGTTGGGTTGTATTGTCTCGTTACTTCAGGGAGACGCGTATGCTTGATGGACCACCGTTATCTCAAGTATGCCTGAGGCCGAGGTTACTTGGGAATTCTTCTGTAGTGTGTTCCGCAAGAAGTACCTTGGTGCTCGCTATCAGAATGAGAAGAAGAGAGAGTTTATGCTTTGGTGCAAGGCAGTATGTCTGTATCTGAGTATGAGGTTCAATTTGTGCGCTTGAGTCAGTACGCTTCAGAGTTGGTTACCGCTGAGAGGGAAAGGTGTGAGCGGTTTCGTTACGAGTTGGTTACGGAGGTGAAGACCTACATGCTTGCTTCCGATTACACTGAGTTTGATGTCTTGGTCTCTAGGGCCAAGAACATTGAGCAAATTCTAAGTTTGGCTACTTGATCAGGTGGATTCAGTTTAAGGAAAAGGTCCGCTGAGTGGGAGCGAGACTGTAACAAGAGGCACAAGGACAGAAGGCACCAACCAAACTTTATGCGTGGAGGTGGTAACATGGGACAAGGCCATCAGGGTCAAGGTTTTGTGGTTCGCACATCTGAGTGTGCTAGATGCGGGAGGAACCATTCCGGAGAGTGTTAGGGTACTTTTCGTGCTTGTTGGAACCGTGGATCTCATATGCATTTGAGGCGTAAGTGTCCTCATCCGGCTAGGGATGGTCAGACACCTGCTAGATCCATTGAGTATCAGAGTGGTCGTGGGCATGGCCGAGGAAACTTCTAGCCGAGGAACAACAGTCAGAGAAATGTGGCTCATGTTGTCGTGGTACAGCCCGAGGGAGGTGGACCGGCTAGATTTTATGCAGAGTGTAAGGCTGGGAATAACACGGATATGATCGCAGGTAATTTTGTGTTACAATCCTTATATTTGCTTTCGTTGATTGATTCTAGTTCGACACATTCATACATTTTGGGTGAGCATGCAAGATCGTTAGGTTTGCCTTTTGAGTTGTTAGATATAGGTATGAATGTTATGAGTTCTTTTGGTGAGATAGTTGTAGTCAGGAAAGTGTTTCGGAGATGTCCCTTGATGGTTTAAGGTCACGTGTTTCCCGTTGACATGATGCAGTTACCCTTTTATGGTTTTGATGTAATTCTGGGTATAGATTGGCTTGTGAAGCATAGAGCTAGGATAATTTTGAGACTAAAAGAGTTTCCTTGAGGCTTTTCAATAACTAAGAGGTAGTAGTAGTTGGCGAGAACGTTAAGTTCTTGTCCAATGTTATTTCAGCATTAGAGGCTCAGAGGATGATAGATTTGGGTTGTCAAGCTTACTTAGTCTATGTGATGAATTCGAATATGAGCGAAGTTAGACCGTAAGATATCAGAACAGTTTCCAAAAGAATTTCCTGGTTTGCCTCCAGATAGGGATGTTGAGTTTGCTATTGAGACGTATTCAGATTCTCTTCCCGTATCGATTTCTCCGTATAGAATGACATCTAAAGAGTTGAAAGAGTTGAAGACACGCTTCGAGAGCTGTCAAATAGAGGTTTTATTAGGCATAGCATTTCACCTTGGGGTGCTCCAATTTTGTTTGTAAAGAAGAAGGACGACAATTTGAGGATGTGCATATATTATAGGTAGTTGAACAAGGTATCGGTGAAGAACAAGTATCCTTTGCCGCAGATTGATGATTTGCTTGATCAATTGAGAGGTGCTTTAGTGTTTTCGAAGATTGATTTGAGATTGGGTTACTATCAGTTGAAGGTAAAGGATATGGGCATACCGAAAATAGCTTTCCGTACGCGATATGGGCACTATGAGTTCTTGGTAATGCCTTTCAGTTTGACTAATGCCCTAGCTGCATTTATGGACATGATGAACCGAATGTTTCATGAGTTTTTGGATAGATTTATAGTAGTGATCATACATGACATTTTGGTGTACTCTAGGATCGAGGAAGAACATGATGAGCATTTACGATTAATGATACAGTCTTTGCTTGAAAATCAGTTGTATGCCAAGTTGAATAAATGTGAGTTTTTGATTGGGGAAGTAGTCTTCCTAGGTCATGTGGTCTCTGCCGATAGGATTAGTGTGGATCCTAAGAAGATAGAAGCAATAGTGAGTTGGAAACAACCGAAGTTAGTGCCCAAAATTCGTAGTTTTCTAGGTTTAGCTGAATACTATCGAAGGTTTGTTGAGGGGTTCTCGAAGATTGCAGCACCTTTGACTAAGTTGTTACAGAAAAATGTTCTGTATGAGTGGTCAGATTCAAGGCAATAGGCGTTTGAAAAGTTGAAGAAAACATTGACAGAAGCTCCTATTTTGATTCAGCCTAAACCAGGGAAGGAGTTCGTAATCTACAGTGATGCGTCATATGTAGGTTTAGGTTGTGTGGTTATGCAAGAGGGAAGAGTTGTAGCTTTTGCTTCGAGACAATTGAAGGTTCACGAGAAGAACTACCCTACCCACGACATAGAGCTAGCGTCTGTGGTCTTTGCTTTGAAGACTTAGAGACACCACCTTTATGATGAGAAATGCACAGTCTACACTGACCACAAGAGTTTGAAATATTTGATGACTCAGAGAGAGTTGAATCTTAGACAACGTAGGTGATTAGAGCTTCTTAAAGACTATGACCTCACAATAGAGTACCATCTGGGTAAAGCGAATGTAGTGGTCGATACTTTGAGTAGGAAGGTGGCAGTTGAGTTGCGAGCTATATTTTCGAGATTGGGTGTGTCACGAGATGGCGGTTTGATAGCCGAGCTACAGGTTAAACCATCGTTAGTTCAGTTTATTCGAGAGAAATAGTTGCAAGTCCGATCTTTGGCACCTCACGTGTAAGATATAGCCGAGGGTAAACCCACAAATTTCTGCTTTGGTGAGAATGGGATCTTATTTTTTTAAGAGTAGAGTAGTTGTTCCAGAAAATGCCGAGTAGAGACGTATTATTTTGAATGAAGCTCATAACAGTCATTTTGCTATACATCCAGGTAGTACGAAGATGTACCGTGGATTGAAAGATGAGTACTTCTGGATTAGGTTAAAGAAAGATGTGGCCGAGTTTGTGAGTAAGTGTATGGTTTTTAGCGAGTTAAGGTAGAGCATCAGTTTCCTTCAGGTTTGTTACAACCGTTGGAGATTCCGGAATCGAAGTGGGAACGGATCACTATGGATTTTGTGTCGGCTTTACCGTTGACTCCTTTGAAGAAGAATTCAGTATGGGTAATAGTTGACAGATTCACTAAGTGTGCTCATTTCATACCTATTCATACTACTTATACCTTAGACAGTCTGGCCGAGTTGTATATCAGTGAAATTGTGAGGCTACATGGTGTACCGAAGTCGATTGCGTCTGATAGAGATCCGAGGTTTACAGCTAGATTTTGGGAGTGTTTGCATCGTGCCTTGGGAACTTGGTTGAACTTTAGCACTTCGTATCACCCACATTCAGATGGTCAGTCAGAGAGTTATTCAGGTGTTAGAGGACATGTTGAGGTGTTGCATCATCAAATTTTAGGGTTCTTGGGAGAAACACCTACCGCTAGTAGAGTTTGCGTACAATAACAATTATCATGCTAGTATTCAGATGGTACCGTATGAAGCTCTGTATGGTAGGAAATGTAGAACACATGTTTGTTGGATCGAGGTCGGACAGAAGCTTGTACCCATGCCAGATTTGTTTAAGGGAACTACCGAGAAGGTAAAATTGATTTTTGATCGCTTAAAGGCAGCTTTAGACAGACATAAATTGTATGCCGATTTGAAGAGAAAAGAGATTGAATATGCTATTGGCAACAAAGTGTTCTTGAAGGTTTCCCTGTGGAAGAAGGTAATGAGGTTTGGTAAAAAGGGGAAGTTAAGTCCGAGATTCATTGTCCTTACGTGGTAGTTGAGAGGATTGGTCCTGTTGTATATAGGCTGAGATTGCCATCCGAGCTTGAGAATATTCATGATGTGTTCCATGTTTCGATGCTCCAAAAGTATAGATTAGATCCGTCTCATGTTATGCCAATGGGAGAGATTGAATTGAATTCGGATTTGTCATATGATGAAAAGCCAGTAGAGATTCTTGCTACAGATAGTAAGGTTTTGCGTGGGAGGATCATCGAGTTGGTTAAGGTTTTGTGGAGACATCGGGGTGAGGAAGAAGCCACTTGGGAGAGAAAAACAGACATGGAAGAGCAGTTTCCGTACCTCTTTCTATTAGGTAAATTTCGAGGATGATATTCCTTAAGTGGGGGAGAATTCTAATGCCCCGGGTTTAGGGTCTGAGAGTTCAGACCGGGACCCGAGAAAGGTTTGATATTTGAGTTTAAGGGTTCGGGTTGTCTTTAAATAAAAATGGTTTCATAAAAGAGTTTTAAAATGTTAATTGAGTTTTTAGGGTTAAATGAAAATAAATTAAGGCAAGAGAGGATTTTTGTGTCAAAGAGAGTTTTAAAATAAAGGTGGAATAAAATAGAATATTTCAAAAAGAAAGAAAAAAGGAAACCCACTTTCTATCTTCTTCCCTTCTCATTTTTCATTTCACGTCAAAAACTCCCAAGTGCCTATCCACCATCCATTTTCACAAATTTCCACCATTTTAAAGGTTTCAAAGCGGTAAACAACTTGATTTTTTACTCTTCTCTTCATTTAAATCTTACTTGTAGCATTCTCTTTCCAAAAGCTTGAAGATTTCTCAAGTTCTCTCATTTTGGGTAAAATGGGTTTTTGAAGGGTTTAAGCAATTTAGTGAAAACAGTGGTTTGGGTGAGTTTTAAATCATGTTTTAAGTACAAAATAAAGTTGAAATGATGAGTTTATCAAGGAATCCCGAAATGGAATAAATGGGTAAATTTTGAGTTGGGGAAATATGGGTTTTTGGGTTGTTTATGGTTGGAAATGGTTCCTAAGGGGTTTGTGGACGTATGTTGAAGATTTTGAAGCTTTTGGGTATGTTTTGGCTGTTAAATTGATTAGATTTTGACTGATTTTTTGTTAGAGTGGAAATGTGATTGGTTTTGATTAGTTTCGGGTAAGAATCGGAAAGGGTTGTTGTTGAATTGAGATAGAGTTGATTTCAGTGGGGTTGGTTGTTGAAAAGTATGTTAACTCTTTGTTTTGATTTGGGTAGAAGCAACATATAGAGATTTGGGCACTTTGGACGCAACACTCGGTGTTACGGAGGCTTGAAATAGGTGTTTCGGCTATCAATGGGTTCTACCAGTGAGTGGAAATGTTTTAAGAGTTTAGGTTGAGCTTGAAAAGCCAACCTAAGCTCGAGAGTAAGTACTTATAGTTTACGTTTTACTTTTCCAGAAATTATATTTTCAACCTTGTTATGCTTTGTTGATATGAGATGATTGTGTGTATGTGATTAACGAGTGCGGTGTTGTCATGTTGGTTTACATGATGTTGAGCATTGGGAAATATGAGAGTCTTACCGGGTATAATTGGTCGACCATAGGATTAGAGTGCACTTGTAAAATTCGCGCGTAGCCCTAGTGATGTAAGATGCCATTAGGGAGGAGTACGGTGATGTAAGATACCATCAGAAGCTTTATTATTAGACCTTGGTAATGTAAGATGTCATCGTGAGTCTTGTTGTTCTTATATATTCGGTGATGTAAGATGCCATCGAGTCCAATCCGCGTATCTGAGTAACGTAACAATAATTGCCATAATACTCTTGTGTTAGAAAGTTGAATGTTATCGTGTTGGTATTTGAGAGTCATGCCATGTTGTTATATGTTGTTGCATTGCTTGATGTAAGATGCCAGGCATATGTAAGATTGTTGATAATTATGTTGATGGAAATCATGCTTGTGGTTTTGTTCTCTATTTTGTGAACAGTTTCATTAAAACTACATTGCTGTTGTTGTTGTTGTGATTTTGAGAACCACTCACTAAGCTTTATGCTTACGCGCTCCTTTCCAACAATTCATATTGTTAGCGATCGGGGAAGCAAAGGAAAGCGAGGGAAAGGCTCCGGTGATTGTAGCTTAAGCTCAAGTATGAATTTTAAGTTGTAATAATGATATAGCAATGAGAATTCGTGTTTTTTTTGTATCTAGAGGAGTTGTTGTAAACTCCCACGTGATATACCATATTGCTACATGTTTTAAATGTTGATACCATGCTATGTTGAGGCTTGCTTTGGCTTTTGGTTAAATGCATGGTGTTTTGGCTTGTTGGTGTTTTTCAGCTAAAGTGTTCCTTATGAGCTTTTGAGTTTGAGATCCATGTTTGTGTGTATGCATGTTTGAAGCCTGATTTTAGGGTGTTTTGCCTCTAGAATGTTTGCTTAATATGTTGCCATGTGATTTGTGATCTTTCGGGGTAAGTTTGGGAATGTTTGAAGATGCCAAAATGCATTTTCGAGCCAATCTGTGCCCAGGCGTTTCGGAACATCTGGTATGGTTTCGGAACGGCCAGGCTTTTAGGGCACCCGTATCGGAACGGGGGTGGTGCCGTTTCGATACTTTTTGCCACTCGAGGCTCCCGTTTCGGAACCATGAGGGATGTTCCGGAATAGCTTAGTTTTGCTTTTTGCTGAGAGCCCGCATTTCGAAATGGGCAGTCCTGTTTCGAAACACAAGTAGTTAAAATGGTTAAAAGGCATCTTTGAAGGTTTCCAAAATTTTACGTTTTAGTCCATAGTGCTTGGATGCTTCTTAAGTGAGTTTATATGTATCGTTTGCGTTGGTTTTGCCTTGTGGGCTTGAAATTTGACTAATAAACTATTTGGTAAGGTTAAGTTACCTTTTGCCCCTATTTAGTGTGGTTTTTGCGAAATGGTCCTTCGTGACCGTTTTACTCCAATTGGTCATCCGATTGATGTCCGATTAAGACTTTGTTCTTCTGCTGTGACCCTTAACACTATAAGACCGTTAAATTGCATTTAGACAAGATAAATTTTAATCTAGGGTTGTTAATTGGAGGGAAATTCTCAGATTTTTCTCCGGTTATCCCCGTGTAACTCTCCCGATTCGGTCTTGCGACTATACCGGCCAAGGGGGTTACACCTCAAGTACTATATTACTTCCGCTGCCATACAATTTATCATATAAGAAGTTGATGAATGAAGTGAAGAAACATGTTCCACATGGTCATGGAAAAAAGTTGGAACCGTTGGAGGGAAGTTTTGACAACGATGGTGTGGAATTGATGGTGGAATCTCACCTACAGTTTTCTTTAGGTGGAGCCCTTGAGCTTGAGTTGTATGCAATGTTTTCTGATGATGATGTACTTATTTCAATTAACAATCTTATAGTACATATTCTTAATATATTTTTTTAATATAATTTTTGTTAATATAATTTTAGAAACTGGTCTTTAATTTATTTATTCAAAGTATAGTATTTATAGTAGACTTGTATTGAAACACGTAAAATATTACATAAATAAACACGTTAATTTGTTACAATTAAATTGTACAATTGTACCCCTTGGGGTATGCATCTTTCGAAGTCTTTGACGAAGTGGGCAGATAAATAAGCATCTTTCGAAGTCTTTATTGAATTGATTTAGACAAGAGATGCAATAGTTTGTCCAACTTGTATGGTCGCCGAGAGATGTGTCGTCGTTGTAGACAAATAGTGTCATAGTTCATCATAGTTGTTGAAGCCCTAAAGCTTCGTGGATTTCATAAGTATCCAATAATCATCATCATCCACGATACAATTGTCACAAACAACGTTACATGCGGTGGACTTCCTGTAGCCTTCACGATGAAGGCGTACAAAGAAGCTACCGGGAGCCTCGAACAAAAGTTCAAGACTGATTCCGACACTTTAAAAGGATCACTCATTTCCTGATATTGTGATTTGTCGTAGATCTTGAACCAAAACAAAAAAGATACATATTGCCAAATATTATTAACCGACCAAAATAATGTAGTCACTGTATAAATGCAACTACTTACACGAGCAGATCACAATACCAGAGAAATTAATTTGTAAAACAATTTTTCTGATATGTGATATGTTGCCATTAATAGCAACCATTGTATCTTTTCTTCGAATCTGACACATATTTGAATGGAGCGATAGCAAATGCTGGTGAGTTTGTTTACCCTCGATTCCGCCTTATATAGGAAAACATTCGCGCTCTCTAATTCGCGAGGTACTCAGTCATGTTGATAAGCTCGCCTCAGTCCAAGCAAGGTTTTACACACACTCGCCTAGTCTGCCTCCGCAATCCCGGTGATAAGCTCGCCGTCAACGGGTAAACCGAGAATAAATGCAACATCTTGTAAGGTAATGGTCGCCTGACCACAGGAAATATGAAACGTGTGTGTCTCGAGCCTCCACCTCTCTAGTAACGCGTTAATCAACGAAGGGTTCAACTTCAGACCGCCAAACAGGTACGAAACATGACCAAAACCAAACACATGCAAATAGCCGTCAAGATTCGGATGCAGTCGTCTCGTGTGATTGATGTAACATTGCAACGCATGTTCATACCCCTTCAAAATAAAACTTTAAATTCATAATTAGTAAATAGAATATTAACAATTAAAAAATAAAAAATTAATAAAAAATTAAAATTTAAAAACTTACATTAGGGTCTATGCGCCAGAAATTCCACACGTGTCTGTCTTCGAGCCTCAATAATCGTTTCATACCACCACAAATTGGAAGACTTTAAAAATAAAACCAAAGGAGAATAATAATCGATGAGAAGAGAATTTCATATGAAAATAGATAAACAATAAGTGCTATTTATAGGAGTCCTCGCATATCATACGAATCGATGTTAAAGGGACCTCGCTATCTGCAAAATGCGAGGTCCTTTGTAAATCAGCGACGATTAGATTCGATCGGTTCGATTCGTTTCAATCCGAAGGAATTCAGACTCTTTGAGTAGACCTCGATATCTGCAAAACGCGAGGTCCATTTTTTATTTAGATAATATTTAGATTTATTACTTTCATTCATTACAAATTATGTTTTAATAAGATTTAGTTTTTTTACTATAATTAAAAAATAGCGAATATTTTTATTGAGATAATTAATTACAAATATAACATACATTTAATACAAATAAAAGTTTACATTCATTACAAATTATGTTTTAATAAGAGTTAAATTTCTTACTGTAATTAAAAATAACAAATATTTTGATTGAGATAATTAATTACAAATATAACATACATTAAATACAAATAAAATTTAAATACATTATTTTCCTTTAAATAATATCTTCTTCTAGACAATATATTGATCCTAATAAATATGAAATATTTTAGGATTTGTTCAAATAATTAGAATATTGCATCTACTAAAATTAACTTCCCAAAAATTAAGATCTTTCGAATAATTAGATTAAATTACATTTTATATACGGTTAAATATCATTTTTTGAATATTGAACCGATTTCAAATGATTATTTTTTAAGATTTCAATTTTAACTAAGTCACATAATTATCACCTAAAATAAATTTCAAACGGTTAAAGGAACCTCGTTATGTGCATAACGCGAGGTCCCTACACAGTAATTATCGCGGTCCATTAATGTGACTCTTCAATTTCTCGGAACCTCACGCTTTCTAAAACGCAAGGTCGTATCCAGCCCACATAGAACAAAACTCGCTCTTTTATCACGCGAGGTCTATAATCGCATTGTGCAAAATGCGAGGACGCCCTACGTGGCAGATTTGAGGGTCATTTTTCTACATAACTTTAGCAGGGGGTCATTTACGTAAATTATTTTTTAAAGGGATTTTTGGTGTAAAAATATCATCTTAATGTGTAATTCATCAAACTATGTCCGGTAATGAAACTAACTTAATAATACAATGGTTTTCCTTTTGAATAGTGATACTTGTTATACATCAAATAGAACCGACCCGAATTAAACTTGAACGTTTTTTTTATTTAATATCAACGTATATCGAAAAAAATTAACTACAAATTAGTCTAGTGAGATGAAAAGTTAGGTTTCTTGGGTAAGGTCAGAGATACAAATCTTGACGTTGTGAATAGAGCAAACTAAGTTGGGAGGTTCGCCTCATATTAAACCTTTATAGTACAAGATATGGATTAGTCGGTTAATGGATCGAATACTAGTGATTATACCAAAAATATTGTCTCCAACATAATTAGAATAGAAAGATATGCCTTCCACTTGAAGCAACACATCAAATCCTTATATATGTAGCAATTAAAACCATAAACACATTTTCACTAATTTAGACCACTATCTCATGAAAACTCCCCTTCCCCTCTCTCATTATCACAATTTTTTTTCAATAAATATATTCTTTGCATAACAAAGGGATTACAATCACTTGTTCATGCAATATTTCATGAAAGTTTAGGTGACTTGTAGGATTCACATTGACAAGAGTATATGTATTTATAAGATAATCACTTATTCATATATGTTTTTTTAAATAGAAAATTCATTACCATAAAAGACAAAAATATACACATAGGAACAAATGTCTAAGAACAAGCAACCAAAATGGTTGTGACAAACAATGGAACATAAAGCCCTAAAGGAAATCCTAAACAAATAGGGGAGAATACATTGTGAACGACAAAGGAAACAACAGGCCACCATAAGCCAAACGATCGACATAAGCAGCTCTAGGGGCATGTAGATCTGGACCGAGAGAGCTTCTTGGTTGAAAATGACATTGTAAACCCTTGTGTTAATAGTCCACATCACCGAATGATTGTTGCATGTAAAAGAGTCTATCGTAATTGTAGTGCAAGTGTACACGACGCAAGTAGTAAAGTGATACGAAGTATCGGATATCGTCTCCACAGGGATTGGGCTAATAGCTTCACCTTAAATCACTGCACGAAAGTAAAGAAAAAAATTGAGAAAGTTGTCACGAGAATAGTAAAGAAAACTTAAATAAAAGAGTAGAGAAATCAAGATAGAGAGAATGGGCTGGTATTGAATTGCTCAGTAGTGCAGGTATTGTCAAGTCTAGGAAATCCAGTTCTGTCGTCGTCCCCGTCGCGACAGAACCTGTCGCGGTAGCAGTCCGTTGCTTGTCGCGGCAGCGAACACTCAACTCAGTACTTCAAGTTTGGCAAGAATCCCTGATGTGCCTTGGCCTATCCCTAGGTCCAAGTCTGTCGATGATCACGTCTTTGATGATACCTCTCGGCGTGAATCGAAGGATGAACACCGATGTTTGATGAATTCTTCTTTAGCCACTTAACCTCGTCCTATCCCTAGGTCCGAGATAGTTCAACTATAAACTAAAGAACTCACACTTATTCCTATCGTATACTTAACTCTCCCGATGCTAAGTAAATTGATAACCTCACAATGCTCTTCCGATGCTCTTGCAAGATGTTAATAACCAGAATAAGAGAACTTGAAGTTTATTTTATTGAACTGAAAATTCCTAAAACAAAACAACCCTTGCAACTACTTTACAAAACAACCCGTGGCCCTAAGAGGAATTTAGAACATGATTAGGGAAGGAAAACGGCTAGGGTTTTGGGAAGAAGGCTAGAGAATAGGTTATATCCTCCTAGGTCGAAATATATGCCCTTATATAGGCTTTGGGTCCAAGTTTTCTAAAATAGCAAGAATACAACTTTAAATGAAAGTACAATTCTAATAAAGACTAAATCTTCAAAGAATCTACTTTCCAGCCATCATCTTTCTTGCTTGGGATTTTCTCTCCTTGAACTTTGGGCTTGGCATTCCTTTCGATCTGGGGCTTGGAAAAATATGGTGATTTCACACGACAGACGGGCTGAATTTTCTCTATATGTCGAGGTCCACTTTGCTTCTTCTCCTCAAAACTGATGTCGTCCTCTGTTGTCACGGCGGCAACCATGACAACATCGTCTTCCTTGACTGCTCGTCCAGTTCCAGCTCTTCTGCTTCACTGCCCAGCGCCTGCCTGTTCCGTCTGCTACAGCAGAAACCTACAAAAACAGACGTTTTTAGTAGAAACTATGCCTTTTAATATATTTGTGATGTTTTGCTGTAAACTGACCTAAATGCAATAAATAATGCTTGAATACAACAGAAATATGGGTTAAATAGGGGGTAAATAATAGAACTTTTACACACTCAACACACCCCCAAACTCAAGTTTTTGCTTGCTCTCAAGCAACTAAAACCTAAAAGAAAAATGAAATATTTTTGTTTTGGCTTTCAAACAGTGAACTTTCCCTTACCCGTCGTTCGTTCACTGTGACGGCAACAACATGTCGGATAATTTAGGATATGTCCGGAGTCTCACTATAGTCCTCGTGCAGTGTGTGCATGATTGTGAACAGTTATATGCCAAGACTCTCTTAGTTTCACTAGAATATTTCAGCTCTTAACTCGAATTTTTATGCCAAAGTTTATCTTTTGAAGGCACTTCTTCATGCTCCTTTGATTTTTTTTGTTTTGACTCGATTTCTCTATTTTTTAAGCTAAAGTTTCATTAGAGCTAGTTTTGGGCACCTCTAGCTAACTTCCTAGAGCCAGTTTTGGGCACCTCTAGGGTTGTTGAGTCTCTTTTGCTAAACTTCTTTCCTAGAGCAAGTGTTAGGCACCTCTAGGGGCTTATTCAAGTGCTAAGCTTCCTATTCTAGTTAACTAGAAGAGTTCTAAGCAGTATAACAGTCACAAATGTGTTTAAGTTTTCAGAACTATAGAAAGGCTCTAAACTTCTCCTAAAACTATCCTAAAGTCACTGCCATGACAGGGCTGTCACGGCAGGTAAGTTCAGTTTACAGTTTTCAGCCAAAGTTTTCAATATTTTCATTTTTTTGACAAAAATAAACTAAGTAAAGACACAAATTTTTAAACTAAGATGTATTCCATTAATGGAGGGTTGCCACCCCCAAACTCGAGGGTTGCATTGCCCTCAATGCAAATGACAAATAAAAACAAAAGATAAGGCAGTACATCACAAAATATATATCAGGCAACAATAATAAGATAAGAAACTTAAATTTTAATCGCTGTCTTCGCTGCTGCTGCTGAGTCGGATCTGGTGGCGGGCTCTAGCTTTCAAAGCTGGCTGGGGCACGAGGGAGGCAGATGTGTTCTTTGCCTTGGCCTCCCGTGGTGGCTGGATTCTGGTTGGGGAGATGTGAGGGGGTTGCTCCACAACCTGAACTTCGGAGCTGCTGCTGCTGCTCTCCTTGCTGCTGCTGTCACTGCTGCTGGCTTTTAGCATGTTATTCTTATCTGCCATCCGCTTCTGCCTCTTCACCGGTGAGAATTCCTTCGACATATTCCTTTTGATAGAGGGTTCAGTATCACTGGCGGCCCAAACAGAAGAAGAGGAGAACCCAGCAACAAAGGCATCAAGATCCTCCGATGCCATTCGACGTTTCGTGCCTCGGGCAGATGGTTCAGCATGGGTGATGCCTGCTGTTGTCGGGGCAGGCGATGGCGTTGAGGCGGAAGAGGGTGTCCGTGGGGTAGCAGCGGGTGTAGGAGTATGGGAAGGTGTAGTGACAGTAAAGTAATGTGCAGGAAAAGTAGGGAATGCAGCATCAGGGAAATTTAAAGAATTTTGTATAAAAGTTACCGTAGAGGCAGCAAAGTCCCTGATGAAGGTCATTAAACCCAGCTGTCGTTCCTCCAGCTTCTAAATGGCAGCTAATATCTGGGCAGAGGAGTCTGTCGGGGCAGCTGCTGCGGCAGCTGGTTCAGAGTCTGGCTGCTCTGTCGTGTCTGCTGTATTGGCAGCTGGGTCGAATGACGACAGAGGGGGTGGCAGCAGTCAGCTCCATAAGACTGAGAATGTTCTTTTCAGTCCAACCTCTTCCTTCGACTCGTAAATCAGTGCGCACTTCCGGTACGCCATGGCCACGGCAGAGTGAGGTGATGAGGTACGGGAGGTAGAGGGGACCCGTCGGTCTGTGTGCACACTCCAAAATGATTTCTCGAATATAGCTGCCCACATTAATGGGCCGTTCATGTAAAATGGAGTGTATTAACGCTAACCTTGGTTGGTCGACCGTTGTGTTGTGGGATGAAGGCATGATCCGTTTTTTATGAAGGCATTCCATAACTTTACCTCCGGTAGCAGCTGGGTCCGCTTCACCGTCCGTGGATTTTTCTGGCTGGTATTCCATTGAGTCCCCTCACTTGTCAACTCTGCCATGACAGCGTCATAGGCAGCAGTGTCTAATGTATTGAGGAACTGCTGGTGAGCATCGTCATTGTTGCCGATGTAGAAGCCATATAAGGTGTTAATGTACTCTGCTTCAAACGTCACTTCTTTCCCTCGAACGAACACCGTTGTCGCTGTTCGGCTGCTGATGGCAGCATAAAATTCTTGAACCAGCGTGACGTTCATTTCCTCCGGCTGCTCCGCAAAAGTTTGCCAATGTAAAGCTCTAACCTTCCGAGCTATGAATGGCTTGAGGCCTAGATTTTCCTCCGTCGATGTATAGATAAAGCCTCTCTCTTCCCACATATCTTTGCTGGCAAAGGAACGTGGGGGAGTTGCTGTCGGTGTGGAGCTGGAGGCAGCATTTCGTCGGGTTTTCCTAGAAGACATTTTTGTGCAAGGGTTGTGGAAATAAAATGAAAGCAAATAAAAACTAAAGAGAGAGCAAGTAAGAAAAGCAGAAGTGAGTGAAAATGAAAAATGAAACGGGATTATATAGAGAATGATTTGCTGCTCGTTGAAGCTGTAACGGCAGGCGCGAATAACAGAGCCAGCTGTTATACGATAGCGTGTCTGACGCGTCTGTCACGCGTTTCCGCGTCTGTTACGTGTCTGTGACATGCTTCCGCATCTGTCGTGACATCGTGATGACAACCTGTATTTTCCGCGTCTGTCGCGGCAGCTGTTACGACAGGCTTTAAAATTTGGGCTTTTTGTTGGGCTGGTGGATGGATGGTGGGCTGAGTTCACTTCTCCTGTTCTTATTGACTCCTTTATTTCCTAAAAACAATAAAAAGAGAAAACATTATTCCAATAAAATAAATCTTATTTCCTAATAAATAATAAGTAAAAATAAAATTAAAAATAAAATTTAGGTTAAATTAGGGATGCTGGGTGGGGCATCTCCTAAGGTAACCACTTCCTGCATTCCTGGGGCTTCAGTCCCCTGATAATGCTTGAGGCGCTGTCCGTTAACTTTGAATTGGTGCCCGTCTTTTAATGATCAGATTGTTATGGCACCATGGGGAAAATCCTGTACGACTTGGAATGGGCCAGACCATCTAGATTTCAGTTTCCCTGGAAAAAGTTTCAGTCTAGAATTGAACAACAATACAAGCTGCCCTGGGCAGAACTGTCGTGGCAGCAACTTTTTGTCATGCCACTTCTTAGTTTTATCCTTGTAGATTCTTGCATTGTCATAGGCCATTGTCCGGATTTCTTCAATTTCGTTCAGATCTAACAGCCTTTTCTGCCCTGCCTTATCCAAGTCCATATTAACTGCCTTGATCGCCTAGTATGCTTTGTGCTCTATCTCGACAGGTAGATGACATGTTTTCCCATAAATCAATCGGTACGGAGACATTCCCAATGGAGTTTTAAAAGCTGTCATATAAGCCCATAATGCATCATTGAGGAGTAAAGATCAATCCTTCCTAGTTGGCTTAACCATCTTCTCAAGAATGTTCTTAACTTCCCTATTAGATATTTCAGGTTGTCCATTGGTTTGTGGGTGATATGCTATCGCGATCCGATGCTTGACACCGTATTTCTTCAAGGCAGCAACAATAACCCTGTTGTCGAAGTGTCTCCCTTCATCACTGATGATCGCCTTAGGGATGCCAAACCTAGAAAAAATGTTTTTGTGTAGAAATCTTTGGACAATCTTGGCATCATTCTTTTGAGTGGCGATGGCTTCAACCCACTTAGAGACATAATCTACTGCCAGGAGGATGTATAGATTCCCGCATGAAGATGGGAATGGTCCCATAAAATCAATCCCCCAAACGTCGAAGATCTTGACTTCTAGAATGTTCTGCAGTGGCATCTCGTTTCTCCTTGAGATGTTTCCTGTCCTTTGGCACCTGTCACAACTCTTGTAGAAGATTTGCACATCTTTATACAGTGACGACCAATAAAATCTTGACTGCAGCACCTTGGCAGCAGTTTTGTTGCCTCCTAAGTGACCTCCATACTGTGAAGCATGGCAGTGATGAAGTACGTCTTCTTGCTCTTCCTGTGGTACACATCTCCTTATAACCTGATCTGCACAGATTTTAAAAAGAAGAGGTTCGTCCCAATAATAATGCTTAACATCATTTTGGAACCTCTTCCTGGCTTGATAATTGAGGTCAGAAGGAATTATTCCGCTAACCAAGTAATTAACAAAATCAGCATACCAGGGAAGTTCAGAAGATTTACCTGCCGCCATGGCTGTCGCGACAATGATTGCGGCAGCAAAGAGCTGCTCGTCTGGGAAGGTCTCCAGTATGTTTGTCTCATCTGTTGGTAGACTCTGTCCCTTCTCCAACCTTGACAAGTGATCTGCCACTTGATTTTCTGTCCCTTTTTTGTCCTTGATTTCAAGGTCGAATTCTTGCAATAGCAGGATCCACCGTATCAATCGAGGCTTTGCATCCTTTTTCGCGAACAGATACTTTAGGGCAAAATGGTCTGTGTGCACTATTACCTTCGTTCCAAGTATGTAAGAACAAAACTTGTCAATGGAGAACACCACATCTAATAACCCCTTCTCTGTGGTGGTGTAGTTCACTTGGGCATCGTTCATTGTCTTGCTGGCATAATATATGACATGAAATAATTTGTCTCTCCGCTGCCCAAGTGCTGCCCCGAAAGCATAGTCACTAGCATCACACATAATCTCAAATGGCTGTGTCCAGTCTGGTGGCTGTACTATTGGGGCTGTTACCAGTTTTTCCTTTAGAACCTTGAATGCTTCAGTACATTCATCATTAAAGTCAAAGGGTCAGTTCTGCTCCAGAAGATGGCATAGGGGCTTGGTGATTTTTGAGAAATTTGCAATGAATCTCCGATAAAAACCAGCATGTCCCAAGAAACTTCTAATACCCTTGATTGTGGTCGGTGGCGACAGCTTTTCGATCACTTCTATCTTGGCCATGTCGACTTCTATACCACGACAGCTAATCTTATGGCCAAGGACTATCCCTTCATCCACCATAAAGTGGCATTTTTCCCAATTTAAGACTAGGTTTGCTTTTTCACATCTTTCAAGTACCTTTTGTAGATTGCCTAGGCAGCTCTCAAAATCGTCCCCAAAGACTGAAAAATCATCCATAAAAATTTCAAGGAAGTCCTCCACCATATCAGAGAATATAGCCATCATGCACCTTTGGAAAGTGTCAGGTGCATTGCATAATCCAAAAGGCATCCTCCTAAAAGCATATATTCCGTAAGGGCATGTGAAGGTCGTCTTTTCTTGATCTTTCGGTGCGATAGCTATTTGATTATAACCTGAATAACCATCAAGAAAACAATAGTAAGGTTTACCCGCTAGTCTATCAAGCATTTGATCAATAAAGGGTAAAGGGAAGTGGTCCTTTCGGGTAGCTTTGTTAAGCTTCCGATAGTCCATACAAACCCTCCAACCGGTCACAGTCTTGGTTGGGATTATTTCATTGTTTTCGTTGGTCACCACGGTCATTCCTCCTTTCTTGGGAACGCATTGCACCGGGCTCACCCATTTGCTGTCGGAGATGGCGTAAATTATACCATCATCTAACCATTTGATTATCTCTTTACGCACCACCTCTTTCATTGCATGGTTTAGCCGCCTTTGAGCATCTATAGTCGGCTTATGATCATCCTTTAAAAGGATTTTATGCATACATAATGCCGGACTAATGCCTTGAATATCAGTTATCGTCCATCCAATTGCCTTTTTGTGCTGCTGCAACATCCTTATTAGTTGTTGTTCCTGTTCCTGCATCAACTTAGAAGAGATGATTACGGGCAACATATCATTTGAACCGAGAAAAGCATACTTTAGTTGCCCTGGCAGGGGTTTTAGTTCTAAAACAGGGGGCTCAACAGTTGATGGTTTTTGGATTGCATGGTTATCCGAAGTATAATTTAAAGGTTCGAATAACTTACCTGGACGATTGCCTATCCAGTTTACCTCCTCATGATCTTCAGTATCAGATGTATCGGATTCTGAGGAGTTGCTGTCGTCACAGTCCTGTAAGTGGCTGCCGAGGCAGTGACCAATTTTTATGTCGTGACAGCCCGACCTGATGCAGGGTTGATCAAGGATAACTTCAGTGATAACCTTGCATTCCTTGTCTGCATCGGTATGCTTCATAGCTTGGAGAACATTCAACTTTATTTCTTGATCGTTCACTCTCATGGCGAGTTCTCCTTTTTCCACATCAATCAATGATCTTCCCGTGGCTAAAAAGGGTCGCCCCAGGATGATTGGTGTGTTTTCATCTGCTTCACAATCTAAAACAAGAAAGTCAGCAGGAAAAATAAATTTATCCACTCTTACCAGAATATCTTCGATTTTTCCTTCCGGATGAACATAAGAGCGGTCTGCCAGGTGCAGAATTACTGTCGTGGGCCGAGCTTTTCCAATACCTAATTTTTGAAAAACAGATTTTGGCATTAAATTAATACTAGCACCAAGATCACAAAGTGCCTTACCCACATATTTATCTCCGATTACACAAGGTATGATGAAGCTCCCCGGATCCTTCTTTTTCTGGGTGGCTGCCTATGAAGAATACTCATACATCCTTCCGTCATCTTAACCGTTTCAAATTCCGCAAGTTTAGATTTCTTTGACATGACATCTTTGAGAAATTTGTCGTAACCGGGCATCTCCCTCACGGCATCTAACAGTGGAATATTAATATGAATCTGCTTAAAAATATCATAAATCTTTTTGAGCTGAAATTCTTGCTTCACTTGCTGTAACCGTTGAGGAAAAGGAGGTGGGGGACGATAATCAGCAATGTGTCCTTCCCACTACATACAAATCTGAGGAGGTTTGGGTTCATCATTTTTCTCCTCTGTCGCTTCTGCTATCGTAACAGGTTTATCGGCAGCAGTCTATTTGTTACCTGTCGGGGCAGCTTCCTCGGCAGGTCTGTCCAAGGCTGGTTTCTTTACTGTTTCAACTTCCTTTTCCGGCCCTGATAGTTTCTTCCCACTCCTAGTAGTAATGGCCTTACATTGCCTATGTGTGGGCTGTCTAGCATTTTCAGTATTGCTAGGAAATCCTCCAGTCTGCCTTGGCTTGATATGCTGGGAAACCTGACCCATTTGTGTCTCCAAAGATTTCAGAGTAGCTTCATGATTCGTCATCCGCATCTCTGTTTTATCCATGAATGTTTCTGTCTTCTTAACAAACTGATTCATGTTCTCAATATAAGTACCTGTCTGAGACATAAAAGTAGCCAGAGTCTGTTCCAGTATACTGTTTGTGGCAGCTGGTGGTTGTTGTTGCTGCTGTTGCGGCTGCAGTTGTTGTCGAGTCAGCAATCTAGGTCCTCCCTGATTCTGATTATTGTGTGTTTGAGGATTCAGGGCATTATTAGGATTACTCCAAGAAAACTTGGGATCCTTTCTCCAGTTGGGATTATAGTTGTTGGAGTTGTAATTCGGCTTATAGTTTCCAACATACTTTCCCTCTTCTAACTGAATAGGACATTCATCCGAACTATGATTTCCCTCACAAATTTCACATACCTCCTCAATAGCAAATCCATGTTGTGTATCATCGTTCAAGAGTTTTTTCATTGCCTTAGTAAGGTATGCCACATGTGATTTCATCGTGCTGTCGGCCTCATAATCCTTAACAGCTAGAACCCGTTTACCCCCTCTTCTTGCTGTCGGAAACTGCTCCTCATTCTTAGCCAGATTTTTCAATACTTGCATTGCCTCGTCTGGGTCTTTGTCCAATAGTAATCCATTTGCTGCTGAATCAATTCGAATACGAGTTTATAAGTTGGCAGCATTATAAAACTTAGTTACCTGATTCCAGACGGGGAATCCATGCATTGGGCAGTTCCGTAGAAGAGTAGTAAATCTGTCCCAGGCCTCGTGCATCGGCTCGTCATCTTCCTGTTGAAAAGTAGCAATTTCATTACGTAATCGCTCAGATAAATATGAAGGATTAAAACGAGATAAAAATTCACGAGACAAATCTGCCCAAGTTCTAATTGAACCCGGCGTAAGTTTATTCCACCAAGTCTTTGCTCTATCCCTCAATGAATGAGGAAATAACCGAAGCCTCAGTATCTCCGGATTAACTCCTGGTAGTCTAAACGAACCACAGATCTCCTGGAATGTTTTGAGATGCTCCCTAGCATCCTCTGTAACAGCACCACTGAATTGACCGGCATTGTTGATCATGCTAAACATAACAGGTTTCAACTCGAAGTTGTCAACATCTATGTCCAACAGCGTGGTTTCCAGCTCTACATGGCTGTTCAACATGTAGTCACGACAGGACCGTCGTCCGACAGCGGCAGTAGGGTTGCCGATAGGCGGTCTAACCTCTCCATCTCCAACAGGAGGGTCGTCTCCTCGGTAGGCCATCGTCTCTAACTGTTCCTCAAGGTACTCGTTCCTGGCTAGTATGTGACGAAGTCGGTTCTTGAGATTGAATGAACGTTCGATTTCCGGGTCTAATGGATACTCAGGATCTTCACCTCGTTTCGATCTACGCATAAACAAGGAACCTTGTGAAAAGCAAGAGTTGAACACACCAAAGAAAAACAGAAAAATAAAAATAAAAACAAAAGGTGCAGTAAAAGAAAAGGTAGAGTTATGTTGCCAATCCCCGGCAACGGCGCCAAAAACTTGTTGCGTGTAAAAGAGTCTATCGCAATTGTAGTGCAAGTGTACACGACGCAAGTAGTAAAGTGATACGAAGTATCAGATATCGTCTCCACAGGGATTGGGCTAATAGCTTCACCTTAAATCACTGCACGAAAGTAAAGAAAATAATTGAGAAAGTTGTCACGAAAATAGTAAAGAAAACTTAAATAAAAGAGTAGAGAAATTAAGATAGAGAGAATGGGCTGGTATTGAATTGCTCAGTAGTGCAGGTATTGTCAAGTCTAGGAAATCCAGTTCTGTCGTCGTCCCCGTCGCGACAGCACCTGTCGCGGCAGGAGTCTGTTGCTTGTCGTGGCAGCGAACACTCAACTCAGTACTTCAAGTTTGGCAAGAATCCCTGATGTGCCTTGGCCTATCCCTAGGTCCAAGTCTGTCGATGATCACGTCTTCGATGATACCTCCCGGCGTGAATCGAAGGATGAACACCGATGTTTGATGAATTCTTCTTTAGCCACTTAACCTCGTCCTATCCCTAGGTCTGAGATAGTTCAACTATAAACTAGAGAACTCGCACTTATTCCTTTCGTATACTTAACTCTCCCGATGCTAAGTAAATTGATAACCTCACAATGCTCTCCCGATGCTCTTGCAAGATGTTAATAACCAGAATAAGAGAACTTGAAGTTTATTTTATTGAACTGAAAATTCCTAAAACAAAACAACCCTTGCAACTACTTTACAAAACAACCCGTGGCCCTAAGGGGAATTTAGAACATGATGAGGGAAGGAAAACGGCTAGGGTTTTGGGAAGAAGGCTAGAGAATAGGTTATATCCTCCTAGGTCAAAATATATGCCCTTATATAGGCTTTGGGTCCAAGTTTTCTAAAATAGCAAGAATACAACTTTAAATGAAAGTACAATTCTAATAAAGACTAAATCTTCAAGGAATCTACTTTCTAGCCGTCACCTTTCTTTCTTGGGATTTTCTCTCCTTGAACTTTTGGCTTGGCATTCCTTTCAATCTGGGGCTTGGAAAAATATGGTGATTTCACACGACAGACGGGTTGAATTTTCTCTATCTATCGAGGTCCACTTTGCTTCTTCTCCTCAAAACTGCTGCCGTCCTCTGCTGTCACGGCGGCAACCATGACAACATCGTCTTCCTTGACTGGTCGTCCAGTTCCAGCTCTTCTGCTTCACTGCCCAACGCCTGCCCGTTCCGTCTGCTACAGCAGCAACCTGCAAAAACATCCGTTTTTAGTAGAAATTGTGCCTTTTAATATATTTGTGATGTTTTGCTGTAAACTGACCTAAATGCAATAAATAATGCTTGAATGCAGCAGAAATATGGGTTAAATAGGGGGTAAATAATAGAACTTTTACACACTCAACAATGATCACCAACAAAGGCCACAAATACAAACATAAGACGAGACAACAACGCTTGTTGAGAAGACAAACAAAGCCATCGAGCCACAACTGAGAAAGAGATGAGCATACGACCACTTTAAATCTCCAAAAAACACTTAATGACACGTGGACGATACTTGAGGGGAAAGAGGGACCGGCCCATGAGATCCCCCAGCAACACAAGCAATGCCAAAATTTAGCTTTAGAGGCGGTCGACGAGAAAAAGTTACCGTCAGAGAGAGAACAAATTCACAAAACGACCGCATTGGAGGATGCCACTGGTCCATACCCTCATCACTCATATATGTTAATTATCACACTTATGTTTCGTTCGACTCCGTATTGATACAAGTAAAATTTAATTATTATATAGGTATACAAATAGTTTGTCTTAACATAAAAAAATAGTATAGTTTTAAACTTAAAATTAGAAGAATGAGTAAAAATTCTAGTAAAAAATAAGACATCTTCAAAATAAGTATAATAGTTTCCTTTCCTTTGTTCAAACCTAACTAAGACATGTGAGTGAAAAATCACTATACGAAACACAAAAAAATATTGGTAGATGTCAATTAAAGCTTGAAAAAAATTATTTGTTTAGACACAAATTTGACATGATATAGAAACCTTATTTTATCATTTAAAAATAATTTCAATAAATATTTAATTATAATTAAATCAGATGTACTAAAATGATTAAAAATATATTTTGAATCATATTTAAATCAAGTTGAACTCATGTATAAATTCAAGTTTAGGGAGTAAAAACAGTAATACGAGGTTCTCTTTGATTTTTTTATTTATATAATGATATTATTTGATTTGACATTTAAAAAATAAGAGTATTTTAAAGTTATAATATTGTTTATTATACTTTAAAGGGATACAAATATTATTATATTAAGAAACTTTAATCTTCTACGGTCCTCGTACAACTTAGCTAAACCAAAAAATTTATTCATTTTCAGTAATGTAATAATAAACTATCACACTGTGAAACATTAGCTGGAAGTTTAGTTGGTTAGAACATGTGACTATTAACCATAAGGTTGAAGGCTCAAGCCCTCCTTCTAGTGTCAGCTTTTATGTTTTTTTTTTCTTACCAATTGAGCCAAAGCAAATAATTATTATGTATTAATAATATAATATAATTTGGCAATTTTAAATCATTGACCTATTAGCTCAGTTGGTTAAAGCGTTGTGCTAATAACCTGAAGGTTGTAGGTTCGAGACATGCATGGGCCAAATCATTTTATGTTTAAGTTTTTTTTTTCAAACGACGCCGCTTCTTTCATTTCAGACACACAATCCTACATATTTTTTTATAAACTCTGAATTTAGCACTTGTATTTTAATTTGGTCGATTTTAGATTCTATATTTTTCAAAACTTAAAATTTTAATATTGACTTTAATAATATAGAGACAATATAATTAAATTTCTTGAACTTAAACCATCAAATATGAAGAACATGAACTCAATACACAAGTAACCTATAAATATAGGCACTAATAACATAATTTAATAGATTTTACTAGGGTGAGCAAAACTCGACTCGAAAAAATAAAAAAAAATCAATTTCGAGTTAATTGAGTTATTCGAGTCGAGTTGAAATTTGACCAACTCAGAATTTTAAGATTTGCGATTTAGTCCTTTATTTCATTTTGTCTTCAATTTCTTCATTTTTGACCAAATTTGAAACATATGTTCCTAAACCAATGTAGAATACATATTTAGCTTCAATTCATATTTTTGAAAATAAATTTCATCCTTTTGCAACTTAGCCCCTAAATTTTGTATGATTTTCTCATTTCTTCAATCCCTCTTTCGTTTTAAGTCCATTTTGACCAAATTCGAACCACACGCTCCTTCAACAATGTAGAATACCAATTTAGCTTCAATTCGTATTTTTAAAATGAATTTCCTACTTTTTTCAATTTTACCCCTCAACTTTGAATTGTTTTCCATTTCTTCAATTCATCTTTCGTTTTAAGTCTATTTTTTTACCAAAATTGAACTACATGATTGACTAATACTATATAATTGTAATCACTAATTTTGTCCGGGGTGTTAACCCGTTTTTATTTTTTTGCAATAATGGGCTTCAATTATCTTAATTATATATCATATGATTAAAAAGGCTAAAACAAACAAAAATATTATTAGAAATATATATATATGTATGATGCTATTAATTATTATGTGTGGTCATTGTTATCCGATTGAAAAACCCTAAACATTACTAATATATTATGTTATCTTACCATCTTATTATGTTAGTATTGCTATACTATATTATTATTATTATTATTATTATTTACCATATAATTATCATACTAAACTGATAAAAAAGAGAAGACAATTTAAATGAAACTGCCTATATATATAATCGGCCCATTAAATAAATAAAAGCCCAATTTATTAAAACAATCCATTTACATAAAACCAAAAAACAATAGATATTATATTTTGGCCCGATAAGGGCCCAAGCTTGAAACTCTAATATGATGCCTATCTTTGCTCTCTGTGCAGCTGGCTACTAACCGTCAGATCTAGTCCAGATATGACGGTCCAGATCGTGTTGATGGATGAAGCCCTATCTAGCCATTTGCTACTCTAGCGCCGCATCGAGCGTAGCCCTTGGATCGGGAGCGCATCGAACGACTGAGATCAACGCGGAGAAGCTTCTAGAGCTCCAATGCGCCTGCGCGTTTGTCGTTTTGGCTCTCCACGCGTGTCTGTGCTACACGCCCGAGCCTTTCCGGCTCCTCTCCAACGTCCTCTGGTCCCCCTCTTCTCCTCTAGCGGCCACACATGCAAGAAAATAAAAATAGAGGATGCCAGAGCCGTTAAGAGGACAAACAAATACAAGAATTAGAGGGGAATAACATAAATGTACGAATTTTAGAGGCAAACCGGCAATTACAGAGAGGCACCAAATTATCAGAAACAATAGACCAGCCAATAAGGATTTTTGATGATTTTATTTTTATGTAAACAAATATGTAATTTTCGGGTATAAAATGAAACCCAGCACAATGTAAACTGAAAAGAAAAAAAGAAGTTAGAAACGGGGGGGGGGGGGGGGGGGGGGATTCACAAGCATCAATACGAAAGATAGGAATTTCAGAGGTATATCACTTCTATTTTCGCTTCAAAGCATAATCATAAAAAGGGGCTAGGGTTTTGATTTTACCTTTGTCGATTCGTCTTCCCCGTGTTTGCTCGTTTTCCTCTTCGGTGACAAGCCTTTTGGTCTCTCCCGAGACCATACATGGTGAATCGGTGGGAAGATAATATTAAAAAAGGTTTTAAAACTGTTTTTTGGTTTCAGTTTTTGAAGGATAAGGAAAAAGAGGGATGGTGTTTTCAATTTTGGGTGCCGGTTAAGTGTCGAAATGTTAAAAAAGAGTTTTTGGCTTGTTTAGGGGTCCGTTGGCCGTCGATTAGCGTCGGCTGACGTTCTGACGTCGAGAACGAGAGTGGAGAGGCTGAGAGTTTAGGATTTGTAAAAGGGGGCTGAAATGATATAAATGCGGATTTATAGTGTTTAAATGATTTAAAACTGGTATAATCCCATTTTAAGGACTTCTGTGTCCCTTTAATCACGTAACAAGCCATTCCGCGTTTTGAAACTCTCTCCGCAGTCCCTCCATCTTTTCAAAAGCTTTTAATTTTGTCCTTAATTTGATTTTAGCCGAATTATGAGTGGTTTAATCGTCGTTTGGGTCCTGGGATTTTGGTTTTTGTTCAATTTAGTTTCTTTTCCAGTGTGGTGTTTTCCTATTTATCATGTATTTTAATTTATGTCTTGCATTTTACATTTCTTTAATTTCAGTCCTTTTTGTGCTTTTTTGCCATGATGATATATGTATGTTGTTTATACTTAGCATGTGGATGACAATATGTGTTTGCTTTGATTTGTTTATGTTGGTTGTTATATTGTTATTGTTATAATATATAGTTTTTTTAAAGTAATATAAAATATAATATACGATTTTAATGTGTGCATAGCTTAGTTTTTTTATTGCTCGAATGTGTATTCGTGACTTGCACCCTTAAATGTCATTCACGTTTCTTTTAATATTCTAATTTGCATAATAATTAATTTTAATCATAAAAAGGAGATACTTATTAATTCACGTATTTGGGTTGTAATATCCTAGCTTATTGGATATTCTCCGAATATTCGAATTGATTTGCATCGTCTAAAGGTAAATTCGTAAGTAGATAAAACGAACAAGACCATAACATCATATTTTATCTGCTTGCATCATGCATAAAGGTGACGTACGAGATCCGAACCCTAAACTAACATGGTAGTTAGACTTATATGATGTCGGTTTAGTCTTTGGCCCGGTGTATCGTCATCCTTTTTAATTAAATGTCTAATTAATTTGAAACCATCGATTTGATAAAGCTCGTACGGTTAAGGTTAATTTTCAATTAAGAACACCAAATTAAATTCATTTTAAATTTTAAATAATTTCCATCGATTAAAAGCAACAAATATTTTGGTACCGATTTTCGGGCGTGATAGGGGTGCTAACCCTTCCCCACACGTAACCAACTCCCGAACCCTTTCAAATGAATCTCTAGTTTTTATGGTGTCTGACCTACCTTAGTGGCCGATGGCGACTCCAAATTTTTACTACTTTTTAAAACACGAATTTTTCAAAAGAAACACCTCATTTAATCGATTTTCTAAAAATGTGGGATATTTAAAAGTAGTTTCTTCAAAAAACGTTGTTACAATAATATGTATGTAACTTCAATAATTATTTTAACAAAATATATTCTTTTTTTAAATTTATTCCTTTATCTTTACATTTTATTCAATTTGATCATTTAGCTGAAATTTTTTGTAAAGTTTTTCTTCACATCAAATTATTGACTCATTTATACTCCCATCAATACTTTATTCCCAAAAGTTGTTTATTTAAAAATAACATTATAAATATATTTTAGAAGTTTAGATGATTTTTTTATTAAATAACATTATAAATCTTATTTATACATGTGGAAAATAATATGAAGAAATATATATGCATATATGATATTCTTAGAGAAAGTCGTTTAAATTGGAATCAAATCATACTATAATGTGATAAATAATTACAACTATATTTGTATAGGAACTCGAAAACTCAACTCGAATTTTATAAACTCGACTCAAATAGAAGAAAAAAAATCCAAATTAAGTTTGAGTTGTAAAAAATGATACGACAACTCAAATAACTCGAAATTTTTTGACTCGACTCGATCAAACGCTCACCCTTAGATTTTAAAAGTACTATCTTTATATGGATCAAGACCAAAATTTTATTATTTGAAAAGCAAATGAATTAAAAATGATCAAATTAAATATGTATTAACATATACCTTGTAATCACTTTTAGATCATTAAAAAAATGATCAAATTAAATATATGGACAAAATGAGAAGGTTAAATCATATTATTAGTACTTGTATTATGTATCGGTTGTAGATTTAGTACTTGTATTATGTATTGGTTGTAGATTTACTACTTGTATTATGTATCCTTTGTAGATTTAGTACTTGTATTATGTATTGATCATTTAAATTTTTTGGTATTTTTAAATTGTTTTAAAAAATTTTGAGGGTCAAAAATAACATTAGGCCAGAAAGAATTTACACAATAAAAGTTAGCTACAATTAATGGGTCAAGCACTCAAGTTGTCCATTAGATACTTTTATACTCATTATTATCTAATACAAATTTAATCACCATTCATAAATAACTTATGTAATTTACAATTTTTTCCACAGAAAATTATTACATCATGAGAAATTTCAATTACGTGTGGTGCGTTATTATTGGAGATCAATCATTTTGAGGCAAAATGAGATGAAAAATTGATAGTTTAAGGGACAATCTAAGAAAAAAGTAGTTTAGGGTGCAAAGTGAGAAAACATGTATTCTTCAAAAGCTACATTAAGAATAAAGCTGCTTTTGTAATTTCACCATTTTATGTTGGATCAATATGTTTTTAACATTTCTTATCATGTTATTTATAATTGATTGAATTCTAATTTGATTACACCATTATTATTGCAGCATACCAGAGAATGTGGATATATCCCAAGGGATAGGGTCTACTTACACACAATGTAAAACTCATAGTTTTACACTTTTTTTGGTTCGTTGGATGGGTCAAATTAATGGCTAAAAATGCTCATATTGTCTCATCTTGTATGAATTCGAATCTCGACATAGAAATATAATATCTGTCTATTTAATGAAAAAATTACTCATTTTCTTAACATCAAATATCATTTCGAAACTAAGAGACCAAGTATTCGATTCTCATTTACTGAAACATAATATATTTCATTACCATCGTTTACCTCTCGGTATACACCAAAAGTTGGCGACAATATCCAAATGATTAGGTCTAATTGAAGTACACACATAGCCTTGCGATCCCATTTTACTTTTTATATATAATCATAATTAGCTGTTCTTAAGTAAGGGTTTGGTGTATGTCTACCTCACAAAGGGGATGCAATAATCTGTGAGCCTGCCATTGATTAACTGTGCTAAATTTAGGAGTGGAGTCGTCAATTATTTTAGCTAAATTAAAAGATGCAACTTGTGAGGTTTCGAGCATGATAATGTGCCAAGCTGTTTTAGAATAATAGTCGGTGACCGAACTTGGAGTAAAAGTTTGAGAGGGCCAACTTAAATTTTTAAAAAATTTTAAGGTTCAAAGAAAAATTTTCAAAAAGTTTGAGAGTTAACTAAATTTTTTTTATAATTTGAGAGATTCAAGAAAAGAAAATTTAAAACTTGAAAGAGGGAATTTAATTAAAAAATATTTAAAATTTAAAGATTAATATATTTTTAAAAATTTTAAAGGGGCCAAATTGAAATTTTTAAAAATTTTAAGAGAAAATATTGAATTTCCCAAAATTTGAGGGTCGTACCCCACTAATCTCTTGAAAAATTTGAATTTCCCAAAATTTGAGGATCGTACCCCACTAGTTAATTAATTTCATACTTGTAATCTAATTAGAGATTCAAAAAATTTAGGGTTTAAAGAAAGAAAACCTAAGCGCTGCTCTCTCAATTCTAGCCCAACCTTTTTTCTTTAGTTTTGATTCATCTGCGTTGACATCAGTTGTAGTGCTAGTCGTCACTATTGGTAACCATTTTTCTTATTTTTTTATACCAAGTTCTTATTTTCTTTTATATTTTGGTGTTTTTTTTAGTTTTTATCTATATTGTAGGATGTTTTTTCCTTTACCTTGTGGCACGCTTCTGCCTTATGGCACGTTGTCGTCTACCGTTGTGGTAGACTTGCGTTCGTGGAAACGTTTTTACAATGTTTTGGCTCTGATTTGCATATTGTTAGTGGCTTCGGTAGATTCACCCCCTTTTTGTGGTTCGTTTTCCGATGCCGTCAAATATGTTTTACAAAGCAGCCTTAAAGATTGTTGGTTTTACATACCACTCCTACTTCAAGCCTGAAGCCTGTAGGTGGATAAAGACAAGAAGTTGTGTTCTCTACTTATATTTCTCTAGTGTTTCATCTTTATCATTGTTTTGCATCTCATTGGAGGTGTTTTGTTGGTCTGATTAGGGGTGTGCAAAAGAAATCGTAATAGTTAACAGTAATCATTAACCGGTATAATTGATCATTTTATAGGTTAATTAACCTAACCGTTAAAGTTAAACGGTTTCGGTTAACCGAACCGCTAAAAAAGATAGTTAATGGTTAACCTATATGTACTTTATTTTAACTAAGTATGAAGTCTATGTTTAAAATTTATCTAAGTAAAAAAATTTGAAAATTTTAATATAATATTTATCGGAGAGATAGATTTATTATTATTAAAATAAATAATGAACATTTGAAAAGAAAATCGTAATAAGTTACAGGTTAACCTGTAACCTAACCGTTTCATAACGGTTAACCACTATAATGAGTAACCATTTAAAAAATTAACGATTAATCATTTCTGTAACACCCTAATTTCCCCCTAAAATTAAAAACCCTAAGTTATTAAATACCCAATTTGAAACCCCAAAATTTGGGAATTTTGATCTGAAAACTTAATTGAATTTTAATGGCTTATCTGTGATAAATCAGAACCTCGGGGGTAATTTTGTAAACAGGCTGTTCTTAGAGCCCTTATTTCGTAAATTACCCATTAAGTAGGGTATAAACCCACATTATTTCAGCCTTAGAGGCTTTTCGGTTACCAAATCTCTTGTTCAGCCGCTCTTTCCCTCTCCCTTAGTTTTTCCCCGATTCCAATCAACCCAACCCCTTCGTGTTTTTCGTTCACCCTCTGGCCAAGGGCCATCGTCGGCCGCTCTTCAAAATCGCGGACACGGTTATGCTATCCGTGATTGCGCGACCCAAAACCCTCTCCTCCCTCGTCCTTGCGCCGCCATTCTTCGCCAGGAAAAGAGGTCGAAGCCTTGGGTTGCCGCACGCCGCCGCCTTCGTTTTTCTTCTTCCGTTTCAGGTGGGTATGGTTGTGGCCGCCGTGAGTTGTTGGTTGGGATCGGAGTAGAACTCTGGCGCGGCCGTCGTTGGGTAGTTGGCCCCTGCTGCCAGGGATCCTGGATCTAGGGTTTGTAGATTTGGGGAAAAATAAAAGAAATTGGGGATTAAAACCCAATATGATTTTGGGGGAAAAGGACCAGACCAAACCGTCAGAGAACTAAATCGAACTAGACCCTTAGAACCGAATCGAACCGGACCGTTTGGACTCAACCGGGTGACATCAGTAGTGATGTCATCCGCTGATGCTGATGCAAGCATGCTGACGTCAGCGATGATGTCATCGATGACCAAGATGACGACAATGTTAACTTTTTGGGGTCAAAGTCTCGATTCCAGATTTGCAGTCTGTTTTTCCAAATTCGAACCCGAACAATCATTATTGGCCTTTTTAATTAAATTATGCTCAGTTAAGAAATTGTGTAAATTAGTTTCTGAATCGAATTTATTTTACGTTTAGGTGACATAGATTTGGACACTGAGATTCTTCCTCCTCCTCCGCCTGGACGACCTCCTGCATCTCAGCCTTCGAGTTCTATGTGTACGTGTAATTAAATAAGTTTCTGTTTAGTAGCTTTTGGCATAGTAGTAGTGAAATCTTACATAGTGTTACCCTTGTAGGTGTCGATCATGTTCAGCCTGTTACTAGATCTGAGCGTGGGAGACGTCACTCCCAACATTGAGTTGTTAGCTATCTGAGGTGTGTTTTCTACTTGTGCTATATTATCTGTGTTGTTGTTGTGTGATGTCTGACTTGTGAAAATATGTTGTGATCTGAGCTATGTGATATGCTTTGTATAATTCTGTTAAGCATCGTACATCAGAATTTAAATAACTTCTATCAGATTAAATGCTCATGCTTTTTTGGATTAATAATGTTTGCAGACAGACTAGAATCCGATTTCTATGTCATGTCATTCGGGTTGGGAAATGTACGGAGGAAGATCTGTGGTTTCACCCTTCGAGCTGAATTCCACTTCGGACTTGGTGACGATGTAGAGAGTGGTTCAGGGAACCTTACTCTTCGGACGGTGATGTAGATGAGTTCATGACATAGACTTAGGTGCATCGTGCTTTGCATATCCATGTACTTAAATGACTATGTTGATTGCATGATTCTTGTGATATTCTGTCTGATGCACTTTAGAGACACACTGAGCTTAATAGCTGACTCCCCATTAGCTTCAATTTTAAATTCTCAGACATAGGAGTTCAATTTTAGATTCTTGTGGTTCGGGCAAATGGGTATTTTTGGGAAAGTAAATATTTTCAAAATTTTGATATATTTTGAATAGAGCTCTAAGTACCGAAACTGATCTTAGGACTCTTTAACTTTTGTAGATAAACTACTATGTCATCTCGTAGGAGCTCTAAATTTGCGGTCGGTCCTGGTTGTGGTGGAGTGCGTGCTCGAGGTCGTACCGCAACAGTTGAGAGCGGTGCTTCACAGTCTATGGGAGTGCCGCCGAATCAGAATAATATTCATGATGTTAATGAGGAAGAGCAGGTCGTGGATTAGCAGCCTAAAGTTCAGCAAACTGGAGCCCAACAGATCGGGGCCCAACAAATTGGGGCTCAACGGGCTGGTTGTGAGGATTAGCCAACTCAGCGAACACAGGGTGATGGACCACGTAGTTCTGGGGACCGTGAGACCGCGGGCTTGGATAGTGCTGCTGTGCATAGGGAGTTGCTTCGTTACCTTCGTTAGTCTGAGGGTGTCAGGAAATCCATATTTACCGAGTTTCTGGCTGTCGGGATGACTATGTTCGATGGGAAGAAGGGTACAAATCTGGTTGATGCTGAGTACTGACTGAAGAAGCTTCAGAGGTTGTTTGTTGAGATGGACTATCCTACCGACCGGAAGCTTAGGGCTAATGTATCATTGTTGTAGGGTGAGGCTCAGAATTGGTGGGAGGTTGAGAAGCATGTTATTTTAGCTGGTCAGATTTCTTGGGACTATTTTTGACAGGCTTTCTGTGACCGATATGTTGGGGCTAAGTATCTAGCAAAGTGTCGGGATGGCTTCATGAATCTGAAGCAGAACGATATGTCTGTGAATGATTATGAGATTGGGTTTATGAGACTGATTCAGTATGTTCTGGGGCTGGTGACTACAAAAAAGGAGAAGTGTGACTGGTTTCTAAAAGGGTTGCATCCTTCGATTAAGGCGAGTGTGGCTCTTCATATTGATAGTGAATATAAGGAGATCACCAGGCGAACTAGGATAGTTGAGCGTAATGAAGTAGAGTTGAAGCTACTTGAGTCGTATGTTATTGATATAGGTAAGAGGCAGTTGACTGCAATAGTTCAGCACAGTCAAGGTAATCAGTCTTGGAAGAGAGCCAGAGTCGAGTCTGATCATCAAGGTTATTCCAGAGCTAGACCGGTGTCTTCCACTGTTCCAACCATTAGTGCCGGAGGTTCGACTAGTACCCGTGGGGTGCCACAATGTTTCTTTTGCAAAAAGTGGCATCCGGGTGAGTGTAGGAGGTAGTATGAGGCTTGTTTTTGATGTGGATCTTTTGAGCATCTTTTCAGGGATTATCTGATTTCGCCTCCATCATCTTATGCTCTGAGTCAGTCCTAGGCATCTGTACAGACTCCTGCTAGAGGTAGAGGATATGGTAGACCTGCTGCTTCGGGTACCGCTGGTAGGGGTAGATCTGCTCAGAGTAGAGGATCTGCTGGTTCTGGGGTGAGACAGCCATGGTTAGTCTATTCTACCATGCGACATGAGGATCACGATGAGCCAGACGTTATTGCCGGTACTTTTTCTATCCACTCTATTTCGTATTTTGCTCTACTTGATAATGGTTCGACTTATTCCTATGTTGCGAGTTATGTGTCTGGGGGTCTTGAAATTCCTGTTGAGAATACCGATAATGTTGTCACTATGCATAGTCCGGTGGGTAATCCTATTCAGGTTACCAAAATGTACAAGAATTGTCCTCTCGAGCTTTAAGGAGAGATCTTTCCGACTGATTTGATGGAGTTACCATTTGGGGAATTTGATCTCATTCTCGGTATGGATTGGCTATCTGCTCACCGAGTCACTTTAGATTGTGAAAAGAAGAGGGCAACTCTGAGGACTTATGTTGATCGTGAGGTGATTTTTGTTGGGGAGCGTAGAGGTTTTCTATCTTATGTTGTATTAGCTCTCAAGGCTGAGAAGATGATCAAGAAAGGGTCCATTGCCTATCTTGCTTATATTCTTGATCTGAGGCAGTCTGATGCTGAGATGGATAAGATTCAGGTTGTGAGAGACTTTCCGGATGTATTCCCGGAAGAATTGTCTGGTGTTTCGCCGAAGCGTGATGAGGTTGAGTTTGGCATTGAGGTTTACCCGAGTTCAGCTCTTGTGTCTATGGCTCCTTACCGGATGGCACCGAAGGAGTTGAAAGAGTTGAAGGTGCAGTTGCAAGAGTTGTTGGCCAGAGGGTTCATTCAGCCTAGTGTTTCACCATGGGGAGCTCCTGTTCTATTTGTAAAGAAGAAGGATGGGATACTTCGGCTTTGTGTCAATTATCGAAAGCTGAATAAGCTGACAATTAAGAATAAGTATCCCATTTCTCGCATTGATGATCTCTTTGATCAATTCCCGGGAGCTACGATGTTTTCTAAGATAGACTTGAGATCTGGTTATTACCAACTCAAGGTTAAGGATTCTGATGTGTTCAAGGCAGCTTTCTGGACACGATACGGGCATTATGAGTTTCTTGTGATGCCTTTCGGATTGACTAACGCCACTGCCGCGTTTATGGACTTGATGAATCGGGTGTTCCAACCTTATCTTGACTAGTTTGTTGTGGTCTTTATAGATGATATTCTGGTCTATTCAAAATCTGAGGCTGAATATGAGGAGCATCTTCGGATTGTTTTACACTCTTCGGGAGAAACAGTTGTATGCAAAGTTCAACAAATGTGAGTTTTGGCTTTCAGATGTTGTATTTCTGGGACATGTAGTGTCAACTGCAGGTATTGAGGTTGATCCGAGGAAGATTGAAGCCATTATGAGCTGGAAACAGCCTATTAATGTTTTTGAGGTCTGAAGTTTCTTGGGTTTAGCCGACTATTATTGGAGGTTTGTTGACAGTTTCTCTATCATTGCGACTATTTTGACTAAACTTCTGAGGAAGGGTATTCCCTTTGTTTGGGTTGAAGTTCAACATTCTACCTTTGAGAAGCTTAAGATAGTGTTGACTGAAGCATCGGTTTTGACCCAGCCTGAGCCTGGTAAGGCTTACACCGTCTACAATGATGCTTCTCACACTGGATTGGGATGTGTTCTGATGCAGGATGAGAAGGTAGTGGCTTATGTGTCCCGACAATTAAAACCGAATGAGTGCAACTATCCTACCCATGACCTTGAGCTTGTTGTCGTGATTTTTGCTCACAAGATCTGGAGACACTATAATTACGGAAAGAAGTGTTATATCTACACAGACCATAAGAGTCTGAAATATATCCTCACCTAGAAAGATCTTAATCTAAGACAACGTCGTTGGGTAAAACTTCTCAAGGATTATGACTGCGAGATTGAATATCATCCAGGCAAAGCAAATGTTGTTGCCGACGCCTTGAGTCATAACGTCATTTTAGATTTGAGAGCCCTGTTTGCCCAGAAGAGTTTGTATGATGATGGCAGTCTTTTGGCAAAACTTCAGGTTATTCCCACATTGATTTCTAATATTCGAGCTGAGTAGCCTGGTGATTCATTTTTGATGCATCGTATCAGAGATGTACATGAAGGTACATCTCAGGATTTCTCTATTTATCATGATGAGGTATTATGTTTTCTTGGCCGATATTGTATTCCGAGGAAATCTGGGTTAAAACAGGTTATTCTTCATGAGCCCCATGATAGTCCTTATTTTATGCATCCTGGTTGGGATAAGATGTATAAGAATCTCCATGTGAGGTATTGATGGAAGGGTCTCAAGCGTGATGTTGTGGGATTTATGTCCAAGTGTTTAACCTGCCAGAAGGTCAAAGTAGAGCATCAACGTCCATCTTGGTTACTTCAGCATATTGAGATCCCTTAGTGGACATGGGAGCGCGTGACCATGGATTTTGTCAGTGGTCTTCCTTTGACTCCGTCAAAGAAGGACTCTATTTGGGTTATTGTGGATCGGTTGACTAAGTCTGCGCACTTCATTCTTGTTCGAGTTGACTATCCCTTGAGCAAGTTAGCTCGACTCTATATCTCTAAGATTGTTCGCCTTCATGGGATACCGTTATCTATTATTTCCGACCAGAATCCAAGGTTTACATCGAAATTTTGGAGAGCTCTGCATACTACTTTGGGTACTCAGTTGAGTTTCAGCACTTCTTATCATCCACAGACTGATGGTCAGTTCGAGTGGGTCATTAGATTCTTGAGGATATGTTGAGAGGCTGTGTGGTGGATTATAGAGGCAATTGAGAGGATTTATTGTCGCTTGTTGAGTTCGCCTATAATAAGAGCTATCAAGCCAATATTAAGATGGTACCGTATGAGGCTCTGTAAGGGCGTAAGTGTTGTTCCCCTATTGGTTGGACCGAGTTAAATGAGCATAGATTGTTGGGACCTAAGATCATACATGAGGCTGAGCAGACTGTCATATTGATTTGGGATCGACTTAAGGCTGCTTTTGACCAACAGAAGTCTTATGCCGATTTGAGACGTCGGGATATCGAGTATGAGGTGGGTGATCAGGTTTTCTTGAAAGTATCTCTATGGAGGAAAGTGCTTGGATTTGGTCGGAAAGGCAAGCTGAGTCCTCATTACATCGAACCTTATCAGATTATTCGTCTGGTTGGACCAGTTGCCTATCAGCTTGAGTTACTACATGAGCTTTAGCATATTCATCATGTCTTCTACGTCTCTGTGTTGAGACGCTATCATGTTGATCCGTCTCATGTTCTTTCAGTGGAGGAGATTGAGATCTATCCTGACTTGCGTTTTGAGGAGGAACCTGTTGAGATTCTTGCTCAGGACAAGAAGGTTCTTAGGAGGAAGACCATTAAGATGGTCAAGGTCTTGTGGCATGGACATAGACATGATGAGGCTACATGGGAGCCCAAGGCCGTTGTCAGAGCCCAATATCCACATCTTTTTGGTCTAGGTAAATTTTGAGGCCGAAATTTCTTTTAAGGAGGAGAGAATTATAACACTCTAATTTTCTCCTAAAATTAAAAACCCTAAGTTATTAAATCTCTAATTTGAAACCCTAAATTTTAAGAATTTTTATCTAAATACTTAATTGAATTTTAGTGGCTTATATGTGATAAATCGGAACCTCGGGGGTAATTTTCTAAACGGGTCATTCTTGGATCCCTTATTTTGTAATTTACCCACTAAGTAGGGTATAAACCCACCTTATTTCAACCTTAGAGGCTTTTCGGCTTCCAAATCTCTTGTTTAGCCGCTCATTCCCCTCACCCTTAGTTTTTCCCCGATTCCAATCAACCCAACCCCTTCGTGTTTTTCGTTCACCCTTCGGCCAAGGGCCATTGCCGGTCGTTCTTCAAAATCGCGACCACGGTTGTGCTCATCGTGATCGCATGACCCAAAACCCTCTTCTCCCTCGTCCTTGCGCCACCATTCTTCGCTATGAAAAGAGGCCGAAGCCTCAAGCTGCCACGCACCGCCACCTTCGTTTTTCTTCTTCCGTTTCAAGTGGGTATGGTTGTGGCCATCGTGGGTTGTTGGTTTGGACCAGGGTAGAACTCCAATGCGGCCGCCGTTAGGTAGTTGGCCGCCACCGCCGGGGATCCTAGATCTAAGGTTTGTGGATTGGGGGGTAGTTGGTTAGGGTTTCTGGATTTAGAGGAAAATAAAAGAAATTGGGGATTAAAACCCAATATGATTTTGGGGGAAAAGACCAGACCGAACCGGTCAAAGAATTGAACCGAACCAAACCCTCAAAACCGAATCGAACTAAACCGTTTGGACAAGACTAGGTGACGTCAGCAGTAATGTCATCCGCTGATGCTGATGCAAGTATGCTGATGTCAGCGTTGACTTTGTAGGGTCAAAGTCAACTTTTTGTTTTTCGACGTCCTGGTTCCAGATTCGCAACCCGTTTTTCCAAATTCGAACCCGAACAACCGTTATTGGCCTTTTTAATTAATTTATGCTCAGTTAAGAAATTGTGTAAATTGGTTTCTGAATCATATTTCTTTTGCGTTCAGGTGACATAGATTCAGACACCGAGATTCTTCCTCCTTCTCCGCCTGGACGACCTCCTGCATCTCAGCCTTCGATTTCTACGTGTACGTGTAATTAAATAAGTTTCTGTTTAGTAGCTTATGACATAGTAGTAGTGAAATCTTACATAGTTTTACCCTTGTAGGTGTCGCTCCTGTCCAGCCCGTTACTAGATCTGAGCGTGGGAGATATCACTTCCGACGTTGAGCTGTTAGCTGTCTGAGGTGTGTTCTCTACTTGTGCTATATTATCTGTGTTGTTGTTGTATGATGTCTGACTTGTGAAAATATGTTGTGATCTGAGCTATGTGCTATGCTTTTGTAATTCTATTAAGCATCATACATCAGAATTTGAATAACTTATGTCGGATTAAATGCTCATGCATTTTCAGATTAATAATGTTTGCATTCAGACTAGAATCAAATTTTCATGTCATATCATTCAGGTTGGGAAACGTACAGAGGAAGATCAGTGGTTTCACCCTTCGGGCTGAATTCCACTTTGGACTTGGTGACGATGTAGAGAGTGGTTCAGGAGAATCTTACTCTTCGGACGGTGATGTAGATGGGTTCATGACATAGACTTAGGTGCATCATGATTTGCATATCTGTGTACTTAAATGACTATGTTGACTGTATGATTCTTGTGATATTCTGTCTGATGCACTTTAGAGACATATTGAGCTTAATAGCTGACTCTCCTTTAGCTTCTATTTCAGATTCTCAGACATAGGAGTTCAGTACTTGGAGGACCACATTTTTCTCAGATTATTTATAGTTTTCAGTAGGGATGTTTTTAGATTTCAGATTTATATAAGTTATTTTATTATTGGGGGATTTTATGTAATTTCAGTTACTTTTACATTTATTTGGGACTTTAAACTGTTTTAGCATGCATGGGAATTTAAATTGGATATTTATGATAATTTATTTTCTGTTATTTTTACCTATACAACTGTGTTTTTGATTTGATAGAATTTAATGTGAAATGGTACCGTTTTCAATAAATAATCTAATTATTTAATTTTCAAAACTTAATAATCATTTTACTTGTGGGACACGTTTTCAACCTGATTTCCTAGATTCGACCCATAACCCTTGGGTTGGGTTTAGGGGGTTACATTTTCTTATTGGTTAGTAACGGTTAGATTACGATTAATAACCACTATAATGGTTAACCAACCGTTTAAGCTAAATGGTACGATTAGCCTACCATAAACACCCATAGGTTTGATGTTTCGTTTTTAGTTGTTTTTTTTTTGAAAAGTAATTTTATTAACTCTCTTAAGCAATAAAAACGGCCTCATTAAAAAACCCCCCTAAAACCTAATGGGGGAAAAAGAGCGCACGTTCCTAGCTTGAACGGTTACAACGATGCCAAGATTGAGGTCAAATACCATACAGTAAAGGATAGTACCAAGCAATCTAATCAACCAATACCCTCTCTAGCTAGCGCGTCTGCTTCTGTGTTGCAACTTCTATAAATGAAGCGTAAGATGATTCCATTTCTTTTGATTACCTGGCATAGCTCCGTCACCACAGATCGTAAATTTCTCGGGGGTTCCGCGATTTCATTTAACCAATCCAAAGCCATTTTGCAGTCAGACTCTACAATAAGCCTGTTCTTATTCCTTCATTCTGAGTTCAGGAACATATTGATGCCATACCTTACTGCCATTAGCTCTACCGTTGCTGGAGGATCTGCGCCACAAGGTTCTGCAAATCTTGCCAGAGTGATGCCTTTAGGGTCACGTAATAGACCGCCCAAGCCCCCAATTTTCCTGTTTGCGTCCACAGAGCCATCGACATTCAGTTTTACAAAGCCCTCCGGAGGAGGGGACCATCTCTGTTGATTCTTTGCAGGTTTCGGCTTGTGTTGGAATCCTGTAAAGGAGGACGCCAACTTGATGTCCATTATGATGTTCTCAACTGAAATATCAATCTCCATATTCCTAGCCTTAAGCCAGGTTGCAAATCTCCATTTGGTGGTGAAGATGATCTGCTGTACATCCACTTTCTTCCCTTTAAAAACCACCTCATTACGGAAAAGCCAGATAGTCCAGAAAGAAGCAAACATCAATATAGACCACCAACTTCTATCTCGGCTTTTGCAAAGACTCTCCCAGGCAGTAGCAAAGGTAATTGCGTTCCTATGAAACGCGGATCTGATTCCGTAAATTCTGCAGAAACTCATCCATACCTGCCACGAAATATCACACTCAAAAAATAGATGATGAACTGATTCGGGGTGACTTTTGCATAGCGGACAGGGATCATTGACGTGAGTGGATAGTCCTCTCTTACGAAGTTCTTCAAAGACCGGGATTCTCCCTTTCATAACTCTCCAAACCAGCAACTCCACCTTTGGTGGCGCAATGCCCAACCACACCACTTTTTTCCAGAAAGCATCCTCTGTCTGGTCTTTATTCATTAACTCTTTCGCAGACTTAGGGGAGTAAACACCATCCCCTGCTCCTGCCCACTTCAACCAATCTTGCTCACAAGCACTTGATCTTACGCCATCTAACATACCTTTGAGCTGTCTCCATTGATCAATTTCCCAGTTGAATAGGGGCCTTCTGAGGGGGATGTTCCACACCCAATTTGAACCTGATTTCGTACCGAAATCTGCAATACATCCCTCCTTATTAAGTGCAAGGCAGAAAATACGCGGAAACAAGTCCTTCAGGGCGCCATTGTCGAGCCAATCGTCGGTCCAAAATTTGATAAGGTTTCCATTTCCAACCTGGATTTTCATATTCTGTCTCAAGCATTTGCCCATTTCATCCTCCTCGAACACGGATTTGACAATTCCGTTCCACACCCTAGATGAGTATTTCGGTGCTGACTTCTGCATCAATATATTGGAATTAGGATTTGGTACCAAGGCATGAATAACCCGTCTCCATAAACTTTGTTGCTCGTTCCCAAATCTCCAATACCATTTTCCTAACATCGCCCTGTTGTTAATTTCAATACTGCCAATCCCAACGCCACCACGACTCTTCGGAGCACATAGAGTTCCCCAATCAATCCAATGGATACAGGCTTTAGAGGAATCGCCACCCCAAAAAAATTTTGACATGAGACTGTTAAGTCTGTTGATCACTGTAGAAGGCATACGAAATAGTGAGATAAAATAAAGAGGTAAGCTGTACAATATTGACTTGATTAAGATGAGTCTTCCTCCAAACGAGAGAAGTTTGGATTTCCACCCCTCTAACCAGCGAGTAAACCGAGTGATGATCGGATCCCATAAAGCTAGCGAGTTCCTGTTAGCACCGAGGGGTAAACCCAAGTAGTCTGTAGGGAGAGATCCAACCTGACATCCAATGGAATTCGCCCAATCATTCACCGTGGTTTGTTCTATATTAATCCCAAAAATTTTACTCTTCTTCATGTTGAGTTTGAGCCCAGATACCAATTCAAATACCCTGAGTAGTCTTTTAGCATTACGGATTTGTCTTTCTTCCCCTCCACAGAAAATTAATAGATCATCGGCGAATTGGAGGTGCGAGATCTCAATGCTCTCTTCTTTTCTACCAACTAAAAATCCAGCGAATAAACCACAATTGACTGCCTTTTTAATCATCAAATTCAACGCCTCTCCTACTAAATTAAATAGTAGGGGGGAAAGGGAACACCCCTGTCTCAGCCCTCTGGATATAGAAAACGCATTAGTCGGAGATCCGTTGACCAAGATGGAGATCGAAGCTGTCGAGATACAATTGAGAATCCAACTGCACCATCGCGAGCCAAAACCACACTCTTGCATAACCTTCAAAAGGAAGTTCCAATTAATGGTGTCATATGCCTTTTGAAAGTCGATTTTAAAGGCAATCCCACGACGGCCACTCTTCCTAGTGAAGTCAATTGCTTCATTTGCAATCAAGGAACAGTCTAAAATTTGTCGACCGGGGATGAAGGCGAATTGATTCTCCCCCACAAGCGAATCCATTACCGTTCTCATTCTTCTAGCCAGGACTTTGGAGAACAGTTTGTATATTCCGCCCACTAGACTAATTGGTCTAAAATCATTTATTGTAGTGGGATTAGTTACCTTCGAAATGAGAGTAATATAGGTGTGATTGATGCCGTTCTCCCAGCTCTTTCCTTCAAACGTTTCATCAAAAAACTTCAAAATGTCGTCCTTGATTATCGGCCAAAATTTCCTCAAAAAATTCAAGTTAAAGCCGTCTGGGCCGGGGGCTTTATTTCCATCACTCGATACTAAGGCCTGCCAAATTTCCCCTTCTGTAAATCTGGCTTCTAACTGTTTTGCTTGATCTTCGCCAATGTGAGAGAAATCCAGCTTCATGTCAAGGAGCTCTAACGCATTGTTGCTGTTATACGCAGATTCAAAGTGTTTAAACACCAGACTTTTAATACTCGCAGGATCTTCGACAACGGAACCTCCAAAATAGAGACTGTTTTAGGGGTGTAAATGAACCGAGCTTGAACGAACAAGACTATGTTTTTGTTCGTTTGTTTATTTTTAAAGGTGTTCATTTCGGTTCGTGTTCGTTTAAATTTTTAATGTTGTGTTCGTGTTCGTTTATTTATTTTTGAAGGTGTTCGTGTTCGTTAGTTTAGTGTTCACGAACGTGTTCGTTTAAGTGTTCACGAACGTGTTCATTTATGTGTTCGCGGACGTGTTCGCAAACATGTTCGTTTATATATTAAAAAATGTTAACTAAATTAACAATAAATTAATAAATAAATAAAACAAAATCAACAAAATAAAACTTACATTTCAACATGAACTTATATAACATACTTAGCAACACAACAAAAAGTAGTATTTAGATACATCAACAAGTATTTTCAACATATAAAAAAGCTTATAAACAAACTTATAAACGAGCTTATAAACGAGCTTGTTCGTGAACATAAACGAACCGAACACACATTTGTTCGTGTTCATTCGTTTATTAAACGAACATAAAAATTTTGTTCACACTCGTTTATTTAGCTTAATAAATGAACATAGACGAACGTTATACGAACGGTTCGTCGAACGCTCTGTTCATTTACACCCGTAATGCCATGTCAGCGTTTAAAAGTCAAAATGCTGACGTATCATAAGTGCATATGTGACAAATAAATAAAAATAATAATTTTTTATCTTATTTTTAAATTTATTTTTATATATTAAATTTTAACCAATCAAATGATAACATGTGGCATCATCTGAATGGTTTAAAGTTAATAGTTACAATAACTCTTGAATTGAAATGGCCTTTGTGAAATAAGGCTCAATGCTTTACCACCATACCAACCTTTAACTTTGTCAATAAACACCAAATGTAATATATAACCGGACCAACCTCTTAACCTCTTAACCTTGTGCCTGCTCTTCTTCTGCCGGAGATATTTGCCTCCAGAATCAGAGCTAAAACAGTGGCTTTATCGCTTGGCACACATTGGGTAAGTTAAACAAAGACCTAGGTTTGATTCCCATCAATTCCAACTTAAGAGTTATTTTAACTCTTTACTTTAAAACTATTTAGATGATGCCATGTGTCATTATTTGATTAGTTAAAATTTAATATAAAAATATATATAAAAAGTAAGATAAAATTATTTTTTATTTTTTGCCACGTCAGCACCTATGCCACATCAGCATTTTGACTTTTCAACGCTAACATGGCATGCCATGTGGCGAAGACGGCTGGCGCATTAAAAGTTAACGGCCAAATTAACAGTTCTGTCGGTCAACGTTAGTCAATGGGTTAATTTGCTACAATATGCTAACTGAAGGATCTAATTGAATGCGTTTTCGCATGAGAGGAAAACATTGCTAATTTGTGTCGAACTCGAAGAAAAAATAACCCATTTAGCCTTTATTCAAACACCAATTTGTTTGTGCAACCGATTTTAAAGTAATGTAGCTCCAAATTTTACATAATTGTTTTACATTCATATTCTACCATCCACTTCATTCAGTTTACAAAATTAATTTATTTAACGCGGTAGTTTCAAATTTTGAATTGTAGATCGTTTCGGTGGTCCAAATGTGACATTAGCAGTCTTATCAAGTATTCCGAATTGGATTCGAGGTGTTATAATAATCATAATATAATTTTAAATTATAATTAAAACACATTATGTAAAATGAATTACTAAAAGTGCAAGAAAAATTAATACATATTAAAATTCATGATAACATTATTTAAATAAAAAGTAATAAAAATATAAAAATTGACATTAAAATTCATAACAATATAATTAAAATATGTAACACAAATTAAAATATGAAGTGCATTTCATTTCTTTAATACATAAGAAAATGATAAAATCTAAAATTTGATGCCAAACAATTCATAGCTACAAAGTTACTCTCCATTTCCTAAAGTTTCTTCTTTATGTTCCTCTATAATTTGGCTATTAAAATCAAATAGAAAACTATTGGAGCTATACAAAACTTGGTAATACCCTAATTACTCCAAAAATACTAATAAATTCAGGGTATCAAAATGAAGAACAAACTTCAAGCAAAATGTTGTATTTAACAATGGCTCTCTCTTCCTAGTTCCTAACACTCAGCAAGACGGGGAAAAAATAAAAGGAGCCTATGTATGTAGCCATGTTAGAATATGTACATTTGCAGGGCCATTTACCTTTTCTCTCATGTGGTGGGGGATGGAGATGAATTAGTTATCATCCGACTGCATCTTCTTCTGGGACAATCTTCTTTGTGTGTCCATGTCTTCTCTTATATATTTCTTTCATTGCCTCCTGATACTGCAGCTCAATCATTTACAGCTCCATTCTTAACTCCTCATCACAAGGATATGAAGATACCGGATTCATCAACTTACTCTCAGCGTTGGCTGATAATTCTGCTCTAGATATACTTCCTTTGAACCCACATCCATCACTGCCCATACGCCTTGATTCAGCAGACATTATCGATTGAATGGAGCTAGGTTTACCATTCAATTCGGTAGAGTTTGCAGAACCTAATGACATCTCAGAACCAGAATTTTCTGCCATCAAATTGGCATGGGACGCTTTTCCGTTATATTTCACGGAACAAGGACCTTGCTTTGTTGATTCATCAGATGCTCCTAAAGTGATAGTGTCATGTTCTTGCAGAGAGCGCCGCAGTTTATCTCTTGAAGATCGTCTTCTAGTTGGAGGAACCAGATGCTCAACGGGAACACAAGGTTTCCAACTGGGAATGAGATTCAGCAACAACAGATCAATCAATTCTGCTATGTACACAACATTTTGATCCGCTAGTTCCAGTTGCTCAACCATTTCACTTGAAACGGAGAGGGCAGTATCACTATCAAGGAAGAAGAGAAAATGAATATTTCTCACACGACCTGCATATATGAAACAAAGTAAAATGTAATTAGCGTACAAGTACAGAGAATGTGAGAGTTGAGATGATTCCCGTTAAGACTATTTTATTACCATTCCGATCAGCTATTCTAAGTATTAATGATACAACGTTTTCATCGTTTGTCTCTCCTTTTAACATGAAAATGTTGCCTTTGTTTGTCCTTCGAACTTCAATGCCCAAGGAATTATCAAGAAATTTGATAACAGGCAGCTCACTGTCACTATTAAGATCCTTCGAGGAAGGTCTATTCTTTGTGGAAGCAGGTGCTTCTGACATGAGACAGCGATCTCCAAAGCCTCCCATTTTCGGCATAACGATATCAGGGAGTGATAAAGGGTGATTCTTTGCTGATGCATTTGCTTGAAGAAAGGGGTCCATTAAAAGCTCCTTCGCGGGTAATCTTTGAGGCACTGGAACCAAACACTTCTCAATAAATAGTTTCATCTCTTGATCATTAACCTTAGAAAGGGCAGCAGGCTTTATTCCCTACAAAATTTGAAGAAGTAAAAGCATATACAAGTGTAGGGTTAACCAGCATTCTCAAGTTAAAGTAAACGAAGAACTTACGGATGAAACTTTTTTATATATCTGAGCTGAGTTTCTACACTCGCTGTAAGGATATTCAAAAGTCACCATCTCCAGCATGCACATTCCAAAGGAATAAATATCAACCAACTCATTGTAATTCTCATCATACAGCTCAGGTGCCATAAACTCAGGGGTCCCTATCCCATAAAAAGATTCAGGGATTCTTTTATGTGTGGCAGTAAAAAACAGGATCGATCAACATAAATGTGAATCAAGAAAATGAACATACAGATATAAATAATAAACTGAGGCAAACTGAAAATATACCTATCACACTTTTAGCATTAGATTGCTCCAAAACAGTAGCCAACCCAAGATCACCAATTTTAACTTCACCTTGGTTGCCATTGATGAATATGTTATCACACTTCAAATCCCTATGTATAACCGGTGGGTCATGACTATGAAGATAGACTAAACCAGCTAAAATCTGTCTTGCCCAACTCTTCACTGCTTTCATATCAACCTTCTTGTGTTTCTTACGGTACCTAAATCAGATATTACACATTCACCACAAGGATAATTTAATCATAAAAAAGGGAACTTCAGCAGGGAAATGAATATGACGAGTAAACTCACTGCCTGAGGCTGCCTGAGGTGAACAACTCAGTTATAATATTGACAGTCTTCTTTTTATCATCAATCCAAGAATTGAAAAACCGCACAATATTACTGTGTTTCAACGACTTCAAGAGTCGCACTTCAGAATACAGTTTCTCCAAGTCTTCTGGCTTCTGTAGGATCTCATCGATTCGAACTTGGCTCCATGCAACTTCAATGCCATTAGCTTCATCAAATGCTTTGTAACTGGATGGTTATAAAATTAAGGAAAAGGATGCCAAGAAACGATAAATCCAATTGTAAAATGATTAGCTTGTTTCTGCTTATATCATTACTTTATCCTCAAATTTATTAAACAGTACAAACAGGCATATTTGCAAAAGCAAAGTAATAATACCCTCAATCCCACAGATTCAGGTAAAGGATACACTGTCTTGAAGGCACCTTTCCCAAGCATTTCATTATACTGTCATCAAATATATCAGTCAACAAGGTGAAACAATAGTGGCCAACAGTATAACATTTAGTTTGGTTATAGCAAGAATGCAGGATAATTGAATAATTAAAAGACTGAAAAATTCAAATATTGTAAGCAAAAGATAACCAAATGAACGAACTGCAAATAACCCAAGATTTCTAGTTGAAATATTCACCTCCTCTTTTAAATGAAAAGCCAAATAAGCTTCAAAGCATTATTGAAAACTTCAGTCTCTCATTTTCACATGCCCCCACAGCAGTCGAATAGAAGTTAATTAAAATTTCAACTCAACTGATCAAAAAATAATATTTACCCTTATGTATCGAGAAGTTGGATCAATCTCAAGAATGTCAGGATCAGGGGGCTCCGCATGTGCACCGCCATCTTCTACAGTTCCTGTTCCTACCATTTTCTACCCCTAAAATTGCAAATCCTGTATTGCAAAATCATCCCCAAAAAAGAATCAAAATCAATAATTAGGGTCACTTCACCGTTACCAAAATCGATCAATCAAATTAAATCCTAGGCTTATTTAGCTACCATTATATTCTGCAAAATCACATAACAATTAACAGGCAGATTAGCTTAAACACATTGTAAATTTGTAATCTTTATACAACAACATTCAACGAAAGAAAGAAATAAAATCTAAAAAGAAGTTCCCAAGGCAATTTTGGTTTGTAAATTTAGCTTTATATGTTCCATTTCCGTTGCCTCTCAAATAGCACACGGTGAGTCAAAAAGTAAATAAATCAATAAATCAGAAAACAATACCCATTCTTACGTAATGGTTCTATGTTAAAGTACATTTATGTATTTTGATTTTCATGCACTCTTTTACTTCTCGATCAAGGAACCAAAACAAACAAACAATCATAAAACATTAAAACCTGATCAGAATTAAATAAATTGTATAAACCAATTACATCTCCATTCGCCAACCGAAACTCCCAAAATTAAGGCAAAAAGCATATAAATAATAAGTTAAATTTCTGATTACCTGGAGAGAAAAAAAGGAGTTCGATTTTCAGCTCTTCTCAGCAATGCAAAATCAAAGAAAGATTAGGAGAGGAGAGAAAAGAAACCTAACCCTAATGAGGGGGAATTGGGAGAAAATATAGAGATGGGAACAAAGTGTCATTTTGGTAGTTGAATTGAAAGCAATCTCTCGATTTTTAATTTTTATTTTTCTCTAAAAACCAGCAGAAGCTGGCCAGCTGAAAAAAAAGGAGAAACTACCTCTATTTATACCTTTTGCTAATGTCATTCACCTGTCACAAAACTTGTCTCCGTTGCTACACAACTACTATCTATATTGCACTGACGTAGATATGAGGACGAAAAGGGAACATAAAACAGTAATTTTTAAAATTAGAGTATGGATATTATGAAAATACGATAAATTATTTATCTTAAAAGAATATTAAAAAGAAAAAGATATTTGGTTAGTTGCCCAAATTGCTCATATTTATTCCCTTATTTTTTTTTGTAGGTCATAGGTTTTAAACTCGTTAGGAGCATCTTTCTTCCTTCCCATATAGTTCTCTTTCCCTTCCTCTCTAGGTTGGATTAGATTAGGATTTGAAAAAAAATGATTAAAAATGAAAAATAAATAATTTAAAATTTTATTTATATTAAGCTTAATTAAAAAATATTTGCTCAAATTATAATATTTTAACTTTAGGCGTCTAAAGTATTTTTTAGTAAAAATAAGTACTTAATATTTAGTCTGTTATAATTTTAAGTGCTCGGCTATTTCAAAAACGCGTTACTCATTAAGAATGTGATATGTGGCATTTTATTTTTAAAAATTAAAAAAATAATTTTAAAAAACTCAAAATTTCTAAAATCTAAAAAAATCCCAAATCATTAAAACCTAAAACCAAAAAAAATCAAATTAACGTTGCTACTATTGATAGTGTCGTCAGACACCACCATTGACATTATCGAAGACCACCATTCATTTCTCTCAACCATCTATCGTCTGTAATTATCGGTAGGTGTACCAATTGGACATCGTTCAATTGGAACCATTCACATTTATTTTTCAGCATTTGATTGACACGCTTCTCATTGGTTAACAACGATGAGTAGTTGGAGGAAATGGTTGGTAACCTCTGACTACGATAGTGGTGGGATTAGGCGAGGCTATCGACGGTGGCATGAGCGACAATTTGAGATTTTACGGTTTGAATTTTAGGGATTTTGTTTTTTTGAAATATTAAGATTTTTTTGAAAATTTTAAAATAAAAATGAATTAAAAGAAATTAGAAATTAAAACCTACCACGTGTGAAAATTTAATTGGTTAACAGATTTCTTTTAACGACAGTTAACTAAAAAGTACCTAAAATTAATGAAATAAAACTTTAAACATATATATTTATCAAAAAAAAAGTTTATGCACATAAATTAAAAAAAAAGTATAGTTTACATTTATTTTTGTATTAAACCTTTATATTTAGAAATTATATAAGCTTTAAATAATAGTCAAAAGATAATAAAGTTTTAATTATATTAAAAACAAATTATTTAAAAATATTTAACCTATATTCTTTTATTAATTAAAAAAATAGAATTGTGTTATGAATATTTATCTACGTGGATGCCTATCATGATAAGAACTTTATCAATGAGATTTGACTTGCTTTATCATTAGGAATATTATCTACATTAATTAGAGTTTAATGTATTATGTACTTCTTATGCCTATAAATAGATGATTTACTGAAGTCATTGTACACAAGTCTATATTTGAGAATAATACAAATCTACTTCTTTCTCTCATCTCTTTGTTCTTTTATTCTTGTTCGTTGTTCTTGTTATTTTATTCACAACACGTTATCAGCACGAGTGCTCCAATCAAATAGAAAAGTCATGTGATTGAATCAAGATGGAAAACGAAAATTGAATCGAACTACATGTCATTAAAGGCATTAGAAAAACACATGCAAAGTGGTCCCATTGCCACTGCTCGGTATTGTTTTATTTATTTATGTTTATATATATATATATATAATTATGTTTCTAATGTTTTGATTAATGACATGTGATTTTTATCCTTGTTTTCGAGGGACTGGATCAAATGAGCAATATTGTGCTTTACACAAAAACCACTATACGACTCGTAGATGCCCACAAAACTATTTTACGAATAAGTAAGAATTCTTATTATTCTTGCTTTCGGAGGGATTGGATCTAATTATTTTTATCCTTGTTTTAATTAACCACTCCACGAGCCGTTGAAACATTGTTATTGTTTTATTTATCCTTCTTCTCGTAGATTTTTATCATTGATCTAATTATTTTAATATATTGTTTAAAGTCGGGTATGATTAACCACTCCATGGTCATTGTTATATTTATATTATATTATAATTAAAATCAATATATATATTTATGTTATTATTTTCATGAGAGTTTATGTTTTTAACCATATTTTTAAGTTTTATATGATATGCTTAAATGGCTTGGAAAGAGACATGACATAAAGGAATTATGAGAAGCAGTCTCGGTCATTTGTTATGTCTTCATCGTTCTCGAGAGGAAAATCATTATCGGTAAATTATACTTTTATTTTTTATTCTTTAAACTACGATTTTAATGTGCGATAAATCATGGTGATTTTCGATCTACAAGAAGACTGTTATAAAGTCCATATGTGCTCGAAAGTAATATTTATTCTACATCGGAAAAACTCGACCATAGACTTCTCCCAATTTCAAGTTACGAAAATTCGTCTTGATTCAAAAAGTTTTATGGGATGTATTACCTGAAGTGAATGCAAAACATGATATTTATTCTATGCGATTATCAATGATGGAGCATTCCTGAAGTGAATGCAAGCATGATGTTTATTCCATGCGATTATTGGAACTGTTTCATTCCCTGAAGTGAATGTAAACATGGTAAATCATTATTCAATTAGAGACATAATTTCGATATAATCCAAGTATATTGGTTGGACATCCCGTTCTGCGAGGCTACTGGTCTCAAATGAAGTTTTTAAAGGACCTTGTGGACAAGTTTAACAATGCCGCGTACGAGGATTAAATCTTTGTTCTCTGTGATAAGGATTGAAAAAGGTTTCGAAGGCCCACTGGCTCTACTCTATTCCCTGAAGTGTGTGAGATTATATTATGGAAGGAATAAAAACCACATTAGAAGTTGTGATCGTGGTCGAGGCTATGAATAATAGACATGAAAAAATATGGTCATTTTAAGAATCATTGAATGATAAAGGAAAGAAAATAAAAGTAAATTTTGTTTGCGAAACATGACGAAGATGATATTGGTCCAACTTTATTTAGACATTGTTGGTCCAACTCATTTGGACGTTTTTGATTTTCTTATAACCCTCGAAAGGAATAAATCATCTTCTAATTATTCTCATAACTTTGAAGAGAATTATTTATTTATTTTGCTTTACGTTTATTTATTTTACACACAATAATTATTTACGTTTTATATTTATATTTATATATTATGATATTTATTTATTTTGTTTAACATGATTACTTGTCAAATACAATCTATGGTGACGATTTATGCTCAACACAAGCATAAGATATATTTTCTCATTTAAATGCAAGGGAATAATGTGAGTACTATATCTCAAAGTACTGAAAATATTGATGCTCTAGAAGAGCAATAAATTCTTGAGAGAAAGCACAATATGAAAAAGTGCAGAATTGTGAATATTGCAATAATTACCGCTAATGGTAATAATATCGTCACCACTATAAGTAAAAATTTTAAGAGTGCAATATGAGTTCGCAAAATATCCCTTTGGAAATTATAGATAACATATGTTATCGATTGACATTTGAAATAAGTCAATATGAATATAAGTTATGGTAGCCAAAAAGTCAGTTGCAAGCTCTAGAAGAGCTATATATTGCTACCAAAAGATAATTTCAATTGAAAGCTCCGAAAGAGCTAAATATATTCCTATTTAAAGGAACAATTTTGATGGTCGTACTAGACATGTACGGGTGATATTGAATTACATGTTATGGTAAACAAGAATCTTACAAATTCAGAGATATATACACACATATATATAGTTGGCATGATCGGTTAGACCATCCTGATCAATAATGGTGCATAAATTATTGAGATTTACATGCACATGTATTAAAAGAACATGTACTTATTGTGGTGCTTATTCTCAAATGAATTGATTAAATTTCACTTATTAAAGAACATGAAGTTCTTGTGTTGCTTAATGGAATTTATTAAATTTCACTTACTAAAAGAGCTTGAAATTCTTGTGTTGTTTGTTCTCAAAGGATATAGTTGATCCCACTTACCAAAAGAATTAGAACTTGAAGTTATTGTGCTGAAGTTGAGACTGCATGTCTTGCATATCTAAAAGAAATATGGGCCTATATATCCACAAATGTGGAAAATTTTATATGATTTTAGTAGATGCATCTACATTGTTTTATCAACTTACAACCAGAAGTTTGTGAGATTGATTCTAAAAGGATTCAGATTATGCAATTAAACTATTCGTTTTGCAAAAGCTTGTGGGTTTATATTTTCGGCTATATCGGTTGTTACAAATCCTATTGATTATGGAAAATACGGTTTAACAAATTTTTAATTGGATGTCTCCTATTTAATAGCTAAATTGTGAGAACAAAACATTTATTATTTATATGGTATTTCCATATAGCAACACTTATACGCATCAAGCCAACGAGTTATATTAAACTCCCCATTATGATTTGACTTTTGGTCAGAAGTCATATTTCCTATTTTTGAATTTTTGAATGTGCGATATATAGTTGAATTGCTCCACCTTAACGCACAAAATGGGCAAGTAAAAAGGGTTGAGAATATATATTGAGTACGAGTCTCCTTTTATGTTTAAATTCTAAACATTAATTGGAGAATCATTTATTAGATAATTTTTCTCAACATCAGGGGAGAGAATAATCAGCTGGATAAAGAAGAAAAATGAATTATCATTATCTAGATCCTCGAATATGAACTAAAAGTTCATAAGATAATTCATCTTATTTCATGTCAACTGCCAGACATATTTACTGACCCAATGAGAGTAATTAAGTCTCATATACCAGCTAAAATGCTCTAAGTTTAAATTACATGTTAGAGCAAGTGGATGTAAATCATGCTTGAAGCATGATAGTTGAAACAGTTCCAATGATCAAAATTCTTGTAAATGAAAAGTATTATGAGATGGTCATATATTGGAGGCGGGTGCTCCTAAAAAGACCCACGACATAACTAATAATAAAACTCTTTAAGAGTTTCATGTACCTAAAATAAAGATTGAAATCTTGAAGAGATATCGATGAGTTGTGTCATTACAAGAATGAAACCAGAAAATTGGAAAGTTGTCGGCAACAATTTTATACAAAAAATTTTGCATAAAATACTTCTATAGAAGTAAAGAAAGAAATCGAAGATCTTGTATAAAATCTATCCAGAAGTATAGATATTGAATTGACCGATGTTGAAAGGCGCTTTGAACTTCTAAAATAGAAGTATTTGGACTAGCAGTCCAAACACCTAAAGATGTAATGCAAGTGAGGCACAAATGAGTAGTCGTAAATACGACTTGAACTATGATTTATGAAAAGTTTTAATTATTTCATGGTGGATGCAATTACTTTGGCAGTTATGAAAAATTTTACATGCGTCTAATTATTTATGGATCCATATTTATCCTTGAAGGATTTAAAATGCTAGAAGCATTTGGAAATTTTCGAGGAAATTTATTTAGATATGTTTCATGAATATTGTGGCGCATTTGGTATAATCGCCTTAGTGAATACTAATTGAGAAAATACTATAAGAATGATTTGATTTCCTTATGTATTTTATAAAAGAGTTTGGATCAAGATCCATTATGATAACTTTAGAACTCCTAAAGAGCTTCAAATTGGAAACTCATGAAGTACTTTCAATACAAGTATTTGAATCTTGACATCAAGTTTATCTCGACCTGAAGATTGAGCATTTTTATATATTTATTTTTGTCTATGAATAGACATAAGCTGAAAGAATCTTAAAGAAGATTCAATATGAATAGAGCATATCTATTGTTTATCTTAATAGTTGTAAGATTGTTGGATGTAAATAGAGATAATTATATCTTTTCTTGATCTTGAAGCACTATATTTAGTTGGTCAAGAAATATCTATGAATATACAAAGATCATTACATTTAGATCTTCAAACATTCGCCGATGCCTCCTCAAATCTTGTAGAAATAATTGTTATGCACAAGGCAAGCCAAAAATATGTTTGGCTAAGACCAGAAGATATGTGATTTACTTTCACAAGATATGATACAAATGTTACCTTGTGTAGAGATAATGGAAGGTGGATACATCATGGAAAATATTACTCCAAAGTTTCATCCCCACTATCTTTATAAAAATAATATTCAAGTTTGAATTATGAAGATTCAAAGATCTTCTGAGATGTTTTCATGAGGGGGAGTAAATATGCGTTGCACTCTTTTTCCCTTAACCGAGGTTTTGTCCCAATGGGTTTTCCTAATAAGGTTTTTAATGAGGCAATATGTTATGCGTATAAAAAATGTGTGTACTCTTTTTCCTTCACTAAAGATTTTTTTCCCACTGGATTTTTATCTTAATAAGGTTTTAACAAGGCACATTATCTTCATAGACATCCAAGGGGGAGTGTTATGAATATTTATCTACGTGGATGCCTATCATGATAAGAACTTTATCAATGAGATTTGACTTGCTTTATCATTAGGAATATTATCTACATTAATTAGAGTTTAATGTATTATGTACTTCTTATGCCTATAAATAGATGATTTACTGAAGTCATTGTACACAAGTCTATATTTGAGAATAATACAAATCTACTTCTTTCTCTCATCTCTTTGTTCTTTTATTCTTGTTCGTTGTTCTTGTTATTTTATTCACAACAAATTGATTGATATTAACAGTATACTAACGGTTATGTCCGTCGGTATAACTTTGTACCGACAAGCATATTACCGACGACGTTTTGTCCGTCGAAATTTCCCTTTTGTCCGTCGGTAAAAAGGTTTAGGGTATATACCGACGGATATTTGATGTTTTACCGATAAAATTGTGTCCGTCGGTATATGTCACTTTTTTGTAGTGGTACTAATAGTAATTAAAACCACATTTACTTATAAAATAATAAAATGAAAATAATAATCGAATTTTAAAAAATGAAAGGGTTAAAAGAAAAATTACCTTGTAAGTTTGCTCCACCGAAACTTTAGTATTGGTTAAAAAATTATGGTGCGTTGAATTAATCTCATTTAATTAATGGAGATTCCAAAGACATTAATTTAGAAAAGACTTTGGGTACGCGTGTGAAGATTTAAAATCGTCTTTGATATATTTTTGTAATCTCCTAGTCATACTCAATTAATTTTAGTTGTACCCTTTAGACATGGGACATCCCAGCATGTACCTAAATCGTCATCGGAATGTAGATGTATCGTATATGTGAGACGGTAGCCCAATGCCATACACGTGCTTCATAGACTACGATCACGATTCAGATTGTGGGTTTGCATATTTCAAATTGTTTTTTATTCCAAATTCTGTGGGTTCGAATGATATTTATATTTGGATATTAAAATTGTTATCCTTTGCGAATACTGATGCATACCCTTAGATATTCATTATCCAAATCTGCATTATTTATGTAGGTCCAAATGCCCGAATTACGAAACAAAGTAAATGTTTGCTTTTTAAGTGGATTTGAAACTTGGTCATCCAAATTTTAACGGATTTGAATATACATACATACCACATTATTCATACCTATTAGATATAATACCGTTGAAAAAAGTCTAACACGAAGAAATCTAACGCGTAATTGATCGTATTATGATTAGGGATGAGCATTTGATCGAGTCGAATTGAGTAAAAAAAATTCGAGTTGGTCGAGTTGAAGAGTCATATTTTATAACTCAAATTTTATTTGAAATTTTTTCAAGTCAAGTTTATGAAATTCTATTTGTGTCAAGTTGAGTCGAGTTTCTATTCAAATTTAATTGTAAGCATTTATAACGTTATGATACTGATTAGTTCTAATTTAAATGATTTTCTATAACCATATACAATACACATAGTTTCATATGTGATATATATATATATATATATATATATATATATATATATATATATATATATATATATATATAATTTAAGTTATTCGAATTTCCATTTTATAACTCAAACTTTATTTAAAATTTATGAAAATTACGAGTTGAGTCAAGACGAGACGAATATTTTCGCATCGAGTCGAATAATTATATTTTTTAGAGTCAAGTTGAGTTTTGTTCACCCTAATTATTATACTAATTCATATCGATAACATCACTGGTAGATCTTTCGTTGTTTATATATATATATGCAAGTTACAATAATTGCAATATTATTTTATTCAAATAAGATAATTATTTAAACTTGTTGATACCAGGAAGATCAGGAACCAGACATAGAGGTGGTGACAGTGATAAAGATGGGTAGGAAGACGGTGTTTGACGATGGTTGGTGGTGGTTCACCCATTCTAATATGGGCAGAGAGCCATTGAGGATGATGAGAGAGATGGAGCAGAGGTCTCGAGTATCTAGAATTGGTCGTCCATGCTCCCCTCTAGTTGGGGGGTATTTATAGGTGAGAGACACTGTTCAACGAGACTGAATCAAGTCTATTGACGGCTATTGATGGGTTGTCAGGATGAGATTTGGTCTTTAGCCAATAGACTTTCCAGTCTAGCCTTCAGTTGCCAGATAGTAGACTTAACTTGTTGGTCAGATGAAATCGATAGTTGCCATGTTGTTGTAGAGTAGTCCAGGGGAGTTGTTAAGTGTGGATGCTATGTATTTCGAAGATGGACATGTCTTTCCAGAGGCTACTGATTTTGGAGGCCCGAGCGGAGTATAACACTTGCCCCCTTAGTCGAAGTAGTGTCATAAAATGACACGAGAGGTGACTAAAAACAAAAGGTCGTGCTTGCAACTACCGTATTATTTGTGTGCTTTTGACGATGCCGTTTTCTAAGAATATAGGCTATCATTGGCATAAATGTAGGTGACTTTGAAGATTGGTACTCGAGGCACTTCTTGAGTGGTCTGAGCAAAGGTCATGGGTTGTGGGTTTTCGAAACGGCGCCCTAACCGGGTTATAAATCAGGGTAAGGTAAACTTTCCCACATCATTGGCATGTTGTTGATGTTTAAGATAGAAGTCTTCTTTATTGAAGTTTTCATGTTTTTCTCATTTCGCTCTCATAGTGAGAAGTGCAATGGATTTGGAAAAAAATGTTGAAGTGAACAGTTTGTGGGTATGAATGGGCCCGAGGTTGAGTTCAATACGATTGAGCACGAGGCGAGAATGTTGCTGAAACGCCACGAGTTGCAATGGTGAAACTTTGAGTTCGAGGTTTTTAGGAGAGTGTTCCGTTTAAGTGACCACGACGAGGGGGAAGGTGAGGCATGGAGTGGTGCTACTTTTCATTGTTTTTGTTCGAGGTTGGGTTTCATTTGTCACTGCATAGGTTCATTTTGATCTTCTGTCTGACTACGATGTGGCTCCAGGGCAGTTGATAGGAGTATCTTGGTGGCTCATCGTTGACTATCTTCTTGAGTGCGCGAAGGAGTGGTGGAAACCATCTGGTAAGTGTAAAATATTGTATATTACTACTGATATTTATTCCTCAATTTTTGCTTGGATATTACTAATTTTTCATTTTTCGGGCTTTATTTTCGTAGGAACTCTATTAGACTATGTTAGCCTAATTGAAGGTAGAATTTGAATATTCAATGGATTTCATGGCAGGAGTCGTGGGCACGACATGAGGCACGACGCAATCCAAGTCTGATGCAGCAGAATATGAGGGGTACATTCAACAACTTCTAGAAGGTATATCAGCATTATCTCAAAGTCAAATTTGGGTTATCTTGAGGATAAGTGCATGAAAGATAAATATGAGGTTATCTAGAAGATACATCAGAATTCAACCAGTGTCGCATGATTCAAATTTATTATCTTTGTCTTTTATGATAAATCTTTAGATTTAATTTTAGATTTTTTGTTTGAATGTTTTAGCTTTATCTTTATCATTTATTTGTCCCTGAATAGGTTCATTTTGATCTTCTGTCTGACTACGATGTGGCTCCGGGGCAACTGATAGGAGTATCTTGGTGGCTCATCGTTGACTACCTTATTGAGTGCGCAAAGGAAGGGTGGAAACCATCTGGTAAGTGTAAAATATTGTATATTACTACTAATATTTATTCCTCAATTTTTGCTTGGATATTACTAATTTTTCATTTTTCGGGTTTTATTTTAGTAGGAACTCTATTAGACTATGTTAGCCCAAAACCAATAATTGAAGGCAGAATTTGAATATTCAATGGATGTCATGGCATGAGTCGTGGGCACGACCTGAGGCACGATACAGTCCAAGTTCGATGCAATAGAATTTGAGAGGTACATTCAGCAACTTCTAGAAGGTATATAAGCATTATCTCAAAGTCAAATTTGGGTTATCTTGAGGATAAGTGCATGAAAGATAAATATGAAGTTATCTAGAAGATACAACAGAATTCAACCAGTGTCGCATGACTCAAATTTATTATCTTTGTCTTTTATGATAAACCTTTATATTTGATTTTAGATTTTTAGTTTGAATATTTTAGCTTTATCTTTATCTTTTATTAGGGTTTTTAGTTATCTTCCTTGTTAGGATTCTCGGGTACAAATACCCCCTAAATTTAACCTTTGAACTCATATTGGAATATGTATTTTCCTTTGTTAATTCTATAGCAGCTTTGTTTTCTTTTCATCTTTTACTTTATTCACTTTCTTTATTTTTCATACCATAATGCTAAGCATGATCCAATCCATGCTTAGCTAAACTTCCACTTAGCCTAAAGCTTTGCGATGACTCAATTCTAAACATGAGATTTGTGTTTACACTTAAGAACTTTGATAAGTATTCTTCAGTTCTCTAGAAACTTGGAGCGACAATTGATCATGCCTTTAAAAGTTACTTCATCTTCAACTCAATAAGATGTCGTTGATTTGAAAGGTATTTTGGCTTTCAATTGGGAGTCGGATCGATTTGGGCTCTTTTAGTACTCAAAGTTACTTGGTGCTAATGACGATAGACGTGGTTAGACCAGCAATGATCAGATTGCAAAGATAGACCTAGAAATCTAGATTAACCAGGGAGAAGAGTTAGTTGTAAGGGTTGGACCCTACAGACTGTAACCATCGTACTATCAAGATAGACCTAGGGATATCTCATCATTATTGAATTCCTTAAAATTTTCTATTTTCACTTACCATTCGTCACTTTTATTTATCAATTATGTTTTTATCTCTCTTATCTCTAAAATTCCCCTTTTTATTTTTTTGCTGATTACTCAAGTCAAGAAACGAAGTCGTTAATTTTCTTAGTACCTATGGACCGACCCTAGTTCTCTATACTGTTTTTCATTATTAATTATTAGAGACTAGGATCATTTATTTGACAATTTTGGCACTTGTCAAATTAGCGTTGTTGCCGGGGAGTTTGTCAAAGTTATTAATCTTTTCTTGTTTTAATCTACGACCATGTCATTATCTGAAGAACTAACCTACGAACCGAAAATTGAAGCTCTTGCCCGAAGATTGCGAGGAGAGACTCTTTGATGTAGAAAACGACAACAAGCGTCATTGACAACAGTACCTGATTTCGAGGAAGGGTCTTACACAAAAGACATCTTTTCATTCGACGACAGCGAATTGGAAGACTTAGTCAAAGAAACTATACGAGAGCTCGCTGCAGCACCTGATGAGCAGCATCCTTTGTGCATCACGTTTCCAAATTGAGAAACGTCGTTTGAGTTAAAGATGAGTTTGATTAATCTTTTGCCTACCGTCCACGGTTTGCAAATTGAAAACCCGCACAAATATCTAAAAGAGTTTGCTATGGTTTGCCTAAGTATGAAACCACATGGAGTATCCGAAGACCAAATTAAACTTCGTGTTTTTCCATTTTCTTTAGCTGATGTAGCCAAAGTTGGTTATTTTACTTACCGCCTGGTACAATTGATACATGGGCTAACATGTCTCGCTTATTTCTTGACAGATTTTTCCCTACGGCTAGAGCAAGAGAGCTAAGGAGAAGCATTGCGGGGATTCGACAAAAAGAAAATGAAATGTTATACGATTATTGGAACGATTCAAGAAGCTATGTGCCAATTGTCCTCAACATGGTTTGACGGAACAAAACCTCTTGCAGTACTTCTATGAAGGATTGCTTCCGGTGGAAATGAAAACTATTAATGTGGCAAGCAGAGGAGCCCTTATTAACCTAAAAAATCCTTCACAACTCTACGGTAGTTCCATCTAATTTCCATCGGGGAAATCTCGAACATCCTAATTAAATCTAAAAGGACCCAATGTTTGACTCTGGACCAATAACAAGTCAAACACCTAAAAATGAACTCAGACTGACATTTCCTTACTGTCTCCCAATATATACGGCGAGAATTGGTACAACGGTTACTCCCGAAAAGCACAATGTACATATCACTGCACTACATCGGATAAATCCCCTACCTCAATACCTCTTTCTCTAAAGCACGCTTAAAAAGATCTTGAGGTCTATCAAAACCATTGAACTTAAATTCAACCATAACACTATACCCATTTAATTTCAATCATGTGTTACTTTTTGTAGTTTCCAAAGCTAACCAATTCTCAACTCGGAGCTTAACAAATAACAAATACGGGTACCAGTACCAATACTAGATGAATCAAGTATTGTAACCCCCTCGGCCCGGCCTAGCCACTAGACCGACCCAAGGTGGTCACACAAGACTACCCGATGAAAAACCCGAAGGTTTTCCTCCGGTTAGCAACCCTAAAAGTGGAACAAGCTTTTAATTATCTTTTCTAGATGCACTTATAAAAACTTAGGTGAGGATCACACACAACGAATAAAAACACGAAGAAACAAACTCCGAATAGACAAACAAGCATACAAGGGCCAAAATGTAAATCTATCATAAACATGGACCTACTATGAAATTAAGGTTACAACTTTGAGATTAAGTCAATTTCATGCTCACATGATGAAATGCAGCTCAAAACAACAACTCAAACTCTCCCGATTGATAACACATTAACCGAGGACCAAAACACAAGAAAAACAAACTTAGGAGATGCCTTCAACCGAAAATAATGACCACCGTTTCGAAACCCAAGGGCCTGTTTCGGAACGGGTCTTCACCAGGATTTTTCTAGTGAGCAAACGTTTCAAAACAGGGAAGCCCGTTTTGCAATGCCAAGGAAAAAATGCAAGGGCATTCCGAAACGCTGGTGCCCGTTTCAAAACACCTGCCTGCAGATTGGTTCTAAAACACATTTTAGGCACCTCCAAGCTTGCTAATCTCGACCCAACAACACACATACAACAAAGAATCCACATAACGAGCATTTCGCAGGCAAAGGGGCTTAACAACAATAAACAAGAGCATCCCACCACTTTGATTAAACATGAACGAAACATAAGATGATCTACATTTGCATAAGAGGTCAAAAACACAAGATAAGCATTAAAACAACGAAACCATACTTCACGCAACATTAAAGGGTCATAACAAACTTATCTCAAACCATACATCCTCAAAACATCAAGTCTCCAACATAAAACATAGGATCCCCATTGCTAGTAGTATTATTACAAACTCAAAAATCATACTTGAGCTAAAGTGGAAAAAGGCCTCACTCCCCTTGCTCGCTTGCTGCCCGGAACTCTAATGATCTGCATTGTTGGAAAAGAGAGCGTAAGCATTTAAGCTTAGCGAACGGAGCTCAAAACCAAACAACAAAAATGTAGTTTTAAAACCAATTAAAGCTTTGAAAACCAAAACCTTTGCCAAGCCACAATGAACATACAACATCTTACAACAACATAAAATCCAACAAGATCATCTTACCATTCAACCATTCTTACAAAAGCACCACTTACTCTTACAAGGCCTTTCCAAACGTTAACCATCTTACCATAATATAGCAAAGTCGTATAAGGGAGAAAAGTGGCATATTGACATAATTAACAACAATACCCGAATATACGAATTTCTTACAATCTTACAAGTCTTACATGACGTCAATGAGAGTAAACTCAATTACCGCGCCAAAGCTGATCTTACACGTACGAATTTGTCTGACACGACCGAATTTTCTTACATGTACGAATTTGTCTTACACACATGCGAGTTTTGTCTTACAAGTCTTACATGTGCACATTAATCCTAGTTGATCGATCAACTATATCCGGTAAAGATTCTAACTTATGCCAATATTCTAACAAAGGTCCAACTTACCAAACTTACATGGCTATCAAGCCCATCTTACCACATCTTGCTCTTACCAACATTTCCATATCAAGCATGCCTTTACCAACACATATATCTTACAATCTTACGACAACAACATAAGCATGCTCATAACATAACATAGGCATTAAAGGTAGGAAAACAATAGGCAACAATCACGAGTCTTGCCGAAATTTTATAGCACAACACACAATATCAAAAACATGGCGAAATGTAAAACCACTTACTCTTGAGTTTAGATTGGCTTATCAAGCCCAATCTAAAACCCAAAAATCATCATTGAACATTTCCAAATGCTTCAGAACAATTCCACTCACCGATAAAATCGTTCCAACAAGCCGGAACCCACAAATAGCTAACGATCACCCGAATTTGCTCCCAAACTAGAATCCTATGTTTCAAACAAGTTAAAACACAATATTAATGCTCAAATTAGCTTCCAAACTTGCAGCAACACTGAAACAATTACTCTTAAATACCCAACAATCCAATACCGAAAATCATCAAAATCACTTCCAAAACGTCCAAAACACACACCCAGCCATTACCCATCATTTCAATCATTAAAAACACATCTATTAACATAAAAATCAGCAACTTAAACACGCTAAAATCACTGTTTCCATTAAGAACTCGAAATCAAGCTTGAACTCAATATTTTTCATACCAAACTCCACTTAAACTTCAAGTTTCAGTTTCCTTATTATCCTTCCTTCATATAAACATCATTTAAACACCAAAACACCATTTAAAAACACTCCAAAACTCAGCCTAAGACATTTTAACGAAAATCTTCTAAAAACTCATTTTATTTCAAACTTGAACATTTAAATCAAAAGAGATAAATCATTTGATATTGATAGAAAACTAATAATAACAAGTTTAATTAAAGAAAAGAAAGATGAAATCAAGTTTACCTCCCAAAACCTTAATGGGTAATCCCTTGGATTGAAAATGCTTCAATGGTGACTTGGTTTTAAGAAACTAACGTGAAATGGAAAATGGGGCTGATTCAAAAGCCATTCTTTTTTTATAAAACCCTTTTAAAATAGGTTTGGGTTTAATTAAAAACTAAAACCATGCTTTTGACTGATTTTTCAAAATGGCCACCAATTTTTGAAAACTTGCGATTTGGTCACCAGATCGAAATCTCAACCATTTTGAATTGATTTTCCAAAATTGTTTTCATAAAGCTCTTACACATAATAAATAGTAATTTTAGAAATTATTCCCAACTTTTTCGGAACACCCGAGGAGGGTTTTCCCTGGTCTAACCCCAAAAAGCCAAACTAACACGTCGAATCTCAAAATCCACATCTGCAACATCTAGCCCAAAAATTGGGGTGTTACAAGTATCAATACAACATGGAGCTAGTATCGGTACTCCTTCATATGGTTATCACTTGAAATCATTTTTCGTTCACATGAACAACATAATACTCTAACTCGAACTGAATTCCTTGCAAACCCTCACTCATCAAGTTCACTTCACTTAGGTGGTGACCAATCACGTGATCAAAAGTTCTTGATTACTTTGACTCGTGTCATTATCCCAAATCTCAACTTCCTTAATGAACAAGTACTCAAAGTTTCTCAATGCTAAGGTAAACACAACCTTTCCTCTTCTCGCACAAAATACACCATTGTCAAAATAACAAAACATCCTCAAAGATCTTGAATTCTTACTTGACTATAATCAAATTAGCACCACTGTCACAACAAAACAGTCTCGAGTAGCTTGAGTCTCATCTAATGTTCTCGACTAGATCCAAGGAAACTACGATCAAAATAAAAAGCTTTTATGAAGTCTCAAACCTTAAATCTCATTAGCTAATCATATGGGTAATTAGATTTTTTCTACACATAAAGGCATTTCGATAATTACATTGGCATTGCTCCCATTTCCAAAATCCTCATACATTTACACGTGTCATACAAAGCATAAAATTTACATTCGACATATAATCTAGTGGCCCCTTGTTGACTTTGCTAATGCTTGGAAAAAAGATGGAATTTTTAGTGTAAAAGTGCCAAGGAATAATGCCAAGGTGAATCTTACGCGTGCAAGTATACACGGCCAACAAGTAATACAACAGTAAGCTGAGTATCGAGTCCACATGGATTGACCAAGAACTTATTTGCTCAATGTTTACTTATTTAAAAGAGTTTAAAGTGTTTGAAATGTTTTGGGTTTAAGATTAAAAAGATAGCAAAATAGTGGAGTGAAAATGAAAGTAGTTTGGCAACGAAGTGTTCAAATGAATGATGAGCATTGGCAAGGAATGTTTGGTTTTCACGTTATTCATGCCAACCTTCAATAACACCTACCTTAGAATTATTGCCGAGCAAATTCAAGGATGGCATTGCCTCTATCGATGGCAATGCCCGAAAGTAACCATGTTAAACCCCTATATGTCTATAGTGAAATTTTCCATTAATTAATTTGATTAAGTTACAATCTATACTCCTAAGGGGTAGATTCACTTCAAAAGTAATCTCATCTACTTGAACATCTTCTTTCGAAGCTTCTCTCCTTAGTATTTGACAATGAATCGTTGTCTATCAAGTATGTTAAGATATTAAGGTGCAATAAGCAAACAATGTCAGCAGTCGCATGACAAAGCATTTAGAAAACTAAAGTATAGGCCGGATAGAAAAATAATGCCAAGGTAATTGAATTATTAAAAACAAAACATAAAACCAGCATTAAACGCAAACATACCCCAACCAAATGTAAAAGTTTAGTTCATGGTTGGGGGTCCATCCACAAAACATCATCGTTTCTCCACATCATCATTTGAATAAATAAAACAATAAAAATAAGAGAATGGGTAAGAAAGGGGTCCGTCGATGCAGCCCTTTAATGACTCCAAGCTCTCAGTCTTTAGCTGGTCGATCCACGTTGCTCTTGATTCACCACAGTGCAACCTCTTCTCTTCGGTCTCTCGAACTCTTTAAATAGTCTTGCATGGGAACCCTGGGATAAGCCTTTGATTTTGAATTTTGAATGCACAAGGGATTAGACGCATGATCCTCTTATCCAAATTTGAATCCTAGGGCTGACGTGTACAAGGTCCAACGGCTACATGACCAAGAATCAAACTTCACTTCTATGTCATCTGGGCTTGGCAATCTCTTATCCATATTTGCCAACTGCAACTTAGCATTCTCTTTGGCATTTCCTGCTTCTGCTCATGCAATGTACTGCCAAGCTTGTCCTACTCTACCAAGCCTGTAATAATGCCAACAAAGCAACCCTTCACACTGGCAAAGTACAAAAAATTCCTATATCCCTAACTCCTTATGCAAATGCATTAATTTAACAACTAAATGCAAACATTTATACCTAAAGACAAGCAAAAGTATTGTAAAATATGCATAAAAATTAGTACTTTTAAGAGTTAACACCCCTACATTAGCATCGCTGAATTATCTCATACACCAACATAGACATCAAACGTTACCACAACACGTCTTAGAGAGAGAAAACTTCATTTCGAAAATTATTTTGAAATTACTAGTTTACAACACTTTAATCATAAAACATCTCATTCTCGAATTAGCTTCGAAAAACAAACATGTACTCCACAACCGGCAAACAAGTCATCGCCCTTAGGGGAGACACTAACGGTTCTTCATTGTCACATAGTGACTATCGACGGTTCATGCATCATTTAAACGAACCAACTTCTTACAAGTTCGATTCACCCTCAGGTGAAACACAAAGACAAAAGAAAACCTCTGTAATGCCCTGGTTTTTGGCCTAGATGTTTTAGACATCGGATCGGACCGGTCGAGAACGGTTCGAATCGTGTAAGGTGATATAAGGAAATCAAGGATTGGGATAGGATAAAATTGTGATAAAAATTGCTAAAATCCTCTAAAAATATGTTTAAGAGGTTGGTCAAGTCAATTTTATAAAATGGATTTCGGAAATGGGACATTTTGAGTAGTGACCAAATTGTAAAGTTTCAAAACTGGGAAAATGTGATTTTTAATGTAGAAGCGAAAATATTAGAATCTTTAGGGGGCTTTAAGTCAATTTGACCTTTTTCAATATGACATGTGTTTTAAAAGGCTTTTAATTAAATGGATTTAATTAGATTTATATTAATTAATTAATTAATTAATTAATTAATATAGTTAGTTAAAGTGAGATTTCTAATTACATAACTATCAACTCTTTCTCATTTTCAGCCAAACACTAATTCTCTCATCTTTTCTCAGAATTCTTTCTTCCAAAAACTCTCTCAACATTTTCTAAACCATTTTCAAGAGATCTTTTCTAATTCTTCAAGATTTTGCTAAGGAAAACTTGTCATTCATTGAGAGAAGTAAGGATTGGAGGTAAATCCCATTCTCAACCTCTAATCTAAGTTCTTTATTGAAATTCCCAAGATATTTGGCTTCTAAATACTATTTTTGGTTGAATTTTCATTATAGTTTTGATTGGAGATCAAAATCTTGTAAAAAACATGATTGAAATCTTGATTTTCGGACTTGTTGAGTTAGGCTCTATTTTGTGTTGATTTTAATTGAGTTTTAAGTTGATTTATATGTTAAAAGGAGGTGTTGATAACATAGATCCCGAAATCCTTGAGATCCTTGAGTTTCTTGGTAGTTTTAGGTGAGATTTTGGGGTGAATGATGGAATCTTGCTTACTGGAGGTATAAGGATGAGTTAGGTTGTTTATTAGATATGTTTTGATGTTGATAATTGTTTGGAAGTGATGTATGATGGCTGGGCTTGGTTTAGGAAGCAATCGATTGAGTTTTCGGTTGTTTTGGAAGGCTATTTTGGTGTAGTTTGGGTGAGCAACGTGTTTGTGAATTGTTGCTGGTGTTAGAATGCATTTTAATGCATTTAGATCTCTGTTTTGATGATGTGAAAACATGGGATCCTGATCCGAAGTAAACGAGGTCATTTTGAAGGCTCCAGAGGGGTAATTTTCGTGTCGGCAAGCAAGGCTTCGTGTATCGGTGAGTGGAAATGCAATTTCCTGCTTTGTACGCTTTGGTCGTGGTCTTGCGAGCTTAGTGTAAGTTTGAAACACTTAGCTAAGCTCAAGAGTAAGTGGTTCGAACGTTCTCTCTTGGAAATGTGCTATGTTTGATGAAAATGCACTTGAGATGAATGTGATTTTGTTTACTATTTTTAAGCATGTTTAAGCATGGTTTAATGCTGGATTTTTAATGCCATTATGTTAAGGATGCACTAGGTAAGTGATCCTTGGTTTGCAAGTGTTGAATGCATATGATATTAAGCATGTGATGCTTGTGGAAATGGTTTTGGTTACTTTAATCGGATATAGTTAGTCGGCTTTAGGATTGGGTGCACCGTGAATAAAGTCGCCTTAGATGTCGAGGGGTTGTGATTGTGCCGTAATCTCCATCCAAGTACCCTAACGATTGAGGTTAAGATCACAACGGTGAATGGTTAGTCCCGTGTGTGAGTCTTGTATATGTTTCCCATACTCTCGTTAGAGGAATTATACAACTACCGATGAGTGATGTTAAAGGGTTGTGATTGTGCCATTAATCTCCATCACGGGTGTTGAGGGGTTGTCATTGTGCCATTAATCTTCACCTTGTGTAGTCCGGTAGTTTGTATGAAGCGTGGGGGACAACGCTTGTAATCCACGTATCCGATTGTGTCTTGTGGTTAAATGGTTTATGGATTATCTCTTGCGAGCCAATATAATGTAAATGAATAATGTGAAGCATGAGATTTTTGTAAATGATGCAAGGAAGCATGAGTTGCTTGTAAATGATGCAAGGTTGCATGAGATGCTTGGTAAAGCATGAGCAATGATTTAATTGTTGTTTTAGAGTGATGCATATGAACATGTGTTTATAAAGTGCATTGATGTCTTGTGGAGGCATGTTTTAAGAAAAGGCATGAGTTGTAAAATGGTGATTTTGCCAATAATATGAAATGTATTGATGAATGATGCATAGCGGTCCTCACTAAGCTTTGCGCTTACGCTCTTTTGTTTCATCAATGCAGAAAACTAGGCTTTCAAGGCAGCAAGTAGGCAAGAAGAATCCAAGCTCTTGATCTTGCAAAGTATGTGGCTTTACTCCGGTGTAATAAAAGGCAATGGGTGGGAATTATACTTTGGATTGGTTGAGGATGTTTCTCTTTACTTTGAGTATGTTAGATTGCTTACACTTGAGTTGTAAATGGCCTTTGATGTTTGGATTTTAGTTTGATTGTTGTTATAGCTTGTTATGGTTTTGGTGGGCTAGGAAGCATGCCTTTAGTACCTGTGATTGCATGAGTGATGCTATGTTCTAGTTTATGATTCATAGATATGGTCCTTGATGCATTTGTGAGTTGTGTGTTTGTTGTGGCATGTCTCGGAGATGTTTCAGACACGAAAAGACATGAAAACCTGCAAAATCTGCCGTTGCAGGGCAAGGCGTATCGAAATGTCCTTGCATGTTTCGGAATAGAGGTCTGAAATGGCTAAGAGGTTTCAGAACGGGTGGGGTCGTATCGAAACAATTTTGCTACTGGAAGAGGGTGTTTCGATATGGGTGGGAATGTTGGCATGTGAAATTGTCATGTGTTGAAGTATGATGTTTGAAAAGCATGCGATTGGTTGAATTTTGAAGTTTATGCTATGCTTGATCTATGTGAATTGCATCTGGAATGAATGTGATTGTGTGGTGATGATGCAAAGGTGTTATGTGCTGATTTTGGATGATGAAAAGCATGTTGAGCGTGATGTTCCATGTATGCTATGTTGTGTTGAGGGGAATTAGGGTACCCATTGCCTTATTACACTAATCAAATGTTTTGTAAACTTGGATTTTTGCTTGCAGCTGGCCTAAATGGTTTGATTTGTTTTTGTTGTTGTGTTTTGTTTAAAATAGCACAATGGGAACTAGAAGGGAGTTGAGGTCCAATACGATTATACCTGCAGCTGAGCAGGGTGACCAGGGTGAACAAGGGGCTGATGTCCCTCTTGGTGGAAATCTACCTCCTCCGCCACCACCTGGAGGTGAGGAGCAGGTGCAGCAAGGACCTGCTGGTCCTGGTTTGGGTGATTTGGCGCCATTAGTTCAGGCGATCACTGAAGCGTTTCAGGCGAAGGATGTGGACGTACCTAAAACAGCTTTTCAGACGAGGTACGGACATTATGAATTCTTAGTGATGCCGTTTGGTCTGACCAATGCGCCTGCTGCTTTCATGGACATGATGAATCGTGTATTCCATGAATTCTTGGATCAATTTGTGGTGGTGTTCATCGATGATATCCTTGTGTATTTGCGTACCGAGGAGGATCATGATAGGCACTTGAGAATTGTTTTGCAAGCGTTGTTGGAAAATCAGTTGTATGCCAAGCTGAGTAAGTGTGAGTTTTGGCTTAGGGAGGTGGTCTTCCTTGGGCATGTTGTATCAGCTGAGGGTATTCGCGTTGATCCGCACAAGGTAGAAGCTGTGATGAGTTGGAAAGTGCCTAAGTCAGTGACAGAGGTACGGAGTTTCCTTGGATTGGCTGGGTACGACCGTAGGTTTGTCGAGGGTTTCTCGAAGATAGCAGCGCCTTTGACCAAGTTGTTGTAAAAGAATGTTCGCTTTGAGTGGACGGATGCGAGACAACAAGCTTTTGAGAAGCTGAAAGAAGCTTTGACGCAAGCTCCTATTTTAATTCAACCTGAGTCTGGTAAGGAGTTTATGGTCTATAGTGATGCGTCCATTGTTGGTTTGGGTTGCGTGTTGATGCAAGAGGGTAAGGTAGTAGCCTATGCATCTAGGCAGTTGAAGGTGCATGAGCGCAACTACCCTACTCATGATCTTGAGCTTGCCTTGAAAATTTGGAGGCATTACTTGTACAGTGAGAAGTGTGTTGTGTTTACAGACCCTAAGAGCTTGAAGTATCTTATGTCTTAAAAGGAGTTGAATCTTAGGCAGCATCGCTGGGTAGAGTTGCTTAAAGATTATGATCTGACGATTGAGTATCACCCGGGTAAGGCTATTGTTGTAGCCGATGCTTTGAGCAGGAAAGTAGTTGTGGAGTTGAGAACGATGTTTGCTCGTTTGAGCATATCGCGTGATGGTGGTCTTGTAGCGCAATTGCAAGTGAAACCATCCCTGATACAGTTGATCAAAGATAAGCAGTTGCTTGATGATTCTCTTGTTTCGCATGTTCAGGACATTGCGGAGGGTAGACCTTCGGATTTCAGCTTTAGTGATGATTGTGTTCTGTGCTTTGGGAGTCGAATAGTGGTGCCAGGTGCTGCTGAGTTAAGGCACACTATTCTAACTGAAGCTCATAGTAGTCCTTTTGCTATGCATCCTGGTAGTACAAAGATGTATCGTGACTTGAAAGATGAGTACTACTGGGTGGGGTTGAAAAAGGATGTGGCAGAGTTTGTTAGTAAGTGCATGGTGTGTCAGCGAGTGAAGGCTGAGCATCATGTTCCTTCTAGGTTATTACAGCCTTTGAGAATCTCAGAATGGAAATGGGAGAGAATCACCATGGATTTTGTGTCTGGATTGCCTTTGTCACCGTCAAAGAAGAATTCAGTTTGGGTGATTGTTGATCGGTTTACCAAGTGTGCACATTTTCTGCCTGTGTATACTACATATACTTCGGATAAGTTGGCTAAGCTATACATAGCTGAGATTGTGCGGTTGCACGGTATGCCAAAGTCCATTGTGTCAGATAGAGATCTGAGGTTTACATCACGATTTTGGGAATGTTTGCATCAAGCTTTAGGTAAACTGTTGAATTTCAGCACTTCTTATCATCCTCAGACGGATGGACAGTCTGAACATGTGATCCAAGTTCTTGAAGACATGTTGAGGTGTTGTGTGATAGATTTTCAAGGTTCTTGGGAGAAGCACTTGCCGTTGGTTGAGTTTGCGTATAATAACAGTTACCATGCAAGTATTCAAATGGCTCCATACGAGGCTTTGTATGGGAGAAGATGTAGAACCCCACTTTGTTGGGCAGAAGCTGGGAAAAAGTTGATTTCAATGCCAGCTATGCTTAAGGGAACCACTAAGAAGGTGAAGCTCATTTGTGAGCGTTTAAAGGCAGCATCAGATAGGCAAAAGTCTTATGCGGACTTGAAGCATAAGGAAATTGAGTTCGCAGTTGGCAAACGTGTGTTTTAGAAGGTGTCACCTTGGAAGAAGGTGATGAGGTTTGGGCGTAAGGGTAAGCTTAGCCCAAGGTTCATTGGAACTTACGAGATTGTGGAGCGTATTGGTCCTGTGGCATATCGGTTGAGATTGCCTGCAGAGTTGGAGAAGATAGATGACGTGTTTCATGTCTCCATGTTATGGAAATACATATCGGATCCTTCGCATGTGATGCATGTTGAGGAGATAGAGTTAAATTTGGATTTGTCGTATGATGAGGAACCAGTGAAGGTTCTGGACGTGAGTAGCAAAGTTCTTCGTGGCAAGATGATAGAACTTGTGAATGTGTTGTGGCGACACCGAGGAGTTGAGGAGGCCACGTGGGAAAGCCAGGCGGACATGCTGAGGCAGTTTCCGCATCTCTTTTCATCAGGTAAGAATTTTGAGGACGAAATTTCTTAAGTGGGGGAGAGTTGTAACGCCCTGATTTTGGGCCTAGATGTTTTAGACATCGGATCGGACCGGTCGAGAACAGTTCGAATCGTGTAAGGTGATTTAAGGAAATCAAGGATCGGGATAGGATAAAATTGTGATAAAAATTGCTAAAATCCTATAAAAATATGTTTAAGAGGTTGGCCAAATAATTTTATAAAATGGATTTCGGAAATGGAACATTTTGAGTAGTGACCAAATTGTAAAGTTTCAAAATTGGGAAAATGTGATTTTTAATGTAGAAGCCAAAATCTTAGAATCTTTAAGGGCTGTAAGTCAATTTGACCTTTTCTCAATATGACATGTGTTTTAAAAGGCTTTTAATTAAATGGATTTAATTAGATTTATAATAATTAATTAATATAGTTAGTTAAAATGAGATTTCTAATTACGTAACTACCAACTCTTTCTCATTTTCAGGCAAACACTAATTCTCTCATCTTTTCTCAGAATTCTTTCATCCAAAAACTCTCTCAACATTTTCTAAACCATTTTCAAGAAATCTTTTCTAATTCTTCAAGATTTTGCTAAGGAAAACTTGTCATTCATTGAGATAAGCAAGGATTGAAGGTAAATCCCGTTCTTAACCTCTAATTTAAGTTCTTTATTGAAATTCACAAGATATTTGGCTTCTAAATACTATTTTTGGTTGAGTTTTCATTATAGTTTTGATTGGAGATCAAAATCTTGTAAAAAACATGATTGAAATCTTGATTTTCGGACTTGTTGAGTTAGGCTCTGTTTTGTGTTGATTTTAATTGAGTTTTAAGTTGATTTATATGTTAAAAGGAGGTGTTGATAACATAGATCTCGAAATCCTTGAGATTCTTGGTAGTTTTAAGTGAGATTTTGGGGTGAAATGGTGGAATCTTGCTTGCTGAGGGTATAAGGATGAGTTAGGTTGTTTATTAGATATGTTTTGATGTTGATAATTGTTTGGAAGTGATGTATGATATTTGGGCTTGGTTTAGGAAGTAATTGATTGAGTTTTTGGTTGTTTTGGAAGGATATTTTGGTGTAGTTTGGGTGAACAACGGGTTTGTGAATTGTTGCTTGTGTTAGAATGCATTTTAATGCATTTAGATATCTGTTTTGATTATGTGAAAACAGGGGATCTTGATCCGGAAGCAAACGAGGTGATTTTGGAGGCTCCAAAGGGGTAATTTTCGTGTCGGCCAGCAAGGCTTCGCGTATCGGTGAGTGGAAATTGAATTTCCTTCTTTATACGCTTTGGGCGTGGTCTTGGGAGCTTAGTGTAAGTTTGAAACACTTAGCTAAGCTCAAGAGTAAGTGGTTCGAACGTTCTCTCTTAGAAATGTGCTATGTTTGGTGAAAATGCACTTAAGATGAATGTGATTTTGTTTATTGTTTTTAAGCATGTTTAAGCATGGTTTAATGCTGGATTTTTAATGCCATTATGTTAAGGATGCACTAGGTAAGTGATCATTGGTTTGCATGTGTTGAATGCATATGATATTAAGCATGTGATGCTTGTGGAAGTGGCATTGTGGTTATGCTTGTAAAACAGTGGATTAATGTGGTTAAATGATTATATTGGCAAGTGATGGAAATGGTTTTGGTTACTTTAATCGGATATAGTTAGCCGGCTATAGGATTGGGTGCACCGTGAATAAAGTCGCCTTGGATGTCGAGGGGTTGTGATTGTGCCCTAATCTCCATCCAAGTACCCTAACGATTAAGGTTAAGATCACAACGGTGAATGGTTAGTCCCGTGTGTGAGTCTTGTGTATGTGTCCCATACTCTCGTTAGAGGAATTATACAACTACCGATGAGTGATGTTGAGGGGTTGTGATTGTGCCATTAATCTCTATCACGTGTGTTGAGGGGTTGTGATTGTGCCGTTAATCTCCACCTTGTGTAGTCCAGTAGTTTGTATGAAGCGTGGGGGACAACACTTGTAATCCGCGTATCCGATTGTGTCTTGTGTTGAAATGGTTTATGGATTATCACTTGCGAGCCAATATAATGTAAATGAATAATGTGAAGCATGAGATGCTTGTAAATGATGCAAGGAAGCATGAGTTGCTTGTAAATGATGCAAGGTTGCATGAGATTCTTGGTAAAGCATGATCAATGGTTTAATTGTTGTTTTAGAGTGATGCATATAAACATGTGTTTGTAAAGTGCATTGATGTCTTGTGGAGGCATGTTTTAAGAAAAGGCATGAGTTGTAAAATGGTGATTTTGCCAATAATGTGAAATGTATTGATGAATGATGCATAGCGGTCCTCACTAAGCTTTGTGCTTACGCTCTTTTGTTTCATTAATGCATAAAACTAGGCTTTCAAGGTAGCAAGTAGGCAAGAAGAATCCAAACTCTTGATCTTGCAAAGTATGTGGCTTTACTCCGGTGTAATAAAAGGCAATGGGTGGGAATTATACTTTGGATTGGTTGAGGATGTTTCCCTTTACTTTGAGCATGTTAGATTGCTTACGCTTGAGTTGTAAATGGGCTTTGATGTTTTGATTTTGGTTTGATTGTTGTTATAGCATGTTATGGTTTTGGTGGGCTAGGAAGCATGCCTTTAGTACCTATGATTCCATGAGTGATGCTATGTTCTAGTTTATGATTCATAGATATGGTCCTTGATGCATATGTGAGCTGTGTGCATGTTGTGGCATGTCTCGGAGATGTTTCAGACACGAAAAGACATGAAAACCCCGCAAAATCTACCGTCCCAGGGCAAGGCGTATCGGAACTCCCTTGCCTGTTTCGGAACAGAGGCCTGAAATGGCTAAGAGGTTTCGGAATGGGTGGGGTCGTATCGAAACAGTTTTGCTACTGAAAGAGGGTTTTTCGATACGGGTCTCGGAACATACCCGAGCATCGAAACGATCAACCCTATTTCAAAACGACCGTTTCGGTACAGGGCCATCCATATCGAAACGCCTGACCGTTGGATTTGAATTTTGAACTGTTTCAAGTTTCTTTTTCTTACGTTTTGGTCCCTTAATTTCGAATGCTTAATTGAATGAGTTTGGATGGTCTGTTTGAGTTGAAATTTGGCTGGTTGGCATGTTACATGACTAATTAAAGTTTGGTAACTTTAAAATCTTGGAAGTAAATGTATTTTATAGAAATTACAGTTTAGTCCCTAAAAGTCAAATGTATGCAATTGAACCATTAATTGAACTCTTATTGTTGTGTCGTTTCCTTCTGAGTGTCTTGTTGAACACATAGGATAATAATGATCATCTAGATAAGATAAAAAGGAAAAAAGGGTTGTAAATCAAGGTTGACTTTCAGATTGACTTTGATTTTCTCTGTGTAATTTTCGTAGTTCGGGTTTAACGTCAAGACCGGGCTAAGGGGGTTACAACCTCGTTCGAGTTGCGCCCTCGCCACTGAACCTCTGACTTTCTCAATTACGTCAGTGTCCTTTGATAAGAGCAATGGGCACCGACGTCAAACTCAGCCTTACCTTAACATCTACTTACATCCTCAATAGAGAAGAAGTCCTAACGACTCATTCAAGAAGCATGAATAAATATTTTGACAGTCTGAAAGCTCCATAGCGTCGAACTATATACATTAGCATCTATCAAACGATCAAACATGTCTCACAACCTCGTTATGGCATTCTCTAAACGACCACTACGAAAATCACGATAGAAGAGAAATGGTTCGACATTCTTATTACCCAAAGGTTTGATTCCCTTGGAACATCAAGAGCTAGCATCTTTCTTGATTAACCATCATCTTTCTTGATTAACCAAAACGATGTCTAAGGTATAACAACCCTTAAGAAGACATCTCTATCGAACTTACAAAAACATCTCAACTTGGTCACACGAACTAGTGGATCTCGATTCTACAATCTCCAAAAAATCACTTTGAAAAGGCGATGGTATGTCCCAAGTATCAATAAGACTCCTTTAAAACAGGCAAATGGTTCTCTGGCTAGCATGCAATCACTGGTTGATTCAAAAGTGGGTTATCCCTACTTGTGCCATTAGGGTTATCCACGTAAATCGGTAAAGATTCTTTATCACAACTCTCATAACTTATCCGAAGGCTTCAGAACGATTGTTGCTCGCAACGAAAACACCACTTAGGTTGTGCGAGGAGACTCAACCTCAACTACGACATCTTACAACTAACTCGCATCTCAACAAAACGAGACAATCTCGCCTCCGGAATCGCTCCTATGAGCGGCTCAACTCTTACCTCAACCCTCTCGGCAACAATCCTAACCATCGGACACACCATCTAGATTCTAGTCTTAAGGAGTATGAACTTAATTTAAGGGCTTGTATTCACTAGACACCTTACTAAAACATCTATACCACCCCGAGGTTTCCTAGAACTCGTTAAACCTAAGCTCCGGTACCATTAAATGTAACACCTCGATTCCGATCCAAATCTAAAATACTACATTCGAGTTATCCACAAATCCAACCCAAAAAGTTTCATTTAAAAATAATAGGTTTTCCTTTTATTCAAAACATTATATCATCAAATACTTCATATAATTAAATAAACCACGTAAATTAACTACAAAATAGGAGCTCCAAGTTTATACATTGTGTATGAAAATATTATTTCAAAATAAAGTTACAGACTCGACCACGCAAGGTCCTAAGAATACTCATCCCACTAAATACAAGTATCGTACTCTAGCAATCACAACTTGTTGGAATCCTAAACTGATAATGCTCATCGAGCATTTGGTCAATCTACAAACCTATGCACGGAAACAACAATGCCGAGTGATGAGCTTACAAAGCTCAGTGGTACACATCTAATCTACTATACTTCATATTAATCATAAACATAAGCATACAAGCTAGTACAAGAAAAATGAGAGATAAATAAACACACGGCGCTACCACAAGTCACTTAAACACATGCTCTCATCATGCAAATCATCATACATAGCACACAAGACCCAACCATACCTGGAATCCCACCAGATCATCCATGAAAAAGCACAAAAGTCATAAACACAAAACTTGAGTGAAGCCTAGTGTCACACAACCTCGGGAACAAACACTTTGAGTGATGCATGGTGTCACACAGCCTCGAAAACATACACCCTCTCTCTAGGTGAAACTCGGTGTCACAAAGCCTCAAAAATTTACACCCATACTCGACATCTCTCCTCGAGTATCTTCGAATGAGGCTTGGTGTCACACGGCGTCAAGAACGTACGTTCAGCATCTTAACCATGGTGTTGCAACACGCTCACAGGATATCCGTATCCCAACAATCAAAGGTGACTCAACCAAACAAGTGTCCATAAAACAGACAACATTGACATGGTTACCAAACAAGTGCCCTCACTTGACACACATCATCTCACGATTCACCAAGGATATCTATGTTTACTAATACAACAAGTCACCCAAAGTTTACCGAGTTGTTAATACATCATGGAAGATTACATTAATCACTCTCATTAATTATCTCCATTAATTCACATTATCTCATTAGTTAAGGCGTAAATCAATTTATTAATCTTTCATGTTGGTTTCCATCATTAACTAGCATTATTGATTATTTAGCTAAGTGGGTACCGGTACTCTAACATGAGTATCTATACGGTACCCTTGGGTACCGGTACTCACAAACCTACCGATACTGACATTGGTTACCGAAAATCCTAAAATTTGTAAGTACTGGTACGAGTCGACTCGTACCATACAACCCTCAATCACGTACCGATACATTCAAAGTCTGTATCGATACCCTACTCATGGGTTTGTACCAGTTTTATGTAATACAATGATGTAACACTTTATTTGATCTCTAAAGCTTATGAAAGTAATTAGGATTTTTTACTAACATATTTAATCATTTAATATTAATTAACGACTTCATGATTATTTAACTGAGTAATTTACGATATTTATCCCTTAAGCACAATTTCCATCAAATACGTTAATTTTCATATCACTAGCACCCAAGCAACTCAAAATGTAAATCAACTAGTCAGAGGATTAAACGAATATTCAAACGACCATACACGGTCTCTAAAATCTCTACGAGTCTTAACATATTCACAACATCAACATGCATCTCATATATATCAGTCACATAATCCCGATCTCTAAACATGTTTATTTCTCGTCTACTTATTGTGCAGACACTAACATGCAAGGCAATTACATTTATGATGCTCATTAAGCATTTTAGAGTTTGAGGAGTACTAAATTTAAGCAATTATGAATAAATCCTTACTTGAGCTCCTCAAATTCTCCCCTTGATCCGATATTCAAGACCGAACAATCCTCGCACAATTACGAATACAATATATATTAATTTCCGCATTCACTAACTAATTCACAAGGTTAAACACGTAAAAACAGCTGACCAGGTTTGTATTTTATGAAACGGACTATGAAAACGGACTCAAAACATAAAAAAAACCACTAAGTAAAGTCCCCAAAAAAGTCAATTCTGGTAAAAAAAGTCAACGATAAATGGAGGCTCAGCTCGGTCAAACCTGTTTAGATGGCTCTCATTGCAGCAAAACCATGCCTACGCGTGATGGCAGCACGTGCGGCCTTCTCTGACGGTGGACAGTGAAAACTTTACCGGTTGATAGATCTCGAGCTGGGGATTTTAGTGGTGGTAACAACTTCCGACGATGATCGATGCAAGGTGTCGATCTAGCTTCTCAGTTTCTTTCTCAACTCCACTCCGACGAACGATGGCTTCAATGACGAAAGAAAGACCAACGATCGTCACGAGACGATGCGAGGAGTCGATTGGTGGTGGTGGTGACACCCATGGCTGTCTAAACGATGATGAATCGAAGCTTGAATGCTTCATCTCTCTAAAACTCTCCCTACACACTTTTCTCTCACTATTCACCTTTCTCTCATAAAAATATCTTCTTCCCCTCTTTTCCTTATCCATTTTTCAGCCATATTAATTCAAATACACCATTCCCAACAAAATGGGTAAACTAATTAATAAATACCCATATTTCTCCTTGTTTTTACTTTAGGCTCCAACTTTTGATCCTTTATCATTTAGTCCCCAATTTCAAATAAATCAAGAATCCAAAATAATTCTCCTTATTTAAATTACCAACTTAAATATTCGAAACTAGGATCCAAGACCCATTTAAATAACCCGAAAATTGGGTTGTTACATGTGGACTCGATGGCTGTCATGTCGTTGGCAGAGTAGTTCAGGGGAGTTGTTGAGTGCGGATGATATGTGTTCCGATAATGGACGTTTCTTTTTGAAGGCTACTGATTCTGGAGGCCCGGCCGGCGTATAATAAAATTATTTATCATATCTATCAATTGAAAAGTATACACAAATTACAAAAGGTTTTAAGAATTGACTAAATAAATAAATTCTTCAATAAAATCATTAACAAAATTGAGAATATTTATTATTTGGGTAAACTATAATGGAGGTCACTCAATTATGAGTAAGGTTACATTTGAGTCATTCAATTATTAAAAGTTACATTTGGATCACTCAATTATAGGTAAGGTTACATTTGGATCACCCAATTATGGGCAAGGTTATGTTTGGGTCGGCTTCATATTTAAAAAACTGAATCAATTTAGTCATTTTTTCTTCCAAATCACTTGTATACCCTCGTTAACATTGAATTATTTCATTTGAAATCATTAATTAATTTTGTTGGGCTCGATAGTCACAACTGAAATGCTTGCCAAGTGTGGAGAAGGTTGGATTTATGAGTATTTTCGGTGGTGGCAAAAAGATAAGAAAAATTAACAAGAGATTTAGAGTGGTTTGGCTTTCTAACCAAAGCCTACATCCACTACCTTAGCTTCCCACCAATGATTTCACCAATTCACTAAGAATTCTTCCCCTTTTCTAGGCTAACGAGGGAACCTTTATAAACCGGTTAATCTTTCTACCCAAAGATTAAACAAGACACTCTTGTACAAAGAGAATTCAAAGGAAACACGAAATCCCTCTAATAGGTATTTGTTTGCACAATTAAGCCCTCACCCAAATCTTAAACAAGAAATGTACAATTAAGGTCGAAAGACAATCTCTAATCATAATGTTGTTGACAATTGAAGCATTTCTCTATCCTTGATGCTTGGAGGTCCCTTTTATACTCCTAATTGAGTTTGTAGCTGTTCACGACCATTGAGGTTGAATTAGATTCGTTGGGGCCTTTATTTCCCACCATAAATTTAGTTTTGTAGCTTGGTGTATCGATACCCTTGAATGCGTATCGATACGGTCCCGATGAGAAAATAGCCGTTGAGCACTTCAAGCTAGTGCATATCGATACGCATAGTAAGTGTATCGGTACGGTCCTGCAATTTAAAAGACCGTTGTGAAAATGATCATAAGGGGTAGTTGGGGGTATCGGTACGCGATACAACCGTATCGGTACGCGAACTAGCCGTTGGTTATTTAAAACATACAATATCGATATGTCAAAGCGTATCGGTATGGGTTTTGGCTACTGGAATTTTACTGTAGCTGAAACCCTATGGTGTATCGATACAATACCAGACTGTATCGGTACGAGTACCTGAAAAACACGGTTTTGACTACTTTAAATACACTTTAAATCATTCCAAAGCCTTGTAAAACCCTTAAACATATTTTCAAGTTGTTTTTGACTAAAAAATATTTTAAATTCTTTTCAATTTAGTCCAAAACATTTTTCAATTATTATATCAAAACATTTAGTTCTACAATCTCCCCCCTTTTGATATAATAAAACCAACTTAAAAAATTGTTAGGGATTCTCGCCCTTAGTATTTTAAAAAGTTGAATAAGAGGTTAAAGTTTGAATAAAATTAAAGCTCTCCATTATTCTCTTGAAAAATCAAATTTTCAAACCATTTTCTCCCCCTTTTTGATATAACAAAAAGATTTTAAAAAGACATTAGGCTCAAAATAACTTAGGAGGTAAAAAAAATTAGCACAATTAAAAATTTTGGTTTCAAAAATTGGCTCCCTCTTACTCAAAGCATCAAACAATGTTAGTCCAACATATATAATTAAACTAGTTGAATTAAAAGAAATAAAAACTAAATAAAAATAAATTCAACTAATTTTACCACACTTGAATCCAAGGGAGGATGTGAAGCCTTCCTTCATCAAGTGCTCTCTTCGTATGTATGGAGCTCCCCTCAAATTTGGACTTGTTGATCACTCTCCATCACACCTAAAACAAGACAATCAAGTAATTTTTGGTATCCAAATTGCTTTGGATCCATAGATGTAACCCCCTCATCCCGGTCTGGACGATTGACAGTCTGAGTAGGCTACATGGGGAAAACCAAAGTGAAACCCGTTAAGGCTCCCCTCCGGTTAGCAACCCTAGAAAATTTCTTTTAATCCTTATCTTGTTTAAATGATTTAATGCATCCTATGTGAGATACGACATCGGAAAGACAATGAAACAATACAAGCATACAAACAAGCAATTAAAACGGCCCATTTTAGCCTTTACAACAGGCCGTATCAATACGCTAGAAGACCGTATTGATATGTCCTGGCTTGGTCAACTGCCCAAAGTCAACTTAGGGAGATCGTATCGGTACACTAGTTGACCGTACCGATACGCCCTCCACGGTCAACTTCTCACGGTCAAACGATAAAAACCGTACCGATACACCCAAGACCTGTAACGATACGCCAAAATCTCGTCAATATCTCAGATTTCTAGAGAGCTTTTGGCGTATCGATACACCCTCCTGTACCGGTACGCTAAGCTTAAACTGAGGCCCAAAGTGTAAGACCGTATCGATACGGCCCTTGGGCGTATCGATACGCCCTGCACTGCAAGCCTCAATTTAGCTGAAAAACACACCAAGACTCATCTCTAAATGTAATTTATGACTCACCTAGCTACAAACAAACCTTCATTCAACATTAGGCAACCATGAATATGAAAACGAAACAATTTAAACAACCAACGGAGCATCAACACCAAGACAACCATACTTAAGAGAAACTTGCATTCCAAAAATACATAAAGGGTCTAATTAGCCAAAAGATACATGCATCCACTAGCAAAGTTTATATGCTCTCAAAACAACTCATAAGCATTTATGGATCAAGGTCATAAGCCTTCAAAACACAAAGCATTTAGGCAACAACATAAACATGGTTTATAAATCCATGTCAAGGCATTAACAACAATCCAACACATATGAGTCTAACAATGCTCATACAAAACACATATCATCCCCATTGCTAAACTACCACATTATTTACTAAACCATACTTGAGCAACTACTAAAGCTTGGAATGCCCCTTTCCTTGCTCCTTGCTAACTCCACGCTAAAGATTTGCATTGTCGAAAACGAGAGCGTAAGCTAGAAGCTTAGTGAGGGTGCTCTAAAACAAAAACAACGACAATGCAGGGTTCAAGCATATCATCCTTACAACCATTAACAAGCATGCAATAGTATCAACATAGCATCAAGGCTAACATCACAAGAATGCATTAACATGACATCTTACCTCATGCTAAGCCCAAAAAGATATAACAATTATCTTAACAACAACCACACATGAACAAGTACATTGGCAACTATTAGTTTACTCGGATATGCGGATAACTTCTGTTGGGGTTTTCACCTCCAACGTACTCAACAACAACGTTACCTTCGGTGGGATTACACTCATCACCGGTCCTCGCATGGATGGAATTACACTCATTATCACATGCCCTACGGATGGGATTCCACTCATCATCACGTAATAATATAAAAATTTTTGCTGGAATATTACATCACCGTACTCCTCCTTGATGACTCTACGCCACCAAGGTCACGCGCGAATTTGACTCAACTGTGTGCACACTCTCATCCTAATGATCGATCATTTATACCCGGTATTTAACTAGTGCCAATCATAATTTCAAGTCACACCATGACAATCCATCATGCATTTCAACATATCAAACACCACATACATCAATGTATATAACAACATACATAATCAACACATGCTTTACAAGTATATATCATGCATATTAAGAAAAACTCATAAAACACACAAGAAGTTAAGCTATCAACTTAAGTTCTACCTTGGATTGGCCTACCAAGAACAATTCAACCCCACAACCATACATTTGAACCAATTAAAACCATTTTAAAGGATTTCGCTCACCAAACTTCCTTAAGCAAATTGAGGAAAGTCGAATCAAGCCTGCACACTTTTCTAAATCGTGCCCGAAGCTTCTCCAACGGTTCCCCTTGGTTCTAACCAATCAAAAACAATGCATTACTACACAAAACATCCACAAAACTCTGCCACCACTCGAACTTCAATCACAACCCATTTCTCAACAATTTCAAACCAAAGCTAGCAACCAAAAATCCCATTTTCGTACTCCCACCAAACCCAGCATAAAACCAATGATTCCAACACCCAAAACACTATTACACACCTTCAAAAAACCTCTCTAACATCACTATAACATCAGCCCAACAACCTTTCACATAACCACTCCAAAAACACAAGTTTTAACCATTTTAAAATACCCCCAAAAACCTATTTCGAGATTTTTGGTAAAGCCCCTCCATTTTAAGATATATTGTACCTTAGGGCAAGATTAGCTCAAAACTTAACTCTACAAATCGAAAACAAAACAAAAAGCCATTAAAGTTTCATACTTTTCTTCAAACTTTAAAATCTTGAAAAATCTCTAAAATGGTGTTTTTCAAAAACTAAAACCATCAATGTGCTAGGAATTGAGAGGGCAAGTAAAAAATAGTCTTACCTTAAAGAAAACACTTGAAATGAGGGAGGGATTTGATGGAATAGTAACTTGGGAGGTTTGGGGGGTTTTTGTCGTGGAAATGAAACAAGGAAGAAGATGAAGACCTCTTTTTTTTCAAAAAGTCTCTTTTACTCTTCTTATTCCCTTTGTCTAAAAATTTACGAAATTGCCATTAATGAATTTCAATCTTTTTTAAAATAAAACCAAAGTCTATTTAATTAAACCGAGTCCAACGAAACGAACCCGACTCACTCACTCAAAGCCTGACCCCTAAACCCGGGTGTTACAACTTTCCCCCATTAAAGGAATTTCGTCCTTGAAATTACATGACTGAAAGACATAAGGAAACTGTCTTTCCATATCCTTCTTTCTCTCCCAAGTGGCCTCGTCCACCGTTCGACGTTGCCACCTCACTTTGACTAACTCAATCGATCTACCACGCAACACTTTGTTGTCCGAAGCTAAGATCTCAATTGGTTCCTTACCATACGTCAAATCCGGATTCAATTCAATCTCTTCTACGGGCATAACATGCGACGGATTTGACCTATAATTACGGAGCATCGAAACGTGAAACACATCGTTGATCTTCTCTAGCTCGGATGAAAAACGTAACTGATAAGCAACCGGACCGACTCGCCTCACAATCTCATACTGCCCAATGTACCTCGGACTCAACTTCCCTTTTCTGCCAAATCGCATAACTTTCTTCCATGGAGAGACTTTCAAGAACACTCTATCTCCCAAAAAATACTCAACTTTCTTCCTCTTCAAGTCGGCCTAGGACTTCTACCTATCCGAAGCTGCCTTCAAACGATCACAAATCAACTTTACCTTATCGACAGTCCCCTTAAGCAAATCTGGCATCGGTAACAATTTCTGACCTACTTCGGCATAACAGATCGGAGTTCTACACTTTTTACCATACAAGGCCTCATACGATGCCATATGAACGCTCGACTGAAAACTGTTATTATAAGCAAACTCGACTAAAGGCAAGTGCTTCTCCTATGTACCCTGAAGATCAATGATGCAACAACGCAACATATCCTCTAAAATCTGTATAATCCTCTCTGACTAACCATATGACTGAGGATGATACGACGTGCTGAAATTCAAACGGGTACCCAAAGTTGTATGTAGACACTCCCAAAATCGGGTTGTGAATCTCGGATCTCTATCGGACACAATCGACTTCGGCACACTATGTAGTCTCACAATCTCACTGGTGTACAAATCGATCAATCTATCTAAAGAGTAAGTAGTATTAACGACTAGGAAGTGAGCACACTTCGTGAAATGATCAACTATAACCCAAATTGAGTTCTTCTTCGTAGGAGTCAAAGGCAAACCCGAAACGAAATCCATGGTGATATTTTCCCACTTCTATTCCAGAATTCTCAACGGTTGCAACAAAGCTGAAGGAACCTGATGTTCTGCCTTCACTCTCTGACATACCATACACTTACTCACAAAGTCGGCTACGTCTCTTTTCAAACCAACCCAAAAGTACTCATTCTTCAAGTCACGGTACATCTTCGTACTACCTGGATGCATAGCAAACGGGCTACTGTGCGCTTCGGTCAAGATCGTACGTCTCAAATCACTATCATCTGGCACAACTATTCTATCTCTGAAACACAAGACTCCATCGACACTGAAACTGTAGTCTGAAGGTCTACCCTCGGCTATGTCTTGCACGTGAGGTGCCAAAGATCTATCAAAGAGTTGTTTCTCTCTAATCAACTGGCCTAAGGTAGGTCTAACCTAAAGCTCGGCCACTAAACAACCATCACCGGACAAACTCAAACTAGCAAACATGGCTCTCAACTCAACGACTACCTTTCTACTCAAGGCATCTGCCACCACATTGGCCTTACCCGGATGGTACTCAATCGTAAGATCATAGTCCTTCAACAACTCTAGCCACCTACGTTGTCTAAGGTTTAACTCTCATTGTGTCATGATGTACTTCAAACTCTTGTGATCCGTGTACATTGTGCATTTCTCACCGTACAAATAATGTCTCCAAATCTTCAAGGCAAACACAACTGCGGCTAACTCTATGTCGTATGTCGGATAGTTACGCTCATGAGTCTTCAACTGTCTTGAGGCATAAGCCACCACTCTTCTGTCTTGCATGAGAACACAACCTAGCCCTACATAAAAAGTATCATTGTAGACTACATACTCTTTCCCTGACTCTGGTTGAATCAAAACCGGTGCATGGGTCAAGGCTTCTTTCAATTTCTCAAAGGCTTGTTGTCTCGCATCTGACCACTCAAACTAAACATTATTCTAAAGCAACTTTGTTAAAGGAGCGGCTATCTTCAAGAAACCTTCCACTAACCTTCTATAGTAACCGGCTAAGCCTAGAAAGCTATGAATCTCTGTTACAGACTTCGATTACTTCCACTCAACAATGGCTTCTATCTTCTTCGGATCAACTCTAATCCCATCGGCTGACACTACATGTCCTAGGAAGACTACTTCTCGGGTCCAGAACTCACACTTACTCAATTTTGCATACAACTGGTTGTCTAACAAAGTCCGCAAAACTAACCTCGAGTGTCGGTCATGGTCTTCCTCAGTACGCGAATACACCAAAATGTCATCTATGAAAACAACCACAAACTGGTCTAAATACTGATGGAAGATTCTATTCATCATGTCCATGAAAGCAGCTGGTGCATTAGTCAACCCAAATGGCATGACTAAAAACTCATAGTGACCATATCTAGTCCTAAAAGTTGTCTTCGGTACATCAACTTCCTTTACCTTTAACTGGTAGTAACTGGATCTCAAGTCAATCTTCAAAAAGACTAATGCCCCTCTCAACTGATCAAACAAGTCATCAATACGCGGCAAAGGATACTTGTTCTTCATTGTTAACTGATTCTGCTGCCTATAATCTATGCACATTCTCATACTTCCGTCTTTCTTCTTCACAAACAAAACTGGAGCGCCCCAAGGCGAAGAACTCGGACGGATAAAACCTCTATCTGACAACTCTTGCAACTGAGTCTTCAACTATTTCAGTTCTTTCAGTGCCATACGGTACGGAGCAATCGAAACAGGAGCTGAATCTGAATAAGTCTTTATAGCAAACTCTACCTCTCTATCAGGCAGTAAACCCGGAAATTCTTCCGGAAACACACTCGGAAAATCACACGATGTCCTGATATCTTAAGGCCTAACTTCACTAATGTTCGGATTCATCATGTAGGCCAAGTACGCCTCACAACCCAACTCAACTAACCTCTTAGCCTCTAAAGCTGAAACTACATTCGATAAGAACTTCACGTTCTCACATACTACCACAATCTCATAATCATTCGCAAGCTTCAAGAAAACCCTCTAAGTCTCAAAATCTATCATAGCTCTATGTCCTATAAGCTATTCCATACCCAGAATTACATCAAAGCCATAAAACGGTAACTCCATCATATCCACTGGAAACACATGCCCCTGAACCATCAACGGACACCTTCTGTACATCTTCCTAACCACTACTGTATCCTCGAAGGAACTAGTAACACTAACGCCTACCTCTGGTACCTCACAAGGTAAATTCAACAACTTTGCATGCTCACTCAAAATGTAAGAATGCGTAGACCCGGAGTCAATAAAAGAAAGCAAAATCAGAGATTATATCGAGAAGTTACCTGCAATCACATCTGTGTCGTCCTGACCCTCACGCTGAGCATAGACTCTAGCCTGACCTCCGCCCTCTGGCTGAACTGCAACTACATGCGCTATGTTCCTCTGACCATCATTTCACGGCTAGAAGTTACCTTTACCGCGCCAACGACCTCTCTTAAAATCAACAACTCTAGCAGGAGTCTGAACCTGACCTGGTGCAAACCCAGCCTGATGTGGACAATCACGCCTAATGTGATCTCTAGCTCCATAGCTCCAACACGAGTGATAGTTCCCCCAACACTCATTGGTGAGATTCCTCCCGCAACAAGCACACTCGGGAAAACGCCCACAAGCTCTCTGGCCCTGATGGCCCTTACCGTGGTTACCACCACCACGTCTATGGTCATAGTGATGCCTATTGTCCCAATGCCTCTTGGCATCACCTCTATCAAAGTCGCCAGACCTCTTTCCGGAACTAGAACCACCAGAACGTTTGGTCAAACCAAAACTGTGCTCTATGTCCTTGGCCCTAGCGACCAAGACATCAAAACCTCTATAGTCAGTAGCCAAGGTGTACCTCTTGATCTCTTCACTCAACCCATAGCGGAAACGGTCACAACGTTCCCTCTCGGTAGGAACAAGCTCAGATGCATACTGACTCAACCTGACGAATTGTATCTCATACTCGGTCACAGTCAAGTTACCCTGAAGCAAAGCCATAAACTCCCTCTTCTTCTCGTCGAGATAATGGGGACCCAGATACTTCTTGCGGAAAGCTGACTCAAAGAACTCCAAGTGATCTCGGCATCTGGCATGCCCGTAGTAATGGTGACCCACCAAGTGTAGGCATCACTGTAACACCCGGGTTTAGGGGTCGGGTAAAAATAATACTAAAATAATATTTTGGTTTTCCATTTTGTCTTAAAATTTTAATTTATGTGTTGGATTAATTTTGGGATTAAATTTGAAGCCTAAATCCCTTAGAATTTAAGATTTTGGTGATAGCCATTCATTAATGGCAAGATGGTAATTATTTGGAACTTCAAAATGAATACTTTCTTTTATTATTTCAAACTCTACTATTCATCATCCTCTTCTCTCTCCCCTCCCATTTTCACTTCCAACGTCAAAAACCCCTATTTGGCCTAGGTTACTATTCCATCTCACATCTTACTTATTGTTGGAGCTTTTGCAAAGGTAAAGTCATTTTTGACCTGCCCTCATCATCCTCTTCGAGTTCATATCTTTATTTTCTATAAAACTCATGAATTTTGTATTTTGGGTGTTTTGAGATTTTGATTAAAAATGTCATTTTTAACATATTTAACTTAGGTTTTTTATTTATTAATGTTACATAGGTTGTTTTCAATCTAAAAGGTCCAATGTATATGATTTTTACAAGGTTTTGGGGTGTTTCCCGAAATGGGGTTTTGGGGAGGTTTTTGGAGGGTTTTAAGTTGAGTTTTGGGGGTATTTTAGGTGGAATTTTGATGGCTGATGGTTAGACTATATGTAAGTGTTGTTTTGGAGGTCTTTGGGAGTAATTTAAGTGTTTGAATCATTGGAGTTAGGGTGTGCTTAAGGGCTGCTCGGGAATATGGATTTTGGGTTTGATTTTAGTTGAAATTGGGTGTTTTGTGTTTGGTTTGTAATCCAGGTTGACTACATTGGAATGTGGACTGATTTGAGATTGTTTTAAATTGTGTTGGAATGATTAGAGGAAAGAAATTTTATTGGAGAAGCTTCGGGGAAGAATCCGGAGGTTTTGGAGTCTTGAGTTTGGTCTTCGGTCTTCACTTGGGTAACAACAGTGAGTAGAATTGTTAATCTTTGAATTGTGCTCGATATGGAACCTTTGGGGTTTGGGTGGGACCTTGAGGGTTCACCTAAACCCGAGTGTAAGCCTCTACTCCTATGCTTGTTGTGAATGGATGAATGGTTATGTGTTGTGATTATCATGTGCATTTTGAGTTGTACATACTGTTGTCAATGTGTAGTCGAGTTGAAGTAGTGTCTCACGTGATGGTGGTCTAAACTACGGTGATGTGTAGTCCCACCGGTAGTGACTAGTAGGAAAGTACTTTGATGTGTAGTCCCATTGGAAATCTACTAGTCGAAACGGTGATGTTTAGTCCCACCGTGTGTGTATGTTGGGTGTGTTTGTGCAAACCATGGATTGTTGTTGAGAAAGTCGTTCGTGCATCCATTGTTTTACTTCCATTTATGAAAAGAGTTTTGAAAACTGCATGTTGTGGATTTGTAGAGCTTCTCTCACTAAGCTAGTTAGCTTACGCTCTCTTTTGTTTGCAACATGCAGATCGTTAGAGTTCGGGAGGCAAGTGGGCAAGGGAGGAGCTTTTGAAGTTCTCAAGCTAGCACAAGTATGAATTGTGTTTTGTAATAATGCCTAAACGATGGGGTATAGAGTTGTAGGAGTTGGTGTCAAACTCCTTAGGTGATTTGTGTTATTTGAGCATGTTGAATTATGGATGTGTTATGCTTTTGTCTCATGGATTGAGGACCATGCCTATCTTGTTGCTTAATTGTATGTGCCTAAGAGTGTATGAACTTGGCCTATGAATTCTGTAACACCCCAATTTTGGGCTTAGAAGTTTTGGGTGTGGACCGGACCGGTCAGAGTGCGGTTCGAATATAAAAGGTGATTTTTAGGAGAGCCTAGTTCGGGTTGCATTAAAAATATGGAAAAATGTCTTAAAATCCTATTTTATTATATTTAAGAGAAAGGTGAAATCAATTTTACAAAATGAGGTTTGGAAGAGTGATATTTTGGGTTAGTGACCAAAATGTAATTTTTGAAAACTGGGTGACTGTTTTAAAAAGGATTGAAACTTTGAATCTTTAAGGAGCTATTTACCCAAAAGAGTTTCTCCAGATTTTTCTGAATATTAATCAATTTAATTAATGGTTTTTAATTAAGTGTAAAAAGGAGGGAAAAGATATTTTGGCATTTTAACTAACTTTTCTCTAAATTTCCATTTTCTTTTCTCTCAACTTTTCTCTCAACCCAAACACATTTCTCCAGCAAAATTTCCTTTGATTTTGATAACTAAAGATGAGATTTCAATCCTCATTTGATTTCTAATCAATTCTACAACAAAACCTTAGCATTCGCTTATTGGATTTTCAAGAATTGTGGTTCCAAAAAGGGAGAAACTCAAGTTTAGAGGTATGAACGTCCTTCTCCTCTAAATTCTCAGTTCTTTACTGAAATTCCCAAGTTCTCAATCCTTGATTTGTGTTTTATTAAAGTTTTTACAATTGTGTTCTTGATCTTGGCTTTAAAATGCAAGATTTGCTTTAATTTTGAAGAAATTCGTAATAATTGATTGGGCTCTGTTTTGAGATGTCTCTTTGATGTAATTTGGATGTCTAAATGATGTATAATTGAGGTTTGATCAATGCAATCCCGAATAGGTTGATTTTCCTAAGTTTTTACTTGTGAAAATGGTGGTTTTTTGGGGTGATCTTGGTGATCTGTTATAGCTGGAGGTATAAGGACGTGTTTGGGATCATTTTGGATGTTAATTGATGTTTAAAAATAGTTAGAAGTGATGGATCTTGGCTGGGTTAAGTTTTGGAAGTGTTTGGAGGTGTTTTTGGTTATGTTTGGTAGCCGAAATGTTGGATTTGCTAAGAGCAGCGAGTTTAGGTGTGTTGCTGGTGTTTTTAATGCATTATGATGCATTAATCCTCTGTTGTTATGTGCTTGAAACAGGGGAGAATGATCCGTGAGCAATAGAGGTGGCGTTGAAGGTTTTCGGATGCTTGGAAGGCTTGTTGGCTAGCCTTGTTTTGTATATCGGTGAGTGAAGTTGGGTTTTCAGCTTTTAAAACCAAGGTTTGAGGGTTTTGGGAGCTTAGTTTAAGTCTAAACAACTTAGCTAAGCTCAAGAGTAAGTAAATGAAATTTCTCTCTTGGTTTGTGTTATGAGTTGGTTTTTAAAGCACTTGTGATTGTTGGATGCAATGCATGTGATTTGCATGTTTTAAATTCTGTTTTGAAAGCATATTCTAACATGGTTTAATGCTGGTTTTGAAAGCCATGTGTGAAGGAAGCTCAAGGTAAGAGATCCTTGGTTTTGTACATTGGAGTTGTGGAATTGTTGCATAGTGTTGCATGTTGTTTAATGGCTTTGTTTTAATGCTTCAAAAACAATGGATTGATGATGGTAATTGGTGGTTTTGGCATGTTGGTTATGCTTGTAAAACAATGGATTAATGTGGTAAAATGATTATATTGGCAAGTGATGTAAGTGGTTCTTGGTTACTTTAATCGGATATAGTTAGCCGGCTATAGGATTGGGTGCAACGTGAATAAAGTCACCTTGGATGTGGAGTGGTTGTGATTGTACCGGTAACTCCATCCAAGTACACTAACGAGATGGTTAAGAACACCATGGTGGTTAAAATTCCATGGGTGGGTCTTGTGTTAAGGTCATAATGGTGGTTAAAATTCCATTTGAGGACCTTCTGTTTGTTAAGATCACAATGGTGGTGTAAAGTCCATGTGTGGATCTTGTGTTGTATGTCCCGTGATCTCATTAGTGATGTTATACAACTACCAATGGGTGATGTTAAGGTCATAATGGTGGTTAAAATTCCATTTGAGGACCTTGTGAATGTTAAGGTCATATGGTGGTTAAAATTCCATATGAGGACCTTGTGTATGGTAAGGTCATAATGGTGGTTAAAATTCCATTTGAGGACCTTGTGAATGTTAAGGTCATATGGTGGTTAAAATTCCATATGAGGACCTTGTGTATGGTAAGGTCATAATGGTGGTTCAAATTCCATTTGGGGACCTTGAGATTGGTAGTGTGTATGAAGCGTGGGGACAACGCTTGTAATCCGCGTATCCGATTGTATCTTGTGTTTTGATGGTTTATGAATTATCACTTGGAAGCCAATATAATGTTCTTGAATGTAATGAGGCATGAGATGCTTGAAATGATGCAAGGTTGCATGGAAAGTGTGTAATGTACCAAGAATGCATGTATTGCTTGTTAAGCTTGTACAAGTGTTTATCTTATATTGAAAATGGTGCATTTGTGCATGTGAATCTCTTTAGTGCATTGAAGTCTTGTGAAAGCTTGTTTTTAAATGCATGTAATGCAAATATTGATTTTTTGGTTCATGTATTGCATTTGTTTAATGCATGAGATAGAATTGAGGGTGTAAGTGGTTTTTAAAGGTTTTTTGCTTTGAAATGATTTTCAAGTATGAGAAAAGTATGATGTGAAGTGGAAGTGTTTTACAAGGATCTTGTATTTAACTTTGCATATGATGTTTATGCATGGAATGATTAAATTGATGGTTTTGCAAGGTTGTGCTTTGAAGTGAATTACTTAGCTTTTCTAAGCTAAGGGTTGGTTTTCATGTTTGAGCAATGCATGATTTAAAGCATGTTGCTAAAAAGGGTTTTCAAACATTGCTATGGTTTATAGAATTGTGTTTACTTTTAAAAGAGGTTTTATGACTCGCTGCATTGATGGTGTTTTGGTTTTGAGCATTCCTCACTAAGTATTATGTGCTTATGCTCCTTCTTGTCCATCAATGCAGATATTTGAAGTTGGAATAGCGAGAAGCAAGGGATTCAAGGAGAGCTCCACTTGAGATGTATGTCTCGGTTAATAGCTATAGATAATAAAGGCAATGGGGGAAGAATCTCTTATGTTGATGTTTAATGAGATTGTGTATGTTGGACAAGTTTAGTTTATGATTTTGAACTATGTGGTTTAACGCTTGCAACGTTTGAATCTCCTTATTCTTAAGTCGTTATGATATGCTTCTTGTCTTAAAAGCATGATTGAGTGTTGGATGTGTTGAATGAGTTGGTGCACCTAGGGGTGGGTTTGTATCTAGATTTTTGATGCAATTATGTTCTTTGAGTGTTGAATGAATTGTTGGTATGATTTGGTTGCCTTTGCAGCATGTTGATGGGTCAATTGTGCGATAAACCAGCAGAATTTCTGCAATTTGGGCAGGTCGTATCGGAACGGGTGCTACCGTTTCGGAACGGGGGCCTGAAATGGCCTAGGTGTTTCGAAACGAGAGGAATCGTTCCGGAACGAAAATGCTACTGTCAAGCCCTGTTCCGGAACTCGTTCCGGAACGGTCCCGCGTTTCGGAACAGGTCCTCCCTGTTTCGGAACACTCAACCGTTGGGCACTGAAATTGTTGGTTAGATGTTTTGAAACCTTTGCGTTTTGGTCCTGAACCTTGTTTATGCAATTGAATGAGCTCGAGTTGTCCGTTGGAGTTGAAATTTGGCAGAGAAGCATGAAACATGACTAATTTCATATTGGTAACTCAAAAGTTGGTTAAGTCCTTGTAATTTCCAGAATTTACGTTTTGATCCCTAAATTCATGTTTTGAGCAATCGAGTCCCTAAATGTTTTCTGATTGCGATGATCTTTGAGTATGCTAATTGAATGAACATATCTAGGGTTAATGTGCATTTAGATAAGATTAAAAGGAAAAAAAGGGTCGTTATTCAAGGTTGACTTTCAGGTTGACTTTGGTTTTCCCCGTGTAAACTTCTTAATTCGGTTCAACCGTCTGGGCCGGGTTAAGGGGGTTACATTTGGTGGTATCAGAGCTGAGTTGTGAATGCTTGGGGAAATGGTAAATTGTTGTAATATGTGTTTGATGTTTATTCTGATGTGTGGTTGAAGGTCGGTTGAAATGCGTGCTTTTGAGCGAATTGTTGATGTTTTTAGCATGCTTTTTGATTGTGAACCTTCATTGAGCTAATGTGGATTTGTGCTAGTGATATGTTGATGATGTAAGCTGATTTTATGAATGATGAAAGTGTGGTGGGTGTAATGTGTTGATATTATGCTGTTGTGGGTGAATGTTGTTTGATGAGAGCATGATCGAAATATGATGATTGATATGCTCGATGTTGTGATATCCATGTTTTTATTGACTGTTATGTCATGTAAAAGGGGAGAATTCGGGATACCCATTGCCTTATTATTATAGCTATTGTGTTATTTTGGAGTTGGAGTTTTGAATCCTTGCTTGAAGCTGGTCTGACCGATTTTTTGTTTTGTTATGATTGTTTGCTGTTTATAGCATGGTGAAATCGATGAGAGAATGGCAGTTAGGTGAGATGGTTGCTGCTTTAGAGCAGGTTGTTAAGGCGTGGAATTCACCTTTTAGTAGAGGTGTTTTGTCTCAGTTTTCAGTGCCTGGAGTTGAGGTAGTGAGGCAGGAAGAGGAAGTTGGTTCTGTGGTGAAGAGTTCATCACCTATAGTTCAAGAGGTGTTGGGAACATCTCAGGCTGTGGTAAAAGTAAGGCCTGTAGACGTGCCGGCTGTGGGATGTGCGAGTTTGTCGAAACAGCGTTTACATGATTTGGGAGCTGTGGAGTATCATGGTTCGACACCTGAGACGTTCGAGGCCTGGTTGGCCAGTGTAATTCTGATTTTGGATCAGAAAGGTTGTGACTATGCCTGTAAGCTGGGAAGTGTTGTCTCATTGATGTTGGAGGACGCTTGTGCCTGGTGGACATCTGTGGCGGTGGCATCGCACATCCACGATATAGATCGGGACTTCTTTGTGTCTGCCTTTTATGAAAGGTACCTTGGAGAGAAATTCCCAAGGGTTAAGCAATGTGAGGGTGTGGTTTAATTTTATGAAGGTGAGAAAAGTTTAAGCAAGAGAGTTGTGGGTACTGACCTCCGGAGCGGTCATCGTAAGAGGCTACGTGATAGAAGGTTTTGCTTGAATCGAAGCTTGGATAGTAGTGCAAATCTGGGGCAAGTGCTACATGACCAAGGAGTGGAAGCTCAGCTACCGGTGTGTGATCGTTGTGGGAAGTGCCATGTTGGAGGTTGTTGGGGCGCAGGAGTTTGTTGGAACTGTGGTTCTTAAGAGCATGTGAAGCGAGATTGTCCTCAAGTGGTGAGGTCAGCTTCAGTGGTAGCAGAAGGGTCTCTGAAGGGTCGTGGGCACGGCCGAGACAAAGTTCGAAGGTGGCAGGAAGGGCAGAAAGGCGTGAGGAGCTTGGAGAATGAAATCTATTGGAATTGTGGGTCTGTTGGACATTTGAGACGTAATTGTTTGAAGTTGGTTCGGGGTATTCAGGGTTCTTTACCGCAAGGAGATGGTGATGGCCTTAATGTGTTAGCGGATGCTGCGGCTGTGCAGTTGGAGAATGATGGTTCTGCAAGGAAGAGAGCTTGTCTGTTGAAGCTCCGGGGCAGTGAGGTGTTTACAGGTAACCTTGTTAAGTAACCTTTGCTCTAGTATCTTAGTTTGGTTTCAGTTGGTATTTCCTTGCGTAGTGGGTATGGTCTCGTTGCTAGCATGTTTGGGGTAGTAGTTGGTGTTGTTTTTAAAACAACTTTAGTGTGAAGGGGGCATTAGTGAGTATCTTGTGGATAATGGGTTGTTAGAATGACGGAGTTGGTCAAGTTGGAAGTGAGATAGGAGGTTGTTTTTAGGCGGATTCTGAGGATGTTATTGGTGGGTGTGAACTGACATACATGCACAGTTAAAATCATTTGTTACATGCTATATTATATATGTACTGGTCCATGCATACATGTGACATGACATTAGAGGGTTTTGCATGCATGTACATCAGGCATTGATAGGGCATATTGGTGACCATGCATACGAACGTTCACACTCGCTGATAGTTAATCGGGTCCGTTAGTGTTGTGATAGGGTTAGGTAGGATGATGGGTTTTAAAAGTTGTGTTGGTGCTAGGAGAATGTTAGAAGTAATGGAGGGTATTAAGCGAGTTGTCAGTAATAGTGAGTGCGATATGGCATGTTGGTAGAAGGAAGGTGTTTGGCGCTTGATGAGTTTAGCGGTATGGTGGTGAGGAGATTACCGTTTGAGTTAGAATCAGTCAAGTGGTTGTAAATAGCTGGTAGAAGTGGTAGTTTCTTGTTGTTAAGTGATGTAGTATGTTAGTGGATATGTTCCAGAGTGCTGAGGTAACTTGGCATTGATGTAGTAGTATAAGGGTTGTTTATGTAGGTGATGGTTCATAACAACCTTTGAGGAGTTGAGAAGAGGTTTTGTTGTAGGTTGTAGAAAAGGGTTAGCCTGGGAGAATGGGAGTTTCGTAACCTAAATATGTATGTATAGGTTGGGCGATGTTCTAGTAAGGCAAGTGTTGTAGTCAAAGCTTGAAGTGGAAAGGCAATGTAAGATCAAAGGCCATTGTTGGTTGGACGGGTTCTTGTGAGAAGTGGTTGGCTAGTTGTGTATAAGTAAATTCCGTCTGAAGACAGCTGGTGGTGTATGGAACGGCTAGCGGAGTCAAGGTTGGGGTTTTGTGACGTGATTTTTGGATGTTAGATGAGTAGTCCTGGTGAGTCGTTATGGTGATGATAGCGGCGGATGTGAAGGAATATCAGCAAAATGTTGAGAAGTTTGAGTAAGCAGTTGATGTTTAAGAATTCTTGCTTGATGTAGTAACCTTTGAAAGAGATTGAGTAGTTTTGCAAGGAGTTTTAGAAGCAGTGAAGGTTGTGGATCACGTGGTGGCTGAACTGGATTGGTTGGTGTCACTGTGTGAACAAGTTTTGGGAGTTATGAGTTAAGGTGGTGTATGCTGTAAAAGTTGGAGGTTCTTCAGGATGTTGTTGGGGCTATGTGCAGTCCGGAAGTGTGAAAAGTTAAGATGTGGTTAACATTTGAGTGTTCTGGAATTCGTGAACAGTATGTGGTAGTGTTGAGTTTGGGTCGAGTTTTGTGAGGAGAGTGTTCAGTGGTGGTTAAGTCTCTTGTGTTGCCTTGTGTGTTGCTTTGAGAAGTTTGGTTGTTCTCTTTTCGCCAGTTGAAATTTCGAGGACGAAATTTCTTAAGGGGGGGAGAGTTGTAACACCCCAATTTTGGGCTTAGAAGTTTTGGGTTTGGACCGGACCGGTCAGAGTGCGGTTCGAATATAAAAGGTGATTTTTAGGAGAGCCTAGTTCGGGTTGCATTAAAAATATGGAAAAATGTCTTAAAATCCTCTTTAATTATATTTAAGAGAAAGGTGAAATCAATTTTACAAAATTAGGTTTGGAAGAGTGACATTTTGGGTTAGTGACCAAAATGTAATTTTTGAAAACTGGGTGACTGTTTTAAAAAGGATTGAAACTTTGAATCTTTAAGGAGCTATTTACCCAAAAGAGTTTCTCCAGATTTTTCTGAATATTAATCAATTTAATTAATGGTTTTTAATTAAGTGTAAAAAGGAGGGAAAAGATATTTTTGCATTTTAACTAACTTTTCTCTAAATTTCCATTTTCTTTTCTCTCAACTTTTCTCTCAACCCAAACGCATTTCTCCAGCAAAATTTCCTTTGATTTTGATAACTAAAGATGAGATTTCAATACTCATTTGATTTCTAATCAATTCTACAACAAAACCTTAGCATTCGCTTATTGGATTTTCAAGAATTGTGGTTCCAAAAAGGGAGAAACTCAAGTTTAGAGGTATGAACGTCCTTCTCCTCTAAATTCTCAGTTCTTTACTGAAATTCTCAAGTTCTCAATCCTTGATTTGTGTTTTATTAAAGTTTTTACAATTGTGTTCTTGATCTTGGCTTTAAAATGCAAGATTTGCTTTAATTTTGAAGAAATTCGTAATAATTGATTGGGCTCTGTTTTGAGATGTCTCTTTGATGTAATTTGGATGTCTAAATGATGTATAATTGAGGTTTGATCAATGCAATCCCGAATAGGTTGATTTTGCTAAGTTTTTACTTGTGAAAATGGTGGTTTTTGGGGTGATCTTGGTGATCTGTTATAGCTGGAGGTATAAGGACGTGTTTGGGATCATTTTGGATGTTAATTGATGTTTAAAAATAGTTAGAAGTGATGGATCTTGGCTGGGTTAAGTTTTGGAAGTGTTTGGAGGTGTTTTTGGTTGTGTTTGGTAGCCGAAATGTTGGATTTGCTAAGAGCAGCGAGTTTAGGTGTGTTGCTGGTGTTTTTAATGCATTATGATGCATTAATCCTCTGTTGTTATGTGCTTGAAACAGGGGAGAATGATCCGTGAGCAATAGAGGTGGCGTTGAAGGTTTTCGGATGCTTGGAAGGCTTGTTGGCTAGCCTTGTTTTGTGTATCGGTGAGTGAAGTTGGGTTTTCAGCTTTTAAAACCAAGGTTTGAGGGTTTTGGGAGCTTAGTTTAAGTCTAAACAACTTAGCTAAGCTCAAGAGTAAGTAAATGGAATTTCTCTCTTGGTTTGTGTTATGAGTTGGTTTTTAAAGCACTTGTGATTGTTGGGGTGCAATGCATGTGATTTGCATGTTTTAAATTCTGTTTTGAAAGCATATTCTAACATGGTTTAATGCTGGTTTTGAAAGCCATGTGTGAAGGATGCTCAAGGTAAGAGATCCTTGGTTTTGTACATTGGAATTGTGGAATTGTTGCATAGTGTTGCATGTTGTTTAATGGCTTTGTGTTAATGCTTCAAAAACAGTGGATGGATGATGGTAATTGGTGGTTTTGGCATGTTGGTTATGCTTGTAAAACAATGGATTAATGTGGTAAAATGATTATATTGGCAAGTGATGTAAGTGGTTCTTGGTTACTTTAATCGGATATAGTTAGCTGGCTATAGGATTGGGTGCACCGTGAATAAAGTCGCCTTGGATGTGGAGTGGTTGTGATTGTACCGGTAACTCCATCCAGGTACACTAACGAGATGGTTAAGAACACCATGGTGGTTAAAATTCCATAGGTGGGTCTTGTGTTAAGGTCATAATGGTGGTTAAAATTCCATTTGAGGACCTTGTGTTTGTTAAGATCACAATGGTGGTGTAAAGTCCATGTGTGGATCTTGTGTTGTATGTCCCGTGATCTCGTTAGTGATGTTATACAACTACCATTAGGTGATGTTAAGGTCATAATGGTGGTTAAAATTCCATTTGAGGACCTTGTGAATGTTAAGGTCATATGGTGGTTAAAATACCATATGAGGACCTTGTGTATGGTAAGGTCATAATGGTGGTTAAAATTCCATTTGAGGACCTTGTGAGTGTTAAGGTCATATGGTGGTTAAAATTCCATATGAGGACCTTGTGTATGGTAAGGTCATAATGGTGGTTCAAATTCCATTTGGGGACCTTGAGATTGGTAGTGTGTATGAAGCGTGGGGACAACGCTTGTAATCCGCGTATCCGATTGTATCTTGTGTTTTGATGGTTTGTGAATTATCACTTGGAAGCCAATATAATGTTCTTGAATGTAATGAGGCATGAGATGCTTGAAATGATGCAAGGTTGCATGAAAAGTGTGTAATGTACCAAGAATGCATGTATTGCTTGTTAAGATTGTACAAGTGTTTATCTTATATTGAAAATGGTGCATTTGTGCATGTGAATCTCTTTAGTGCATTAAAGTCTTGTGAAAGCTTGTTTTTAAAGGCATGTAATGCAAATATTGATTTTGTGGTTCATGTATTGCATTTGTTTAATGCATGAGATAGAATTGAGGGTGTAAGTGGCTTTTAAAGGTTTCTTGCTTTGAAATGATTTTCAAGTATGAGAAAAGTATGATGTGAAGTGGAAGTGTTTTACAAGGATCTTGTATTTAACTTTGCATATGATGTTTATGCATGGAATGATTAAATTGATGGTTTTGCAAGGTTGTGCTTTGAAGTGAATTACTTAGCTTTTCTAAGCTAAGGGTTGGTTTTCATGTTTGAGCAATGTATGATTTAAAGCATGTTGCTAAAAAGGGTTTTCAAACATTGCTATGGTTTATCGAATTGTGTTTACTTTTAAAAGAGGTTTATGACTCGCTGCATTGATGGTGTTTTGGTTTTGAGCATTCCTCACTAAGCATTATGTGCTTACGCTCCTTTTTGTCCATCAATGCAGATATTTGAAGTTGGAACAGCGAGAAGCAAGGGATTCAAGGAGAGCTCCACTTGAGATGTATGTCTCGGTTAATAGCTATAGATAATAAAGGCAATGGGGGAAGAATCTCTTATGTTGATGTTTAATGAGATTGTGTATGTTGGACAAGTTTAGTTTATGATTTTGAACTATGTGGTTTAACGCTTGCAACGTTTGAATCTCCTTATTCTTAAGTCGTTATGCTATGCTTCTTGTCTTAAAAGCATGATTGAGTGTTGGATGTGTTGAATGAGTTGGAGCACCTAGGGGTGGGTTTGTATCTAGATTTTGATGCAATTATGTTCTTTGAGTGTTGAATGAATTGCTGGTATGATTTGGTTGCCTTTGGAGCATGTTGATGGGTCAATTGTGTGATAAACCAGCAGAATTTCTGCAATCTGGGCAGGTCGTATCGGAACGGGTGCTACCGTTTCGGAACGGGGGCCTGAAATGGCCTAGGTGTTTCGAAACGGGACGAACCGTTCCGGAACGAAAATGCTACTGCCAAGCCCTGTTCTGGAACTCGTTTCGGAACGGTCCCGCGTTTCGGAACAGGTCCTCCCTGTTTCGGAACAGGTCCTCCCTGTTTCGGAACACTCGACCGTTGGGCACTGAAATTGTTGGTTAGATGTTTTGAAACCTTTGCGTTTTGGTCCTGAACCTTGTTTATGCAATTAAATGAGCTCGAGTTGTCCGCTGGAATTGAAATTTGGCAGAGAAGCATGAAACATGACTACTTTCATATTGGTAACTCAAAAGTTTGTTAAGTCCTTGTAATTTCCAGAATTTACGTTTTGATCCCTAAATTCATGTTTTGAGCAATCGAGTCCCTAAATGTTTTCTGATTGCGATGATCTTTGAGTATGCTAATTGAATGAACATATCTAGGGTTAATGTGCATTTAGATAAGATTAAAAGGAAAAAAAGGGTCGTTAATCAAGGTTGACTTTCGGGTTGACTTTGGTTTTCCCCGTGTAAACTTCTTAATTCGGTTCAACCGTCTGGGCCGGGTTAAGGGGGTTACAAATGCTCTATGTTTGGTTGTCTTGTGTATGATGCCTTGTGATTGCTAAGCATGCTTACCTTGTGGAATTGCATGAATCCTTTGATTTGTAGGGTTCTTGTTAGATTCAATGCCTCAATTGCTAATTCTTGGTTGTAGTTTGTTGCTTGAATGCTTGTATGTGGCTAGGGAAGTCATAAAATGCTTTTAGAGTTGGGTTTGAGGGTCCTTTGCAAAATTTTGCAGACTTGCAGTGCAGGGCGTATCGATACGCCTGAGGGCCGTATCGATACGGTCTTGCCTGCAGGACTCAGTTTTGGCTGGGCGTACCGATACACGGGGGTGTATCGATACACTCTTTGCTCACTGGAATTCTGAGAAGTTGGTGAGTTTAGGGCGTATCGATATGGGGTTCAAGCGTATCGGTACGGTTCCATCTCGTTGACCACGAGATGTTGACCGAGAGGAGCGTATCGATACGCTTAAGGGTTGTATCAATACGGTCTTCCCTGAGTTGACTGAAAGGGCTGACTTAGTCAGGGCGTATCGATACCCTTGGTTAGTGTATCTCTACGGCCTGCCCTGTGACTTTAAAATGGACTGTTTAATGTGTGGTTTAGGTTCAAATGTGTTTCTTTCTTGATATTTTCCGCTGACGTGATCACTTAGGAATGAATATGCTTATAGACAAGATTAAATTAAAAGAAATTTTCTAGGGTTGCTAACCGAGGGGGAAACTTAACGAGTTTTGATTCGGTTTTCCCCGTGTAGCCTACTGGGACCGATCATTCGTCCAGACCGGGACGAGGGGGTTACATTTAGTCGTATCAGAGCCTGAGGTTTCCTAGACCTCGGGCAGGTAAGTGAGGTGAGTTAAGGTGTTGCGGGTGTTTTGCCATGTATGCCTAATTTTTTTTGCTAGCACGGTGTATGATTACATGTTATGATGACTATGTTGATGCTTGAGAGTAGGTCTAAAGTCCCTATTGTTAGGTGTTGTTGTAAAAATAAAAAGGAGAATTATTTTGGTTTAACGAGCTTGAGAACCGGTGTCCTTGCCCTTTTGCTAACCTAATGTTTCCTTTGTTGTTGTGTGTTTGCTGTTTAGATTATCATTTTTGCTATGGTGAGACCGAGGGGACGGCCCAGAGCGGGTGACCAGGCACCTGAGGGTGTGCCTCCTGCTCTTCATGCTCCCGATGGTAATGGAGGAAACGTTGGAGGGAATGGTAATTGGCCTCAGGTTGAGGCTAATGGGGGAGGTAATGGGGCTCAAGGGGGCCAAGGTCAGGCAGGTCCAGATGTGGCCCATTTGATTCAGACCATAACCGGAGCTTTTCAGACATCTTTGGCCGGTATGCAAGCTGCGGCACCACCTCAGGGTGCGGGGACAGGATTACCCCTAGAGAGGCTCCGTAACTTAGGGGCAGTTGAGTTTCGTGGGTTGTCTCCGAAGGGTTCAGAGGGGTGGCTTGAGAGCACTACTTGTATCTTGGGTCAGGTGGAGTGTTCGGATGCCCGTAAGTTGGGATGCATCGTCTCCTTGCTTCAGGGAGACGCTTATACTTGGTGGACCACTATTATTTCCGGTATGGCCGAGGCGGATATCACATGGGAGTTCTTCAGAAATGCCTTCAAAAGGAAGTACTTGGGAGTTCGGTACTTGGATGAAAAGAAAAGAGAGTTTATGGCTTTGGTTCAAGGTAATAGGACCGTGTCTGAATATGAAGTTTAGTTTGTGAGTTTGAGCCAGTACGCACCAGAGTTGGTCCTGGATGAGAAGGAACGGTGTGAGCGTTTCCGATATGGATTGACTACAGATGTGAAGACCTACATGCTAGCCTCCGACTACACTGAGTTCGATGTCTTGGTCTCTAGGGCCAAGGATATAGAGCAGAACCTAAGCTCTAGAGCACGTGCTAGTGGGTCTGACTTCGAAAAGAGACATGCAAATTGGGATAGAGATCATGCCAAGAGGCATAGGGATATGAGGCACCATCCGGATACGAGACCTAGGGGTGGTAACTATGGTCAGAGCCGTCAGGGCCAGGGAGCTGTTGGGCACATTCCGGAGTGCACTAGGTGCAGGAGACGCCACTCGGGTGAATGTATGGGTATTTATGGGGCGTGTTAGAACTGTAGCTCCCGAGATCATTTGAGGCGTGACTGTCCACACCCGGTTAAGGGCGGACCGGCCCCAGCTAGGGGCTTTGAACATCAGAGAGGCCGTGGGCGCGGTCGTGGGAACTTTCAGCCAAGGAATGAGGGTCAGAGGATCTTGGCTCATGTTGTAGCAGTCCAGCCCGAGGGAGGAGGACCGGCTAAGGTGTACGCTCAGCGAGAGCCTGGGAATGACACTGATGTCATTGCAGGTAATTTCACATTGCAGTCTTTGAGTTTGCTTTCTTTGGTAGATTCGGGGTCAACACATTCGTATATTTTTGGTGAGCACGCAAAGTCATTAGGATTACCATGTAATTGGCTAGAGGTAGGTGTAAATGTCACTAGCTCTTTTGGTGATACAGTGGTAGTTAGGAAAGTGTATAGGAGGTGTCCTTTTATGGTTCAGGGCCACATATTTCCGGTCGATATGATGGAGTTACCCTTCTATGGTTTTGATGTGATTTTGGGCATGGATTGGCTCGTAGAGCATAGAGCTAGGGTTGACTTTGTGACCAAGAGAGTCTCCTTGAGGCTTACCGATGACTTTGAGGTTGTGGTAGTTGGGGAGAATGTCAAGTTCTTGTCCAATGTGGTTTCGGCTTTGGAAGCTCAGAGGTTGTTGAGTTCAGGGTGTCAGGCTTACTTGGCTTATGTAATGAATCCGGATATGAGTGAGATGAAACCTCAGGAGATCATAACAGTGTGTGAGTTTCCGAGTGTTTTTCCAGAAGAGCTTCCAGGCTTGCCTCTAGATAGAGCAGTTGAGTTTGCTATTAAGACATATTCTGATTCTGCACCGGTGTCGATTGCTCCATTTGGAATGGCACTGAAGGAGTTGAAAGAGTTGAAGACACAACTTCAGGAGTTGACTGATAGAGGCTTCATTAGGCCTAGTTTATCCCCGTGGGGTGCTCCAGTCTTGTTTGTGAAAAAGAAAGACGGTAGCATGAGGATGTGTATAGATTATAGGCAGTTGAATAAGGTAACGGTGAAAAACAATTATCCCTTGCCTAGGATAGATGACTTTCTAGACCAGTTGAGAGGTGCTTCTGTGTTTTCGAAGATTGACTTGAGGTCCGGATACTATCAGTTGAAGGTGAAGGATGTGGACGTACTGAAGACAACCTTTCGTACACGTTATGGACATTGTGAGTTTTTGGTGATGCCTTTTGGGTTGACCAACGCTCCAGCAGCTTTCATGGATATGATGAACCGAGTGTTTCATGAGTTCTTGGATAGGTTTGTGGTAGTGTTTATAGATGACATCCTAGTGTACTCTAGAACCGAAGAGGAGTACGATGAGCATTTGCGGTTAGTAGTTCAGACCCTACTTGAGAATTAGTTGTATGTCAAACTAAGCAAGTGTGAGTTTTGGATTAGGGAGGTGGTCTTCTTAGGTCACGTGATTTCGGCTAGTGAGATTAGTGTAGATCCCAAGAAGATAGAAGCTATAGTGAATTGGAAACAACCGAAATCAGTGACAGAAATCCGCAGTTTCCTAGGTTTGGTGGGATACTATAGAAGGTTTGTTGAGGGGTTCTCGAGAATAGCGGCTCCGTTGACTAAGTTGATACAGAAGAATGTTCCGTATGAGTTGTCAGATGCAAGACAAGAAGCGTTTCAGAAATTGGAGAAAGCTTTGATCGAAGCTCCTATTTTGATTCAGCCTGATCCGGGAAGAGAATTTATGATTTATAGTGATGCTTCCTACGTGGGGCTAGGTTGTATGCTTATGCAAGAAGGTAAGGAGGTAGCATATGCTTCGCGACAGTTGAAGGTACATGAGAAGAATTATTCCACACATGACATAGAGTTGGCTGCAGTGGTGTTCGTATTAAAGATTTGGAGACACCATCTTTATGGTGAGAAGTGCACTGTGTATACCGACCACAAAAGTTTGAAATATTTGATGTCTCATAGGGAGTTGAACCTCAGACAACGTAGGTGGTTAGAGCTCCTTAAGGATTATGACCTCACCATAGAGTACCATCCGGGTAAGGCAAACGTGGTGGTCGATGCCTTGAGTAGAAAAGTGGTCGTTGAGTTACGAGCAATGTTTGCAAGGTTGAGTGTGTCTACGGATGGTGGGTTGATAGTCGAGCTTCAGGTTAAGCCTTCATTGGTTCAGTTGATTCGTAAGAAGCAGTTGCGAGATGAGTCCTTGGTACCTCACGTGCAAGATATAGCCGAAGATAGGCCTACCGAGTATTGTTTTGGTGAGAATGGGATCATATGTTTCAAGGATAGGATAGTGGTTCCGGAGGATGCCGAGTTGAGGCGTGCGATCTTGAATGAGGCTCACAATAGTCCTTTTGCTATGCATCCGGGTAGCACGAAGATGTATCGAGGGTTAAAGAAAGAGTACTATTGGGTTGGTTTGAAAAATGACGTAACCAGTTTGTAAGTAGGTGTATGGTTTGACAGAGAGTCAAGGCTGAGCACCAGTTTCCCTCAGGATTATTATAGCCGTTGAAAATTCCAGAATGGAAGTGGGAGCGTATTACCATGGACTTTGTGTCAGGGATACCGTTGACTCCTTCGAAGAAGAATTCAATGTGGGTGATTGTGGATAGATTCACTAAGTGTGCCCACTTCATACCAGTTCATACTACCTATACGTTAGACAAGCTGGTCGATCTGTATATCTGTTGGATAGTGAGACTACATGGGGTACCGAAGTCGATTGTGTCAATCCGAGATTTACCGCTAGGTTTTGGGAGTGTTTGCATCGCACCTTGGGTACTTGGTTGAACTTCAACACTTTGTATCATCCGCAGTCAGATGGTCAGTCTGAGAGAGTGATTCAGGTATTGGAAGATATGTTGAGGTGTTGTATCATTGATTTTCAGGGGTCATGGGAGAAACACCTACCATTAGTGGAGTTCGCGTATAACAACAGCTTTCAGTCGAGTATTCAAATGGCTCCTTATAAGGCCTTGTATGGTAGGAAGTGTAGAACCCCGATTTGTTGGGCTGAGGCTGGACAGAAACTTGTACCGATGCCCGAATTGCTTAAGGGTACCACCGAGAAGGTGAAGTTGATATGTGATCACTTGAAAGCAGCTTCAGATCGACAGAAGTCTTATACCAACTTAAAGAGGAAAGAGGTAGAGTACTCTGTGGGGGATAAAGTGTTTTTGAAAGTCTCACCTTGGAAGAAGGTGATGAGGTTTGGGAGGAAGGGCAAGTTAAGCCCAAGATTCATAGGACCTTATGAGATAGTTGAGAGAATTGGCCCCGTTGCGTATAGATTGAGGCTCCCGACTGAACTAAAGAAGATTCATGATGTCTTCCATGTGTCGATGCTTAGGAAGTATAGATCGACTCCGTCACATGTTATGCCAGTTGAAGAAATAGAGTTGAATCCGAACTTGTCTTACAACGAAGAACCAATTGAGGTACTTGCTTCTGATAGCAAGGTGTTGTGTGGCAAGACCATAGAGTTAGTCAAGGTATTATGGAGACATAGAGGTGTGGAAGAGGCCACGTGGGAAAGGAAAGCTGATATGCTTAAGCAGTTTCCGTATTTGTTTCCGTTAGGTAATTTCGGGGACGAAACTCCTTAAGTGGGGAGAGTTGTAACACCCGAGTTTAAGGGTCGGGTAAAAATAATACTAAAATAATATTTTGGTTTTCCCTTTTGTCTTAAAAATTTAATTTATGTGTTGGATTAATTTTGGGATTAAATTTGAAGCCTAAATCCCTTAGAATTTAAGATTTTGGTGATAGCCATTCATTAATGGCAAGATGGTAATTATTTAGAACTTCAAAATGAATACTTTCTTTTATTATTTCAAACTCTACTATTCATCATCTTCTTCTCTCTCCCCTCCCATTTTCACTTCCAACGTCAAAGACCCCTCTATGGCCTAGGTTACTATTCCATCTCACATCTTGCTTATTGTTGGAGCTTTTGCAAAGGTAAAGTCGTTTTTGACCTGCCCTCATCATCCTCTTCGAGTTCATATCTTTATTTTCTATAAAACTCATGATTTTTGTATTTTGGGTGTTTTGAGATTTTGATTAAAAATGTCATTTTTAACATATTTAACTTATGTTTTTGATTTATTAATGTTACATGGGTTGTTTTCAATCTAAAAGGTCCAATGTATATGATTTTTACAAGGTTTTGGGGTGTTTCCCGAAATGGGGTTTTGGGGAGGTTTTTTTAGGGTTTTAAGTTGAGTTTTAGGGGTGTTTTAGGTGGAATTTTGATGGTTGATGGTTAGGCTATATGTAAGTGTTGTTTTGGAGGCCTTTGGGAGCAATTTAAGTGTTGGAATCATTGGAGTTAGGGTGTGCTTAAGGGCTGCTCAGGAATATGGATTTTGGGTTTGATTTTAGTTGAAATTGGGTGTTTTGTGTTTGGTTTGTAATCCGGGTTGACTACATTGGAATGTGGACTGATTTGAGATTGTTTTAAATTGTGTTGGAATTATTAGAGGCAAGAAATTTGGTTGGAGAAGCTTCGGGGACGAATCCGGAGGTTTTGGAGTCTTGAGCTTGGTCTTCGGTCTTCACTTGGGTAACAACGGTGAGTAGAATTGTTAATCTTTGAATTGTGCTCGATATGGAACATTTGGGGTTTGGGTGGGACCTTGAGGGTTCACCTAAACCCGAGTGTAAGCCTCTACTCCTATGCTTGTTGTGAATGGATGAATGGTTATGTGTTATGATTATCATGTGCATTTTGAGTTCTTCATACAGTTGTTAATGTGTAGTCGAGTTGAAGTCGTGCCTCACGTGATGGTGGTCTAAACTACGGTGATGGGTAGTCCCACCGGTAGTGACTAGTAGGAAAGTACTTTGATGTGTAGTCCCATTGGAAATCTACTAGTCGAAACGGTGATGTGTAGTCCCACCGTGTGTGTATGTTGGGTGTGTTTGTGCAAACCATGGATTGTTGTTGAGAAAGTCATTCGTGCATCCATTGTTTTACTTCCATTTATGAAAAGAGTTTTGAAAATTGCATGTTGTGGATTTGTAGAGCTTCTCTCACTAAGCTAGTTAGCTTACGCTCTCTTTTGTTTCCAACATGCAGATCGTTAGAGTTCGGGAGGCAAGTGGGCAAGGGAGGAGCTTTTGGAGTTCTCAAGCTAGCACAAGTATGAATTGTGATTTGTAATAATGCCTAAACGATGGGGGTATGGAGTTGTAGGAGTTGGTGTCAAACTCCTTAGGTGATTTGTGTTATTTGAGCATGTTGAATTATGGATGTGTTATGCTTTTGTCTCATGGATTGAGGACCATGTCTATCTTGTTGCTTAATTGTATGTGCCTAAGAGTGTATGAACTTGGCTTATGAATGCTCTATGTTTGGTTGTCTTGTGTATGATGCCTTGTGATTGCTAAGCATGCTTACCTTGTGGAATTGCAGGAAACCTTTGATTTGTAGTGTTCTTGTTAGATTCAATGCCTCAATTGCTAATTCTTGGTTGTAGTTTGTTGCATGAATGCTTGTATGTGGCTAGGGAAGTCCTAAAATGTTTTTAGAGTTGGGTTTGAGGGTCCTTTGCTGAATTTTGCAGACTTGCAGTGCAGGGCGTATCGATACGCCTGAGGTTCGTATCGATACGGTCTTGCCTGCAGGACTCAGTTTTGGATGGGCGTACCGATACATGGGGGTGTATCGATACGCTCTTTGCTCACTGGAATTCTGAGAAGTTGGTGAGTTTAGGGCGTATCGATACGGGGTTGAAGCGTATCGGTACGGTTCCATCTCGTTGACCACGAGATGCTGACCGAGAGTGGCGTATCGATACGCTTAAGGGCTGTATCGATACGGTCGTCCCTGAGTTGACTGAAAGGGCTGACTTAGTCAAGGCGTATCGATACCCTTGGTTAGTGTATCGATACGGCCTGCCCTATGACTTTAAAATGGACTGTTTAATGTGTGGTTTAGGTTCGAATGTGTTTCTTTCTTGATATTTTCCGCTGACGTGATCAATTAGGAATGAATATGCCTATAGACAAGATTAAATTAAAAGAAATTTTCTAGGGTTTCTAACCGAGGGGGAACCTTAACGAGTTTCGCTTCGGTTTTCCCCGTGTAGCCTACTCGAAAAGGTCATCCGTCCAGACCGGGACGAGGGGGTTACAATCACCCTGAAGCATAGATACAACACACCCTAGTCTGCGCTCTCCAGTACAACCCATATGTGACAGAATACGGACAGTCTTGTCAAACCAAGTCTCGGATCTCTCGGGTGCCAACCCTCTAAACTCTTCTCCTCCCAAACTGGGAAGCCTCTCAAGTGGCAAACCGGTGCCCTCACCCTGAGGTTGTGCCACTGCCTGACCCTTAGCCACTGCTGCCTAAAAAGCCTCGGTTGTCGCCTAAACTAGAGGAGCTAAATCTATTTCAGCCGGTTCTTAGCCAACATGAGGTTCTACACCCTCGGCTCTCGCCTCACCTCCTGTTTGAAGAGGAGAATGAGGAGGTTGAGGAGCCTGCGCCTCAACAACCGGCTCAACTTCTGGAGCTGCTGCCCGTAGTTTCGGATGAACCATCCTAGGCCTGCCTCTAGGTCTCATTTCACAGCTAGCAAGATAACAACTACAACAACAAACATATAAGGATTAAGTTAGCAAAGGCAAGGGTCCAATTGTGCTCAAAACAAAATCTTTTCAAATAAGTAATAGTAGCAATGGGAACTCGACACTACGCCTCGACACCACATTCATGTTAACACATGCTTTCAAACATCGTACTAACAAGCAAACATCAAGCATACATGGCAAAACATTCACCGAGACTTAGCAACAACGTAACACTTCAAACTTACCTCACTTACCTACCTGAGGTCTCGAACCCTCAGGCTCTGATACCAACAAATGTAACCCCCTCGTCTCGGTCTGGACGACTGACCAGTCCGAGTAGGCTACACGGGGAAAACCGAAGTGAAACCCGTTAAGGCTCCCCTCCGGTTAGCAACCCTAAAAAATTTCTTTTAATCCTTATCTTGTCTAAATGCTTTAATACATCCTATGTGAGATACGACAGTGGAAAGACAATGAAAAAATACAAGCATACAAACAAGTAATTAAAACAGCCCATTTTAGCCTTTACAACAGGCCATATCGATACGCTAGAAGACCGTGTCGATACGCCCTGACTTGGTCAACTGCCCAAAGTCAACTTAGGGAGACCGTATTAGTACACTGGTTGACCGTACTGATACGCCTTCTAGGGTCAACTTCTCACGGTCAAACGATAAAAACCGTACCGATACACCCAAGATCCGTACCGATACGCCAAAATCTCGTCAATATCTCAGATTTCCATAGAGATTTTGGCATATCGATACACCCCCATGTACCGGTACGCTAAGCTTAAACTGAGGCCCAAAGTATAGGACCATATCGATATGGCCCTTGGGCGTATCAATACGCCCTACACTGCAAGCCTCAATTTAGCTGCAAAACGCACCAAGACTCAACTCTAGATGCAATTTACGACTCGCCTAGCAACAAACAAACCTTCATTCAACATTAGGAAACCATGAATAAGCAAATGAAACAATTTAAACAACCAATGGGGCATCAACACCAAGGCAACAATACTTAAGAGAAACTTGCATTCCAAACATACATAAAGGGTCTAATTAGCCAAAAGATACATGCATCCACTAGCAAGGTTTACATGCTTTCAAAACAACACATAAGCATTCATGGATCAAGGTAATAAGCCTTCAAAACACAAAGCATTTAGGCAACAACATAAAATGGTTTACAAATCCATATCAAGGCATTAACAACAATCCAACACATATGAGTCTAACAATGCTCATACAAAACTCATAGCATCCCCATTGCTAAACTACCACATTATTTACTAAACCATACTTGAGCAACTACTAAAGCTTGGAATGTCCCTTTCCTTACTCCTTGCTAACTCCACGCTAAATATTTGCATTGTCGAAAACGAGAGCGTAAGCTAGAAGCTTAGTGAGGGTGCTCTAAAACAAAAACAACGATAATGCAGGGTCCAAGCATATCATCCTTACAACCATTCACAAGCATGCAATAGTATCAACATAGCATCAAAGCTAACATCACAAGAATGCATTAACATGGCATCTTACCTCATGCTAAGCCCAACAAGATATAACAATTATCTTAACAACAACCACACATGAACAAGTACATTGGTAACTATTAGTTTACTCGGATATGCGGATAACTTCTGTTGGGGTTTTCACCTCCAACGTACTCAACAACAATGTTATCTTCGGTGGGATTACACTCATCACTGGTCCTCGCATGGATGGGATTACACTCATCATCACATGCCCTACGGATGGGATTCCACTCATCATCACGTAATAATATAAAAATTTCTGGTGGAATGTTACATCACTGTACTCCTCCTTGATGACTCTACGCCACCAATGTCACGCGCGAATTTGACTCAACCGTGTGCACACTCTTATCCTAATGATCGATCATTTATACCCGGTAATTTAACTAGTGCCAATCATACTTTCAAGTCACACCATGACAATCCATCATGCATTTCAACATATCATACACCACATACATCAATGTATATAACAACATACATAATCAACACATGCTTTACAAGTATATATCATGCATATTAAGCAAAGCTCATAAAACACACAAGAAGTTAAGCTACCAACTTAACTTCTACCTTGGATTGGCCTACCAAGCACAATCTAACTCCAAAACCATACACTTGAACCAATTAAAACCATTTTAAAGGATTCCACTCACCGAACTTTCTTAAGCAAACCGAGGAAAGTCGAATCAAGCCTCCACACTTTCCGGAATCGTGCATGAAGCTTCTCCAATGGTTCCCCTTGGTTCTAACCAATCAAAAACAATGTATTACTATACAAAACTCTGCCACTACTCAGACTTCAATCACAACCCATTTCTCAACAATTTCAAACCAAAGCTAGCAACCAAAAATCCCATTTTCGTACTCCCACCAAACCCAGCAGAAAACCAATGATTCTAACACCCAAAACACTATTACACACCTTCAAAACACCTCTCTAACATCACTATAACATCGGCCCAACAACCTTTCACATAACCACTCCAAAAACCCAAGTTTTAACCCTTTTAAAATACCCCCAAAAAACTCATTTCGGATTTTTGGTAAAATCCCTCCATTTTAAGATATATTGTACCTTAGGGCAAGATTAGCTCAAAACTTAACTCTACAAATCGAAAACAAATCAAAAAGGCATTAAAGTTTCATACTTTTCTTCAAACTTTGAAATCTTGAAAAATCTCTACAATGGTGTTTTTCAAAAACTAAAACCATCAATGTGCTAGGAATTTAGAGGACAAGTCAAAAATAGTCTTACCTTGAAGAAAACACTTGAAATGAGGGAGGGATTTGATGGAATAGTAACTTGGGAGGTTTGGGGGTTTTGTCGTGGAAATGAAACAAGGAAGAAGATGAAGACCTCCTTTTTTTCAAAAAGGCTCTTTTACTCTTCTTATTTCCTTTATCTAAAAATTTACGAAATTGCCATTAATGAATTTCAATCCTTTTTAAAATAAAACCAAAGTCTATTTAATTAAACTGAGTCCAACGACCCGAACCCGACTCACACACTCAACTCCCGACCCCTAAACCCATGTGTTACAATAGACGTTAGTTACACATAATTTTGATCCCTTAGGAATCCATTTTTCAATTTCATCCTTTTTAATTAAAGTACTTAATTCTTTTGGGACTCAAATACTTCTAAAAACTTTATCATTTAAAAATCTAGGGGCACTAGATTGTCTAACATAAAATTTTGATTTTCCCAAATTGTTTTTCTTTTGAAGTTCATTGGAAATCAAAATCTTTTCTTTCTTAAGATCGTCAACTTCTTTTTGATGATCTTTTTCCATCGTTTGAAGCAAATTTTTTAAGTTTAAAACTTTAAGCTCAAAATCTTTGATTTTTGCTTCAAACTTTAAATTGGTTTTAGAAAGAAAATCATTTTTGATTTTTAACTTTGAAATCAATTTTTTGTTTTTCGAAAATGAAGCCTTTAATTCAAAAACCAATTCATCATAGGCTTCTTATAACTCATCAAAAGAATATGAATTTGAACTAGATGAGTTAGAAGTTACCTCCCCTTCATTGAGGGTCATGAAGCATAGGTGTGCTACCTCATCATTAGTGGAGTCTTCATCACTCCATGTCGCCACATATTCTTTCTTTGAAGATGATCCCTTTTTGTTGAACTTGTGGGAATCCTTCATCTTCTTCTTTGATTCATGCTTAGAATTCTTCAATTCGCTCTTCATGAACTGGGTGAATTTCTTAAAGAGACAGGCCATCTCTTCATCTTCGCTTTCCTCCTCACTTAGTTCTACATGATGGCATGTGGAGGATTTAAGAGTAACAACACTCGCGTTGATACCTAGCTCCATGATCTTCTTCTTCCCCATCTTTCTTATCGCTTCCTTCTTATTCTCTTCTTATTCATCTTTCTTCATGATTTGGTGAGTAAGAAGTGACCCCATGAGTTCATCAAGCTTCAAGGTCTTAAGATTTTTGGCTTCGATGATGGCAGTCTTTTTCGAGTCTCATGACTCGGGAAAGGAGTAGATAAGCTTTCGGACAAGATTTTGTTTTGGAATGACTTCTCCATAGCCTTTTAGTCCATTGGTGATGGTGGAGAATCGACGGAACATCTTCTCAATGTCCTCTTCCAGATCCATATTGAAGTTCTCATACTCGTGGTTGAGGAGGCTGATCTTGGTCTGATTTACTTCGTTTGTTCCCTCGTATGTAACTTCAAGCTTGTCTCATACTTCCTTTGCACTCTCGCAAGAAGACATATTCTCATAGATGTTGAGGGTAAGTGCACAAAAGAGGAAGTGCAAAGCCTTGCAATTAAGTTCCATCTTCTTGCAGTCGTCGACACTCCATTCCACCTTGCTTCTTTATGGTACGAACGAATCATCCTCAATAATGTCCCAAAGCTTATAGTCTTTGGATTTGACAAAGAACATCATTCTCGTCTTCCAATAAGCGTAGTTGATCCCGTCGAAGAAGGGTGGCTTGTCGATGTATTACGTCATTGCTTCGGTTGGTTGGATTGAAGTATCGAGCTTCTCGGATCACCTCAATAGGATATTAATCCCGATCAATTGAGCCTTGCTCTAATACCAATTGTGTCTCGCTCTGATACCAATTGTTAGGCTCAATGGTCACAATTGAAATGCTAGCCAAGTGTGGAGAAAGTTGGATTTACGGGTGTTTTCGGTGGTGGCAAAAAGATAAGAAAATTTGAGAGAGATTTAGATTGGTTCGACTTTCTAACCAAAGCCTACATCCACTACCTTAGCATCCCACTAGGGATTTCACCAATTCACTAAGAATTCTTCCCCTTTTCTAGGCTAAGGAGGCAACCTTTACAAACCGGTTAATTTTTCTACCCAAAGATTAACTAAGACACTCTTGTACAAAGAGAATTCAAAGCAAACACGAAATTCCTCTAATAGGTATTTTTTTACACAATTAAGCCCCCACCCAAATCCTAAACACTTGAGCAAATTTGACAAAGTATAGCTCACAAGTGTTGTCTATACAAGAAATATACAATTAAGCTCTAAAGACAATCTCTCATCATTATGTTGTTGACAATTGAAGCATTTCTCTATCCTTAATGCTTGTAGGTCCTTTTTATACTCCTAATTGAGTTTGTAGCCATTGAGGACCGTTGGGGTTTAACTAGAGCCGTTGGAGCCTTTATTTCCCACCATAAATGTAGTTTTGCAGCTTGGCGTATCGATACCCTTGAATTCGTATCGATACAGTCCCGATGAGGAAATAGTCGTTGAGCACTTCAAGTTGGTGCGTATCGGTACGATCCTGCAATTTAAAAGACCGTTGGAAAAATGATCGTTGGGGGTATCGGTAGGCGATACAATCGTATCGCTACGCAAACTAGCCGTTGGCTATTTAAAACATACCGTATTGATATGGCAAAGCGTATCGATACGGGTTTTAGCTACTGGAATTTTACTGTAGCTGAAACCCTAGGGTGTGTCGATATAGTACCAGACTATATCGGTACGGATACCTGAAAAACACGGTTTTGACTACTTTAAATACACTTTAAATCATTCCAAAGCCTTGTAAAACTCTTAAACATATTTTCAAGTTGTTTTTGACTAAAAACATATTTTAAATTCTTTTCAATTTAGTCCAAAACATTTTTCAATTATTATATCAAAACATTTAGTTCTACACCTTTTGATATAATGAAACCACTTGCAAAAATTGTTTTTGAAATTTCTCCCCCTTAGAAAAATAATATTAGAAAAAGAGAATATTTTGAGAAAATATTAAAGCTCCACTTTTTCTTTTTGAAATTTCAATTTTTAAACATATCTCTCCCCCTTTTGTTATATAAAATATAATTTAAAATTATTTTAAGGTTCAAAATAACAATAGAGAGTGAGTAATTTTTTAAAAAAACAAAAGCCCCCCTTAATAAGTGCATTCCACTTTAAATTTTAGCTTAAAATACTTTGACACTTAAGAAAATCATTGAATTTCAATAAAAATATCAAGTTTTAAAATCCATTAAATTCAATTTATCCAAGTCTTTTTAGAGTTCATGCAAAAATGAGTATGTTAAACATACTTATGCATAAAAACTTTTTCGATGTCATGCATTAATAAAAAAATAACAATTAAAAATATGCACGAGCTTTTAAAAATCATTAAAAATAAGTAACCAAATAATCAAAGAGATTAAGCTTAGAGGTTACCCATCTTTAATGTGTGAGCATGCCACCTTTGCAAATGAGAGAAAAATGGTTCATCTTGATTTCTTGAGCTTTATGTCGAAAAAATTAACTCTTCAAGGTCGATTGAATGTATAAATAGATCGAGCACTCCTAGGATCTTCTCAATGGTTGTTAGACCGTCGATTTGAGTCCCGCTCTTATATCGATTGTTAGGCTCGATGTCTTCAACCAAAATTAGCACCGATGAAGGGTGTATAGGTTTCTTTTGAAATTGGGAAAACAAAAACCGAAAAAGAAATAACACTTTGACGCATTCGATTTTAGAGTGGTTCAACCTTCTAACCAATGTCTACATCCACTACCTTAGCATCCACACCAAGGATTTCCCAATTCACTAACAATGAATTCTTCCCCTTTTATAGGCTAATGAGACAACCTTTACATCCCTATCTTTTCACGGGCTAAGATAGAACACTCTCTCTAGTTTTAATAAGGATCAACTAGAACCAATCCCTCAACAATGAGGTCTTGACATTGTAAACTAATTACCACTCTAGGTGGGTGTTTACACATTTTTGGCTCACTAGGATTGGACTAAAGAAATACAAGAGATTACAAGAAATAGACATTAAAATTCTACTCTCTTGACGTCACTCCACCGTTAGGTTTTTAACGGCGGTGGTCAAAATAGGTTGATTTTATAAGTTCGATGGTCTGATTGATGATTTTTATAGTTCAATGGTCCAAATAAGTATCCTTAATTTGTTTGGTGGTCACTGAGGTAGTTTTCCTATAAATTATTAAATGAAAATATGATTATTATAACATAAATTATAAAACATATAAGAATATATTTATAACATCAATTAAAATATATTAATTCAATAAATTGTCTATATTTTATGTAACAAAATTAAAAGATTAGTGATAAAGAAGAGTAATAAAAATATATTAACTATTATATAAATTATAAATTTAATATATTTTTATTAGTTTTCCAATTATTTATAATTTATTTTATAATTTTATTATTTTCCGATTATTTGGGTAAAATTTAAAGGAAAACTTGTATATTCAAAAACTTTTATTGAAAAGTGTGGTACAATGCAACGAAAATCAAGCATTTCATTTATTTATGAAAAGAATTGTGAATGGTATCATATACATTGAACCCGACAAATGTCGTAGTAGAAAAACAGATGATGTTCATTCTAGAAGACACGAGTTTATATTGTTTTATCTGCAAGGTGTATGTGAATTGTTAAAGGGTTAAGAATATGTATGAATAGACACTACTGTCTAATCACATTTAGATTATTCAAAAAAATTGTATTATATACATTTTGTTTAAAAAAATTTTCATCATAAAAATAGTATTATTTTATAACAAATATTATTTGAAATATTAAAAAACATCATAAGTTACTTAGCTTAGTTTTTTACATTTAAATAAATAATATTTAATTTTAACATAAACTATAAAATAACTAACTAAGCAAAAAAAAATGAAATATAAAATAACACCAAAAAGAAAAAAGGGTCAAAGATTATTAAAAATCAAGGGTAAAGTTTACAAATAGTCACTAAACTTTGGTTAATTATTTAATTTGGTAATTAAACTTTTAATTGCTTCAATGTTACTATTAAATTTGGTGATTTGCTTCAATTTGGCCACTGAGCTCTTAACGGGCGTTAAGAAAGTCATGGCAGTTAAAAAATTTTGTATAATAACACATTTAGTCCATCATATTTGCACATTTAAACAAGTTAGTCCTAATTCGAAAAAAATTAACCCTCAATATTTACACATTATTTCAATTTGGCCCTATCTTTAATTAAAAAATTGGGTAAAGTACACAGACGGTCACTGAACTTTGGTAAAAAAACAAAATGGTAACCAAACTTTCAAAAATCACAAAATGGCAATTGAACTTTATATTTTATAACAAAATGGTAACTAGACGTTAAATCCAGTTAAGTGTCTGTTATCAAATTTGCTATAATAACACATTTAGTCCTTCATATTTATATATTCAATCAATTTAGTCCTGATTTGAAACAATTCACTAAATTTAGCCCTCGTTATTTACGCATTCTTTCAATTTGGTCCTTAAAGCAAAATTCCAAAGTATGGTAACATGATAAATAATTACAATTAAATTTTTATAGGAACTCGAAAACTCGACTTGACTCGACTTGAATCGAAAAAATTTCAAATAAAGTTTGAGCTGTAAAATATGACGTGTCAACTCGACTAACTCAATTTTTTTTGACTCGACTCGATCGAGCGCTCATCTCTATCTTAAGATATGATGCGTCAACTCGAATAACTCAAACTATTTGAATATTTTAAATCATTTTTTATTTTAAATCGAATATTTTTTAAAATAGAATATTTAATATTTTCATATTTAAATCACATCGAATATTTAATAACTACTTTAAATATTCAATTTAAGTTAAAATATTCGATTTAAAAGAAAAAAATTAATTTAAAATATTCCAATATTTAATAACTATAAATATTTTTCTTTTAAATATTCAAATATTTAATAACTACTTTAAGATTCGAAAATTTTAAATCAATTTTTTTCTTATAAATTGAATATTTTTAAATTAAATCGAATATTTAAAGTAGTTATTAAATATTCGATGTGATTTAGAAGAAAAAATGATTTAAAATATTCGAATATTTTGAGTTATTCAAGTTGACGCGTCATATCTTAAGATAGAGGTGAGCGTTCGATCGAGTCGAGTCAAAAAAATTTGAGTTATTAGAGTTGACGCATCATATTTTACAACTCAAACTTTATTTGATTTTTTTTCCGATTCGAGTCGAATCAAGTTTTTGAGTTCCTATAAAAATTTAATTAAATATTTGAATATTTTAAATCATTTTTTCTTTTAAATCGAATATTTTTAAATTAAATCGAATATTTAAAGTAGCTATTAAATATTCGATGTGATTTAATTATGAAAATATTAAATATTCTATTTTAAAAAATATTTGATTTAAAAGAAAAATGATTTAAAATTTTCCAAAATTTCGAGTTATTCGAGTTGACGTGTCATATCTTAAGATAGATGTCAACGTTTGATCGATTCGAGTCAAAAAATTTCGAGTCATTCGAGTTGACGCGTCATATTTTACAACTCAAACTTTATTTGAATTTTTTCGATTCGAGTCGAGTTTTCGAGTTCCTATAAAAATTTAATTGAATATTCGAATATTTTAAATCATTTTTCCCTTTTAAATCTAATATTTTTAAATTAAATCGAATATTTAAAGTTGTTATTAAATAATTGATGTGATTTGAATATGAAAATATTAAATATTCTATTTTAAAAAAATATTCGATTTAAAAATATTTGATTTAAAATATTCGAGTTATTCGAGTTGATGTATCATATCTTAAGATAGAGGTGAGTGTTCGATCGAGTCGAGTAAAAAAATTTCGAGTTATTCGAGTTGACACGTCATATTTTACAACTCAAACTTTATTTGATTTTTTTTCGATTTGAGTCTAGTCAAGTTTTCGAGTTCCTATAAAAATTTAATTGTAATTATTTATCATGTTACCATACTTTGGAATTTTGCTTCAAGGACCAAATTGAAAAAGTGCATAAATAACGAGGGCTAAATTTAGTGAATTGTTTTAAATTATGACTAAATTGATTGAATGTAAAAATATGAAGGACTAAATGTGTTTATACCAAATTTTATAACAGACACTTAACGGGATTTATCGTTTGGTTACCATTTTGTTACAAGACAATAAGTTTAATTGACATTTTGTGATTTTTGAAAGTTTGTGGTTACCTGTAACACTCGAGTTTGGGAGTCGGGCGAATTAAATAATTAAAATAATGTTCCGGGTTTTGTTTTCAAAATAATAAATTGTGTTGAACATATTTTGAATTAAAACCCAAATAGCCATGGATTTCATACTCTTGTGAATTTTCCATTTCATTAAGGGTAGTTAGGTCTTTTGACTTTTAAAAATAAAACACCCATTTGTCATCATCTTCTTCCCCACCCATTTTCAAAACCCACGACATATTCCCCTCTCCATTGAAGTTACTATTCCATCACCATCCTCCTTCATCTTTGAGTTGTCCTCACCTTCCCCTTGTTACCCATGTTTTTAGTTTTCAAGGAAACCCATTATTTTGCATATTTGAGTTTTCAAGTTTTAAGTTAAAAACCCAAACTTTATTAACCTTTAAGTAAGCTTTTGGTTTCTTGAGGTTAGATATGTTATTGGTAGCCCAAATGGTCCAACGTATATGATTTTTACTTGGTTTTATAAGGATTTTCGGATATGGGTTTTAGGGAGGTTTTAGGTGATTCAAAAGATGAGTTTTGGGGCTGTTTTGCATGGGAAATTGTTGGCTGATGTTTGTGTGATGTTTAAGGGTTATTTTGGAAGCTTTTAGATGTGTTAAAAGTGTTGGAATCAATAGTTATTGGTTGTGCTATTAGGCTGCTCGAAAATATGGGTTTTGAGGGTGTTCTTGGTTTGAATTTGATGTTTGATTGGTGCTCTGAGTTACAGCAGTGGTTTGTGTTTGTTTTGGTGATTAATAGAGTGTGTTTGATTGTTTAGAGACAAGGAATTGTGTTGGTGAAGCCTCGTGTTCGAATCCGGAACCGTTGGGAGCTTGATTGGTGGTTTGCTTGTGTTTGGGAAGTCCGGTGAGTGGTTCTTCGATTTTAAATTGGTTTTCAAATGTTAGTTCGAGCATGTGGACCTAGGTCGGGCTTGGTAAACCCACCTAGAGTTGGGATTATATTGGTAGTCTCAAGCTTAGTTTAGAAGACTTTGGTTGAACTTCTAAATGTTGTGTTATGCCTCATGTTCCATATTTATTTGTGATTTATGTTGTTATGCATGTGGTGATATACATGTGTGTTGAGGCATGATGTTTTATGCATTGTGATATGCATGTGATTGTGGAATGTGGGTGCATGATGGTAAATCATGGTGAGTACGTGCTAAGCACAGAAATTGGTAATAATGTTGTGAGGTTGAGCTATGAAATGAGTTAGTATTGACACTAGTATGCTTGGGTACAAATGATCGATCATTAGGATGTTTAGTGTGCACACGAGTGTCAAAATGCGCGCGTGGTCTTGGTGATGGTAGTCATCAAGATGGAGTACGGGTACGCCTGGAAATCTTCTTTTATATGTTAGTCGATGATGAGTGGAATCCCATCGACGGGGCGTGAGGATGAGTGGAATCCCCTCCGCGTGAAACGGTGATGAGTGTAATCCCACCGTAAGGTAATGGTTGAGTGTTGGATGTGAGTTCCAACGGTTGTTATCTGCGTATTCGGGTCATAACTAGGTGCCAATACGTTTGTTAAATGTGTTTCCATATGGTTGTGTTTATGGACATGTTGAGCATGGCATGATATTTGATATTATGTTCATGCATCATATATATTTGACTCTTGTGGCTCAAAGGTAAGAAAACATGCATTCTTCCTTGGTTGTGTTGCTCGTGCTTGGACCCTGCATTGTTGAGGTTTCTTTTATGAGCTTACCCTCACTAAGCTTTACGCTTACGCTCTCTTTTGTTCGACAATGCAGATCCTTAGTTTGTGGGTTTCTTGTGCAAGGAGAAGGCCTCCAAGTGTGCTATTTGTGCTTTTGCTATCCTCAAGTATGAATTTTTAAGTTATGAGATGTAATGGATAAGAAATGGGATTTGTGTTGTTGATTTGTGTTGTTATTTTGTGTTAGGAGCTTGTTTAGACTCCTTTGATATGTTGACGTTTTGTTTATGGCTTGCTTATTCCTTGTATGTTGGCCTTGTGCCCCTATCATGAATGCTTATATGTATGTTTTGTGCTAAGGCATGAAAACCTTGAATGCCTCTTTTGGTGAATGCATGATCCTTTAATGTATGGCATTTACGTGTATGTTGTGTGTTGAGCATGTTTGTAATAGGGTGTATGCCTCTAGGGTTGTGTTTGCATGTTGTGTCTTGCTTCTTGAAGTCGTTGGGGTGGTTTGGGATCGTTTAGAGATGCTTAAAACTGGTTTTGGAAACTTACTGGTTGTAGGCGTTTCGGAACAAGGGAGGCTGTTTCGGAACATGTGTGTTCCAGGGACACCCGTATTGGAACGCGTTCCGGTACAGTTTGGCTACTTTGAACCCCTGTTCCGATACGAGTTTCGAAACGTTTTGGCCACTGTGATTGCCTATTCTGAAACGTGTTTCGGAACGCCTAGGCAAATTGGACCTCTATTCTGAAACGGGGTGGATGCGTATCGGAACGGATGGCCTAGCATTTTTTTAAACTGGGGCTCGTGTATCGAAACGGGAAAGCATGTTTCGAAACACATGCCTGAAATTGGGGCTTTTGACATCTCTAAAGGTTCTCAAGTGTTGAGCTTAGGCCTAGTTTGATGTTAGTCTTCTTATGAGTCTTGTTTTCCGTTGTCTCTTCTCATATAGGTCTAATTGTTTTCATCTAGACAAGATAAATAATAAATGAAAAAGTTTTCTTGGGTTGTTAACCGAAGTGGAGCCTTAACGGGTTTCGCCTCGGTTATCCCCGTGTAGCCCACTCGGACCGGTCAGTCGCCCAGACTGGGACGAGCGGGTTACATTACCATTTTGTTTTTTTTACCAAAGTTCAGTGACCGTCTGTGTACTTTATCCTAAAAAATTTAACCCTAAATCCAAAACGCTAAACCTAAAAACCCCAAATCCAAAACACTAAACCTAAAAACATAAATCCATAAACACAAACCCAAAAAACCTTGAACATATAAACCCTAAACCTAAAACACCAAACACTAAAACCATAAACATAAATCCTATAAACACTAAACCCAAAACATGAAGCTGCTAAACCCTAATCTTAAAAATTAAACCCTAAATCTCTAATCCATCAATATGTTGGAGTATGCCCAAAGACCAATCATAAGATGATTGTAAAAGACATACTTATTTTATCTTGTTTATCAATATAAAGTCATTGTTATCATTTCAGTCATTATTCTGCGCATATATAAATAAAATGAAGGGTAAACTACCTGAAATACCACTCAACTTTAATGTGTGACTCTAACATGCCATTGAACTAAAATTCGATATTATAATACCATTGACTTCACTGTGTGATTCAAAGTTAGCACTCCACCGTTACTCCCGTTACAGAATTTTGATGTGGACTCTAACTCTCGTTACAGGGATGACGTGGGGGATAAAAAAATAATACATTTCCCATGTATGATCCACCTCATTATATTTTATGTTTTATTTTTATTGTAAAACGACGTAGTTTTGTTAAAGACTCTTTATCTCCTCAAAATAAGGTTAATGAAATTTCAAACTTCAGAAATCACTCTGAAATTAGACGGGAAAAAATTCAGTGGGTTTTCTATGGATTGTTATTGATTATTAAAGTGGGTTTCTCTAGGTTTTCTCTAAGAGAGGATTGTCTTTAGACATTTGTTTAGTGGCCGATTGTTAGAAAGAAATCAAATGGAAAAACGTGTGTTAAGAGTTGAAGGAAGCCGAATCGTAAAATATGGTATGTATTCAAAATTTTAATCTCATATATATTTAATGTTTCTATGGGTTTTATGTTTTTTGTTTGTATTCAAATTTTGGGTTTAATGTTTTGTCCTTTTAGTGTATGGTTTTTGTTTGCATTCAAAATTTGCAATAAAACAGTGTAATCTATAGGTTTTATTCAATATTTGTTTCTATTCAATATTTAGGGTTATGGTTTTCAATTTTTATTGTTATTTTATTAAATAGAGGTGGGTGTGATTCACTTTGGAATCACTTGGATGATAAAAAAGTAACAATAATTATGTTGTTTGGGGGCCACTTGGATGATAGTTGTTGAGTCAATGTGTTAAAAAAATTGTGCAATTTGTTCTGTTTTGACATTGGTTGTTGAGTCGACGTGTTATTCACGTGGGATAGTTGAGAAATATTATATTTGGGGATCATTCGAATTGTTTGAGTGGTGCAATTTCTTATGTTGATTGGGGACCACTTGGATGATAAAAAAGTAACAATAATTCTTTGCTTTTTGACAGATGCTTCATCATAATACTTTACACTTGTTGTGCATCATGGTGGATTCATAGTAAATTTTCCAAGGCTATAGTACATTGGTTAGAAGATAAGCTTCTTTGATATGTGCCATGTGGATAGAATGTCTATGCTAGAAATATATGATATTGTTGAAGAGTTATGGTATAATGGCATGTGTAGTCTGTATTGGAAACAACCTGCTGTGAAAGTAAGTGTTAAACCATTAAGAACAGATTCTGATGTCATTAGCATGTTACAGACTATGCCTAGACTAAAACAATTACATGTGTACTTAGAAGAAACAGTTAGAGAAACTGCTGAAATTGATAATCTAGGTGCTGTTAGTAATAAAAACATAGAAATTGAAGAAGATAATGTTGTAGAAGAGAATGAACATGATGTTGTAGAAGAGACTGGAGATGATGTTGTAGAAGAGGATGATGATTATGTAGAGGATGATATTAACAAACTGATAGTGATAGTGGATATGAAAATAGTGATGATGCCATAAATGATGAAGCTCAGGAAGAAGAGGTGAATTCTGAAACATTAATGATGGATTTGGAGTTTGTTAATGAGACACATTTGAATGGATATGTTAGTGATGGATCAAATTCATTGCATAGTGTTAGTGCAAATGAATCTGATGAAGATGATTGAAAGAAACACCCCAAATGTCCTGAATTTAACATTGAGGTGGATATGGAAAAATTGAGATTTAAGAAGGGGGTGAAATTTAGTGATAAAGAGATTCTGAAAAAAGCTATAAGGGAGTATGGGATTAAGAGCATACATGATGTCAGATTCAAAAGGGTTGACAAAGGTAAGATACATGTAATTTGCAAGGAAAATTGTCCTTGGTATATTTGGGCATCAAGGGTTGACCCTAAAGATCCTATGAACAACACATGGCAGATTAAGTCTTATATTGAGGAGCATAATTGTGTCAAAGATTTTAGAAATAAAAATGTTACTTACAAGTGGCTGGCTAAAAAATATTTGGAACAATGAAAGGCTGATCCTACCTTTTCAATTAGATCTCTACGCCAAGATGTACAAGAAATGCATTCTTATCAGGTATCTTTGAGTAAATGCTTGAGAGCTAAAAACTTAGCACTAGAAATAGTTCCTGGAAATCACAAAGCTCGATATTCAAAGATATATGACTATCTTGGTGAAATTAGAACTTCTAATCCTGGAAGCACCACAATCCTTCAACTAGAGAATAGATTGTTCCAAAGAATGTATATATGTTTACAAGCTTGCAAAGAAGGTTTCAAAGCAGGTTGTAGACCTATAATATGCCTTGATGGATGCCACATTAAGAATTACTATGGAGGGTACTTGCTGGCAGCAGTTGGTGTAGATGGTAATGATAGCCTTTATCCAATTTGTTGGGTTGTTGTTGAGGCTGAAAATGAATCATCTTGGATGTGGTTTTTGTCTCTTTTGATCACTAATTTAGAGATGACAAACTCTTACCATTTCACATTCATGTCAGACAAGCAGAAGGTAATCTTTTAATCATTAAACTTTTTTTGAACATATCTAATGCTAACAGCTGCAATTATTCAGGGACTGATTGAAGCACTATTGGAACTTTTTCCTCATTCTGAACATAAAAAGTGTGTGAGACACTTATATCCAATTTCAAGAATGTTGCTAGTTTTAAAGGGAAGAACTTGAAGGATGCACTGTGGAAAGCAGCTAAGTGTACATATAAGAAAGAATTCGATGATGTAATGGCTGAACTTGAAAATTTGTCACCAAGTGCCTTTGATTGGTTGAAAGAGAAGGACCCTGCTCAATGGTCTAAGTCTCATTTTAAAACACTTTGTAAATCTGACATGGTACTCAATAATTTTTCTAAGTGTTTCAATAAGGTAAATATTCAATAATAGTATGTACTTTATAAATATCAACTTTAATTGTAACTAACATTTTTTTGTTTTCTGGTACTAGCTCATTATGGATGCTCGAGATAAATCTATCTTAACAATGATGAAGATGATTAGGACTGACTTAATGCATAAAATGGCCCAGAAGAAGGAAGCTGCAGATAAGTATACTGGAAGTTTATGCCCAAAAATTCAGAGAAAACTTGATTTGGAAATTGATCACTCTGCTAGGTAATACCACTCAACTTTGTAGCTGTTTTTAATTGGAAGTTTTTTTTTTTGTAATTGTGTAGTTTGAATACAAATGAAACTTGTATATGTGTTGGCCAACACAAGCTGGAGATCATATGTACCAAGTGTCTTGTGGACCATCCAACCAACATGTTGTTGATTTGAAAAAAAATTCCTGCACTTGCAGAAAGTGGGATCTCACTGGTATGTGTTTATTACACTTTAAATTCATTCATTTTACTATATTTTACTTATTTATTTGTTCATAAATTTCAGGAATCCCATGCTCACATGATGTGTCATGTATGGTACGAGAAAATCAAAGACCTTAAACCTTTGTTCATAGCTGTTACAAGAAAGAAACCCAACAACTAATTTATAGTAATTTGATCAAACCTATTAGAGGTCCAAATCAGTGGATGATTGACACTACATGTGAGCCAGTACTGCCACCAAAGCTTTAAAAGCCCTCCTGGTAGGCCAAAGACAAAAAGGAAGAGAGAAGCAGATGAAACCACCTCAAATACTAGTGGTAGATTTACTAAGAGAGGTGTGAAAATGTATTGTACCAAGTTTCGTAGACCAGGATACAATCAGAGAACTTGCAAGGGTGAAGTTGGTGCCAACATACATATCCCTAAAATAAGACTAGTTGCTATGAATCAAATGAGACCTCCTTCTGGTAGAGTGTCGAAATTACAGGTAATATTAATCTTACAAATCAATTAATTTGATTTTAAGTAATAATTAATTTGCATCTAACCTATTTTTTCATTTTTCAGATTAGGAGGCCAACCCAAACTAGGCCTTCAACTTCAACCAACCAACCAGCAAACAGTCAATTTGTTTTTATCCCTACTCCAGGCCTTCAATTTGAAAACTTGAAGCATCAAACATGTCCTACAATAGTTCCCATGATAGTTAGATGGATGCCTTCTGGTAGTCAAAGTTTTAGCTAGTCAAGTATTTTTACTCAGACTGGAACACAAGCTGGAACACAAGAATCTCATGCTCAAAACTGACAAAGACTGTAGGTTGGGAGTTGAAACTTATGTGTAGGGATGTAAAAACAGGTCAACAGTCGGGTTTCAGGTCGGGCTCTGTCAGGTCGGGTCAAATCGGTTACAGGTCATTTCGGGTCATTTTTTGTTTTGACTCGATTCGGTTCGGGTTCGGGTTCATTTCGGGTCGGGTTCATTTCAGGTCGGGTTCATTTCAGGTCGGTTCATTTCAGGTCGGGTCAAAACGGTTAATTGACAGGCTGATTTCAGGTCGGTTTCGTTTCAGGTCGGGTTCATTTCAGGTCAGTTTCGTTTCAGGTCGGGTTCATTTCAGGTCGATTTCGTTTCAGGTCGAGTTCATTTCAGGTCGGTTTCGTTTCAAGTCGGGTTCATTTCAGGTCGGTTTCGTTTCAGGTCGGGTTCGTTTCAGGTCAGTTTCGTTTCAGGTCAGGTTCATTTCAGGTCGGGTTCCTACGGGTTTATGGTTTATTGTGTTATGTGTATTATATATATTGACGGATTATGATTTTTATTTGTAGGGTTTAGGGTTTAGGGTTTAGGGTTAGGGAATTACGTATATGTGATATATATATATAGTTGGTACTATTGGATTTATTTTTAGGGTTTAGGGTTTGAAGTTTGAGGTTTGGGGTTTAGGGATCTTAAATTAATACAAACATACATACATTAATTATATATATTGATGGATTATGGTTTTCAGGGTTTAGGGTTTAGGGTTTAGGGTTTAGTGTTTACTAATCTTAAATTAATACAAACATGCCTACATTAATTATATATATATATTGATGGATTATGGTTTTTAAGGTTTAGGGTTTAGGGTTTAGTGATCTTAAATTAATACAAACATGCCTACATTAATTATATATATATATATATTGATGGATTATGGTTTTTAGGGTTTAGGGTTTAGGGTTTAGTGTTTATTGATCTTAAATTGAGACAAACATGCCTACATTAATTATATATATTGATGGATTATGGTTTTTAGGGTTTAGGGTTTAGGGTTTAGGGTTTAATGATCTTAAATTAATACAAACATGCCTACATTAATTTTATATATATTGATGGATTATGGTTTTTAGGGTTTAGGGTTTAAGGGTTTAAGAGTTTAGTGTTTAGGGTTTAGTGATCTTAAATTAATACAAACATGCCTACATTAATTATATATATATATTGATGGATTATGGTTTTTAGGGTTTAGGGTTTAGGGTTATTGATCTTAAATTAATACAAACATACCTACATGTATTATATATATATATATTGATGGATTATGGTTTTTATGGTTTAGGGTTTAGGGTTTAGGGTTTACTAATCTTAAATTAATACAAACATGCCTACATTAATTATATATATATTGATGGATTATGGTTTTTAGGGTTTAGGGTTTAGGGTTTAGGGTTTAGTGATCTTAAATTAATACAAACATGCCTACATTAATTATATATATATATATATTGATGGATTATGGTTTTTAGGGTTTAGGGTTTAGGGTTTATTAATCTTAAATTAATACAAACATACCTACATGTATTAGGTTTAGGGTTTTTAGGGTTTAGGGTTTACTGTTCATAAAATGATACATACATACGTACATGTAATATATATATTGATGGATTAATGGTTTTTGTTTTTAGCGTTTAGGTTTTAGGGTTTAGTGGTTAGGGTTTAGGGTTTATTATTATTATTATTATTATTATTATATACTTAAATAGAATTATTATTATTATTATATATTTACTATGCTTATTATTATTATTATTATTATTATTAGTTTTTATTATTATTATTATTATTATTAGTAATATTATTATTATTATTATTACTATTATTATTATTATTATTATTATTATTATTATTATTATATACTTAAATACAATTATTATTATTATTATTATTATATTTACTTGGTTGCCCTTCAAAGCTCGATGATGATAATTCTGGTAGCAAAGTTTGTAAAACTTTGTTATAAGATCTGAGAGCTTAAAGTGTAAACTTTTGTATGTTTGTAAATTTTGTACTGTGAAAGTTAAAGTTTCAGTTTGTAAAGATTATTTAGTTTGTAAGTTTCAGTTTGTTGTAAGTTTCAGTTTGTAAGTTTAAACTTTTTGTAATATTCAATAAAGTTTCAGTTTGTTGTAAGTTTTGTAAGTTTAACCACTTAAATTATTGAATATAAGTCATTTATTGTTTTAATCTTCTTAAGTTTTACCTCATTCTGTTTTTTGGAAGTATCCCTGATTCCATCCAAAGTTAATGTTTTATTATATTTTAAACAAGTTAATTTAATTAAGTCATTTAAGTTAATCAGTTTTTTACTAAGTCAATTAAGTATGTAATGTTAATTAAAAAATTTCGTTATATTATATTAATTTAGTATACATATTTAGTTTAATAAATTCAAACTAATTTTAGTTAAGTATAAAAAAATTATTTCATAATGGTTATTCATTCAACTTATGTAATTAAGTAGTTTATCAGAATGCAACTTAAGTTAATTTAATAACTAACTTAACTTAAAATGAATGCAAGTTAATTAAATTTATTTTTAATCTTAAGTTAAGTTAATTTAATAACTAACTTAACTTCAATTAAAATGAATGCAAGTTAATTATTTAGCATTAATTTATTCTTATAATAAAAAATTTAAGTCATCTTATTTTAATTAAGAATATAGATTTAATTTAATAATTTTTACTCATTTAACTTAATTTGATTAAGTATAAAATTTTAATTTAATAATGGTTATTCATTCCACTTAAGTTAATTAAGTATAATAGTTTATCTTTGAAGTTATTTTAAAATAATAGTCAAGTTAATTAGAAATACAATTTATTAATACTTAGAATTATTATTAATTCAATTTATCTTTTAATTGAAGTTAAGTTAGTAATTTATTAATACTTGAAATTATTATTAATTTTATAATTTTTCAATACTTGACATTATTTTATATTCATTAAATATAACATCTTTAAATGTTAGATAATTATCATTAATAGCAAATCAAATAATAGTATTAGTTCAGGTTAATATCAGTTCAGGTCAATATCAGTTCAGGTCAATATCAGTTCAGGTCAATAACAGTTCAGGTCAATATCAGTTCAGGTAAAGAACAGTTCAGGTCAATAACAGTTCAGGTTCAAAACAGGTCGGGTTCAAAACATGTCGGGTTCATTTCAGGTCGGGTCCAAACAGGTCGGGTTAAATCGGTTATCTGGCAGGTTAGTCTCGGGTTCGGGTTCGTTTCGGTCGGGTGCAGGTCGGGTTCGGTTACTACAGTAACAGGTCAATTTCAGGTTCGGGTTCACTTCGGTCGGGTGCAGTTCGGGTTCGGTTTCTACAGTTACAGGTCAAATTCGAGTTCGGGTTCGTTTCGGTCGGGTGCAGGTCGGGTTCGGTCTTTGAATTCTCGGGTTAAACCAGGTTCTGACTCGATCGAGTTTCAGGCAGGTTACCAGGTCGGGTCAATTTTTCACACCCCTACTTATGTGTTTATCACTTTTTGTTGGCAAGTTGATATGCTTTTGTCAAAAGGTGTATCTATAACTGAAAGTTATTTTGGTCACTTTTTGTTGGCAAATTCATATGCTTGTATTTGGTCTATTCTGTTGACAAGTTCATATGCTTGTGTCTACACAGTTTTGTAATGGATACAAATTTCCCAATGAAAATTTATTTTGTGAACATGTTTATGTTTTAGTGTTGGTAGTGTACTATTAGGGTTAATGAACGTTCCAGTTAAGTAAGTTAGTTATTGAAATTTCTGGTTCAAACTATACAAGCTGAATTCATGTATAAATAAGTTGGATTAGGATGATTTATGGATTATCGATTCTAATATTCTTGTAAATCTTCAATCTTCCTTCATATCAATAAAAGTTTAGTTTCTTTAATTCAACTAGCTCACTAGTTGCTACATCTACCAATTCATGATTTTCATATATTCAATCAACACAACTTTTCATATAATTAAACATTATATGTAATGAAGATACTATCTTAAGCAACACTTAACATTTTTATTTCCTTAAGTCCAAAACATAACTAGTAAACATAGTAGTAAAACATCCTTAACACAGTAAAACAAAACATTTTTATTTCCTTAACAATTTCATTTCCTTCTCAACAAGACATAACCAGTAAACATGCTTAATACAGTAGACCAACACAAAACATAACCAAAAAACACCCTAAATTTAAAAGTAACCATTTTCGTTCCCTTCATCCTTTCCAACAATACATAACTAATAAACATCTCTATTCCCCTTAGTGCATTAAGTACCACGGTAGTACAACACAAACAATCAAAACAAAAATCCAAACAAATCTCTCATTCCTTCTTTGGATGTTATTTGTCTTGATTTTGTTTAGCAGTCCCACGAGAACAATTCTTGCACGTGGGCTCATTGGAGGATCAAACCAACAAAAAAATCTACAATGTTTATGAAGAAAACTCCCATAATTTTTGCAGCCAAAAAATCTCCTTTCAGGGTTGACATTAGACCACGATGTAGTCAGCTTTGCCGGATATCCGCATCCACACACCGGAAATGAAATGGGTTCTTCTATTTCAACCTTGCGTTCACTTGATCTTTGCCATTCTACCTCCATAGATTTGGATCAACTTCAAAATCTATATTGGGAAATAGAAAATAGGTAATTAGGGTTTTGTTTTCAGCCAAAAGAGATTTTTATAGTAAAAATAAAACATAAAATATAATGAGGTGGATCATACCTGAAAAAGGTACTATTTTTTTATCGCCCACGTCATCCCTGTAACGGGAGTTAGAGTCCACGTCAGAATTTCGTAACGGGAGTAACGGTGGAGTGCTAACTTTGAATCACATAGTGAAGTTCAATGGTATTATAGTATCAAATTTTAGTTCGGTGGCATGTTAGAGTCATACATTAAAGTTGAGTGGTATTTCGGGTAGTTTACCCTAAAATGAATAAAAATAAAGTCCTTAGAATAATATGATTATTCTTAAATGTCCTTAGTCAAGTATTATTGTGGGGGTGGACAACAATAATGCATTAAGACTAATGTGTAGTTGATTGATGACAAAGTGTCGTCATTGACATGGAGATGTCAAAATCAATACATAAGTATGTGTTAGAAAACCACATACTGGACTAACCCGCTATGAGCATCTTTCTTGGATTATTATGTGACAGCCACAACATTGCTCATATTGGTAACTACATGGTTGAACCTCAGACTTGAGATCATCATTATTTCAACATTGTGAGCGACATATTTTGATACAGTCAAACGTGTGTCGTAACTACTACACTATAAAGCCTGATATTGGATATGTCACAATCTATGTTGTGAGATATGGTTGATCAAGATATAATTTGTCCCTCCTACATAATAAGACTAATATCATAGGCTACTTGATTGAGTGAGACTAGAAATGCATGGTCATGCACGAATAAATTGATATGAGATATCACAGTTATTCGTTTATAATAGTCTACTCAAGATATCAAAAAAATATTAGATGGACAATACAAGTGTGACTATTTCATGACATGTGTCCAATCTAGATATAAGGACAAAAATTATGTAATACATGAAAAGAGTTAATCACGAAGAGGTTATGTCAAACAACGACTTCATGTAACTTAGGTAGCAATGATGTATTGCTAGATGTCACTCATTGCTTGTAATATTAGAATTGTTCAAGATATTACGGCTAACATTACATGAACCTACAAGGGTCACACCCTATGATTGAAATGAATAAATATCGACTAGATAGCATGTGTGCAAACTTGTTGAACGCGAAATTAGTTAAAACCAAAATTGTTATAATTATTGTATTTATATAGATAATTTTGTTTATATATATTTTTTAATACTGGATAATTATTGTAATTATCAAATACTATTAAAATATATATACCCCTAAAGGAACTTAATTAAAGTGCAATTAGATTCTACATATTTAATTATATTCGGTTAAATATATTGTATATTTAATGAATTCGAATTTAATTAGGATTAGGGCTTTGAATGCCATATAAAGGCATAAGGTCTAATAGCCAAAGATATGCCTATTGCTAAAAACCTCTCTAACAATTAGAGAAGTGAAATATTGTTCGTTTTGTTCGGTGGACTGCGTAGAGGTCGAAGTCTTTTTTTACGACTAGGATTCGACATCGTGCTAAAGGAATTGGATTTTTTTACGTCCCTGCAATTACTAGATTTAATCGAGGCAACATTTCATCCATTTTCACCCCCGATTCGGTCCTCGTACATGGATCACTGGTGAAATTCGCCGAATAATTTTTCCGTTGCACCATGAGGTGTACTGGTGTTTCCCTACACAATACTAAATCCATAAACCCTAAAATCATAAACACTAAACCCTAAATTTAAACTTTTAAGACTTAGAGTATTGAGTTTAGCTCTAGGTTTTGGGTTTTGGACTTTGGGATTTGGGATTTTGGATTTATGGTTTTTGGGTTTAAGATCTTGAGTTTAAGGTTTATGTGTTTCAGGTTCTAGATTTAGGCTTTAGGGTTAAATTATTTTTAATTAAAAATAGAGCTAAACTGAAATAATGTTTAAATATTTAGGGTTAAATTTATTATTATTTGTTGAATTAGGATTAAATTGTTTGAATGTGCAAATGTGGAGGACTAAATGTGTTATTATACAGAATTTGTTAACTGCCACATCATCTTTTTAATGTCTGCTGAGAGATCAATGGTCAGATTGAAGCAAAACACAAAGTTTAATAGCAACATTGAAGCAATTGAAAGTTTGATTACCAAATTGAATAATTAATTAAAATTTAGTGACCATTTGTTAATTTTACCCAAAAATCAATCTAGCTAGTTGTTGAAGCTTTGGCAGGGACGGAGACATATGTAAGGTAGGAGGCGCAATTGTAACACCCGGGTTTAGGGGTCGGGTGAAAATAATATTTAAATAATATTTTTGAGTCTCAATTTTCTAATTAAAATAATAATATATTATTTTGGACTTTGTGTTTTCAAAACAAACACTTTATGAGTGGACTAAATTGAAATGAAACTCAAATTACATGGATTTTAAAGTAAGGGAGAATTGGCCATTCATTAATGGCAATTTTGTAATAAAAGGGATTTCTTTTAAAACCCATTTTAATTCAAATGGAGCATTGTCTTCCTCCCTCTCTCATTTTCCATTTGAACGACAAAGGGGAGGGTTTCCTCTAAATCACTATTCCATCACCTTGCTTCTCCATTTTAGCTCGGTTTTGAAAGGTAAATACATTTCCAACTTGTCCTCACCTTCCTCTCTTCAAAAGTACAAGTAGTTTTCATTTTCACCAAGGTTTTGGAATTTGAGTTTTTAGAGGATTTGAATAAAAATGGTAGCTTTATTGTGTTTAACTTAAAGTTTTGATTTAATAGTGTTAGATATGATGTTTGTGAATCAAATGGTCCAACATATATGATTTTTACATGGTTTTATACACATTCCCGGATTTGGGTTTCCATGGGGTTTTTGAGGGGTTTTGGGATGAGTTTTTTGGGTATGGTTTGTGTTGGAAATTGTGGGCCGAGGATAGTATTATAGTTGGGGGTCGTTTTGGAATCATTTGGAAGTAGTAAAAATGTTGAAAACATGAGTTTTGGTTGAGGTTTATGGGCTGCTCGAGTTTGGTAATTTTGGGGGTTGTCCATGGCTTGAATTCTCGTGTTTGATGTTTGAATAGTATTTCGGGTTAGCTACTTTGATGTTTGAGCTGATTTGAAGTTGTTTGGATTGTGTTGGGATTGTTTAGAGACAAGGACGTGTGTTGGTGAAGCCTCGGGAGTGAATCTGGAAACTTGAAGGTGTTACTTGCTTGGTAGTTGAGCTTGGAAGTGAAGGTGAGTGGTTAATGTTTTCAAAGTGTTTTCTAAGTGTTTGGTTCAAGTATATGGACTAGGTTGGGCTTGGTAGACCCACCTAGAGTTAGGATTAGGGTGGTAGCCTAATCCTAAGCTTTAATTAGAGACATTGGTTGAACTTTTAAATGATGCTTATGCCTTGTGATGATTTGTGATATGATGATTATGTATAATGTGTTATACATGTATGTTGAGGCATGGTTGAGATGCATTGTTGGGCATGATGCTAATCATCGTGAGTACGTGTGTAACACCCGTGTCTTGGGCCTAGGAGTTAACCATGTTTATAGTTCGAGTCAATAAAATTTAATTAAGTCAATTCAACCTTAAATGGGACCTAATTGAACTTTAGTAAAAAGAGGAGGACTTATATTGTAATTTACCCAAATTATTTGAAAAAGGATGACAACTTTCCATATTGTCATCCTTTTCCCCACAACCCCACGTGAAGCTTCCCCCTCCCCTCTTTCAAAACCTCTCAAATATCAAGTAACTATTCCATTCATTTTCTTCTTCAATCCAATGTGTTTTTCAAAGGTAATTGTGTTTTCTAAATCTCTTCTTTATCCCCTATCCAACCATTGTCTTAGATTTCAAAAATATGGGGTTTTGGAAATTAGGGTTTATGTTAAAGTTTGGGTTTTTAAAGGGGTTTTCCAATTGGTTTCGATAAATTGAGTTGGGGCTTTAGTTAATCATATGAAAATGTGTAACATATATTAATTTGGTTGAATTTGGATGAAAATTCGTAGTGGGTCCTTAGGGCAAATTTTAAGGTATTAAAATTTGAGTTTTTGGTGGGTTTAATGTTGAAATTGAAGGGCTGATGGTCTACCTATGTTAGGAGGGAGATTTGGGATGTTTTGGAAGTCATTTGGGTGTTTGGAAATGGCTATTTCAGCCAAGGGTTGTTGGAGTACGAAAATTGGGTTTTTGAGATATTAGGTGGTTTGGGAAATTGTGGAAATTGGGTTGTGTTTGCAAAGTAAGTTGATGGTTGAGTTAGCATTGAATTGGGAAGTAATGTATGTGTTTTGTTTGACTAGAAGCAAGAGGAAACATTGAGGAGGCTTTGGGACCGAATCCGGGTTCGTAGGAGGATTGGTTCGAATTGCTAAGGAAGGGCGGTGAGTGGTCTTAACTTGTTTTAAAGTTTGGTTCGAGCATGAGTAGAGTGTGTGTGTGTAAAGTGTGCTTGGTAGGCCACTTCCTTATAATCCAAGTAGTTAATTTAGTCTTGTTTTCCTTAAATGCCAATGTGCTTAATGACTATGCTCTTGTACTTGTGATTATATGGTGCATGTATATATATCATGATGTGGATATACGTGATGAGCATGAGTGTGGTTGATGATATGTGATTGATGATGATAATTGGCACTAAATAATTACCGGTTGTAAATGATCGATCATTAGGATAGTGTGCACACAAATTCAGTCAAAACGTACGTGGCCTTGATGGCGTTAAGTCATCAAGGAGGAGTACGGTGATGTAACATTCCACCGGAAGCTTTTATTTATTTCTACGGGATGATGAGTGGAATCCCATCCGTAGGGCATGTGGCGATAAGTGGAATCCCGCACATGCAAGGTCCGGTGATGAGTGAAATCCCATCATTGTAAAGTGTTGTTGAGGTTTATATCCGCACAATCGGGGTAATTAAAGTGGCCAATTAAACTTGTTCATGTATTTTGATATATGATGATGGTATATGGTTGTGGTATATGGTGTTGTTGCATGATGATTAATATTGATGTTTAAGCTTGTTAGGATTGAGAGACCATATATGTCACTTGAAAGACTAGCTAGGTCTACTTGATTTTATGCCTATGCTTGATGTATGTAAGACTAGGATTAACATGCTTGAACCCTGCATTGTTGGTGTTTTTCGTTTTAGAGCACCCTCACTAAGCTTATAGCTTACGCTCTCTATGTTCAACAATGCAGATCATTAGCGTGGTGTTAGCTCGAGGCAAGGCAAGAAGGGCTTTCCAAGTTCTTGCTCAAGTATGGTTAATTTTGTAGTAGTTAAGCAATGTGGCAATAGGGTGTGTTTGTATGAGCCTTGTATGACTCTTTCAAATGATGTTGTTTTGGATTGATTATGGATTGTAAGCATGTTATACTTTGATGAATGTTGGTGTGTATGATGGCATGCTTTAGGATGTTTTAGGTTGCTTTATGCTGAGTGCAAACCTCTTTTGATTAACTTGTGGCTTTATGACCATTTGAGCCTTTAAGCATGCACAATATGGCCTAAATTGCTCTTTAATTAGAATGCTATGTATGAATGCTTTAATCCATGTTTGAATGACACCCTTGGCTTAAATATGTGTGCTTGCATGTTCGTGTATGCTTAGGTGAGTCGAGAAATACATTTAGAGTCGTGTTGGGGTCGTTTAAGTTGAAATTGAGGAATTGCAGTGCAGGGGGTATCGATACCCCTAGCTAGCGTATTGATACTGTCTTACCCAAAGGCCTCAGATTTTGCCTGGGGTATCGATACCCTAAGGGTATCGATACCCTCCAAAGTTACTGCAATTTGGAGTTTTGAGTGAGAGTAGAGCGTATCGATACGGGGTTCCCGAGTATCGATACGGGTCTACTCTATTGACCAAGGAGGGTTGACCGAGAAAGGGGGTATCGATACCCCTAGTAAGGGTATCGATACGGTCTTCTCGTGGTTGACTTCTTGGGTTGACCTAGAAAGGGGGGGTATCGATACCCCTGACAAGGGTATCGATACTGTCTGCCTGTAAGCTTAAAAATGGACTGTTTATGCATGGCCGGGGTTCGAATGTGTTTTCCTTGTATGTTTCCGCTGTTGTGAATCACTTAGGGTTTAACCATCCTCTAGACAAGATTAAAATAAAAAGAAAAAAATAGGGTTGCTAACCGAGGGGGAATCCTTTGGGTTTCGCGTTGGTTTTCCCCGTGTGGCTCACTCGGACCGGTCATCCGGCCAGACCGGGACGAGGGGGTTACAACGTGCTAAGCACGGAATTGGTCGTAATTGATATTGTGGATTGTGTTAGTATTGGCACTAGTATGCTTGGGTACAAATGATCGATCATTAGGATGTTAGTGTGCACACGAGAGTCAAATGCGCATGTGGTCTTGATGATGGTAGTCATCAAGATGGAGTACGGGTTCGCCCGGAAATTCTTCTTTATATTGTGATAGTCGATGATGAGTGTAATCCCATCGACGGGCGTGAGGATGAGTGGAATCCCCTTCGCGAGACCGATGATGAATGTAATCCCACCGTGAGGTAAAGTGGTTGTTGTGTGTGAGTTCCAACGTGTTTATCCGCGTATTCGAGTCATAGCTAGGTGCCAATATGAGTTGATATGTGTATCAATGTGTTTGGAATGTGATTTCCTATTTGGATTATATATGTGTTTACATATGGTGTGGAATTGAGCTTGTTAAGCATGACATATTAATGGATAATTGTTCATGCATCATTGATATTTTGGCTTGTGAGGATTGAAGGTAAGGACATGCATTTACCTTGTTGTGCTCGTTCTTGGACCCTGCATTGTCGAGGTTTGTTTTTAAAGAGCTTACCCTCATTAAGCTTTATGCTTACGCTCTCTCTTGTTCGACAATGCAGATCAGTAGCTCGTGGGTTGCTAGTGCAAGAAGGGGCCTCCAAGTGTGCTTCGTGGTGCTAGCTTAGCTATCAAGTATGAGTATTTTAATTGTGATGTAATGGTCAAGCAATGGGACATGTATTTGTGGTGTGATGCCTTGAAGTATGTTGAATGTTGTTTCGTGTAGGAGCATGTTAGACTCCCTTATAGTGCTTGTGTTGCTTTGGCTTTTGGATGCCATGCTTGGCCTGTAAAACCATGTTTAGACTGCCTTGTGTGAATGTTTTATGGTTGGTTGCTAAGGCATGAACTTCATATATGCTATGTTTGCCATCTTTGAATGAATACATGATTTCCTTGGTTGAATGATGTATGTTCATGTTGGGTGCCTTGTATGATTAGACTTTGGTTAATAGAGGTTGTATGAATGCTTGAATGTGTTTAGGGAGGTCTTAAATCGCATCTAGGTTCGAGTCTTGTGTTGTTTTGCTGAAAATGGAAGACTTGCAGTGCAGGGCATATCAATACGCCTAAGGGCCGTATCGATACGGTCTTGCCTGCTGGACTCAGTTTTGGCTTGGCGTACCGATACACGGGGGTGTATCGATACGCTCTTCGCTCACTGGAATTCTGAGAATTTGGTGAGTTTTTGGCGTATCGGTACAGGGTTGAGGCGTATCATTACGGGTTCATCTCGTTGACCACGAGATGTTGACTGGGAAGGGCGTATCGATACGCTCAAGGGCTGTATCGATACGGTCTTTCTGTGTTGACTGATGGGTGTTGACTTTGGTCAACGCGTATCGATACCCTTGACAGGTGTATCGATACGGCCTGCTTAAATATGGAAAATGGGCTGTTTTGAAGTAATGTCTTGAATTGTCGTTTTTATATTGCTTGTGTTTCCGCTGTCGTGTTTCACATAGGATATGATAATGCATTTAGACAAGATAAACAAAAGAAATTTTCTAGGGTTGCTAACGGAGGGAAACCTTAACGGGTTTCGCTTCGGTTTTCCCTGTATAGCCCACTCGGATCGGTCAAGCGTTCGGACCGGGATGATGGGGTTACAGCAATTTTCCCCCAAAACTTAATGGATTAATTCGATTTTAAGTCATAATAGTTTTAATATTATTGGAATTAAGCCTTTGTCTCTCCTGTAATTTTTTGGTTTATTATTTTTTAAGACTCTGGCGGTTAAAATCAATGAAATTAACCATTGGCCCCTATTTTTTGGATTTAATTATTTTTAATACCTTTTTAATTTTAAATTTTGTAAAATTAAACTTTAACTTTTTATAGTTTAATTATTTTTAAAACTTTATTCGTTTCAAAATTAATCAGTCTGCCAATCAGTAATTTAATCTTAATTTCGTCCCTAAATATCAACGTCGACTTGGAGCTAAGTAGGATGGACAAATGTTATCATTCAATATGATAATGAGGGTACTATCATCCTAGGTTGTGTATTTCTATTTTTTAACCATTCTTAATACGGTTTTATCAAATACGTATTTTATTTTTAATTTTGATAAAATTTATATATTTTACAAAAAAAAATTGTTTTAACTTAAATTTAGTAGGAAGAATGTCATACTCATACCTATTCATTAAGAATATTTCTTAGATTCAACGTTTGTATTTTTTGACCGAATATATTATCGTTAGTTTCATTTCCAATTCATTCACGAATTCTAGAAGATCATCGGCCAATACATAAGTTGTACTGAAGGTGCAAAAGTTGTGTGAAGAGCTAAATATAAGAGCCGAGCTTCTGTTTTTTTTTTTTTTTTGTTATTAATTCTTTTAGTAAAATAGTTATTAATGTTGCGTTTTTATTTTATATGTCATTAACTTTTTAGGTTTGAATTATTTTTTACAAAAAGTACGTGTTTAACGTTTCATTTTGTTAATTTTATGTGCCTAACCGTTAACTACAACTAAATTTTTTATTTTTCTTTTTTCATTTCTTTTATTTTAACTTAGATTTTAAAAATCCCTAAATTTCAAAAATTTCAAAAAATAGCCCCCAAGTCCCTAACCTAAGCCCTAAAATTATTGTCTGTCAATAGCCTTGTCGGAGCCCACCACTACTGTCTCTGCCTATTTTCCCCAATCACCCATCATCGAAAGTCGGTAGACGGCATACCTAATGTCTAAGGAAGCTAAACTAGCGAAAGGAAGTCGACCGACACACCTATTGTCGATTACCAACAATAGGTTGCTGGAGGAAATGAATAGCGACATCCGACGACGGTAGTTGTGGGATCTGACGAGGTTATCTATACAATTGTAAAAAAAATTGGTAGGGATGGCAACGAGACGGGTCGAGTTTTTGGTTGCCCCGACCTCGTCCTGAAACATGACAATCTCCACCCGAGCCCAAGAAATATTATACTTTCAAATATACTCAATTCTCCTAAACCCTAACAAAATCAATCTCTTAAAAAATATAAATCAATTTATAATTTTTTAATACTCTCCTAAACCTAAACCCTAACAAATTCTAAACAATTAAAAAATTATAAATTGATTTCTATTTTTTTAAGAGATTGATTTTGTTAGGGTTTAGGAGAATTGAGTATATTTGATTGTAATCTATTAAAAATATTATAAAGTAACTATTAAATTTGATTTTTTATTTTTTAAGACATAATTTTAATTATAATTTCAGTCCTTTAAATTTTCAAAATTTAAAAAAAAAATTAACGGTGTTCATCGGTGTTCATCGTTAGTGGTGTTCATTAATGCTCGTCGCACGTGGTAGACTCATCCTTAAGATTATCTTATAAAATTTTAAAATATAAATAAATAACCATGTCATATGTTAATTTTTGATTGGATAATAAATTTAATTGTTGTTATTGATTAAGCTCTAAAAACTGACGAAATGATATTTTAAACACATATTTTGAGAGAAAAATAATTTATACACCAAAAATTAAGATGTATAATTTAAACATTTATATTACTATTAAGTCTAAAAAAATAGCCGAGAATGGAGCGAAGTAATCCATTGAAGATTGGTCTCCCTTGAAAATCCACACGTATGACTTGTCTACGACGAATTTTCAAACCCACTCCTGTCTGAATCATTTATGTCTCGAAGGAACTTTCGTAATAATTTCCATAAAGCTAAAAAAGATTAAAAGACCAAGACTTTGGATTCCACTCATTTAATGGAAAGTTCTTTGAACGTATAAGCTCAACTCAAAACTCATAAAACCATATATACACAAACCATTATTCTTTACACAGATATTCCCCGTCCTTAGACCTTAGCCATGGTCTCCATTTCATTTCCTTTTCTTGTGTGTTTCTTTTCCTTTCATTTGCATGCAATAGCTCAACCAAGGAACTCCAACATAAGTCTGGGCTCATCTCTGACACCCACAGGTACATCCGCATGGCTATCGCCTTCTGGTCTATATGGCTTTGGGTTTTATTCCCAAGGTAATGGCTATGGTGTTGGGGTTTTTCTTGCTGCTGTTCCTCAAAGGACGGTGGTTTGGACGGCCAACCGAGATGATTCTCCTGTTCCAAGCACTTCTAGCTTGGTTCTTACGACCGATGGAAGGCTCGTTCTTCGATCACCGCAGGGACAAGATGAATCCATCGTCCCCGATTCTTCACAGAAAATTGAAGCAGCTGCGATGCGTGACACTGGCAACTTCGTTCTGTTCAATTCTGACCATGACATAATATGGGAGAGCTTCAAATATCCAACCACTACCATTCTACCGGGACAAGTTCTCTCAGCTGGGAAGGAGTTGTTCTCTAGCGTGTCGGAAACTGACCAGTCAAGGGGTATATTTCGTCTTAAGATGCAGACCGATGGGAACTTGGTGCAGTACCCCGTGGACACTCCAGACACTGCGGCTTATTCTTATTATGCATCTGGTACAGATGGTAGGGGAGATAATGTAACCCTGAATCTCGACGATGATGGTCATTTGTACTTGCTCAATTCCACAGGCTCCAACATAAAGGATCTAACTCCAGGAGGGTATGAAACGAACAGAACACTTTATCTGATGAAAATCGATCCCGATGGCATCCTCCGGCTCTATTCTTATGGACTCAATCAAAATGGGAATAGATCGATTATATGGTCGCCTACAAATGACAAGTGTGTACCCAAGGGTCTATGTGGGCTTAATGGCTATTGCGTTAACCAAGATGAAGACGTTGACTGTATATGTCTTCCGGGATTCGCTCCAGTTATGGAGGGAAACTTCACTGCTGGCTGCGAAAGGAATTTCTCCAGCGGGAGTTGCAAAAATGATGATGGGAGAATCCGGTATATCATTCAGGCAGCCGTAAACACCGTGTGGGAAAATACCGGATATTCTGAGTTGTCTGTAAGAAGCAGAGAAGAATGTGAGGCGGCATGTTCCCAGGATTGCAACTGTGATGCTGCCATGTTTAAGAATGGGAAATGCAACAAGCAAAAGCTTCCTTTGAGATATGGGAGAAGGAATCTTGATGATTCAAACGTGGCTTTGATCAAGGTAGGTATATCTTCTTCATCCGATGAATCAAGAAAACATGGTGATGTGCCTAAAGATCCTCAAAGGGACATTCTAATCATTGGCCTTTCACTGACTGGCTTTGCGATCATAGTGTTGGTAATTTCTGGGGCTTTGATTCATAGGAGCCGTGTTTTCAGATACAAAAGGTTTCCTGCAGATGGCAACATGAGATTGTGCGAGAACGTTGCTCCTATTTCATTTACTTTTGCAGAGATCGAGCAGATGACCAATAATTTCCAGGAGGAAATTGGGAAAGGAGCATTCGGGACAGTTTACAAAGGGACGATGATGTTGGATGAATCGAATTCGAAGGTTGTTGCAGTGAAGAGATTGGACAATATATCAAACCAAGCACAAGGAGAACGAGAGTTTCAAAACGAGATGCAAATCATTGGGAGAACGCATCATCGGAACTTGGTTCGACTACTCGGGTATTGCCATGATGGAGAGAACAGGCTACTGATATACGAGTACATGATGAATGGATCACTTGCAGACGTACTCTTCACACCCGAGAGACGACCGTACTGGAACGAGAGAGTCGAAATTGCTCGCAACATAGCTCGAGGTCTCCTCTACCTTCACGAAGAATGCGAGGCGCAGATAATCCATTGCGACATAAAATCTCAGAACATACTCATCGACGAGAACAGGAAAGCAAAGATATCCGATTTCGGATTGGCGAAGCTGCTAAAGCCAGACCAAACCAAGACCTTCACTGGGATCAGAGGAACAAGGGGGTACGTTGCACCGGAGTGGCACAGGAAACTACCGGTGACAGTGAAAGCAGATGTTTACAGCTTCGGGGTGGTGTTATTAGAGATCATATGTTGTCGACGGAGCGTGAACTGGAGCCTTAGCGATGAAGAAGCCGTGCTGGAAGAATGGGTGTACGAGTGCTATCAAGCTGGGGAAGTACGGAAGATAGTAGGGGAAGATGAAGAAGTCGATATGAAACAACTTGAAAGGATGGTGAGTGTGGGATTATGGTGTATACTGGATGAGCCAACGCTGCGCCCTTCCATGAAGAAGGTGCTGTTGATGTTGGAAGGGACAGTTGAGATCCCCATACCTCCCTGCCCAACCTCATTTTTCACTGCTATTTAACTCACCTGCTTTGCCATTTCCTTTTATTTTTTTTTTTGTTTTTCTTGTAATTGTTGAAATGCTTTCCTAATTTGCAATATCAATCTCCAATAAATCAAGCTCTTCTTGTTTTAACATAACCAAGTTTGTGCTATAAAAACGACTCATTGCTGATTCGATGAAAGAATGATGACCATGTGCACTGTGTTTTGTTTCTTTCCCAAAGGACTTACAAAACATGCATTCTGGGTTCAGAACTAGAAGTCACGCGTACGCTAAACAATGCAAGTGGTTCCAAATATTGAGAAGAGAACACGACGTGGTCTAAAACTAAACCACGTATTTTAACTCACACAGCCACCACGAGAGTTGACCAATGCTTAGAACAACCCGGCTCACCACGAGGGATTAACGTTCGAACGAGTTAAGTCGAGTAAAAAAATTTCGAGTTATTTAAGTTGATGCATCATATTTTACAACTCAAATTTTATTTCAAACTTTTTCGAGTTCCTATACAAATTGAATTATAATTATTTATCATGTTATAATATAGTTTGATTCTAATTTAAACGACTTTCTCTAATTATATAAGATATGCATATGTATTTCATGATATATTTTTATATGTGGCATATATTTCTTTATATTTTTTATAATAGTATATATATATATATATATATATCAAGAAAAATTGAAGAATTTGACTCGAACTTAAAAATTAATCCACTAATTACTAAAATTTCGAGTTATTGGAATTTCCATTTTACAACTCAAACTTTATTTGAAATTTTTTGAGTTGAGTCGAGTTTATGTAATTTCGAGTCGAGTCATAACAAGTCGAGTTTTTTCGCCTCGAGTCGAGTCGAAAATTTCACTTTTTTCGAGTCGAGTTTTGCTCACCCATACTCACCACGTCATATGTGGTCACAACTAATAAGATCTATCTATCTCTTTTTTTTTATTTTCAAGATGCATTTTCATCTCTTTCCTACATGTCAATAAAAAATAAGTGATTCTTTGAAAGTTAAAATGAGATAAATAAATTTTATTGACTAGACTATAAATGACGTAATGAGCCGGTTACGTAAAATAATCTCTCAATAAATATGGGATAGGATGCCCAACTAAAGCCCTCAATTTTTTTTGTATTTTTTTATACATTTTCCCCCGTGGCTGCATATTTTTTATCTAGTAAACTGCTTCAATTTTTTCAACTATCAAACTAAATTACATAATTTTAATAGTATAAATCAGGTGGCTCTCTTTTCTCTCTTTGTCATTTTCGTTTTTATTAATTAATTTTTGTGTTGAAGCGATGACATCAGTTTTATGTTAATTTTTTAGATAAACAATTTTATTTCATATCCAAAAAAGCAACAGAAGTTGCTACAAAGAACTTATCTTCTCATTAGTGGGAATACATCTCCTTTAGAGAATTCTCAAGCTATACAAAGTCTCCTATTTACAGTTTTTATCTGGATATTCCTACATTTCAATCGAATACAGACAATATTTTTAATACAATCAAGTATATCTGTACAGCTCTTAAATATACCCCTAAATTGCTTGTGATTTCTTTCTTCCCAAACAAAGCAAATATGTGTCTTCCATGCCAATCGAAGAATGATAACCAACAAGGACTTCCCTTTCAAATTTAGAACAGCCCACTTTAGTTTATCCTCCCAACACATCATTGTTCGAATCAGGCCACAAAGTCGAAGTACATCCAACCATACCTATCTGGAAAGACAACATTCATAGAATAAATAAGCCCTAAATTCCAGTCCATCCCCACAATTCACGCAAATCTGATCTACAACAATCCTCATTTTCTCCGGTCTATCTTTAGTGGGCAATCTGTTCAAAATCGTCATCCACACAATCAAAATATGTTTCGGTATGTGCAAAGGAAACAACACAAGCCTATGCCACACAAGCCTATGTTCAAAATCGTCATGCTAATGAATTACCAGCAGTAAGGATGGGGCAGGCTTCAGCATGCAGCTTTAGCAGCTTCTTAAACGACCAACTAAAGTAAGGTTTGCTCTCCATTTGTCAAAAATCCCTGCCATTGATCACATATTCTTTGATCCAAGCAATCCACAAAGTATCACTTCCATTTAACAACTTCTGGATCAAATGAATCAATCAAGCTCCATTCCAAGAATGAAGGTCCTTCAATCCAAGGCCTCCATCACTCTTGCGGGAGCAAATCTATTTCTAACTCACCCTAGCTCCAGTAGTAGCTGAATTGTTCCCATTCCAAAGAAATCTACAGCAGAGCTTTTCAATTTCCTTGATAACCCCCTTTGGTAGCACCACTTGCCTGCACCAAAAATTTACAATACTAAACAGGACTGATCTGATGAGTTGCACACGTCCCGCATAACTAAGATGTTTTTCAGACTATTGATCGAGTCTAGACTTTATCTTGCCTATAAGTGCAGTACAATCCTTCATACTTAGCTTATGAGTAACCAAAGGGATACCCAGGTACCTTACAGATAACAACCCAACCTTGAATTCAGTTGCAAAGTGAATTTCATCCATATTAAGAGCAGAAATCCCTAAAAAAATATTTCAATCTTTGCTGCATTTAATTTCAGTTCAGAAAATTCATAGAACTTCTCCAAAACACACTGGACACCCAACACTGACTCAATAGTGCCTTTGTAGAAGATTAGCAAGTCATCTACAAAGTACAAGTGCGTCAAAGTCACTCTTTTGCACTTAGGGTAGTACTGAAACACTCCACTTGCAGCAGCTTCATCTAGCATATGAGATAGAACATTTATGGCCATAACAAACAGATAAGGAGAGAGAGGGTCTCATTGCCTGACACCTCTCTTACCTTTGAAAAACCCCACAAGCTCTCATTAAGTGAAATTGAGAACCTGAATTCAGTGAAACATCGTTGTATCCACCCTCAAAACTTTGCAGGCAATACAATAGCCTCCAAGATTTGCAAAATGAAGTTTCAACTCAGAGAATCAAATGTCTTCTGAAGGTCCACCTTTAGAGCACATCGAGGAGAAATATTCTTCCTGGTGTAGCCTTGAACAAGCTCCTGAGCCAATAGAGTATTATCCACAATACTTCTCCCTTGAACAAAAGCAGACTGATTTTTTGAAATCATATTTGGGAAGATGTCAGCAAGTCTAGCTACCAAAATCTTTGAGATTTTTTTTTGTAAAAAACCGAATAGAAAAAGATTGGCCTGAACTCCTTGGCTTGAGATGCATTTGGAACCTTAGGAACAAGGAGAATTGTAGTAGCACTGAAAGCAAGAAGAAAAGAAGAAGTCTTGAAGAAATGTTGTACTACGACAACAAAGTCTGATTCTACTATTGCCCATACAGCTTTAAAAAATTCAAAAGTGAAACCATCAGGGCCATGGGCCTTGTCTTTCCTCTGCCCAAAAATTATAGTCTTGATCTCAAGTTTAGTAACCTCACGAACCAGCTCTATACTAGCAGGCTCAGGGACAGAGTGATGAATCAATTCCCTCAAGAGATCCACACTACATCCCAATACATTTCCATCCACTTTACCAATCTGTTTAGTAAAAAAATCAATGAGCTCCTTAGTAATAACCTCAAACTTCTCATGTTTATTCCCCTGGGCATCATGTAGCAACCTAATTGTGTTCCTCTTCCTTTTGGTAGCCACAGTTGAGTGAAATAATCTAGTCCCCTGACCCCCCACCTGTAACCAACTGATTTTAGCTTTCTACTGATAAAACAACAGTTCAACTTTCTCCAGATCAGCCAGTTCATCCTGTAACTTCTTCTCTAGGGAAATATCTCTAGAAGAACCAATAGAGAGGTTAAGTAATTGTTGCGCCTCCAATTGATTCCTTTTCATCATCACTTATCTAGAGATGTCTGCAAAATGCTCTTGATTCAATCTTTTCAAGCATGGTTGAAGTCTCTTTAACTTGTAAAAAAACCTGCATAGGATCTCCAAAAGCAGGTTCCATCCAAGAGTCTCTTACAATATTCTCAAATTCTGGATGGAGCGTCCAGAAATTAAAGAATCTGAAAGGCTTGGGCTTATTTGCATGACTTTTTTTTGTAACACCACACTACAGCCGAACTATGATCTGAAACTTCTAGAGCCTGAAATTCAACATGTGACTCGGGCAAAGCAATGTCCCAAGAAGGGTTCACTAAGACTCTGTCCAATTTCCTTGCTAGGAATGACTCTTCATGCTTGTTTGACCAATGAAGAGAGGACTTAATTATGGGTGATCAGTAATGGAGCAATCTCCCATGCATTCTTGCAACTCCTCCATATCCCCTGAGATAAAAGGTCCCAATAGCTCAACATTAGAGCTTTTAGAAACACAGGCAGTGACATTAAAGTCTCCCCCAACTAACCAAGGGATGAGTTTTCAGGATTAGTCTGTCTTAGTTGCTGCCATAACCATCTCCTACAAGTGTTATCATTGCTCCCACAAACAACTGTGATAAGAATTTCCGTGCCCCTCAATTGACCCTTAAGTGAAACAGATTGATCAGCAATGTGAGATACTGTAAAAGTCAACTCCTTCCTCCAAAGAACCCAAATTCTTCCATTCCCAATTGCAGTGTAGTTTGAACAAGAAGACCACTAATCAGAGATTAATGAGAGAAATCCAGAAACATTCTGCTCCCTGATCCTATTTTCAAACAGACAAACGACCGCATCATTTAGACTATTTATTCTATGTAACACCTTCTTTTGCTTAAGATGGTTGTTTAGCCCCCTTACGTTCCAAAATGGGACTATCATGATGAAGAGATAGGAGGGGGGTTACTCCCAACACCAAGAACCACATATTGTTTTCTACTCTTATCCACGACATCCTTTTTCTTCATTTTCATGTCTTGCAACAAAGTTGCTACACCATAGGCAGTAGCCCTCAGCTGACGTGGAACATCTATATTTGTTTCAGTATCCAACCCAGCAAGTGACTCAAATTTGTTTAGAGAAGATTGTTTATTTGCACCTCTTCCCTTACCCTTACCCTTCTCTCGTTTTTGGAGTGGAGGGAACTCCTTTTCACAAGAAGATGGAATATCAAAAACAAGGTTGGCTACATAAGCATCCATTTCATTGCGAGGTATACCCACAACAGAGATCTCCTCTCGAGTAGCAGAGCTAGAACCATTCATATACAGGAGATCAGATATCTTAACAACAGCTTGTAGGATTTCCTTACCAAGTGAAGAGCCAACCTGCTCTTTAGGGTCACATGTATTCTTCACATTCCCCTCATTTTCTAAAGAGGGCTCACACTTCTTTCCACTAACTGAGCCAGTACCATTCTTGTCCAGTAGGTCAGATATCTTAACAACATCCTGTAAGATTTCCTTACCAAGAGAAGAACCGCCCTACTCTTTAACAACACCTGATTTCTTCACCTTCCACTCCTTTTTCTTCCTTTGCATTCCCCTCAGAGCAATATTTGGACATATGGCCAAACCTTTTGCAGTTAGAGCATCGATGAGGCATCCAAGGTACGTTCACATTAACAGTCACAACTGAATTGTCCCTCATCTACACAGAGACAAATTTTGGAACCTTGGTATCCACTACAATTTCAACACAGACTTTGGCAAACTCTAACTGTTCTTTAGAAGTTGTAATGGTGTCCATGTATAAAGGAACCCCTGTTGCACTAGCAATGTAACTAATCCCTTTTCTAGAGTACAATTTAAGAGGGACATTATAGAGCTGAATCCAAACAGGCATACTAGCAAGATCAAATTCAAGCTTACTCATGTTAGGTTCCCCATTTCCTCAAAACCAGTTGCTTATGTTGGATATGCCAAGGGCCATTATCCAACACCCAATCTCGCGTCGTGGCATTAGCAAACAAAAAAAACGTACAAATTTGAACCGGCAAGACTAACCTTCAACAGTGAGTTTTCCCCCAAAGTGAATTGACAATCTTCTGAAGAGCACTGAAATTTGGGGCTCCCCCAATGAATTGGCCAACCAGAGCATGTCGCCATTCAGAAAATCCCTCATCAAACACTTCTCGAGAAGGCTTAATGTCGCTCGGTGGGAAGTATTCCAGGGATTGATCGCCTCTTGTAACACCCGGGTTTAGGGGTCAGGTGAAAATAATATTTTAATATTATTTGGGCTCGAGTTTATGATTAAAATGATCCTTTAAAATTTCGGATTTCAAAATAAATATTTGAAATGGGACCAAATTGATTAAATTGCAAGTTGAAGAGCTTTTTAAAGAATAAGGGAATAGCCATTCATTAATGACCTTTTTGTAATTTACCCATCATCAAATTTAAAACCCCTTTTATATTAAAATAAGCCTTGTCTTCATCTTCCTTATTTCCCTCTTCTTCATTTGACGACATGGAAGCCTTCCCCTTCCCCCTTTCACCATTTTATCTCTTCCAACTTCATTTTTCGATCATTTTGAAAGGTAATTACATTTCCGGCTTGCTCTCATCTTCCTCTACTTGGAAGTACAAATAGATTTCATTTTCATCAATGTTTTAGAATTTGGGTTTTTCAAAGTTTTGGTTAAAGGTTGTCACTTTATGAGTTTTTATCAAGGCTTTTGGTTTATTTATGTTAGATATGTTGTTTGTGAATCAAATAGTCCAACATATATAATTTTTAGAGTATTTTAAATGAATTCCCGAAATTGGGTAAAAATGGGTTTTTTGGAGAGTTTTGGGTGAGTTTTGGGAGTTGTTTTAGGTGGAAATTGATAGCCCAATGGTAGTGCTATGGTTAGGGGTTGATTTGGGATTGTTTTTGGGTGCTATGGATGTTGGAAACATGGTTTTTGGACATGGTTTAGGGGCTGCCCGAATTTGCTAAAAATGAGATTTGTTCATGGTTTGCAACATGATAAATTGCATTTGAATTGTATTCCGGGTTGATATTTTGATGTTGGGCTGATTTGGAATTGTTTGAAATGCGTTTGAGGTTGTTTAGAAGCGGGAATTTGTGTTGGGGAAGCTTCGGGAAGAAATCCGGAAATTTGAGGGAGGTTACTTGCTTGGCTTGGAGCTTGGAAGCTTACGTGAGTGGTTAAATGTTTTTAAAATGGTTTGAGTATTTGGTTCAAGCATGTGAACCTAGGAGGGGCTTGGTAAACCCACCTAGAGTTGGGATTAGAGTGGTAGCCTAATCCCAAGCTTTGATTATAGACTTTGGTTGCACTCTTTAATGGTTGTATATGCCTCGTGTTAAATTGTGATGGTGTTGATTATATATATGTTGTATACATGTATGTTGAGGCATGTTGGATGAATTGTTATATGCATGATGATGATAGATGTGATATGATTATACACATGTGCAAAATATGATGTGATATGTTTGATAATGATGTACATGTGGTGTTGTCATGTGAAATGAGATTATGTGGTGATTGTATGATCCGAGGATCATGGTGAGTACATGCTAGGCATGGAAATGTGGTTTGTGCATGACAGTGAGTCATGGTGAGTACGTGCTAAGCACGGAAGTTTTTATGAAATGGTATTGTGAAAGAGTAATGAAATGTGTAGTATTGGCACTAGTATGCTTGGGTACAAATGATCGATCATTATGATGTTTAGTGTGCACACGTGAGTCAAAATGCGCGCGTGGTCTTGATGATGGTAGTCATCAAGATGGAGTACGGGTTTGCCCGGAAATCTTCTTATATATTTATATGTTGGTGATGAGTGGAATCCCATCGACGGGCGTGAGGATGAGTGGAATCCCCTCCGCGTGAAATGAGGCGTGAGGATGAGTGGAATCCCCTCCGCGTGAACGGTGATGAGTGTAATCCCACAGTCAGGTATTGGTTGTGTTGTTGGATGTGAGTTCCAACGATTATTCGCGTATTCGAGTCATAGCTAGGTGCCAATACGGATTGTAGTTTATGTTGCCAACTTGTGGTTAATTGTGAGCCAATGTGATTTGGGATGTGTTGCTAACATGGTTTAATATATGTGATCTCATATGTTGTGGATTTAAACATGTTGAGCATGACATGATATTGAATATATGTTCATGCATCATCTATATTTATGGCTCGCGTGGATCGGAGGTAAGATCATGCATTTTATCTTGGTTGTAGCTCGTGCTTGGACCCTGCATTGTCGAAGGTTTGTTTTATGGGCTTACCCTCACTAAGCTTTTATGCTTACGCTCTCTATTGTTCGACAATGCAGATCAATGGCTTGTGGGTGGCAAGGGCAAGAAAAGGCCTCCAAGTGTTGCTTACGGTTAGCTCAAGTATGATAGTTAAATTTAAAGATTGTAATAGTAAAGCAATGGGATATGTGTCGTGTCGTAATGCTTTTGAAGTATGATGTTGATGTTTAGGAGCATGTTAGACTCCTATATGTGTTTCATGTTTATGATTTGACTTGGATTGTAATTATGATGACTTGCCAAATGCTTGAGTGATTGTCTAAATCCATGCCTCGTATGTGTTTGTTATTTGGCTTGAGATGTATGCCTTTCTTGAAACCTTGTTAGTTTTGCTATCTTGAATTTGTCTAAGTGTGGGCTACGTGAATGCTTGCTCCTTTTATGATATGTATGAATGCATGGTTTGTGATGTTAAACCTTGGAGTTTAGTCTCGTTTAAATGATGTTAAAGCATGCTTGTAAGATGGTTTGCCATAGGATTAATTGTTAGTATGTTGTTGGAGTGTTGTTGAGTGTTTTGTCGGTGTTTTGGGGCATCCTTGTGTCTTAAAACAGTCAAATGGAGTCTGCAGACAGAGGGCGTTTCGAAACGGGCCACCCTGTTTCGATACGGTCCCTTTGCTTTTGGCCAACCGTTTCGGAACGGATAGGGGCTTTTTCGATACGTTTTTGCTACTGGAATTTTGAGAAATTGACGAGATATAGGCGTACCGAAACGGGTCCTTGGTGTTTCGAAACGGTCAAATCTCGTTGACCACGAGAAGTTGACCAGGGAGGGTGTTTCGGAACGGTTGACCCCCGTTCCGAAACGGCTTCCTCGTGAAGGCTTAGTTGGGTTGACCAGGTCAAGGCGTTTCGATACACCTTGAGGGTGTTTCGAAACGGCCTGTTAAATTACATAAAAATGAGCTGTTTTTCTTAGGTTGTTCGAGTTATTGTTTTGCGAATGCTCGTCTTCCGTTGCTGTGATCACATAAGAATTAAGTGTGCATTTAGAGAAGAGTAAATTAAAAAGAAATTTTCTGGGTTGTTAACCAAGGAGGAACCTTAACGGGTTTCGCTTCGGTTTTCCCCGTGTGGCCCACTCGGATCGATCATCCGACCAGACCGAGACGAGGGGGTTACATTTGTTGGTATCAGAGCCTAAGGTTACCGAGACCTTGGGCAGGTAAGTGAGGTAAGTTTAAGTTTTGAATTGATATGCACGGTGTTTGCTTTCTTTGTAAGTATGATTGCTTGTATGACAAGTATGTTGATTGTTCGTTTAAAAGCATGTTGCTCGTTACCCGTGTATGTTGTGATGTGTGATTGTTTGATTGAGAATGTATGTTGTTTGATCGTATGCATATGTTTACTTGTTTAGCAAGTAAGCCTTGTTATACGCTTGGTTGAGCATGTATGTGTGTTGATTTGGTTGAAACATGTTTAGTAGAGTCCCATTGCTTCTATTACCTCGGAAAAAGGATTTTAAGTGAGGGAAATCATACTTGAGCCACTTGGACCTTTCCTTTGCTAACCCAACTTGTATGTTAAATTGTTGATTGATTTATTGCTTTTAGTAAGTTTAGGGCCAGTGTGTGGGCCGTGAATCGGTAAGTGGAAGTTGTGGTTTTGAAAATGTGGATGATGTGGAGGAAGTTGTTTGCTAGTTAGGGGAGTATGGTTGTACCGGAGTTGAGGTACAATTTGTTCGCTCGATTCCGCGTGCATGTGAGTTGATTCTTGTTAGTGAGGGACGATGGGACCGATTCTAGTATTAGTTAGTGAAAAAGAAGTGAAGACCTATGAGTGAGAGTCAGAGTGATATCGATGTTATAGTAGATAAGCCCTTGGTACAGTTTTGAGTTTGTCTCTTCCGATTGGTTCTGAGTCCGTACTCCCGTATGTTTTTAACAAGCATGCAAGTTTGAATGTGCCCGATGAGGTGTTAGAGGTAGGTATGAGCACCTTAGTTCTTTTAGCGAGATCAGGGTAAGGGTCTCGTGTGAGTAAGCTGAAGCTCAGAAATGATAGTTGGTGATCGTTAGGATTCAGCCTATGGTTTTCATACAAGACAGTCAGTCAGTATCAGTGAGTGGAAATCGATTTGTGTGATGGGGCCAGTGTACGTCTGAGTTGTCTTCTAGCAAGAGGGAGAGATGAAGTCGCTTCCGATATAGTTGAGCCGAGAAAGAAGTCTTGAGCTTTAACTTCAGATTGTTTGGTAATGGGATGTTTGAGTCGTCGGGACTGATGTTATAGAACTAGTTCCAGCATGATAGTTTGTGTGTAACCAGAATTGAGTTTTGAGGTTTCGCAATGCTCTAAGAATGATTTAGAAGAGTTAGATTTTGTTGAAGGACCAGCCTGAAGACAAGAGGGCCGAAGACTAACAGCTGGGTACTTGTGAAGTTGCAATTTTTGCAGAATCGTCCGTTTGTGTGAGCGTGCAAAGGATTTTGATGTATCTCTGTTGAGATTTTAGACGTAGGGACGCATGTGACTAGACCTTTTGGGAGATAGTAGTGATCAGAAAGATGTACAGAAGATGTTTGTGGTGGTTCAGAGTTACTAGTTTCTAGTAGATGTGAAGTGATTGTCTTCCTACAGTTTCGGTGTGCCTTTTGACAAGGTTCGACTTGAAGAGAAAAGAGTTAGTGTATACGTTGAGACAAAGAAAGAGTTGACTTGAAGTTGCAGATTTATGTGTGACTGTAGTGGTAGGTGAGGAGGTGAACTTCTTGTTGAATGTTGATCCAGATTTAGAGGTCAAAGATTGATTTAGTTTAGTTGACAGGCTTGCTTAGCAAGTGTGATGGATTTGCTTTTTGAATGAAGATTAGACCGCAAAGTGTTAGGATAGTTTGTGTTTTCTTTTCCTAGAAGTATTTGGAAGAATTGCCGGTTTACCTCTTGTTAGAGGAGAAGAGTTTGTTATTGAGACCGTTTTCGAGGTTGCTTCTGTTTTATTTGCTCTGTAACTTGTGAATCCCAGAAGAATTGAGAATGTTGAAGAATCAACTTCGAGACTTGTTAGACCTTAGATTCATTAGGCCTAGTGCATCATCTTAGAGTTATACAGTGAAATTTGTGTCGAAGAAAGAGTGGCAGTACGAGAATGTATTTAGATTTCAGACAGTTGAAACAAGTGACAGTGAATGATTAGTATCCGTTTCCGAGTGTCAGTGATTTGTTGATCAGTTAGCGTGTGCTTCAGTCCAATTGAAGATTAATTGAGATTCGTTTATTTCCAGTTGGGAGTGAGAGAAGTTAAAGTATTGAAGACAACTTTTGAGGCAAGGTGTGACCATTTTGAGTTCCGAGTTATGCCGTTTTGTTTGACTAGTGTGTTAGTTCCTTTTATAGAGATGTTGAACAGAATATCTTCCTAAGTTTCTTGATCAGTTTGTAGTAGTTCTCATAGATGATACATGGACATATTCAAGTACCGAAGAAGACCATGACGAGCTTTGGAGTTAGTATTGTAGATTCTATTAGAGAATCAGTGGTATGCCAAGTTGAGCAAACGCAAACTCCAAGTTAATGAAGATGTTCTCCTAGGACATGTAGTTAAGCTGAGTGTGTTAGAGAAAATCCCAAGTAGGCAAAAGAGGATGAGTTGGAAGAAATTGAAGACTGTGACAGTTGTGTGATCAGATGCAAGACAATGAGCCCTTGAGAAACTGAAAGAAACCTTGAAGAGAACTTCGACCTTGATTCAGCCTATATCAGCGGAAGAGTTTGTGAACCATAGTGGTGCGTTACATGTAGAGATTGGTTGTGTGCTTATGCAAGACAGAAGACTGTAGCTTATTGTAACACCCCAATTTTGGGCTTAGAAGTTTCTGGTTTGAATCGGACCGGTCGGATTTCGGTTCGAATATAAAAGGTGATTTTTAGGGAAAGCCTAGTTCGGGATGCATTAAAAATATGGGAAAATATCTAAAATCCTCTTTTATTATATATAAGAGAGTGGTGAAATCAATTTTGCGAAATGAGGTTTGGAAATAAGACGTTTCGAGTTAGTGACTAAAATGTAATTTTTGAAAAGTTGGTGACTGTTTTGAAAGGATTGAAACTTTGAATCTTTAAGGAGCTAATTTACCCAAGAAGAGTTTTCTCCAGATTTTTCTTAATATTAAAGATTTATTTAATGATTTTTAATAAAAGGAAAAAGGGGGAAATATATATTTTTGACTTCATAACTAACTTTTGTCAAAACTTTCCCATTTCTTTTTCTCTCATTTTTCTCTCAGCCAAACACATTTTCCCAGCCACTTTTCCTCTGATTTTTACATCTAAAGATGAGATTTTAATCTCTATTTGATCTCTAATCATCCCTACACCAAATTCTCATCATTTGCTTATTGAATTTTCAAGAATTTTGGCTCTAAACAAGGAGAAATTCACATTTAGAGGTATGAACGTCCTTCTCCTCTAAATACTCAGTTCTTTACTGAAATTCCCAAGTTCTCAATCCTTGATTTGAGTTTTATTAAAGGTTTAGATGTTGTGATCTTGATTTTGGCTTAAAATGCAAGATTTGGATTTAATTTTGAAGAAATTCGTAATAATTGATTGGGCTCTGTTTTGAGATGTCTTTTTGATGTAATTTTGGTGTCTAAATGATGTATAATTGAGGTTTGATCAATGCAATCCCGAATAGGTTGATTTTCCTAAGTTTTTACTTGTGAAAATGGTGGTTTTTGGGATGATCTTGGTGTTATGTTAATGCTGGAGGTATAAGGACGTGTTTGGAATCATTTTGGATGTTAATTGATGTTTATAAATGGTTAGAAGTGATGGATCTTGGCTGGGTTAAGTTTTGGAAGAGTTTGGAGGTGATTTCGGTTGTGTTTGGTAGCCGAAATGTTGGATTTGGGTAGAGCAGCGAGTTGAGTTGTGTGGCTGGTGTTTTTAATGCATAATGATGCATTAATCCTCTGTTGTTATGTGCTTGAAATAGGGGAGAATGATCTGTGAGCAATAGAGGAGGCGTTGAAGGTTTCGGATGCTTGGAAGGCTTGTTAGCTAGCCTTGTTTTGTGTATCGGTGAGTGAAGTTGGGTTTTCAGCTTTAAAACCAAGGTTTGAAGGGTTTGGGAGCTTAGTTTAAGTCTAAACAACTTAGCTAAGCTCAAGAGTAAGTAAATGAAATTTCTCTCTTGGTTTGTGATATGAATTGGTTTTTAAAGCACTTGTGATTTTTGGATGCAATGCATGTGATTTGCATGTTTAAAATTATGTTTTGAAAGCATATTTTAGCATGGTTTAATGCTGGTTTTGAATGTCATGTGTGAAGGATGCTCAAGTTAAGAGATCCTTGGTTTTGAACATTGGAATTGTGGAATTGATGCATAGTGTTGCATGTAGTTTAATGGCTTTGTTTAATGCTTCAAAACGGTGAATTGATGAAGGTAATTGGTGGTTTTGGCATTTTGGTTATGCTTGTAAAAACAATGGATTTAATGTGGTAAAATGGTTATATTGGCAAGTGATGTAAGTGGTTCTCGATTACTTTAATCGGATATAGTTAGCCGGCTATAGGATTGGGTGCACCGTGAATAAAGTCGCCTTGGATGTCGAGGGGTTGTGATTGTACCGTAAACTCCATCCAAGATTCCTAGCGATTGAGGCAATTGGTGTCACCACGATGGAGGTTGGCTCTCGTGAGTGGGCTTGGTTTAGTGCCACTACGATGGAGGTTGGCTCTCGTGAGTGGGCTTGGTTTAGTGCCACTACGATGGAGGTTGGCTCTCGTGGGTGGGCTTGGTTTAGTGCCACCACGATGGAGGATGGCTCTCGTGGGTGAACCGTGTTAAAAGTCACCATGATGGAGGTTGGCTCTCATGGGTGGACTTTGTTAAGCGTCACAACGGTGGAGGGTTGCTCCCGTGTGTGAGCTTGGTTAAGGTGATTACAATGGTTGTGGTAGCTTCCATGTGTAAGCCTTGTGATGTGTCCCGGCTCTTGCTAGTGTATTATACAACTTCCGATGAGTGATGTTGAGGGGTTGTGATTGTACTGTTAAACTCCATCACGGGTGTTGAGGGGTTGTGATTGTATCGGTAAACTCCACCTTGTGTTGTTCGGAAGTGTGTATGAAGCGTGTGGGACAACGCTTGTAATCCGCGTATCCGATTGTGTATTGGGTCTTGTGTATGGTTAAGATCACAATGGTGGTTAAAAGTCCATGTGTGGATCTTGTGTATGGTTAAGATCACAATGGTGGTTAAAATTCCATGTGTGGGTCTTGTGTAATGAAGCATGTGATGCTTGAAATGATGCAAGGTTGCATGGAAAGTGTGTAATGTACAAAGAATGCATGTATTGCTTGTTAAGCATGAACAAGTGTTTATTTTCTATTGAGAATGATGCATATGTGCATGGAATCTCTTTAATGCATTGAAGTCTTGTGAAGGCTTGTTTAAAAGGCATGTAATGCAAATGTTGAGTTTGTGGTTCATGTGTTGCATTTGTTTAATGCATATGATTAATTGAAGGAGTAAGTGGTTTTCAAGGGTTTCTTGCTTTGAAATGGTTTTCAAGAAAGAGAAAAAGTATAATGTGAAGTGGAGGTGTTTTCCAAGGATTTTGTATTTAACTTTGCATATGATGTTCATGCATGGAAAGGTTAAATTGATGGTTTTGCAAGGATGTGCTTTGAAGTGAGTTACTTAGCTTTTCCAAGCTAAGGGTTGGTTTTCATGTTTGAGCAATGTATGATTTAAAGCATGTTGTTTAAAAAGGGGTTTTCGAACATTGCTTTGGTTTATCGAAATGTGTTTCCTTTTTAAAGAGGTTTTATGACTCGCTGCATTGATGGTGTTTTGGTTTTGAGCATTCCTCACTAAGCATTATGTGCTTACGCTCCTTTTTGTCCATCAATACAGATATTTGAAGTTGGAACAGCGAGAAGCAAGGGATTCAAGGAGAGCTCCACTTGAGATGTATGTCTCGGTTAATAGCTATAGATAATAAAGGCAATGGGGGAGAATCTCTTATGTTGATGTTTAATGAGATTGTGTATGTTGGACAAGTTTGGTTTATGATTTTGAACTATGTGGTTTAACGCTTGCAACGTTTGAATCTTCATATTCTTAAGTCGTTATGCTATTCTTCTTGTTTTAAAAACATGATTGAGTGTTGGATGTGTTGAATGAGTTGGTGCACCTAGGGGTGGTTTTGTATCTAGATTTTGATGCAAATTGGTAGGTATGTTGCTTGGCATGTTGTTGATTTGAAGTGGAGTGGTTTGGAGCATGTTTGATGGGGTTTAAAGGTGTTAAAACAGGCCAATCTGCTATTTCTGGGCAGGGTGTTTCGAAACACCCTTGCCTGTTTCGAAACAGGCCCTTGTTTTGGCTTGGGTGTTCCTGAATGGCCTAGCCCGTTTCTGAACACTTTGGCTACTGCCAAGGGGTGTTCCTGAACGGCCTAGACCCGTTTCGGATCACTTGACCGTTGGGCATAAAATTTGAATGGTTTTGAGGTTTGCAAGCTTTACGTTTTAGTCCTGATTCTTGTATGTGCAATTGCTTGAGTTTGAGATGTCCGTTTGAGATGAAATTTGGCAGAGAGGCATGAAACATGACTAATTTCATAATGGTAACTTAAAAATTGGAGAAGTCCTCTTAATTTTCAGAATTTACAATTGGTCCCTAAATTCGTATTTTGTGCAATTGGGTCCCTTATCGTTTTCCGATTGCTGTGATTTTTGAGTATGCTTATCTCAAGAGTATGCCTAGGGTTAGTGTGCATCTAGATAAGTTTAAAAAGAAGAAAAAAAGGTCGTTAATCAAGGTTGACTTCCGGGTTGACTTTGGTTTTCCCCGTGTAATCTTCGTAGTTCGGGTCAACCGTCTAGGTCGGGCTAAGGGGGTTACATTTGGTGGTATCAGAGCTGAGTTGCGAATGCTTGGGGAAATGGTAAATTGTTGTAATAAGTGTTTAATGTTTATTCTGATGTGTGGATGGAAGTTGGTTGAAATGTGTGTCTTTGAACGAATTGTTGATATTTTTAGCATGCTTTTTGATTGTGAATCTTCATTGAGCTGATGTGGAATTGTATTGATGATATGCTGGTGATGTGAGCTGATTTTATGAATGATGAAAGTGTAATGGGTATGATATGTTGATATTATGCTATTGCAAGTGAATGTTGTTTGATGAGAGCATGATCGAAGTATGTTGATTGATATGCTCAATGTTGTGATATCCATGTTTTTATTGACTGTTATGTCATGTAAAAGGGGAGAATTCGGGATACCCATTGCCTTATTATTATAGCTATTGTGTTATTTAGGAGTTGGAGTTTTGAATCCTTGCTTAAAGCTGGTCTGATCGATTTGTTTGTTTTGTTATGATTGTTTGTTGTTAATAGCATGGTGAAATCGATGAGAGAATGGCAGTTGGGTGAGATGGTTGCTGCTTTAGAGCATGTTGTTAAGGCGTGGAATTCACCTTTTAGTAGAGGTGTTTCGCCTCAGTCTTCAGTGTCTGGATTTGAGGTAGTGAGGGAGGAAGAGGAAGTTGGTTCTGTGATGAAGAGTTCATCACCTATAGTTCAAGAGGTGTTGGGAACATCTCAGGCTGTGGTGAAAGTGAGGCTTGTAGACGTGTCGGTTGTGGGGCACGCGATTTTGCCGAAACAACATTTACATGATTTGGGAGCTGTGCAGTATCATGGTTCGACACCTGAGACGTTCGAGGCCTGGTTGGCCATTGTAATTCAGATTTTGGATCAGGAAGGGTGTGACTATGCCTGTAAGCTGGGGAGTGTTGTCTCATTGATGTTGGAGGACGCTTATGCCTGGTGGACATCTGTGGCGGTGGCATCGCACATCCACGATATAGATTGGGACTTCTTTGTGTCTGCCTTTTATGAAAGGTACCTTGGAGAGAAGTTCCCAAGGGTTAAGCAATGTGAGGGTGTGGTTTCAGTTTATGAAGGTGAGAAAAGTTTAAGCAAGAGAGTTGTGGGTACTGACCTCGGGAGCGGTCAGCGTAAGAGGCGACGTGATAGAAGGTTTTGCTTGAATCGAAGCTTGGATGGTAGTGCAGATTTGGGGCAAGTGCTACTTGATCAAGGAGGGATAGCTCGGTTGCCGATGTGTGACCGATGTGGGAAGTGTCATGTTGGAGGTTGTTGGGGCGCAGGAATTTGTTGGAACTGTGGTTCTAAAGAGCATATGAAGTGGAATTGTCCTCATGCGGTAAGATCAGCTTCAGTGGTAGCAAAAGGGTCTCTGAAGGGTAGTGAGCGCGGCCGAGACAAAGTTCGAAGGTGGCAGGAAGGGCGGAAAGGTGTGAGGAGCTTGGGGAATGAAACTTGTTGTAATTGTGGGTCTGTTGGACATTTGAAACGAAATTGTTTGAAGTTGGCTCGGGGTAGTCAGGGTTCTTTATGTAACACCTGGGTTTAGGGGTTAGGTGAAAATAATATTTTAATATTATTTTGGGCTCGGTTTTATACTCTAAATAATATTTCGAGTTGTTTTCAAAATTAATTAATTTGAGTTGACCATGTTTTAAGATTAAACTCCATTTAGCCATGGATTATATGTCCTTGTGAATATTTCATTTCATTAAGGGCAAGATGGTCTTTGGGCCTTTTAAAATTTAAAACAAAATAAAACACCCCATTTACTATTCATTGTCTTCCTCTTCAAAATTCCAACGTGAAATAGAGCTCATCTTCCCCAATCTACTATTCCATCCCAAAGCTCCCTCATTTCAACTCCATTTTGAAAGGTAAGGACGTTTTTGACTTCCCCTCATCTTCCCCTCTTTAAAAGTACCTTCTATTTTCATTTTCATAGAGGTTTTAGAAAATGGAATTTTTGGGAGTTTGGATTAAAAATGAAAGCTTTATGTTGTTAAAGTAAATGTGTTGATTTAATATGTTTAGTTATGATATATAGAGGTCAAAAGGGTATAACATATGTGAGTTTCAAATGGTTTTGAGCAATTTTCGGATTTGGGTTTCAAAGGGGGTTTTTGGAGGGTTTTAAAGTGGTTTTTGGGTTTGTTTAATGTTGGATTTTAGGGGCTGTTGGTAGTATGATATATGGGGGTCACTTTGGGTGTGTTTGATGGTGGATTGGATGTTTGAAATGGAAGAATTCAGTGGGTGTTAGGGGCTGCTCGAAAATTCTGTTTTGGGGTTGGTTTTGAGTGTGGATGCTTGATAATGTTAATCCGGGTTAGTTCCGATGATGAGATATTGATTGTGAATGTTTTGTTTGTGTTTGGGATTGATTAGAATCGAGTTTGGGTATCGGTGAAGCATCGGAGGTAAATCCGGTAAATTGAAGACGGTTGCTTGCTTGGTCTTTGAGCTTGGAAGCTTAGGTGAGTGGTTAATTGTTTTAAATGGTTTTAAAATAGTTGGTTCGAGTATATGGACTAGGTTGGGCTTGGTAGACCCACCTAGAGTTAGGATTAGGGTGGTAGCCTAATCCTAAGCTTGATCTAGAGCCTTTGGATGAACTTCTTTATGTGATTGTGAATGTCTCGTATGAAATGTGATATGAATGCTTATGTATATTGTGTTATACATGTGAGAGGAGACATGATTTATGATGCTTGAGACATGCATGATGATGGTTGTTGGTGAGTACGTGCTAAGCACGAAAGTGATTGAAATGAGTAATGTGGATTGAGTAAATGTTGGCACTAGTATACTTGAATACAAATGATCAATCATTAGGATGTTAGTGTGTACACATGAGTCAAAAGTCGCGCGTGGCCTTGGTGGCGTTGAGTCACCAAGGAGGAGTACGGGTTCGCCCGAAAATTGTATTTAAATATAGTCGGTGATGAGTGGAATCCCATTGACGGGGCGTGAGGATGAGTGGAATCCCCTCCGCGAGACCGGTGATGAGTGAAATCCCACCGTGAGGTAATGTGGTTGTTGGATGTGAGTTCCAACATGTCTATCTGCGTATTTGGGTCATAGCTAGGTGCCAATGTTGTATGATAAATGTATCAATGTGTTGAGATTTATGATCTTTATTTGGATGGTTATAGTGACTACTTGTGTTGAGGATTTAGAGCTTGTTGATCATGACATTTATCTTGTACATTGCTCATGCATCTTTATCTTATGGCTCTTGTGGACCCTTGGTATGGTTGTGTTTTACCTTGGCTAGATCGTGCTCGGACCCTGCAATGTTGAGGTTTGTTTTTAGAGCTTACCCTCACTAAGCATCATTGCTTACGCTCTCTTTGTTCAACATTGCAGATCCTTAGTTCGTGGGTTGCTCGGGCAAGTGGAGGGCCTCCAAGTGTGGTTGTTGACTTGAGTACATCAAGTATGGCTTTTAAATGTTGAACATGTAATAGTTTAAGCAATGTGACATGTGTCTTTTGATGGATGATTGTTGGTTGTTTAGGAGCTTGTTTAGACTCCATGTTATGTTGCTTTTTTATGGTTTGTGATGCCATGTCTTAGTTGTAATCCATGCCTAAATTGCTTATCTGGAATTTTGGTTAAGTACCCTTGAGTTTGCCTTATGTTGAATGTTGAAGTATGAGTTTTCGAATGTTTAAGTGTCATCTTTGATTCAATTGTATGTTCCCTTGATGTATGTACATGTTGGGTGCTTGTATGGCTATAAAGTGGTATGTAAATGTTGTATGAATGCTTGTTCGGGTCTAGAAAAGTCCTAAATTGCATTTAGATTCGAGTCTTGATCGTTTTTGCTGAGTTTGGAGGTTTTTGCTGTGCAGGGGTATCGATACGGTTGGTACGGTATCGATACCGCCTTCTTGATCAGGCTTCGTGTATCGATACACTTGAGAGGTGTATCGATACTATTTTGGTCACTGGAGCTACTGTCCAGTTCGGTATCGATACCGGCCTCTGGTGTATCGATACCGTCATCTTAGCGTTGACCGTGGGAAGTCAACCGTTGGGGAGGGTATCGATACACTCCTTGGGTGTATCAATACGGCCTCTACGGGTTGACTTTGACCCGTTGACCTAGTCAAGGGGGTATCGATACACCCCTTAAGGGTATCGATACCGCCTGTAGTATAAGCATAAAATTGGGCTGTAACTTGTTAGTTTGAGTTCGTTTGTTTGTTTCGTGAATGTTGTTCCGCTGTATGATCACATAGGATTAAATACTCATCTAGACAAGATTTAAAATGAAAAAAATTAGGGTTGCTAACCGAGGGGGAATTCCTTAGGGAGTTTCCACTCGGTTTTCCCCGTGTGGCCCACTTGGACCGGTCATTCGGCCAGACCGAGACGAGGGGGTTACACTTGTTGGTATCAGAGCCTAAGGTTACCGAGACCTTGGGCAGGTAAGTGAGGTAAGCTTAAGTTTTTGAATTGAATTGCACGGTGTTTGCTTGTTTTGCAAGAACGATTGCTTCTGTGACAAATATGTTGATTGTTTTATTTTAAAGCATGTGTGTAGGAGTCCCATTGCTACTATTACATTGGAAAAATGATTTTTAAGTGAGGGAACGTACTTGAACACTTGGAATCCTTGCCTTGCTAACCCAGCTTGTATGTTTTGTTGTTGTGGTTGTAGTTGATATCTGTGAGAGCGATGTCTAGACCGAGAGGTAGACCGAGGATGGTTCGTCAGGAACCACGGGTTGCGGCTCCTGTTGAGCCGACAGCTGGTGTGGAGGCTCACCTTGAAGGGCCGGTGGCCGCGGGAGTTGGCGCTCCTCCACCACCTCCTCCACCCGGAGTTGTGGGCGAGGATGGAGCCGAAGGAGATGGACCTCAAGGTGGCCAAGGTGGCCAAGGTCCAGCTGGAATTGACATGACTCCGCTTGTGCAAGCAATAGCGGGAGCATTTCAGGCCGCAGTTGCGGGAGCTCAGGCTGCAGCTCAGCCTAGGTGTGACGATGCCAATCTACCTTTGGAGAGGCTCCGTAGCTTGGGGGCCGAGGAGTTTAGAGGATCTACTCCGGAGAGATCGGATTTATGGTTGGAGAAGACAGTTCGTATCTTGGCTCAGATGGGTTGTGTGGGCGCACGTAGGTTGGGATGTGTGATCTCGTTGCTTCAGGGTGATGCCTACACCTGGTGGGTCACCGTTACTACCGGGGTTCCAGAGGCAGAGATTGACTGGGAATTCTTTGAGTCCGCTTTCCGGAAGAGGTACTTGGGACCGAGGTACTTGGATGAAAAGAAGCGAGAGTTTATGGCTCTTACTCAGGGAGATGCTTCTGTGACTGATTATGAGATCCGCTTTGTTCGCTTGAGTTAGTATGCCCCAGAGTTGGTTCCTACTGAAGTGGAACACTGTAACCGATTCCGCTATGGATTGAATGAAGAGGTTAAGAGGTATACACTAGCTTCTGACTACTCAGACTTTGATGTATTAGTCGCGAGGGCCAAGGATTTGGAGCATAGTTTGGGTTCGGCCAAACGATCTGGTGGTTTTAGTTCTGGCAAGAGGCATAACCACTTTGATGGTAGAAATGCTAAGAGGCACAGAGGTGGCGGACATCAGTTTGACCATAGACGTGGCGGTGGCCACCACGGTAGGGGCCATCAGGGCCATAGAGGAGGAGGGCGTTTGCCCGAGTGTACCCGATGTGGAAGACAGCACGCTGGTGAGTGTTGGGGTAATTTCCATGCTTGTTGGAACTGTGGTTCGAGGGACCACTTTAGGAGGGATTGTCCGCATCAGGCGGCTCAGGCACCAAACATTGCTCAGGCTCCTGCGAGAGCGAATGACTTTCAGAGAGGCCGTGGGCGCGGTCGTGGCTACTTCCAGCCTAGGGCTGATGCACCTAGGGTAGATGCTCAGAGGAACCTTGCTCATGTTGTGGCTGTGCAGCCAGAAGCGAGAGGACCAGCGAGGGTCTATGCTCAGAGAGAGGCCGGGAACGACACCGATGTGATAGCAGGTAATTTCGAGTTACAATCTATGTCTTTGCTTTCTTTGGTTGATTCGGGTTCTACGCATTCCTACATTTTGAGTGAGCATGCACAGAAGTTAGATATCCCTGTTGAGATCTTAGACGTAGGTATGCATGTTACTAGTTCTTTTGGTGAGACAGTTGTGGTTAGACGTATGTATAGGAGGTGTCCACTGAAGATTCAGGGTCATGTGTTTTCAGTTGATATGATGGAACTTCCCTTCTATGGTTTTGATATTATTCTGGGTATGGACTGGTTGGTTGAGCATCGGGCTAGTGTGGATTTTGAGACAAAGAGAATTTCTTTGAAGCTTTCTGATGACTACGAGGTAGTGGTAGTGGGCGAGAACATTAAGTTCTTGTCTAATGTGGTGTCAGCTTTAGAGGCTCATAGGTTGATGGACTCTGGATGTGGAGCTTATTTAGCTTATGTTATGAATCCGGATATGAGTGAAGCTAGACCGAAAGATATCAGAACAGTGTGACTTTCCGGATGTATTTCCTGAAGAGTTGTCGGGTTTGCCTCCTGACAGAGATGTTGAGTTTGTGATTGAGACAGTTTCAGGATCTAATCCAGTTTCGATAGCTTCGTACCGCATGGCTCCGAAAGAGTTGAAAGAATTGAAGAGTCAGTTGCAAGAATTATTAGATCGTGGTTTCATTAGGCCTAGTAGTTCTCCATGGGGTGCTCCCGTGTTGTTTGTGAAAAAGAAAGATGGTAGCATGCGCATGTGTATTGACTATAGACAGTTGAATCAGTTGACTGTGAAGAACAAGTATCCATTGCCTCGTATAGATGATTTGTTTGATCAGTTGAGAGGTGCTTCAGTGTTCTCGAAGATAGATTTGAGATCCAGGTACTATCAATTGAAGGTGAAAGAGTGTGATGTTCCGAAGACAGCTTTTAGGACTAGATATGGTCACTATGAGTTTCTTGTGATGCCATTTGGGCTTACGAATGCACCAGCAGCATTCATGGACATGATGAACAGAATTTTCAGAGACTATCTAGACCGTTTTGTAGTTGTCTTCATTGATGATATACTTGTGTACTCGAAGACAGAAGAAGAGCATGATAAGCACTTGAGATTTTTTTTACAGAGATTGTGAGCAATCAGTTGTATGCGAAGCTTAGTAAATGTGAGTTCTGGATTTGGGAGGTTGTATTTCTTGGCCATGTTGTTTCGGCCGAAGGTATCCGAGTTGATCCATCGAAGATTGAGGCTATTGTTGAGTGGAAACAACCTAAGTCCGTGACCGAGATTAGGAGTTTCCTAGGATTAGCCGGTTACTATAGGAGATTTGTTGATGGTTTCTCTAGAGTAGCTGCTCCTTTGACTAAATTGTTGCAAAAAGGAGTCAAATTTGAATGGTCAGATGCAAGACAGAAGGCCTTTGAGAAATTGAAAGAAGCTTTGACGAATGCTCCAGTGTTAGTGCAACCTGTTTCAGGTAAGGAGTTTGTGATTTACAGTGATGCTTCCTACGTAGGCTTAGGATGTGATTTGATGCAAGATAAGAGAGTTGTCGCTTATGCTTCTAGACAATTGAAGATTCATGAGAAGAACTATCCCACTCACGACATAGAGCTAGCCGCAGTTGTGTTTGCATTGAAGATTTGGCGTCACTATTTGTATGGTGAGAAGTGTATTGTATACACTGATCACAAGAGCTTGAAGTACTTGATGACACAGAAAGAGTTGAACTTGAGACAGAGAAGATGGCTAGAGTTGCTAAAAGATTACGATTTGACCATTGAGTACCATCCGGGTAAAGCAAATGTAGTAGCCGATGCTTTGAGTAGAAAAGTGGCCGTTGAGTTAAGAGCTATGTTTGCTTGATTGAGTGTGTCCGATGATGGTGGTTTGATCACCGAGTTGCAAGTGAAGCCTTATTTGATTCAGTTGATTAGAGAGAAGCAATTGCAAGATGTGAGTTTAGTTCCTCATGTTCAGGACATAGCCGAAGGAAGACCGACTGAGTATAGTTTCAGTGGTGAGAGCTTGTTGTGCTTTAGAGATAAAATTGTTGTGCCAGAAGATGTTGAGTTGAGACGTCAGATTTTGAGTGAAGCACATTCGAGTCCCTTTTCTATGCATCCGGGTAGTACCAAAATGTACCGAGATTTGAAGAATGATTACTTCTGGGTTGGTTTGAAGAGAGATGTAGCCGAGTATGTGAGCCGTTGTATGGTTTGTCAGAGAGTGAAGGCAGAACATCAGGTTCCTTCAGGTTTGCTACAGCCTTTGAAGATTCCGGAATGGAAATGGAAGAGGATCACCATGGATTTTGTGTCGGGATTGCCTTTGTCTCCTTCGAAGAAGAACTCTGTTTGGGTGATTGTTGATAGGTTCACTAAGTGTGCTCACTTCTTAGCAGTGAACACTACGGACTCTTTAGACAAGTTGGAAAACTTGTACATCCGTGAGATTGTGAGACTTCATGGAGTTCCGAAGTCTATTGTTTCAGATAGGGATCCTAGATTTACTTCGAGGTTCTGGGGTTGCTTACATAGTGCTTTGGGTAGCCGTTTGCATTTCAGCACATCTTATCATCCGCAGTCCGATGGGCAGTCAGAGCGAGTGATACAGATTCTTGAGGATATGCTTCGTTGTTGTGTGATTGATTTTCAGGGTTCTTGGGAGAAGCACTTACCGTTGGTTGAGTTTGCTTACAACAACAGCTATCAGTCTAGCATTCAGATGGCACCGTATGAGGCTTTGTATGGTAGACGATGTAGGACTCCGATTTGTTGGGCTGAGACAGGTCAGAGATTGTTACCTATGCCAGACTTGCTTAAGGGAACTACCGAAAAAGTGAAGTTGATTTGTGACCGTCTGAAAGCAGCTTCCGATCGTCAGAAGTGTTATGCAGATTTGAAGAGAAAAGAGATTGAGTACTCAGTGGGTGAGAAAGTGTTTCTGAAAGTATCTCCGTGGAAGAAGGTAATGAGATTTGGCCGGAAGGGCAAGTTGAGTCCGAGGTTCATTGGTCCGTATGAGATAGTTGAGCGGATTGGGCCTGTAGCTTATCGTTTGAGGTTACCTTCTGAGTTAGAAAAGATCCATGATGTCTTTCATGTGTCTATGCTTAGGAGATATAGATCGGATCCTTCTCATGTGATGCCCGTTGAGGAAATAGAGTTAAATCTGGATTTGTCCTATAATGAAGAACCCGTTGAGATACTTGCTTCTGATAGCAAGGTGTTGCGTGGCAAGACCATAGAGTTGGTCAATGTGTTGTGGAGGCATAGAGGCGTGGAAGAGGCCACGTGGGAGAGGAAAGCAGATAGGGTTGAGCAGTTTCCGTATTTGTTTCCACCAGGTAATTTCAGGGACGAAATTCCTTAAGTGGGGGAGAGTTGTAACACCCGGGTTTAGGGGTTAGGTGAAAATAATATTTTAATATTATTTTGGGCTCGGTTTTATACTCTAAATAATATTTCGAGTTGTTTTCAAAATTAATTAATTTGGGTTGACCATGTTTTAAGATTAAACTCCATTTAGCCATGGATTATATGTCCTTGTGAATATTTCATTTCATTAAGGGCAAGATGGTCTTTGGGCCTTTTAAAATTTAAAACAAAATAAAACATCCCATTTACTATTCATTGTCTTCCTCTTCAAAATTCCAACGTGAAATAGAGCTCATCTTCCCCAATCTACTATTCCATCCCAAAGCTCTCTCATTTCAACTCCATTTTGAAAGGTAAGGACGTTTTTGACTTCCCCTCATCTTCCCCTCTTTAAAAGTACCTTCTATTTTCATTTTCATAGAGGTTTTAGAAAATGGAATTTTTGGGAGTTTGGATTAAAAATGAAAGCTTTATGTTGTTAAAGTAAATGTGTTGATTTAATATGTTTAGTTATGATATATAGAGGTCAAAAGGGTATAACATATGTGAATTTCAAATGGTTTTGAGCAATTTTCGGATTTGGGTTTCAAGGGGGTTTTTGGAGGGTTTTAAAGTGGTTTTTGGGTTTGTTTAATGTTGATTTTGGGGGCTGCTGGTAGTATGATATATGGGGGTCACTTTGGGTGTGTTTGATGGTGGATTGGATGTTTGAAATGGAAGAATTCAGTGGGTGTCAGGGGCTGCTCGAAAATTCTGTTTTGGGGTTGGTTTTGAGTGTGGATGCTTGATAATGTTAATCCGGGTTAGTTCCGATGATGAGATATTGATTGTGAATGTTTTGTTTGTGTTTGGGATTGATTAGAATCGAGTTTGGGCATCAGTGAAGCATCGGAGGTAAATCCGGGAAATTGAAGACGGTTGCTTGCTTGGTCTTTGAGCTTGGAAGCTTAGGTGAGTGGTTAATTGTTTTAAATGGTTTTAAAATAGTTGGTTCGAGTATATGGACTAGGTTGGGCTTGGTAGACCCACCTAGAGTTAGGATTAGGGTGGTAGCCTAATCCTAAGCTTGATCTAGAGCCTTTGGATGAACTTCTTTATGTGGTTGTGAATGTCTCGTATGAAATGTGATATGAATGCTTATGTATATTGTGTTATACATGTGAGAGGAGACATGATTTATGATGCTTGAGACATGCATGATGATGGTTGTTGGTGAGTACGTGCTAAGCACGAAAGTGATTGAAATGAGTAATGTGGATTGAGTAAATGTTGGCACTAGTATACTTGAATACAAATGATCGATCATTAGGATGTTAGTGTGTACACATGAGTCAAAAGTCGCGTGTGGCCTTGGTGGCGTTGAGTCACCAAGGAGGAGTACGGGTTCGCCCGGAAATTGTATTTAAATATAGTCGGTGATGAGTGGAATCCCATCGACGGGGCGTGAGGATGAGTGGAATCCCCTCCGCGAGACCGGTGATGAGTGAAATCCCACCGTGAGGTAATGTGGTTGTTGGATGTGAGTTCCAACATGTCTATCCGCGTATTCGGGTCATAGCTAGGTGACAATGTTGTATGATAAATGTATCAATGTGTTGAGATTTATGATCTTTATTTGGATGGTTAATGTGACTACTTGTGTTGAGGATTTAGAGCTTGTTGATCATGACATTTATCTTGTACATTGCTCATGCATCTTTATCTTATGGCTCTTGTGGACCCTTGGTATGGTTGTGTTTTACCTTGGCTAGATCGTGCTCGGACCCTGCAATGTTGAGGTATGTTTTTAGAGCTTACCCTCACTAAGCATCATTGCTTACGCTCTCTTTGTTCAACATTGCAGATCCTTAGTTCGTGGGTTGCTCGGGCAAGTGGAGGGCCTTCAAGTGTGGTTGTTGACTTGAGTACATCAAGTATGGCTTTTAAATGTTGAACATGTAACAGTTTAAGCAATGGGACATGTGTCTTTTGATGGATGATTGTTGGTTGTTTAGGAGCTTGTTTAGACTCCATGTTATGTTGCTTTTGTATGGCTTGTGATGCCATGTCTGATTTGTAATCCATGCCTAAATTGCTTATCTTGAATGTTGGTTAAGTACCCTTGAGTTTGCCTTATGTTGAATGTTGAAGTATGAGTTTTCGAATGTTTAAGTGTCATCTTTGAATCAATTGCATGTTCCCTTGATGTATGTACATGTTGGGTGCTTGTATGGCTATAAAGTGGTATGTAAATGTTGTATGAATGCTTGTTCGGGTCTAGGAAAGTCCTGAATTGCATTTAGATTCGAGTCTTGATCGTTTTTGCTGAGTTTGGAGGTTTTTGCTGTGCAGGGGTATCGATACGGTTGGTACGGTATCGATACCGCCTTCTTGATCAGGCTTCGTGTATCGATACACTTGAGAGGTGTATCGATACTATTTTGGTCACTGGAGCTACTGTCCAGTTCGGTATCGATACCGGCCTCTGGTGTATCGATACCGTCATCTTAGCGTTGACCGTGGGAAGTCAACCGTTGGGGAGGGTATCGATACACTCCTTGGGTGTATCGATACGGCCTCTACGGGTTGACTTTGACCCGTTGACCTAGTCAAGGGGGTATCGATACACCCCTTAAGGGTATCGATACCGCCTGTAGTATAAGCATAAAATTGGGTTGTAACTTGTTAGTTTGAGTTCGTTTGTTTGTTTCGTGAATGTTGTTCCGCTGTATGATCACATAGGAATAAATACTCATCTAGACAAGATTTAAAATGAAAAAAATTAGGGTTGCTAACCGAGGGGGAATTCCTTAGGGAGTTTCCACTCGGTTTTCCCCGTGTGGCCCACTCAGACCGGTCATTCGGCCAGACCGGGACGAGGGGGTTACACTTTACCGCAGAGAGATGGTGATGACCTTAACGTGTTAGCTGATGCTGTAGCGGTGCAGCTGGAGAATTATGGTTCTGTGAGGAAGAGAGCTCGTCTGTTGAAGCTCCGGGGTGGTGAGGTGTTTACAGGTAACCTTGTTAAGTAACCTTTACCCTAGTTATCTTAGTTTGGTTTCGGTTTGGTTTTTTTTTCATTGCGTTGTGGGTATGGTCTCGTTGCTTGCATGTTTGGGGTAGTGGTTGGTGTTGTTTTGGAAACAAATTTAGTGTGAAGAGGGTATTAGTAGGTATTTTGTGGTTAATGGGATATTAGAACGGTAGGGTTAGACAAATTGGAAGTGAGATAGGAGGTTGTTCCTAGGCGGATTCTGAGGATGTTATTGGTGGGTGTGAACCGACATACATGCACAGTTAAAATCATTTGTTATATGCTATATTATATATGTACTGGTCCATGCATACATGTGACATGACATTAGAGGTTTTGTATGCATGTACATCAAGCATTGATAGGGCATATTGGTGACCATGCATACGAACGTTCACACTCGTTGATAGTTAAACGGGTCCGTTAGTGTTGTGATAGGGTTAGATTGGATGGGGGTTTTAAAAGTTGTGTTGGTGCTAGGAGAATGTTAGAAGTAATGGAGGGTATTAAGCGAGTTGTCAGTAATAGTGAGTGCGATATAGCATGTTGATAGAAGGAAAGTGTTTGGCGCTTAATGAGTTTAGTGGTATGGTGGTGAGGAGATTACCGGTTGAAGTTAGAATCGGTTAGAGTGGTTGTGAATAGCTGGTAGAAGTGGTAGTTTCTTGGTGTTAAGTGATGTAGTAAGTTAGTGGATGTGTTCCAGAGTGCCGAGGTAACTTGGCATTGATGTAGTAGTAGAAGGGTTGTTTATGTAGGTGATGGTTCATAGCAACCTTTGAGGAGTTGAGAAGAGGTTTTGTTGTGAGTTGTAGAAAAGGGTTAACCTGGGAGAATAGGAGTTTCGTAACCTAAATATGTATGTATAGGTTGGGCGATGTTCTAGTAAGGCAAGTGTTGTAGTCAAAGCTTGAAGTGGAAAGGCAATGTAAGATCAAAGGCCATTGTTGGTTGGACGTGTTCTTGTGAGAAGTGGTTGGCTAGTTGGGTATAAGTAAATTCCGTCTGAAGACAGTTGGTGGTGTATGGAACGGTTGGCGAAGTCAAGGTTGGGGTTTTGTGATGTGATTTTCGGATGTTAGGTGAGTAGTCCTGGTGAATCGTTATGGTAATGATAGCGGCGGATGTGAAGGAATGTCAGCAATACGTTGAGAAGTTTGAGTAAGCAGTTGATGCTTAAGAATTTTGCTTGTTATGGTAGTCTTTGAAAGAGGTTGAGTAGTTTTGCAAGGAGTTTTGGAAGCAGTGAAGGTTGTGGGTCACATGGTGGCTGAACTGGATTGGTTGGTGTCACTGTGTGAACAAGTTTTGGGAGTTATGAGTTAAGGTGGTGTATGCTGTAAAAGTTTGGAGGTTCTTCAGGTTGTTGTTGGGGCTATGTGCAGTCCGGAAGTGTAAAAGGTTAAGATGCGGTTAACATTTGAGTTTTTTGGAATTTGTGAACAGTATGTGGTGGTGTTGGGTTTGGTGGAGTTTTGTGAGGAGAGTGTTCAGTGGTGGTTAAGTCTTCTGTGTTGCCTTGTGTGTTGCTTTGAGAAGTTTGGTTGTTCTCTTTTCGTCGGTTGAAATTTCGAGGACGAAATTTCCTAAGAGGGCGAGAGTTGTAACACCCCGATTTTGGGCTTAGAAGTTTTGGGTTTGAATCGGACCGGTCGGATTTCGGTTCGAATATAAAAGGTGATTTTTAGGGAAAGCCTAGTTCCGGAAGCATTAAAAATATGGAAAAATATCTAAAAATCCTCTTTTATTATATATAAGAGAGTGGTGAAATCAATTTTGCGAAATGAGGTTTGGAAATAAGACATTTCGAGTTAGTGACTAAAATGTAATTTTTGAAAAGTTGGTGACTGTTTTAAAAAGATTGAAACTTTGAATCTTTAAGGAGCTAATTTACCTAAGAAGAGTTTTCTCCAGATTTTTCTTAATATTAAAGATTTATTTAATGATTTTTAATAAAAGGAAAAAAGGGGAAATAGATATTTTTGACTTCATAACTAACTTTTGTCAAAACTTTCCCATTTCTTTTTCTCTCATTTTTCTCTCAGCCAAACACATTTTCCCAGCCACTTTTCCTCTGATTTTTACATCTAAAGATGAGATTTTAATATCTATTTGATCTCTAATCATTCCTACACCAAATTCTCATCATTTGCTTATTGAATTTTCAAGAATTTTGGCTCTAAACAAGGAGAAATTCACATTTAGAGGTATGAACGGCCTTCTCCTCTAAATACTCAGTTCTTTACTGAAATTTCTAAGTTCTCAATCCTTGATTTGAGTTTTATTAAAGGTTTAGATGTTGTGATCTTGATTTTGGCTTAAAATGCAAGATTTGGATTTAATTTTGAAGAAATTCGTAATAATTGATTGGGCTCTATTTTGAGATGTCTTTTTGATGTAATTTGGATGTCTAAATGATGTATAATTGAGGTTTGATCAATACAGTCCCGAATAGATTGATTTTCCCAAGTTTTTACTTGTGAAAATGGTGGTTTTTGGGATGATCTTGGTGTTCTGTTAATGCTGGAGGTATAAGGACGTGTTTGGGATCATTTTGGATGTTAATTGATGTTTATAAATGGTTAGAAGTGATGGATCTCGGCTGGGTTAAGTTTTGGAAGAGTTTGGAGGTGATTTCGGTTGTGTTTGGTAGCCGAAATGTTGGATTTGGGTAGAGCAGGGAGTTGAGTTGTGTGGTTGGTGTTTTTAATGCATAATGATGCATTAATCCTCTGTTGTTATGTGCTTGAAACAGGGGAGAATGATCCGTGAGCGATAGAGGAGGCGTTGAAGGTTTCGGATGCTTGGAAGGCTTGTTAGCTAGCCTTGTTTTGTGTATCGGTGAGTGAAGTTGGGTTTTCAGCTTTAAAACCAAGGTTTGAAGGTTTTGGGAGCTTAGTTTAAGTCTAAACAACTTAGCTAAGCTCAAGAGTAAGTAAATGAAATTTCTCTCTTGGTTTGTGATATGAATTGGTTTTTAAAGCACTTGTGATTTTTGGATGCATTGCATGTGATTTGCATGTTTAAAATTATGTTTTGAAAGCATATTTTAGCATGGTTTAATGCTGGTTTTGAAAGTCATGTGTGAAGGATGCTCAAGGTAAGAGATCCTTGGTTTTGAACATTGGACTTGTGGAATTGATGCATAGTGTTGCATGTTGTTTAATGGCTTTGTTTAATGCTTCAAAACAGTGAATTGATGAAGGTAATTGGTGGTTTTGGCATTTTGGTTATGCTTGTAAAAACAATGGATTTAATGTGGTAAAATGGTTATATTGGTAAGTGATGTAAGTGGTTCTTGGTTACTTTAATCGGATATAGTTAGCCGGCTATAGGATTGGGTGCACCGTGAATAAAGTCGCCTTGGATGTCGAGGGGTTGTGATTGTACCGTAAACTCCATCATGGGTATTGAGGGGTTGTGATTGTACCGGTAAACTCCACCTTGTGTTGTTCGGAAGTGTGTATGAAGCGTGTGGGACAACGCCTGTAATCTGCGTATCCGATTGTGTATTGGGTCTTGTGTATGGTTAAGATCACAATGGTGGTTAAAAGTCCATGTGTGGATCTTGTGTATGGTTAAGATCACAATGGTGGTTAAAAGTCCATGTGTAGGTCTTGTGTAATGAAGCATGTGATGCTTGAAATGATGCAAGGTTGCATGGAAAGTGTGTAATGTACAAAGAATGCATGCATTGCTTGTTAAGCATGAACAAGTGTTTATTTTCTATTGACAATGATGCATATGTGCATGGAATCTCTTTAATGCATTGAAGTCTTGTGAAGGCTTGTTTAAAAGGCATGTAATGCAAATGTTGAGTTTGTGGTTCATGTGTTGCATTTGTTTAATGCATATGATTAATTGAAAGAGTAAGTGGTTTTCAAGGGTTTCTTGCTTTGAAATGATTTTCAAGAATGAGAAAAGGTATAATGTGAAGTGGAGGTGTTTTCCAAGGATTTTGTATTTAACTTTGCATATGATGTTCATGCATGGAAAGGTTAAATTGATGGTTTTGCAAGGATGTGCTTTGAAGTGAGTTACTTAGCTTTTCCAAGCTAAGGGTTGGTTTTCATGTTTGAGCAATGTATGATTTAAAGCATGTTGTTTAAAAAGGGGTTTTCGAACATTGCTTTGGTTTATCGAAATGTGTTTCCTTTTTAAAGAGGTTTTATGACTCGCTGCATTGATGGTGTTTTGGTTTTGAGCATTCCTCACTAAGCATTATGTGCTTACGCTCCTTTTTGTCCATCAATGTAGATATTTGAAGTTGGAACAGCGAGAAGCAAGGGATTCACTCCACTTGAGATGTATGTCTCGGTTAATAGCTATAGATAATAAAGGCAATGGGGGGAGAATCTCTTATGTTGATGTTTAATGAGATTGTGTATGTTGGACAAGTTTGGTTTATGATTTTGAACTATGTGGTTTAACGCTTGCAACGTTTGAATCTTCTTATTCTTAAGTCGTTATGTTATGCTTCTTGTTTTAAAAACATGATTGAGTGTTGGATGTGTTGAATGAGTTGGTACACCTAGGGGTGGTTTTGTATCTAGATTTTGATGCAAATTGGTAGGCATGTTGCTTGGCATGTTGTTGATTTGAAGTGGAATGGTTTGGAGCATGTTTGATGGGGTTTAAAGGTGTTAAAACAGGCCAATCTGCTGTTTCTGGGCAGGGTGTTTCGAAACACCCTTGCCTGTTTCGAAACAGGCCCTTGTTTTGGCTTGGGTGTTCCTGAACGGCCTAGCCCGTTTCTGAACACTTTGGCTACTGCCAAGGGGTGTTCCTGAACGGCCTAGACCCGTTTCGGAACACTTGACCGTTGGGCATAAAATTTGAATGGTTTTGAGGTTTGCAAGCTTTACGTTTTAGTCTTGATTCTTGTATGTGCAATTGCTTGAGTTTGAGATGTCTGTTTGAGATGAAATTTGGCAGAGAGGCATGAAACATGACTAATTTCATAATGGTAACTTAAAAATTGGTGAAGTCCTCTTAATTTTCAGAATTTACAATTTGGTCCCTAAATTCGTATTTTATGCAATTGGGTCCCTTATCGTTTTCCGATTGCTGTGATTTTTGAGTATGCTTATCTCAAGAGTATGCCTAGGGTTAGTGTGCATCTAGACAAGTTTAAAAAGAAAAAAAGGGTCGTTAATCAAGGTTGACTTTCGGGTTGACTTTGGTTTTCACCGTGTAATCTTCGTAGTTCGGGTCAACCATCTAGGCCGGGCTAAGGGGGTTACACTTATTCATCCAGATAGTTGAAAGACCGAGGGAAGAGTTATCCAACACAAGACGTAGAGTTAAATTACAATTGTATTTGCTTCGAAGACTTAGAGACAAAGCTTGTATAGTAAGAAATGCACCGTGTATATGTACGTATCATCAGAGCTTGAAATATTTGAAGACTTAGGAAGGGTTGAAACTTGAACAGCATAAAGTGTTAGAACTGCTTGAAGACTATAATAACAAGATTGAGTACCATCTGAAGAGAGTCAACGTAGTAACCAATGCTTCGAGTTGTATTTGTTGTTAGATTAGTAGTTGAGTTGCGAGTTGTAATTGCCGGATTCAGTTTACCAAATGATAGTAATCTTGTGGCCGAGTTACATGTTAAACCTACTTTGAGTCAGAATGTTTGAAAAGAAACAGTTGCAAGACAGATTCTTAGCACCTCACGTGCGAGGCAGAGTAGAGGGAAGACCTTCAGAATACAGTTTCAGAGATGATAGAGTTTTGCACTTCAGAGACAGAATAGTTGTACCGATTGACATAGTGTTTTGAGACGTATTGTTTTGGCCGAAGCACACGGTAGCTCATTTATATTGCATCCGAGTAGTATGAAGACGTATTGTGGGTTGAAGATGAGTACTTCTGGATTGAGTTGATAAATAATGTGGTTCAGTATAAGGGTAAGTGTGTAAATTGCCAGCGTGTCAAGACCGAGTACCAGTTTACTTCTAGTTGTTACATCTGTAGAAGGTTCTTAATGGAAGTGGGTAATAGAGATCCAAAGTTTCTGCTAGATTATTTTGAAGACGTTTGCATAGTGTCTGGTTATCTGTTGAAGGCAGATGGTCAGTTAGAGAAGGTTATGAGCCAAGTATTCATACAGTGCTGCGTGAGATTGTGAATCAGACTAGTTCCGTTGTTCGTTTGTCACGGTTACCACCAGAGTTAGGAAGAAGTTTGTGATGTATTTGTGTATCAAAAATACGAGGGGTGAGTCAGATCTGTTTTGTGCTATGTTGTTGAAAGGATTGAGTTGAGTTTTAAATTGACATGCCTTGAAAGAAACAGTTGGGATCTTAGCATTGGATATCTGTTGTTATGTGGAAAGCCTACCGAGGTTTGTTAGTATGTTGTGGTGAGAGAGAAAAGTGTGGAGGAGCATGTTTCAGTGGCTCTTCCTGTCTAATAATTTCGGGGACGAAATTCCTTAAGTGGGGGAGAGTTGTAACACCCGGGTTTAGGGGTCGGGTGAAAATAATATTTTAATATTATTTGGGCTCGGGTTTATGATTAAAATGATCCTTTAAAATTTCGGATTTCAAAATAAATATTTGAAATGGGACCAAATTGATTAAATTGCAAGTTGAAGAGCTTTTTAAAGAATAAGGGAATAGCCATTCATTAATGGCCTTTTTGTAATTTACCCATCATCAAATTTAAAACCCCCTTTATATTAAAATAAGTCTTGTCTTCATCTTCTTTATTTCCCTCTTCTTCATTTGACGACATGGAAGCCTTCCCCCTCCCCCTTTCACCATTTCATCTCTTCCAACTTCATTTTTGGATCATTTTGAAAGGTAATTACATTTCCGGCTTGCTCTCATCTTCCTCTACTTGGAAGTACAAATAGATTTCATTTTCATCAATGTTTTAGAATTTGGGTTTTTCAAAGTTTTGGTTAAAGGTTGTGACTTTATGAGTTTTTATCAAGGCTTTTGGTTTATTTATGTTAGACATGTTGTTTGTGAATCAAATAGTCCAACATATATAATTTTTAGAGTATTTTAAATGAATTCCCGAAATTGGGTAAAAATGGGTTTTTTGGAGGGTTTTGGGTGAGTTTTGGGAGTTGTTTTAGGTGGAAACTGATAGCCCAATGGTAGTGCTATGGTTAGGGGTTGATTTGGGATTGTTTTTGGGTGCTATGGATGTTGGAAACACGGTTTTTGGAGATGGTTTAGGGGCTGCCCGAATTTGCTAAAAATGGGATTTGTTCATGGTTTGCAACATGATAAATTGCATTTAAATTGTATTCCGGGTTGGTATTTTGATGTTGGGCTGATTTGGAATTGTTTGAAATGTGTTTGAGGTTGTTTAGAAGCGGGAATTTGTGTTGGTGAAGCTTCGGGAAGAAATCCGGAAATTTGAGGGAGGTTACTTGCTTGGCTTGGAGCTTGGAAGCTTAGGTGAGTGGTTAAATATTTTTAAAATGGTTTGAGTATTTGGTTCAAGCATGTGAACCTAGGAGGGGCTTGGTAAACCCACCTAGAGTTGGGATTAGAGTGGTAGCCTAATCCCAAGCTTTGATTAGAGACTTTGGTTGCACTCTTTAATGGTTGTATATGCCTCGTGTTAAATTGTGACGGTGTTGATTATATATATGTTGTATACATGTATGTTGAGGCATGTTGGATGAATTGTTATATGCATGATGATGATAGATGTGATATGGTTATACACAGGTGCAAAATATGATGTGATATGTTTGATAATGATGTACATGTGGTGTTGTCATGTGAAATGAGATTATGAGGTGATTGTATGATCCGAGGATCATGGTGAGTACATGCTAGGCATGGAAATGTGGTTTGTGCATGACAGTGAGTCATGGTGAGTACGTGCTAAGCACGGAAGTTTTTATGAAATGGTATTGTGAAAGAGTAATGAAATGTGTAGTATTGGCACTAGTATGCTTGGGTACAAATGATCGATCATTAGGATGTTTAGTGTGCACACGTGAGTCAAAATGCGCGCGTGGTCTTGATGATGGTAGTCATCAAGATGGAGTACGGGTTCGCCCGGAAATCTTCTTATATATTTATATGTCGGTGATGAGTGGAATCCCATCGACGGGCGTGAGGATGAGTGGAATCCCCTCCGCGTGAAATGAGGCGTGAGGATGAGTGGAATCCCCTCCGCGTGAACGTCGATGAGTGTAATCCCACCGTCGGGTAATGATTGTGTTGTTGGATGTGAGTTCCAACGATTATCTGCGTATTCGATTCATAGCTAGGTTCCAATACGGATTGTAGTTTATGTTGCCAACTTGTGGTTAATTGTGAGCCAATGTGATTTGGGATGTGTTGCTAACATGGTTTAATATATGTGATCTCATATGTTGTGGATTTAAACATGTTGAGCATGACATGATATTGAATATATGTTCATGCATCATCTATATTTATGGCTCGCGTGGATCGGAGGTAAGATCATGCATTTTATCTTGGTTGTAGCTCGTGCTTGGACCCTGCATTGTCGAAGGTTTGTTTTATGGGCTTACCCTCACTAAGCTTTTATGCTTACGCTCTCTATTGTTCGACAATGCAGATCAATGGCTTGTGGGTGGCAAGGGTAAGAAAAGGCCTCCAAGTGTTGCTTACGATTAGCTCAAGTATGATAGTTAAATTTAAAGATTGTAATAGTAAAGCAATGGGATAGGTGTCGTGTCGTAATGCTTTTGAAGTATGATGTTGATGTTTAAGAGCATGTTAGACTCCTATTTGTGTTTCATGTTTATGATTTGACTTGGATTGTAATTATGATGACTTGCCAAATGCTTGAGTGATTGTCTAAATCCATGCCTCGTATGTGTTTGTTATTTGGCTTGAGATGTATGCCTTTCTTGAAACCTTGTTAGTTTTGCTATCTTGAATTTGTCTAAGTGTGGGCTACGTGAATGCTTGCTCCTTTTATGATATGTATGAATGCATGGTTTGTGATGTTAAACCTTGGAGTTTAGTCTCGTTAAATTGATGTTAAAGCATGCTTGTAAGATGGTTTGCCATAGGATTAATTGCTAGTATGTTGTTGGAGTGTTGTTGAGTGTTTTGTCGGTGTTTTGGGGCATCCTTGTGTCTTAAAACAGTCAAATGGAGTCTGCAGACAGGGGGCGTTTCGAAACGGGCCACCCTGTTTCGATACGGTCCCTTTGCTTTTGGCCAGCCGTTTCGGAACGGATAGGGGCTATTTCGGTACGTTTTTGCTACTGGAATTTTGAGAAATTGACGAGATATAGGCGTACCGAAACGGGTCCTTGGTGTTTCGAAACGGTCAAATCTCGTTGACCACGAGAAGTTGACCAGGGAGGGTGTTTCGGAACGGTTGACCCCCGTTCCGAAACGGCTTCCTCGTGAAGGCTTAGTTGGGTTGACCAGGTCAAGGCGTTTCGATACACCTTGAGGGTGTTTCGAAACGGCCTGTTAAATTACATAAAAATGAGCTGTTTTTCTTAGGTTGTTCGAGTTACTGTTTTGCGAATGCTCGTCTTCTGTTGCTGTGATCACATAAGAATTAAGTGTGCATTTAGAGAAGAGTAAATTAAAAAGAAATTTTCTGGGTTGTTAACCAAGGAGGAACCTTAACGGGTTTCGCTTCGGTTTTCCCCGTGTGGCCCACTCGGATCGGTCATCCGACCAGACCGGGACGAGGGAGTTACACCTCTCCCAGCAAAGAGTTTCTTCCAATCTACCAGAGCCATACAAAGAAACCCTAATAAACCAAGATCCTCAAGCCAGCAATCACGAAGAAGTAAATAGAAATCGTGAAGAAACGAGTAGAAATCTCAAGAAGCAAGCAGAAATCGCGAAGAAACGAGTAGAAATCTCAAAGAAGCGAGCAGAAATCGCGAAGAAGCAAGAAGAAATCTCGAAGAAACGAGCAAAAACCAAGCAAATCTCAAGCGCAATCAGACCTGCTAACGTGCGCCCAGAGAATTCACATTTTTTTCATGTTGCTTTCCATTAGTTTTATGTTAGTTGTCAATTATCGGTGATTTTTTATTTTTGTTCTCAATAAGAACTCTTTTTATTTTGTATTCGTTTTTTTTTTGTATATTTTATTTCGTCTATCTTTGTGGCACAATTTTTTTTGTCTTGTGGCACATTTTTCGTTTGCCTTATGATACAATTTTTGTTTTCATTTACAGTAGTTTGATGTTATTGTAACGATCATCACGATGCATGTCCCTGATGATTTGTTGATCACATCTCCTATATCACTAGTGAAGTGTCTAGTTGTAAAAAGGCAATAAAATTTATTTATTGAATATCTATGGATGATAAATGACATAATCAAGAGAAAGTTTTTTTTTTCACACTTTTTGAGTTTTCATGTTTTTTTATGAAATTTTTTGATAAACATAGTTGTTAAGTTTGTCCTCATGTTAGGGGTGTATTTTGTTGTAACTTTTTTTTTATTTTAATGAAATCTAGTTTTTTATTCAAAAAATATTATAAACACTAATATTTAACTTAACTTTTATTAAAATTATAGACCAAACTATAATTATTTTTTTGCTTCATTTGATAATAAAATTAAAGAATTATTTATTTAAATATATTAGTTTAACTTTTAAATAACATTAAATTCATTGACATATATTGAGTCAGTGAATTTATATTAAACAATAGTTTTCCTCACTGTAAAATAGAAAGATCAAAAGAAAACTGTTATTTTTAAAAGGGTAAACTACATAAATGATCACTATATTATTAGAAAAGTCGCGATTTGACCACCTTACTTGTTTTCGAAGCAATTAAACCACCATACTATTAAATTGGATGCAATGTGACCACCAGCCGTTAGAGGTTAACGACAAGGTGACATGTCAGTTAAAAAACAAGGGTATAATTACACATTTAGTTTTTGTTATTTATACACTCTATCAATTTGGTCCTAATTTTAATTTAATAAAATAAATTATTTATTTAATTGAATGGTGAGACGTGTCGCCATCTTATTGGAGGACTTTAATTATTTTTATTTAATTTAATTAATTAATTTTCCACCTTCAATCAGGTGGTGACACGTGTCACCAAATTGGAGAAAGAAATTAAAAGCAATACACATTTTGCTCTTTGTAGGAATCGAACCAGGGTTCCTTTGAATGAAAGCATATAAGCTTACCATTAAGCCAAATAGGTCTCTATGATGCATAGTATATAACCTAAACCTTAACTGATAAAAGACGAGACAGATATGCAATTTTCCCCCTCCACAAACACCATTCTGTCTCCACGTTCTTTATTTGCAACGCTTTCATTTTAAATCTATCTTTTCTTTCACCAAAGTGCTTTGCTTTTCATCGTAACCTCTTTTGTTGAGTACCGTAATGAGCATCATGTGGCGGGACAATAGAGTTCAATTGTCCTGCAACAAAAAAGCAAGCATACTATTTAAGAATTATATCCTATGTTGATTATTAGAAATCCATAAGAACCAATAAAATTCAGGGCTTAACGGTTTGAATTATTTTTAATAAACTTATTGGTAAAATCAATGATCCATAACCAAACAATCATATACGGCGCTCTTCCAGGGGAAGAGTGAATGCCATACCATTCCATGCATAAGTTAGCTGCCAAAAAAGCTATCGAGAGCTGGAGTTCTTGAATTCAGTTGTTCCTATAAAAACAACAACATAATTTTAGTAACACTATTCATGTGGTAAACCTCTTTCCATACTATAAGTCAGTCTGTAAGACTAAAAAATATACCATCCTATGTATGCTCTCTTGCGACTCATAAGAATATTCAAGATTTGGAACTCGTATATTTGATACACCCTGCAGAAACTAGGGAATCAGGATTGCTTCACAATAAAATCAACAAACAGTATTTCTTTGAGAAACAACCACCACTCACCACTTGTTGTCAGTTATTGCATCTCCCAGTGTTTGAGATCTCTTTTTCTGGATATCCCTAAAAGATACAAAAGAGGTTACAATGAAAAGCAAAGCACTTTGGTGAAAGAAAATATAGATTTAAAATGGAAGCGCCGTAAATAAAGAATGCGGGAGACAGAATGGTGTTTGTGGAGAGGAAAAACTGTATCTCTGTCTCATTGGAGTCTTTTATCTGTTAAGATTTAAGTTCTGTACCATACATCACAAAGACCCACTTGGCCTAGTGGTAAGCTTATATGCCTACATCCAAGGTAACCCTAGTTTGAATCCTACCAAAAGCAAGATGTGCTTTGCTTTTATTTTCTTCCTCCAATCTGGCGACACGTGTTACCACCTAAATAAATAATTAATTTATTTTATTAAATTACAATCAGGACCAAATTGATAGAGTGTATAAGTAATAAGGACCAAATATGTAATTATACCCATATTTTTTTAACTACCACGTCACTTTGCCGTTAACCTCTAACGGATGGTGGTCACATTGCATCCAATTTAATAGTATGATGGTTTAATTGCTTCGAAAAAAAGTAAGGTGGTCAAATCGCGACTTTTCTAATAGTAAGGTGGTCATTTATGTAGTTTACCCTTTTTAAAACTATAGTGATAAAATTACAGTTCCTGATTAGTTAAGGGATCTGTGCAGTATTTTTACCCACAAATTGTAATTTGACAACGGTGTGATTTAACGGCCGGAAACAAACAGTTTGAGCTAAAATTAAAAGTTTGAGCTAAAATTAGAGATTTGACCGGTCAAATTTGTTAATTTGAATGTTTGGTAAATAGCGGTTTAAAATAGCAGATTGAGGTAAAACCTCTAATTTTATAAAAGCTGCTAATAGGAGTTTTTTAAAATTAGAGGTTTTGACATAAAAGTTATAAATATCATTTTACCCTTAACAATTATAAAAAAATCTTCAAATGACCTAAATTTAATTTTTTTCTATTTTAATTATTTATCCTTATGTATTTACATTTTGACTGATATGTCATTCTGTAAAGCCAACACATTTGTCTATATAACACTTCTATGTAGGGATGGCAAATGGGCGGGGCGGGGCGGGTGCGGATACCCCATCCCCCATCCCTATACCCACCTAAAATTTTCATATTCACCACCTACCCACCACCCACGGCGGGTATAATTTTCAAATCCACACCCGCCCACGTAGGTATATTCTTAAATCCATCCCCACATCCAACACCCAATTGGATACCCATTACCCATCTCGTACCCGCCTATAACCGCCTACTCGCCTGCCTGGTAGCAACCGTATCACATAAAACATGAAGGGATAATGGCACCAATGCCCCCTGTACTTTGACGGAAAGTTCAATGTGGTGCCTAAACTTTGGATGCGTTTAATGTACCCCTGAAATTTTCTTCCGTCATTTAAAACGCCCCCGAACACTAACATTGTTAACTTGTGATGTGGTATAACTAACTTACATCGGTGTAAGTTCTACTGAACTATAGCTAACTAACTATGACTAAATTACACCGGTGTAAGTTAGTTATTATGTGAGAAATCTGAGGGTAAGACAGTGCAAAGAACTAAAGCAATGAACTTGAAATTTGAATAAAGAAAACAAATTTTATATTGAATTAGATATCTTCAAAGACACATTATATGGCGGGTAGCATACGGGGAAGACGGGTGCGGGGCGGGTAAGGTCTTAAATCCACCACCTACCCACTACCCGCGGCGGGTATGACTTTTTACATCCACACCCGCCCACTACCCACCAAACTCATACCCATCCCCACCCCAACTTGGGCGGGTGCGGTGCGAAATCCGCGGAACTGTACATGTCTGTCATCCTTACTTCTATGTCAATGTGTACTGCAATATATGCTTGTTATGTAATTTAACGTTACTTAACAAACAATTTTCATTCGCAAGGATTTATTTTGTCCTAAAATGAAACATTGAGGATCAAAGTGCTTCAAAAAAGAATACATACTAAAATAATTATTTAGTCAAATATTAGAGACATTTTTAAGCGTTATACCAAAAATAATTATGGTTTAATCTATAATTTTAATAAAAAGTTTTTAAGTTAAATATGAGATCGATTAATAATATAATAATCATATAATTTAATTCGATGGTTAATTGTTTTTAAGTATGAATTAAATTTGTATTAATTCAAAATTTTAAAACTCTAAATAATAAATAATATCTTAAATTTTTAACGAAGAAGATTTTAGGAGTAAATGAAGGAGATTTTAGGAGAAGATTCGAATTTTTTCTAACAAATAAAATATAATTTGAGTAAGTAATTGTTGTGGTCAATTTTAGATAATTATATTTATTTAAAAAAATTACTAATTTGATATTAAAATATTTAATTTATTTTTTATTAAATATTAACATTTTAAAAAGATAATATTATTAATAGTAACAAATATTGGATTAAATTATATATTTTAGAAACAAACAAGGGTCAATTTTAGATAAAAATAAATTATTTAGTGACTAAATTGAACAAAAAACAAATCCGACAGACTTTATATGACATTTACCTTTTAAATAAAACTAGGCAGGTTGACTTAGATAAAGAGGAGATAAAGTGGCACGATATCATTAGTTAAAAATTTTCTTTAAAAACAAGTAATAGAATAGACAAAACGAGAAACAATGCAAATGTTAGGGGATACATAAGCTTAAAAGATACTTTAGATATATATTTCTTAATAGAAACAACTAATTTTAATAAACAAGAAAATACTCAACATTACATTATAAAATTAAAAATTAATTTGGACATTTCCCTAAAACTAGCCACTTAAGATCATACAAGGACCAAACATGAAAAGGTTAAAAACCTATCCAAAAGACTCGATCGAAAAATAGACACGAACAAATCTGACTGCATCGACAAACAAACCACAAAAGGAGATTAAGCTATTGAAAGACCACTGAGATCCGCAAATCAGAGCTGAGCGTCGTGAATAACTATCCACGAGCGCAAACCGCGTATCCAATTTTAAATCGAGGGTCTATAGTAGGGAAGATCACCATGATTATGAAAAGCGTCATCTTGATCAGTCGTGGCGTCGTCAAATTCAACCCTAATGAAAACAAAACAAAAAGAAAAACGTACTATATGGTAGAATAGATCGTGTCACAATAATAGAATAGATCGTGCCATAGGAGCAGAGTAATTTATTAAAAACTAAAAAATAAAACAAACAAAACGAAAAATTTCGACGGCGATAACCAGTATTAAAACTGAAATCGCTGCCGATGTTTAAAGGAAAATAAAAGCAAGAGAGAGTGGCGGCTTCACTTTAAAAGAAAGAAAACTGAGTTTTTTTTTTATGAATTGTTAATTAATTAAAAGATACTTTAGATATTAAAATAAATAAAAAAGTAATAAACGTTATGAAACAAATTGTGCATAAGTTTTTTTTTATAATCCAAAGCACATGGTTTCGAAGCCAATAGACATGGTATTGAAACACATTCCAGAGGCGTTTCCCCCTGTTTTGGTATCAAAATTGGGCTTCTGTTTCGAAACCGAAGGATCAGTTTCCAAAGTAGGTCATGAAATTTTAAATTTTTATATTTCAGTCCAAAAATCATAACTTAGTGAGTCATTTGAAGTCCGATTTGGTCACCTTTTTTAATTCATTTTTAAAAAAAGGACTAACATTTATGGGCACGATTAATCAATAAAATGAATTTATCTTGTGACATTAAAATATTCTAAAATTTCTAGTTTAGTCCTTGAAATTTTTTAAAAATCTCCAAAAGGCCCTTATGCATGAAAAAGAGAATAGATAAAAATTAAACTTAGTCAATGGATTATAAATGAATTGTAAAGAGGAGGAATTATTTGAATGATAATTTTTTTGCTTAGTTTAATTTCAATTGATAGTTGAAAGTCCAGTTGACCGTTCGTAACATCTCCGATTTGGTTTCCGACGGGGCCGGGTAGGGGTGTTACACTAGTCTTCCCGGCAAGAATTTGCTCAACTGGAGCATCTCTACATTCTCTTATATCATGGCCAGTAGAATCTGGTTGCATAGAATCAAAAACATTAAGGATTTCAAACATATTTTCAGAATCAACCATGACATGTTTCCCCTTATCAGTCAGGCCACCCTTGTCTAAACTAACTAGAATATACTCTTCAGCTAAACTAACTGGATTAGATTTTTCAGCCAATGATGAAGGAGCTTCCACTGTACCCAATTCTGAATTTACCTTCTTTGGTACCCAAACAACATGCAAGTTTTGTCCAAATGCTCAAACACCTTATAATTAAAGCATATTGAAGGCATCCAAGGAACATCTATCCCTATTGAAGCAAGAGAACCATCTCTAAGTTCTACATGAACATATCAAGGTGAAATTTTGTCTGCAATTATTTCAATACATACCTTAGCATAAGCAAGTCGTGATTTATTGCGCGTAATACTATCCGTATACGAGGGATTCCCTATTGCACTAGCAATATAGCTTAAACCAGTATTAGTAAACAGCTCAAGTGCACCCACATGGAGTAAGTACACTACAATGAGCATTTTACAGATTTATTGACAAAGAAAAGAAAACACTAACATGATGCAGTCCTTACATACGTTTAGTGTCTACAAGAGCACTTTGAGTGAGATGATTGATTTCCGGGTCCTCACATCACTTGAGTTACATGAAGGAATCAGTCGGACATGGAGGCATACATATATCAGTAATCCCTTCCAGCATCATAACTACACTCTTTATTGAAGGACGAAGAGCTGGTTCGTCTTGAATGCACCAAAGAGCCACCATCACCATTCTCTCCAAGCTACCCTTGTTCACTTCTTCATCCACCACAAGCTTATCCAACTCTCTTTCAACCAAACATCTATACACCAAACTCGACAGAATGATCTCCTCTGGCTTTGATACATTGGTGTCCAAGTTTCGTCGGCAAAACACAGTTTCCAATAGCACGATACCGAAACTGTAAATGTCTGCCTTCACCGAGATAGGAGTGTTTTTATGCCATTCTGGTGCCATGTACCCTCTAGTTCCCCTCACTACTGTGAATGTCCTTGTATGATCTCCCCTCAGCAGTTTTGCCAGCCCGAAGTCTGAAATTTTAGCTCTCCAAGAATCATCCATCAATATGTTCTGCGGCTTTATATCACAGTGAATGATTGGGGTCTCACATTCCTCATGTAAGTAGAGGATTCCTCTAGCAACATCTAGGGCGACTCTTGTTCTTAAATTCCAATATGGGCGCCTTGTTGACTTGAAAAGCAGATCGGCAAGGGAGCCATTGCCCATGAACTCATAGACCAGAAGCCTCTTGGAATCCTCGATACAGTATCCCATTAGTCGAACTAAATTTCTGTGGTGAGCTCTACCAATTGCTCGCGTTTCTGCTTGGAACTCTTTTTCACCTTCTTCCACTAATTTCTCCAGTCTCTTCACGGCGATCGGCTTTCTTCCTCTGTCTAGAGCCCCTTTGTAGACTGCTCCAAATGATCCCTTACCCAACTCTTCTTTAAATCCATTTGTTGCTCTCTTGAGTTGTTTGTAGGAAAACAACGTCAACGTAAGCTCTCTGGTCAGGCCCAGATTACCCATTTCCAGCAGCCTTTTGTATCTTAGAACTCGAAATTTATAGATGAATATACCAGAGGTTGTTAGCAAAGCACATGAACATGCAACAAGACTGAAAGATAACACAAGAATTTGTACGACCGAATTTCCCTGTTTGATTAGGATTTTCGGTGGCTTTAAATCAGGGGAAGCAGTATGGTTCTGATCTTCAAGTTCAAGGCTTATGATTCCCACTTTGAATAAAACAGCGGAATTAGTTCGGGTTCGGGCATCAGTATTTCGTAGCAAATACATGAGTGGAAGCCTTTGTTTCCTGCAAACTCCTCCCTCGAACTTTGCTGCCTCGCAATTGCAGTCTTCCAAACATGTTTGGCTGCACTCATCCATGGACAGCCGCTCTTTACTGTAAAATCTACCCCAAGCCCATTCTATACCTTGCATTGAGGTGATGTTATAAAGGGGTATATTGGCCTTTCCTCCTTTACAGTGTGCTTCAGAATAATTTCTCTTGCAGCCGAGGGTGTTCTGATTAGGATCGATAAAATCAGTCCCGGGAAGGCATACACAGTAAGGCCGGTTATCATTAAAGGTGCAATAGCTGTTGAAACCGCAAAAGCCTTTAATTTGACAGGAATTTTCCAACGCACTCAAAATTGCATGAGTTTGAAATCCACCATTTGGCTCAAACACATGAGTATATAGCCGGAAATTTCCATCGACATCAAGGCTTGCACTGTAAACATTTGTCTTGTTGCTGCTGCTGCTCTCCTCGTAGTCACTGCCACTGTAGCCCGTATCTTCATAAAATAAACCAGTAATTGTGGTGTAGATGGACGAATCAGTGCTGTTGATGAGTTGTAGGAGGCCTGTGGAGTTAAGAAAAAGGCAAAGCGACAAATTCATCCCATGAGTGCCTGTGCTCCAATAGGCAGTTAAAGCAGTATCTTCGGATTCTAGAGGGTATAAAACAAGATTCCCATCCTTTTGCATGCTTAGACGAAATCTTCCAGTTGAGGGATCATTTTCTGACAAGCTGGAGATCAACTCGTGATCAGGTAACAGACTCTGACCACCTAAAATGGTATCAGTAGGATGCTGGAAACTCTCCCAAATGGTATGATTATCTTTGTTGTAGATTACAAAATTGCCTGAATCTAGCATGGAGGCAGAGAAGGCATCCGAGTCGCTTCCATTACCAATAAATTTCTTCTCTGCGTTCTCAGCAGACAAAAGAATCACTCCTTTCTCATTTAACATCAGAGTAAAAGTTGAAGTGAAGGGCGGATCATCATGGTTTGCTGTCCATATAACTTTGTTTGCGTTCTTTCCCTTGCCGTCCAACCAAACTCCAACAGAAAGGCCACCGCCTCGATTGTAAAAACCGAATGCAAAGCGACCAGAATGCGAAGCCCATGAGGTTGTTTGAGTGGCAGAGGAAAGCGAAGCTCCCAGCGGAATGATGCAGCTTGACTGCTGCACACACAGTGAAGAAAGGAGCAACAGAAGAGCCCACACCCTAGCCATGGGAAATTATTTGTGTTTGTCTCTTCTAATCTGGGACTGATGAACAAATTTTGCAATAACCAAATAAATTGTTAAGGTCTCGAATAAGAGTTTTCTATGGAAAAAGATTGGCAACAGCTCTGGATTTACTGTATATTCTCTTTTTTTCATGTCTTCTTTCCAACTAAATGGTAGGACATGTGGAAATATTTACTACGTTGCCAAACAACATTTTTGCTGTTGCTTTTCTACTCCTTCCACAATTAAAGTTCTAATTATTTATAGCCTAAGATAATTTTATCATTTAAATAAATATTATAAAAGTATAGGTAAATATTTGATACAACATAAAAAAAACGTGTTTATTTTTAAGTCAAAATCTAAAATTTAAATTTTTAACTCTAAAACTTTAACCCAAATCTTAAATTCTAACCATGAATTATAAATTCTAAACCCTACCAAATAAAGTATTAACACCTACATTCTAAACTAAAACCTTAAACCCCTAAATAATCATGCTTGTGGAAATTTTGTTTTCCATCACAAGTGTATAAGATAATAATCATATAGAAGTAGGATTTATATCCAATACAAGGGCGGTGAAAACTTTTAATTTCTGCAAATGCCTTAGTTTTAGGTTTTAAGGATTTAGTTTAGGGTGTAGGGGTTTAGGCGTAGGGATTTAGAATCTATGAGTAATGGTTAGAATTCAGTGGTTAAGGTTAGGAATTAGGGTAATATGTTGAGGATTTAGATTTTAACCTATAAACTCTACATTTTAACCATAAATCCTAAATTTTATTCGCAATCACCAAATTCTATACTACTGAACCTGAACCCTTAAACCCTACACCCTAAATTGAGTCTCTAAACTCTAAAACTAAGGCGCTTTTTCCCCAGTGTATCAAATAATTATCCATAAAAGTATAGCAATTTAAAGTTGAATTTATATTCAATACACATACGGTGGAAACAAAAAGTTTCCACAAATGCATTAGTTTTAGAGTTTAGGGCTATAATTTAAGGTGTATAGGTTACATGCTTATGTTTAAGGGTTGTAGTTATAATTTGGGGTTTAGACGTTGAGGTTTAGAGTTCAGGGCAATATGGTTAGGAATTTAGGTTTTAACTTATATACCCTAAATTGTAACTCCAAACCCATAAATTCTAATAATCCATCAATTCTAAACCACTAAATCTAAATTCATAACGACTAAACTTTAAATTTAACTCTAAACCCTAAAACTATAAAACTTCTAAAAAAATTTGTGTTCGTCGTATGTTAATAGAATAACCTTTGAATGTTTAGGAGATATTATCCCAACATGATTGAAAAATGGCATGTCTCGTGAAATATATTTAAAAATTTTAAAAATGATAAATGGAAAAATTCTCATCATCTAAAGGCTCCTTATGAAAAATCTTAATAACTTTTGAGGAAAAAGTTTCACCACTCATGTACCGGATAATAATTCAAAAACAAATAATAATTATTTTTAGTTTAACCATTAATAATTAATTTTAAAAAATTTATTATAAGACAACATTTTTAATTTAATTATTCTATTTATAACATCAGAATCAAACATTTCATCTTGCTTACAGTAAAATCAGTAGCTATCAGCAAAGCAAAACAAAACAAAACAAAACAAAATCATCTAAGACTCACAGCACTCCACCTTTCAGACTTGGCTTTCATACAACAAAACAAAATCATACCAACCGCAATTAATATGTAAATAATTAAGCTAATTATAATCCATATAACTTTTATATTTATACAAATATATGTTTTTAGAATGTATTTATGTTATAAAAAATATGAGTTAGAAGACTCTATTATAATGAGAACTCTCCCAAAGAAACCCAAATTAAACCATCAATAAATAATAGTTGATTGAGAGTGTAATTCTTCAAAAATAAAATAAAATAATGCAATTGAAGAATTTAAAAATATGGATAGTTATTCCATATACTGACACTTATTTTTTTCACACTCGGAATCCTAATGTTGTCATGTGTCTCATTTAGAGTTTAAACTTTTAAGTTTTAATATTTACGACTTAATATAATGTTTAGAGTTTAAAATTTATTATTTATAATTAAAAGTACAATCACATGTGCAATTTTAATAAGATGAATTTTAAGAAAATTTTGAAAAAATAGTGTAATTTTTATATTATTATATATATTTTTAAAGAAATATTCTATATATATATATATATATATTTGTAAATACTAAAATTTTACTTTCTAGAATTAAACTCTTACTTTATAGGGTTTTATTTTGATGCACAAGCTGTGTAAATTTTTTTTACACAATCCTTTTATAAAATTTAAAATCTAAATCACAAACCCTAGCAACCTAAACCCTAAACCCTAAGCCCTAAACTCTAAACTCTAATTTCTAACCATAAACCTTAAATTATATACCCTACATACTAAACCCCTAAACCCTAACATAAAACCCTAAAACGCTAAAATTAAAGGGCTTGTGTAAACTAAAGTTTACACAGCTTGTGCATCAAAGTATTTTCCTACTTTATATTACATTCTTTAGCTATATTAAAAAAAGGAAAAACAAACCATCCTATGTTACAAGCAAATTGTAATTTTTTAAATAAGAGCCATATTTCATTAAAGTATGAAAAATACAGTAAAATACACCCAAACTAAATAGAAATTTAGAGATTATATCTACCAAGAATTTATATTAAAGAAAAATTACAAACATAAAAATTCAAATGGTGAAAGAAAAAAACTAAACATTTTCTTTGAACATGATTGGAAACCAGCATCAAATAACTAGTAGCATTGGGAATTGATGGAGATGGAGCCTGGAGGTGTGGGTACATTCATTGTTCCTTCCAGCATCAAGGTCACATTCTTCATCCGTGGACGCAAAGTTGGATCATCTTGAATGCACCAGAGCCCCACCTTCACAAATCTTTCCACCATTCTCATGTCCACTTCTTCTTCACCTTCCACAAGCTTATTCAACTCTCCCCCAACAAAGCAATTGTATACCCATGTCGAAAGCAGTATCTCATCTGCACTACAAACTTGTACTTCTATGTTGCTTCTGCAACATGTAATCTCCAATAGTATCACTCCGAAACTGTATACATCAACCTTTTCCGATACGGACGCACTGCTTTGTTGTTCTGGTGCAGAGTACCATTCTGTCCCTTTGGTTCCGTTGGTACTGCTTGTCTGATTAGGCCTCAAGAGCTTTGCCAATCCGAAATCCGAAATCTTTGCAGTCAATGAATCATCCAATAATATGTTGTGGGGCTTCAGGTTGCAGTGGATGATACATGTCTCACACTCTTCATGTAAATAAAGTATACCTTTAGCCACGTCCAATGCAATTCTGGCTCTCTCCTTCCAAACTGGGCGTTCATTCTTGTTGAATAGAAAGTCTGCCAGTGAGCCATTGCTCAAGTATTCATAAACAAGGAGCTTCCTTGAACCTTCCACACAGAAACCGAGCAATCGAACCAAGTTCCTGTGGTTAGTTCTTCCAATGACCGTCATCTCGGTTCGAATATGATCTGTTTCTCCTTCGTTGACTTTGGGCAACCTCTTGACCACAATACTTTTACCATCCCCTGGCAAAATTCCTTTATAAACTGCTCCGTACGAGCCTCTACCAACCTTGTCATCGAAACCATGAGTTGCTTCATCTAGTTCATTGAAAGTGAATGATCGTAGTGTAAACTGCTCGGTTAATATTAGACTTGTATTTTCTGAAAGCTTCTCGTAACTTTTGACTCTATGCCTGTATAGCAAGAAGCTGCACAACGCCATCACGAAAGATAGGGTTGTAACGGAACCCAAACTTAAGCCCATAGTTAAAATTAGGCTTCGGTTTCCATCGTTTACAAATATGTCGGATGAGGGACTTATGGATATGGTGCTACCGACAATCACCTTGATGAAGGCTGTAGACGTTGTATTTTCATGTCTTCTACCACCTTTGAACGGTAGTCCAAATATGTTGCAGTTTGGGGTAGAATATAGAACCCCACCACAGGAGCAATCCTCCTCGCAAGCTTTCTTACACTCTTCCTTGCCCAAATTATGCTTCACAGAATAAGGATCACCAGCCAAATCCATATTCTCCAAGGTAGTGATGTTGTACAGTATCACTACATTTTTCCTTGCCTCGCATCCATCTACGGTGAAATTCTGAGAGCAGCCCAAGGATTTGGTGTTGTGGTCGATAAATGTGAAACCGGGATAGCAATAGCACCCGGAATTGTTACCCTTGCTGGAGCAGTAGCTGTTCAACCCACAGTGACCACCAACACCACATACATCATCCAAATTCTGCCAAATCTTTGAGATGGTATTGCTTTCAAGTTGATGCGAGTACAATCTGAAAATTCCGTCAGGATCAAGGCTTGCTCTATAGATTATCTTTGTTTCGTTCCCAGTTGTGGAGCCATTCGCCAGAACCAATTCTTCGTAAGGACCTTGATACAATGTTAGAACGCCTCTCGTGTTGAGATTTAACACATGGAAATAATAGTTATGCCCGTATGTACCAGTGGCCCAGTATGGCTCACCAATATCAAGTTCAAAATAGGCTACAAGGTTACCATCATCCTGCAAGCTCAGCAAAAACTGGCCACTTGCGTGGTTTGATCTTGAGACACTGGAAATCAACCGGTTATTTGATCTTAGGACACCGGGAATCGACCGGTTATTTGATCTTAGGACACCGGGAATCGACCTGTTATTTGATCTTAGGACACCGGGAATCAACCGGTTATATGTGCTTAAATTCTGGCCTCCTAAGATTGTGTCGGTTGGAAAATCAAAACTCTCCCAGACAACAGACCTGTTCCGGTAGAGCACGAAATTCCCCGTGTCCAGCATAGAAGCTGAATCAACAGACTTGTTGCTGTACTGGTTTGCAATTATTTTCTTCGTACCGTTCCCAGTCCTTAAAAGCAACGTGCCTCGTGTTGTGAATTCCAAAGTAGAATTTGCGGAGACCGACGGATCATCTCGATTTGCAGTCCAGACAGTGGTGTTTTCTGGCTGGCCGACAAGCCAAATTCCGGCCGCATATCCATTGCCTTGCGGATAGAAACCGAATTCAAAGTGCCCTGAAGGTGAGGGCCATGATCTCGGTTGTTTTCCGGCATATAGGAAAGAACCTGGTTGGATAATATTGGGCTGGTTTTCTTGAGTCACATTAACATGTAAAGAAACCACAACGAATAGCAAGTGGATGTGTGACAGTAGGTGAGCCGTAATTCGGATGGAGTGCATGGAGATGGAGATGAGAAAGAATCCCTCTTTGATTTGCGACATATTTTCACCTTAAGTTTTCGCAACCAAAGTTTCACAAGGGAAGAGCATTTAGACAAAATTTCGTGGAAATTTAGGCGATGCTCATAAAATCTATAAACTACAAACGTATGGAGTAAGTAGGAGGCTTAATGCACAAAATGCCACTTAAAGTTTACCAATTTTCCCAACTTAGTACTTAACGTTTCATTTGGGACGTTGAGCCCCTTAATATTTTCACCGTTACCCATTTTGCCCCAAACTTTTACTTTTGTCGTTACAAAAAGTTTTCAGCCGTTAAATTTTTTTTAATCAATAAGATCGTGCCACGTCAACTCCTCTTTGATAGAGTAATCTGCCTGATTTTATTAAAAGGGTAATTGTCATGTCAAGTCTCTTATGTTTATTTTTTTATTCAATTTAGTCATTGAAAAATTTATTTTTACCTAAAATTGACCCCTATTTGTTTCTATTTTTTTAATTTAGTCCAATATTTGTTATTAATAATAATAATGTTTTATTTAATGTTACTATTTAATAAAAAATTAATTAAATATTTTAATATTAAATTAGTAATTTTTGATAAATTAATCCTTACTAATTTAATATTATATTATTTTTGCAATTCCAAAATAAATTAGATTTATAATTTAGACCCATCAAAATAAATTAAATGTTAATCTTAAATAGTTTCTAATTACGTCCCAAAATAAATTAATTTTATAATTTAGTCCCATTACGTCCTAAATTAATAATTTGATATTAATTTAATATTAAATTAGTCTCTTAATTTATCTAATTTAACATTAAACAATTTTTATATAAATTACATTTTACTAATTTAATATTAAAATATTTTTAATAAAGATAAATTAAATTAATTTTTTAAGATTAGTATTATTTTCTTTTAAAATTACTAAAGAGCAACTACAACATCAGATAAATTACAAGAGACACCATATATATACCATGAACTACGACGCATGCAATTCACATAAATTGATTCTTTTGTTGGGGATTTGCATGGAGATTCGTTGAAATTGAAAGTGAACAAACTAATAGAAAATTATAGTTCAAATTTTGCTCAAAAAATAATACAATTTGAATAAGTAATTATTTAGGGTCAGTTTCAAGTAATTTAATTTATCTAAAAAATTACAAATTTAATTATAAAATATTTATTTTATTTTATTAAATATTAACATTTAAATAAAATAATATTATAAATAATAATAAATATTGGACTAAAAAGAATATAATTCGAATAAGTAATACTAAAAACAAATAAGGTACAATTTTCTATTATTTTGGGACGTAATTGGAAACTATTTAAGATTAACATTTAATTTATTTTGATGGGTCTAAATTATAAATCTAATTTATTTTGGAATTAAAAAATAATATAATATTAAATTAGTAAGGATTAATTTATCAAAAGTTACTAATTTAATATTAAAATATTTACTTTATTTTTATTAAATAATAACATTTAAATAAAATAATATAATTATTAATAAAAAAATATTAGACTAGATTAAAAAATTAGAAACAAATAGGAGTCAATTTTAGGTAAAAATAGAGTTTTTAATGACTAAATTGAATAAAAAGTAAACATGGGGACTTGACATGACATTTACCCATTTAATAAAATCATGCGGGTTACTATATCAGAGAGGAGCTGATGTGCGCGATCTCATTGGTTGAAATTTTTTTAACGGTTGGGAAAAGTGGTAAATTTTAGGGGTATTTTGAGCTGATGTGCTCAACGTCCCAAATGAAACGTTAGGTACCAAGTTGGGAAAAGTGGTAAATTTTAGGGGTATTTTGTGCATTAAGCCTAAGTAGAAATAACTAACTTCATGAACACAACAAATATCCCAGTAAAAAAGTAGATGATATTTATTATAGAAGACGTCAGTTCAAATCGTTTTGTTTACACATTAAAAGAGTTAAAATTATATATGAACATATATTATCTTATGATCACTTTTAGACTATTAAAAAAATAAGGTCATGATTAAAAAATTCTTACAAAATTAATTTTTTAAATATTTTAATATGATTATAAAATACTATTGCTTTTTAAAATTAAAAATTTATCTAAAAAGACGAGAGCTGTGCTAGATTTTATTGTACTCAAATGTTAATAACCATCATATACATAATAAAGAATTATAGTCCGGTAAAAACTCTAGCAGCTCTCTTTTAGATCTCTACCATTCTCTCTTAAATTTTTACCGTTTGTAATTTTGTTTTTCTTCTATTAGTTGGTGGTCAGCAACAACATTTAGTATTGATTATCAATCATCGAGTCTATTATTTTTTTTATTTTAATAAGAATATCTGCATTTGTGACATGCGTTTCCTCTATCCTGGTGACACATTTTTCTTTAATTTTTTGTAGTTCGTTTCATCTGTCCTTGTGGCATGATTTCAGCATAACTCATCGATCGGTTAGTGCTTGTACAGAGATCTTTACGACACTAATCTTTGATTATGGTTCTATCGATGGTCTTAGAAAGATGGATCCCCACTCGGTTGATGGTTTGGTTCGCTCACCACTCCTTTTTTTTCACCCCATAAAGCGTCTCGTTTAAATAGCGACAAAGAGATTCAAAAAGGTTTCTGACTTTTGGTATATTAATCTCGATGAAAATGTCTGTTTTTCTTTGTACCATTATAAGAAATTTTTAATGAATTTGTCTTTTTTATGCTTGATATTGTATTCTCTTTTATGATGATTAATAAAATTTAGATCTCATTGTTTAAAAAAATTTATAGTCTGTTTTGCTCCAAAGTTCGGGCTTACGTTTTATGGGAAAAAGTAATTTTTTTAATATCTAACAGACGTAAGCATCAAATAATCATTATGTGACCTAAACTAAACTACGTATTTAAATTGAGCCTATGTTTAGGGATGTAGAAAGCTGGTCGACCTGTAAAAATTGACTGAAATTAATTTAAGTCAGATATGTTTGTGATTTGAGGTGGTGATAATTCGAAATCGATTCGAGTCTGAACTAGTGTTAACCTGAACCCGAGTTGGACCTGGAACTTTTAGATCTGAATTCGACCTGCACCCGACATGAGAACGACCTGAACCTGAATTCAACCTGATAATGTGATAACCGAACCCGACCTACATTTGACCTGATATGAACCTGAATCGAGATTAACCTGGTAAATAACTGATATTACCCTACATGTTATCAACCTGGCCTGTTATGAACCTGGTCTGTAATTGACTCAACCTATAAATGACTTGACTTGTTATTGAACTGATATGATATTTACCTGACTAGATATTTATATGACTTGTAATAACTAATAAGTTAAAACTGAAGAATTTGTGATATTATGAATTTATTATATTATAGTGTGAGCATCTTCACAATTTAAGGTACATGATTAACTATAATCATTAAATTAATATGTTTACTTATATATATATTATAATATATAAAAATATTTAAAAGTTTTATTAAATATCTAAATATTGTCAATATAATTCCTTAAACTTTATGATTTATGGTTTCATATTAACGTTTATGATTTAGTTTAATGTTATTGATTTATGAGATTAATTCTGATTATTTAAGATTTATGGTTTAGTTTACTTTAGGGTTATTGGTTTATGTGATTAATTTGGATTCATTAAAGTTTAGGGTTTAGTATCAATGGTTTATGATTTAGCTTATGGTTATTGGTTTATGAGATTAATTTTGATTCCTTAAGGTTTATGGTTTTGGGTTTAGTACTAATAGCTTATAGTTTAGTATAGGGTTATTATTTACGAGATTAATTTTGATTCAACTTGCTAATTTATGCATTTGAATTTGACTAAATATTTAAATCAAAGCTTCGTGTGTACAATTGAACTAAATTAAAGTTTCAACTTTCATGTGTACAATTACATATTTACATTCAAATAAAAAATTATGTATAATTATATTAAATAAAAATTTATATGGTATAATAATAATATCCAAATTGAATTAACTTATTAAACTTAGGATCTAATTGAGCTAAATTAAAACTTAGAAGCATAAATCATGGACATGATTAAAAAAAATTCTAAAACTAAATGTTGAATTTCAATTAAGTTAATTTAAATTAGGACTCAATTGAACTAAATTAAAACCTAAAAGTGAAAAATTCAGGACTTAAATGAAAAATATCTAAACTTAGAAAGGCCAAAAAATAATTTATCCTAACCTAAAAACTCACGCGGGTGGGAAACTTTCCCTCCCATCGTTTCACTTTAATTATCATGAAAAATATAAGGGTAAACTACTGCAGAAGTCACCTATGTTTATACTAAGTACAAAGTTAGTCACCAAATTTGAAAAATGACCAGTAAGGTCCCAAACGTTATCGGGGTGTAAAGAGTTGGTCACTTTTCCGTTTAAAGTCGTTAACTCTTAACGGGTAGCTGATTCGACTCTTATAATAATTATAGTTAATTCCACTTGTATTTCCACGTGGACAAGGCTGTTCGACTTCCAAAGAATTGAAAACTAAACAATTTCTTAATAGTGACTATTGATTAAACATTAAGGGTTTATTCCTCCAAACGACGCGGAAATTCTGGGGGAAATTTGGGGGAAATCAAACACGATCGTTCAACATTGATGTTGTAGGGAATTAGAGTTCATACATTAGGGAAAATCGAACTAGGAAGTGGTTACCCATCTCATTTTCTAAGAAAAATCGAAAGGGAGTATTGAGGAAATTTTGAAGAACGGTTCGCACAGTGTAAGTTTGTGTTTTTAATTCAATTTTTATTTGATTCATTCTTTGTAAAACGAAAATCTTGAAAGGGTTTGTTTATTGTTTTCGATTTCTTTACTGTTTTCGATTTAGGCTTTTTCAAAGTAGCCCTTGTTCTGATATTTAGGGTTTGTTTTCGTAGGTGTAGATACGAAAAATGTTTGGAGGGAAGCTTCGCCGGAATAGAGATAATTCAGCGGTGTATGGTAAGTATTCTAGATTGAGTTTAGGGTTTAGGAATATTTCGTATGTTTGTTATTGTTCTGAGATTGGTCTTTATGCTATTTACTGGTTTGTTATTGTTTCTGATTTATAGTCGCAAATTGTGTTTTGCATGTTAATGTTAGGACTTTTGTTAATGGTTTGTTATTGTTTCTGATTTATAGATTGCATGTTATTATTTTGAGATTGTTAATGTTTGCAACTGTGATTGTTTGATGTGGTTTGTGGTGTTTATTAGAATATTGTTAATGTGGTCTAACGTTTGGACTTTTGCCTGTTGAAATGGGTGCAAACCAGAAAGAATACAAACTTTTGTCTCTTAGCTTATAAAGACAAAAACACAAACATAGAGTAAAACTTTATAGGATCAATAATATTATACATTAAATACACATAATAAAATAGTAGAATATAAGCTTTTGTCTGTTGGCTTATAAAGACAAAAACAGTAACTTTAAAGTATAAACTTTAAAATACTTGAAAAAACACTAATGTACAATAACGAAGTTAGATAAACACTAATGTACTTACTGTCAAATACAATAGTGTACAATACTTACTATAAAAATATAAGCTTTAAAATACTTTAAAAAACAGTAATGATAAACAATAATGTACAATACTTTAAAATACTTTAAAAAACACTAATGTACAATAATGAAGTAAGATAAACACTAATGAAGTAAGATAAAAATAGTAATGAAGTTAATGTACTTAATGTAATAAAGTTAATGTAGTAAGATAAACAGTAATGGAGTAAGATAAAAAACACTAATTAAGTAAGCTTTAAAATACTTTAAAAAGAGATAAAAACATTAAGATAAAGTAATAAAGTTCATGTAATGTAAAAAAACAGTAATGTATAGTAATGAAGTAAGATAAAAACACTAAAAAGTAATGTAAAAATAATAATGAAGTAAATCTACTTACTGTAAAAACACTAAATAAGTTCATGTACTTACTGTAAAAACAGTAAAACAATCAGACATCAATGTAATTAATGTTCTGTAAAGTTCAGTAAAGTAAAGATCAAAACAGTAATGAAGTTAATGTTATTTAAACTTCTATTACATAATTAAGTAGGGTTATAGGATTATGAACCAAAACTAATGACATTTATTTGTATACTTTACATCTCCTGATTCAGAACATTGCACTTGTGTTTTTCATTATGGTGGAAAATTCTCAAGCACAATGCAATACAACTCAACAACTGTAGCATATTTTGACCATGTTGATTGTGATAGTTTTTCAATGTTTGAATTATGTGGTATGGTTGAAAGGTTAGAGTTAGTGGGTTCATTCAATTTGTACTGGAGAGTACCAGGTTCTGAATCTATTATGCCATTAAAAACTGACTTTGATTGCATGGAATTAGTCAATAGCTTACCTAGGAATATATACATTCATGTCTATCTTCAGGAGAGCAAAAATATTTTTGAGGATGAAGTAGAACTTGAGGATGAAGTAGAAGTTGAGGATGAAATAGAACTTGTGGATGATGTAGCAGTTGAGGAGGAAGTAGAACTTGAGGATGATGTAGCAGTTGAGGGTGAAGTAGGACTTGAGGATGAAGTAGCAGTTGAGGATGAAGTAGGACTCGATGAGAAAAATGTAGAAGAATTTGAGGTTAGTGATACTGAATATGGGTTTGATGATGGACTGCAGCAGGAAAATATAAAAATAGGAATTAGAGTTCAAAGACAAATGGATGGAATTGGACCTGATGGAGTTAGGCTTAATCCTGATGATGATTCTGATAATGATCAATATGATGAACTCTATAGTGATAATGATTCTGATTCAGATAGCCCTAGGTTTAGTGAGTTTAATGTTGAAACTAACATGGTGAACCCTAAATTTGTTAAGGGATTAATCTTCTCTGATAGAAATGTTTTGAAAGAAGCAATTAAGCATTATCGGAGGGTCAATAGGGTCCAAGTTAAGCTTCAAAAAATGATACCAAGAGGGTTCAAGTTGTGTGTTAGGGCAGCTATCCATGGAAGTTGTGGGCAGCACCAAGGAATCCCAAAGACAGTACAGATAAGACTTGACAGATTAAAACATTACTTGATTCCCATAAGTGTAATAAGGTGACCAAAAATAGGAATATTAGATCACCTTGGATGGCAAAGTATTATATAGGGAAATTCATGGTTGATATTAATTACCCTATAAAATACCTTCGAAATGATGTATATGAAGAATTTGTTACTAGGGTGTCACGTGTTACTTGTACTAGAGCAAGGGATTTGGCAGTTCAGATGATTGAAGGGAATTAGAAAGGGCAGTATGGTAGGATTTATGAATATTTACTAGAGTTAAGGACTACAAACCCTGGAACAACTACTATTTGTCATCTAGACTGTAGATTATTTCAAAGGATGTATGTTTGTTTGCAGACATGCAAAGATGGTTTCGCGGCATGATGTAGGAAGATTATATGTGCGGATGGTTGCTACTTAAAAGGCTATTTTCAGGGGTACTTATTAGCAGCAGTAACCATAGATTCAAATGATCAAATCTACCCTATAGCATATGCAACAGTGGAGAGTGAAAACTACTCATCTTGGGTTTGGTTTTTGGACATACTCAAGACTGACTTAGGGATTAATGACTCCTCTAACATTTGTTTCATGAATGATAAACAAAAGGTACCCATCTAACTTTTATCTATTTTCTTATCTTTCATTTTATTCTTATTAGTTAACTTTTATCTATCTTTGTAAATGTATGGACTTGTGGAAGCTGTGGATAATCTTTTCCCTAATGCAAATGTTAGAAATTGTGTTAAGCATATATATATAACAATTTCAAAGAGCTTCACAAAGGGAAAGCTCTTAAAGATGCTGTTTGGAAGGTTGCTCGAGCTACTTACCCGAGAGAGTTTGAAGATGCAATGGAGCAGTTGAAGGCCCTTTCTAGCCCTGCTTATGATTGGATGCATAAGTTGAACCCTGCCCTATGGTCCAGATCACATTTCGATACTAGAACCAAATGTGATATGCTCCTCAATAACTTGTGTGAGTCTTTCAACAAGGTAAAATTCTTGTTTTTAAATTATGTATTCTTAAACCATTTACTTTATTTAGTTGGTTTCTAACACCATCTTCTTTGTCTTATGTATTCAATTTTGGAGGCCCGAAATAAGCCTATCTTGACAATGATGAAGGTTATTAAAACCAAAATCATGAAAAAGATTGTTAGCAAAAAGGAGAATGCAGAAAAGTGGCCAGGTCCACTGTGTTACAAAATTCAAAAAAAATTGGACCTCATTATCCAACAAGCACACAGGTTTTCTTCTAACTGTTTACTGACTTTATTTTCTAACTTAAGTTTTTACTAATTATATTACTTTTTTTCAGGTGCTGGGCCATACGTGCTGGTGGAGAAAGGTATCAAGTGCATGCTGGTCTTGGACACCAGCATGATGTGGATCTTGTGCAGCATACATGTTCCTGCAGAAAATGGACCTCACTGGCATCTCTTGTGTCCATGCAGTCTCAGCCATTCAATAAACAAATGGATGCATTGAAAGTTATGTAAATGAGTGCTACAAGAAAAGCACTCAAATTGCCATTTACTCCAACATGGTTTCACCTGTTAAAGGTAACTTTTGTCACTAATTAATTTCTTTTCAACTATTTTTTTCACAGTCTACTCCAACATGGTTTCAACTAATTATAATTTGTTTAAATTTTTGTAACAAGTCCTGAATAGAGGGTTCCAGTCTCTGACATGGAACCAATATTGCCCCCAACTATTAAGAGGCTGTGAAATCAAAATTGATTTTGATATAACATCTAAACTTATGGACCAATTTGCAAAACAATAAATTTTTAAGTTCTCTTTAAAGTCTCACTATTGACAAGTATTTTAAACAAAATAATATCTCAAGACAAGTTCTTAAAATTATAAATTTTTCTAAGTCTTTTCCTATAAGTTTTCAAGCCAAACTATACAAAAACGCCCAGGCGTATCGATACGAGTTTTAGCCACTGGAATTTTAATGGACATAGCGTACTGATACAGTATTACCCCGTATCGATACGATATTCATCTGGGAAACTCTTTCAATGATACCATACCGATACGCTTTGCAACCGTATCGATACTATAAGCTTATCTTTGCAAAATCTTTGTATTTAATTTTCGAACGTTAACTTGTCAGTTGGTTGGTATCCCAATTTTTAAATGACCGTTATACCGTACCGATACGCTAAGGATGCGTATCGATACAATCTTCAAGAAAACCAAACTTAGGATTCCAGTGAGAAAATCCCGTATCGATACGACCCTTCGTAGCAATACGTCCCTTAAAACCGTACCGGTACGCCTTCTATGCGTATCGATACGCTATGTTTTTCAGTCACAACGGCTCTTTCCTCTTTGATGCAGGTATCGATCGCTCCCTACGAGTACCGATACGGTAGGCAGCAGAGCTGCATTTATTGCGGGAAAAATGCTCTACACGGCTCTATTGATGATCCCAACTACCCAAACGGCTAGAATTCAATGCAAGGGTATAAAAACAAGTCTCAATTGAACAATCAACAATTATTGAACCTACAAGCAACATCAAAGCATTAAATCCAAACCCTAGTGCCTTTCATTGTCAAATTCTTGTACCCAACTCTTGTTTTCTTATTGTAATCATGTATTGTGAGTATGGGGAGTGTGAAATTGTAATTGGGTAAACATTCATCCTTTGAGAGGAACTTTTAGAGTTTACCAAATTCATCTCTTTGTAAAAGTGAGTGGATTAAGCTTTGGGTAGAAAGCTTAAATAAATTGTAAGGTTACCTCCTCATCCAAGAAAATGAGAAGAATTCAAGTAGTGAATTGGTTGAAAATCCTTAGTGGGAACTAAGGTAGTGGATGTAGAGTTCATTTGGAGAATTTGAACCACTCTAACTTCTTGTGTCACATTTTATTTTTCACCTTTATCTCCTACCAAAATTTTTATCGCCAATTCACCCCCTATTGGCCATTTGCAATTGTGTGATCAACTCAACAATTGGTATCAGATCTACACTCATTGGAAGGATTACAACCCTCTTGAGTCGATTATAGGAGAGTTTGATCAACAACTAGTCAAGCAATGGCATCCACCTCCAACTCCAACCTCTACGAGTCCCAATCTACTACCAAGCCACCATTCTTCAATGGGGATAACTACCCATATTGGAAGAATAGGATGAGGCTCTTCATCAAGTCTACCGACTACATGGTGTGAGATGTGGTTGAAGAAGGTCCATACATACCAATGAAGAGAGATGGTGAAGGAAGACTTGTCCCAAAGGTGAAAGCCGAAATGACGGAAGATGAACGAAGAAGGATGCAAGTAAATGATAAAGCTCTTCATGTCATCTTTTGTGCACTTGGTCCATATATCTACTCCAAGGTGTCTTCGATCGAGAATGCCAAGGAAGTTTAGGACACTCTCGAGACAACATATGAGGGAACTAGCGATGTCAAGGAAACAAAAATTGGGCTACTCAATCTAAGCTACGAAAATTTCAAAATGGATCCCGATGAGAGTGTTTCCAAGATGTTTGATCGATTCTCGGTCATTGTCAACGGATTGAAGGGTTTCGGTGAGATCATCCCTGAAGACAAGCTAGTGAGTAAATTGTTGTACTCTCTTCCGGAATCATGGGATAACAAGAGAACGACTATTATTGAAGCTCGAAATTTGAAGACTCTCAAGCTTGATGCTCTTGTTGGATCTCTACTCACCCATGAGATCATGAGGAAGGGAAGAGAAGAAGAAAAGAAAATGGAAGAGAAGAAGGATGTTGAGAAGAAGAAGATTGGAATCGCTCTTAAAGCTTCATACCATGAAAGCGATTCTAGCGAAGATGAAGATGAGGAGATGGCCATGTTGGCCAAACGGTTCACTCCCTTTATGAAGTCCGATCGTGGGAGGGAGTTCATTAGAAAAGAAGACTTCAAGAGCAAGAGTAAGGAAGAGGAGAAGGACCAAATCACTTTCTATGAATGTAAAAAATTCGGCCATATCTGTTCTGAATGTCCTCAATTGAAGAGGAAGAGCTTTGGGAAGAAGAACAAGCTCAAAGCTCAAGTAGCAACTTGGAGTGACGAGGAGTCATCCGAGGAGGAGGAGGAAGTGGCCAATCTTTGTCTCATGGCCATTGATGATGAACCAAAGGTAAACCCTAACTCATCTAATTTTGATTTTACCTTTGATGAGCTTCAAGATGCTTACGATGAATTGTAAGAGGTTTATGATGAGTTAGTTGGAAAATATAAGGAATCCAATTTTAGAAACAAAAAAAATATTTCCGATTTGAAAAATCAAAATGAAACATTTTCAAGAACTAACTCTGAATTGGAAAAGAAGGTTTTGTACTTAGTAAATCTTTCAAATGATCTTAAAAAGAAAAACCTTGAACTTGAAAAACTTCTTTCCGATTTTCAAGATTATCACACAAAGGAAGTGGATAATCTTAAAACATCAATTGCTATTGGGAAACACCATTTTGAAAAGGGAAACTCTTCTAAATCCCAATATGTAAAAAGAAAACCTTTTATTCCTAAATAAAGAAATTTTCATAAGCAATCTAGAGGTCAAAAGGTTAGAAGTGCTTGGATTCCTAAGGAACTCATTATTTCTAATAATATGAATGTTATTGCTTCTTGGATTCCTAAGGGAACCAAAGTTTTGAAGGCTAACACACATGGACCCAAAATGATTTGGGTACAAAAAATCAAGGCCTAATTTCTTTATTTGTAGGGGGAGCATTGCTACAAGGACAAAGCTTCAAGCCAAAACTCACGGTACCTTGATAGTGGATGCTCAAGACATATGACTGGTGACAAGAGTAGATTCGTGGAACTAAAGCCAAAAAGTGGTGGAGTGGTAACTTTCGGTGACAACTCCAAAGGCCACATTGAAGGAATAGGCTCTATTGGTAATCACTCTTCTATTTTCATTGAAAATGTTTTGTATGCCAACGGTCTTAAACATAACTTATTGAGCATTAGTCAATTATGTGATAAGGGTTTTAATGTTTTATTTGATAAAAGTGGTTGCAAAATTGTGAACATTAAAACAAATCAATTAATGCTCATAGGACAAAGAATAGGCAATATTTACATGGTGCATTTAGATGACATCCATTCATCTCATACATGCTTAGTTGCACATGATGAACATGACTCATGACTTTGGCATAGAAAATTAGGACATGCTAGCATGAGTGTTTTAGAGAAATTAATTTCCCTTAATCTAGTTAGAGGTTTACCAAAACTTAAGTTTTCTAATGATAAAATTTGTGATGCATGTTTAAAGGGTAAACAACATAGAACTTCATTTAAATCCATTAATGATGTCTCTACTAGTAGATGTTTAGAATTGATTCATATGGATCTTTTTGGGCCTATTAGAACAATGAGCTTGGGTGGTAAATCATATGCATGTGTACTTGTAGATGACTATTCTAGGTTTATTTGGGTTCTATTCTTAAGTACAAAAGATGAAGCTTTAGAAAAATTCATCACATTTTCTAAAATAACTCAAAATGATCTTGAACTTAAAATTTCTCACATTAGAATTGATCATGGAACCGAATTTCAAAATCTAGGTTTTGAAGAGTTTTTAAATGAAATGGGATTAGCCATAATTTTTCCGCACCTCGCACTCCTCAACAAAATGGGGTAGTTGAGAGGAAAAATCGAACTTTAGAAGAAATGGCTAGAACCATGCTTTGCGAAAATAATTTACCTAAATAGTTTTTGGTGGAAGCCACAAATACCGCTTGCTATATTATAAATCGAGTAATGATTAGGCCAATTTTGAAGAAAACACCTTATGAGATTTTAAAATCTAAGAACCCTAACATTAGCTATTTTCATCATTTTGGTTGTAAGTGTTTTGTCTTGAATAATGGTAAAGAAAACTTAGGTAAATTTGATGCTAAAAGTGATGAAGCTATTTTCTTAGGATACTCTTTAAACTCTAAAGCCTATCGTGTATTTAATAAAAGAACTCTAGTAGTTGAAGAGTCTATACATGTTTCGATGATAACCTCCTTCCGAGAAAGGAATCTTGTGATGATGATGATGTAGAAATTCTTGATGCCATTGATGGAGGACAAACGTCAAAGGTGGATGAGATTCCAACTAAAGATGAAGATGCACAAGATCCACCTCTTGAAGCCTTGAAGGACTTGGCTCTTGAGGAAAAGGAGGTATCTTACCTAAGGGAGTTCAACTATGTCAAAGGTGGTGAAATCTTGGGTGATCCATACAAGGGGGTAACTACTAGATCCTCTCTCAAATTAATGAACCATGTTGTATTTCTTTCATGCATTGAGCCTAAAAATATTAAAGAAGCTTTAAAAGATGATTTATGGATTTTGGCCACGCAAGAGGAATTAAATCAATTTGAGAGAAGTAAAGTTTGGACATTAGTTGAAAGGCCTAGTAATCAATCTACTATAGGAACTAAATGGGTGTTTAGGAATAAACTAGATGAAAGTGGTAATATAGTAAGAAACAAGGCTAGGCTTGTTGCTCAAGGCTATACCCAAGAAGAGGGAATTGATTTTGATGAGACATATGCACCCGTAGCTAGGATGGAAGCCATTAGGATGCTTTTAGCATTTGCATGTTATAATGATTTCAAGCTTTTTCAAATGGATATGAAAAGTGTCTTTTTAAACGGTTTTATAAATGAAGAAGTGTATGTTGAACAACCACCGGCTTTTGATGATTCAAAATTTCCAAACCATGTGTTCAAACTAACTAAAGCTCTTTATGGTTTAAAACAAACTCCTAGAGCTTGGTATGAGAGACTTTCAAATTTTTTAATTGAAAAGGGTTTTGAAAAAGGTAAGGTGGACACTACACTTTTCATAAAAAGATATAAAAATGACATCTTAGTAGTACAAATCTATGTTGATGGTATCATTTTTGGTTCTACTAACGAATGTTATTGCAAAGAATTTTCTAAGCTAATGCAAGGTGAGTCCGAGATGAGCATGATGGGGGAGCTCTCATTCTTTTTGGGACTCCAAATCAAACAAAGGAAAGATGACACCTTCATAAATCAAGCTAAGTACATGAACGATATGCTCAAAAAGTTCAGCTTGGAGAATGCAAAACCTCAAGCCACAGCTATGGGCTCTTCCATAAAGCTTGACAAAGATGAAGGAGGTAAGTGTATTGATTCTAAGCTTTATAGATCCATGATAGGTTCTTTGATTTACCTTACCGCAAGTAGACCGAATATCATGTTTGGTGTTTTCTTGTGTGCTAGGTTTCAAGCTAGTCCTAGAGAATCACACTTAGTTGCCATTAAGAGAATTTTTAGATACCTTAGAGACACACCTAACTTAGGCCTTTGGTATCCTAAAGATTCCTCCTTTAGTCTTCATGCTTATTCGGATGCGGATTATGGGGGTGCAAGATAGATAGGAAAAGTACTTCCGGGACATGCCAATTCTTAGGTAGTATGCTCGTATCTTGGTTCTCTAAGAAACAAAATAGCGTAGCCTTATCTACCACCAAAGCGGAGTACATATCCTTAGGGAGTTGTTGTGCTCAAGTCCTTTGGATGAAGTAACAACTCTTAGATTATGGTGTTGAAGTAGAAACTATACCCCTTAGGTGTGACAACACTAGTGCCATTTGTCTCACTAAGAATCCCATCCAACACTCTAGAACCAAACACATAGAAATTAGACATCATTTCATTAGAGATCATGTGTTGAAAAATGATGTTGTTTTAGAGTATGTTGACACCTTGAACCAATTAGCGGATATATTCACAAAGCCTTTAGATAAAGAGCGTTTTTGGACCCTTAGGAGAGAGTTAGGTTTAACTAGCCTTTCTTGACCCCTTCTAGGTCCCAAAATGTCAAAAATTTGCTTGAAATTGTTTGTGATTCATGCTTGTGTTAATTTGACTCATTTTTGCTTCTATGCATGTTGCTAGGGGGAGTATGCATTAAGTTTAGCCATTAAAACTTGTTCATAGGACATTTACATGCATTTATGGACGTTTAAAGTTGTATTTTTGCACTTAAATCTGTCATAAATACCTTATCTAGTAAAGGCGTATTGATACAGGTTCATCACTGGGAAATCTTTGAAGTTCAACGTGTATCGATACGACCCCGCGTATCGATACGGTTAAGTCAAGGGAGTTAATCCAGGTCAAGTTGTACCGATACGGTCCCGCGTATCGATACCGTAGTAAAGACAAATAAAAAATTAGGGTTAAAGGGTATCGATACGCTATACATGCGTACCGATACGGTCTCGACGGAGAGGCTTTTTAGGGTTGCATCTACAAAAACACTTTAAAATTAAAAACCCCTCTTTTCTCTTCAAAACCCTAGCTGCAACCCTCTATAACCCCTCTCAATCCTTCAATTTTTTCCATCAAACTTAAAAATTCTTTGAGGGTTTTTGATCTCCACATCAAAGCTAAGCTTTGTCAACAATCTAGTTCACTCACATCAACACATTCATCCAATCTAACAATTCAAGGTATAAAACTTTTCTCTTTTATTTTCTTTTATTTTCGTTCGATTTTTATAATTGTTTCAACTTAGTTTTTGTACAAAACATACTTTTAGATTATGGGTTTCAACTTTTTCATCAAAATTTTTCAAAAATCAAAATTTTTTCTTTCGAATATATTTTCTATTCGTATTTTTAATCTTTTTTTTAAAAAAAACTCTTTCTCAAATTTGCATATATCTTTTTCAAATAAAATTTTCCTTTACAATTACCTTGAATTATTAGAATTTATTGGTTTGAATAAGATGTTAATTGCATACATATTCGAATCATTTTGATGTTTTTTCAGGGTTATGACACCTAAAAAGAGAGCTAAACGTTATCTTGCTACTTCCGATCCTAGTGAGGATGACGAGGGTAACCCTAAACCTAATCTCCCTTATATTATCCAATATAGTTTTCTCGACAATTCTGATATGTCTCTTTACAAACTATTTCAAGGCATGACCCTTAGGGAAGAACATGTTGTGTCTGTCCCATTTTTAATCTCTGCCCGTTTTAAATTTCAATACCTCCCTTTAATTAAGCAATGGAAATTTCTAACTTTTTTAAGCATTCCTCCTATTCTATATAGGAATTTGGTCATCATATTCTTTTCAAATGCTTTATGTGTTCATGATGAACCTAGAGAACATGTCATTGCTATTGAGTCCTTTGTTATGGGCAAAACCATTAAAATCGATCAAGATGCTTTATGTACGACTTTTGGTTTTGAAAACATTGGTATTGATTATGAGAAGTCCTTAGGTATGAGTTCTTTAGGTTCAGTCAAAGTCTTAAATGCTTAGGACCGAATCCTTCATCTTCTTATTTCTTGGTTTTTGCGTCCATCGGGAGGAAAATTTTCTACTATTCGTCAAGTCGATGATTTTTGGCTTAGGTGCTTTAGGGAAGGTCAACGTCCAAACCTTTGTCAAATTATGTTTGCCGACCTTGTCTATCTAGTCCAACACCGTCACACCGACCATGTCAAATCTTTTTACTACTCTACAGCTTTGAGTTACCTTTTCCATTCCCTTGAAATTGATTGTTCCCATGACTATCTCGAACCTCTTAGCCTACCCATAGATGAGCGTTCTCTATCTCGTGCCGGTTTTTCTTATGTTGACAATGAATGGGTTCGTGTCCCTCAAGCTCCTCCACAAGATGCTCCGGTTGATGCTTCTCATGCTTCTTCAAGCTCTCAACGAGCTCCGATTGAATCCTCTTCCATGGGCACCCTAATGACATTCCTCAATGAGAAGTTCACTACCATGGAAGTCGGGTTTACCGCTATGGACACTAGATTCACCTCCTTGAAAGATCGCGTCAGAGGTATGGAGAATAAAATAAAAGCCATGGCTCTTCGACAAAACTCCATGGATATCTCTCTCACCGCCTTCCATGGTGCTTGGCTTAACCAAAACCAGAGGAATCAACCCACTCAAGACAATGAAGATGAAGAGGGCGAGGAAGATGATGATGATGGGGCGGACGGGTAGTTTTTGCATACCATCTCATGGCATTTAGTCTTTTCTCTTTTGTTACTGCACATTTGTTTTAGGATCTAAGTTTATGCCTTTTATCTATGTCTTAGTATCTAAGTTTGGATTATTATGTTGCTTTTCCTTTGAAGTTTCATTTGAACTATTATGTTTGCTTTGAATTTTATAAATTAATTGTTGCTATTATCCTTGTGTTTATATTTGATCTAACAAAAAGGGGGAGAAGGATTATAGAGTCAATTTTTTATTTTTGAAAATCCATGTTAAATTAAGGGGGAGAAACCTTTTCAAAAGTTTCAAAAACTTAAAAATTTATATGTGGTTTTGTTATATCAAAAAGGAGGAGATCATGAAATCAAAATTTATTTTGATATAACATCTAAACTTATGGACCAATTTGCAAAACAATAAATTTTTAAGTTTTCTTTAAAGTCTCACTATTGACAAGTATTTTAAACAAAATAATATCTCAAGACAAGTTCTTAAAATGATAAATTTTTCTAAGTCTTTTCCTATAAGTTTTCAAGCCAAACTATACAAAAACGCCCAGGCGTATCGATACCCTTAGGCGTATCGATACGGGTTTTAGCCACTGGAATTTTAATGGACATAGCGTACTGATACGGTATTACCCCGTATCGATACGATATTCATCTGGGCAACTCTTTCAATGATACCGTACCGATACGCTTTGCAATCGTATCGATACTATAAGCTTATCTTTGCAAAATCTTTGCATTTAATTTTCGAACGTTAACTTGTCAGTTGGTTGGTATCCCGATTTTTAAATGACCGTTATACCGTACCGATACGTTAAGGATGTGTATCGATACGATCTTTAAGAAAACCAAACTTGGGATTCCAGTGAGAAAATCTCGTATCGATACGACTCTCCGTAGCGATACGCCCCTTAAAACCATACCGGTGCGCCTTCTATGTGTATCGATACGCTATGTTTTTCAGTCACAACGGCTCTTTCCTCTTTGATGCAAGTATCGATACGCTCCCTACGAGTACCGATTCGGTAGGCAGCAGAGCTGCATTTATTGCGGGAAAATGCTCTCAACGGCTCTATTGATGATCCCAACTACCCAAACGGCTAGAATTCAATGCAAGGGTATAAAAACAAGTCTCAGATGAACAAGCAACAATTATTGAACCTACAAGCAACATCAAAGCATTAAATCCAAACCCTAGTGCATTTCATTGCCAAATTCTTGTACCCAACTCTTGTGTTCTTATTGTAATCTTGTATTGTGAGTTTGGGGAGTATGAAATTGTAATTGGGTAAACATTCATCCTTTGAGAGGAACTTTTAGAGTTTACCAAATTCATCTCTTTGTAAAAGTGAGTGGATTAAGCTTTGGGTAGAAAGCTTAATTAAATTGTAAGGTTATCTCCTCATCCAAGAAAAGGGGAAGAATTCAAGTAATGAATTGGTTGAAAATCCTTAGTAGAAACTAAGGTAGTGGATGTAGAGTTCATTTGGAGAACTTGAACCACTCTAACTTCTTGTGTCACATTTTATTTTTCACCTTTATCTCCTACCAAAATTTTTATCTCCAATTCACCCCTTCTTGACCATTTGTAATTGTGTGATCAACTAAACAGAGGCCACCAGGAAGGCCAACTAAAAAAAGAAAAAAGAAAGCTGATGAAGTTAGCAATCCTAAGCTGCGTAAGAAGGGGCAACAGGGCAATTGTACCAAGTGTGGTAAGACTGGTCACAACAGAAGGACATATAGAGGCGAGGTTGGTGCAAACCAGCCTATAAGAAGACCCACTCCATCCAACCAGCCATAATCTCCTAGGCATCCTTCATCATCCCAGCACCAGCAACCTGGAAACCATCCATCATCATTCTACCAGCAACCTTGAAGGTAAAAATTACCTACAAGAAGACCTTTGGTTCCACCAACTACAGGTAGATGAATGTCTAATATGCCTTCAAGTCAGCAATCAATTGTCTCTAACCCTCCAAATCAAGAATCACAAGCTTCAACTAGGGACTGAAGCTGCAGAACTGAAGCTCACTGCATTTTGTGAATGGCTTATTTTATGACTTTTTTGTGATGTCCATTTCAATGGCATTTATTTTGTGAATTGTGGTGAATCAGTTAGAAAGGTCTTTTTGTAGCTGATTTTGTGAATGTGTAGGGAATACTCTAGCTCACTGTTGATTTATGTCATTCTTTTGTAGCTGATTTTAGTGTTTATCAGCTTACAAACATTACTTTTTGTAGCTGATTTTATAATTTATCAGCTTACAAACATTACTTGTTTACACATATTGATTACAATCGAATGGAAAACAAAGTATTGCCTTCTTATTTGCTCAACTTTTCTTATAACAGCTTTTATTGCACAACATAATAAAAAATACTTCAAATTTTATAGAACCAAAATTTTACAATATTCATTAAACTGACCAAAACATTGCATTACCTCAAAGTATTACCTTCACTTACATTAAACAAACCAAGATAAGAATACAAAATAACCAACCTCCATGAACCCTAACAATACTTCACCACACATTACATTACCTCAAAACCCACACAACCATCACACACCTAACCAAAACACATCAATCCAGTCATCATACATTACTTCAAAACCAACACAATCGTCACAGACATCACCAATACAAAAAACCAACATAGTCGTTCAAAGAACCTTGCCTTCTTCATTTTTTTTTTACTTTTTTTAAGAGCCCAGAAATTATCATTTTTGTATGTGGATTGACTGGAGCATCGTACCAAAGAAAAAATCCACAGCCCCTCCCATTCCCATAATTTTTACACTCAAAAAATCTCCTACCTGGGTTTTCATCTGTCCAAGCAGTGGCCAGATCGGCTGGTACTCTACAACGAAAATTGGGTACTTCATTCTTTACTTCCATCTTCTTCTTCTTCCTCTTCTTCACTTTATTTTTTTAGAGACAAAATTTTATGGTTAAAGAAATAGAGCTTCTATTAAGGGTGGATGAGCCTTTTAAAGACATTTTTATGCTTTATCCACGTGAAAATACAGGTGGAATTAACTTAAATTTTGCCAAGAGCCACATCAGCTACCCGTTAAGAGTTAACGGCTCTAAACGGTAAAGTGACCAACTCTTTACACCCCGATAACGTTTGGGGCCTTACTGGTTATTTTTCAAATTTGGTGACTAACTTTGTACTTAGTATAAACATAGGTGACTTCTGCAGTTGTTTACCCAAAATATAATTGGCAGGGGGAAGGACAAAAATTTAGAGGGATTTAAGCCCCTAATTTTTAGGTTCATTCTCTCCAATATTCAAATGGAATCTTTTTAAATATGATTCAATAATTAATTGGCCATTTGGTAATTTCTTTTGCTTAGTGATTAATTCACTTTTAAATTTTAGTTTAATTCAATTTAGTCATAATTATATATATATATATATTAAATTGAAAATATTTCGATATTTTAAGTGATATTTTGGTTCATATTAATCTCTAAAATTTTATTTTTATTTGAAATTTACCCACAATTACCATACCGAAGTCTATTTGTACACGGTAAGACTCATCTTGAACTTCAACCGAAATCGATATTCCGTGACCTGAATTTTATCCATCAACGACGTAACCCGACATAAAGTCCATCCGAACCTGAATTAACTCGTTAATTAACTGATTCGGACCCGAACCATTTTTGCCTGAACTAAAACTTACTTGACCTGAAATTAACGCAACTCGAACCCAAACTCAATCTAATTAAAAATCAACCCGATAATAACCTGAATCTGAGTCGACCCGAACCCGACCTGATCCGAGTCGAACCATTAAATTAACCTGACATAACCCGTATTTGATTTGATATGACCTGACATGACCTGACCTGAAACCTGAACGATTACATGATTTCACATCCCTAGATATGTTTAACATTGTTATTATTGTTTTTCAAAAAAGAAAAATCAAACATATAGTATGTTAATTAAAATATATTCCAAATTCATGTATTTTTTACATTTATAATTTAGCTCTACTTTTTTATTTCTAGGAATTTATTCTTTACTTTTTTTTGTAATTTGAAAGTGGAAGAATTAAATTTCTAAAAGTAAAAACAGAAAACAAAATTTCAAATATATGACGGGTATAGGACTTTGAACATATTAAACCTAAAATGTTTTTGGATTTTGATGTTGAAACAATGATTTAGCAAATTAGTTTATGGTTGGCAACATCTAAAATATTTTAAAATATTTATTTTGGTCACTGATATTTTAAAAAATAGAAATTAGGTATTAAAATTTAGGTTTTGTTACAAAATGGGCACTGAGTCGTTAAAAGTCGTTAACAGCCTAACGACGGGCTGACTGGACTACTAAGTAATACATTAGGTTTTATAAAATAGTCATTGAACTTTGTAAATGTTACAAAATGGTCATTGAACTTTGTAAATGTTACATAATTGTCATTAAACTTTATAAATATTACATAATGGTCATTGAACTGTTTAATTGTTACAAAATGATCTTTTAACTATTTAATTGTTACAAAATGGCCATTAAACTATTTAATTGTTACAAAATGGTCATTGAACTATGTAATTGTTACAAAATGGTTGGTTATTATAAGTTATTGTAACCCCCTCGTCCCGGTCTGGCCGGATGACCGGTCCGTGTGGGCCATACGGGGAAAACCGAAGCGAAACCCGTTAAGGTTCCCCCTCGGTTAACAACCCTATATTTTTTTTCATTTTAATCTTGTCTAGATGAGTATTGAATCCTAAGTGATCATACAGCGGAACAACATTCGCGAAACAATCAAACGAATTCAAACTAACATGTTACAACCCAATTTTAAACTTATACTGCAGGCGGTATCGATACACCTAAGGGGTGTATCGATACCCCTTGACTAGGTCAACTGGTCAAAGTCAACCCGTGGAGACCGTATCGATACACCCAAGGAGTGTATCGATACTCTCCCCAACGGTTGACTTCCCACGGTCAACGCCAAGATGACGGTATCGATACACCAGAGACCCGTATCGATACCGAAATGGACAGTGGCTCCAGTGGCCAAAAAGGTATCGATACGCCCCCTCGCGTATCGATACACGAGACCTGAAACAAGAAGGCGGTATCGATACAGGACCAACCGTATCGATACCCCTGCACTGCAAAACCTCCCAAACTCAGCAAAACGATCAAGACTCAAATCCAAATGCAAATTAAGACTTCCTTAGCCCCAACCAAACCTTCACACAACATTTACATACCACTATATAGCCATACAAGCACCCAACATGTATAAACATCAATGAAATCATGCATTAGACCCAAGATGGCATTTAAGCATTCAAAGTTCATACTTCAACATTCAAACATGAAAGGCAACCTCTAAGGCATATAGCCAACATTCATACTAAGCAATTAAGGTATGGATTACAATTCAAACAAGGCATCACAAGCCATACAAAAGCAACACAACATGGAGTCTAAGCAAGCTCCTAAACAACCAACAACTATCCATCAAAATAACACATGTCCCATTGCTTAAACTATTACATGTTCAACATTTAAAAGTCATACTTGATGTACTCAAGCCAACAACCACACTTGGAGGCCCTCCACTTGCTCAAACAACCCACGAACTAAGGATCTGCAATGTTGAACAAAGAGAGCGTAAGCAATGATGCTTAGTAAGGGTAAACTCTTAAAACAAACCTCAACATTGCAGGGTCCGAGCACGATCTAGCCAAGGCATTACACAAATATATCAAGGATCCACAAGAGCCACAGGATAAAGATGCATGAGCAATATACAATTAAATGTCATGATCATGAGCTCTACTCCACAACACAAGTATTCACATTGAACATCCAAATAAATATCGTAAATCTCAACACATTGATACATTTATCAATCAACATTGGCACCTAGCTATGACCCGAATACGCGGATAAATACGTTGGAATTCACATCCAACAACCACTTTACCTCACGGTGGGATTACACTCATCACCGGTCTCGCGGAGGGGATTCCACTCATCCTCACGCCCCATCGATGGGATTCCACTCATCACCGACTATATATAAATACAATTTCCGGGCAAACCCTTACTCCTCCTTGGTGACTCAATGCCACCAAGGCCACGCGCGACTTTTGACTCATGTGTACACACTAACATCCTAATGATCGGTCATTTGTACTCAAGCATACTAGTGCCAACATTTTACTCATTTCACATTACTCATTTCAATCAATTCCGTGCTTAGCACGTACTCACCATGGACCATCATCATGCATGTCTCAAGCATCTCAAATCATGCCTCATCTCACATGTATAACACAATATACATAGCAATCATATTACATTTCATACGAGACATACACAACCACATAAATGAGTTCATCCAAAGGCTCTAGATCAAGTTTAGGATTAGGCTACCACCCTAATCCTAACTCTAGGTGGGTCTACCAAGCCCGACCTAGTCCACATACTCGAACCAACCATTTTAAAACCAAGTAAAACAATTAACCACTCACCTAAGCTTCCAAGCTCAAAGACCAAGCAAGCGACCGTCTTCAAATTCCCGGATTCACTTCCGATGCTTCACCGATGCCCAAACTCGATTCTAATCAATCTCAAACACAAACAAAACATTCACAATCAATATCTCATCAACGAAACTAACCCGGATTAACATTTTCAAACATCCAACACTCAAAATCAAGCCCAAAATAGAATTCCCGAGCAACCCACAAAACCCACTGAAATCTTCCAATTCAAGCATCCAAACAACCATCAAATACACCCAAAGTGACCCTCATACATCATACTAACACCAGCTCTCAAAAACCAACATTAAACCACCCAAAAACCACTTTAAAACCCTCCAAAACCCCCTTGAAACCCAAATCCGAAAATTGCTCAAAACCATTTGAAATTCACATATGTTATACCATTTGACCTCTATACATCATAACTAAACATATTAAATCAAAACATTTCACTTAACATCATAAAGCTTTCATTTTTAATCCAAACTTTCCAAATGCCATTTTCTAAAACCTCTATGGAAATGAAAATAAAATGTACTTTTAAGAAGAGGGAGATGAGGGGAAGTCAAAAATGCCATTACCTTTCAAAATGGAGTTGAAATGAGGGAGCTTTGAAATGGAATAGTAGATTAGGGAGGGAGAGCTCTTCTAACGTTGAAGAAGAAGACAATGAATAGTGAATGGGTGTTTTATTTGAAATAAGGGGATTTAATTTGGAAAGATGGGTAAATTACAATAAGGCCATTAATGAATGGCTATTCCCTTGTTTTTAAAATAGCTCTTCAATTTTGAAACTAAATCAATTTGGCCCCATTTTGAATGATTATTTTGAAACCCGGAATTTTTAAAGAATCATTTCGGTTATAAAACCGAGCCCAAATAATATTAAAATATTATTTTCACCTAACCCCTAAACCCGGGTGTTACAGTTATGCTACAAGTTTTTTTGTTATTGATTTCAAGACTTTATTTTAGAAATCTTTCAAATGAAAGAAATTAAGAATTTTTTATTTCCAGAAATCTTTTAAATGAAAGGAATTAAAGGGTTTTTTAGAAACATTTCAAATGAAAGGAATTAAAGGTTTTTTTTTAAAGAAATACTTTTGGAAACCAAAAACCCTTTCATTCCTTTATTTGAAATATTTTTGGAAACAAAGTCTCTTGAAATCAACAACAACAAAAGTTTACATCATAACTTATAACCAACCATTTTGTAACAATTAAATAGTTTAATGATCATTTTGTAACAATTAAATAGTTCAATGGTCTTTTTACAATAATTAAATAGTTCAATGGTCTTTTGTGATAATATATATGTTGTACCTCTGCCTTCGAGTCCTTCACTTTAACCCTTCTACTGCCACTTCTCTACATGTACGACCCAAAATCTCTAGAGTTCCATTGGCACAACCTTGTCAAGAGCTACAATCCCCTCAACACGTTGTCAAATTCACTTGGCCTACCAACTAACTCTACTACATGATAACCAGAGCTACATTGCCAATTCATCAATATCAATCAGTCATAGGGTTGACAACAACTGCTAGTGAAAATTTATATACACATACATGTTAATTTGGAGGGGATCTCTAGACCCCAATCCACTTCTCATCATCTTTCTCTTCCCATCTTTTTTTTTATCTCACACACAAACAATAACTGTTATTTTTCATTTAAATTAGAAGGGGTGAACTGTTCGAAACTACTATCACCCTATTGTGATAATAATAATATATAAAAGAAGTAAAATAATTAGTAACAATATATATTGTTGCATTGATTATTTATTTTCAATTTGTTATAATTTTTTAAAAAAAATTTACACATTTATTTTCCGAAGTTTGTATTTTAAAAAATGATTTTAGGCTGTAAAATATCTTATTATCCAATTCTTATGTAGAACTAAAAAGAAAAATTATATATATATTGTCATGGACCGCCAACCCGCGACCGAGACAAATGCAACCATGGCAGTCCAAGTCTATCTTTGCAGCATTTTGGGCTTGCCAAATGGTCCAGGAGCTGGTATTTTACCATGGCAAAATGCACAAAGAGAAGTAATTACCATGGTGAATCGATAAGGTATCTCACTTATATTTTTGTGCTTATATGTAAAGATAATTCCCACTTTATCTTACATTTGAAATTCAAATGTGTTGTAGATAGGATAGGCTCTCATCCTGACCATTGATTCCTTGCAATCTTGACTGTTGATTGTACAGAGCTTTCATTATAAAAGGAGGCTCAACCTTGGTCATTTTCAATCATCACTTACTTTAATTTGCAAGTTTTTATCTTAGAGTAATACAACTCAGTTTTCACTCATATTCAATTGTTCTTTGTGCTATCTTTTCATTTTTCGCGAAGTTTCTACGTGTTCTAACTTAAATAATTTTCAGGTCACTTAGCCCAGTTTTCAGCTATTTTTTCAAAGTTTGTATTTTAAAAATTAATTTTAGGTTGTAAAATATCTTATTATCCAATTCTTATGTAGAATTAAAAGGAAAAATTATATATATACTGAAGTAGAAATTTTCAATATTATTTTTTATTTATTTTTCTCCTTCACAATTCACTTTCGAAAAAAGAGCTTGTCTAGAAATTCTTAATTTTAAAAAAAGAAAAAATATATATTTTTTGCTTCAAAATTTCTTATTCTCCGATCATTTAGGTAAAATTCAAAGTAAAAATTATATATTCAAAAATATTTGTCGGGAATGCAACTTTTTCCTTTATTAAGGATAATACACGTGAATTGTATCATTTATATATTTTTTAAAAAATTCATTTTAAAAATAATATTATTTTAAAATAAATATTTTAAAAATTATAAGTTACTTAAATTTGTTTTAACATTTAAATTAACGTTAAGTAAGCTAAAAATAAAACAAAATAATTTACCAAAAAATTAAAAAAAAAAATCATAAAAAAGAAAAAAAAATCAAAAATCCTAAAAATCAATGTAGCATGTTGCTGAAGCTATGAGATGTCGACTTGGAGTGGATAGGAAGATGGATAAATCTTATAATTAGAGCCTTATTTCTCGAATGATATTTAAGTCCGTATTTTTAAATTTTACACAATTGTAATTTGTATTTATGATAATTTAAATTATAATATAATTTAAATTTTTATGGTATTAATTTAATCTTACATCAACCAATAATGTAATTGTTAAACCACCACTGATTAGTCAATATAGAAGTTGCAATGAAGGTATAAAAAATTAAAATAAAATATAAAAAATACTAAAATAATCAAGATCGTAAAAATCAATGTAGCGTGTTGCTGAAGCTATAGCATGTAACCTTGGAGCATATAGGAAAATGGAGAAATTTAACCCTTCAATCTTATAATTAGAGCCTTATTTCTCAACAATCATTCAAGTTTGTATTTTTAAAATTTACACATCTGTAATTTGTATTAATAATAATTTAAATTTAATAAAATTCATTTTTTATGGTATTAATTTAATCGATGATACCAATTCTAGAAGTCCACAAATCGATAAGTTTAAAAATTTGAGAGTCTAGTCATAAATTTTCAAATTTTGGGGATAATTGTTGAAGTCACATCTCGTGATTTTTGGTGATGTTATTGTCAATCCATTTCAAGTCATTCATTAATGCCAACCACTGATTAGTCAATATAGAAATTGCAATGGAGGTGTAAAAAATTAAAATAAAACATAAAAATACTATAAAAAATTTAAATCCAAAAAATTAATATAGCGTGTTGCTGAAGCTATAGCATGTTAATTTAGTGCTGATAGAAAGATTGAGAAATTTTACCTTTCATTCTTATAATTAGAGCTTCATTTCCCGACTAACACATAATTTTAATTATAATATAATTTGTAATTTTATGGTATTAATTTGATCTTGATGCATCGAGCGATGATGTTATTGTTACCTCATTTCCAAGTCATTTATAAACTTTAGAAAATTGAGAGTCTAGTCATAAATTTTTAAATTTTTGAGATCCTTGTTATCCCGTGAATTTTAGTAATGTTATTGTCAATCTATTTTTAAGTCATTCATCAATTTTAGAAGTCCACCACTGATTAGTCAATATAGAAGTTACAATGAAGGTGTAAAAAAATGAAACATAAAAAATACTGAAAAGGAAAAAAAATTAAGATCTTAAAAATCAATGTAGCGTGTTGCTAAAAATATAGCATGTCAACTTGGAGCTGATAGGAAGATGGAGAAATTTTACTCTTCAATCTTATAATTAGAGCTTTATTTTTCGACAGTTATTTAAGTTCGTATTTTTAAAATTTACACATCTATAATTTGTATTTACGAAAATTTAAATTATAATATAATTTTTATTTTTATGGTATTAATTTAATCTTGATACATCGAGCGATGATATTATTGTTAGCCCATTTCTAAGTCATTCATCAATTTTAGAAAATTGAGAGTCTAGTCATAAATTTTCAAATTTTTGGGATAATTGCTAGAGTCATATCTTATGAAATTTGGTGATGTTATTGTCAATCTATTTTCAAGCCATTCATCAATTTTAGAAGCCTACCACTGATTAGTCAATATAGAAGTTGCAATGAAAGTGTAAAAAATAAAATAAGATATAAAAAATACTAAAAAAAATTCAAGATCCTAAAAATTAATGGAGCATGTTGCTGAAGCTATAGCATGTCAACTTGAAACAGATAGAAAAATAGAGAAATTTTACCCTTCAGTCATTTAATTAGAGCCTTATTTCTCAACTGTTATTCAAATTTGTATTTTTAAAATTTACACAACTGTAATTTGTATTTATGATAATTTAAATTTAATATAATTTATATTTTTATGGTATTAATTTAATCTTGATGCATTGAGCGATGATGTTATTGTTAGCCCATTTTCAAGTAATTTATCAATTTTAGAAAATTGAGAGTCTAGTCATAAATTTTCAAATTTTTGAGATAATTGTTATTCCATGAATTTTGGTGATGTTATTGTCAATCTATTCTCAAGTCATTATCAATTTTAGAAGCCCACCACTGATTAGTCAATATAGAAGTTGCAAGGAAGGTGTAAAAAAATAAAATGAAACATAAAAATACTGAAAAGGAAAAAAATCAAGATCTTAAAAATCAATGTAGCGTGTTGTTGAAGCTATATCATGTAAACTTGGAGCTGATAGGAAGATGGAGAAATTTTACCCTTCAATCTTATAATTAGAGCTTTATTTTTCGACAATCATTTATGTTCGTATTTTTAAAATTTACACACCTATAATTTGTATTTACAAAAATTTAAATTATGATATAATTTTTATTTTTATGGTATTAATTTAATCTTGATGCATCGAGCGATGATATTATTGTTAGCCAATTTCCATGTCATTCATCAATTTTAAAAAATTGAGAGTCTAGTTATAAATTTTCAACTTTTTGGGATAATTGCTAGAGTTACATCTTGTGAATTTTGGTGATGTTATTGTCAATCTATTTTCAAGTCATTCATCGATTTTAAAAGCTTACCACTGATTAGTCAATATATAAGTTGCAATGAAAGTGTAAAAAATAAAATAAGATATAAAAAATACTAAAATAGAAAAAAAAACAAGATCCTAAAAATTAATGGAGCATGTTGCTGAAGCTATAGCATGTCAACTTGAAACAGATAGAAAAATAGAGAAATTTTACCTTTCAATCTTATAATTAGAGCCTTATTTCTCAACTGTCATTCAAGTTTGTATTTTTAAATTTACACAACTGTAATTTGTATTTATGATAATTTAAATTTAATATAATTCATATTTTTATGGTATTAATTTAATCTTGATGCATCTAGTGATGATGTTGTTGTAAGCCCATTTTCAAGTAATTTATCAATTTTAAAAAATTGAGAGTCTAGTCATAAATTTTCAAATTTTTGAGATAATCGCTATCCCGTGAATTCTGGTGATGTTGTTGTCAATCTATTCTCAAGTCATTCATCAATTTTAAAACCCCACCGCTGATTAGTCAATATAGAAGTTGCAATGAAGGTGTAAAAAAATAAAATGAAACATAAAAAATATTGAAAAGGAAAAAAATCAAGATCTTAAAAAATCAATGTAGCGTGTTGCTGAAGCTATAACATGTCAACTTGGAGCTGATAGGAAGATGGAGAAATTTTACCCTTCACTCTTATAATTAGAGCCTTATTTTTCGACTGTTATTTAAGTTCGTATTTGTAAAAATTACACATCTATAATTTGTATTTACGAAAATTTAAATTATAATATAATTTTTAATTTTATGGTATTAATTTAATCTTGATGCATCGAGCAATGATGTTATTGTTAGCCCATTTCAATGTCATTCATCAATTTTAAAAAATTGAGTCTAGTCATAAATTTTTAAATTTTTGAAATAATTGCTAGAGTCACATCTTGTGAATTTTGGTGATGTTATTGTCAATCTATTTTCAAGTCATTCATCAATTTTAGAAGCCCACAACTGATTAGTCAATATAAAAGTTACAGTAAAGGTGTAAAAAATTAAAATAAGATATAAAAATACTAAAAAAGAAAAAAATTAAGATCTTAAAAATTAATAGAGCATGTTGCTGAAGCTATAGCATGTCAACTTGGAGCATATAGGAAAATGAAAATTTTTTACCTTTTGATCTTATAATTAGAGCCTTATTTTTCAATTGTCATTAAGTTTGTAATTTTAAAATTTACACATCTATAATTTGTATTTATAATAATTTAAATTTAATATAATTCATATTTTTATGGTATTAATTTAATCTTGATGTATCAAGTGATGATGTTATTGTTAGTCCATTTCTAAGTCATTCACCAATTTTAGAAGTCCACTAATTGATCAATTTTAAAAAAGTGAGAGTCTAGTCATAAATTTTCAAATTTTTGGATAGTTGTTGAAGTTACATCTCGTGAATTTTGGTGATGTTATTGTCAATCCATTTCAAGTCATTCATTAATTTTGAAAGCCCACCACTAATTAGTCAATATAGAAATTGCAATGAAGGTGTAAAAAATTAAAATGAAACATAAAAAATATTAAAAAAGAAAAAAATCTAGATCTTAAAAATTAATGTAACGTGTTGCTGAAGCTATAACATGCCAATTTGGAGCTGATAGAAAGATGGAGAAATTTTACATTTCAATCTTATAATTAGAGCTTTATTTCTCGACTGTTACTCAAGTTCATATTTTTAAAATTTACACATTTGTAATTTGTATTTGTAATAATTTAAATTATAATATAATTTGTATTTTTATGGTATTAATTTAATCTTGATGCATCGAGCAGTTATGTTATTGTTAGCCCATTTTCAAGTCATTCATCAATTTTAGAAAATTGAGAGTCTAGTTATAAATTTTTAAAATTTTGAGATAATTGTTATCAAGTGAATTTTGGTGATGTAATTGTCAATCCATTTTCAAGTCATTCATTAATTTTAGAAGCCCACAACTGATTAGTCAATATAGAAGTTGCAACGAAAGTGTAAAAAATAAAATAAAAAATAAAAAATATTGAAAAGGAAAAAAATCAAGATCCTAAAAATTAATATAGCGTGTTGCTGAAGCTATAGCATGTCAACTTGGAGCTCATAGAAAGATGGAGAAATTTTACCCTTCAATTTTATAATTAGAACCTTATTTTTCGACTGTTATTTAAGTTCGTACTTTTAAAATTTACACATCTGTAATTTGTATTTACGACAATTTAAATTACAATATAATTTTTATTTTTATGGTATTAATTTAATCTCGATGCGTCTAGCGATGATGTTATTGTTAGTCCATTTTCAAGTCATTAATAAATTTTTAAAAAATTAAGAGTCTAGTCATAAATTTTCAAAATTTTGAGATAATTGCTATCTCGTGAATTTTTGTGATGTTATTGTCAATTCATTTTAAGTTATTCATCAATTTTAGAAGCCCATCACTGATTAATCAATATAGAAGTTCCATTGAAGGTGTAAAAAATTCAATTGAGACATAAAAATTTCTAAAAAAGAAAAAAAAACATGATCCTAAAAATCAATGTAGCGTATTGCTGAAAGTATAGCATGTCAACTTGAAGCTGATAAGAAGATTGAGAAATTTTACTCTTCGATCTCAAAATTAGAGCAGCCTTATTTCTCGACTGTAATTTAAGTTCATATTTTTAAAATTTATACATTTGTAATTTTTATTTAAGATAATTTAAATTACAATATAATTTTTATTTTTATGATATTAATTTAATCTTGATGTATCGAGCGATGCTGTTATTCTTAGCCCGTTTCCAAGTCATTCACCAATTTTAGAAGTCCACTAATTGATCAATTTTAGAAAATTGAGAGTCTAGTCATAAATTTTTTAAATTTTTGGGATAATTGTTGGAGTCACATCCTGTGAATTTATGTGATGTTATTGTCAATTCATTTTCAAGTCATTTATCAATTTTAGAAGCCCACGACTCATTAGTTAATATAGAAGGGGTAAAAGATCACGTAAATAGCCAAACGTAAAAGAACCATTCAATTTTAAAAATTTTAAAGAGTAACCATACTTTTTGGAGTAGAGATACTCGTAAATTTCGACTCATTTACAGGTGATGTTATTGCCAATCTATTTTTATGTTATATACCAATTTTGGAAGTCCACTAATTGGTCAATATAGATGTTGCAATTAAGTTGTAAAAAGCTACATAAATAGCCAAACATAAAAGAACCATTCAATTTTAGAAAATTTAGAAAGTGGCCATAATTTTCTAAAATTTTGGGACCATTGTTTGAGCCACTTCTCGTTAGAGTGGAGATACCCATGAATTTTGATTTGATGACTGATGATGTTATTGTCAAGTTTAGTTGTTATTTTTATATTTTGTTAAATATATATTTTAATATAAAAATATTTAAAATATAAAATAAGTAAAAAATACATTAAGTCAATTAAAATCCTTAAAATATTTTTTATTTTATTATTTAATTTGAACTTTTATTTGGTATGAGTTTTTTTTTATAAAATTAAATAATTTAAAAATGATAAAAATACCGATAGTTGTTACCTGATTTAGCGAGTACCCGATTAAAACGGGTTAGGAACAGATCGAAAAATCTAATACTTGGAAGACCAGATACTCGATACTTCGTGCAACACCCTAAACCCAGATGTCACATTTGGGCCTTAAGCTCAACCTATTACCACTCAACTCGGTTTAGCTCAATAAGGTATTTTCCGAAAGACATTCAAATCAAATAGTTGAAAATATAAATAAATAATTAAATCGTTACAAAGGGCTCCAAATTAATTTAAAACATTTGACTTGATCAATACAAATACAAAATACTAGTTACAGACTCGAACATGTAAGGTCCTATGAATACACAACCCACTAAACACAAGTATCATACTATAGAAATCACCACATGCTGGAATCTCGTACTAATATTGATCCCCGATCTCACGATCAACCTACGTAAGGAAATAACGATTTCGAGCGCTGAACTTACAAAGTTGAATGATACATATCTACTCTACTATACTTCATGCTCATCATAAACATAAGCATGCAAGCTGGTACGAGCAATAAGGAAAGATAAATAAACATGTGGCACTACCACTAGTCGCCTAAACACACGTTCTCACCATACAAAACAACATATATGGCACACAAGGCCCAACCATACTCGGGATCTCACTAGATCATCCGAGCAAAATCAAACAAAGTCATAACCACAAACCTGGAGTGAGGCTCAGTGCCACACAGCCTCGAGAACATACACACTCTCTCTAGGTGAGGCTCAGTGTCACATAGCCTCGAGAACGTACAGCCATACTCGACATCTCTCATCGAGTATCATCGAATGAGACTCGGTGTCACAAAACCTCGGGAATATACATTCAGCATCTCTAACCATGGTGTTACAACACCCACACGCACTCTCTCTTAGTTCTGGATCCTATCAACCAAAGGTGACTCAACCAACTAAGTGTTCAAACCGCACACAATATTAACACGATTACCATGCATCACACAGGATTGGCATGATTACCATAACTCTATGGTTCCTATCAATTATCAAGTCACTCATTTAAGTTTAGCAACTTGTTAATACATTCATGAAAGTGTGCATTAATCATCCTCATTAATTATATCTATTGATCCATATCATCCCATTAATATATCACACATCAATTTCCATCTTTTTATTAGCATTATGGATTATTCCTTCAGTGGGTACCGGTACTTGAACATGAGTACCGGTACGGTACCCCAAGGTACCAGTACTCACACGCGTACTGATACTGATATAGCTTATTGGAAATCCTTAAGTTTTACAAGTACTAGTACGGGTCGAACCATAACGATACGACCCCCAATCGCGTATCAGTATGGCCGAAGTCCGTACCGATACCCTACTCACGAGTTCATACCATTTCCTTGAATTACGATTTTGCAACGCTTTATTTGATCCCTAAAGCTTATGAAATTCATTAGGATTTTTTTACTAACACATTCAATCAATTAATATTAATTACCGACTTCATAAACATTTAATTGAGTATTTATCTCTTAAACATAATTCCCATCAAATCACATCAATCTATTCGAACAAACATATAAGGCGTCACAATTATAAAACAATCAAACAATCATCGAGTAATTATACCAGCATCTCAAACGATCTCATACGGTCTCTAAAGTCTCCATGAGTCTCATCATATTTGTAACATCATCATTTATCACACATATATCAAGTCTCATACTACCGGTCTCTAAACATACTTATTTATCGTCTACCTATTTTACAGACACTAACACACAAGACAATCACATTTATAATGCCCATGAAGCAATATGAGTTCGAGGTGTACTAACATTAATCCAAAGTGATAAATCCTCGTCCAAGCTCCTCCATTAAACTCTTTTAACCCAATATTCGAGTAAACAAATTCCTCAGATAAAACAAATACAACTACATAAGCCATTTCACATTATCAGACCACTTTAAGGGATAAAACGCGTAAAAAAAAACTTATCAAGTTCGAATTTGGTGAAACGTGCCAACAAACTCAAAACGTTGAGAAACGCCTGAGTAAGGTCCTTCGAAAAAATCCAACGCCAGTCAATAGTCAATTCCCAGTCAATGACTCGGCTCAATTCAGCTCGACTCAACTGATTGGTCCCGTTCGGTCAACCAGCCTTCTGGTTTGACCCCTCCCCCTATTGTCGAAGCTCTCCCACGCTTAGGTGGCAACGCGTGCGACAGGATTTTAGCTTATCAGTTTCTTCCCTCTTCTCACCCCAGCAAGTGACAGCGGCGACCACCGGTCGACTCGTCTCGAGGAGCCCAATCCAACAGTGTCAGCGGTAAAGTGAATGACGATGCGATCGACAGTAGATCGAAACTTCAAGACTCCCCTTACTTTTTCCCTTATTTTCTCTCTCTCTCCAACATAACCTCACATTTTTTCCTTTTTTTGTCTCTTCATAAAATCTTTTTCCCCTTTTTCAACCACCCATACCTATTTAAATTCAAAACCACATCGCAATATAAATGACACTTGTCTTCCCTTTATTTTGATTGTCACCCTAAAATATTCAAAACTCGAATCCATTACCCGATTTAAATTCAAATACTCTTATGTGACTTGACTAGATGGAACAATATCAACCACAGACTCCCACCATATTTGTGCTTCAGCTTATAATAATGATATAACAACCTTTAGTTTATGATTGGAAGGTAACTCATCTCAACAAACAATCGTTGCAATTTCTTCAGCCAATACTCTGCATCAACTGGATATGTACTGATTTTACCCACAAACAATTTCATCCCAACAACTATAAATTCTGTAGATATGAGTTTCTGTAGAAATATGTGTTTTGATATAATAATTGAAAAATAGTTTTGGACTAAATTGAAAGGATATCAAAATGTTTTTAAGTCCAAACAAATTGAAATTATGTTTGAGGATGTTTAAAAAGGTTTTGGCAATGTTTGAAACGTTTTTAAGTAGCCAAACCAGTGTCTTTAAGGTACTCGTTTCGATACAGGGACAATCTGTATCGATACGATTTGAAACTGCCAAAATGCGTACCGAAACAGGGATTGCCCGTTTCGATACGGTGTAGTTCTATTTCGAAACACCCTTTTTTGTTTTGATACGACTAACGGTCAAAACCTCCCAAACGGTCATATTTTCCCAACGGTCTTTTAAATGCAATTCAACGGTCACTCGTACCAAAATGGTTTGTAACTGTTTCGATACAACTCAATACTGTTTCGATATTGCCAGAGGCATTTCGATACGGCTTGCTGCATCAGGCTTTAACGGCTAGTTCTGAAGAAGGTCGTTCCGATACGGGCTTGTGTGTTTCGATACAGACAACTCCAGAACAACATTTATTGCGGGAAATAAAGGGTCCAACGGCTCAAAAACATCTCTAATGGCTAGCAACGACCACAAGCTCAATTGGGACTATAAATTGAAGGCTAGAACACTTGAAGAAGTTTAGAGACAATATCCGAGCAACATGTTCAAGAGAAATTGAGTCAAATTCTTATCTCTTCATTTCTCTTGTAAATAGTCTTTAGAGAGTGAGCTTTATTGTAAATCCTTGTACTCTTGTGAGCTTAAATTTGTGTAAATACCCACCTTGTGAGGTATTAAGTTTACTAAACAAATCCCTTGTAAAAGAAGAGGTTCTAGTTTAGCCTTAGACAAAAACTAGAGTGGTTCTATCTTAGCCGTATAAAAGATCGGGTTGTAAAGGTTTCCTACTAAGCCTTGAAAGGTGAACGAATTCTTAGTGAATTGGGAAATCCTTAGTGGTGTGCTAAGGTAATGGATGTAGACTCGGTTGGGTAGTCGAACCACTCTAAAATCCTTGTGCAAATTGTCCATCTTTATTTCGGCTTTTAGCCAATTCATCTAAAGAGCAAAATCAAGCCTCTTGACAGATTTTGGTGATCGATTCGAGAGTGCTACAAGCCTAACAATTGGTATCAAAACCTCGTCTCCATCAAAAGACTAACATTCGAAAGTAAAGATCATTTTTCCGAAGTCCACCGTTCAAGAAATGGCAACATTTGAAGAAGGTCGCTCTATCTCGTGTCCTCCACTCTTTGAATGAGAAGTATACTTCCAATGGAGCAATGTCATGAAGTATTTCATCAAATCTCTTGATTTTGAGATTTGGGATATCATCAAAGATGATTACTTGGAAGCTCCTAAGAAGAAGAAGAAGCAAACGAGTGCAAATGACACGAAGGCCAAGCTAAATGCAAAGGTGATGCACACTCTTCTTTGTGGTCTCAATGAAGACGTTTCCAAGAAAGGGTCAACATGAAAAAGTGTCAAAGATATATGGGAGAAACTTGAGAAGCTCTATGGAAACAAGAAGGGAGAAAAGAAAGATGATGCCCAATCATGTGCAAACCTTCTCTCCATTCCGAAGGTGGATGGTGTTTTGGCTCTCGATGAGCCTAAGGTATCTTCTAACTCAAGTGAGCTTAATTCTTACTCTTTCTATGAGTTGCAAGATGTTTTCGATGAATTATTTTTGGAATTTGAGACCATGAATTCCAATTTAAGAAAATGATTTCAAAACTTGAATTTGAAAATAATTTTCTTTTGAAAACAAAATTGGATTTTGAAAACCAAAATGAAAATTTGAAAAATGATTTAGAGTTTTCAAAAACAAGTAAAGATGTTTTAGAAAAAGAAAATCTTGATTTGAAAGTTAAGCTTGAAAGCTTAACAAAAGAAAAAGAAATTGTTTTCAATAATTCATCTTGTCACATAATGGCAAAATGCTCACATTGCCATTATCATAGTCATTCCTCACATACTTGTCCTATAAAGAAGAGAAAATCTTATAGGATTAGACAAGTATGGGTTCCTAAGGGAACTAAAGACATTGAAATTAATGTTAATGGATCCAAAGCAATTTGGATATCAAAATCCAAGTAAATGTCCTTTGTAGGTGTGTTGGAGCAATAGCAAGCAAAGCAAAATCAAAGAATGCTCAAATCACACATGAGAAGAAGATTGGGTAACCTCTAAGCTTAATGCTTTCATTTTTTATACATTTGGTTATCTAACTTTTGTTTGGAGTCTTGAATTATTTGCTAAGCCTAACAATGATGAAATGAGTAAGGGGGCCATTTTTAAAACCAAAATTTTAATTGTGTCAATTTTTTAAGTTATTTTGAGCCTAAAAGTCATTCAAATTCTTTTTGATATAACAAAAAAGGGGAGAAATGGTTTGAAAATTGATTTTTCAAGAGAATACAGGGGCTGTAATTTCATTTAAAATTTTAAAATCTCTTATTCAAAATTTTAAATACTAAGGGGGAGAATCCCAAACAATTATTTTTCAAGTTTGTTTTATTATATCAAAAAGGGGGAGATTGTAGAAATATATGTTTTGATATAATAATTGAAAAATAATTTTAGACTAAATTGAAAGGGTATCAAAATGTTTTTAAGTTCAAACAACTTGAAATTATGTTTGACGATGTTTAAAAAGGTTTTGGCAATGTTTGAAACGTTTTTAAGTAGCCAAACCAGTGTCTTTAAGGTACCCATTTTGATACAGGGCCAATTTGTATCGATACAATTTGAAAATGCCACATCAACTCATGGTTCACCGTGGAACTGTCTCATTGAACTATCTAAATGTCCTTAACTTCAAGTGAGTTATCACTTCCAATATGATGTCCTCCCAACAGCTCATCATCATCATTCGGTATCTCATTCTGATTTTTTGTTTGATCAATAAAAACTAGATGATCACTACTAGAAGCGGCGATACGGCCTTGACCACGACCTCGACCAATCACAAAGCTAGAACTCCTACGCAGTGACATAGTAGACTATCTACAAAAGTTAAAAACCTAGAGTCAGATTCGGTACTAGAGTCTCGGATTTAAAATAATTGAAAACAATAAAACTAAAATCACATAATATCATAGTATATTTTTCAAAAAATTCTCGTTTATCCCAAAACACTTTAGATGCATGCAAAAGTCGAAGTTTTTTGAAAATAATTGTTGTGAACCTCACGGTCCAAGGGTTGAACTTGGCTCGGATATCGCTAAATGTAACCCCTAAACTCAGCCTAGAAGAAACGAGTCGAATCTAGGAAGCCGCATTTGAAAACTTTCCCCTCAAGTAACACATTTTAGGTTTACTTATTTATAAAATAAAATTATTATTAAATAATAATTATCAAAAAATATCTCAATTATTTTTGAAACTCAAGCATCAAAACATGTTCTGAATAGGGGTGGGCAAAAAACCCGATTACCCGGTCCCGGTTCCGGACCCGATCGGACTTGGTGGATTTTTACCCGGTATTGGTTCCGGTGGGACCGGGACTGGATCCAAAATTTAGGTCCCAATTGCAACCGGGACCGAGACTGGATCCTGCTTTTTTGGACCCGGTACCCGGTGGGTACCCAATGGGACCGGGACTTGTTCCAGGTACTCGGTACTGGTCTGGTACCGAATGGCGTTGTACAGGTTGAAAGCAACTGAAGCCACTCTTTTATTTCTCTTTGTGTATAAATATTATGAGTATGACTCGTTTTAAGACTTCAACCTTCAAGCCTACAATATTCTGACTTTGTTATTTAATATTATTATTGATGGTTGGAATTTTTTTCCCTGATGCTCAAATTTTATTAATAATAGACTAATTGACCGGGTACCCGGTATTGGTACCGGTTCCCACTAGTACCGGGACCAGTTCCTGAAATCTTGGACCCTGTCTAACCGGGACTGGTTCTAATTTTTAGGAACCGGTGGTTACCGGGACCGGGACCAATTCTTGACAAATTGGCCGGGTACCCGGTCTTGCCCAACCCTAGTTCTGAATATTTAAAAAAATATCTGAATTAAATATGGAAATACATGCTGAAACATAATCCCAAAATATAAATCCATAATTCCAAATTACATAAATGTCCCAAAAGATTAAATAATAATATGAAAGTCTAATTAAAATAGTTCACACATATGATTGAATATCTAAGTAAAATGTGAGATGCTCCAAGTACCAAGTCGCCTAAAAAGTCTGTATATCTAAAAGAGAAACTTTGGGGGTGTAAGGTAAAGAGCTTAATGTGTCTCTAAAGTACAAGGAAACATAAAAACAAAACATATTTATTTGATAAAGTCTTTTATAAAAACACAATAAATCTGAATCATAATGCTATGATATCTAATGCATAACTCAATACCTAACTATCCGATATCATACAAAGTAGAGGTTGCCCACACTAGAGTGGATGTTTACCTCACTTTTTCTGAACACATTTCCAATTCCAATGACTCAATGATATGATTTGAAAATCATAAATCAGAACTCTTACGAGTTTATCATTTCTGAAAATCTGATGCTTGATTAAAAAACACAATATGATATGCTATACATGATATATCAAAATAGTCTCAATGACAATTCAGAAAATAAATCAAGCAGAGTATAAAACATAAATTATTTATAGCACATGAAGAAACACACCTTAGGCAACAATAGCTCTAATGTAGAAGGACCCGTCTCACGTAGGGGTGTGAAAAACTGACCCGACCTGGTAACCTGCCTGAAACCCGATCGAGTCAGAACCTGGTTTAACCCGAGAATTTAAAGACCGAACCCGACCTGCACCCGACCGAAACGAACCCGAACCCGAATTTGACCTGTAACTGTAGAAACCGAACCCGAACTGCACCCGACCGAAGTGAACCTGAACCCGAAATTGACCTGTTACTGTAGTAACCGAACCCGACCTGCACCCGACCGAAACGAACCCGAACCCGAGACTAACCTGCCAGATAACCGATTTAACCCGACCTGTTTGGACCCGACCTGAAATGAACCCGACCTGTTTTGAACCCGACCTGTTTTGAACCTGAACTGTTATTGACCTGAACTGTTCTTGACCTGAACTGATATTGACCTGAACTGTTATTGACCTGAACTGTTATTGACCTGAACTGATATTGACCTGAACTGATATTGACAAGTATTGAAAAATTATAAAATTAATAATAATTTCAAGTATTGATAAATTACTAACTTAACTTCAATTAAAAGATAAATTGAATTAATAATAATTCTAAGTATTAATAAATTTTATTTCTAATTAACTTGACTATTATTTTAAAATAACTTCAAAGATAAACTATTATACTTAATTAACTTAAGTGGAATGAATAACCATTATTAAATTAAAATTTTATACTTAATCAAATTAAGTTAAATGAGTAAAAATTATTAAATTAAATCTATATTCTTAATTAAAATAAGATGACTTAAATTTTTTATTATAAGAATAAATTAATGCTAAATAATTAACTTACATTCATTTTAATTGAAGTTAAGTTAGTTATTAAATTAACTTAACTTAAGATTAAAAATAAATTTAATTAACTTGCATTCATTTTAAGTTAAGTTAGTTAATAAATTAACTTAACTTGCATTCTGATAAAGTACTTAATTACATAAATTGAATGAATAACCATTATGAAATATTTTTTTATACTTAACTAAAATTAGTTTGAAGTTATTAAACTAAATATGTATACTAAATTAATATAAGATAATCAGTTTTTGCTAAGTCAATTAAGTATGTAAACTGATTAACTTAAATGACTTAATTATGTTAACTTGCTTAAAATATAATAAAACATTAACTTCGGATGGAATCAGGGATACTTCTAAAAAACAGAATAAGGTAAAACTTACAAACTGAAACTTACAAACTTGCATTCTGATAAAGTACTTTATTGAATATTACAAGAAGTTTAAACTTACAAACTGAAACTTACAACAAACTGAAACTTACAAACTGAAACTTCAACTTTAACATTACAAAATTTACAAAACTACAAAAGTTTAAACTTTAAGCTCTCAGATTTTATAACAAAGTTTTACAAACTTTGCTACCAGAATTATCATCATCGAGCTTTGAAGGGCAACCAAGTTTAAATTATGGGCAACTTAACTTTTAAAGCTAAGTCACCAACATAATTAAAACTAGGAAAACCAGCAACCAGCAACAAACTGCAACGAGCAATTAAAATCATTAGAAACATTAACAGACTGAAATAAAGCAAACCAAGCATATATAACTAAACAGAAACATACATACATTCATTCATATATAACCAAACATAAAACAGAAGCATACATACACAATACATAGTGAACAACTAAACAAAAACATACATGCATACATGCATATATAACAAAACAAAAAACAGAAGCATACATACACATTACATAGTGAACAACTAAACATAAACATACATTCATATAACCAAACATAAAACAGAAGTATACATACACATTACATACTAAGCAACTTAACAGAAACATACATACATGCATACATGCATATATAACCAAACATAAAACAGAAGCAGACATACACATTACATAGTGAACAACTAAACAGAAACATACAAACATACATGCATATACAACCAAACATAAAACAGAAGCATACATAAACATTACATAGTGAGCAACTAAAGAGAAACATACATACATGCATATAAAGCAAACATAAAACAGAATCAATGAGAAATATAAAATTAAAAAAAAAAGACAGTGAATAAGAACAACTTACCAAACATCTCCAGCTTTCAACAAATCAGAAACATACCTACCAGATTCATAGCTTCCTTGTTCTCAGAGGTCCCTACAAAAAAAAGAACTAATCAGTTATGAAATAAAAAAAACAAAAAAAAAATAAGTTAAACAAATCAGAAACTTACTCTGCACTAGGATCTTCATCAACTGCACAATCTTTCATAACAGAAAGATATTCCTCATCCTCTTCCTCGGGCTCAAACCCATACAACCAATTACGGGTTGTCACAAATATCTCAACATTTTTAGGAAGGAGTTTAGCCCTTAGCTTATTTAAAATCCTACCACTAGTGCTAAAAGATGATTCAGAAGCAACTGAAGTGATGGGAATGGCTAAGATATCTCTAGCCATGAGAGAAAGTACAGGGAAAGACACAGATTGGGCTTTCCAATAATCCAAAATATCAAAGTCTGAATCATCAGCATGAGGGAGAAGGGGCAAACTAATAAAAGAGTCAACATCTGACTTCCCACTCCTTGAAGCAGCTAGATTAGCATCAAAGTTCTAGAAAGAAAAAAACAAGTCAGTAATTGAAACTAAAATAATAAAATAAAGGAAACTGAAATAACAAAAAAAACTAACCTGAAAAAGGTTAGACTTCTTAAATGTTCGAGGCCGACCAGTGGAGGACTCGGTTGTACTTAGAGAGGAGTTACTTCGAACAGAAGATCCAGAATTGCAAAGGACAGATTTTGAATAATAAACATACATGTTTACAAATTCATTGTAAACAATACTTACCCTTCTCTCAACCTCATCCTCAACATAGAGGACAGAATACAACTCCTTCAGGAGTTGTAATTTATACCTTGGATCAAGCAAAACAGCAAAGGACAAAATGGTCAAGTGCTCAGACCAATACTTCTCATACAACTCAAGCATAGGTCCAGCCATTGCAGAGATGGCCTCACAAGGATCATTGTGAGCATCATACAACAGTTTCTCAATGGCAACCACATTAGCCAAAAAAAGGTTAGAAGTAGGATACTTAGAACCAGAAAACAGTGTAGTAATCTCAAAAAAAGGCTCCAGAAAATCACAGATCAATTGGGAAGTTTCCCACTCAGAATCAGCAATTACATCTAAATCATTTTCCCTATTAACAAACAAGTTTATGGCTACTTTAGCATCAATGGCCCTACGAAGCATTAGATATGTAGAATTCCATCTAGTAGGGACATCTAGGATTAATTTACCAGAAAAAGAAGAACCACAGTCTTTAACAGCAGAGTCAAAGTTACAAAGTCTAGCATCAGAAGAATCAATGAACTTAACAATTTCACGCAACTTAAGAACAGAAGAGTCAATTACCTTCAAACCTCTTTGAACAATTAAGTTCAAAATATGGGCAGCACACCTTACATGAAAGAACTTACCACCGCAAGGTAGGGGAGAAATAGCATTCAAGTCATCCTTAAGCCTCTTCACCATTCGATCATTGGCAGAAGCATTATCAACAGTAATGGTAAAGGCTTTTTTCTCAAGACCCCATTCACATAACATTTTTTTCACAAACTTATATATAGACTCACCATCATGTGGAGGGGGGAAACGCCTAAAATTAAGTATTTTAGACTGAAGTTTCCAGTTATTATCAACATAATTAGCAGTCAAAGCAAAATAAGAACGTGAAGTGCAAGCAGACCATCCATCACATGTAAAGCAGATACGACTAGGAATAGAACTCATAGAATCAATCAGCAATTTTTTATGTTTTTCATGCTTTAACATGCAATGTTTAGTAATGGTATACCTAGAAATATGCTTAACATTAGGATTCAAATACTGATGCAGAACCCTAAGTTTTTCATGCTCAACAATACTTAAAGCATAACCATGACAGAGAACAGCTTCAGCAAACAGTTCACAATATTTTTTTTGATCAAAAACAGATGCAGAACTACTAGTAACATTTTTAGCAAGAAAATCTTTATAGGCTTGGCATTTATCAGTATGTCTTTTAGGTGTAGAAGTACCAACATAAGAATCAGCTTTATAGCTAGCAGTTTTGCAATACTTACATTGAGCAATGACACCATCAGCAGTCTTAATAAATGTATAGTGATCCCACACAGGAGAAGTTCTTCTCCCAATGTCAGTTGAAGCCCTCCTCCTAGAGGTAGGAGCAACTATTGACACTTGATCATTAGCTTCCCCTTCAAAAAACAATTAGAGAGTTAGTAACTTTAACACTGAAAACAAGTAAAGAATAAAGAAAATAAAAAGAAAGAAAGAACCTTACCAGTTTCACCAGGATAGTTCATCTCAAAAGAATCAGAATCCATTGCAGAACCCAGAAATGTACCTGAGATCAAGAGGAACCACAGTTAGTAAAAAAATTAAAACAACTAGCATGCATACTAAATCAACAACACAGAAACCCTAGCATGCATACTAAACAAACAATACAGAAACAGAGGGTGGTTTCAGTTTAATCCTTGTACGTGGCGTTGTTTACACCGAATCCCAGGGTCCTTTAAAAAACCCCTTTGGCACCAGTAGCCCCGCAGGTCTGGTATTCCAGCCTATATACTCGGATTAAACCAAGGAAACCCTAGCATGCATACTAAATCAACAACACAGAAACAGAAACCCAAGAAAAACCAAACAAAGTAGACATGCAAACATATAACAAGACTCAAACATGCAAACATATATACAAATCAGAAACATGCAAACATATATCAAAACTCTAACATGCAAACATATATCAAAACTCTAACATGCAAACATATAAACAAACCAGAAAAACAGAAGCATAAATCGAGACTGTAACATGCAAACATATATACAAAGCAGAAAAAAAACATGCACACATAAATACAAATCAGAAAGAGAAGAAACATGCAAACATATAAATGAAAACATATATACAGAAACAGAGGGTGGTTTCAGTTTAATCCTTGTACGTGGCGTTGTTTACACCGAACCCCAGGGTCCTTTAAAAACCCCCTTTGGCACCACTAGCCCCGCAGGTCTGGTATTCCAGCCTATATACTCGGATTAAACCAAGGAAACCCTAGCATGCATACTAAATCAACAACAGAAACAGAAACCCAAAAAAAACCAAACAAAGTAGACATGCAAACATATAACAAGACTCAAACATGCAAACATATATACAAATCAGAAACATGCAAACATATATCAAAACTCTAACATGCAAACATATAAACAAACCAGAAAAACAGAAGCATAAATCGAGACTGTAACATGCAAACATATATACAAAGCAGAAAAAATACATGCAAACATAAATACAAATCAGAAAGAGAAGAAACATGCAAACATATAAATGAAAACATATATACAAATCAAGACAGAAACATGCAAACAGAAACATGCAAACAAAAATCAAGACAAAAACATTTAAAAAATAAATAAAAGAGGAAGAGAAGAAACCCTAAACCCAAACGCATATGTGGAAGAAGACTCTTGAAGAACCCAGAAACGATCCTGAGATCAAAGCACAAGAGAGTTAGTAAAATGAAATTTAAAAAACTAAATAATTAAATGAAATATGAAAGGGTTTTGTACTTACCGAGAGAGAGAGAAGAAGACAACGAACAGTCTGGACAGTGGAATGAGAAGGGTCAGAGTGGATCTGAAGAGGTTTAGGGTTTGCAGATTAGGGTTTAGGGTTACAAGATTATAGAATAAGGTTTGGGGTTTGATGATCAGGGGTAAGAGTTTAGGGTTTCAGGATTGTGGTATAAGGTTTGGGGTTTGTGGATCAGGGGTAAGGGTTTAGGGTTTCTGGATAAGGGTTTAGGGTAAAACAGAATTGAATTGGGGATTAGGGTTTGAAGGATTGAAAAGATGGAAATGGAAGAACATAGGGTTGTTCTTGAGAAAAAATTAGGTTTTGATCGAGAACAAACAGATGGAGAGTGGGCTAAGGTGTTTGTATAAGATCTGGAGAGGGGAAATTGGATGAACAAGGAAGAACTTTGAAAAAAAAGATGTTTTGATCGAGAATAAACAGGTTTTTGGTGGGCTAAGGTGTTTGTATAGGATCTGGAGAGGGGAAAGTGGAAGAACAGGGAAGAACTTGGTAAAAAACCAAGAGTTTGATCGAAAAAGAATGAAACTTTCTGGGAATTTCGTGTTTTTAGAGGAGAGAGAAGATGAGAGGATATTTTGGCAGAGTAACGGTGGGGAAAAAGTGTAAAATGAAGGGGGGTGAAGGTCTATTTATAGAGTGAGTCCGGGTCAAAAGATCCGCGCGTCATTATACGGGTCACGCGGGTCTTGCTCCGCAAGCACTCTTAGTTTCAATTCTTTCATTTTAATCCTTTTTATTTGAAATTGAGCTAATAATTTTGTTTTCATTTCAATTTCGTCATTAATGCAGTTTTAAGCTTTAGTGTATGGATTTAATTTAGGGTTTGGGGTTATAGTTTAGGGTTTTCCTTTATATATTATTAAATTTTATATTTTAGTTTTAGGGTTTAGATTTGTGTAATTATTTTTAGGTTTAGGGTTAGTCTTTGAATTAAGAGTTGGGGTTTATGTTTAGGGTTTTAGGTTTATTTTAATTAATTTTTAGGTTTAATATTTCATTTAATTAATTTAGGGTTTTTGGTTTATTTTAATTAATTTAGGGTTTAGGGTTTAATAAACCCTATACATAAACCCTAAATCTTAAACCCTAAAATACTAAAAACCCTAAACCCTAAGCCCTAAACATGAATCCCTAAAAATAAAAACCCTAAACATGTAAGTTGTGGTTTGGGGTTTATTTTAATTAATTTAGGGTTTATGATTTAATAAACCATATATCCTAAAACCTAAATCTTAAACCCTAATCCTAAACCCTAAACAATAACCACTACCTTCTAAACCATAAAACCCTAGATCGAGGGTTTAGTGGTTAGGGTTAATTACTTATGCTTTAGGGTTTAATGCTTAGGGTTTAGAATTAGACATTAGGGGTTTAAACCCTAAACCCTAATCTTTAATCAATGAACCATAGCCCCTAATCCTAAACCCTAAACAATAACCTCTACCCTCTAAACCATAAAACCCTAATATTTAATCTATAGCATATAGCATAAAACCCTAGATCGAGGGTTTAGTGGTTAGGGTTAATTACTCATGCTTTAGGGTTTAATGCTTAGGGTTTAGAATTAGACATTAGAGGTTTAAACCTTAAACCCTAATATTTAATCAATGAACCATAGCCCCTAACCCTAAACCCTAAACAATAACCTCTACCCTCTAAACCATAAAACCATAATATTTAATCTATAGCTCATAGGTTTAGGGTAACCCTAGATCGAGGGTTTAGTGGTTAGGGTTAATTACTCATGCTTTATGGTTTAATGCTTAGGGTTTAGAATTAGACATTAGGGGTTTAAACCCTAAACCATAATATTTAATCAATGAACCATAGTCCCTAACCCTAAACCCTAAACCATATACATTTAATTACAAATAATAATAATAATAATAATAATAGTAATAATAATAGTAATAATAATAATAATCATCATAAAACTAATAATAATAATAAGCATAGTAAATATATAATAATAATAATAATTGTATTTAAGTATATAATAATAATAATAATAATAATAATAATAATAATAATAATAATAATAATAATAATAATAATAATAGTAATAATAATAATAACTAATAATAATAATAATAATAATAATAACTAATAATAATAATAAACATAGTAAATATATAAGGCTAAAGGGTCAATATTGCCCCTGTAGTATTCCCAAATCAGCAATGTTGCCCCTAATTTTTTTTTTCCGTAATTTCTCCCTTAAACATAAGAAACGTTAGCAATGTGCCCCTTTGACCGTCATTGACTAACGGCACCGTTATTTTCTGCGAAGTTGGACGACAAATCAGCACTGTGGCATCCACGTGGCTGCTGACCTGTATTAAAATAATAAAAAAAACACGTGATACAAATACTAAAACAATTAGGGCAGACACATCAGTCCCAAATCAAATCTTCATTCTTTGACGCGCTCCTTCAAAAATTAGGGTTAATATTCTGAAAAAATTGAAATTGGGGGAGAGTTTAGAGAAGGCGGTGAAGATTGTTCTGAAGTGGTGAGGATTAACAAAAATCGGTAAGTCTTCTTAAACGTTTACCATGGTTTCGGGTTGAAAACCCTAAAAAAATTTGTTTCGCAAAAAAAGTTAAAAAGGGATTTTTGTTTGCTGCAGATTTGGGGATATTGCTTGCTGCAGTTTTGTGGATTTTGTTTGCTGCAGTTTTGGAGATTTTGCTCCGAAAAAAGAAAAGTGAAAGGTATTGAACCAAATTTTTGTCTTCTTCTGTTGATTTTTAATACCCGAGAATCTACTTTGGTCCCCCTTTTCAGTGAACATGGCCCCCATTATGTCTTGGGTGTTTGCTTTTGACTGAAACATGTTGAATATTGTGTTTTATATAGAATATGCCTTTGAATGGTGGCTTTGATTTGTTTTTGTTTACTTTTGTACTAAAATATTCTGCTTTATATAGAAATCTGTGAAATTTGATTTGTTAAATTGATTTGTTTTTGTTTCTTTTGCACTAAAATATTACTTAATTATCTGTCAAAAATTTTACTGTTGATTGATATATGATATGTTTATATAGAATATTCTGTTTTTGTTAAATTGATTTGTTTATATAGAATATTCTGTTTTTGTTTATTGATGTAGGATGGCTGAAACATCTAATGTGTTTGTGTTACAATATTACTATGGTGGTAAATTTGTAACATCACCTAAGTTTGCATATATTGGTGGGAGTTGTGAGAAATTACAGATTGATCCAGATACGTTGTGTTACTGGGACATAATTCGTAATGCAAAGGATTTTGGGTATGAGGATGATCCATGGGTTTATTATAGGGTGCCAGGGGTAGAATTCAATAGTGATGCATTAGTGCTGGTACATGATGACAACACTGTTAGACAATGTGCAGAGTATTTAAATATCATGGGCATTGTTGACCTTTATGTAGACCAAAAAAACAATTATGAGGCAGCAGAAAAAGGTACTGAAGTAGGTGAAGACATTGAAAATATTAATGAGTTGGTTGTGGATGACTTAGGAGCTGAAGATACTAGAGGAGCTGAAATTGTTGGAGATGCCGAAGATAGTGGAGGAGGATCTTCTACAAATATTGAGTTTGAAATTGAAGACTTAGGACATGATGCAAACCTTACTGATGTTGTTGTTGATGATGAAGAAGAACAACTTCAAAAATCTGAGGATGATTTCATAGGTAATGTTGAGGTGCATTCTGACTTGGATGATGAAGTTGAAGAAATTAGAGATGAATTGAGAAAAACTAGAAAGAAATTAATCTCAGATAGCAGTGAAGATGAACAACATATTAATGTTGAAAGTCAAGGGTATGCATTTGTGGGAAATGATACAGTAGTGGAAGAGGGATTATATGAGGGTAATGGTAAGTTAGAAGGTAATGAAAGTGATTATCTATGCTCTGATGATCCAGGAGAATATGGGGATAGTGATGAGGATACTGATGAGGATGAAGAGTATAAAATATGTGGTGCTTACAAAGGTAACAAAAAATCTGGGCATGCATATGATCCAAACTGCAAATTTCCTTTGTGGGAATTAGGACTTCGATTTGTAGATCATGTTCACTTTAAAGAGGCAGTAAGGAAATATGCAATTGCTAAAGGTGTAGCTTTGACATACTTGAAGAGTGAACCCAAGAGATTAAGAGTTCGTTGTAGGGAAAATTGTCCTTGGTTACTGTTTGCAAGCTTTGATAGACATGCTGAATGTCTTGTAGTGAAAACATATAATCCTGTCCACACTTGTTTTAGGACTAATAAGAACAAGTTACTGACCTGCAAGCATATTCAGAAGGTGTTTAAGGACAGAATTCTTGCTGATCCGAAAATGAAAACTGCTGCCTTGGTGACCATGGTAAGAGGCAAGAATTAGGGGCAAGTGCTTCATATGACATGTGTCAAAGAGCTAAGAAAGTTATTCTTAGAGAGAGTAGAGGTGGCTATGTTGAGGAGTATGCCAATTTGCGGGGGTATGCTGCAGAGTTGATGCATAGTAATCCTGGAAGTACAATTTCGATTCAAGTGCATAGAGATATTGATAACAATGCAATTTTTTATAGGATGTATGTATGTTTTGCTGCTCTGAAAAAAGGTATGTTCAAATTGTCTAAAATTTCATATTTGATTCAATTTTATGATGTAGATAACTAACACTAAAATTTCATAATTACATGTAGGTTGGAGAGAAGGGTGCAGACCCTTTATAGGGGTGGATGGTTGCTTCTTGAAGACTGTTACACAAGGTGAGTTGTTGGTTGTTGTTGGAAGGGATGGAAACAATCAAATGTTTCCCGTAGCTTGGGCAGTGGTTGAAGGAGAACGCAAAGAATCATGGAAGTGGTTTTTGACCAAGCTAATGGAAGATTTAAATCATCCATCAGGAGAAGGTCTGACCCTAATGTCTGACCAGCAGAAGGTATTAAAAAATTGAATTTTATTATGTAGTAATTGTATTATACAATGACTTTAAAATTAATGTAATTATTTTGTTTATATTGTAGGGGCTGGTTCCAATTTTAAATGAATTTTTTGCTGAAGTTGAGCATAGGATGTGTGCAAGACACATATATGCAAACTGGCACAAAAAATGGAAAGGAGCCAATAGAAAAATTCAGTTTTGGAATTGTGTAAGGGCAACTTATGTTGAAGATTTTGATGATCAATTGAAGAAGCTTGAAGAAATGGGAGAAGGGTCCACTAATGAGTTGTTAGGAATTCCTACAAAACATTGGAGTCGAGCATATTTCAGTGGCACATCCAAATGTGATGTTCTCGATAATAACTTGGCAGAAGCTTTCAATGGTTGGATTTTGGATGCAAGGTGCTATCCAATCATCAGTATGCTAGAAGAAATTCGAAAAAAGGTTATGCAAAGAATGCATGTGAAGAAAACTTGGGCAGCTAAGTGGCCAACTGACATTTCACCAGTGGCTAAGCAGAAATTAGAGAAAAATATAGATCATTCATCTCAATGTAGGCTAGTTTGGAATGGCCATGGAGGGTTCGAGGTGACTCAGGGTGAAGACCAACACACAGTTGATTTGGAAAGGCTAACTTGTACTTGCAGGGAATGGGAACTCACTGGAATACCATGTTGCCATTCTATTTGTGCTATGTTTCATGATTCGAAAGATCCTCAGAACTACATTGCAGAGTGGTACTCCAAGAAAACATACTTAGCAAGTTACAATAATGTGTTATATCCAGTTAGAGGAAAGAAATTTTGGCCCAAGTTAGATGATCCAATTCGACCTCCTAAGTTAAAGCCCATGCCTGGAAGACCTAAGAAGAAGAGAAGAAAAGATAAGGACGAGCCTGTCAAGAGCAAATATGGAAAAATTAGTAGAGTAGGAGCGAAGATGGCTTGCAGTGTTTGTAAGGGAGTCGACCACAGAAAAATGAATTGTCCCAACAGAGTCCTTAAATCAACTCCTGCTCAAACATCTCAACCTGTTGCAACTCCTGCTCAAACATCTCAACCTGTTGCAACTCCTGCTCAAACATCTCAACCTGTTGCAACTCCTGCTCAAACATCTCAACCTGTTGCAACTCCTGCTCAAACATCTCAACATGTTGCAACAAACACTAAGGTCATTTCTGTTTTTTGTCATACTAGTAAACTAATAAAATCTAAATTTGTTACTAACTTTAGTTTATCAATTGTATTGTCTTAGGATTCTTCTATGCTAGACAATAATGGCCCAATTACTAGAAGCAGAAAAAGAACATTGAAAGTAAATTCAAGTCAATCTGCTACATCTTCTGCATCTAGCAAAAAGAGGAAGCAAGTTGGTATTGGAATTTATACAGACCTCAAATCTGGAAAGCAGATTTATAATGTAAGTTTGAATTGCAATTTGATTCTTTTTAAAACATGAAGTTGGTGTTAGAATTGAAATTCAATTCAGCTTTTAATTTTTTGTTTACAGCCTGGTTTACCTAGTGAAATAGTTCTAACAAACACTACAAGAAAGATTGGAGCTGACACTTCTAAATATCAGCATCAATCTAAAGGTCCTGGATTAAAATGGAAAGGGAAGCAAGCAGTTACCACAAGGCAACTTCAGCAACAACAGTGTGATGAACGCATGAAGAAGAAGAAAATGAATGTGAAGAAGAATTAGGAAATATGTAATGCTTTTGTTGTAATGCTTTTGATGTAATGCTTTTGTTATTGGATGAATGTTCAAATGTGTTTGGGATTGTCATTTTGTTTATGTCAACTTAAGTAACAAACTATGTTGAATATTGTCCAACTTAAGGCTTTTGATGTAATGCTTTTGTTATTGGATGAATATTGTCATTTTGTTATTGGATGAATGTTCAAATGTGTTTGGGAATGTCATTTTGACAATTCATGTGTTTGGTAATGCATCTGTTAACATAAATATTGTCCAAGTTTCTTGTGATAATTCATGAGTGGTTGGTAATGCATCTGTTAATACCAAGTTCTTTGTGGTAATTCATGTGTGTTTTTAACAATACCGTTAACGTAAATTAACTTTCAGTGATCATAAATCATAACTTATATTTCATTAACATAAACCACCATACATTACACACTTCATCCACCAAACAACAATACAACTAGCATCAAAGATACTACCAACCCTTTAAACATTTGATCCAACTAACACCAATACAAGTATCATCCAAGATACTATTAACCCTTTCAATATCATGTTTTTTTCCCTCTTAAAGGAATCAACTTTCTCCATTGCAATTGTCATTTGCTTTTGCAATTTCTTCATCTCAAGTACATATTCTTCCCTTAAATAATCTTCACTCAACTTCTGCAGTGCATCATTTTCCTTCTTCAACTCGTAAATGAGGAACCTAGCTCTTTCTGAGAGTGGTTCATCAACCCACTGTTGAGTGTGTAAAAGTTCTATTATTTACACCTTTTTTTACCCATATTTCTGTTGCATTCAAGCATCATTGCATTGCATTTAGGTTAGTTTTCAATAAAACATCACAATTATATAAAAGGCACGGATTCTACTAAAAGATGTCTATTTTTGCAGGTATCTGTCATAGTGGACGATGAAGGCAGGCGCAGGGCAGATAAGCAGAAGAGCGGAACTCGACAAGCAGCCGAAGAAGATGAACCTGTCATGGACATGTCGTGACAGCATGGTGACAGCAACTTTATAAAGAGGAAAAGTCAAGTGGACCTCGATAGATAGAGAAAAATCTGCTCGTTTGTCGTGTGAAAGCCACATATTTTTCCAAGCCCCGGATCGAAAGATATGTCAAGCCAAAGCTCAAGGAGAGGAAATTCCTAAAAGCTAGGATGCGGCTGGAAAGTAGGAGACTTTAGAGATTTAGTCTTTATTAGAATCTTACTTTTAATTAAAGTTGTAATCCTTGTTACCTTAGATAACTTGAGCCCAAAGCTTATATAAGGGCATAGATTTAACCTAGGAGCATAACCGATATCCCATAACCGAAACCAAACCCCTGCCGTCCACCTGTCACCGACATGTTCTAAATTCCCCCTAGGGCCACGGGTTGTTTTGTAAAGTAGTTGCAAGGGTTGCTTTGTTTTAGGATTTTTCAAGTTCAATAAAATAAACTTCAAGTTCTTTTATCTTGGTTTTAATATCTTGCAAGAGCATCGGGAGAGCATTGTGAGGTTATCTATTTACTTAGCATCGGGAGAGTTAAGTATACGAAAGAGATAAGAGCGCGTTCTCTAGTTTATAGTTGAACCATCTCGTGCCTAGGGATAGGGCGAGGTTAAGTGGCTAAGGAAGAATTCATACACATCGGTGTTCATCCTTCGATTCACGCCGGGAGGTATCATCAAAGACGTGTTCATCGACAGACTTGTGCCTAGGGATAGGGCAAGGCAGATCTGGGATTCTTGCCAAACTTGAAGTACGGAGTTGGTGTGTCTGCTGCCGCGACTGCCAACGGACAGACGCCGCGACAGGTGCTGTCGGCGACAGGCGCGACGACAGAACTGGATTTCCTAAACTCTGCAATACCTGCACTACTGAGCAATTCAATACCAGCCCATTATCTCTATCTTGATTCTTCTACTCTTTTATTTGCGTTTTCTTTATTATTTTCGTGACAACAATCTTAATCTATTCTTTTCCCCTTGTGCAGATAGCGAAGGAAAGGGTTAGCCCAGTCCCTGTGGAGACGATATTCGATACTCTAGTATCACTTTATTACTTGCGACGTGTACACTTGCACTCAATTGCGATAGACACTTTTACACGCAACAAGTTTTTGGCGCCGTTGCCGGGGACTGGCAACACACTCTTACCCTAGTTTCTGCACTTTTCTTTTATTTTTATTTTTTTTTTAACAAAAAAAAACTCAGGTGAAAATACAGGTTCAAGGGCATCAACATGCCAGGAAAAACCATTCGAGAATTGATGTGGGAAAGTTCTTGCAATTACCGTAAAGATATGCTGCCAGGGCAGCAGCCATGGCAGCAACAGGGGCAGCAAATGCCGATGCCGCAACAGCAAAATTTTTTATGGTACGATCAAAACCCACAAAATTTTTTATACCATAACAGCTTTGCTACAGAACCCGACCTGCCCTGGCAATGTCATCATCCTCAAGAGCAGTCAAAATCCTTAGAAGACACACTGCAAGCCTTCATGGCAATCACTCAAAAAGTGTCGGCTTCTACAAACGCAAGTATCGCCAAGATGGATGAACTCTTGAGCAGACCTGTCCTCATTCATGCCACGACTGAACCTAAAATCCCGAGGCAAGATGACGAGGACGCCCATGTGAAGCAATACCCAACATACGATGAGTCTGAGCAACAACTTGCCATGACAATGATCGAGGAGCCGGAATGGAGCAACACCGCAACAACGCTGAATGAAATTCAAGAGAATGTCACGGCAGCAACCACTTTTGAGGCAGAAACTCCAGTCAAAACAGCAACTGCCGCCTTAACAGAAATTGCCGCCTTGACAACAACTGCCGCCTCGACAGAAACTGCTGCCTCGACAGCAACTGCCGCCTCGACAACAACTGCCGCCTCGACAGCAACTGCCGCCTCGGCAGCAACTGATACTGACACAACAACTACATCAGAGGCAAATTCTCAACCCACCACCTCGATTATGCCTGACCAAGATTGCACACATCCATCCCTGTCATGGCACTCGCACGACCACCTAGAAGAGCTACCCAATGACAATGCCTCACCAATGGAATATGAGCAGGTAATAAACGAACCTTTTGAATTATATGAAAACTCACCAATTTCATTGCAGGTATTTGAGGAACCAACGCCGGTGGACACAGAATCATCAAAGTCTCTACTGATGGAGATCTACGAGTGGTCAACAGAATTTGATATAGAGAGTGATGGCACCTACAAATGTCCCATTGACCTACAAAGTAACCTGATAAAAAACTGTCAAAATAACTGCCTGCCGCAGCAGCAGGCACGGCAGCAAGGGATACATTCAACCACAACAACATTCAACGAAAACAAGGTAAGTTTGTGGTCGAATGTCAATTTGATTATTTCTAATCATATATTCATGCCCTCAGAAACATTACCAAGAAGGGAGGACTTCATGGACTACAAAGGGAAGAGAAAGAAAGGAGCCCCCAACATGAGAATAATCACCAGATGGAGGGTACGGATGGACTTCAAGAAGTACCAGAAACGACGCCTCAAGCATTATTAGGGGACTGAAGCCCCATGAATACAGGAAGTGGTTACCTTAGAAGATGCCCCACATGGCATCCCTAACTTAACTTAACTTTTATTTTTATTTGTTTTATTATTATTAGGAAATAAGGTTTATTCTATTTTAATAATGTTTTTATAGGAAATAAAGGAGTCAAGAAGGACAGGAGAAGTGACTCAAGCCCACCATCCATCCACCAGCCCAATAGAGCCCATTTATTAAAGCCTGTCGTTTCGGCTGCCGCCGCAGACGGATAAGACAGGTTGTCAACAGACTGACACGGCAGACGCAGAAGCGTGCGGCAGACGCATAAATGCGTGTCAGACGCGTCAGACACGCTAAATACCATCCGTCGCCACGTTATTCACGCCTGCCGTTACAGCATTAAACGGGCAGCAACTCGACCGCTATAAAACCCCGTTTCCATTTTCATTTTTTCTCACTTCTGTTTACTCTTCCTTGCTTTCTCCCCTAGTTTTATTTGCTTTCTTCATTTTTCACAACCCTTGCAACTAACATGTCGTCTAGACAGACCCGCCGTAGTGCTGCCTCAGGCTCTTCACCAGCAGCAGCGACGCCCTTCGCCACAAAGGAATTATGGGAGGAACGTGGTTTCGTGTACATCCGAAAGGCACCCAACATGGGACTCCGGCCGTTCATTGTACAGGCCATCACGGCTCAACTATGGGAGCACTTTGCTGAACAACCGGCAGAGCTAAACGACACATTAGTCCGGGAGTTTTATGCCGCCATAGACAGCAGAACGGCGACATCTGTCATCATTCGAGGTGTTCAGGTGCCATTCACTGCCGACAGCATCAACCACATGTTTGGCCTCTACGTTGGCCCCGATGACGATGCCCACCAGAAATTTCTCGACACCCTCGATGCTGCCGCTTATGATGCTGTCATGGTAGAGTTGACAGAGAACATCATGGACAACCAGCAAAAAAGCGTATCATGCCTTCGTCCCACCACACGACAGTCAACCGGCAGCGGCTCGCCCTAATTCATTCCATCATGCACGACAGGCCTATCAATGTGGGCCGTTATATGAGGGACAGCATCCTGGACTGCACCTTCCGCTCCGACTCCCGCCTCTGCCTGCCGTTCACAGTAACCTCCCTCTGCCGATGTGCAGTTGTCCCCGAGGAACCCTCCGACAAAATAATCAAGGGCAGAGGCTGGACAGACAACAACATCAACAGCCTCATGGAGCTGGTAGTGGCTACACCTGTCTCATCTTTCAATCCAGCCGGCTCCCTAGAAGAATCATCAGAGGAGCCTGTCCCTGAACCTACCGCTGCAGCCGCTCTGACAGACCAGTCTGCCCTCATCCTTGCTGCGCTACAACGGGTAGAGGAGAGACAAATGGGATTGATGACGTTCATTCGGGACTTCGCTAACTCGACGGTAAACTTCATTACCCAAACTTTAAATTTTCCCGATGTTCAATTCCCTACATTTCCTGCCCATTATTTCCACATCCCCTCCCCTGTCCACACACCCACACCACCTGCCTCCCCACATTCCCACTCGACTGCTTCCACCCCATCACCTGCCCCGACGGCAGCAGGCAGTCCACCGGCCGACACCTCTGCCAGAGGAACAAAAAGGCCTGCCTCCGATGACAGCCCTCTGATCAGGAGGAATTTGGAGAGAGAGTTTACGCCTGTCAAGAGGATAAAGCACGTGGCAGACAGAAAGCAGATGCCCAAAGCTAGCACCATCACCAGCAGCACTTGGGACAGTGGCAGCAGTTCCGACATCCGGCTTGTGGAGCAGTCTGCCCCTGCACCTGCCCCTGAACCTGCCCAGCCTCCTCCACAGCCCAGACACCGCCGGCAAATCCGTGTTAGCAGCAGCAGCGAGGACAGCGACTAAAATTTAAGTTTTTATTTTCCTCTTATTGCTGCCTGCCTTTATATTTTGTGATGTACTTTTTCTTTATTTTTCATGTCATTTTGCATTGAGGGCAATGCAACCCTTGAGTTTGGGGGTGGCAACCCTCCATCATTGAGGACATCTTTTTATTATTTGTTGTGTCTTATTATTTCTCAAAAAAAAATCAGAAAATATAAAATTGTTGGCTTAAAACTGTGAAGTTAACTTACCTGTCATGACAGCTCTGTCGTGGCAGCATCTTTAGGACAGTTTAAGGAGAAGTTTAGAGCCTTTCTATAGTTTTGAAAATTTAAACACTTTTGTGACTGTTATATTGCTTAGATTTCTTTTAGCCAAACTAGAATAGGAAGCTTAGAACTTGAATAGCCCCTAGAGGTGCCTAACACTGGCTCTAGGAAAGAAGTTTAGCAAAAGAAAATCAAAAACCTAGAGGTGCCCGAAACCGGCTCTAGGAAGCTAACTAGAGGTGCCCAAAACCGGCTCTAGTAACTAGAGGTGCCCGAAAACTGGCTCTAGTAAATCTTAGCTTGAAAATAGAAGAAAAAGAAGCATGAAAATGTGTCTTCAAGAAAATAAACTTTGGCATAAAAATTCGAGTTAAGAAGTTGAATATTCTAGTGAAACTAAGAGAGTCTTAGCATATAACTGTTCACAAACATGCACACACTGCACGAGAGCTATAGGGAGATTCCGGACAGATCCTAACCTTTCCGACAGGTTGCTGCCGCCATAGAGAATGAGCGACGGGTAAGGGACAGTTCACTGTTTAAAGGCCAACACAAAAAAATTTCATTTTTCTTTCTTCATTGCTTGAGGGCAAGCAAAAACTTGAGTTTGGGGGTGTGTTGAGTGTGTAAAAGTTCTATTATTTACACATTTTTTTACCCATATTTCTGTTGCATTCAAGCATCATTGCATTGCATTTAGGTTAGTTTTCAATAAAACATCACAATTATATAAAAGGCACGGATTCTACTAAAAGATGTCTATTTTTGCAGGTATCTGTCATAGTGGACGATGAAGGCAGGCGCAGGGCAGATAAGCAGAAGAGCGGAACTCGACAAGCAGTCGAAGAAGACGAACCTGTCATGGACCTGTCGTGACAGCATGGTGACAGCAACTTTATAAAGAGGAAAAGTCAAGTGGACCTCGATAGATAGAGAAAAATCTGCTCGTTTGTCGTGTGAAAGCCACATATTTTTCCAAGCCCCGGATCGAAAGATATGTCAAGCCAAAGCTCAAGGAGAGGAAATTCCTAAAAGCTAGGATGCGGCTGGAAAGTAGGAGACTTTAGAGATTTAGCCTTTATTAGAATCTTACTTTTAATTAAAGTTGTAATCCTTGTTACCTTAGATAACTTGAGCCCAAAGCTTATATAAGGGCATAGATTTAACCTAGGAGCATAACCGATATCCCATAACCGAAACCAAACCCCTGCCGTCCACCTGTCACCGACATGTTCTAAATTCCCCCTAGGGCCACGGGTTGTTTTGTAAAGTAGTTGCAAGGGTTGCTTTGTTTTAGGATTTTTCAAGTTCAATAAAATAAACTTCAAGTTCTTTTATCTTGGTTTTAATATCTTGCAAGAGCATCGGGAGAGCATTGTGAGGTTATCTATTTACTTAGCATCGGGAGAGTTAAGTATACGAAAGAGATAAGAGCGCGTTCTCTAGTTTATAGTTGAACCATCTCGTGCCTAGGGATAGGGCGAGGTTAAGTGGCTAAGGAAGAATTCATACACATCGGTGTTCATCCTTCGATTCACGCCGGGAGGTATCATCAAAGACGTGTTCATCGACAGACTTGTGCCTAGGGATAGGGCAAGGCAGATCTGGGATTCTTGCCAAACTTGAAGTACGGAGTTGGTGTGTCTGCTGCCGCGACTGCCAACGGACAGACGCCGCGACAGGTGCTGTCGGCGACAGGCGCGACGACAGAACTAGATTTCCTAAACTCTGCAATACCTGCACTACTGAGCAATTCAATACCAGCCCATTATCTCTATCTTGATTCTTCTACTATTTTATTTGCGTTTTCTTTATTATTTTCGTGACAACAATCTTAATCTATTCTTTTCCCCTTGTGCAGATAGCGAAGGAAAGGGTTAGCCCAGTCCCTGTGGAGACGATATCCGATACTCTAGTATCACTTTATTACTTGCGACGTGTACACTTGCACTCAATTGCGATAGACACTTTTACACGCAACACCCACCTAAGAAATCCACATTTTTTTGTCTTGTAATTGGGGCAACTAAAGAATCTTCTCCCTAAATTTGGAGAGTTCTTCCAGGCAGTCCACATAGGACATTTGTCACCACAGTCACAAAATATTTCTTCACCCTCATAACCCCAATTAGGTCTTGACTGAATCTTACTCTTGTTACGTGCAGATGATGTGCAAGAGGATGTTGCCATCTTCAAATTAACTACAAATTAACAAACGACAAAAATGAACGAGGGAGAAATAGATTTCAATTCAAAAACATCACCAAGCTCGAAATCAAAGTTTTTCAACCAAACCCTAAAATCAAACCAAATATTTCGATGGGGAGAAATTTATTATCAAATTAGGGGAGAAATCAACAATACCTGATGATTAGGGAGTGCTCCTTCAGACTCTGTCGTAGATTAGAGGAAAGTGGGGGGAAATTATCCGTTAACCAGCTACAACGCATTCTATTTAAAGAGGAAATTCCCTCTTTTTATTTTTTTATTTTTTTTATTTTAATACAGGTCAGCAGCCACGTGGATGCCACAGTGCTGATTTGTCGTCCAACTTCGCAGAAAATAACGGTGCCGTTAGTCAATGACGGTCAAAGGGGCACATTGCTAACGTTTCTTATGTTTAAGGGAGAAATTACGGAAAAAAAATTAGGGGCAACATTGCTGATTTGGGAATACTACAGGGGCAATATTGACCCTTTAGCCAAATATATAATAATAATAATAATTGTATTTAAGTATATAATAATAATAATAATAATAATAAACCCTAAACCCTAACCACTAAACCCTAAAACCTAAACGCTAAAAACAAAAACCATTAATCCATCAATATATATATATTACATGTACGTATGTACGTATCATTTTTGTATTAATTTAAGATTAGTAAACCCTAAACCCTAAACCCTAAAAACCATAATCCATCAATATATATAATTAATGTGGGCATGTTTGTATTAATTTAAGATTACTAAACCCTAAACCCTAAACCCTAAACCCTAAAAACCATAATCCATCAATATATCTATAATTAATGTAGGCATGTTTGTATTAATTTAAGATCACTAAACTATAAACACTAAACCCTTAAACCCTAAACCCTAAACCCTAAAAACCATAATCCATCAATATATCTATAATTAATGTAGGCATGTTTGTATTAATTTAAGATCACTAAACCATAAACACTAAACCCTTAAACCCTAAACCCTAAACCATCAATATATATAATTAATGTGGGTATGTTTGTATTAATTTAAGATTACTAAACCCTAAACCCTAAACCCTAAAAACCATAATCCATCAATATATATATATAATTAATGTAGGCATGTTTGTATTAATTTAAGATTACTAAACCCTAAACCCTAAACCCTAAACCCTTAACCCTTAACCCTAAAAACCATAATCCATCAATATATATATAATTAATGTGGGCATGTTTGTATTAATTTAAGATCCCTAACCCTAAACCCTAAACCCCAAACCCCAAACCATAAACCCTAAACCCTAAAAATTAATCCAATAGTACCAAATATATATATATATCACATATACGTAATCCCCTAACCCTAAACCCTAAAAATAAAAATCATAATCCGTCAATATATATAATACACATAACACAATAAACCATAAACCCGAAGGAACCCGACCTAAATGAACCCGACCTGAAACGAAACCGACCTGAAATGAACCCGACCTGAAACAAAACCGACCTGAAAAGAACCCGACCTGAAACGAAACCGACCTGAAACGAACCCGACCTGAAACGAAACCGACCTGAAATGAACCCGACCTGAAACGAAACCGACCTGAAATGAACCTGACCTGAAACGAAACCGACCTGAAATGAACCCGACCTGAAACGAAACCGACCTGAAATCAGCCTGTCAATTAACCGTTTTGACCCGACCTGAAATGAACCGACCTGAAATGAACCCGACCTGAAATGAACCCGACCCGAAATGAACCCGACCTGAATTGAACCCGACCTAAAATGAACCCGACCCGAAATGAACCCGAACCGAATCGAGTCAAAACAAAAAATGACCCGAAATGACCTGTAACCGATTTGACCCGACCTGACAGAACCCGACCTGAAACCCAACTGTTGACCTGTTTTTACATCCCTAGTCTCACGTTCAGATCTAGCTGAATCGGAACATACGATGATAACTCTACTTTAATAATAATTTCTATCACTAAGCCACCACTAAAAACATGTGAACTACTCTAAAAGAATATTTACGTGAGACCTCGAAAAACATGCATGAACGGTTTGAACAACTAGGGGTAACTCGTCGGCCTCAAAGACGTAACCACCTGAACAAAAGAATAACTCGAATCAAATCAATAACCAAATTATTCTAAAATTACTAAGTACAAATTAATTGTAAATAGCAAAACGGGCTTTTGGGATCGAATTAGACAAAACGGACAACAAATTCAGACTTTTGACGTCGAAAAAGGCCAAAAGAAAGATTTTCTAAAAAAAAGTCAACTCTAGTCAAAGTCAACACTGACATCATAGTCAAAGTCAACGTTGATGCCACATGGTCCAAGGTCAACTCTAACATCATACGATCAAAGGCTAACATGTCGGGTCAAGGTCAAAACTGGTTATGCCAGTTTAGCCCGATAAATTGGTTCGGTTCAACCAGTTCACACAGTTCAGTTTAGCTTACACAACCAGTTCATATTGGTTCACAAATGGGTTCACTCAGTTTTGGGCTTTCTCTCATGATACACACAGTTGGGCCTCACACACAAATCTGAGCAAGCTTTCCTAGTTGGGCTTAACCCAATCACATGCATAACCTACACAATCTAGCCTAACACTTTTATCTTTTTTCAACAGATGTGGTTCTAGGGTTTTAAAGCACCCAACACAACGTCAAGGATAAAACACGATGGCAGCACGAAGGGGAAGACAAGGTAGTAGCTGCTCGTCAACGATGCACTTCAGAAAACCCAAACGATCATTCCGGCCAAGAACAAACGTAAAGGATAGATTAGCACGACCCACTCAAAAGAAAAGAAGTAAAACACAAATCAAAAGGCTTACCCACACAAGGTCAATGGAGGAGAAGTGGCAGTGTGAGAAATGATGGAGGTCGAGTAGTTTCTACACAGTTTCTGGGTAGCCGAAGAACGACGCTGAGGAGAGGCACAAAGACACAGAGCACAATGGCGCAATGAGAGATTCAAATGATTTATCTTTGATCTTTCACTAACAGTGGCCAACACAGATAATCTAATGGTTGGGTTGGATTCGTGATGGGAAGACAAACAAGACGATGTTGGCAGTGGGCGACATGGACGGTGGCAAGGTGGTCACCAGAGCTTCGCCGAAGAACAAGGGAGAGGGTGAGGGAGAGATATCATGAGAGAGTGATATGAGAGGGTGGCTACAGTGAGACTCGGGCAGATGAAGGGTTGAAAAGATGATTAAATACCCTAATCAAAAGGGTAAATCGCAAAAGAACGGTCCCTAATTGAACCCACTTTACATATTCACTCCAAAAGTTCTGATTTTTGCTTAATAGTGTCATTGATTTCATAATTAAAATTCAATTTAATTCACAGTTCCCAATTAGGGTTTTAAATATAAAATTCCCAAATCTTAGGTTTCTTGAACTAGGGATTTTAGAATTTAGTGTTTTCCAAATAGAAGAATATTTGGGGTGTTACAAGTATGAACAAATTTTTTATGTTTGTTTAATAAACTAACAAACACGAAAAGAGGTGTGTTCGGTCCGTTTATGTTCACGAACAAGCTCGTTTATAGGATGAAAATGCTTGTGAATGTATCTAAAACCTACTTCTTATTGTTACTAAGGATGTTATATAAGTTCATGTTGAAATGTAAGTTTTATTTTATTTTATTTTATTGTTTTTATTTTATTTTATTTATTGTTAATTTAGTTAACATTTCTGAACATATAAACGGACATGTTCACGGATTAATAAACAAACACGTTCGTGAAAACTGAAACGAACACGTTCGCGAGCGCTTAATCGAACACGTTCACGAGCACTTAAACGAACACGTTCACGAACACTAAACAAACGAACACAAACACCTTAAAAAATAAATAAATGAACACGAAAGCGAACATGAATACCTTTAAAAATAAACAAACGAACATGAACATAGTCTTGTTCGTTCAAGCTCAGTTCATTTACACCCCTAGATAGAGTGGAGAGACACATAAATCTTGGTTCTACTGACTGATGATATTATTATCAGCCCTTTTCTAAGTCATTCACCAACTCTAGTTTTATGGTACTCAAATTAAATCATTATTATGCACTAATAAATACTTGCATCAAATCAAATATTGATAAGTCAACAATCTCTAGAGTATGTAGTAAAAAGGTTCTCAAGTGACACCCTATCTTTTCTTGAAGTTGTAGGTTCAACACTTATTAGGAGCATATTTCCTCTCATCTCTCTTAAGTAGAAATTTTTCAAAAAAAAATTATTTAAACAAAAACTATGTTTTATTGACGATTTAAATATTTTTTTTTTGTTAAATTTTGTCAAACATTTCATTTAAATAAGTTGAAAGAAGTCTAGTATTACTATAGATGAGTTACTAGACTAAGTGATTGTTGGTTATATAACTCACTCATGTCTATACCATTTGTCTCGCAGGAACTTTCGTAATAATTTTAATAGTTAGCTAAGACAAAGACTTTGGCACTTAATTCTCGGCGTCAGGCCAAATTTGCATGAGGACAGCATTCAACATAATTAGTGGTATGCCCCAATTTCATATCTTAATATTTTCAGTGGTGTATGTAAGTCCAAACGAATGAAAAATGTACGTGGACTTGACTGGACTTTAAATGAAAAATATAAGGCTTAAATTCAGGCTTTAAATTATGTTTTTTTTTTTTTTTTTAGCCAATAACCTATTTTTTTGTCAAAATAAACTTTTAAACTAACATTTTTTGTCACTTTAAGTCTTAAACTATTTTTTTTATCAAAATAAGTACTTAAACTGTGTGATTTTTCTTCTTTTGGTTCCTAAACTATTTATTGTTCAAAAAAATTTTGTGATGTGTCAACATCTTATTAATCGAAATATTTTTTTGACTTAAATAACTATTAAATTTAAAGTTACCAGAGATGATAGTTTAGGAGTTTATTTTGACTAAACAATAATTTAAGAGCTAAAAGCAAACAAAAAGATATAATTTAGAGGTTAATTATTCATTTAAGCTAAAATATAATTCCAAAGGAGAGTTAGGTTTCTTTCGATTTTATCATAATGAAGGCCTATCCAGCAATGCTTTCGCTCTTTTTGGGCTAAAATTGTAAAGCCCGCACAGCAATGCTGATGAATGCTTATCTCAATGAATTTTGATCTCTCAGTTACTTTATAATATGATGATTGACTGTAATGGTAATTTCTTCTTATAATAATGAAATATATAATTTATTTCTACTACATTATTGTCCATTATTTATCATCTGATCATTTTTCGTATTTTAAACTTAAGATATTGGTGTTTGAATACTTAAATATTCATAATTAAAAATAAATAAATTACATTGATTACCAATGAACTTTTAAAACACTTTCACATCCATCGAATTTTTAAAACATAAATTACGGTCATTAAACATTTGGGTAAACTATAACAGAAGTCACTTAATTATAGGTAAGGATACATTTGGGTTACCTAATTATTAAACGTTACATTTGAGTCGCTCAATTATGGGTAAAGTTACATTTAGATCACTCAATTATTAAAGGTTACACTTAGGTCACTCAATTATGGATAAGCTTACATTTGGGTCGCCCTTCATATTTAAAAAAAATACATCAACTTAGTCATTTTTTCTTCAAAATCACTTGTATACCATCGTTAACGCTAGAGTACTTCATTTGAAACCATTAATTAATCTAATACACAAATTGGCATGTGATTTTTAAATATAGAGGGTGACCCAAATGTAACCTTACCTATAATTAAGTGACCCAAGTGTAAACTTTAATAATTGGGTGACCCAAATGTAATCTTGCCCATAATTGAGTGATCCAAATATAACTTTTAATAATTGAGTGACCCAAATATAACATTACCCATAATTGAGTGATCTTCGTTGTAATTTACCCTAAACTTTTTTAACAACATCAAGAAACCAGATTTTATTAAGGGAAAACTACACCGGTGGTCCCCAAACTATTACCGTCTTCCTATTTTGGTCCCAAAACTATTTTTTCTGGCAATACCGTCCCTTCTGTTACATAGTTCTCCTGTTTTGGTCCCCGTTGTTAAAAACTAACAAAATTGCTGATGTGGATTTTTTTTCTTATTTTTTATTATTTCTCTCTCCTATATATATATATTATTTAATTTTTTTATTCAGACTAATGTGGTGGTGACACGTGTCACCACCATAACAAAGAAAATAAATTCAATTTGAGAGGGGTACTGGGATTTAAACCCACACCCCCTAGCTATAAAGTCATTGAGCTAACTACTGGCTAAACTCTAAGTGCAAATATATTTTAGCACAAATTATAACATAGTGCAAACGCTACAGACAATGCTACTCAGAGCTAACTGGGCAAAATCTCTTTCCTACACCATTGATGGGCTGATGGCTCCGTAAAAAAAAATATTATCGAACATATGTTTTGCTGGATGCATCCTCTGGATGGATCATGTGTTTCTGTTTATAGAAAACAATTTTGATAGATCCCTAGAATATACTGGTCCTGAAAAGCTTCACCGACTATCATTTTCTTAAAGCTAATATGAAATCCATTCTTTCTGTAATTATTTGTTACTTCTTCACTATTCATTTTTGTTATAACTTAACTCCCATGAATCACAGGTGAAAACTGTAAAAACAAGGGAGGGAGGGGGGCAACACAAAGAAGGAATAAAACGTCAAAAACTCTTGTTTTTCTGTAAATTGGAGGGACAAAACAAGCAGAATTTTGAGAAAACAAACACAAAATCCAGCAGCAGCAGCGCAGCTAGAAACATAACTACTATGACTCTTTTTCATTGATTCTACTTACCGACAATTTTCATGAAAGAACTGCATAAAATAATGACTCAGAGGGGGGATGTTCGTGAGGGGCCAAAGTATGTAGGAAAGAGTAAAGGGCAGTCATTGACAAACAATGCTGTGAAAAATTCAGATAGATGTACAAGTTGCTTAAAACATAACCCACGATAATCTTAATTCTCCATGTTTACACAAACTCTGCTTCCCAACTTTGAAAGAGGCTGATTCATCACCATGGTGCCCATGAAAGAAATAGATGTTGGCTTATGTTTTGCTGCATTTCCGAAAAATCAAATTCAAGTTAAGGTGCCATTGTGCAAATATGATTCATGAGAAGTATGTTTAAATTGTCCATGGAAATGCAGGCAGCTAATATAAATCTGCAGCACATGCAGGAAACCATTAGAATCAACGACTTTAAAGATAATTTGTGCTAAAACATATCAGCACTTGGAATTTAGTCCAGTGATTAGCTCAATGACTTTAGAGTTAGGGGATATGGGTTCAAATCTCAGCTCCCCTTAAATTGAATTTATTTTCTTTGTTATGGTGGTGACATTAGTTTGAATAAAAAATTAAATAATATATATAGGAGAGAAAAAATAATAAAAAAATATTTAAAAAATAAGAAAAAAATTACACGTCAGCAATTCCGTTAGTTTTTAACGACGGGGACCAAAACAAGAGAACTATGTAATAGAAGGGACGGTTTTGCCAAAAAAATAGTTTTGGGACTAAAATAGGAAGACGGTAATAGTTTGGGGACCACCGGTGTAGTTTTCCCTTTTATTAAATATAATGAAAAATACAATAAATACAACACATTCAACATATAATAATGAACCTTAGAGACCAAGACCAAAAAAAAAATTCTTGAGAAATAAAATTAAAACATGTAAACCAAAGGGCGGGAAGAAAAAAGATTGAACATTTCTTTGAATGTGTTGTATTAAAAATCGAGGAACCATAATGAAAAATATTTTTGTCTCTTTCAACTAAAGACTATATTGATGTATGAATGGAGATAAATAAATTAATTTTGCAGAAAGCTTTGCTAACAGTTTTAATTGCATAGACAAACTATCACAAAAGGAGATCTAACTATATTAGATCGTCGACCTTCCTGGTCAGAGAGTGTGTCGTGATAATTGTTAGACGAACGTCGGACTATCATAAAAATAGACAAAAATTATACTACAAGACAGACGAAAAACGTGCTTCAAAAGAAGACGAACAAACACAAGGCAAGATTAAAAAAAAAAGTATCCAAAACATAGGTGATTCTTATTTGATAAAAATAAAATAAAATAACAAATAAAAGAATGAAAAAAATCAAACGACGACACTAAAGGTTGTGGCAGAGGCCGTACTTCTTAAGAAAAACTAAAGAAAATGTTTAAAGAAAACCTAATTTATAAGTTGCTAATGTTTTTAGGGTTATTATTTTTTTACGGACATTAAAGTTTAAAATTTCTTTTATTACTATCATTGTAATTATTTATTGTTAAGAAGTGTTACGTGACACATTAAATTTTTTTTAAAAAAATAAACTCTAAGATTCTAATTCAAAGCTATTGAAAAGATCAATTTTTGATGTGGTCACTGATTAATCTTAACGGTAGAAATAATCCATTTGATTAGAAGATTAACATAATTTAATTTTAAGTTAACCGATAGTGACATTGCCATGTAAAAAATACTAATTTTTAGTTACAATTGGAATTTGAATAAATTTTGAAGAAGCTAGAAGGTTTTCTTGACGAGTATGAATCAATGAAAAAAAATGAAAAGAGTAGTTTATTGATCTTTTCAGTTGAAGAAAGCACCGTTTCATAGAACAATGTCAACAAAAAGAGGCAACAATCTAACAAAAAATAAAGGCTAAAACTTTAAACTATTTTAATCTTTCGGCCAAATAAATTTTTCTCGTTATTAAGATTGTCCAATGATTATTCAGTTAATCGAAAATTTAGCTTTTACAATGATTGTAAATTAAAAAAAAATTAAGGTTTAATTTTGACAAAAATATTTAAAATGACCACGTCAACCATTCTTAACTATATTGATTGTCATGAAAACAAATTAAAAAACAATTGTATTACAACTTTTAAAAGTTTTGCGACTAAAATAAAAACGATTTAAAAGTTCAATGACTATCAATGTAGCTTACCTACCTTTTTTTAAAATAGTTCAAAGGTGATTACAAGATAATATCTGTTCATACATATTTTTAACCCTTTGAAAATGGGTATACACCTTGTAGACAAATCGATTTGAATGTCTCCTAGGATAAACATCATTCGCTTTTCCACTAGAACACTTACTGGGTTCAATGTAGTCTACCCATACCCTTGGAAAAATATGAGTAATTATCCAGAATCTAACATAGATTATACAAGAAACTGTAATATTCAGAGAATCGTTAATAACTATCTATTTGGCTGCAAAAAGAAAATGAAGCACAAGAAATGATTATAAAACCCTTAAAAAAAGGCAAGCGACGTTGAAATTACTAATCCACAAAGCCTTCTTTAGATATAGCCATTGAAATCAAAGAAAAGAAGATGCATCACCATACGCTGTTAAATGTTAATTCACAAATGCAACACAACAAAACTCGAATGTTAAAGGATGCATTATACTATTATCCCTGTATTACCAATGGTCATCCATATTCAACACATGTATCCGATACATATCTAGCCAGGAATTCAGAATTATGATATTCCAAATATATCACACATGCCTGTAAGAGATTGGGATCCTAAAAAACCTTCTATATTATTAAATGTACTCATACAGGAACATAACTGCATTAGAATCCGAATTTGAATAACATAGATTATACATTGAACTCATAAGCTAAAGCATCCTACTGAATCTAAATGCAGGAGGGGAATCAGAGGAGAAATACAGAGTAATAGAAACGACAGCATATCTGCTCGCCTGTATATCCAGCATCCACCACACTAAGAGACAAAAAGTGCTTTTTACAAAGTTTTCCAGGCCACGGATAACCAAAAACTTCTATTATATACATATAATATCTTTATATATACTCATATGATCACAGAAAGGGGAAATTGGCTTCAACTGTATAGCTGTACATATGTGCAAATATACCCATATCACAGAAGTTGACAATTCTCATGTACCTTTGCCAGAATGTTTAGCTCCGGAGGCAAAAGTGGCAGATGTGTAAGACTTACCACCTTCACTAAGCAACAAGTTTTTTAACTCTTTGTAACCTTGAAGTTCCTCTAATGCATCGGCAGTGGTCATTGATGTGACAAACCTAGAAGAAGCAACAATTGAAGAGGCATCATGTTCAACGGTCACAGCCTCTGAGTTCTGGTTTTTCTCTTGGATGCTGTTATTCCACATTTCTGGCTTTGAGGCTTCTGAAAGTTTAATTGAACCTGAGATGTCTTGGCGAAGAGGAGGGGCTTTCTTCAGCATACGTACAAGAGCACCAACTGCAGCATCTTGGGATTTTCTATTCATAAACAATCCTGCCTCGATTGGATCAGACAGATGTCCTCTTCTATCATAAGACTCGGGTCTACATAGTAAATGAAGCACACCAATTCATTTAACCGGAAAAAAGAGAGCAAATTCATGTCAGTGGTTGAAAATGATCTAGCTATTTCAGCAAAATCCATCTGTGCTGCTCAACATAATGCATTAGTAAATGACAATGAAAAAGGATATAATGTGAAACATGAACTTCATGACTCATTTTATTAAGGACCCTATTTAAGTTAACGGTTAAAGGGTTTTCTTGAGGCAACATTTCGAGTTAACAATTGCAGAAAAGAGAATGTCAAAGTACCTTAGAACTCTTGGGCTTCAAGAAAAGGAAGAGGAAAATGAGAAACTGGAGAACCAAAGAAAATTAAAGGGAGGAGGGGGATAGAGAAAGAAAAAAAAAACAAATCCAACTCCTCTAACTCAAATACAAAAATCTAACTATACATAATCCCAACATCATAATTTCAAAACTCCTATAAACTAACATAAGCATTCAAGTTATCCCCTAATCTAAATATCAAGAAGCCAACTAATACAAAAAAGTATGAATATTTACTTATAGATTGGAGTGTGCCATAAAATATAACAAATTAACAAAATAGTGTTTGATCCTTCAAGCAATTTATATATCTGGCATCACAGGAAGATTGAAAAAGTTCCATGTCATAATAAAGGATAATAAAAGTCACTACAAAGTCACTACAAGCTAATCGATGAAGCAATTTTTGAGGTAAATCAGAAGAAACTGAACAGATCAAATTACTAAAAAGCAAGAAGGAAAACACATAACGTTGCTGCAACTACCGCATATTTAGTCAATAACAAGTCATTCTTAATCAACAACCTTTTTTTGGCCTTCTCTTAATCACCCATTTTTATATTAATGTAATTTATTCACCAGTTAAATGATAATAAGAGGGCTTAATATAACAAATGGCTCTTGAATATGACAATCGTTCGCAAAGCAGTATCTAAACTTTTTTTAGACAACTTTGTTACCTGAACTTGAAAATTGTATTGCCAAGTTCAGGGGACATTTGTTTATATTAAACCTACGTAACAAAGCTTTTGTTTGAGATACCTCAACAGAAAGGCCAAGTCATACACAGAAATCACCTCCGATCCTACCATGTGACCTAATGACAGGCTACTACAGTCCTAATTTGTTAATAGCTATGTTAAAATTGAAGATGTCAGAACAAATATGATTCATTAACTGATACTGGTTGCACATTACAAAAAAACAGTGGGACATAGCACTGCTTTCTGCTAAATACAACCAACACAGAAACTTCAGCATGATGGACTGACAGTGATGTTAAGGCGCGCGCCTAGACACAGCCAAAATAAGGAAAACCACTTAATAGCATCCCAGATGAAGCTATTTTAATGAGGTGATCGCTTAAATGCGCAGCGATATAATCCAGGCGCAATAAAATGTCAGCTTTAACCATTTCACCTTCCTTTCTCTACAATTTGGAAACTCACAATGTCATTAATGCTCTTTATTTTATTAACTAGAATCCCACCAATATTAATCAGGTTAAAATATCAAAACAATATTAGAAAACTATAATGTCACCTTCATCCCCTTCTTAAACCTTCATGTTCTGTCCACCTCCACCCATTCTTTGGTTAGCTTTAGTTTGTCTTCTTTTTTGTGACAATCTTCATTCTCTATCTATTCTACATCTTTAATCTGTCTTCATCTAATGTTCAAAAACAGTGCTCTGTATTGAATTTCCTTTCCCCCCATTATTTTTCTAATTTGAATTTGGTAAGTCCCAATATATGATGCATCCCAATTCTTGATCCAGATACACCCCTACGCAGGCTTGTACCAGTAAAGTATTGAAGTTTTTAATGCACGCTCTTCGCTTAGATAATTATTCAGTTTCCTAGAAAGTTCATCAATTTCTAACATCACGACTTATTAGATCAGAACTAGTTCAAGACAAAATTCAAACAGAAAGGGGAAGTACTAGTCTTAGCATACACATGATGGCTAACTTACACGCTCCCTTAGTAAGTTTATACCACTTTGAGCAAGAGGACACAGCAGCATAGAAACATTATTCCAGGGTAAGTTAAAACAACCAAATCAAGTCCTGAGCCAGTAAGGATTTAAAAAAGTGATGTAACATTTTCAAATTTATGAGAACAATTAACAATTGCCAAATCTCCTCAAGAAACCTGTACAAAAGTAAACGTCGACAGATAAAAGTAAATTAACTGTATGCATTGGAACCATCCATAAATGATGCAAAAAGGGTTATTCTAAAAGTACAATTTATATGATGAGCTCAGTGCATTACCTGCTACCGGGGTCCATATCATCATACTCCACATCAAATGGACAAGGAAACTCAGTGTCATCAAAATCATCTTGTATAGACCTACTGGAACTTCTGGAAAATGAAATTCCTGGAGAGATGTTGGAAGATACCTTCGCTCCAGAATATCTCTGAACATCTCCTTTCCCAAAAGAGAACAGCTACAAGATGCAAAGAGACAAATAAATTCCATGGATAAAAAACAAGATACAGTAGAAATCACAAGACGTACCATTGATGCATATAAGAAATACCTTTCCAACAGTTGCGCCAGGTATCATGGGACCCATATTATTATCAGTCTTAGAAATACCAGCTCTTGAAATTTTAAGGGGAGGAGATGGTGGCAAGGTTGCGGGGGAACAGGCATGCTTATGAATGGGTATGTTAACAGGAGCACTTTCAGAACGTAAAAGAGCTTTTGACAGATGGCCTCCAGGAATGTGGATTGGGGGTGATGGTGAGGGGGAAGGGGATGGAGAAGGGGAAGGAGAAGCAGAGAAATTTGGGGAAGGACAATACCCATCAAAGTTCATATTTTTCTTATGAGATAGTGATGCCCCAGGAGGATGAGGAGGTAAGCTCAGAGGTGGCACACAGCGAGAGCTTGGGTTAGAAACCAAAGCATGCGATTCTGAATGTGTTGGTGATGGTGAGAAAGAAACTAAAGGCGGAGAAGCCTTGGAATGATCAAAACTCCAACTATGTCTTCTTGAGAATGGAAAAGATGGAGAGTAATGGGACACAGGAAGAGAGGGAAACCTCCTCAGTGGGTCTGCCAATGGGCTTCCAACATAATCCGGTATGAATTGAGGGGACATAGGGGTTGAAGACTCGGAGCTTATATCTGAGATAGATGAACGGTACAAAACTGAAAGGCAAAGCCTTCCACAAGAAGTGTCCACAGGGGTAAACCAAAATTGCTGCATTTCTGCACCTTCTTTATTAGTGAAGGGTTCAACAGAGGAAGATACCCTAGGAACAAGCTTAAAGGCACAGATTTGACCAGATGAATTGAGATCACGAAAAATCTTGTATGCAGGTAAAAGCCTAACAGTCACATATAATGACCTCAACAGCAATATCAATTTCTTATACAATGTACTCAAATTATTATTACTTGACCTTCTATTCCCTGAACCGCAGTCCCTACCCTTTCTACTTTCATGCTGCACAAACCACCTTTCTATAATCTTTTCACCTTTTCCCTCACAGCCTAATTCTTCTTGATCAGAATTCCAGAAAAATGAATTCTTATCTTTTGATGAAGAATTCTTAACAATATCACTTTTGGGGGAAAAGGTCACAGGTCCCCAATCAAGTGGCTTCTGCTCCAAGATAACATCAATCACTACCGGCTCAAAGTTACTCTGGCGACAAAGATCAAAATTTTCTAGCGCTGAAGGGCACTCCCTAAGAGCTAAATTGAACCATTTATCTCTTGGTCTCACACTTGAGGAAGATGATGAGGATGAAGACGGAGATGAAAGACTGCTATAATTTCGCGAAGACACATAAGGAGACCTTGATTCAAGTATTATTAAAAGACTCTTATAGAAGAATTCAGTGATAACTTGTTCCAGTTTTGCTGCTTCAGTGTGAGTATTTCCATGAGATGATGCCATATTTTTAACTAAACTAAAAGTGTAACAATCAAACCCTTTAGAGAAATCGAAATTACTAACTTGAAACCCATGCGCAGATAGTTTCACTGCAAGCAGAGAAAGCCACGGGGAACAATCAAAAGCTCATTCACGAGGGAAACAAAAGAGAAAAAACCCAGTAAGAAATAACTTTAAAAAATAGAGGAAAAAACAAAATTAACCAGATAAACTAGCAATTCAAGTAGCATAAAAAATGTAAATTCTACAAGAAGAAACTATACAAATATTATATTAAATATAAACCATCAATATCACTGGAAAACCCCAGTTCAATAAAATAATAAAAGAGGAAGGCTCAGACTCTTGCTTTCTTATGTTCTCCATAATTAACTTGGCCTGGTTGTGTAAGAAACACGTTTGGGAACATTGGCCTTTATCGTTTTTTTTCTTCTTATTTTTGCCTTTTGGGTTTCTCTTCTCTTTTGTCTTCATCCATTATACTTTTCCCATGCGAAAATTGAAAAACTTTCAAAGCAAAGCTCAAAATTGCAGAGCCAGAAAAGAAGAGAAAAATTGAAACTTGAATGCAATAAGCGAAGGTGAGAGGGAAGCAACTCACCAATTAGTTAGTAGAGTGAAGATTGGATGGGTGTTTTTGTTGTTGGGAATGGCTTATCAGCTGGTGTATCGTAAAAATACTGAAGTCGAAGTGATAATGATTTATGGGTTTTGTTATTTGTTTCAGGGGAAACACGGAGAAGAAAAAGGCCAAAAGAGAACTTCTCCGTGAAGTTCGCAGCAAGGACCCGAGGGAGCTGACATCCCTGCTTCATCCCTTTACTACACAAAATTATGCATATATTTTAGCTTAAACTACATAAATCGTCCTTCAATTATGCTTTAACTATCTTTTACATCCTTCGATTATTAAATATTATAAAATGGTCCCTTAATTTAAAAAAAGTAATAAACTGGTCCAATGACATTAAAAATTTAATAGCTAATGACATGACGGTTAATATAAATTGATATAATTACATAATTAGTCCTCAAATTCTACAATTATTTTAATTTGACCCTAATTCTAAAATATTAACACACATAATTTCAACAATCCATCAATTTAGTCCATCTTCTTTTCTATTTCTCCTCTCCTCTCTTTGTATAAATAACCTCACAATCTCTCAACAACATCTCTTCTTCCTCCAATCTGCTCTACTAAAATTCCCCTCTTTTTTCCCAAATATATAGATACTCAAATTTCATTTCTTCCATTTTCTTTATCTTTTTTGAATCAAAATCCTTAAAACAAGGATTTGAGTATCATTTTATCACGTCTGTGTGTATATGATTTGATGAAGAAAATGTGAATGGATGCAACTATAAAGCTTCACGAATGAAAATTAATATTTTTTCTGATATTTTTCTATGTTTTGATTATGGTTAATTTGAAGAAAAATTATGTTGATTCGCGTATATGTGTATATGATTTGCACATAATTTGCCTATTCTGCAATAGAGGAGATAAAAGAAGCTAGAAAGTCAAAGAGCTGATGAAATGGTGTCTGTCTTGTATATGTGTTTATTGTTTACTCCAACAATGTTTAATTTTAGCACTTTATGATAATCTGAAACTTGAAGTAGGGCTCTTGATAGCTTCGATTTCAATATGAGATTTTAAAGTGAAAGCTTTGAATATGGGAAATCGAAGAAAAATGAAATTGGGTTAGTGTAATTCTTGATAGGGGATGATTGAGCGTGTGATTAGCCATTAAAGCTTGCTTCCTGGTCACTGCTCTGGACCTATTCCTCACCATAATTAACCTTAAAATATTAGATGCATACCAAAATCAAAATATGAAACAACTGTACAAACAAAAATAGTAGAAAGAACCAAGTAAAGAACTCACCTAGAAATGATTAATGTCACACCACTATAAACTGAAGGAAAAAATAAAAAAAATAATTAATTTCTAAAGATGCAGGAACACTTAATCTTGGAAAGTGAAATGCTTTCTAAAACTTTGTAGTCTCCATGACAGAACATTAAGGGGGAAACATGGTTTCCTTAATTTTCTTTGTCTTTTTTCACTTAGATTCTTGAATTGATTAGCTCAACAAGAACAAGGTTGGATATACATCATAATAACTCACATGCAAAGCACATGATGAAGAGTATAACAGAGCAGGGAAGAAAAAGAACTCTTTTGTAAAGAAGAAGATAGACTAAATTCATAGATATTGAAATTATGTGGGTTAATTTTTTAAAACTAGGGTCAAATAAAATAAGTATAGAACTTTAGGGTTGATTATGTAATTATATTAATTTATATTAAGTGCCATGTCATTAGACATTCTATTTTTAACAGCGTTAGACCAAACTGTTACTTTTTTTAAGTCGGGGGACTAATTTGTAACTTCTGATAGTCAGGGGATGCAAAAGATAATTAGAGCATAGTCAAGAGACCATTTATGTAGTTTACCATATATTTATTGTATTTATTTTTGGGATAAACATTAATTTTAAAATGGATAAACTATACGAGGCCACTCTTTTTTAATTTTATTCTATTTGATCACTCAACTTTCAAAACTTATATTATAGTCATATATGTTTTCTATTGATCACATATTGATCATTTGGATCGTCGCATTGCTGACGTGACATGCTAACAAAAAAGATAAATTTTTAATTTTAACACATAAATTTTAGTTAATAATTTCAAAATTATATTATTCTCAAACTTGATATTGTATGTAAAGCGATAAAGTGATAAAAAATGTCAACTCATTGATTTGCTTATAGTTTAAATGAATATAAATGATATTATAAGGTTGATTATAATAGGAAAAGACAATTTATATTAGTCGATAATGTAACACCTCGATCCTGATCCGAAGTACTACATTGGGTCACCCAAAACTGACCCATCAAAATTTCTATTTAAAATCACAAGTTTAGCCATTTCCAAATTATCAAATCACCCATAAAATCCATGTATTTAAATAAGCATTTAAATAAGTTTACAAAACAGGAGCTCCGAGTTTAAAACATTGTATAACAAAATAATACTTCAAAATAGAGTTACATACTCAACAGTGGCAAGGTCCTATGAATACATTAGGCCAAACTAAAATAACAAGTATTGTACTCTGAAGCGAACGCGGTGTTGGGAAATCCCTTCTTGATGAGCTCCTCCAAGGGTCACATGTCAACCTACGCACGGAAAAATCACACATTCACACGCTGAGCTACCAAGCTCAGTGGTACATTTCTACTCTACCACAATTCGTGAATATCATAAAATAAGCATGCAAGATAAATATAGCCAAGAGAGCATAGATAAGGTTTTCTATCTATGATAGCCTACACTAACTAGAGTTTTTAGATCACATATCTCAAGGTATCAACAAGTCTAAAGGAAATCTTACACGATCCACAAGCTTTACCATACTCGAGGTCACATAGCCTATCGAGATACTTGAGCTCACACAGCCCATCGAGTTAATACATATCGTACCCTAATCACTCAGCCATCGGGTACATGAGCTAACATCTATAGCATCTACACAGCATACATAACACATCCCTACATCATCCACATAATGGCCAATGAAGCCCTACTTTACCAGTTCTCACACAATCTTCGGGTTACCCGTGTTCACACAGCCGTTGGGTCAATGGATCATATTCGGATCACCATAGCCACAAATACGTCCTAGACATACTTGCATCACGTTAGCCACAAGTAGTCTATATTTGATGTCACTTAGACAATCAGGTTACTCGAGCTCACTCAGCCTATCGAGTTTATTACCTTATTCAGATCACCATAACCACAGATATGTTTCTAATCGCACCCAGATCACTCAGCCCATGGGTACATCAGATGTAATTGATCACTCAGCCCGAAGTACATATCCCTTTATATAAATATTGTAGTACTGACCCTAGGACATCCGAATTCCTTTTCATCACACATAAAACAATACATGCTCCTCGAGCATTCAAACACCTCACCAAGAGGTAAGTGGCACCAAGCCAATCCATCACAAATGCCCAAAGGCATAACATTAACCATCACATTTATATCAAGTCATCATTTACCAAGCTATTTCACGTTACTCTCATACATGAGGATTAAAACTCGCTTTCTCAATTTTACAATCCATTTTACTTCAGCGAATTATCAACCCTTCAAACTCAAATTCATATTTTCTGGGCTTATTGCCCAGTGTAATACCCAAATTTTGTCCGGGTACCCATATATTCATATATTTTCACTGCAAATAAAACCAAAAAACTATAAATAAATATATAATAAATAAGACTGACAAATAAAGAATAAAATTAGAGTCCATTTATGCTATACAAATGTCCCTTTACAAGTTTCAAGGCCCAATTACAATTCTAAAGTCCATATCCCTAATTTGTTATAACCTACCAACTCATCTTAACCCCAACAAACACATATTCTGGTCCAAGATCCAAAATCTCGCAAAAAAATGGACATGTGTCGCCTAGCCATTGGCTCAAACCGGTTTCACAAGGATCTGTGTTTCTTATCTCATAAATAGATACATGTGGCATGACATCATCCCCATGACATCAACAATGATGTCACATGTCTGACCACCTATAAATAGCATGAGAGAGAAAAAATCAGCAATTAATGACCCACTATAATTACTTTCCATAATATAATAATAATAATAATAATAATAATAATAATATATTAATTAGAAGAGAGAGTGTAACCCTTTTATCCCGGTCTAGGCGACAAATCGGTCCGAACAGGTTACACGGGGAAAAGCAAAGCGAAATCCGTTAAGGCCCCACTTCGATTAGCAACCCTAGAAAACCTTTCATTAATTATCTTGTATAAATGTATCATTTAGTCCTATGTGTGAAAATGACAGTGGAAAACGAGAACGAAAAGATACAAACAAGGCGTAAGGTAATATAAATTTACCAAGTGTCAAGTTAGTCCGATTACATGCTTACGAAACCAAAACCATACATAAACGATGCATATAAACTTAACAAGGAAGCAAACAACAACCAGGACTAAAACACCACATCCGAGAACCTTTGAAGATGCCTAAAAGCCCAATTACAGGCTTGCGTTTCGAAACTGGCGAGCCAGTTTTGATACGCGGGCTCCAGTTTAAAAGCCAGACCAGGCTGTACCAATACGGTCCACTCCGTTCCGATACGGGGGTCCCCAGTGTTGAAACGTTCAGGAACAGGTTCCAAAACGGGCACTCACAGAGGCAAACTGTATCGAAACGTGTACTGAAACGAGCACTCACAGTGTCAAGTCGTATCAAAACGACACCACCCCCATTCAGATACGAGTATCCCTGGAGCTACACCCGTTCCGAAACAACCACGAGCGTTTCGAAACGCTTACACTCTATGTGACCCTGAAATCAGTTTTCTGCATCTCCAAATGATCCCAAACATACCCTTAAACAACAAGATTCAAGAAACATCATTCATACACATAATCTAAAGGCATTTCATCCTACTACAAACATGATCAAACACACAACATGTCCATTTCATTCAAGGAAACATACATCCGCATCACATAGCATAAAACATGGTTATAAGCCTTCAATACAAACACTTAGGCATCAACATAAACATGGTTTACAAGTCCACAACATAAAAGCATTAACGAATAAAGCCAACACATAGGAGTCTAGATACACGCTATTACAACACGTAGCATCCCCATTGCTAAACTACTACATTATTTACTAAAACCATACTTGAGCAACCACAATCATACTATACAAGTCTCACCATGATTTCACAATCATGCACACAACATATCATCACCATACACTTCATCAATATATATATACATCAACATGCATAAACGAACACATACTACACAAGACCACAATTATGCACATTAAGCAAGAACTCGTAAAGCAAACAAGAGATTAAGCTACCAACTTAATCCCCTCCTTGGATTGGCCTACCAAGCACAATCCAACACCTCAACCACACACTTGAACCAAATTAAAACCGTTTTAAATAAACCACTCACCAAACTCCCTTAAGCAAACCGAGAAAGCCGATCAAGCCTCCAAACTTTCCAAAATTGAGCCCGAAGCTTCTCCAACGATTTCTCGTGATTCTAATTACCCAAAAACAACACATCACTAAAAAAATCATCCACAAACCACTATCACATAACATATTTTAACAACAAGACCAATCTCTACAATTCCAAGCCAAAACTAATACAAAATCCCAATTTTCGGACTTGAGCTTAACCCAACAGAAATCTATCAATCTCAACACTCAAATCATCATTAAACACCTTCAAAACAACCCTCAAGCATCACTATAACATCAACCCAACTCTCCTACACCAAACTACCTCAAAAACCCAAGTTTTCACCCTTTTAAAATACCCACAAAACCCCACCATTTTCACTTATAATACTCTTTAGGGCAAGATTAAAACATAAATAAACTTTGCAAATCAAAAGCTAAACGAAATACCATTAAAGCTCCCACCATTTACTTGAAATTTTGAAAACATGAACAACCCAAAAATGAAGCTTACGAAAATCTAAAGCCATGAAAACGTTTGGAATGATGAGGAGAAGTCAAAAATGTAATTACCTCGTTGAAAACACTTGAAATGGTGAAGGAACTTGATGGAATAGTGTTTTGGGTTGAAGGGGGTTTAGTGTCGTGAAAAGTTTGTGAAGAAGAAGATGAAGACTCTTCAAAAAGTCCTTTTTTTACTCATCTTTTTCCCTTTATTTAAAATATTACATTTTTTTACCATTAATGAAATTCAAGCCCTTTTAAGTTTAAAAATGAAACCCATTTTAATTAAAACAAGCCTAACGACTCGAACCCGACTTAACTCTCCTAACACCGACCCCTAAACCTGGGTGTTACAACTCTCCCCCACTTAAGGAATTTCGTCCTTGAAATTACCTGACGTGAAGAGATACGGAAACTGCTTTTCAATATCCTCATTTCTCTCCCAAGTGGCCTCGTCCACACCTCGACGTTGCCACCTCACTTTGACCAACTCATTCGATCTACCACGCAACACTTTGCTGTTTGAGGCTAAGATTTCAACTAGTTCCTCATCATACGTCAAATCTGGATTCAACTCAATCTCTTTCACATGCATCACGTGCGACGTATTTGATCTATATTTCTGAAGCATCGAAACATGGAACACATTATGAATCTTCTCTAACACGGATGTCAAACGTAACTGATAAGCAATCGGACCGATTCGCTTCACAATCTCATACGGCCCAATGTATCTCGGACTAAACTTCTCTTTTCTGCCAAATCTCATAACTTTCTTCCACGGAGAGGCTTTCAAGAACACTCTATCTCCCACCGAATACTCAACTTCTTTCCTCTTCAAATCAGCATAGGACTTCTGCCTATCTGAAGCTGCCTTCAAATGATCACAGATCAACTTCACCTTATCGGTAGTTCCCTTAAGCAAATCTGGCATCGGTAACAACTTCTGACCTGATTCGGCCTAACAAACCGGAGTTCTACACTTTCTACCATACAAATCTTCATACAGAGCCATCTGAATGCTCGACTGAAAACTGTTATTATACGCGAACTCGAGCAACGACAAGTGTTTCTCCCAAGTACTCTGAAAATCAATGATGCAACAACGTAACATATCCTCTAAAATCTGTATAACTCTCTCTGACTGACCATCTGACTAAGGATGATACGACGTGCTGGAATTCAATCGGGTACCCAAAGTTGTATGCAAACACTCCCAAAATCGGGCTGCAAATCTCAAATCTCTGTCAGACTCAATCGACTTCGGCACACCATGCAGTCTCACAAACTCACTGATGTACAAATCGACCAACTTATCTAAGAAGTAAGTCGTATTAATAGCTAAAAAGTGAGCACACTTTGTGAAATGATCAACTATAACCCAAACTAAGTTCTTTTTCGAAGGAGTCAAAGGTAAACCCGAAACGAAGTCTATGGTGATATTTTCCCACTTTCATTCTGGAATTCTCAACGATTGCAACAAATTTGATGGAACCTGATGTTCTGCCTGAACTCTCTGGCATACCATACACTTACTCACAAAGTCGGCTACGTCTTTCTTTAAACCAACCCAATAGTATTCATTCTTCAGATCACGATACATCTTCGTACTACTAGGATGCACATCAAACGAGCTATTGTATGCTTCGGTCAAGATAGTACGTCTCAAATCACTATCATTCGGCACAACTATTCTATCTCTGAAACACAAGACCCCATCAACACTGAAACTGTAGTTCGATGGTCTACCCTCGGCTATATCTTGAACGTGAGGTGCCAAAGATCTATCTAACAACTCTTTTTATCTAACCAACTGGCCTAAGGTAGGTCTAACCTGAAGCTCGGCCACTAAACCACCATCACCAGACAAACTCAAACTAGCAAACACGGCTCTCAACTCAATGGCTACCTTCCTACTCAAAGCATCTGCCACTACATTGGCTTTACCCGAATGGTACTCAATCGTAAGATCGTAGTCCTTAAGCAACTCTAGCCACCTACGCTGTCTAAGGTTCAACTCTCGTTGTGTCATGATATACTTCAAACTCTTGTGATCCGTATACACGGTGCATTTCTCACCATACAAATAATGTCTTCAAATCATCAAGGCAAACACAACTGCGGCTAGCTCTATATCGTGTGTCGGATAATTACGCTCGCGAGTCTTCAATTGTCTCAAGGCATAAGCCACAACTCTTCCGTCTTGCATGAGCATACAACCTAACCCTACATATGAAGCATCATTGTAGATCACATAATCTTTCCCCGACTCTGGCTGAATCAAGATCGGTGCATTGGTCAAAGCTTCTTTCAATTTCTCAAAGGCTTGTTGTCTCGCATCTGACCACTCAAACTGAACATTCTTCTGAAGCATCTTTATCAAAGGAGCGGTTATCTTCGAAAATCCTTCCACAAACCTCCTATAATAACCCGCTAAGCCTAGGAAACTATGAATCTCTGTCACAGACTTCGGTTACTTCCACTTAACAATGGCTTCTATCTTCTTTGGATCAACTCTAATCCCCTCGGCTGACACTACATGTCCTAGAAAGACTACTTCTCGGATCCAGAACTCGCACTTACTCAACTTAGCGTACAACTGGTTGTCTAGCAAAGTCTGCAATACTAACCTCAAATATCTGTCATGATCTTCCTCGGTACATGAATACACCAAAATATCATCTATAAAGACAACTACAAACTGATCTAAGTACTAATGGAAGATTCTGTTCATCATGTACATGAAAGCAGCCGGTGCATTTGTCAACCCAAACGACATGACTAAGAACTCATAGTGACCATATCTAGTCCTAAAAGTTGTCTTCGGTACATCAACCTCTTTTACCTTCAACTAGTAATAACCGGATCTCAAGTCAATCTTCGAAAAGACTGATGCCCCTCTCAACTAATCAAACAAATCATTGATACACGGCAAGTGATACTTGTTCTTCACCGTCAACTGATTCAACTGTCTATAATCAATGCACATTCTCATACTATTATCTTTCTTCTTCACAAACAAAACTGGAGCGCCCCAAGGCAAAGAACTCGGACGGATAAAACCTCTATCTGACAACTCTTGCAATTGAGTCTTCAACTCTTTCAGTTCTTTCAGTGTCATACGGTACAAAGCAATTGAAACATGAGCAGAATCTGAATATGTCTCTATAGCAAATTCTACCTCTCTATCAGGCGGTAAATCGGGCAACTCTTTCGGAAACACACTCAAAAAATCACACACTGTTATGATATCTTGAGGTCTAACTTCATTCATGTTCGGATTCATCACGTGGGCCAAGTACGCCTCACAACCCAACTCAACTAACCTCTGAGCCTCTAAGGCTGAAACAACATTCGATAAGAACTTCACATTCTCACCTACTACCACAATCTCATAGTCATTCGCAAGCTTCAAGAAAACTCTCTTAGTTTCAAAGTCTATCCTAGCTATATGTTCGGTAAGCTAGTCCATACCCAAAATCACATCGAAGCCATAAACCGGTAACTCCATTATATCCACTGGAAATACATGCCCCTAAACCATTAACGGACACCTTCTGTACATCTTCCTAACCACTACCGTATCCCCGAAAGAACTAGTAATACCAACACCTACCTCCAGTACCTTACAAGGTAAATTCAACATCCTTGCATGCTCACTGAAAATGTAAGAATGCGTAGACCCGGAGTCAATCAAGGAAAGCAAACCTAGAGAATGTATCGAGAAATTACTTGCAATCACATTCGTGTCATTCTGTCCCTCACGCTGAGCATAAACTCTAGCCTGACCTCCGCCCTCCGGCTGAACTGCAACCACATGTGCTATATTTCTCTGGCCATCATTCCTTGGCTGAAAGTTGCCTCGATCGCGCCCACAGCCTCTCAGATAATCAATAGCTCTAGCAGGAGCCTGAACCTGAACTGGTGCAAACCCAACCTGATATGGACAATCACGCCTAATGTGATCTCTAGCTCCATAGTTCCAACATGCATTGAAATTTCCCCAACACTCACTTGTGTGATGCCTCCCGCATCTAGTACACTCGGGCAAACGCCCACCAACTCTCTGGCCCTGATGGCCTCTCCCGTGGTTACCACCACCACGACTATGATCAAAATGACGCCTATTGTCCCTATGCCTCTTGGCATCACCTCTATCAAAATCGCTAAACCTCTTCCCGGAACTAAAACCACCTGAACGTTTGGTCAGACCCAAACCGTGCTCTATGTCCTTGGCCCTAGCGACCAAGACATCAAAGGTCGTGTAGTCCTTAGCTAAGGTATACCTCTTCACTTCCTCGCTCAACCCGTAAGGGAAACAGTCGCAACATTCCCTCTCAGTAGGAACTAGCTCAGATGCATACTGACTCAATCTGAAAAATCGTATCTCATACTCGGTCACTGTCATGTTATCCTAAAGCAAAGCCATGAACTCTCTCTTCTTATCATCAAGATAACGGGGACCCAGATACTTCTTGCGGAAAGCATACTCAAAGAACTCCCAAGTGATCTCGGCATCTGACATGCCCGTAGTAATGGTGACCCACCAAGTGTAGGCATCACCCTGAAGCAAAAAAACAACACACCCCAGTTTGTGTGCCTCAGTACATCCCATCTGAGACAAGATACAAACAGTCTTGTCTAACCAAGCCTCGAATCTCTCGGGCGCCAACCCTCGGAACTCTTCACCTCACAAACTATGAAGCCTTTCAAGTGGCAAATTGGTGCCCTCACCCTGAAGTTGTGCAACTGCCTGTCCCCCAACCATAGCTGCTTGAAAAGCCCCAGCTATCACTTGGACTAACGGAGCCAAATTATACCGGCTGGACCTTGACCAACTTGAGGTCCTACACCCTCAGCTCTCGCCTCACCTCCCTCTTGACAATGAGGAGAAGGAGGAGGTGGAGGAGCCTAGGCCTCAACAACCGGCTCAACCTCCGGAGCTGCTGCCCGTGGTTCCGGATGAACCATCCTAGGCTTGCCTCTAGGTCTCATCTTACGGCTAGCAAGATAGTAACTACAAACAAACAAACACACAAGGATTAAGTTAGCAAAGGCAAGGGTCCAACGTGCTAAAGTACTTCTTTACAAAATCTTGTCCAATAAGTAATAGTAGCAATGGGAACTCGACACTACGCCTCAACACAACAATCATGCTAACACATGCTTTCAAACACCGTGCAAACGAGCAAACAACAAGCATACATAGCAAAACATTCACCGTACAACATACACCAAGGTATTGCAACATAACACTTCAAGCTTACCTTACTTACCTACCCGAGGTCGTGAAAACCTCAGGCTCTGATACTAACAAATGTAACCCCCTCGTCCCGGTCTAGGCGACAGACCAGTCCGAACAGGTTACACGGGGAAAACCAAAGCGAACCCCGTTAAGGCGCCACTTCGATTAGCAACCCTAGAAAACCTTTCATTAATTATCTTGTATAAATGTATCATTTAGTCCTATGTGTGAAAATGGCAGTGGAAAACGAGAACGAAAAGATACAAACGAGGCGTAAGGTAATATAAATTTACCAAGTGTCAAGTTAGTCCGATTACATGCTTACGAAACCAAAACCATACATAAACGATGCATATAAACTTAACAAGGAAGCAAACAACAACCAGGACTAAAACACCACATCCGAGAACCTTTGAAGATGCCTAAAAGCCCAATTACAGGCCTACGTTTCGAAATAGGCTTGCCCATTTCGATACGCGGGCTCCAGTTTAAAAGCCAGACCAGGTCGTACCGATACGGTCCACTCCGTTCCGGTACGGGGGTCCCTAGTGTTGAAACGTTCCGGAATAGGTTCCGAAACGGGCACTCACAGAGGCAAACCGTATCGAAACGCATACCGAATTGGGCACTCACAGTGTCAAATCGTATCGAAACGACACCACCCCCATTCTGATACAAGTATCCCTAGAGCTACACCCGTTCCGAAACAACCACGAGCGTTTCTAAACGCCTACACTCTGTGTGACGCTGAAATCAATTTTCTTTATCTCCAAATGATCCCAAATATACCCCAAAACAACAAGATTCAAGAAACATCATTCATACACATAATCTAAAGGCATTTCATCCTACTACAAACATGATCAAACACACAACATGTCCATTTCATTCAAGGAAACATACATCCACATCACATAGCATAAAACATGGTTATAAGCCTTCAATACAAATACTTAGGCATCAACATAAACATGGTATACAAGTCCACAACATAAAAGCATTAACGAATAAAGACAACATATATGAGTCTAGATACACGCTCCTATAACGCGTAGCATCCCCATTGCTAAACTACTACATTATTTACTAAAACCATACTTGAGCAACCACAACGTGCTTGGATGCCCTTTCCTTGCTCCTTGCTAACTCCACACTAATGATCTTAGCGAGAGCGTAAGCTAGAAGCTTAGAGAGGGAGCTCTAAAACAAAACAACGACAATGAAGGGTTCAAAGCATGATATCCCTAAGGCATTCACAAGGCATACATATACACCAACATAGCAACATAGCTAAACGTTACAGGAATGCATGAACATGGCATATTACCTCATGTTATGCTAAACAAAGATATAACAAATATCTTACACCACAACCACACATGAACAAGTATATTGGCAACTATACACTACTCGGATATACGGATAACTTCCGTTGGGATTTTCACCCATAACGTACTCAAAACAAATTACCTTTCAGTGGGATTACACTCATCACTGTTTTCACTCATGGATGGGATTACACTCATCATCACATGCTAACATTTTCCGGTGGAATATTACCTCACCGTACTCCTCCTTGATGACTACACGTCACCAAGGCCACGCGCGAATTTGACTCTTACCGTGTGGACACTCATCCTAATGGTCGATCATTTATATCCGATAATTATAACTAGTGCCAATCATACTATACAAGTGTCACCATGATTTCACAATCATGCACACAACATATCATCACCATACACATCATCAATATATATATACATCAACATGCATAAATGAACACATACTACACAAGACCACAATTATGCACATTAAGCTAGAACTCGTAAAGCAAACAAGAGATTAAGCTACAAACTTAATCCCCTACCTGGATTGGCATACCAAGCACAATCCAACACCTCAACCACACACTTGAACCAAATTAAAACCGTTTTAAATAAACCACTCACCAAACCCCCTTAAGCAAACCGAGAAAGCCGATCAAGCTTTCATACTTCCTGGAATTGAGCCTGAAGCTTCTACAACGTTTTCTCGTGATTCTAATCAACCAAAAACAACACATTACTCAACAAATCATCCACAAACCACTGTCACATAACAGATTTCAACCATAAGACCAATCTCTACAATTCCAAGCCAAAACTAATACAAAATCCCCATTTTCGGACTTGAGCTTAACCCAGCAGAAATCTATCAATCTCAACACTCAAATCATCATTAAACACCTTCAAAACAACCCTCAAGCATCACTATAACATCAGTCCAACTCTCCTACACCAAACTACCTCAAAAACCCAAGTTTTCACCCTTTTAAAATACCCACAAAAACCCATTTTGGGATTTTCATCAAAACCCCACCATTTTCACTTATAATACTCTTTAGGGCAAGATTAAAACATAAATAAACTTTGCAAATCAAAAGCTAAATGAAATGCCATTAAAGCTCCCACCTTTTTCTTGAAATTTTGAAAACATGAACTACCCAAAATGAAGCTTATGAAAATCTAAAGCCATGAAAACATTTGGAATGATGAGGAGAAGTAAAAATGTAATTACCTCGTTGAAAACACTTGAAATGGTGAAGGAACTTGATGGAATAGTGTTTTGGGTTGAAGGGGTTTAGTGTCGTGAAAAGCTTGTGAAGAAGAAGATTAAGACTCTTCAAAAAGTCCCCCTTTTTACTCATCTTTTTCCCTTTATTTAAAATATTACATTTTTACCATTAATGAAATTCAAGCCCTTTTAAGTTTAAAAACGAAACCCATTTTAATTAAAACGAGCCCAACGACTCGAACCCGACTTAACTCTTCTAACACCCGACCCCTAAACCTAGGTGTTACAAAGAGATGCCATATTGGGAATTTGAACCGGTCGGAAGCTGAAGCGTCGTCAGGACGGAGAAATGTCGCAGGAGGAGCTGAAAAGACGTCGAGGAAGATGATATGCCACTGGAAATCTCGCTGAAATCTTCGTCCGAAGCAACTGAAGGGTACCTCTCCCACTTTTTTTGGTTATCTGCATGAGAAACATAAAAAATATATTAGATCGAAGCCAAATAATAATAAAAACATAATGTGAAAAGGGAGATTGAAGCATTTTTGTGATGGAAGAAGTTTATGGAGGTGTGGATGGAGTCAAAAATATGGGTGGTTCAGGTAGCTTAGGTTCGATTTAGGAGGGGAAGAATGGTGATTCTTTCGAACTGGGCTAGATTTTATGATTTATGGTTGGAATTTGAGAATTTTTAGAATTTTTAAGGTTTTGGTCGGTGGCCAGCCGGACATGCATGGTTGTTAGAGTCATCGGTGGTGGCCAGATAATAGTTGTGCGTGATCGGAGTTATGGTTTCATGGATCAATTTAAGGAAAATCGAAGAACAAGGGATGGATTTGGTTAAAATGTGAGGTTTGATCCGTTTTCAAGTGAAATTTTGGGTTCAAATGTGTTTCTAGAGAGAGGTCAGAGAATATGGGCTTAGAGAGAGTGTGAATAGGTGAGAATGACCGAGTGGACTCGGAATTGGGATTTTTATAGCGAGTAAAAAACAATGTCGTTTTGGGCGAGAGGATCTGCACATCTGAGTTAGGTCAAGCGGTGGATCCACGTATTCTTAAAGTTTGGGCTAATTGCGGTTTAAGTCCCTAGGGCTTTAAAGTGTATTACATTTCAGTCACTTTTTTTTAAATAAAATTAGCTATACAAGTTTGTTTTTAATTTAATTTATTCCCTGTTTCAGTTGTTTAATTTAAATGTAATTAAATTATATGATTAATGCAAGATTTTAAATATAGCATGTAGTATAATTTTTAGACAACTTAATCACATAGATGTTAATTGTTAGTGCTTTTAAGCTTAGGTTCTTTAATTAAATTAAATAATCTAAATAGGCGAGATAATTGTAGAAAATAAATGAATATTAAATGGAAACTTTAAGGTTCTAAGTTGGTTAGTGTCTCATTGAAATGTGATGTTAATCATTGGGATATTTTAGTTGGATATTTAATATTTTATTTAAACATAGAATAATGAAATCACATAGTTAATTTAATTAAAATAAAATTAGGATCAGAATAAAATAGTTAGTTACATTAAATAATTAAGAATATTATTAATTTAGGTACTAGTATGAATAGTGACCAATTATTTGGGTGTTATCGCATAAACCCTAAACTTAATAATATTAATAGTTTCCTTAATTAATTAAATTTGTGGGATCCTTAATTAGGTTTGAACTTAAAATTGACAAGAAAATAAATGGACATGCATTTAAACCTTTTGTGTTGAGATACATTTTGAAAATAAATTGAAGTATCCTAAAGTAATTGGATGTTTCAAGGATTATATTCGCTCCAAATGTATTTTCTTGCAAAAGGATATCTCCATTCAAAATGAAATTTAATTAACAATGAATGGATTTAATTAAATTCTAATTATTGCTCAAAATGCCGAAATGCCACGTGAAATTAATAAGGTACCGATAACGGGTGTTTGTGGGGGTGCTAATCCTTCCCCACACGTAACTGACTCCTGAGCCCAAATTTTAAAGAAAGGAATCTTTGGTCTATTTTTATGGTGTCTGGTCTACCAAAGTGATCGTTGACGAATCCAAATTGATTTTTAATAATAAATAAAGAGAAACTCGATTTAAGACAAAAAAAACACTAATTTTAGCAAGACACTACTTGTTGAATTAAATAAATAAAAACATACTCAAATTTCAAGACGTTCCGTTTATAGAGGCGAATTTCAATAATAAATGAACATAGCAGATCTCAAGTTCAAATGGGCATGGATTTTCAATAATAAATAAATGGGCATGGATTTTCAGCAAGACACTAATTATTGATTTTCAATAATAAATAAATGGACATGGATTTCAAGACATTTCGTTTATAGAGACGAATTTCAAGACATTCTGTTTACATAAGCAGATCTCAAGATCAAATGAACAAAAACAAGCTATTTTTATACTCGGTTTTAAAAATGGTCGCGATAGCTTGACAACTTTACTTGAGACGAAATTAAGAGTTAGGCCTAATTAATTAATTTCACGTGGCATTTTGAGCAATAATTTGAATTTAATTTTTTCTAAGAATTGTTGGATGAACTTTCAAGAAAAATGGAGGTAGCTTTTGTGTATGATATATCTGTCATTCATGAATAAACCCTCGACCCAGGTTTTTCACCCTTAAGTGGGAGAAAGACAATATCTGATGTGATGCTCTCCAGCTCTGAGTTCGGATTTTTGTTTTCTTCTAGTATATTAACCTTATGCACCATGGGGCCCACGCCTCCGTTATAAAAGACCTATACTACCGAATCGATGTCTTGATGTCGTAGTACACGGTAACGATAATTCGAGAACCAAAAGTCTAGAAAAAAGCCCACAATCTATTTATTATAAACTTACCCAGTTTGTGCCAAACATGAACCTAGGACAGGGTGCTGCCAGTTAAATTACTTTTCTATGGTTATTTTCTTGGCTTATTATAAATTGTTTTAATTATCAACAATTTAATTTTTACTTACATAATTAATTTACCATATTGACTCGTTTCTTTTCTTTTTTTTTTTTTTTTTTTTTTTTTGCATCGCATCTTCATTACATATAAGAGGTATTGATTCAAAAGTGGTTATCATTGGAAGACAATCATGACAGATAAGGGGATTCATAATCTGATAGAAAAGAGTACAAATATGAGGTAGTGTCCGGGACAAGTCACGGAAGAAATGAAAGGTAGTTCATCCAAGTGTCATATATCCGATGGTGTTAGTGTCGATGCTGACAAAAATGAGATGCAAGAACTAAAAAGACAAATGGCTAAAATGATTACTATGATGATGGTTATAGCCAAAGAAAAAAGGCACATTGAATTGAAAGAAGAACCGAAAAAAAAACTAAAACATGTATAAACGACCAGATCTGAGCACCGTTACAATTTGTATAAGTAAACCAACATTGGGTGTAAGTTGGTTAAAATCCAAAAAAGTATATAGTGGGCCCAGAAGAAGCCTGAGTGGAAGGAAATTGAAGGGTCTTTTAATTCAATCCCGATGACATACACAAATTTGCTTCCGCTTTCGGTAGAAAAGAAATTTGTGAGCCCAGTCTAGTCCAAGCCCAAAGAGTTTTCTTATTCGGGAGGTTACAATAACAACACAGAATGTGACTATCATCAGGGAAGTTCAGACCATACTATTGATAATTGTGAAGCTTTGAAGAACAAGGTTGAAAATCTTATCGGGGTAGGCCTATTGAGTTTTGAAAATGGAAAACCCAAAATTCCCAAGATCCTAACAATTCATAAAAAAACCTAGAGATGCAAGAATGAAAGAAAATTTAGGTCCAGCAGAATTAATCAAGAGTCTGAGACAAGGCTCGAGCTTTAGTACCCCTTTAACAGATTGCCAAAAGATAAGAGATCACAAATTTTATTTTGACCCAATCCCTCTTTCATACAAAGAATTATACCCTCAGCTGTTGGAAGCTCGATTGGTGACCCCACAATTTGTCACACCTTTACAACCTCCGTATCTAAAATGGTATGACGCCGAGGTTCACTATGAATTTCATGATGGAACTTAAGGGCATTTTATTGGAAATTGTATCGCCTTCAAACGCCGAGTCCAAGTTATTTTGGAGCATGAAAAATGGAAAATTAAAACAGACAGCCGATTTGATTCAGCGCTTAGATGGGAGACTCGAGATGAAAATACCCAGGGAAAGGGGCGTCAATTCGAATATAAGGTTCAAATGAGCAAGTTAAGGCAAGAGAGAGACAGTTTGAATGAGAAGCTAAAAAGCTTGCAATCTAGTCATCAAGAAATTTGTTCGAGGCTCAAGAATGTTGGTTTGGGTGTAACTCTAGAACAGTTGGAGAAACGAATCAAGAAACTGAAGCATGGCGTTGAGTATTGGAAGATGAGCTGTAAGGTAAATGAAAATCGAGTCAACAAGCTCTCGTGTGATTTGCAGGCAATGGAAATGCAACATAATACCGTTATGAATGATCTAAGGGTTAGCGGAGCTAAACGAGAGATAGTAAAAATGTACATATAGATGTGTGAGGATACTGCTATCAAGCCGAATGACAGTCAAGCTGAAAATGAAGCACTAAAGAAGAAAATAGTTGAATACCTCAATCTTACACTAATGTACAAAAATCTTACTAGTGATGTTAAGAAAGATTGTCAAGAAAGTGAGGAGAAACGACATGTCCAATTTTAGAGATCGAGAATAAAGATACGAGAAAGGGATAATGACATGAAATATGTTGTTACTCAAGCACGAGAAGTGGCTCGACAAGTGGCTGATTTAGCTGATGTATTAATGGCACTGAGTCAAAACATTGAACCATCACTAGATCATGGAGGGAAGCTGACTTGGCTCTTAGAAGAAGTTAGGAAGTTGAGAGTTAGAGCTCACCAATATTTTTAGAATCTAATATCAGATGTATTGAATCCTTTTATTTCAGTGAAAGTTGTTTTATGATAATCACTTTTAGAATCAATACCTTATGCATTCATGCATTGCATATTTGTTAGCATAACATTATCATTGAATAGCACTGCATTAACATTCATGATCTAAAGCGGTCGAGATTTCGATGGCAGCAATCTGGGAATCAGTTAAAGTTTGGAAATGTATTATCATGGATGAAGATATGAGAAAAACTAAACAAGCTCAAGAAGGGTTACAAGGATGGATGACCAAGCATCAACAAAATATGAAGAACCACACTACTACACCATGTTTAACAATTTATCCCGGGGCATCTAACCCGAATGCTGAGAAAGGTTTTGTGAAGATTGTCATCCCGTGACCAAGACTCGAGTAGTTGAATGATAGATATGCAAGGCTTGAGGAAGAGATTAAGGCAGGAAAAGATGTCGGTGATCTCAAATTTGATGCAAGAGAATTCTGCTTAGTCCCTTATATGATTACTCTACCTAAATTCAAATTCCTCAATTTCGAGAAGTACGACTATTCAAGATGTCCTAGAATACATTTGGCAATGTTCTGTAGAAAAATGGAAGGACACTTGGATGATGATAAATTATTGATCCACTGTTTCCATGAAAGCTTGGTTGGACTTGTTGTAGTGTGGTACAACAGATTAAGTCGATAACATAATTATGAAGGTTAGTGAAAGCTTTAAACATTATACAAGTATGTTATAGAACTGGCTCCAAATCATCGACTTCTGTAGAACATAATTATGAAGGTTAGTGAAAGCTTTAAACATTATACATTGAGGTGGAGAGGATTAGCAGCTCAAGTACATCCTCACATGACACAGAAAGAAATATCTCTTATGTTCCATCGAACTCTTTCATCTCCTTTATTCGAGAGAATGCTTGCAAACTTAAGGGGCAATTTTAGTGACCTCATGGTAATCAGATAATAAATAGAAATTGGGATTCGACAAAGGAAAATTGGACCTAAATTTGAAGATCGCGTTAATCAGGAAGCGAATCAAGAGAAAGAAGTGAACGAATGTAATGTTCAAAGTTCTCAAAGCTGTAAGAGAAAAAGGTCAACTAATTCATCAGAATGACCACAGAAAATTCCTCGAGCAAGTGCAAATCTGGAGATCTTTGGAGTATCCATTCCAAACTTATTTCCTCATCTTGCCGAAGGTTAATATTTCACTCCTAGGCCAATGAAGGTAGCGCCAAAGTCATCTACCCATAGCTATGATCCAAACAATATTTGTGACTTTCACATGGGGCACCAAGACACGCCACCAAGAAGTGTAGACCTTTAATGGAAGAAATCATGAAGCTAGTCAGTAATGGAATCTTGACACGAGAACTAGTTCAACAATGGCAAAGAATGGGGCAAGCTGTTATATCAGTCGAGGAATCAGAGAACCAGGATGAATGCTTCCAAGATTGTCTAGAGTTCTAAGGAGCTAATCTTACTCATGTCTATGCAAGGATTGTTTCTGAAGTAATATAGGGAAACAATTTTGCTACTTATGGCCCGAAAGTAGTAGAGATCATTTTCTAGGGACATATGCCATGTTTGATGGTTTTCATTTCAATAGAGATTTTCTTAAAAACTGTGAAACCGATATTTTAATTTTGATATAACTAAAGAACCTAAGGACTAAATTGAAAATGTGAAAACGAATTTTTAAGTCCTCAAACCTCTCTATATGTTTTAAACAATATGCCTAAGTTAAAACTAATTTTTATCAAATATTTTCTAAGTGTTCTTAAAGCCAAAATAGTGATTTTTCAGTCACCGTTTCGAAACGGCCTTAGGCGTTTCGAAACAGTTTTGAAACTGTGAGTTCATGTTTCGAAACGGGTATCGAAACAATTTCAACATTGCCAACCCATGTTTCGAAACAAGTTTCAAAAAGGCTTAAGAACATTGAGACACCGTATCAAAACGACATCTAGTGTTTCGAAACGGCTTTAAAACTGATTTGAAAAATATGACCGTTGAATGTTTTTAACTGATTTTTAACAAACTGTTAAGGCGTATCGAAACGATCTTAAGCCGTTTTGATACGATCCTTGACAGTGGCAAAATGTTTCGAAACATGTTTTGAAACGACTCTTAGCGTATCGAAACAACTATGACGGTTTTGATACGGGCTCTTTAATGCACCCCAACGGCTCTTTCTATTCTGGTCTGTTTCGAAATAGGGTCGGGAATTCGAAACAGTTGGTTGCAGACTGCATTTATGGAGGGAAGATAACACCCCCAACGACTCTATTGATGAATGCAACAACCATAACGGCTAGAATTCAATGAGAAGGTATAAAATGGACCTCTAAAAGCTTCAGCAACAACTATTGATCCTAAAGCAAACATCCAAACATCAAATCCAAGCATTTGTGCCCAAATTGCATTATTGTCTTGTAACCCCAATTGTATTTTTCATTCTTATCATTTCAATTGGGTTGAGTGCTTGTAATTGGGCTATATTTTGTATTGAGAGATACTTGTTTAGCCAACAACTTCTTTGTTTCAATTGTGTGAGGATTGGGTCAAATTTTGGGTAGAAAATTTGACCGAAAATTGTAAGAGTTACCTCCTTAGCCTAGAAAAGGGGAAGAGCAACTAGTGGAATTGTTGCAAATCCTTAGTGAAGCTAAGGTAGTGGATGTAGAGTTCATTTGGAACTTGAACCACTCTAAAATTCCTTGTCTACCATTTTTATTTGCAAATTCCACCACCAAGAACTTTAAAAATTCAATTCACCCCCTCTTGGTTTATTTTGATCATTCGATCCACTCAACAAAAACCATGAATATAAGTATATCTCTTCTTACCCTTGTAGGCTCCTGGTTGCCAATTGCAAGATGCGGCACTGATTTCGGTACAATGATCGTTTGGATGTTGTGAAAACGATGAAATGAAATTTATTTCTCAGACTACTATGGTCAGCAAAGCAAGAAAAGGGCAAAGTACTATTCCTTTGATGATGTTCGATGACAAATCTTTGAAATTCATAAATAGTGAAGTGGACTAGGTGATTTTAACCGAGTAGAGTTGCTTGAAAATGAAGTTCTAAGCGTAGTCTTCTATATCTTAAAAACAAAATAAGAGAGAGAAAGAAAAAAAAGAAGTTGAGAAGAAAAAAGAGTGGAAAAAAGAAGAAAAAGAAAAAAAGAGAAAGAAAAAAGGAAAAAGAAAAGAAAAGAAGAAAAAAGAAAAGAAAGAGGAAGAGGAAAAGAAAAGGGCAAAAATTAATGGAAACTTATTCTTAGAATGATATTTTTGCACTCTACTGGTTAAACAAGTTCAGGAAACTTGAACACATTTATGAATGGAAAAGTATGAAGAGAACAAAAAAAGAGTTGCTTCTGACTGGATCGAGTAACACGGTAATCATAGGGTGTAAACTGAGTGATATAGAAAAATTTCTTGACTTGCCACAACATTAACAAGTTATGCTAATCACGAGAGGGTTGAATCTAGGTCACTCTTGCACTTTATATCCAGGGCATCCTATTATGTTTTCTTTCTTTATTAAGATCTTGATTTTTCGGGCCTAATAAGGCACCCTCCATTGGAATGATGATTATCAAGTTGACATTTTTCAAAAAGCAAAATAAATTCTTTATATTACTTTGGAGATAAACTTCAGTATACAAGACCATGAATGCAAATAGTTAACTTGACATGGTAAAGATATGGCTGAGTATGAGATGTTCATATGTTCGGCAACCTTTTGATCAAGAAAGAGAAACCACTCATCAGGGGTCATAGTGAGGAAAATGACAAGAATGCATATATCAAAAAGATAATTGAGTCTATAGAATGAACTTGAAAGATATAGGAACTTCGATAAAGTTCAGAAACCTGAAGAAAGTACATGGAATTCGAGAAAGTTCAGAGACTTGGAGATAGTTCAGAGACTTAAAGCAAGTTTCTACCATGATGTTTTGGTTGGTTTTTGAAATTAAAGAATGAACCTAAAGAAAGTTCAGCAGATGGAAGAAAGTTCAGGGACTTGATGCATTTGTTCGCCCTAAATGATGAAAGAAGGGAAAATTCTACAGGATGAGGCAAGAAATAAAAGATCATGGGCATCATTAACTATGAAGATGAGACTTTTGGGGCATAAGATTCCAAATCAGAATAGACAAGAGAGGATGCAAAGCCTCAAAAACTAGATCACTAAGGAAGTCGGAATTTGCTCAAGAAGAAAATGAGCTCAACAACAAAATCTTGGGGCAAATTTTGTCAGAGCATGAAAACGATAAGAATAATCTAAAGAGATAAGAAGAAGATAAAGCCCAACAATAAAACCCTAGGGCAAGGTTTGTTGCAGCATGAAGATAGTAAGAGCTCAAGACAAAATGCAAGAAGATAGAGTTAAGCAAGGATTTCAACAAAGATTTCAATCGTTTAGACATACGGATATAACAAAGATTTCAACCCGTTTTAAGAGATGGATCACAACAAGGATTTCAACCTATTAGAAGAGGTGGATTTCAGCAGAGAATTTTTAATTGTCTGCACAAGATAGAAAGTGCAGTGCAATCATAAATCCTTCGGGTCACCAGTAAATCCTTCGGGTATGATGTTGAATCTTTCGGGTCATCAGTAAATCCTTCGGGTAAGATGTTAAATCCTTCGGGTCATCAGTAAATTCTTCGGGTATGATGTTAAATCCTTCGGTTCATCAGTAAATCCTTCGGGTATGATGTTAAATCCTTTGGGTCATCAGTAAGTCCTTCGGGCATGATGAAGTCCTTCGGGCCATCGCCTTCGAGAGTGATGTTTGATTGTTTGCACATGAAAGGAAGTGCATTATAATTCTAAATCCTTCAGGTTATCAATAAGTCCTTCGGCCATAATGTTAAGTCCTTCAAGTCCGATACCTTCAGAAATGATAATAACTTTTCGAATGATGTCACAAAAAGATAGCGGGGGCATGGAATCAGAGAAGATTCTAACCTTTTGAACCATCAATTTCAAGGAAAAGTTTCTTAATGATTTATCCTAGTGATACTTTTTCTTTAGAATTAATGTTGCAAGACTAATGATAGATTTGGCTCTTGCAGGTCACATGCACAAGCATAGAAGAAGATCAATTGAGAGATGATGAGGAACAAAAGAGCTCATGAAAGTCTTAAACTGAAAGATCGAGATACATTAAGCAGAAAAGTAGTGACTCCAAAGATCTCAGTGCTTTAAGATGGGAATTGAAGATGTTGCATACTACTCCAATTTGAATTCTTATTAAATAATGATATTTCTTTTTGAAGGTTTCAGTTCTTTTTCCTAGAGACAAAACTCAAGATACTTCGTTTACAAAGGCAAGTCTCAAGACATTCCATTTACAGAGGCAAATTTCAAGACGTTTCATTTACAGAGGCAAATTTCAAGACATTCCGTTTACAGAGGCGGATCTCAAGAAATTCCGTTTATAGAGGTAGATCTCAAGACATTCTGTTTACAGAGGCGGAGATATTCTATTTACATAGGTGGATCTTAAGCCTTTCCGTTTATAGAGGCAGATTTCAAGACGTTTCGTTTATAGAGGCAGATCTTAAGACATTCTGTTTATAGAAGCAAATCTCAAGATATTTCGTTTATAGAGGCGGATTTCTTCAGATTTTTTTCGTTTACAGAGGCAGATCTCAAATTATTCTGTTTGCGGGGGCGAGTTTCAACAAATCTTTCTTTCATAGAGACGGGCCATAAAAATGAATTTCATCAGTCAAGCACATTCCCAGTACAAAATTGATCATCAGAGAAACAAAAGAGATGAGATTTTATATGAGTTTCAGATTGAAAGATCATGATATTTTAGGAAAAAGAGTAGCGATACTAAGAATCTTGGTGCTTCAAGTTCAGATGTTCTCTAGAAGAGAGGTGAACTTATGCTCGCATTAAAGAATTCAGGGTTCCTAATAAGACGAACTCACTAAGATATGGACCATCAAAAGATAGAGAAATGAAGAAGAACAACTTCAAACTTCAGAAAACAAAGAACTTCAAGGAGCAATACCAAACTTTAAAAGATTAAAAAATTCATAAAGAGAATAATAGATTCGGACTCTATGGTTTAGCAGAAGATTGGAGAATTTCATAATCAGAAGAACAACTTCAAGAAATGGTCTAACACTTCCAAGAAGAATGAATGATGTTCATAATAAGAAGAATCGATTCAGACTTAACAAATAGCTTATGCATAAAGATCGACAAGTTCATAATAAGAAGAGCTTGTTCAAGATTCAAATGAGGCAAAAAGTTTCAGCGTCGCTTGTCGGAGGAGCATTCAAAGTTTTATTCATATTTTCCTTATGATTAATACTGAAAGATTAATGATAGTTTCAACTTTTGCAGGTCATATTAATATTCTCAAGAAGAGAAAGAGGTTTCTAATGAGAAGAGCTCGTCTGTTTAGCATCCTTGCAGAGAGCTGGGTCAATATTTCAAAAGAACTGAAGAGCTTCCAATGAGAAGAGTTCACCCCAGAACGCCAAATATGAAAAGTTCACCAGCAAAGACAAGACTCTTAATATGAAGAGTTCACCCCTGAACTCCTAATATGAAAAGTTCACCAGCAAAGACAAGACTCCTAATATGAAGAGTTCACTCAGCAAAGATAGAGCTCCTAATGTGAATAGTTCGTTCAGCAAAGAAAGAACTCCTATTGTGAAGAGTTCATTCCCAGCGAAGAAAGAGCTTCTAATGTGAAGAGTTCGTCCAACAAAGATAGAATTCATAATGTGAAGAGTTCGCCCAGCGAGGATAGAATTCCTAATGAGAAGAGTTCATCCAGTGAGGATAGAATTCCTAATGAGAAGAGCTAGTTCAGACCCTACGGTTACCCTTGACAGGAGAATTTAGAGGTTTTGAATGAGAAGAGCTTTTTCAAGCTTCTAGAAGGGAATGAGGAGAGAAAGTTCGTGAGAATAAGACCTTGTAGCTCAGAGCAACAGATGGCAAGTTCGGACAAAATTCGTGTATTCTCAGTCTTTGCCCTATTCATATCCACAACAATGAGCAAAAAAGGGCAGCTGTAATACCTAAATTTTGTCTGGGTACCCATATATACATATATTTCACTATAAATAAAATAAAAAAATATAAATAAATAGATAATAAATTAGACCAACAAATAAATAATAAAATTATAGTTCATTTATGCCATACAAATGTCCTTTTACAAGCTTCAAGGCCCAATTACAATTTTACAGCCCATATTCCTAATTTGCCAACTCATCTTAACCCCAACAAACACATATTCTGGTCCAAGATCCAAATTCTTGCCCAAAAGTGGACATGTGTTGCCTAGCCATTGGCTCAAACCGATTTCACAAGGATCTGTGTTTCTTATCTCATAGCTAGATACAGCTGTCATGATGTCATCCCCATGACATCATCAATGATATCACAGGTATGACCACCCATAAATAGTATGAGAGAGAAAAAAGTCAACAATTAATGACCCACTATAATTACTTTCCATAAAATAATAATATTATATTAATTAGGAGAGAGAGTTACCATCTTAAGAATTCTAAGCAGTCGAAAGTTAAACTGTCGCCGATAAGGAGAACTGTCGCCAGAGGAGCCGAGAAAGACGATCTGCCACCGGAAATCTCTCCGAAATCGTCGTTCGAAGACACTAGAAGGTACCTCTCCCACTTTTTTGGTTATCTGCATGAAAAACGTAAAAAAATATATTATATCGAAGCCAAATAATAAAAAAAATAGAATGTAAAATGGGAGATTGAAGCATTTTTGCGATGACCGGAGTTTATTGAGTCGTGGTCGGAGTCGAAAATAGGGGTGGTTCGGGTAGTTTAGGTTCGAGCTAGATTTTAGGGTTTATGGTTGAATTTAGGATTTTTTTGAAATTTTTAGGGTTCTGGTCGGCGACCAAAAAGCGCCTTACAGTTGCCAGCCAGACGTGCGCGGTGTTCAAAGTCATCGGCGGTGACCGAATAACAGTTGGGCATGACTAGAATTATGGTTTTTTAGATGAAATTAAGAAAAATCGAAGAACGAGGGATGAATTTGGTTTAAATATGAGGTTTCATATGTTTTCAAGTGAAATTCTAGTTTTAAATGTGTTTCTAGAGAGAGGTCAGAGCATATATGCTTAGAGAGAGGGGGAATGGGTGAGAATGACTGAGTGGACTAAAAATTGGGGTTTTTATAGCGAGTCAAAACCGGTGTCATTTTGGGCGAGAGAATCCGCGTATCTGAGTTGGGTCGGGCAGAGGATCCGTATATTCCTGAAGTTTGGGCTAATTGATGTTTCAGTCCCTAGAGTTTTAAAATGTATTACATTTTAGTCACCTTTTAAATAAAATTAGCTATACAAGTTTGTTTTTAATTCAGTTTAATCCATGTTTCAGTTTTAATTGTTTAATTTAAATGTAATTAAATTATATGATTGATGCAATATTTTAAATATAGCATGTCGTATAATTTTTAGACAAGTTAAACACCTAGATGTTAATTGTTAGAGCTTTTAAACTTAGGTTCTTTAATTAAATTAAATAATCTAAATATGTGAGATAATTGTAGAAAATAAATGAATATTAAATGGAAACTTTAATGTTCTAAGTTGGTTAGTGTCTCATTGAAATTAGATGTTAATCAATGGGATATATTTAGTTAAATATTTAATATTTCATTTAAACCTAGATCAATGAAATCACATAGTTAATTTAATTAAAATAAAATTAAGATCAGAATAAAATAGTTAGAATCATTAAATAATTAGGAATATTATTAATTTAGGGCCTAGTATAGATAATGCCCAATTATTTGGGTGTTATCACGTAAACCCTAAACTTGATAATATTCATAGTTTCCTTAATTAATTAAATTAACGAGAGCTTTAATTGAGTTTGAACTTAAAATTGACAAGAAAATAAATGGACATGCATTTAAACCTTTTGTGTTGAGATACATTTTGAATATAAATTGAAGTATCCTAAAGTAATTAGATGTTTCAAGGATTATATTCGCTTAAAATGTATTTTCTTGCATAAGGATATCTCCATTCAAAATAAAATTTAAATAATAATTAATGGATTTAATTAAATTCCAATTATTGCTCGAAATGTCAAAATGTCACGTGAAATTAATAAGGTACCGATAAAGGGCGTTTGTGGGGTGTTAATCCTTCCCCACACGTAACCGACTCCCGAGCCCAATTTTTTTTAATAAAAGAATTTTTGGTTCGTTTTTATGGTGTTCGGTCTACCAAAGTGATCATTGGCGACTCCAAATTAATTTTCAATAATAAATAAAAGGGAAACTCAATTTAAGACGGAAAACACTAATTTTCAAGATCAAATGAACAAAACCCTAATTTTCAAAAAAACAATCGTCAGGCTATTTTTACACTCGATTTAAAATGGTCGCAACACCCAGGAAATACCAATACCTCATCACGCGTATCGGTACCACTATTAAATCAACTTGGGTATCGATCCACCTACACATGTACCAATACCCAAAATGGCTACATAAAAACTAATCTAGCTTACGCGTATCGATACCAACCCCAAGCGTACTGATAATCGTCTATGCATGCTAAAGGGGTTTAACCAACACTCGTACCAATACACGAGGACCGTGTATCGATATCCTAATGGTACCGATACAGCTCAAGGCGTACCGATACACAAAATGGCTACTGAAATTATGGTAGAACGTGGGGTATTATACCCCTTTGGTGTACTAATACGCCCCCTCAAGAAACGTGTGTGTTCCTACTAGAATTTTTTGGAGTTCCACGTGTATTTGTACTCGAACATAGAATTTATTTTTTGGAGTTCGCAAATTGTCTCCAACACACCTAAACCCTTATAGAAACACCCCAAACCAAACCTACAAGTTATGATAGATATTTTAAGTGGGTTCCTACTATTTTTACACCTTACTAACATTTAATTCGAGATTTACCATTTACAAGCTTTAAGCTACCAAACACCAAATCTAACAATCTTAAACAAAAATCAAGAAAGGCATTTACTTTATAATCCTCGAGAAGAGTAGGAGTCAGAGATGTACTGACCTTAAGCAATAAACTTGAATTTAGCTCTTACACTAGCTCCCTTGGACTTCCCTCCTTGTCTCAAGCTTGAAGAAGTTCTTCAACCCTTACCACTTGCCATACAAACAAGAAATCCGAACCAAAGTTTAGCCTAGTATGAAGGAAGAGATTAACTATGAAAATACAACCTTTAAAACAAAAGAATAACTTCGTAAATCTTTCCAAGCTTAAATCTTCCAAAAACCTATTTGTGAAAACCTTACATTCTTACCTTAATATTATGCTTTTCTTGAAGCTTTTGATGGGGAAATTAACATACTTGAATCTTGAACTTTGAGTGAAAAAATTGATGTGTAAAGTTAGCTCTTTTAATCCAAAATGATCATAGGTGTTTTGGAGAAAAGATGAAGAAAATATATTGGATGATTATCTCACCAAAGCTTTCTTGTATCCTCCCCTTAAAACCCCACGTGACAACCAACATAAAAAGGATGATTAGCCTTTCTCCTTAAAAGGGGTATAATTACCCTATAAAACCTCATACTTTCACTCTTGTCCCAAAATATTCACTTTTCAAGCTTATAAGGTCCAGTTGTCATCCAGTAAAGCTCAAACTTGGCCCGATGGATTTATTTACCTAAACCAATATGAAGGTCCATGACTCAGGTCAATGCCCAATCGTTGTCTCAAAAATTCGAGTCATTACAGATAATTTAAACATGTAAGTATTTCATAGAATTATCTTGAACAAATAAATCGGCGAACGTATTATGTTGTCTAAAGTCCAAGTAGTGAGAAAAGTTTTTCTTGGCCATCAGAGTAGTTGACTCCCAAATAGAGACATAGTTGTGTTGGTTTGGACTAACAACACATTAGACTGAGACAAGATGGATTAAAATTTTAAATTTTTTAAATGTTAAATTTAAATAGGCTCATACATGAGGATGTATTTATAGATATGAAATCATCGCTCGATTAAAGAGTAAATAGTATCCTTTCAACGCTATTATAATGATTTGTGAAAATGGTATGTGCCCACATGTCATTCATCAAGGATGAATGATTAATTATTGACTTTTGTAATAATCAATTTTACTATTTAGTTTACAAAGAAATTTTGAGATAAAAGTAATCAACTAGATGAACGGATATAATTCAAAAGAATCACATATATCTTATGAGGGTAACATATTTGTGAAAAGTTCTTGGACAGAAGCTACATGATAAGTTTTAGTAATATTATATGCGTGAGAGTTCAGTTTGTGGTACAATAATGAAATGACTCGTTAACTAAAATAATGGAGATATAATTAGTTAATGAAAAATCTAAAATTAATTGAGATCCACTAATTGGACTAGTGGCTAAGAATGCTCATATTGCCTTATTTTGTATGAATTATGAGTCCCGGAATAAGAATATAATACATCTCCAATTAATCAAAAAAATCTGAAATTAATTTATATATTATTTTAGTTCACATCATACTCTAATTGGTACATTTGCTAGTCTAGATTGATTCGACATAAATTGTTTGATTACATTGTGAAGTAAAAGAAAATAATAGTTGAATGGTGCGAAAAAAGTACTTATTTAAGAAATGTCTTTTTCTTATAGATGAAAGAATTAAAATGATTTGAGAACAATTTAATAATTTTAAATTTTTATTTAATTGATTTTGAAGAGAAATATGAAATTAATAAATTATGAAAATGTCAGCTGGTGGGTAGGTTTAATTGGGTCTGGGTTATAGAATGAGTATTGGATTGTTATATAGGTTGTGGGTTTGGGTTATATAATAGACATTTAGGGAAGCAGCCCGGACGGATTTGGGCCTGTTCACGACATCAATGATGCATTAATATCTTTTGGTATCTGATTCATTATTCGACTAATTTAAAATGAGTTTGTAGAGGTCGAATATTAAAAGATTTTCTCTTGAATAATTTTGAAATGAGTTTGGGTTATATAATAGCCATTAAGGTATATTGCGTGAGATTAAAGATATTCTCTTGAATAATTTTGTAAAGGAAGATAAAGAGATACATCACTTGTGCAATAGAAATATTCTATATAGGTCACATGGATTATTAGGGTTGTCTCATAAAAATTATATCGAAAAAGTTTTAGAGCGCTTTAATTTGCAGAATTATTCAGCACAAATTGCTCCAATACGAAAAGGAAAGATTTAGTCCTATACAATGTACATAGAATGATGTGGAGCGGAAATGAATGGAATCAATTCCTTATACTCAGTAAGCAGTTTAATATATGTTCAGATCATAAGACTTTATATCAAATTTGTTGTTAGGATGTTTAGCACAAATATCAAAGTGTGATCTTCAAATTGATGCAACCAAGAAAGTTTTATAGTTATGGGCTTAGAGTGTAAGAAGCTCTTAAACTTAAAAAAAATTAATTAAACGTCTAATTTTTTTACAATCAATTATTGAACCAAAAAATCAAATTAATTAAACCTTTTGACTAACTTAGACTATTAAACTTTGATATTTTTTGGATCGGTTGAGGCAATGCATCGTGTCCTGGATTAAAAAAACCCTTTGAAAGTTTTAAAAGTTCTATAAAACTTATAATTTTTATAAAAAATTATTTTAAAAAAAATCTATAAATGTAACATGATAAAACTGTAGTGTATCAAGATTTAATGGTCAAAATTGGTCAAAAATATTAATTGATTCAATTTCTTGGTTCAATGAATTAATTTGATAAAAAAAGTATATAAGCTTAATTGATTTTTCTCAAAAGTTCAAAAAGCTTCTTGCACCCTTAAAACTAGTTCTTATAATGTACAAGGAACTATATGCTCATGTATGCAATCTGTTAGAAGTAAATGGATATTTGAATGCAGATTCTGTTGGATATCTTGACAGTAGAAACCAAAATAAAAAGTCTAGTTTTACTCCAGTTTGACACTAAACTAAAAAAAAATATCAAATTAAACCTCAAACTTTAAATAGTAGGATTCTGGACAACCACGATAGGAGCAATCACATGGGGCCTCCAAGAGAGAAGGGTCACAAAATAAAAACCTAAATTAAATTAAATTAAATATTTATAAAAAAATATTATAAATTTATGGAGTATATATAATATGTGTGTATATATATAACAATAATCTAAAACTTAAAACATGCCAAAAGAATAAATTTTTAAGTGAAAATATTTAATATTTAGATGTTTATAAGTCAGTTTTTTGTTGTTCAAGAGAATAATTTAATAATATTTTTTGTATTAAGATATTTTTTGAGAAAAAAACTTATCTCTTACTGGTTATAAATTAAATGCCCCATTTTAATAGACTGCACGAGCCCCCAAAATTTTTGAACCGTCTATACTTGTAAGGTGAAAACTCTAATAATGTATACAAGTTAAGACTCGGGTGTTACAAAGTAATCAATCCAAAACGATCAAAAGGAAAACAAACTTTATTTAAATAAGCGAGAAAATAAAGTACAATGTACAAAATCAGATTCGATTGAAAAACAGATGAATCGTGTTGAGGCATGCAGCTACGCAGTTTCTTTAAAACAGATTTCGAAAATTCTGGAGTGCTTGAGTTCGTTGGCCGTCTGTCTCCCAGGATAAAACAACAAAAGAACTTCGATAGTAGCATGGCCGAAAAGATCTCGAACGAAAACCCTCGCCTTTACCTATCACCAAAAATTAGAAAAAAACTGAAGAATAATGTAGTTTTAAAATCGTGTTTAACCTAGTAAGTTAACACGATATTTATAGTGTTTTCATATAAGGTTATTATTGAAAAATTTGTATACCGAATATAATAGCCATTAATGTCGATTTCGGATTCAGACAAAAATTCCATATGTATCTCGAATATATTCCGTGGATGCCAATTGATATCTAATTAATATTTGAATTAATTTGATACAATATCTTTCCAAATATAAAAAAATATGTTACATATAAGAAAAAAATTTAAATCACAATGAGCAAAATATCCAAAAGTTGAACTAGTTAGACGTTTGTGTGCAAATTAAAATCATAATTTTCATTTAAAATGTTCAATTATAAGAAAGTATGTAAGTGTATATAAAGACATACCAAGCCTTTTATCTCGCCAATGTGGGACTTGGGATTTTTAGTTCATTATTTAATTCTCAAGATCCCTACTTTTAACGCCAATTCTTCATTTATCACTTGATTATTTCGAGCACATGAAATGTTGTTGTAAAAGTCTCATAAAGTAAAATATGGAATAATGTGTTCATCATTCGAATCTCCGCCTTTACCAATAGAAAAGGTGTCTCAAAGTTACCCAAATATCACGTTTTTTTCCAACATCGGGTACAAAGCTAGTAACGTATGATCACATGATGATTTTGGATTCTGCGAAATTTTCATCAAATTCTTGGACTAACTGCAATTCCAATACATCCAAAAGCCAACAATCATAGTATGGTGTTTTATCATATAAAAAACAAGACTATTAGCGTTGGACATCTACTATAAAACTGGCTAAAAATACCATCGCTTCAATTTTCAAGTACTTCTTCTAGATCACTTTTGTAAATGTGTAGCCACTTTTGCACATCTGAGGATATGGATTCATTTAGTGGTACATCTGGTATGAAACAAAAACAAGTGCCCACCTTTAAAAATAGCCTATCCTTATCTACCAGTTCAGTTGTATATGAAAATATAAAAGGAGTCCCCACTTTTCTTTTGACAACTTTTGTCCAAAATCTATACTACTATTTTTCTTGTAATAAAATACTAGTATATTGTTTATACACTTGGTTCTCAAGTATCCCTGATAGATTCAGATTTAACCCTTTGTTGCTTTTCATGAACCAATTTGAGAATTAAAAATAGCAAAAGATCTCGCAGATAATCCAGCTCTAATAGTAGCCATAAGTAAAAGCTGATTCATTTATTTTAGCTATTTTCGAGTGCGCAAAGGAAATCAGAATCAGATCAGATTATCATACTAGTTGCATGGCTGAAAGATAATGCTCTAGCAAAATAAACAAATTAAAGTATATGGGAGCCTGTAAGCTGAATGAGTTGCAGGCTGTAGATTTCTGTTAATATCCCACCAAATATATATATTATAAACTTCATGTAACTTGTAGTAGTTTAACATCAGGCGTCAGAAAAGGGAAACATCAACGGCCTACCGGTTTATAGCATTAGGGCAAGGTTGCTGTGATTTTCCCTGTAAAAGTTGTAAATTTATGGTTTGTGAACCTGGCCTGCAAGAGCTGATCGGATAAATATGTGGTTTATCCGAGCAGCTAATTTGCTGGTCAGAAACCAACTCCACTACCGACTGTCCCTTTCATGATCCATTCACGCTGGTTCAAACAAATAAAGTTTATAGCATCGTGCTCGGTGCTTTAGTTCCATCAAGATTTCCAGCAACCCTTTTCATAGATTCCAGAAGCCATAATGACTTTATTTTCCTATTTAAAGAAACCATTTTAACCTTTAATTTTTTTCCCACCTCTTTTATCCCAAAATTTTAATTCTGGTGAAATTGAATCCAAAGTTGCAGAAAATTATTACAACAGTTGATGTCAATCTTTCCTTTTTTTTTTATCACATAAATAAAAAAAATCTAAAATAATAAAAATATGGCTTAATATTAAAATAACTGCCTAAATTATCTATTTTTTAAGTGCCAAAAATAATTTTTATTTTTTTAAGTACCTAAACTGACTTTTTTTACCAAAACTATTTTCATATGGAATGTATTTATATGGAGTGGATACTGGATATGGCCGCCTATTATAGCAAATCCGGGTACTAGGGCTAGGCTAGTGAGTAGATGTTCCATTGGAGAGGAGCAAATGGGTGGAAACTTCCACGTGCTTCTCTTTTGACTGTTGGAAAGTTGAATTAGCTTTTTTTTCTTTTTTAAAATATTAACCGCAGTTTGATTCGTGTAAAAAATTATTATTAGAATTATATATCTTTTTTTGAAATTTTATTTTCATATTTGGTTTAAAGTAATTTTCACTAGTGTGGAAAAGATTATTATCAGTTGTATCACATTTCGGTGACAATGGTGAGAATATGCTTCCCTCTATTTTTAAGTATTTATTAATTTCTACCAAATTGGACAATATTATCCCTAAAATAATAAGTTTTTTTCATTTAGATTCTTTGTATCATATTTTTTAAAATAGATAGTTAATTTAGAGTCTAAATTTATTAAATATTTTTAATATTTAAATGGTGTTACATATATTTAAGTAATTTATTATTTATGTTATATTAAATATTATTTTCAAATATATAGTTACCCTTGTGTTTTGCGTAGGTTGATCTTAAGATGCTTGTTTAGAATTATGTTTGTGATCTCAATGATCTCTTGCTCATTCAACTTAATAAAGACCAATAGATTGAAGCATATTTGAGTCTATAAATTTTGTATGTTAGGTAGAAAAATATAAACAAATTATACAAGCTACCAAACACTATATTTTTGTACATACATTTAAAATTATATATATTGTGGTGTCATTTTTCATGATGAAAATACGAGCATCATTTAATATACTAATTATATTAATAATATTTTAAATATATTTTTTATAAAATTTAAATAGTGTAACATAAATGGTTTTATAAATTTTCATGTAAATATTTTTATATTTATCTTGTTAAAAATAAAATATACCACAAAACAATTTAGTAAAATATACATTCATGTGCTTTTATATTCCCTCAACCAAATATTATAATCTTATAATTATGTTAAATAAATCAAATAATATAATGTAATATTTTTAATAATATATTAAATAATGTTATATTCCATAAATTCTGTTTCAAAGATAATATTATATTATGTGAACTAAACGTGACCTAAAATATCCGCTACAGAAGGCATAGCGGGGATCAAACTTGTTGGAACTCGTAAATAAAATATTGGAGTTAACTAAATACCCTCAAAAGATCATATTCTTGATAGACTTGGCTTCATTAACATAATCTCTAAATATAGTGGCTCGGATCCAGCTTTTACTTTTTAGTTTTTAACTTAACTTTTTCATGTATATATTATCCTTCATTGGAACCAACTCCTGCACACATCTGAACTGAAAACACTAGTGGGAAATTAAACATGACAACTTCAACAACATCCACCCATTTCTCCCAACAGTTGCTTCAAAGCTTCCATCCAAGAAAATTTCTAGTGCATGAAACCCCAGAAATTTCCCCACCTCAACACCACACTTATTCCATCAACAACTACCTCCATACAAATGCTCCCATTGTTATACTACTCCTCATTTGCACCATCTTTTCCTTTTGTGGCTTGTTTTGTATTCTGAAGCGAGCAGTTAGGGGCTCAATCTCTCCTTCACCCAAGTTGGCCGATGTAGGAGTTGAGCGGAAAGCCTTAAATGCCTTCCCTGTTGTCAAATACGCAACCGACTTAAAACTGCCTGGCCTAGACACAGCTTGTGTTATATGCTTGTCGGAGTTCGCTGCCGGTGAGCGTCTGCGGATTTTGCCCAAGTGCAACCATGGATTTCATACTCTTTGTATCGATACATGGCTCAGTTCACATTCTTCATGCCCTACATGCAGGCAATGCCTGATTGAAACAGACCGGAAGACCGATAATTGCAACCGGGCAGAGACTTTGCCGGTTCAAGAAACCATGATCAGAGAAGAGAACTAAATATGCACTTGTACTGAAAATTCTTAAAAGTTAATCGAACAAAATGCTGTGATTGGCTCAACATATTCAACAGATCGTATGATCAATCTTGTACAAGTGAAATGCAATGTGGCGGCGACCAAGAGATTCTTTTTAAAAAGAGCGTTTGAATATGAAATTGAATAAACACAATATCTGTTAAATGCAACTAAAGCAAAACAAATTAATAAGGAGTTAATATTAACTCTGGTTAGGATTTGCCGTCATCTTCAAAACTGGAATTGAACTCAATTTTAAAGGGGATTTTTTCCGAGTTAATGTGTTTGGATACCATAATGCAATTATATGAGAATGTAATTACTACAAATTTTAATTAAATAAAAAATATTTTTTTACTCGACAAATATAATATTATTAAAATATCATAAATGCCCTAAACTTGGATTATGTGTCTCGTTAAAAACCTCCCTAATCTTACATAAAGAAAAAGAGTACACACAACCAGGGAAAATACAAAAAACAAACAAGCAGATCCCAACCTACAAAAAAAATCCTTGCTCGAATCCCTTCTACAGACATGACACCTGACCATCCTAACAAAATCTGCTCTAATTGTTCACATTTCCTTGTAACTTTCAACACTTGCATACAATTCAAAAGCTAACAACACCATGACTAACTACCCCTCGACACATACCTTTCAGCAACCTATTGCCCCTCAAAATACAGACAGAAACAATTCACACTCCACTAGCAGTCAACCAACAAGATAAAGAACCAAAAAAGCTTACCATCAAGCCTTAAACATTTCCTATGTTTGCATACTGTTGAGCAAGCTGATATCTCATGTTAGTTATGCCACGTCAGCATGCGTAGGTGTAGCTGTTAGCAGATGTAAAAGAAGTTTGTTAAGTTTGTTGAGCTTGCGGTTATCCATTCTTTTTAGTCATCATAGTTGTATAAAAGGGCAATAGACTCTTGTATTGTGATGCGAGTTTTATCAATAAAATTGAAGGTTTTTCATTGAATATCAACATGGTATCAGAGCTTAAAATTCTGGGTGTGTTTTTCCGTTGTGTTCATTGTGTTTAGAGTTTTTCATCTTTTTCATTGTCTTCAATCATGCCTTCTAATCTCAACATTTCTGGTGTTGATGGATCAACCGTTGTTTCTAAGGTGTCCTCAAGAAGCATGTCGTTGTTTACTAACAAACAAGTGAATCTTGTTCTTGACGAGATGAATTTTCTCTTATGGAAACAACTGATCCTACTTACAGTACATAGTCATCGCTTGGAAAGTCTGTTGACCGGGATGATGGTGGTGTCTCCTAAGGTGGTTTGTGGAACTGATGGTGCTGAAGTTTCGAACGAGGATTATGAAGTGTATGTGGAGCAAGATAGTGCACTTGCCTCTTGGCTATTATCCACTATAAGTACTCATTTGTTATCTGAATTTGTGGGAGCTGAAACTGCATCTGCTGTTTGGAACATAGTGTTGCAATTCTTTGCAAATCAACCTACAACTTCTATTATGAGTCTTCATTATAAGCTTCGTTCCATAAAGAAAGGTGATGAGAGTATGCGTGTTTATCTTTCTCGAATTAAAGAAACGTGTGATGTGTTAGCCTCGTGTGGTAGTCATGTGTCTCAAGTTGAGCAAATTGCAAGTATGTTGAATGGGTTGTCCAGAGAATATCAGCCTTTTATGGTTGTTATTACGGCAAGCAAAGAGTCTTTTACTCGTGATAGGATTTTTAATCTTTTGATTAATGCAGAAACACAGTTACAATGTTTTGATCTACAGTCTGATTTGCTACCTCTGAGTGCCAATGTTGCTCATGTCATAAAATCTGAAGAACAGTCTGGTTCTCCGATGGAGTATAGATCTCAGCAACATTTTGGTGGCTGTAATAGAGGCAGGGGTCGTGGTCGTATGCGAATCCAGTGTCAAGTGTGTGGAAAGACTGGTCATCTTACTGATAGATGATGGCATTGATTTGATCGTAATTATCCTGGTGTAAATGCCTCGTCTAGTCAGAATCAGTTTAAGGGGGAGCCTGGAGTGGTTCACTATAATACCTATGATGCTGATGGGTGTCGATGTTGTAATGCTGGGCATAAGTCATATGAGTCTCCGCCACAAGTGCATACTGCCTCTACCGCAGCCAGTGATGATTGTTGGGTGGTGGACTCATGTGCAACACACCATGTGACACCCGATTCTGCTATGGTGGTTCGTGGCAATGACTACAAGGGCCTACGTAAGCTTGTAGTAGGCAATGAAGTCTCTTTAATTATTATCAAGATTGGTTCATATGTTATCTATTCTACCTCTCGCAATTTGGTTTTGAATAATATGTTGCATGTGCCACAAGTAACGAAAAATCTCCTTTCAGTGTCAAAGTTTGCTAAGGATAATAATGTATTTTTCGAGTTTCACTCCAACTATTGCATGGTACGGGATGAAGGTACATGAGAGGTGTTGCTGAAAGGGAAAGAATATGAAGAACTCTATCATTTTACAACTACTGTAGTTAACAATGATGATGTAGGTTCTAGTAGTAGAAAGAAGAGTAATCTTGTATTTTCTTCTAGTTCAGAGGGTAGCTCTTATGAGCTGTGGCATAGGAGGCTTGGCCATCCTGATCGTGAAACATTACTCAAAATGTGTAAATACATAAATGTAACAGTTTCACATTATTTAAATAAAATGTGTGTGGCTTGTCGAATGGGAAAAAACCATAAACTTCCTTTTTTAGCTTCTAATACAATGTATATTGTTCCTTTACAACTTGTTTACACGGATGTCTGGGGTCTTTCACATGTTGTCATTGATGGGTTTCGATATTATGTCAGCTTTGTGGATGCATTCACGAGGCATACTTGGCTCTATTTGCTTAAGGCTAAGAGTCAAACACTTATGACATTCCAACTGGTTCAGAAAATGGTGCAAAATCAGTTTGGTTTAACCATTAAAGAAGTGCAAAGTGATTGGGGTGGTGAGTTTAGGCGTTTATCCACGTTATTAGCTACAGAAGAAATTAAACATTGGATTACATGCCATCATACCTCTGAGCAAAACGGGGTTGTTGAGCGTAAACATCGACATGTGGTTGAGCTTGCACTTGTCTTGCTGGCCCAGGCATCTTTGCCATTCAAGTGCTGGTCGTATGCTATTGTAACAGCAGTCTACCCGATCAATCGTTTACCAACTAAAACTTTGCATGGGGTTTCTCCATTTGAAAAGTTGTTTCATAAACGACCTGAGTATGCAGATATGAGGGTATTTGGGTGTAGATGTTTTCCTCACCTTAGACCATTTCAGCGCCATAATATGTGTTTTCGATCACAACCAATCACATATCTTGGAATCAACCTTCAACATAAAGGCTTTCTATGTTTAGCTAAGGATGGTAAGATATTTACCTCCAGACATGTGGTGTTTGATGAATATGTTTTTCCCTTTGTAGACACATGAAGGTGTGCTCAGATGGAAATGGTCGTTCCGGCAAAGCTCGAGAGCTTCTACTTGTAGCTGCTATAGATAGGTTACATGTTGATACAGCTCGAGAGAAAGCTGCTCATGCTCAGGCACAACATGGTGGGTCACAAGAACATGAGCAGGAGTCGCACTCCCCTAGTACAAGTGACAATGACATGGTGACCCCAGATGCAAGCATGGTTGCTCCAGATGATCAAAATATGGCCTAGACTGTCGATACTTCTCAATTGGCTACTCAAGAAATAGAGCAAAGTGGCCATGTGGATGACAACTGCATTGTAGGGTCTCATGCTGATGAATTTTCTAATGATCAATCTTCTAGTGTAGTCTTAGATGGCTTGGATCATGTGCCTTCAATACCAAGGAGCAATGAGAATGAAACTAAAGGTGTAACTAAGGGATTGAATAGTCATTCCATGATGACACGAAGCAAGAATGAAATATTTAAGCCAAAAAGTTACTTAGTTGCATGCGATATTGATATAGATGAATTGGTTAACATTCAACAAGCTCTTAGGTCATCCAAGTGGAGGGAAGCCGTGATGGATGAACTTGATGCATTGCACAAAAATGGTACTTGGTCACTTGTAGAGCTGCCATAGGGAAGAAATCCAGTAGGCTGCAAGTGGGTGTTCAAATTGAAGCACAGTCCAAATGGCTCAATCTTGAAGTACAAGGCACAGTTGGTGGCCAAGGGATATTCTCAGGTTCCTGGTCAAGACTTTAGGGATACATTCAGCCTTGTGATCAAAGCTTCTACGTTAAATGTTGTGCTCTCAATTACGGTTATGAATGGATGGCAGCTGAGACAAGTGGATGTGAATAACGCGTTTTTAAATGGTGATCTTGAGAAGGATGTGTTCATACAACAACCCCCAGGTTTTGAGCAAGTTGAGAGTGATGGTGCGAGACTAGTGTGCAAGCTTCAAAAGGCATTATATGGTCTAAAACAGGCTCCACGCAACTGGCATGAAAAATTAAAACAATTTCTGTTTCAGATTGGTTTTCAAAGTTCCAGGGTAGACACAAATTTATTTGTCAGATTGAAGAATGGGGTGTACACATATATGCTCGTGTATGTGGACGATATCATACTCATAAGTATGTCTCCTAGTGATATTGAGGATGTAGTACAGTTGCTGAATGATAAATTTTCTCTAAAAGACTTAAGGAGTATTGCCTTTTTCCTTGGCATTGAAGTTACAAGGTCTGGTGATGAGTTAATTCTCAACCAAAGAAAGTATATAAGCGAGTTGTTGGCTAAAGTAAAGATGCAGGATGATCCAAGTCCTACACCAATAATATTGGCATCAAAACTGACACAAAATGCAGGGAGAACACTTAAAGACCCTACTGAGTATCGAAGTGTGGTTGGAGGATTGTTGTATGCTTGCCATACCAGACCATATATAACCTTCAGTGTAAATCGTGTGGCTCAGTTCATGCATTCACCATGTGAGCAACATTGGGTTATAGTGAAGAGGATATTGCGGTATCTTTCTGGTACACTAGATTATGAATTGAAGTTTTAGTCCAGTGAGCCTCAGTCTGTCATCACAACATTTGTTGATGCTGACCGGGTAAGAAATGTTGATGATCGTCGATCTATTACATAAAATTGTGTGTATGTTGGCAATAATCTAGTGTCATGGACATCAAGAGAGCAAAAGAGTGTATCAAAGTCTACCGCCAAAGCTGAGTATCGAAGTGTGGCTGGTGTTGCATCAGAAGTAACTTGAGTTAGAGCGTTACTAGGAGACATGGGAGTTAGACAGACAGAAACTCCTATCATCTGGTGTGGCAACTCAAGTGCTATTGCAATGTGTACTAACCCTGTGTATTATGCTCGATCAAAGCACGTTGAGTTAGATATACACTTTGTAAGAGAGAAGGTATCTGATAAACAACTTGAAGTTAATTATGTGTCAGCCAATTACAAAATAGCTGAGGGTCTTACTAAAGCATTGTTCAGAGTACAATTTACTGAGTTTAGACACAAAGTTAATGTTGTTTCAGCTGAAGAGGTGAAGAACAAGAGAAGTAGGGAGAATGTTGAGCAAGTTGACATCTTATGTTAGTTATGCCATGTCAGCATGTGTAGGTGTAGCTGTTAGCAGATGTAAAAGGAGTTTGTTAAGTTTGTTAAGCTTGCGGTTATCCATTCCTCTTAGTCACCATAGTTGTATAAAAAGACAGTAGATTCTTGTATTGTGATGTGAGTTTTATCAATAAAATTGAAGATTTTTCATTGAATATCAACACATACCTTCTACTGCAAGTTGTATAACCAAACCATTACAACTTCGATTAAGGCATCATAATTGAAAATTTCCGATCTTTCGCAACAAGCTTCTAGTTTCATGAAAGTTGGCCACCATTTCCATGGGCGTTGAAGAGGATTATAATTCCAAGCTAAACTAGCTTTGAGTCCAATTCCACCAGAAAAAAACTAGTTTTACCCAACCAATTTGCTTCTATAATCATCTCCAATACAGTCTTAAATGCTGATACTACATCAAAATCAGCTCATAATCCTCCAATGGGCCAAAAAATTGGTCTAATTACCCCATTTTCCATACGAAGAACTCCACCACAACCTTCAAACTCTAGTCCTTTTTGCTTCCTTTGTGTAGTAATCCCAACGAGCTTGCATGTCCGAATCAGATAACGATCTTCCTTCAAGCTCTGATTCTTCCAAGTCTCTCCTTTTCTTTTTAACCCTCCTCTGAGCTCTATAAAAACACAGTGTAATTACTTTCAGAACTCTTGTATGTTCGTACCCTTTTCTTTATTTTTGAATTTTGAAAGAAAATCATTGGCTTCTATATATACTCCATACTAAAAAATAGGTTTAATGTTTAGAGTCTAGGATTAGAGTTAATGATTAGGTTATATGAAATTAGGGGTAGGATGCATTGTCTAAGGTGTATGATTTAAGGTTTAGAGTTTAGAGTTTAATTTTTTAATGTTTTTAATATTGAAGAGGATTAATATCCTATACACAGGCGATGGAAACTGAAAGTTTCCACAAGTGCCTTAGATTTAGGGTATAGGGAGTTAGTTTAGGGTATAGGGTTTAGGGGTTTAGGTTTAGGGGTTTAGAATTTAGGGATATTTGTTTCAATTTAAGGTTTAGGATTATAATTTAGGGTTTATAGGTTAGGGCATAGTTTTTAGGGTAATATGGTGAGGATTTAGGTTTTAACTTATAAACCTTAAATTATAACGCTAATTAAACCTTAAATTGAAACAATTATCTCTAAATTCTAACCCCCTACGCCTAAACTCCTAAATTTTATACCCTAAACTAACTATCTATACCCTAAAACTAAGGCGCTTGGGGAAACTTTCAGTTTCCACCGCCTGTTTATAGAATATTTATCCTATTGAAGAATAGGAATAATCATATTTAGCGGCAAAAAAATGTTGTTCATTTATTTTTATCAAAAGGTGGTATACATTAATGCCACGTTTGATAAGAATATTGTTTATTCTTCATGTTTTAATACGTAAATTAATTTCATTTGATAATTTTAGTCACTCACAATATAAAATTTGGATAAAGAGAATGAATAAATATTTTTTATTTTGAATAAATTGTATTTTTTACTTGATATTACTTATCTTTCGGATTTAAAATATATACTACTAATTTTTCTTTATATTTTATTAACATTTTAAAATTAAAACTCTTGTAATAACTAAACTTTTCATTATGTTAGTATCTATATAGAGTATTTCTCATTATCTAATACATGGGACTCTTTTTTCCCTTTCCACACGGTATTAATTGTTTCAGAGAAAATAATGCAAGGGTTGGTCGACCTCAAAACCTTAATCGCTTTGCCTCTTTTTTGGTCTTTATCCGACAATGTACCCTTAGTATCTTATTAATATCGCCTTTTTTTAACCTTTTCCCTTCTGCCTCCCACATTCAATTTATCAACAGACGACATGTTCGAACAAAAAAAGAAGCGAGGGGAAAAATATTGGAAAATTTTCTTTTTTATAGTTGAGGACATTCAATGTATTGACGGACTAATTCGAATTGAATATTGTAGATGTTCATTAGAAGGGCGTTTTTTTTAATCTAATTTGTTCTATTCATAACATTAAGATTCGAAATTTTGAAATTACTTAAGAAATTTAATATCTCAACCTATTAGAGCAACTTATTATTGGTATAACAATTTTCAACATGTTGTGTGTTTAAAGATCGGAATCCATGCATGCATATTTCTACCATCTTTCTTACGTCTAATTATTCAATTACTTATCCACAACATGCAAAGGGATTCATTTCAGGTTTAAACTTGTAAGATCATCAGGTTTAAAGTATGCGCCAGTAAAAAATCAGAATGCGTAAATTGTCGCCAACATATTTTATTGTGATTATTTTTTCTATATAACTACCAACATTTAATTTATTGAATGATTAATTTAGATCGAATATTGTAGAGAGTTGTTACAGAATGATTCTATCAATTCAATTTGTTCCACACACAACAATAAAAAACTTCTAATCTTACTTAAGGATCTAACGTCTCAATTTATTAGATCAATGGATTGATGTCTTTCTTTTAAATACAGATCCTCACACGGTTCCACCATTTCCAATAAAGTTATTGTAACTTGTACATACTTTCTTCCAATTATCATTTTTCTATACTTACATTTGATACACAATGTATTCAGATTAATCCTTTATATATTTAAAAGAAAAATAAGATATTATTAACATTATGCTTTTATCATATCATACGTACTTATATTTATATTTGACATTTAAATTCAAATAAATAAAAAATGTCTTGATTTAACGGTTCGGAGAAATTTTAAAAAAATAATATATTAATTAGTTATAAATAGGGGTGTGTAAAATTCGAACCAACTCGAAAAAAATTGAATTATTCGACTCAACTTGTTTTTGACTCGACTCAAAATTTCGAAAACTCGACTAGATTCGGAAAAAAATCAAATAAAGTTTGAATTATAAAATAAAAATTCGAATAACTCAATTTTTTTAATAATTAGTGAATCAATTTTCAAGTTCGAGTTGAGTCTCTCAATACTATTATATATATATATATATTTATATATATATATATATGAAAAAATATAAAGAAATATATGTGCATTGTATATGGTTATAGAAACTCGTTTAAATTGAAACTAATTAGTATCACAACATTATAAACGTTTACAATTAAATTTGAACAGAAACTAGAGCAATTTGACTCGACTTAAATTTCATAAACTCGACTCGAAAAAAATTCAAGTAAAATTTGAGTTGTAAAATATAATTCTTCAACACAACTAACTTAAAAAAATTTGATTCGACTCGATCGAATAACCACAAGTAATTACAAATCACACAAATGTGTGAGTTATATATTGTAATATTCCTGTAACTTGTGACATTAGAAAAAAAAAATTCAAATAACAAAAATAATAATGATTTAAAACATACACTCCTAGAGCGAAGCACACTATCAATATAATTTTCGTACAATTCCATAGAAATCTGTTGAAGAGACAAATGAAATTCATCACCCAGACATTACTCTGCACGTTGCAGTACCAGACAAAAGCAAAAGCTAGCATTATTATTATATCTTTTAAAATTAGCCTGTCTCCACTCTATTGTATTTAAATTCGGCTTTTTAAAATTAATGGTACTATGCTTTATTCAGATTCTCATTCCATCTTTTATTAATATTATGTTCATCCTAAAATACTCGGATTTAAATCGCTTTATTTATAATGTGTGTATATATTGTCAAATAATTAAGAATATATATGAACAGATATTATATTATAATTGTTTAAAGTCTGATAAAAAAATATTTTTGTTTGAATCCAGATTACTAAAAGAGAGTGAATCACTCTTTGTCACTAAAACCCTCTTTTATATCCAATTATAAATTAACACATGTATAATTTATTTCCCCAAGCTAAAGTTACAAAAGTATCTAGAATGCTTTAAATTAAAATCTTAGACATAACAACCTGTGTGCTAGCTTTTGTTTTAATATTCCATTGAAGTACCAAGTTAATTGGTTTTTAGTACTAGCAAAGGATTCCCAAAAGATATTTTTGGAAAACTTTGCCTCACTTAAGAGCCACAAGAATATATATATTTGATTCTTATTGATCCCAATTAATTAAGGATGAAGGGACAAACTATAAATATTTGAAGTGGGCAAATTTATAAATAAATTAATTTTAAAAAAATTTAACTAGGGAACAAAGATGAAAAAAAATTCTTCGGGGTGGGGGTGATTGCCCCTCCCCACCCCCACATAGTTTCGTCCCTTCACACACTTACGCACCACAAACGCTATACACCGCAACACACCATTAATTTTATCAATGAATTTTAAATAAAGACTTGACATGCAATTAACTATATTTTAAAACAAAATTTACAACTTGCTTAAATACTAGCGGCAAAAAAGTTTTTTTTTTTAAATTAAAGAAGAAAGAGATTTATTTATTCCAAATTCTAAATTTTGTTTTAAAATATGGTTAATTGTATATCGAGTCCCTAATAATTTTAATATTTATTTAAAAGTCATTTAAAAAATTTAATGGTATGTATCAGTGTACCACATTAGTGGTGTGTAGCTGTACGTGTCTCTGTTCTAAAATTTTACATTAATTAATTATCCCAATTTTTATATTCAATAATTTCGAGTATTGATGTACCTCCGTCGAACTTTTCCAGAAAACCCTGAGAGATTGCATCCACACCACATTTCGACATTCCCCCGAGGGCTTATCTCCAGGAACGGTGAAGCCCCCGGAGCTCCTAGCCTCTGAACCATCATTCTAGCGCTATGCTCCATGCATCACGGAACTCGGACGCTCCCATACCTTCGAACCTATCAACACTTGGAGACCACTATGCTCGACCAGTGTGCCAAGACAAGACAGATATCATGTCTAATTAAGCTTGTAGCCTGACAAGCTGAGTTACTGCTAGCCAGCCTACCAACAACCATCATTATGCTTGGTGTAGTCTCGTCTAACATCCCTCATCCACAATTCCAAGAGGATATAAATACCCCCAAGATCGAAGACAAAGGGGACACTCCCCCACTTCTCTACATGGGCCATCATCACCCATTTCTTTCTCTCCTCTCCCAAATGGCTCCGGCCACTAGCTCAACGCCAACCGCAGCTCTCGACCCCAAGTCAACCAGGGGTGAATCGCTTACTTCAATGACCAACCATGGTCCTCTGTGGATCTCGACTCATCTCCCGATGAGTAAACCACCAATCGCCAGCCCCACACCTACCGTCAGTCACCATCTCCACTTTCTTGTTTGATGTCGCCTAAAATCGGCATCAACAATTGGTGCGGTGAGCATGGAACACTTTTCGACCAAGAGAATCAATCACGACGGTTCTTCTACTCTTGACGAATCCCCATTACTCCTGATGATACTCTCGCCATCATCAGTTTTCACTGGCGACTGTACATGCGACAACGAGGAGGTAAAATGACAAAGAGAATGGTACAACAATTTCTCACCACACGTATATGAGGGAGACACCATCAGAACAAAGGGTCAACAATATCTCACTAGATTAGCTGGAGGAGATAAGCCCCCCGGTGAAGTATAGGATGCTTGTCTAGAAAAGACGCACCCCACCGGAGGAACCAACCCCGCCACAACGATCGCGTCAAGCCGAAGGGAACATCTTGTCTACGCTTGCCAAAAGTGTAAGATAGATGTAGCCTTGAAGAAAGCTCATGACCCTAAGTTGTTGCCGAATCTCCCCCGAAGGCGAGGCAAAGATGGAGTAACTGAGGCATTTGAGAATGATGTCCATCATCCTTTCCTCGGGCCAGTCCATGGAAGCAACCTACCTTAAGACGGCGCCCCAGTGGAAGAGCGAGAGCATAGGTACATGGAAGACAAAGCTGGGGGAGAAGACCGAAAAGATGTCCAAGAAGATAACGCGAATAAGAAGCACCCACAGTTGCGCACCCTGCCTTCTCCCCCTTCTGTATTCTCTCCCTCGTAAATAGATATCGTCCGCTTTAAGGACGACTTTATGTTTAGAAAATGTCGTGGCAAATGTCCCTCTCCTTGTAAATGTAAAAAACACAAGTTATAGGGTAACCTCCGCCTCCTAGTTACCTTTTTGTATAGGAATATGGGAAGCGCAGAAGACTCTGCCCTCCTTGAATGAACGAAATGAAGATGGATTCTATTGCAAACAACTCTCAAACAAGCAATCTTTTTTACAAAACCATAAGGTACAATGGTTAGCCCACTTATGCATAAAACACCTTGGGAACTTAGTATAGTCCTAGGGTGACATTTGAATTGCCTAGATCTACAAATGTTTGAATGTCTGCTTATTCACTCAAACTATAGAATAATCATGCACGCATATAAATGAATGAACACACATGTGTATGAGCAAATGGGCTAACATCCGCCCTTCGGCATTACCACCACGCAAGAATACCGAGTCTCCTCCGTCCGTTTTGACATCGTCGAATCGACTGCTTCTACAAATCTCGGAGAACCTCCGCCGAGCTATTGGTTATTCCTACAAGAGTTATCAACTGACTCTATGATGGTTACCAGCAAATTTGAGAATTCAACTGTTTCTACAATGACTATGAAATTGTGACATATTCTACTCAATGGCCATTTCTACAAAAATAACAACACTTCCGTCTATTCAATGTCGTTGGCACTGTGCTTCTACAAGGATGTTGAGATATCTCTACTCATTTGCTCATACTATCAATTGTTTCTCTAAGGGCACAATGCTATGAGCATAACAAGATGTCTCTACCCAATGAAAATATTTGACTCTCCAAGGGTACGAGATGCCTCTTAAGGGAGATGCCTACATATGTTGTTTCTACAAACAACAAAAATACCTATGTGCTTCTCGGGAGAAACCCTCTGAGAACATAAAATGAGAAGCTCCCACCACAACGCTCTATGCTACAAGAGTATTGAGAAAAGCTCCACTCCACAACGTTCGATTCTCCAACAACGTTGAGAGTGAGCTCCTCCCATAAATGTGATTTCCTTCAAGGGCGTTGACAGTGAGCACCATCTATAAATGTGATTTCCTCCAAAGAGCGTTGAGAGTGAGCTCCGCCCATAAATGTGATTTTCTCCAAGGGCGTTGAGAGTGAGCTCCGCCCATAAATGTGATTTTCTCCAAGGGCATTGAGAGTGAGCTCCGCCCATAAATGTGATTTCCTCCAAGGGTGTTGAGAGTGAGCTCCGCCCATAAATGTGATTTTCTCCAAATGGCGTCAAGAGTGAGCTCCGCCTATGACATAATTCTCGCAAAGGGTATCGAATAAGGTTTCGCCTGTATGAAATCTATCTCATAAAAGGCGTCGAGCGAGGCTAATCCTATTCGCCCATCATATGATCATTCCGTCAGAGAGCGTCAAGGCCACCTTCGCTAAAATCACATTTTTTCTTCCAAGAGCGATGAATCATCTCCGCTCAGCTCATATCCATAATGTTTCTCTCGGAGTGTCTAGTTACCTCCGCTCAACACATAACCGTCCGCACGAAGAGTGCGCAAATAAACTCTCGAGGGTTAAACGGAGACAACCTCCACTTTGTTATAAGGAAACTCGCTATGATTCATCCATCTCCTAAGACGAGATAAACGACACTCCTTCGGTGAAATTTTCTAGAGTTGAGCCATTCACTCACTCCCCTGATGGATATCGAGGTTCGAGTCCCTATCTCATTTACTCTTCCGATGATTTTTCAGAGTCGACTCATTGATTCACTTTGTGGTGATTATCACATGGTCGAGCCGTTCACCCACTCAAGTTGCCTCTTTACCTGCTCCCCTGACGATACCCAGGGTTAAGCCCCCCGCTCAAAAAACATTGCTTCCCTACCTGACTACGGTCCACGACCCAAATTAACATATAGCCATGATCCTCCCCAAGAAGCTTCTTCTTAAGAAAGTATGAGTATTTTTCCAAGAAAGCCTTATAAGCTCTTTTCTAAGGAAACCTTGGGCACTGACATAATGGGAATATTCCCCCAGAAGGGGTTCCGCCCGAACCATGGAACCACCATTCAAGTTTTCAGCTCTGCGGCTCTCTGCCCATGATCTATAGAGGGTGAATTGCCTGAAGTCACCATCACACCTCCGCTTGATTGCGGACCAAACCAACGAGGATGAACCGCCACAGCCCCCTCAACCAGTGCCTACGGGAGCACCATTCATCAGGCCCCTACAAAAAAGACAAGACCTTCCACAAAAACACAACAACGAGACACATCCACTCTAACACATCTTCGCTCCAAGAGCAGCGAATCGAAGATGCCTCAGTTCATGCCACTTTATGAAATTCCTTCAACTAAATGGTGGGCTGGTGTTGTACCTTCACTGAACTTCTCCGAAAAACCCGAGAGATTGCCTCCACACCACATTTTGGCATTCCCTCGAGGGCTTACCTTCGGGAACGACAAAGACCCTGGAGCTCCTAGCCTCCGAACCATCATCCTCGCGCTATGCTCTATGCATCATGGAGCACGGGCGCTCACATACCTCAGGACCCATCAACACCCGGAGACCACCACGCTCGGCCAGTGTTCCAAGACAAGACAACTATCATGTCCGATTAAGCTCGCAGTCTGACAAGCCGAGCTACTGCCAGCCATCCTACCAACATCCATCACTAGGCCTTGCACAATCTCGTCAAACTTCCCTCATCCACAGTTCCAAGAGGATATAAATACCCCCAAAATCGAAGACAAAGGGAATGCTTCCCCAATTCTCTACATGGGCTATCATCGCCCATCTATTTCTTTTCTCTCCCAAATGACTCCAGCCATCAGCTCAACGTCGACTGCGGCTCTCGGCCTCAAGTTAACCAGGGGTGAACCGCCTACTTTAATGACCAATCATGGTCCTCTGTGGCTCTCGGCTATTCTCTCGATGAGTGAACAGCCCATCGTCGGTTCCATACCTACTGCCGGCTACCGTTTTTACCTTCTTATTTTGTGTCGCCCAAAATCGACATCAACAAATATAATTCTTTTTTTGATCTTATTGAATATTTATATAAAAATCCTGCTATAGTAATAGTTTGTATTATATTATTTTCATATTATATTTATATCATGTCGTATAATTATATCATGCTCAGAATCATTCAACAATTCGAATATCATAAAGGGAATTAAAAAAGAAAAAGGGGAATAAGGGATCTGAAGGAAGATCTAATTTTGATGAAAAGGGAAGGTGATAAGAGGATTAAAGAAATCCCCGTACACGTAACCATATCTCTAGAACAAATGTATCCATTAGAAAGCAGCAGCCATTATAATTAGTAACGCTTAAATTATGCTTGTCTTCAAGAGGAGGCCAACTTCCTATTGCACCACTCAAATCATTCATTTGGTTATAAAATTTAATTTGTTTTTATTCAAGTAAGAGTTGTTATTCTAGGTTAAGTATGACTCATATACTGTAAAAAGGACAGATGCTATTAAAGGAGTATTCAAATTTTTGGTGGGCTCGAATTAAGTGGGTTGGGGTGCGGAGGCGAAGCCCCGCGGTACGGTACGAGGTATTTTTGTAATTGTACCGGGTAAGGTTACTTATATGAGTAGAACTCTATTTTAAGTAGGAGATATTATTGAATAAGGTTTGTTGGTGACCATGTATGTAGGTCTATAAATAGATGTGTTATTTGTAACCTAAGGACCATCGATTGAATAAAAGAAAACAATCGCTCTTTGCTTCCCGAAGACGTAAGCACACTGCTAAACCTTGTTAAATTTATTGTGCTCTTATTTGTTTAATTTTTTTTTCGTTTGTCGTGTGCACAACATTCTTGTATTCCAATATGTACAAAATTTGAAAATGATCAAGCATGTGGGGCTCTTGGTTTTTACAGTTATCCGAGAAGAACACCAACATCGAAGATATTCAATGGAAAATAGAATCACTTCCTACTAATGTCTACAACACTCGAACGATGTTCACTTTTTTTTTGGTAGGGCTGAAAATATTAAAAAGTAAACCGACAAAAAAACGATCAGAAATAACTATGAAGGCCACGAAAAAAGATGTTCATTTGGGAACTGTCGAATGGATTCCACAAAGAAAGCATATTTCTTCATGTTGGGGAGATGTTACTTGTATAGTCTTCCAGGAAATAAAAAAAAGATCTTCCCTATCGTTTCCGTAAATAGCTGTCGAACCAAAGGTGTGTAGGGAGTTGCCCGACCATGGATGGATAAAGCAGGTGGTAGGGTTTTTTTTATATATTTTATATTTATGATCTAATTTTGCAGTCTTAAAAGTTTTAAATTTTTGTATAATTTTATTAAATATAAAATTTATACCTTAACATAAAATACTATGTTCATCCCGTCTACGAGTGACCACAAATACAACCGAAATTGATTTATAGCTTGTATCATCACATGCTTCATAATTTAAGATTCCAAATTCCGAATGTGATAGGGATTCGGGTCATCTGATTAAATATGCAATGATTTCGATTAGAGATGGCAAAAATAACTAAAATAGAAATGTTTAGACCCTATTCTATCCGATAGGGTCTTCTTTTTATTTTGAATATCGACCTAATAAAATTTAATGGGGTTTTAAACATGTACGAGATGAATAACCGCATAGGGCCCAAAAAAAGAGATGCCCCAAATAAATTGAATTAAATGTTTATAGGGAAAACAAAAGACTTTGGTTTAGTAAATTACAAGAAAAAAAATGAGCTCAAAGAGGGCCTCTTGGAAATTTTACATCAAAAATCCCTTTAAATGCTTATTTACAAAAATAACCTTATGCTAAAGTTATGTAGAAAAATGACCCTCAAATCTGACACATAGAGCGTCCTCGCGTTTCGCACAATGCTATGACAAACCTCGCGTGATATAAAAAGCGAGTTTTATCCGACGTGGGCCGCCTTTTCATATCATGTAATTTTAAGTTACTGGATGCGACCACGTGTTCTAGGAAATGCAAGGTCCCCGAGAAAATGAAAATATCGCGTCTAAATTAAAATAGACCTCGCGTTTTGAAGAAAGCGATGTCTTCGAAAATCCCGGCTTGAATACAAAGGTGTATAGGCATGTTCGAGGCATTTTATCGTGCCATTAGCCCGACAATTTTGATAATTTTTAAGCTTAGATACGTAGTATTGGAACTTATCTTCCATTTGAGATTCATATGGGCACATACGAGACATTGCACACTGTATTAAAAGCGCGTTGAAAATGATTTCAACGCTTATTTAAGAAGTTGAAATGGCTTGGTAGGCATGTTGGAGGTGTTTTCCCGAGTTATTATTAGAATAATCTTCGTAATATTTTAGGTTAGAGGTCTAGTATTGGAACTTATCTTTCATTTGAGACTGATATTAGCACATAACAATCTTTTTGAACGTTATAAAAATGGCCATGAAAATGGTTCCAAACCTTAGTTTTGGGCATGAATAAAAAGGTAAAATGCTTTGAGAATCATGTTTGATGGGTTTATCCGGAAAGTTAATCGCCGCATTCGCGTAATCCTTACCTTAGAGACGTAGTATCTGAGGCGTATAATTGTAATAAAAAAGAATTGTAATTAAAAAAATAAGAAGCTAAAATTTAGTCGTTCAATAATTGTAATTATAAATTACGGTGAAATTATTAATTTGAAACAAATACATAAAATGAATAAAATAAATTATTGGAGCCCTAAAATGTAGACAAATAGCGACATAGATCGTCTAAGTTGTTGGAGCCCTAAACCTTCGTCCACGATGTGGGCATTCAAGGACTAGATTCGCGGATTTCGTAAGTACCCGATAATCAGTATCATCCACGAAATATATGTCTCCAACAACGTTACATGCGGTGATCTTGAACCACTCATTCCCTGATATTGCTATCTGTCGTAGCGCTTCAACCAAAACATGGAAGACACATATCGTCAATATTATTAACCGACCAAAATAATGTAGTCTCGATATAAATGAACTACTTATTCCAACATATTGCAATATCATAGAAATAAATTTGTAAAACAATTTTCCTGAAACGTGATCTGTTGCCACTAGTAGCAACAGTTGTATATTCTCTTCAGATCTGATATAATTTTTTCTTAAGCGAGAGCAAATATTGGTGGGTTTGGTTGCCCTCGTTTCTACCTTATATAGTCAAACATTCGTGTTCTTCGAAACACAAGGTATTTGATCAAGTTTTAAATGGACCTCGCGTTCCGCAAAACGCGAGGCATACAAAGATTCCTGACGTGGCAGGAGAAGTAATTATGATTAAAATCTTAAATTCTACCGTCTATAAATAAATTCCATGAGAGAAGCAACAAATAGTTTGAACGAATTGCAGATGTAATTATAAGTAATTATTATTTAAAACTGAGAATTATAATTGTAGATGTAATTTTTAGATGTTAAGTAATTGCAATTATAACTGATCCGTGGTTCTCATTAGCAGGGGTAACAAGCACGTGAAAATGGTGTCGAAGCTTTTTTAGGCTCAGAATAATAATGCAAGTTTATTACTTTTCAAACAAATACATAAAATGAAGAAACTAGATTATAATAGTTAGGCCACATAAAATAAAAAAAATAGATTATGACAGTTAGGCCAATGATCCTTATCAAAGATGACATCTAGTATATAATCGGGTCGAGATCAGTGACATTTGCATTGATCCTATTTTACCCCTAAACATGCTTTGACGATGTAGACCGTTGAAGATTTTGATGTCCCCCAAAGGTTGCAGTTGCAGCCCACTCTTATCATCAGCTGCAATGGTAGAAGCTTTCGGTTACAAGCGATGGTCTTCACCTAGCCTCCACGATTAAGGCGTAAAAATAAGTTACCCGCAACCTCACCAAGTACGTTCAGAGGATTGCCAACACTTTAAGAAGATCACGTTTTTCTTGATATTGTGATCTGTCGTTCATCTTAAACAGAAATGTGGAACATCCCTCTCACATAAATTGTCAACCCACGAATAGCAGATAAATATTTCAGAAATGTGATTTGTTGCTATTAGGGTGGTGATTTTTTCTTCAAATATGATGGTAACACTACACCATGTTTGATATGTAGCAGCATTTTTCACAACATTTGTCAAAAAAACGTTGTTAAATTTTTATATGTCGCGACGTTTGAAAGAAAAACGCCACAAAATGTTAAACTTGTGGCGTTTATTTGTAAAACGTCGCTATAGAAAAACATATGGTGGTGTTTATTTAAAAAACGTCACAAGAGCGCAAACTTTTAGTCATTTTTGCGTTTGTTTTTTAGACGCCACAAAGATCGTTTTATTTACTACTCCTCAGTCGACCCTCTCCCTCACCCAAAAGCCCTAATTTCTACAGCGATACCATACCACTCTACCCTTCCATTCTGGCGTCCATTCCCGCTTCATCTAATCCGTCGTCCATTCCCTAACGTCGCCAAGGGCTCGAGGGTTATAGGCATCAGAGCTTCTGATGTTAATTCCTACGAGAGCTCTTCTAAATTCGTTAACTGTATGAAAAAAGCATAGGTCATCTCTCAGGTAGATTCTATTTTTAACGTAATAATTTGTACCCTAAAATTTTGAATCTAAAAATGGATTTCAATTTCGTGCATTCTAACGCATTTTTGAAACTAAAAAAAAGTGTTCAGTTTGATTGGGCTTTTATGTATTTTCTTACATTTTGTGGTTCAAGTGATATTGGACGAGCAAGATATTTTTCTCTAATTGTATTCATGTTTAGTTACTTCTCCACTCCATTGTAGTTGCTTAATTCCAGGTTTATTGTTTCTTTGAGACACTTCTCTCGATACTTCAAACTTAAAAGATGTCATTGATGAAGTGTTAATGTGATCAGTTTGAAGAATGTAGCAAATACATTTCCTATAAAATAGATGAAATGTTAAAACTATCTATTGCTTTGTTTCGTTTCTACTACTTTTGTGCCATGCCACGAACAAGTAGTCTAGGACTATGTACCAAATTTCCCACTATTTTTGGGTACTGAGATTTTCATTCTTCATGCTTGTTACAGAAACCAAGACCAATTGCTTTTCCTAGGGGATACCATGCTCTGTCAAGTTCCTTCTAGAAACACCAGTTGTGTGATTTGTGCTGGGAAGGTATATCTCAACACTATAGGCATCTCTGTATTTGCATAACCTCTCTATTCTATACTGTCAACTGCTTACTTACTGAAACACTTGAAACCTCAAACAACGGCTAAAAACTCTGTCATGTGTCGTAGTGGTGCATGTATTTTGAGTGTTAGTTATTTCCTTTATACATTTAAGAATTTTGAGTTAGGGTAACATGGTTTTGAGTACCAGTTATTTCCTTTATACATGGTTTTGCAATTGGCCATGGACAACAAGACTAATGGTGCAGGTGCTTTGGTTAAAGCAGGTTCAGATAAAGTTAACCACACCTGCTGGAGAATACCTTACTGCTGCACTGAATGACTTTGATCCTGACCAATATAATGATAGCATTGCTACGATTTCAGGTGGAGCATACAAGCTTTTGATTCTGGTAAGCTTCAGAACGTGTTTAATTGTTTGGTGTGAACTCTAAAAGTCCAAACTATGATTTGGCACCAAAAAAGTCTAAAATAACGTGCTCTCACTCTAAAAGGAGTAATAAAGAGGTCTTGCAATGTTTCATCCTTATGGATAGAGTCCATAGGAACACAACTTATTACTGCTTTTTCTATTGCAATGTTTTGTTTATTCAAGCTTCTTTATTTTGGATTGAGGGTTTTTGTAAAAGGTGATGTCACCTTCTTTGTATTTAGATTTTTTTTTACAGAAAAATTACATTTTTGTAATTTTGTATCTATTTAATGATCTTCAATTATCTTGGAGCTTCATGGAAATATCTTCTGCTCAACTGTCAAATAAAATTGTTTCTCTGTTCTTCAAAATTTGTTAAAAGCTTCTTTGTTTCTGTATGTAGCTCTATCGAACTTAGTTGGAGAACTTATTGTTTTTACAGATCTTGGCTGCAGGTATTGCGTAAAAAATATCCTCAATTCAGCCAGTTTCATAATGGTGTCTTCATGCAGCAGGTTTTTTTCTTAATTATATACCATATATAATACTTCCAATTTTGGAGTTGACAATATATGATTTTCGGAATCTTCTACAGGATGTTGAAGAATGCTGGACACAACTTTTGTACACCCTTTCTCAGTCTCTTCGATCACCCGGTTTCAGGTAGTTTTCTTCATCTTTGTTCTGGGTAGTTTCATCATTTAGTTAATTTGTCATATAATGTCAAGTATAACATAGCTAGAATCAAATATATTTATGGTGTAAGATTTAAGAGTTTTAAGCTGTTAGACTAAATTAATAACGTTGTTGAAGTTCTCTCCATGATAGGGCCGACAATTACCCATGGATGGTGGCCCACCCGACCCACCCAATCCAACTAAATGGACGAAAACTCGATAAAACGCGAGTTTGATCCGTTTGAAGTGGGTGGCGGATGGAGCGGGTGATGGATTCGGGTGAAAAATTTTCAACCCACCATCCGATCCGTAATCCGCCCCATCCATTGATATATTATTAATTTTAAAAAATATTTTGAACCTTAGACTTTTTAAGTTTTTGTTTATTATTGGAAATTTAGAACTTATATAATAGTTGACTTTAATGTATTAAATATTAAATGTTTTTAGTAAGATTTTAAATGTATTTTTAACTATAATTTTCTAATAATAGAACCCATTTATGATCCGATCCACCCGCCTCATCCGTGGTTGATGGGTGGGGCGGATTTAGGTCAACAATCAAGCGATGGTGGGTGGGTTGGGTGACAATTTCGGATACGGATGATGGGGTGAGTGAAGCTCCAATCCACCCAAATTTGACCCATTGCCAGCCCTACTCCATGATGGGGGTTGATCGTTCAAAAAATTACAGGTCTCTAACTTTGTCGTATTTAATATGTGTGCAAGTCTTTAATTTTGTCTCGTTAGCTGACTTTGATGGAAGATGAGCCAAAGAAGTACCAATCTCACTTCAGTGAGTACATATAGAGAGGTGTTGAGGCTGGCAGCTTGGAGGGAATGTACAAAAAGGTTCATGATGCAATTCGTGCAAATCCAGCAGCAAAAAAATATGGGAAACCTGGTAAATGTGTACATGCATTAAATTTTACAACTCAACATATTTACACTATTCGATGGCATATAGTTTTGTTGGTTTTCTTTGTATTTGTATGTAAGAAACCATGATGTACTTCCTTCATATTTTAATTTTTTTTTCGGATGTTCAAATAATTTGGTGCAATATTTGTTAATTTAACAACACTGATCGATTATTATATAATAATGATATTATTTTTAAATGAGTTTTTTGGAAGCATGGTGTTATTTGCGGCGTTTGCAAAAAAACGTCACTACAAAACAATTTTTCGCGGCGTTTGTGAAATTAAACGCAACTACAGATCAGTTTTTCGCGTTGTTTGTGAAATCAAACGCCATTACAGAACAGTTTTTCGTGGCGTTTGTAAACACAAACGCCACTATAAATTTTAACCTTTTGCGGTATTTTTTACCCGAAAATGCCGCAAACTATTGTGGCGTTGGTTTTAGCGGCACTTCTTGCAGTGCTTTTCTAAGCGCCGGAAAAGTTTTTAGCTACGCTAAAAAACGCCGCTATATGACTAAAAACGTCACTAAAGACTTGTTTTGTTGTAGTGTAATCAGCAACATTTTAAAAAAAATTAGGTTGATAGCAGGAAAAGGCCGATGACTGAGTTTGTCTATTTGGCCTAACTTCTATTTATACACACATGCCTCGCGTTTTGCAAATAGCAATGTCCATTTAATTTAATATAATTTTAAGAGTAAGATTAGTGTAAAAAGATTGTCGAGAATTGAAAATAATTTGGTATTGGCACATAGGAATTAACCTTCGTAACTGTGTAAAACAATCACATTTAAATGGTTTTGTAGGCATGTTAGAGGTGTTCTCCCGAATTATTATTAGAATATCAAGAAAATCATGGTCTTTTACAAGTGTACAAGATGCCCTCTTTGATCCGGATGAAGAATGCAAATATGATTTTTTTTCTTATGATCGGGATGAAGAGAGCATGTTTAAGGGTGCGAGGCTTGGGATAAACGAGCATGCACTGGGACCTCACTATGACACTATTTGTCTACAGCAACCACACATGTATAAGGATGAGATGAATAGAGCAAATCAAGTTGAGGAATTGAATAATCGCTCAGGCCCTAATATCAATTAATATGGTATATTATGGCACCATTTGTGTAAATCAATAACACATGTTAATTAGCGAATGACTCTAAACTATTGTTTTTACCGTGTAATTACAAGAACTTAACGACTCAAAATTGTTTAAAACCATTTTCATCGCGATTTTTATACCGTTTTTGATTTTTTCAATTTTTCATATTTCGTAAATATATATTTATACCGTGTGTTCCTCTAAACGTGAGTACCCACATATATTGAATTTTTCAATTTTTGCTTACAATTACATTCTGCTTTAATATTTTTTTCATGATAACCTTTGTTACATTCTCAATTATTATAGGAAATCGCTTAGAATACATCCATTAGGCTAATTGACTTTTAAGCAACTAAATATTTCTTAAGCACCCTACAAAAGAAAGTTGCTTCACGATCCCAAAAATTAGAACCACAACAATGGTTCAAGTCATTGCTTGTTTCTCAACCTTTGCCTTCTGAAGAACTCGAACACAATGAGTTCTTTTTAATTTCAGGATCACAACTGCAATCGACTTATTTTGGCTCGGTTAATGCAAAATTCACTCACATATTACTAAAAAAACCTCTCGATTTTAAAACGAAAATTAGCAATGGTTCTTGAACCTCGTTTACTAGAATTCACGAGGTTGAGAGATGACACGATTTGAAGCCTTTGTTTCCTTAGATCACTTCCCAAACAAATCAATATGATTTTGTATGTGTATATCGCTTCAACGTGACCTTCTTCGATCGCTTTCTTTAAACAACAAAGACTGGATTTTGATTTCCTCCGACTGAACAAATTGACCATTTCTTTCCTATATAATGCTTCAGCGTTCTTAGCAGCTACGCATCTTTTCTGAAAAATTTTCTCCCTTGGACAGAATGGGATGAAGTTAAATTTCTCCATAAATACATTCTTGAATATTTTATCGTCGTTTGATGCACTATGAAAAACCTTGCAACATAATTGTCCATTGACAAAATCGGTGATGGAATTAGACAAAGCATGCATGATAATTTTCGCTAATAAATCTTCCAGAAAAACTGTTACGCTGATGTTGGTCATGTTTTTCTTTGACATCACGAGGGATCTTGTTGTACAATGTATACGTATATTTGGTGTTAAACGGTAGAAGAAAATTTGATATGATAAAAGTTCATGGGATGTGGCCTATTTATAAGAGCCCTCGCACCCCATACCAAGCGACTTCTTTGAACCTCACGTTCTCCAGATAGCGAGGTCCAATGAATATCGCTAACGATCCATTGAATAACCGCGACGATTTGTCGAAAAATCGTGACAGTTTGACTTCACTATATGCAGAACGCGAGGTCTTCATGGTGATTACCACAATAAATTAATGTAGCTCTTCAATTTCTCGGGTACCGCGAGGACGCCGTACGTGACAGATTTGTGGGTCATTTTTTTACATAACTTTGGCAGGAGGTTATTTTCATAAATAAGTATTCAAAAGTGGTTTTTAGTGTAAAATTGTCGGGCCACATTTTAATAAATTGTACACGACCTTATAAACTTTTGAATCGCCCAGGTAAAATCCAAGATAAACAAACGAAAACTCCCCTATTTCACCACAAAATCACAACCATTTCCTTCACTACACACTCTTCCACCCCGGCTGGATAAACGGTGACATTAAATAGATGAAATCTTGCACTACCCAATACCTAGCCAATAAATAGATGAAGCCCAGGATCCAGCACTTTGACCTAGAAAAACACTCCATAATCTCCATTAGAAAAAGACGCCAACAATAAAATTTAACACACAAATTTTGACCTTTAGCAATAGTAAAAACAACCCAATTTTAAATTATTGTTGTTGTATTCAAAATTAAACTTTAAAGATGTATTGTCGAAAATATAAACTATAAATAGACATAAAAATATATATATATATATATAAAACGTTTCTCCATGTCACTAAATTGTATGAGTCACTGAATCCATACAAGGATTAATGGATTTGAGTCGAGTCTGACTCAAAAAGGTTTTGGCATTTACATCGCTTTTCATTACACTACAACAAATTGTAATTAAAACTAATTTTGTTTTAAGATCTTAGAATTAATGGCCACGTAACTGCTAATGAATTAAACATGACAAAATGTAGTGGTACTACTCCTGTCCTACTAATTCTCTCTCTTTACTGGGAAGCTTTATGCCTCCCCCTGGCTCTTGCAGAAATGCTGAAAATGGGACCAACAGATAGGATCATGAAAGCCAGCTGCCACGTGGCACTACCTTTACGGCACAAAGGTTCCTTTTCTCATATATAAATTCCCTTGTGCAAATGAATTTAACCTCAAAACCCCCACACCCTGCCAAACTATGTCCATTGCCACAGCCACTCAACTAGGAGAATTCCACTACTCTAGAAGGTTGCTGCTGCATCCCCCAAACGCTCTAACAAAACCAACCGCCGAAACCCCCCAAAATTCTTCGGACCCTTACGCCACTGCAGCTAACAACAGCTTCGATGGAAACCTTGTTATCATGATTCTGTCGGTCCTCCTGTGTGCCCTAATTTGCATAATTGGAGTCAATTTCATCGTTAGGTGTGCATGGAGGTTTTCGGTTTTATGGGCCTCAGGACCCGGAGGCAGCAGTACCTATACCTCAGCCGGGTTAGCAAACACGGGTGTCAAGCGAAAAGCATTGAAGACCTTTCCAACAGTGAACTACTCGGCCGAGTTGAAGCTGCCAGGGTTGGACTCCGAGTGTGTGATATGTCTTTCGGATTTCACAACCGGTGACCGCGTGCGGCTTCTGCCCAAGTGCAACCATGGGTTTCATGTTCGATGCATCGACAAGTGGCTGAGCTCCCATTCATCTTGTCCTAAATGCAGGCACTGCCTCATCGACACGTGCGAAAAGATTGTTGGGTGTAGCCAGGCGAGCGCAAGCTCGTCGGAACCCACTCCACTAGAAACCATTTTGACCATACCGACGTTAACTCCTGAAGGCTTCATAAATAGCTATAGGTAAATTAGGTTAGTCTCTTTATTTTCTTCTTTTTTTCTCCGGTCAATTGTATCATATCTGTTCAAACTTAAACAAGTTCCTCGTCAGATTAGTAATCACTTACAAGATAACTTGTTTTTCTGTTTTTCCCACCCTTCTTATTTTCGTATAAATGTATATTTATATTTAGAGTCGTTTTGGATATTTGTGAGCTCTAAAAGAAAATTCAAAACTGATTCCTATAAAACGAAATTATATTCTATTACTTTGAATAATTAATTTAATATTTTATTAATAAATTATTATTTTTATTTGTTAAAAAAACTTTAAATACAATTAAAACAAAAGAAAAACAAGTCAGGTTTGTGGCAGATGAGTGTGCCCAAAAACTTTTACCTTTATTATACATATATTTTTTTAAAAAAAAATAAATTAACTACAAATTTTCCTCCACTTTTAAAAAATTTATCCCTCAACTCCTGATCTTAACTCTATTCTTGTGTGTGTCATTGTGAGAACGAGCAAAGTCTTAAAGGGATGTAGCCAATCAGCTTATTCAACTAACCAAGTTCTTTTTTATATGAAAATTAAAGTTTAAAGAAATGGCCACATTTAAATAAAAAATGATTCAGAATCTATAGAAAAATGAATAATATTTATCTTATAAAACACGAGTTCAAATCACTTTATCTACAAAATTTATATATATTATCAAAGAGTTAAAAATATGTATAAAAAATACTATTTTAAAATCACCTTTTGAACCATTAAAAAATATTTCTTTTCCAACCGACTTCAATTGGTGGGGGGACAAAGAGCAGTACCGTCTTCAAACATTTTCACTATAATACAAAGGATGGTGCGTGCCGATATCTTTTTCTCGGAAAAAGTAAATAAATTTAGCTCTTTTTTATTAAATAGACATAATTACAATTTCAAAATATATATCAAAACTTAAATCCATACAAAATGTTACAACATAAGTATTTTTGATCACCTGATCAATTAATGGATCTCGTAAAACTCTTTGATTTAATTACTTGATATTTTTATTTTCTTAAAAATGGATAATGATAGTACATTGTATTTTTAAAGAAATAATACAAGATCAAATTTTTGAACGAATATTGTTAAACTACGTAAAGATTAGTCTTTATAACTTATACAGTGAATATAAAGTGTAAGTTCAGTGAAATAATGTTGTTGGAAAAAAGAAATAGGAAAATGAGGTAGATAGGGATTTGGGTACTTTTTAGTTTTACATTAATCATCAAAATGGTTGTGTTCATGATAACATTGGGAGGTCGTTATACCTTCCCGACGACTTCCTTTAACATATTTTTTTTTATCAAAATTAAATCAAACTCGTAATGTTGTCTTGACAACTTTACCCACTACTTTTTTTATATTAGGACAAAACTGAAAGAAAGACAAAGTAGGGAGGCTGAAGTAAGAAATTGGTGAAGTTGAGAGATTAAATTAAGAAAGTGGGCGACAACATGTTTGGCGCATAAACAAAATAAATTTCTCAATTCAGTACCTCAACTTCTACAAACAAGCCAACCTCTCCATTTTTTCTTTGATAATTTTTTTCTTCTTTTCTTTTTTGCATTTTTAGGACCAAAATGAAAAAAATTAAAAGTATATGGACTAAAATGATTTTTGAAAAAGTTGACTGTATAAAAAGTTGCGTTTGTTTGGCATTTTAAGTTGGGTTGATGTTTAAATTTAAATATGTTCGTATTTATTAGTAATTTTAAAATTTTGACTTCTTTTAAACCGTGATATCGCCAATTTTGGTGGACCCTGTCGATGATTTTAGTTTGATTGCAATTTTTGTTTGCACGGTTGCACCACAAGACCAAAGTGAAAGGAAAATAAAATGAAGGGACCAAAATGAAAATTTCAGAATTGTTGCAGTAAAATTAAGTTATCAGATCCTTAGAAATAATAATATATTTTTGTACATAAAAATCAAATTTTAAGTACTATAGATTAAAAAGATAAATGTCAAATGTTTAAAATTTGATTAAACCTAAAAATTCAAAATTAAGGTAAAAAAATATTTTTCGGCATGAAAATGACAGCAGTTGCTAGCATGTAGATCTCGAAAAGTCACATAAATTAAAAAAAATATTTTCCTCAATTGAACACACGAGCACAAGGTTACGACATTTTAAATTTTATAAATATAATTATATTTGAAACAACACATTAAACACATTGTTTACCTCCATTTTTTAGAACTTTCAATACAGTCCCTACAATTTTAAATCCATTGAATTTGGTCCTAAAAGTGCAAAAATAATTAGAACAAAGTCGTCCAGAAGGTATGAAAACTTTGTCAAGGTTGTTATACCTTCACGACGACTTTGGTAGTTATTGTTCTCCCTATTTCTTTAAATATTTTTCTTCGATCAATATTTTCTTAATTTTTTCAATCACAATATTTTACTAAATTTTTTGAATATAAATGAAATTTTAATTTTTTAAAAATATTATTTTAAATTATTTATGTTCATATAAATATTATGTGATATAAATGTCATTGAATTTTGATGTAATCTTATACGAAAAAGAGAAACAAACTCGATGATGCATGTAAGTGCCACGTCAATTGTCAAACTAAAGTTATTAAATATTAGATATAGTGATAAGGTACATTGTACTCTAAGAATCTAGATTTTAATATTACAGGTATAAATCGTACTAAAAAAGATTTTTAAGAGTTTTTCCCTAAAATTCTAAGATTTAACAAGATACTCATTCACTTGCATGGATAAATATTATTTTTATACAAATAAAAACTTTTAAAAACAAAATTTTAATGTTACGCTTGAATCTCGATAGGATTGTTATTTATTCCTCGCAGGGATGGAGCCAGGATTGAACTACGAGGGGGGCAAGTTAACTAACTTCAAAATAAATAGGGTTCTAAAAAGTAATTAAATCATAAAAAGTAAGAGAATTAAGGTTTAATTTCACTAATTTTAAAATTGAAGGGTCTTAAAAAGTGATTAAACCAGAAAAAATTAGGGGTCATGGCTTAATTTCATTATTTTTAACTTAAAGGGTCTTAAAAATAATAAACCAAAATTTTTTAGGAGGGGCAAAAACTTAATTATAAAGGTTTTAAAACTATCAATGGCCTAAAAATAATTAAACCATTCAAAGTTGGGGGGGGGGGGGGAGGGGGGGCAATTGCCCCTCCCACTCACCCTTTAGCTCCGTCCCTGATTCCTCGTGTTTTAGTAGATGAGTTAATAATAAACTAATGGGAAAACTACACCGGTGGTACCCTAACTATGTCTGTATTCCTACTTTGGTCCCAAAACTATGTTTTTCGGCAAAAGAGTCCCTTCCGTTACATAGTTTTCCTGTTTTGGTCCCCCGACGTTAAATAACTAACGGTTTTGCTGATGTGACATTTTTTTAATATTTTTTAAGGCTGACGTGGCATTTTAAATATTTTTTTAATCATTTCTCTCTCCTCTTATATATTATTTTTATTTAATTTTATTCACCCAATCATGTTGTGACACGTGTCACTACACTATTAGGTGAAAAAAACCCCCAAATATCCTAAAAATTGGAAGTGGTGCTGTTGGGATTCGAACCCAGGACCACCAGCACACCAAGCATGCACTTGAACCAACTAGGCTAGGCTGGATACTTGATTCAAATCTACTAACACTTATATTTAAGCTGTACAAATTAACCCAAAAAAACCAAAAAACATAATTGGTGCCGCTGGGAATCAAACCCAAGACCACCAATGCATAAGGCATGCGCATAAACCAACTATGCTAGGCTGGTTAACTGATTTAAATCTACTAACATTTATATTTAAGCTGTGCAAATTAACCCAAAAAAACCTAAAAACATATTTATTTATTATAAAATTAATATTTATTAATAATATAAGAGGAGAGAAATAATAAAAAAATATTAAACTAATGATATTTATTAATATTAATAATTGTTAAATTTTTACTTTACTATTACTGCAAGTATTTTTATTTATTTTATAATAATATTTATTAATAATATTTAACAATTATTAATATTATTAATAAATATTTAATAATTATTATTAATATTATTAATAAATATTATTATAAAATAAATAAAAATACTTGCAGTAATAGTAAAATAAAAATTTAACAATTATTAATATTATTAATAAATATTTAACAATTATTAATAAATATTTAACAATTATTATTAATATTATTAAAAAATATTATTATAAAATAAATAAAAATACTTGCAGTAATAGTAAAGTAAAAATTTAACAATTATTAATATTAATAAATATCATTAGTTTAATATTTTTTGATTATTTCTCTCCTCTTATATTATTAATAAATATTAATTTTATAATAAATAAATATGTTTTTAGGTTTTTTTGGGTTAATTTGTACAGCTTAAATATAAATGTTAGTAGATTTGAATCAGTTAACCAGCCTAGCATAGTTGGTTCACGCGCATGCATTATGCACTGGTGGTATTGGGTTCGATTCCCAGCGGCACCAATTATGTTTTTAGGTTTTTTTGGGTTAATTTGTACAGCTTAAATATAAGTGTTAGTAGATTTGAATCAAGTATTTAGCTTAGGCTAGTTGGTTCAAGCGCTTGTTTGATGCGCTGGTGTCCTGGGTTCGAATCCCAGTAGCACCACCACTTTCGATTTTTAGGATATTTGGGGGGGGTTTTCACCTAATAGTGTAGTGACACGTGTCACAACATGATTGGGTGAATAAAATTAAATAAAAATAATATATAAGAGGAGAGAGAAATGATTAAAAAAATATTTAAAAATACACGTCAGCCTTAAAAATATTAAAAAATGCCACATCAGCAAAACCGTTAGTTATTTAACGTCGGGGGACCAAAACAGGAAAACTATGTAACGGAAGGGACTCTTTTGCCGAAAAACATAGTTTTGGGACCAAAGTAGGAATACAAGCATAGTTAGAGTACCACCAGTGTAGTTTTCCCTAAACTAATTTTACTTTGTAACTTTTAGTTTCTCAAATGACTTAGTTTGATCAAAAAGAAGAAATAGATATTGTTTATATTTAACACTATGCATTATTTCTTTACTTGAGTTTTTACTCATTTTTAGAATTTTAAATTTAGATAAACTATTCCCCTTTATATTACAACAAATTATTTTAAAATTGATGTAATAAATTTTTTAAATGTCTAATGTAATTACAAGATAATATATGCTCATCAATCTTAATTTTTTAATAATTTTTTTGAATATATTAATGTGATTAAATGGTAGTATCTATTCGTACATTTTTTTAATCCTTTGATAAAGCACACACATCTTGTACATACAAGTGCTCAAACCGGAATCTCTTAAAATGAACATTTTTTTTTGAGTAAACTGTTGTAATGATCACTCATGTTTAGGGTTTGTACAATTTTAGTCACCAATTTTCAAATTCGACTGTTATGATCACTTACGTTTTCGTTGTGTAAATTTATGGTCACTCAAACACTAATTTCCGTTCCTTAGCAACCAAAGCAAGCCTTAAGCACAAGCCAAACTTCAACAATTTCCAATCCAAATAATCACCCAAAATGCCCATTTTCGTGCTCCCCTAAAACCTAGCTAAAAGCACTATTTTAAAACACCCAAATGGTCCAAAAACACCTTCCTAACATCCCTAAACCATCAGCCCTTCAAATTTACCCTAAAACTCATCAAAAACCAAGTTTTAGACACTTTAATCATGGCCACAAAGACCCATTTCGGGTTTTCACCCAAACTCACTCATTTTAACATATTAGGTGTATTTTAAGGTGACTAAACCAAAACCCAACTTAATATTTCAAAGCAAATTGAAAAACCCAATAAAAACTCAAACTTTCTTCAAACCCTAAATTTCCAAAAGTTGATAGTTTCAAAATCTACAACCATGTAAAGGTAGAGAATGAAGAGGAGAGTCCAAAAATATATTTACCTTTGAAAATGGCCTTGAGTTGAAGAAGTAATTTAATGGAATAGTAATTTAGGGTATTAGGGAGGGTTTATAAGCTTCCAACGTTGGAAGAGAAAAGAGGGGAGAAAAGATGGTGCCTTTTCTTTTTGTTCTCTTTTAAATTTCAAAAAGTTGTCTACCTTTTAAATTATTTTGGGTTTAATCACCAAATTGGTCCCTCCTTATTATTTAAAACTCAATTAGCTCAAGCCAATGTCAAATTGACTGAAATTAATTTTACTGACTCGGACCAACTAACCCGACTAACTCCTAACCCCAAAACACAGGTGTTACATTCATGGCTTTTCTGGGTTTTGAATATTGAAATGAAAAAAAATAAAGGCTAGAAGTTGAGAAAAATAATGAAAAAATAAAATAAAAATTGAAATAAGGCTTTAATTAATTGATTAGTCAGAATATTTATTTTTTATATTTTTAAAGTTTAAAAATAAAATTGAAAAGTGATGAAACCTTAAGGACTAATCTTACAATTATTCAAAACCAAAAGATAAAATTAGGACTAAATTGATTGAATGTGTAAATATGAAGGGTTAAATGTGCTATTATACAAAATTTTGTAACTGCCACATCACCCATCTAATGACACTTAACGTAAATTAGCATCGAGTGACCATAAATTTTCACAACAAAAACGCAACTAACTATAACGGTCGAATTTGAAAATCGGTGACCAAAAGTGTACAAACCCTAAACATAAATGATCATTCCAGTAATTTACCATTATCTTTTGTACTGAAGTCACTCATTTATTCCCTTTTTAATAACTTATAACTATCTAACCAAATGTATCATGAATATAGCTTTTTTATGGTAATACAAACTCTAAAAAACTTGGTTCTGGTAAACTACTATTTTGGACAGCTGAGATGGAAAAAATTACTAAATATTTCTTCGAGTATATGAGTGTCTTGTAATTTTTTTAATATAAAAAAAAGATGAGTCTTTTATGTGCGTCGAACACCACTGAACACTATTAACATTGAACACCGCTGAACACTATTAAATTGGTTAAGAAAAATTATATATTTTAAGCACTAAACTTATAATTAAAATTATTTCAAAAGAAAATTAAAAATTATTTCAAAAGAAAATTAGATTTAATAAACCTTTATATTTCTTTATAGTATTTTTAATTGATATATTAAAATAAAATATTCCAAAATATCCTTAATATAAAAAACCTTAAACCCAATCTTTTTATTTCCTTTATGTTGCCGCCGCCAGCAAAACTCAATTTTCGGTCAACGACAATCCGATCTACCACTTCGTCGGAACCTTCACTTTTAGCCAATACACCGTCTTCCATGTTGGCTAGGTTGCTAAGATCAATCCCAATGCCTCGCTCGACAAAGTCTACCCTATTAGCTGCGGAATATGCACAAGCTTATGGGCCACCATGAATGAGAGATTTCTAAATACATGCGGCTTAAAAGAAGCCTAAAAAGAGACCCCACTCTTATAACTGTTGGATGAAGCCAACTTACCTATAGACGTTGGATGAAAAAAAATAATAAGATGAAAATCAGTTAACTCGGCCTGGTAGAGAACCGGGTCGGAAAGCATTATCGGAAAACATATTCGGAGTTCGAAACTTAATCGGAGTACAAAATCTTATTCAGAATATTTTTATTACTCTTTTAAGACTTAACACATTAACTTATTAACAGCTTACTGAAATTGGGGTCAAGTTTAAGCTTTTTCGAACTTAAAGACTAAACTGTGATTTTAGTATTTTAGGGGTCCTTTTCTGAAATTAATCTTACTATCACAAATTTCAACTTATAAACAACATACCTGTAAATTTTATATTATTCCGATATCATTTATCAATCTAATTAGACCTTACAAGTTTTAGGGATTAAAATGTAAATTTTACAAATTAGGGTTACTTATTTGAAATTCGTGTTATTATACTAAAATTAAACTTACTAACTATTATCCTGTGAAATTTCATTACTAACAGATTCCATTTACCTATCCGATTAGATGATACAATATTTAGTGACTATTTTGTAAAATTTTCAAAACTGTTTTCATTCGAATTAACCTATCAAACGAATTCCAAATCTTATCGAATTTGATCAGCAAGTATGAAATATATATTTTTAATAGCAGGTCAAGTTCTAAGGCGTTTCGAATGAATTTACCTACTTTTCATCTTTTAGCACATATAAGCAAATTTTATTAGTTTTAACCATTCACAAATATACCAAAAATCATGTTTAACCCTTGCACAACATTATGCTATCATACACATATCAAAAAGCACATATATGACATGTTTAGACCATATGTCACCTTACTAGGAGTTCAGGGCAAAAGATTAACATACATATGATTTGTAGAAGTGACTTGCAACTCTAACAACACGATCGAATGCCAGAATTCTTATGGTCTTGAAATGCATGAGACACACGAATGTTAGGCCTACATAGCCTAGTAAGGTAGTTATAAAAATAACAATAAATGATCACTATTATGAAATGCATGATAATCAAATGTACAAGTCATATCACACTATACAAAATGTCAAAATGTCATATTCACATATATATTTCACACATTCATATCATAATCAAAATGTCATAGCATAATTTATAAACACATATCACATTAAGAACTATTGGATACGCGGATTCCATGTACACCAAATCACATAATCGAAAAATGAGCCGTAGCTCCGGAACATATATCCCTTACACATCCGCCTTTATTTTTCCCACATATAGATCGTAGCCTTGGACCGTAGTCATCCCTTACATGGTCAGCTCAAATAATCCTATGGCATGACAATTGTATCCAATGTCCATAAATACACAAATTCACACAATCTATATTTTTCAGATCATATCATATCAAATAACAAGATGAGTCGTAGCTCCATATCATGTAGCATTTCATATTATTTTTATATATCACACACATGTAGCATATTATAGTAATATTCGAACATATCAAAGTAATGCAAGGCACTTACCAAATTTTCCATTCGAACATAGTTGCTCTACGCGAGCCCTTAACAAATGCAAACATAACCATAAAATAATGCAACGAGGCGACGCCAAGCCTATCCCTTGACACAACTACACCCACCTCGATATTAAGGTTCTCGGATAACGATTCCTTTGTTCCTAACGTTAGTTGGAGATGTCGGTTTAGTCTTTTTCAATTCTTGGGCTAAGTTATTTAAATATGAATTGATTAGAATCGACAAAACGATATCGAGTTAATACAGAAATATCAAAATCGATATCAAAACTTAGATTAAACAAGAATTTGAGCTTACCCCAACGATAGCAAGAATTCGATATTGCTAAACCGAAAAATTCGAGCTTTACCAACCATATTAATGAACCGAGTTTACTTCTCTCTATTTCTAATTTTCATTGCGTAACATTCCCCTTTTTTCCCTTATTCTTTTTGTCCCTTATTTTTTCCCTTAATTTGCAACGAATCCCTCCCCCTTTTATACTAAATCAACCAGCTCCCTTATGGCTTTCTCCAAGCTCCACGAAGGCTAGAGCCGTGTGTCACACCCCACCAAAGTGCCTCAAGGCCAACCGAGGCCAAATGAAGTGCCTGGGCGTTTTAAGGCCAAACATGCTCAAGGGAAGCATCTAAAACGGCCTAGAGAGGACTACAACCCTCTCAAAATGTTGCCACAAGGTTCTAAGAGGTTCCAGGACGTTCCACACCCATCTAGGCTCAACCAGGAGAACCTAGATGACTCTGGAAGGCTCGGGACAACTCGGGACTAGTCTGGATATCTCCGGAACATTCTAGAAGTCTTTAGATAGTAGTAGACTTAAGTTGAACTATGAGGAGTTCTCTAGAATACTCTCCACTGTTGTATATGCTTGTAGATATTTTTGGAGGTAAAATATTAGCCGTAGGATTGAGTCAATCTCCACCGTCCATTGAGGAGGTGGGAGCCTATAAATAGGTAGGTCTTAGTCATTTGTAGCACATCCCTAAAATCATACAAGTTTAGCATCCTTGTAAGCTCTTCAAGCTTAATAAAGCTTTCCTTTCTAAGTTTTTCTTGCCTGCTCTACTTTGTTGCTTGCTTTGCCATAGTATTTGCGTGGGAAATGCTTGTTAGCATTGTGTTGGGAGTGCTAACGCCGCACAGATCATCGGGAGAAAGATAAGTCCGTGACAGTTGGTATCAGAGCAGGTTCGAGACTCGGGAGATGGCGAAAACCGGCAAGAACCAAATGGCTAGCTCATTGGATGTCGAGGTCACGCATGAGCAACGAGGGCGTGAGGAGATGGTTGATCCTAGTGCGACAAGGCCAAGGGCCAAGTCCATGGATGTGATCTCTAGCTTTGAGACTTGTCTAGCCCACATAGAGGAGAACGTGGGAGGCATAGGTGCCAATTTGGACGACTTTCAACAAAGGGTGGAAAGCCTTGAGGCGGAGGATGCCAAGATCCACACGGCCATGAAGGCTATGATGCTCAAGCTAGAGGAGAACTTACGAGCGGAGATGGGGCAAATATGTGATCTTCTCTTAGGGGAGCTCTCAAAGGTGTGTACATATCTTCAACAAGAGCTTGACAACATGCGTGCCAAACTTGAAGAATTACAAAGCGACCTTGCATTGTGCAAGTGCGCCAAAGTGCCACCAAGGACGCCGCCGCAACAGCATTGTCACCGACTGCCACCCAGGCAGAAGTTAAACTGAGTTAGTCAAGATGGGTTGCGATTGAAAGAGGACAATTTTCTGAGTCTAATGAGCCTATTCTTGCAATTTTCTAAAGTTTGTAATGGCCTGAAGAGCTGATTCAAGAAGGATAAGTAAAATGACTTATCTTTACTTGATGGAGAAGGCAACGTCCAAAGAGTCCACATTCAAGTAAAAAAGGAGTCAACATTTAATGTAAATCTACTTTAAGGACTTCTACTCCAAGGAGGACTCAACTTAGGCCAAACCCTATATATACCCATGTATTCGAGGGTATAGGGGCATAGAGAGGGATGACGTGTTTAGATAACCCTAGTCTATCATAGGGTTTAGGTTTTTGTATGCAAAGTAGTTGTGAGAAAAGGTTGTAATAGTTTAAGTTATTTTTGCAATAAAATACTCTTAGTTTGCTTAATTCATGTGCTTCACTTTCTTCAATTACTTCCAAAAGTCCAGTTGAGGAAATCCATTTGTCGGGGACGAAAGTGTCAAACTCACGAAAGAATTGAACACAGTCTTATCATGATGAGGTGTTGACTAACTCGACTTATACATAAGTTAGAATTTCAGCGGCTAAAAGGAGTAACCAAACGTTGACTGCCTGTGTTAGGTTTATGCTGAGATTGCTAGGTATTGCATACATCACGCAGCAACATAATCCTAGCCTAGACATAGGTAGGATCACTTCAGAATTGCTTCGTCGAACTTGAAGTATCTGCCAGACTTGCCACAAAGACTTCTCTCCATCTCACCTGCCGAGACAACGAAAGTTGCAAGAGTAGAGTGCCGTCGTGGCAGCGAAAGTTATCGCCGCCTCAATCCGCCATTACCCGCCAAGGCAGCAGATCGTGGCATCGCAAAACACATTTAATCTTTACAACGAAGTCTACACACTACTGAGCTACAACTACCTGGCCCAATCTATCAACATGGTCTCTCTTTCTCTTCAATTACTCGTGTTTTTACTTTTATGCTTTTTAATACTCAGAAATTTAGTTGTGCAATTTACTATTTCCTTGTGCATGAAAACATTCATAGAAGTTGTTCTAATCCCTGTGGGAGACGATATCTTATATACTATAACTTGACAGGAGTGTGCACTTGTGCTCATAAATAGAGAACACCTAAACACTCTACATGGTTGCACAATTGAGATCCATGCAAGTGCTTTCAACACTTCAATCGGTAAGGGACACCGAGAGGAATGAAGGAAGTTCAATCCTCAAGGGACATGGCGACGAGAGACTTAAGCCAGGGTCGATGCTCAATGTAGAGCAAGAAGGTGACCAATCATCTCCAAAGATCGAGTCACTGACCAAGATTGCAAGGGAAAGCAAGGTTGTGTCAACAAGGTCAAGCCCACGAAAGGGAATCGTGGCGACGGGAAGGCTAAGTCTGTGCAAAAGGGAAGGTAAGCACATGGTGAAGTGCTACCTATGTGATGGACCTCATGTGATGAGGTCATGTCTCAAAAGAAGACTACTTGTTACCATCATCAAGGTAGTTAATGGGACAAAAAGGCTTGACAAAGGTGTCGATCAAGCCAAACCATCCAAGGGGTCGTATGAGCTCAAGAAGAGCAAGACTACTCGATCTAAGAGGACGGTGCCAAGTCCTTCCAAGGTCAAGGGTGACCATGGGCAAGAAGGGGGTGATTGTGACCGAGAAGGCTATCATAGAGATCCTCAAGCATGTTCGTAGAAAACCATGGATTTGAAAACCACCAAAGGACGGAGGTCAAAGGGAAAACCTTCTAATGATGCGGCCAAGCCGAGGGTAAAAGCGAAGCAAACTAGGAGTCAAAGGAGGCACTCCAACAACACCTTAGTGAGGCGAAGGCTCAATGAGGGCGTCGCGAGCTTAGGTGGGGGAGAATGTCACGCCCCACCAAAGTGCCCCAAGGCCAACCGAGGCCAAGTTAAGTGCCTTCGGCGTTTTAAGGCCAAACATGCTCAAAGGAAGCATCTAGAATGGCCTAGAGAGGACTACAACCCTCTTAAAACGTTGTCACAAGGTTCTCAGAGGTTCTAGGATGTTCAACACCCATCTAGGCTCATCTAGAAGGACCTAGAAGACTCCGGAAGGCTCGGGACAGCTCGAGACTAGTATGGATATCTCTGGAACATTAAAGAAGTCTTTAGATAGTAGTAGACTTAAGTAGAGCTATGGGGAGTTCTCTAGAATACTCTCCACCCTTGTATATGCTTGTAGATATTTTGGAGGCAAAATATTAGTCGTAGGATCGAGTCAATCTCCACCGTCCATTGAGGAGGTGGGAGCCTACAAATAGGTAGGCCTTAGTCATTTGTAGCACATCCCCAAAATCATACAAGTTTAGCATCCTTGTAAGTTATCTAAGCTTAATAAAGCTTTCCTTTCTAAGTTCTTCTTGCCTTCTCTACTTTATTGCTTGCTTTGCCATAGCGTTTGCGTGGGAAAGGCTTGTTAGCATTGTGTTGGAAGTGCTAACGCCGCATGGATCATCGGGAGAAAAATAAGTCCGTGACACATGGCACACTTTTGGGGTTTAATTTTCCCCTATGCCCACGTGTTGAAGGATACATATGGCCATTTTTGCCGCATCATCCCCAAATGTGGGGATTTCACGCTGATTGCCTTTAATTTGAAGGAATCAACATGGGTCCCTCCAATCGACGTCATTTCATCTCTCTTTTTTAATAATAATAATAATAATAATAATAATAATAATAATAATAATAATAATAATAATAATAATAATAATAATAATAATAATAATAATAATAATAATAATAATAATAATAATAATATTGTTTTAAATTGGATACAAGATCGAGCAATTACATCATTTGAACACAACGCTATAAAATATTCGGTCACCGGAACCTAATTACGACTAGACCAGTTTTTAGGGTGTGACAACTATAGGGTAAAAATAAATTAAAAAAAATATGGAAGGGGAGAAAACGGAGGGAAACAGAAGGGGCATCGAGAAACGCTAATGAAGGGTTGCATGGAGGCGAAAAATAAGAGGAGAGCCTCGACCAAGCCGGGGGTCAACTTTACGTTTCCACCGTTTTCACCTCTAAAAGCTCTGAAATCTTAGATGAAAATCAGAATTTAGATAGTTCGATCCGTCGTCGTTAGCCATCCGATGAGGCTCCGTTCAAGATATATGGTTTCTCTCGTACCGTTGAAGGTTCCCACCGTTGGGATTACTCTTCCAACCACCGGGCTGCCGACGCTGAAAAGGAAAGGTAAATCTCTACTCTTTTTAAGTTTTAGTTTCTATGGATTTAATTAATTGCTAAATGTTAACGTTTAGGGGTAGGATTGAGCAGTTCAAGAGTGGTGATGAGTGTGTAAAGTGATTATTGAAAACTCCATTTTTTCCTTGAAGCTTAAAACGGTGGTTAGTATCTCCAAAATAACTTTATTTTTATTTGTTATGCTGGAATTTGCATGTTGAATGAAACTTATTAAAAAAAGAACAGTTAAAATGGCTTGTATTTGTTCTTGTCACTTCAACATTGAGTTTAGTTTTTGGAGGCTGCTAGAAATTATAATGGAAAAGCTTAACATTCATCATGCCTGATGAGAATTCTTTTGTTGGCAATGGGTTACGTGCCTGATACATGTCATAAATGCATTATTTGATAAAACTCTTATTTTGCCTATAATTTCTTGTTCCCATGACCTACAAATGATGATAAATTTTTTTGAAGATTACCCAGAACATCGCCTCAAATTCTTTTCATTGCTTCGTGCCATTGCAACACATTGTTTCCATGCATTTATTCAATTGTAAATTTAGGTTGGTGATGAATTTCTTCGTTTTGCAGATCTATTATAGCTACCCTTTAATTAAAAAACATGAAATATTTCTTTAAATTTCTTTTTTAAGCTTTAATTTTAATGCTAAAAATGGATTATTGAAGTTTGTTATTGCCTAGTTGAATGCTTGAAAGAGTTTCAAGGCAGTTGTTTTTTTATTATTTTTTGTTTTCCACGCATCATCAGAACCTAAAGCTCGTTATGGATTCAATCATTTGGACATTTTGACATACGAAAAGGAATATTGCAAAAACTTGTTTAAATATGCTATTGGAGATGTTGAAAATCTTTCAAGTCTGCTAGTGATGCGGTTTTTCATTTTGATAATTGTGTTGATATATGAACAAGATGTCGAGTTTTTGGTTTTGTTAACTTGGCAGGCTTCTGAATTTTGTAACCAATTTTACCGAACATACTTTTTGAAAATTCAACAAGAAATTTGTGTTGTCTTGACAGATACATTTTATAAACATGGCTTCAAGTTGCATGTCTTAATTTTACAACAGTTGTTCTATCTAGTTAAGTATTTTATTTTTTTGACAATCATTCATATCTCACTTGGTCACAATCAATGCTTCTTGATTTATTGGAGGGCTATAAACTTGATTAGAGTCTGTTTTTTCTTTTTATCTGGTAAAAATGTTCATGGAAATCGTTGTTAATATGATTTTGTGTTTTGTTCAGGAGGCTGGTAGAAATTGTAATGGGAAAGCTTAACATTCATCATGCTTGATGACAATTCTTTTGTTGACAATGGGTTATGTGCCCCTTTGACATATATGGATTCCTTGTATAATGGATTTGGCTCTCGAAAAGCTCCTAGAATTATGACGCTTTCTAAATATAGTGCACCATCGTATGTGAACTAGAGATAGAAGTTTTGATGAGGTAGATTTGGATTCTCCACTAAAACTATGCAAGATGATTTATGTAGCTCTGGATCTGAACAAAGTAATGTAAACTTGTTAATGTATCTTTTCTTATTTGTAAGTGGCTTATATTCTTATTTCTGATTGTTTTGTTACATTTTTGAAATGTAAGCGTTCTAGATTGAGTGTAAATCGAATAAATTTTCAAGAGAAATGATAGGTCTTATAAAATTTTCATGCCGAGTTGTAAATCGAAGCTTGTTGCAACGTTGAATCCCAATTAAATGAATTTCAAAATACCCATAAACAAGAAAATTATTTGAAAAACTATGGGTGTTAAAATCATGTTTAGAAAACTAAAGCATGAACAAAATACATGAGTATTAAAGATTTAAATCATGAAAAAAAACTTTGTAGTGAAGATTCGGTCAAATCTAGGTAATTTGAAGTTTCGGTATATATGTGTTTTAGATAAACTTACATTGAGAAATTGATGGAGATGATGAAGTAACTGAAGTACTTGAGAGATTTTGCAAGACTAAGGCAAACCACTTGAGAGAATTTTGAGAGTATACCTTGTAGTAATTTATGTACCTATTGAAATCCTTACATTTCTTGTACTAAAATATGTTTTCGCCTAGGAAATTATGTATGTACACAAATCCATACCCTATGTTGAGCCCCTTTTGGCTTGCTGATCTCGTGTAAGAAATTCGGTACACACCATTTTTCTTACAACTTCTGTGAGGATTTGTGTATACCTTGTAGTAATTTGTGTGCACACACAAATCCTTACATTTCTGGTAAGAAAATATGTTTTCTCGTAGAAAATTATGTATGTACACAAATCCTTACCTTATGTTGAGCCTATTTTTCCTTTGGTGATCTCGTGTAAGAAATTCGGTACAAACCATTTTTCTTACAACTTCTGTAAGAATTTGTTTATACCTTGTAGTGATTTGTGTACATACAAAAATCCTTACATTTCTTGTAAGAATTTTTTTTCGTAGGAAATTATGTATGTACACAAATCCTTACCCTATTTTGAGCCCCTTTTGCCTTTGGTGATCTCATGTAAGATATTCGGTACATACCATTTTTCTTACAACTTCTTTAAGGATTTGTGTATATATTGTAATAATTTGTGTACATAAACAAATCCTTACATTTCGTGTAAGAAAATATGTTTTCTCGTAGGAAATTATTTATGTACACAAATCCTTACCCAATGTCGAGCCTCTTTTGCCTTTAGTGATCTCTGGTAAGAAATTCGGCACATACACTCTTTCATACTACTTTTGTAAGGATTTGTGTATACTTTGTAGGAAATTGTGCACATACACAAACACTTACGTATCTTGTAACAAATTAGGTTTTCTCGTAGGAAATTGTGTATGTACACAAATCCTTACCCTAAGTTGAGCCCCTTTTGACCGTTGTTGAAACTTTGTAAGAAATTTGGTACATACCGTTTTTCTTATAACTTTTGTAAGGATATGTGTATACTCAGTAAGAAATTGTGTACATACACAAATCCTTACATATCTTGTAACCAATTATGATTTCTCGTAGGAAATTGTGTATGTACACAAATCCTTACCCTAAGTTGAGCCCCTTTGGCCCTTGGTGAAACTTTGTAAGAAATTCGGTACATACCGTTTTTCTTACAACATTTGTAAGGATTTGTGTATACTCTGTAAGAAATTGTATACATACACAAATCCTTACATATTATGTTTTCTCGTAGGAAATTGTGTATGTACACGAATCCTTACCCTAAGGTAAGCCCCTTTGGCCCTTGGTGAAACTTTGTAAGAAATTCGGTACATACCGTTTTTCTTATAACATTTGTAAGGATTTGTGTATACTTTGTAAGAAATTGTGTACATACACAAATCCTTACATATCTTGTAACAGATTATGTTTTCTCGTAGCAAATTGTGTATGTACATGAATCTTTACCTTAAGGTGAGCCCCTTTGGCCCTTGGTGAAACTTTGTAAGAAATTCGGTACATACCGTTTTTCTTACAACATTTGTAGATTTGTGTATACTTTATAAGAAATTGTGTACATACACAAATCCTTACATATCTTGTAACATATTATGTTTTATCGTAGGAAATTGTGTATGTACACAAATCCTTACCCTAAGTTGAGCCCATTTGGCCCTTGGTGAAACTTTGTAAGAATTTCGGTACAAACCGTTTTTCTTACAACATTTGTAAGGATTTGTGTATACTTTGTAATAATTTTTTTACATACACAAATCATTAAATTTTCTATAAGAAATTATTTTTTCTTGTAGGAAATTGTGTATGTACACAAATCCTTACCCTAAGTTGAGCCCCCTTTAGCCCTTGGTGAAACTTTGTAGAAAATTCGGTACATACTGTTTTTCTTACAAAATTTGTAAGGATTTGTGTATACTCTGTAGGAAATTGTGTACATAAACAAATACTTAAATATCTTGTAATAAATTATGTTTTCTCGTAGGAAATTGTGTATGTACACAAATCCTTACCCTAAGTTGAGCCCCTTTGGCCCTTGGTGAAACTTTGTAAGAAATTCAGTACATATTGTTTTCCTTATATTTTTTGTAAGGATTTGTGTATACTTTGTAGGAAATTGTGTACATACACAAATCTTTACATATCTTGTAACAAATTATGTTTTCTCGTAGGAAATTATGTATGTACACAAATATTTACCCTAAGTTGAGCCACTTTGGCCGTTGGTGAAACTTTGTAAGAAATTCGGTACATACCGTTTTTCTTACAACTTTTGTAAGGATATGTGTATACTCTGTAAGAAATTGTGTACATACAAAAATCCTTATATATCTTGTAACAAATTAAGTTTTCTCATAGGAAATTGTGTATGTGCACAAATCCTTACCCTAAGTTGAGCCCATTTGGCTGTTGGTGAAACTTTGTAAGAAATTTGGTACATACCGTTTTTTACAACATTTGTAAGGATATGTGTATACTCTGTAGGAAATTGTGTACATACAAAAATCCTTACATATCTTGTAACAAATTTTGTTTTCTCGTAGGAAATTGTGTATGTACACAAATCCTTACCTTAAGTTGAGCCCCTTTGGCCCTTGGTGAAACTTTGTAAGAAATTCAGCACATACTGTTTTTCTTACATTTTATTTAAGGATTTGTGTATACTTTCTAGGAAATCATGTACATACACAAATTCTTACATATCTTGTAACAAATTATTTTTTCTCGTTGGAAATTGTGTATGTACACAAATCCTTACCCTAAGTTGAGCCTCTTTGGCCCTTGGTGAAACTTTGTAAGAAATTCAGTACATATCATTTTTCTTACAACATTTGTAAGGACTTGTGTATACTCTGTAGGAAATTGTGTACATACACAAATCCTTACATATCTTCTAACAAATTTTGTTTTCTCGTAGGAAATTTTGTATGTACACAAATCCTTACCCTAAGTTGAGCCCCTTTGGCCTTTGGTGAGACTTTGTAAGAAATTCAATACATACCGTTTTTCTTACAACATTTGTAAGGATTTGTGTATACTTTGTAGGAAATTGTGTACATACACAAATCCTTACATATCTCGTAACAAATTATGTTTTCTCGTAGGAAATTGTGTATGTACCCAAATCCTTACGGTGTAACATTTTATGTATGTACCGTTTTTCTTACAGTTTTTGTAGGGAATTATGTATAAGCATCGTAAGGAATTGTGTACAAATTTTTACCCAATTAATCGGGCAATTGTCATTTAGCCTTTAATTAGGGGTCGTTTTATAGGATCTCCCCTATGAATGTGGCTAAACCCAAAAAGTGTCAAACTATTGCGGCTAAACCGTCATTAATGGTGTTCATTACTCCTTTGAAATATAAGGAAATAAAGGTGGCAGCAACAACAACGGCAAAAAGGAAATTATAAGGCTTGGGTTTAGAGTTTTTGATATTAAGGATATTTTGGGATATTTGATTCTAATATATCAATTAAAAATACTATAAAGAAATATAAATGTTTATTATATCTAATTTTTAATTTTCTCTTGAAATAATTTTAATTACAAGTCTAGTCCTTAAGATTTTTAATCTTTATTAATCAATTTAACTGTGTTTAACGTTATTGGTGTTCAGCGATGTGCGACACCTGTTGTAGAATTTTCCTATAAAAAATTCACTTGTTTATTTTTTTAAAGGCTTAACTCAAAAATAAATGCCCAAATTATACATTTTTTTTTCTGAAAATATGTGTCTAAAATTTCATTTCGTTAGTGTTTTAAGGTAACATCGTTAAAAAACTTATTGCGTGTCAAAAGTCCTATCGCAATGTAGTGCAAGTGTACACGACGCAAGTAGTAAAGTGATACTTGGAGTATCGGATGTCGTCTCCACAGGGATTGGAAGTAACTTTATCCTAGAATTGCTGCACGAGAGAGAAAGAAAATAGTGTAAAATGATTATAGAGTAATCGTGAATAATAACTAAATTAAAGGAGTAAAAGATCAGGTTTAGGAAATACACCAATATTGATTAGCTCGGTAGTGCAGGTGTTGCGCTGAATAGAAACTTTTGTTCTGTCGTCGTCCCTGTCGCGGCAGAAGTCTGTTGTTGTTGCGGCAGCGATCACACAACTCTGTACTTCAAGTTTTGCAAGAATCCCTACTATGACTTGTCATATCCCTAGGCCCAAGTACTGTTGTTGAACACTTCTTAGATGATACCTCTCGGCGTGAATCGAAGGGTGAACACCAATGTTGTTGAATTCTTCCTTAGCCACTTAACCTCGTACTTATCCTTAAGCTCAGATGGTTTAACCAGAAACTGGAAAACGCGTATTTATTTCGTTCGTATGCTTGACTCTCCCGATATCAAACAAATGGATAACCTCACAATGCTCTCTCGATACTCTTTCGAGATATGAAAACCAGAATAAATAAACTTGAAGTTTTATTACTTTGAAAAGAAAATTCCTAAAACAGTATAATCCTTGCAACTATTTTACAGAATGAACCCTTAGCCCTATGGGAAGTTTTGAACATGATGAGAAGGGGGAAAACAACAAGGGTTTTAGGGAAGACGGCTAGAGATGAGATATCCTTCCCTAGGTCGAATTACATGCCTTGGGTCCAAGTTTTCTAATAAGGCAAGAATACAATTTTAAACTAAAGTACAATTCTATTAAAGATTAAATCCTCTGGGTAGATGTTTTTAATTCGTCCGCTTTTCTTGCTTTGGGTTTCTTCCTTGAACTTTGGGCTTGGCCTTCATTCTGCCCCAGGGCTCAGAAAAATATAGGAGTGGTCCATGACAGACGGGCTTGAATTCCTCTATCTGTCGGGCTCCACTTTACTTTTCCCTTTGACCAATGTTGTCGTCATGGCTGCCACGGCAGTGGCCACTGCAGCATTTTGCTCCTTGACTCCAGTCCTGTGCTCCAGCTCTGTTCCTTTGCTACCCTGAGTCTGCCACAACAGATACATGCAAAAGTGACCAAAATCAGTAGCAACTGTGTCATTTTATCTAATTGTGATGTATATGTAGAAATCTATCCTAAATGCAATGAATTATGCTTGAATGCAGCAAAAATATGGGTAAATGAGAGGTAAAATATAGAACTTTTGCACACTCAACACACCCTCAAACTCAAGTTCTTGCTTGCCCTCAAGCAAACATGACCTAACTAAAAATGAAAGCTTTTTTGTTTGGCTTAATTCAGTGAACCTTTCATTACCTACCACTTATTCTCTATCAAGAGAAATACCTTGTCGGGCATCTCTGAATTTATTCGGAACCATGCTATAATTCTTGTGTGGTGTGTGCAGGTTTTGTGAACAACTATGTGTCTAGACTCCTTTAGTGTACCAGAATAGTCATGCTTACAAACTTGAGTTTATGCCAATTCAATTTTTTCTTGAGGCAATTCTTAGGCTCCTTTAGTTTTTTCTGACTCTTGATTTAACTGCATCTTTTCTGGAGGCAATTCTTAGGCTCCTTTAGGTTTTTCTAACTTAAGCTTAAAAAGAATCTCCTACAATCAGTGCAAGGCAGTTCTGCAAGCAAAATGAGTCTGAAAATTTTTCTTTCTTTTATTGTTTTCCTAGAGCCAGTGATAGGCACCTCTAGGGGAAAATTCAAGTGAGTAAACATTCCTATTCCAGTGCACTACAGAAATCTAGATAGCATAAGAGTCACAAAGAGTGTTGTACAGATCAGAATCATAACAAGGCTCTAAACAGATCCTAAAATTTTCCTAAAGGCACTGTCACGACAGAGTATGTTGCGGCAGGTAAGTTTAGTTCAAAGACTTAAGCCAATTTTTTTAAATAAAATAAACTTAAAATAAACTAATAATTAGACACGGATTTAAGACACAACTAACACTTCATTAATGGAGGGATGCCACCCCCAAACTCGAGGGTTGCATTGCCCTCAATGCATGACAACATGGAAAATGAAAACAGAAAAAACAAAATACATCACAAAATAAATAAAGCAGCAAAACAGTAGAATATAAGATATAAACTTAATTTGAGGAGCTATCATCGCTGCTGCTGCCGATCTGGAGCTGCCGGCGGGCAGTGACTTTCATGGTAGGGGCCGACAGTGTGCTAGGGGAGGCAGAGGCTACCTTCTTCTTTGCTTCCCGAGGTGGTTGGACACGTGTTGGTGAGATGTGTGGGGGCTTGTCTAGAACCTCGACCTCATCGTCGGAGCTGCTGATGTTGCTTCTGCTGCTGGCAGATCTGCCTTGTCCGGAGGGTCCTTCGACAATCTCGTTGAGCTCCTTCCTTTTCATTGACGGGAAGTTCTTGGAGATGTCTCGGGTGACTGAAGGCTCGGAATCAGAATCCTGCCAAACTGAAGAGCAGGAGAACCCTTCCCAATATTTGGGGTCGATTTCTAGGAGGGGTCCTTTCTCTTCTCTCCTCTGGCTGTGGCGGACTGTCTGCCCCCTTCTGCTGTCGTGGCAGGGGTAGGTGTGGAAGCGGCATATGGAGTTTTGGGGCTTGCAGTAGGGGTAGGTGTCGGTGTGGGGGCAGCAAAGAACTGTTCTGGGAAGAAGGGGAATGACACATGGGTAAAATATAAATCATTATGAATAAAGTTTACCGTTGCTGCCGTGAAATCCCTCATGTAGCTCATCAGTCCGAGCTGCCATTCCTCTATTCTTTTCAGCATCGACAGAATCTGGACGAAGGCGTCTGGTGGAGGTGCTACTGCCGTCTGCTGTTGTTCTGTTGTGGCAGGTTTTGTGGGACTAGGGCATGTCGTCCGCTCTGTCGTGGCAGAGGAATTGAAGTATGACAGCGGGGTGACAACTTTTAACTCCATGAGGCTGAAAATGTTTCGCTTCGTCCACGCTTTCCCTCGAACTTTGACGTCTTCAGCAATCTCCAGTACATTGTGGCCCCGGTAGATGGTGGTTATGAGGTATGGGAAGACGAGGGGACCCGACGGGCGGAGGGCACACTCAAGTATTCCCTCCCGTATGTAGCGGCCAACATTTATTGATCTTTCATTTAAAATGGAATGCACAAGGGCTAACCTTGGTCTGTCGACGGTGTTGTTGTGAGAGGATGGCATGATGCGCTTTTTCACAAAGTGATTCCACAATTTGGCTTGTGGAGTCAACTGAGTTCTCTTCACAGTCCATCGGTGTTTAGGGTCGGTGTTCCACTACATCCCTTCCTCGGTGAGCTCTGCCATGATCGCGTCGTAGTCTGCCGACGACAGACTGCTCAATAATCTTTTGTGGGAGTCATCATTCTTACTCACATATAAGTCGTAGAAGGTGTTGATGTAGGCAGGCTCGATGGAGAGTTGTTTACCTCGAACTGTTACTGTCGTGGTGTCTTTGCTGTCGACGGTAGCGTATAACTCCCTGACGAGTGTGATGTTCATCTCCTCCGATTGGGCAGCAAATTGCTGCCATTTTAGGGCTCGGATTTTCTTTGCTATGAAGTTCTCGAGCCCCAGATTTCCCGTGGTTTTGGTGTAGATAAACCCTCTTTCCTCCTACATGTCCCTCTTCTGGAAGGAGCTGTAGTATCTTGTGGTGGAGTCGGTGGAGGCGAAGCGGTCTAGAATGGCGTTATGGCTGGGGGTGGATACTGTTGCGGCAGAACTAGAGGCAGTACTACGGCGAGTTTGCCTGCTAGCCATTTTGCAAGGACTGTAGAAAATGTAAAGAAAATTTTGAGATATAAAATGGAGAAAACAAGTTGAGAGAATAAAAATGAGATGAAAAATGAATAGTGAATAGGGGTATATATGGATAGGTGATTTTCTGCCCGTTGGAGCTGTAACGGCCGGCGTGAATAACGGGGCCAGCTGTTACGCGGTTTCTGATGTGTCTGTCACACGTTTCCGTGTCTGCTGCGCGTCTGTTACGTGTTTGCGTGTCTATCGCGACAGCTTGGTGACAGGCTGTCTTCTCTGCGTCTGTCATGACAGCTGATGACAGGCTGTGACGACAGACTCGTTCGTTGAGCTTTTTGGGCTGTTGTGGATGTGTTGTGCTGGTTCATTCCTTCTCTTCGTCTTGCTTCCTTTATTTCCTAAAAATAATTAAAATAAATAATAAAATCTTAGTTCCTAAAATAAAGTAAATACATCTTAATTCCTAATAAATAAATAAATAAATAAAATAAAATAAAAACTAAGTTAAATTAGGGATGCCTTGAGGGGCATCTCCTAAAGTAACTACTTCCTGCATCCATGGGGCTTTAGTCCCCTGATAATGCTTTAGTCTCTGTCCGTTGACTTTGAACTGGTGCCCGTCCTTTAGGGATTTGATTGTGATGGCACCATGAGGGAAAACCTGGATAACTTGGAAAGGACCGGACCATCTAGATTTAAGCTTTCCTGGGAAAAGTTTCAACCTAGAATTGAATAACAACACCTGCTGCCCTGGGCAGAATTGTCGTGGCAGCAGCTTCCTGTCGTGCCACCTTTTGGTTTTGTCCTTGTAGATCTTGGCATTATCGTAGGTCATTGCTCGAATTTCTTCCATTTCAACAGGTAAGTGACATGTTTTCCCATAAATGAGTCTATAGGGTGACATTACCAATGGTGTTTTGAACGTTGTTCTATAGGCCAAGAGTGCATCATTGAGGTGTAGAGACCAATCATTTCGAGTGAGTTTAACCATCTTCTCAAGTATGTTCTTTACTTCTCGGTTGGATATCTCGGCCTGCCCATTGGTTTGAGGGTGGTATGATGTTGCAATCCGGTGCTTTACTCCGTATTTTCTCAAGGCAGCATCAATTACCCTGTTATCAAAATGTCACCCCTCGTCACTAATGATCGCCTTTGGGATGCCAAATCTGGAGAAGATATTCTTGTGCAAAAATCTCTGAACAGTTTTGGCGTCATTTTTCTGAGTGGCGATCGCTTCTACCCACTTAGACACATAATCCACTGCCAGTAGGATGTACAGGTTCCCACAAGATGTTGGGAATGGTCCCATGAAGTCGATTCTCCATACATCGAAGATTTCGACCTCTAAAATATTCTGCAGTGGCATCTCATGCCTTCTCGAGATGTTCCCCGTCCTTTGGCATTTGTCACAGCTTTTATAGAACACTTGTGCATCCTTGAACAATGTGGGCCAATAGAGACTGGATTGTAGAACCTTGGCAGTGGTTTTATTTCCACCTAGGTGTCCTCCATATGGGGAAACATGGCAATGGTGAAGCACAACTTCCTGTTCATCTTGTGGTACGCATCTTTTGATAATTTGATGTGCACAATGTTTGAAAAGAAGAGGTCCATCCCAATAATAATATTTTGCATCATTTTGGAACCTCTTCCTTGCTTGGTAATTAAGTTCAGGAGGTAGTGCCCCGCTAACAATGTAATTAACAAAATCAGCATACCAAGGGGTTTCAGAAAGCTTACCTGCTGCCATGGCTGTCGCGGCAATGCTGGTGGCAGCAAATAGTTGTTCATCCGGGAAGGTCTCCAATATGTTGGTTCTATCTGTCGATTGACTCTTTCCTGTCTCTAACCTCGACAAGTGGTCTGCTACTTGGTTCTTTGTTCCTTTTTTATCCTTGATATCAATGTCGAACTCTTGCAGCAGCAGAATCCAACGTATCAATCTTGATTTTGCATCCTTTTTCGTGAACAAATATTTCAGTGCTGAATGATCTGTATGGACCACCACCTTTGTTCCAAGTATGTACGGATGGAACTTGTCGATTGAGAACACCACTGCTAACAATTCCTTCTCTATTGTGGTGTAGTTGATTTGGGCATCATTTAATGTTTTGCTGGCATAGTAAATCACATAGAAGAGCTTATTCTTCCTCTGCCCTAGTGCTGCCCCGACAACATAGTCACTGTCATCACACATTATCTCGAATCGCAAACTCCAGTTTGGTGGTTGTACGATCAGGGTTGTTACCAGCTTCTCCTTCAGAATTTTGAATGCCTCAGTACATTCAGTATTAAAGTCAAAGGGACGATTCTGCTTCAATAGGTGGCATAGAGGTTTAGTAATCTTTGAGAAATTGGCAATAAATCGTCGATAAAACCTGGCATGTCCTAAGAAACTCCGAATCCCCTTGACTGTGGTGGGTGGCGGCAGCTTTTCGATGACTTCTATTTTTGCTCTGTCCACCTCTATGCCGCGGCAGCTTACCTTGTGGCCTAGCACTATCCCTTCATCCACCATAAAGTGGCATTTTTCCCAGTTTAGGACCAAGTTCGCCTCTTTGCATCTTTCAAGCACCTTCTGTAGGTTGCCTAAACAACCTTCAAAGCTGTCTCCAAAGACAGAAAAGTCGTCCATGAAAATTTCTAGGAAGTCTTCCACCATGTCGGAGAATATTGCCATCATACACCTTTGGAAGGTTGTTGGTGCATTGCAGAGCCCAAATGGCATTCTCCGAAATGCATAGGTACCATATGGGCATGTGAAGGTAGTTTTCTCTTGGTCCTTCGGTGCAATTGCTATCTGATTGTAACCTGAGTAACCATCAAGAAAACAATAGTAAAGTTTCCCTGCTAATCTATCAAGCATTTGATCAATAAAAGGTAGGGAAAATGGTCCTTCTGGGTAGCTTTGTTAAGCTTCCGGTAATCCATACAAACCCTCCAGCCGGTCATAGTCCTGGTTGGGATTAGCTCGTTTTCTTCGTTGGTTACCACGGTTATTCCTCCCTTTTTAGGTACGCACTGCACCGGGCTCACCCACTTACTATCCGAGATAGCGTATATGATTCCGGCGTCAAGCCATTTGATGATCTCTTTTCTCACCACTTCTCGCATAGCCTCATTTAAACGTCTCTGGGCATCAATAGTCGGCTTATGATCATCTTCCAAGAGAATCTTGTGCATACATAATGCCGGACTGATGCCTTGGATATCAGCTATCGTCCATCCAATGGTCTTCTTATGCTGCTGTAGCATTCCAATTAGTTGCTGCTCCTGTTTCTGCATTAACTTGGAAGAGATGATTACGGGCAACGTATCATTTAAACCAAGAAAGACGTATTTAAGCTGCCCTGGTAGGGGCTTAAGATCTAAAACATGTGGCTTTTCTATTGAAGGCTTCTGGATTATGTGTTCATTCGAGGTATAATTTAGGGGCTCGAAGAACTTACCTGGACGATTGCCTATCCAATTTACCTCCTCATGACCTTCAGTGTCAGATATTTATGAATCAGAGGAGTCACTGTCGTCGTTGTTGCCGTGACAGTCTTCTAGATGACTGTTGTGGCAGTGGCCAAACTTTATGTCATGGCAGCTCGACATGATGCAAGGTTGGTCAAGGATTACTTCAGTGATGGCCTTGCACTCTTCTTCTGCATCAGCATGTTTGATTGCTTGGAGAACATTGAGTTTGATTTCTTGATCATTCACTCTCATGGTCAGTTCTCCTTTCTCCACATCAATCACAGTTCTGCCTGTGGCTGGGAAGGGTCGCCCTAGGATGATCGGTGCGTTTTCATCTGCTTCACAGTCTAACACAAGAAAGTCAGCAGGAAAAATGAATTTATCCACTCTTACTAGAATATCTTCGACCTTTCCTTTTGGTTGTACGTAAGAGCGGTCTGCCAGCTGCAGCATGACTGTCGTGGGTCATGCTCGTCCAATACCTAATTTCTGAAACACAGATTTTGGCATTAAATTTATGCTAGCACCAAGATCACAAAGTGCCTTACCCACGAATTTGTCACCAATTATGCACAGTATGATGAAGCTCCCAGGATCCTTCTTCTTCTAGGGTGAATGCCTATGCAAGATAGTCATGCATCCTTCTGTCATTTTTACCGTTTCGAATTCCCCAAGTCTGGACCTTTTTGACATGGTATCCTTGAGAAATTTCGCATAACCGGACATCTGCTTGATGGCTTCTAACAGCGGTATATTAATGTGCACCTGCTTAAAAATATCATAAATCTTTTTGAGCTGGTACTCATGTTTCTGTTTTTGTAACCGCTGTGGAAAAAGAGGTGGAGGACGGTAATCTTCAAGTCGTCCTTCACATGGTATTCTGTTGAGTTGATCGAACACTTGCAAATGGCCAAGAGGGGGGTGGATTGGCAATTAAAATTTTGGTGGGAAGAAATGAGGAAAAAAATTGACACAAGTAGTTATAGTGGTTCAAGTTCTCCAAATGAACTCTACATCCACTACCTTAGTTCCCACTAAGGATTTTCAAACAATTCACATCTTGAATTCGTCCCCTTTTCTTGGATGAGGAGGAAACCTTACAATTTCGATTAAGCTTTCTTCCCAAAGCTTAATCCACTCAAATTACAAAGAAAGATTGTGGTAAACTCAAATGATTCCTCTCAAAGGATAATTTGTCTACCCAATTACAATTTCAATAACCCCAAACTCACAATACAATTTGACAATTGAAAGACACTAGAGTTGGGTACAAGAATTTGACTTTGAATAGCTCAAGGGTTTGGATTTTTGCTTTGATGATGCTTGTGTGTTGAATAGTTGTTGCTGACCTTCAAAGGGCTTCATTTTATACCTCCTCTATTAATTCTAGCCGTTTGGGTGGTTGGGAACATGAATAGAGCCGTTGGAACCCTCTCTTACCACCATAAATGCACTTCTGCAGCTATCCGTATTGGTACACGGGGAGCCGTATCGATACTTGTCTCAGAAAAGAAAGAGCCGTTGTGTGCAATAAATAAGGGGAATCGATACCCACGTAAGCGTATCGGTACGGGGTATCGAAACGAGGGTTTACCGTATCGATACCTTTTTCTCAACTTAGCTCACTGGAAGTTTCCGTTTCGATACAAGGGTTTACCGTATCGATACGGGTCAACGACTAATTTAAAATTTGGTTACCAACTAACTGACACCAACGGTCAAAATATTTAAACCGACTTGAATTTAAAATTCATTAAGTCTGTATCGATACGGATGAAGTCGTATCGGTACGCCATTCAAACTCTTTAGACTTTTACGAAGGGGCGTATCGATACACCTGGACGTTTTTCAATAGTTTGGCTTTGGAACACTTAGAAAATATTTTGAGTTTGAGTTTTTCAAATCAGTTTTAAAGAGTTGGTGATTTAAAACTTATTAAGGGACTTATAAAACAATTTTAAGTTTTTCAAATTGATCATTAAAGATTTAATTATATCAAAATCAAACATAGGTTTTACATATTCGGATCTGAGGAGGTTTAGGTTCTTCAACATTCTTTTCTTGCTCTTCTACTGTCGTGATAGGTGTGTCGGCAGCAGGTTGTTCTTCCTCTGCCGGGGCAGTGTTCACGCCAGGTGTATCTAGGGTCGGTTCCTCATTTGGTACGGTTTTCATCTCCGGCCCTTTCAGTTGTTTTCCATTACTAGTTGTAATTGCTTTACACTGCTCATGTGTGGGTTTTCTAGTGACCTCAGTATCACTAGGGAATTCTCCGTTTTGCCTTGGCTTGATATGCTAGGAAACCTGGCCCATCTGTGTCTCCAGTGATTTCAGGGTTGCCTCATGGTTAGTCATCCTCATCTCTGTCTTATCTATGAATGACTCAGTTTTCTTGACAAAGTGATCCATGTTCGCCATGTAAGCTCCTGTCTGTGACATGAATGTGGCCAATGTTTGTTCCAGTATACTAGGTGCGGCTACCGGCTGCTGTTGCGGCTGCTGCTGTGGTTGCTATCTTGACAGAATTCTGGGTGCCTCTTGGTTTTGGTTGTTCTGCATCTGAGGATTTAGTGCATTGTTCGGATTGCTCCAGGAAAACTTGGGATCTTTCCTCCAGTTGGGATTGTAATTGTTGGAATCGTAGTTTATTGGCTTGTTACAATTTCCAACATACATCCCTTCTTCTAATTGTAACTGACAGTCTTCCGAACTGTGGTTCCCACTGCAAGTCTCACATACCTCTTCTGCAGAATATATAGGATTAGAATCTGACAAGTCGTCGTTTTACCGGTCAAAATAAATTAATAAATTAACCTCTTTCAACAATAAATAAATAAAGAAATTGAGTAATATAGGGAAAGAGGGTCGATCCGCAGGGAGATTAGCTGTAATTGTTGACTTGAATTTGTTGAATCCGAAATCCCAGGAATATCTGAAAAAGCAAAGAAATAAAAGAAGGGGGTGATATGATTTGTGGTGAAGTAATAAAATAAAATGCTAAAATTAAAAATAATAAGAAAAATCAAATGTGCAAATTAGCCTCGAGCTAGCCTTGTCAATTCCTTCGATCATTGAAATAGATTTTTACTTCGGGGATCATGTCGGTTACAGTCTGCGAGGCCCAACCCGTCGCAACTTGCTTCTCTCTCGAGTAACCAATCCTCCCAAGACTATCTTCGAAGGTTGATTCTTAAACAAATTAGCCACGTCTATCGCCGTTAAAGTGTTTAGTTTGAAAGCAGGAAAAGCCCGACTCAGAAATTGTCTTAAAAAGAATCGCTTCTGATTTTATCTTTCCTTAGCGGACCGCCGCTAAGAGTGTTCACAGGAAGTCGAAATTGCCACAGGCCGATCCTTCCTCCCAACTATGTCTTTAAACGATTCCATATCAACGAGCTCTTTTTGATTTGAAAAACGATTAAAAACTTTAGTAAGGCCGATTGCCAAACTATCTAAACAGAAAGATAAAAATGTATTCCCGAAAGAATTTAGGCAATGTTCAATTCTCACGATTAGAATTGATTTGGCTAGCTCTTGGCTCAAGAAATTTAGTTAAGCATGATATTAATTATCATACTTAACTTGGTTTTTGGAAAATAATTAAATAGCATAAAAATAAAACAAGAAAATAAAGTAAAAGAACTTTTATTAAAACTAAAAATGTTTCAAGCTAGAAGATGAAAACTAAAAATGATTCATGATCTAAGCTTTTACCAAGGGTGGTATTTATAGGCTTAGATTTACAAAGATAAAGTGATGAGATAATTTAAAATAATAAACAAAAGATAAATAATTCAAATGTTTTGAAATTTAAATGCAGGAAATCTAATCGGATAAGCTGATAAGCTCTCTCAGAACGTTCCAGAAGCTTCTAGAAGTCGCCACGTCATTGCCACGTCACTGCCACGTCAGACGCGTCGTGCCCGGTGTCGTGCCCATGATGCCAGTCATGACAGAATTATAATAAAAACTGCAGAAATGCCCCATTTTCACTGCTATTTCCAAAATTGAATTCCTGCACAAAATATAACAAGAACAGCATGTATTAAGCAGCAAGAAGTCCCAATAGCTAGAAAAATAACAAATGAAATATGTCATATTTGAGAACTCATCAAATTCCCCCTCACTTGTCTCATACTTGTCCTCAAGTATGTTCGAAAAAATCATAAACCCAAGAATGCATTTCTCAACCATTACAAGCATCAAACATAATCATAAGAATTCTAGCACGAAAGGAGGTTCATGAAAGAAACATAATTAAAACAAATAAATACAAGCAAAGAGCAGCCATTGTCCTTTTCAATTACCTATCAAGCATTAATCAAATCTTAGCCTAGTCTTAATCCTCACCAAGATACACTCAAGAGCACTCAAAGTGTTTTAAAGGTAAATTTGAAGCAGAAACACTCAAAGTCAATCATGAATAAAGGTTTCCATATGCTTGTAACAAGTTCAATTCTCCACTACTTTAATAGAATCGAAGTGCAAAAATCATTAGGTCTTTTATTCAAGGTGTAATGTGAGTTTAGAAAAAGGATAGAAAGATGGGAAGAAAAATAAAAGAGGATGATCAATGCAAGATATTTCAAACATTCAATAATGAAGACATTAAAAAGGGGTTAAAAATGGGCAAGCAAACACATTTCTTTTTTATTTTTCTTTTTTTTTTCGAAACTGTTTTTTTTCTTTTCCTTTATTATTTTTTTCTTTTGAAGCAAATGCTCCTTTTTATTATGTTTTTTTTCACATTTTTTTTCTTTTTTCATTTTTTTTCGGAAAAATTCAGCCCTTATTCGAATTGCAGCCCCCTTTTTGTCTAGCAATATAGTTCTAGCATTTGATCAATCAAAAAGTTTGGTTGAGGGTTAAGCCAAAAAAAAAATGGGGTGTAAGTCTAACAAAGGTTCACTAGGCGATGAGAAAGGGTAAATTAAAATGAAAGGGATGGAAGAGGTTAAAACCTAATGCCTAAATCATTTTAAAGCACCTCGTTCTTAGTGTAGTCTCGAATCGTAAGCAAGTCACAAGTTCTAGATTCCTAAAATTCAAGATGACACTCTCAAGCAAAAGAAATGAGCATAATATGAAGAATGCATGCTCATGGCTCAAAGTCTCACAAAATTGGGCTAAGTTTGATTAAGCTAGGCGAGAAATTTAATTAACACTATCAAGAGTAATTAAAAGAGATGTCAAACTGCAGATTACTCATATCATTTGATTATCAAAATGCTCCAATTCAATCATTCCTAAGCACTAGAACAAGTACAACATGCTGTTCAACAAGTAATGACAAGAAAAAAATTCATCTCAAGTTTAATCAAAATCAAACATATAATCAAACAAGCAGACAAGTGGTAATTTATTACCCTCCCCCTCACTTAAGTGAATTGCCCCAATTCAGAGAAAATAATTAAAAAAAAAGTAAGGCAAAGAGGGGTAAAGAGAACTCCCCGTGATCAACGATGATTGTGATGATGGTGATGGTGACCGTCGAGAAGGCGGCCTGCGGGTGGAGCTTGGTCCAGCGGTGCTGTTGGAGAGCTGCGAATGGCGGCTGTCGGCTGGGGGAGAAGGCGGAGGTGCGGTGGAAGCCGTATGAGTGGGGTTCTCGACCGGGGCTGGGGGTTTGCCGTCATCAACCATCGCAGCGTGGAGGAGGTGCGGGGCATTGCAGCTGAGTGTGTTGTGTTTTTAGGGATTTGGCGGTTTTGCGGGAAAGAAAGAAAGGGAAAAGGGGGAGAGTTTGACGATATGCTTAAGGGGGAAGGGCTTGGAGCTATCGTGCACCGTTCATTGAGTGTGCTAAAGTGAACCACGTTTAATGAAACGGTGCACTTTGGCTGTGGGAATTTAATTGTCCTGCTGCATTCGAAATGAATCCTGCAAATGAAAAACAAAATTTATTAAGGCAAAAAAAAGGGAAAAAATGAAGCATAAATTAAAAAAGTAAAAATTAACGAAAAATAAACCAATGGGTTGCCTCCCATTTAGCGCTTTGTTTAACGTCGTTTAGCTCGACGACCTTTGCTAAATTTTTGGCTCTTCAAAATAAAGGTCTTCAAATAATCGATAATGTCCATCGCTCGTCGTTTTAACGTCTTCCTTCATCTTTCTTTTTGTGCGCAAAGCAACAACTAAGCTTCTACCTCCTTCCCAAGACGACAACTTACTCAAGGTGGTGTTTGGCAAAGTTTGGTTGTTGCCTAAAAATATATAATCAAACCATTCCAACCTTGGCTTTGGTTCCTGCAAAATTGATGGAAAATGTTTAGTTCGAATTGGAATTAATCGAAAATCAGAAAGGGAAGAAAGATTTGAAATGATTTCGCCTTTGTTTTTATCGTCGAGATCTGCGAATTCCCTACAAAATTCATAACACAAATTAGTTTCGATCAAATCATCAGCTAACGGATCTATAATATCAATGAAATTTAAACTTGCGACCGAATCAGGATACTTCATAGCTTTATACATATCAAATTTAACTACTTCCCCATCAAATTCCATAGTTAAGATGCCGTCGCGGACATCAATCTTTGTATGCGCAGTTGATAGGAAAGGTCGGCCAAGCAAGATTTCGGATCCGTTATTGCTGCGATCATTTTCCATGTCAATAATGTAAAAATCAGCAGGAAAAATAAGATTTTTTACCTGTACCAACACGTTTTCTAGTACTCCCTCGGGGTAGATGACTGATCGATCAGCTAATTGAACCGTCACTCGCGTTTCTTTCAATGGTTCAGTCGAAATTTTGTTGTAAACGCTTAACGGCATGACGTTGATAGATGCGCTTAAATCGCACATCGCCCTTTTTATCCCAACATTCCCAATTTTACAAGGAACCACAAACATACCTTGATCCTTGTACTTTGGCGGCAATGGTCTTTGAAGAATAGCCGAAACGTTCTCACCAAGGTTAACTCTTTCATTCCCAGACAATCGCCTTCGGTTTGTGCATAGATCTTTCAAAAATTTTGCGTACTTAGGGACCTTCCGAATAACATCCAAAAGTGGAATGTTGATTTCCACTTTTTTGAATATATCCAAAATTTCCTTCTCTTCCTCCTTTTTATCTCGTTTCGCCAATCTACCTGGAAAAGGAGGAACAGGTTCGTAAGTAGAAACAGAAATATTGGATTTAGAGTTACCTGCAATGGGTGGAGACTTTTCGTTCTGGTCCTTTGGAGAGCTGCCTTGCTCGTCGGATTTTTGCTCATCTTGCTTGGGCGGTTTAGGCGTTATCACCGTTCCACTACGCAAACTTATCGCACTAACGTTTTCCCTTGGGTTGGTTTCGGTTTGGGATGGTAACTTTCCTTGGGATTCTATACGGCTAACGGCTTGAGCTAGTTGGCTTATTTGTTTGTCGATTTGTTGGAGATGGGATTGTGTTTGGGTTTGGAATTTTTCCTGCGAAACTGCCAATCTCTCAACAATAGACTCAAGCGAAGATTTTTGGGGTGCTTGGTTTTGGTAGGGAGGTTGTTGCCTAGGTTGGTAATTTGGGTTCTGATTACCGTAGCTCAAGTTTGGGTGATCTCTTCAACCGGGATTGTATGTATTGCTATGTGGGTTATAAGGTCTTTGGGGAGGTCCGGGAAAGTTGTGTATGGCGTTAACTTGGGCACTAGACGTATCTCGCAATAATGGGCATAAGTCGGTTGCGTGATCTGACATAGTGCATATTCCACATACCTTAGCAGCTTTTATCTCCCCTGAAACAAGAGAATACACAATATTAGTCAAATTATCAATTTTATTCTCTAATGAAATTGTGCTTACTATGTGAACCCGTCGGCTGGGTTCACTTGTAGAACCAAATTGCTGCGAGTTTGCAGCCATTGTGGAGATTAATGTTCTCGCCGCAGTAGGAGTCATGTTAACGAGCGCGCCACCGCTTGCTGCATCTACCATCTTTTTGTCCATTGGTAACATTCCTTCATATAGGTATTGAAGGAGTGTTTGCTCGGATAAGCCATGTTGCGGACAGCTTGCACATAGCTTCTTGAACCTTTCCCAATAATCATATAGGGATTCGTCGTGCATTTGTTGGATACTCAATATGCTTCGCCTAAGTTCAGTCGCTTTTGCTGCAGGGAAATACCTGTCAAGGAAAACACGAGAAAGATCAGCCCATGTATTAATAGAATTCGGAGGTAAATAAAATAACCAATCTTTAGCTGTTCCGGCTAAGGAAAAAGGAAAAGCCCTTAGTTTTATCTGATCCTATGAAACTCCTTGCGGTTTCATGCTGCTGCACACCATGTGAAATTCGGCAAGGTGTTTATGTGGGCTTTCAGTAGGGAGGCCATTAAAGGTGGGTAATAGGTGAATTAGGCTCGTTTTGAGTTGGAATGGGGTATCACCGTGAGGAAAGGCGATACAAAGGGGTTGTTGCACAGTAGGGGCTGCGTTCAGCTCTCGAATCGTTTGTTCCGCCATCGGTTCTGGTTCCTGTGTAGGTTCTTCGATTGGTGTAGATTCGGAGGTGGATTCTTGTTCGGGTTGTCGTGTGCTTTGTTGTTTCTTTCGTCGAAGGGTTTCGCCGTGAGTTCTACGAGCACTTGCTTCGATTTCCGGGTTATATGGAGCCAAAGTACCCGGATTCTTCCTGGTCATAAAACAAAACAAAAATCAGTCAAAAATTGCCAAAAATAAATCTCCCTGGCAACGGCGCCAATTTTGACAAGTCGTCGTTTTACCGGTCAAAATAAATTAATAAATTAACCTCTTTCAACAATAAATAAATAAAGAAATTGAGTAATATAGGGAAAGAGGGTCGATCCGCAGGGAGATTAGCTGTAATTGTTGACTTGAATTTGTTGAATCCGAAATCCCAGGAATATCTGAAAAAGCAAAGAAATAAAAGAAGGGGGTGATATGATTTGTGGTGAAGTAATAAAATAAAATGCTAAAATTAAAAATAATAAGAAAAATCAAATGTGCAAATTAGCCTCGAGCTAGCCTTGTCAATTCCTTCGATCATTGAAATAGATTTTTACTTCGGGGATCATGTCGGTTACAGTCTGCGAGGCCCAACCCGTCGCAACTTGCTTCTCTCTCGAGTAACCAATCCTCCCAAGACTATCTTCGAATGTTGATTCTTAAACAAATTAGCCACGTCTATCGCCGTTAAAGTGTTTAGTTTGAAAGCAGGAAAAGCCCGACTCAGAAATTGTCTTAAAAAGAATCGCTTCTGATTTTATCTTTCCTTAGCGGACCGCCGCTAAGAGTGTTCACAGGAAGTCGAAATTGCCACAAGCCGATCCTTCCTCCCAACTATATCTTTAAACGATTCCATATCAACGAGCTCTTTTTGATTTGAAAAACGATTAAAAAATTTAGTAAGGCCGATTGCCAAACTATCTAAACAGAAAGATAAAAATGTATTCCCGAAAGAATTTAGGCAATGTTCAATTCTCACGATTAGAATTGATTTGGCTAGCTCTTGGCTCAAGAAATTTAGTTAAGCATGATATTAATTATCATACTTAACTTGGTTTTTGGAAAATAATTAAATAGCATAAAAATAAAACAAGAAAATAAAGTAAAAGAACTTTTATTAAAACTAAAAATGTTTCAAGCTAGAAGATGAAAACTAAAAATGATTCATGGATGATCTAAGCCTTTACCAAGGGTGGTATTTATAGGCTTAGATTTACAAAGATAAAGTGATGATATAATTTAAAATAATAAACAAAAGATAAAACAATTCAAATGTTTTGAATTTTAAATGCAGGAATCTAATCGGATAAGCTGATAACATCTTCCAGAACGTTCCAGAAGCTTCTAGAAGTCGCCACGTCACTGCCACGTCAGACGCGTCGTGCCCGGTGTCGTGCCCATGATGCCAGTCATGACAGAATTATAATAAAAACTGCAGAAATGCCTCATTTTCACTGCTATTTCCAGAATTGGGTCCCTGCACAAAATATAACGAAAACAACATGGATTAAGCAGCAAGAAGTCCCAATAGCTAGAAAAATAACAAATGAAATATGTCATATTTGAGCACTCATCAGAATCTTTTCGTAACAGATTTTCCACCGCCTTTGTAAGGTATGCAACCTGTGACTTCAGGGAATTGTCAGCTTCGTAATTCTTTACAGTTATCCCTCGTTTACCTCTCCTTGTTGTAGGGAATTGCTCGTCGTTCTTTGCTAGATTTCTCAACACTACCATTGCCTCGTCTGGATCTTTATCTAATAGTCGTCCATTTGCTGATGAATCTATTCTCATACGAGTGTGTGTATTGGCAGCAATGTAGAATTTAACAACCTGATTCCACACGGGGAATCCATGCATCGGGCAATTCCTTAGAAGGGTTGTAAATCTGTCTCATGCCTCGTGCATTGGTTCGTCATCTTCCTGTTGAAAAGTAGCAATTTCGTTACGCAATCACTCAGATAAGTGAGAAGGATTAAAACGAGATAAGAATTCACGAGAGAGATCTGCCCAAGTTCGTATTGAACCTGTCGTTAGTTTATTCCATCAAGTTTTAGCTCTGTCTCTCAGTGAATGAGGAAATAATCGGAGCCTCAGTATTTCCGGATTTATTCATGGCAATCTAAACGATCCACAGATTTCTTGGAACGTCTTTAGATGTTCTCGGGCATCCTCTGTTGCAGCACCACTAAATTGGCCAGCAGAATTTATCATGCTGAACATAAAAGGTTTCAGCTCGAAATTCTCAGCTTCCACATCTGGCAAAGTGGTCTCCAGTTCAACATGATCATTGATCATGTAGTCGCGGCAGGACTGTCGTGCGGCAGCGGCAGGCCGTCCATTCCGAGCATCCTAGGGAGGATCTCCAATAACCCCTTGGTTATCATCTACCCCGTTGTTCTACATTGCTTCTAGTTGTTCCTCAAGATAGTAGTTTCTCGCTATCAATTGTCGGACTCGGTTCCTGAGGTTGTACGTACGTTCGATATCAGGGTCTAGTTCGTACTTAGGTTCTTTGCCTCGTCTAGATATGCGCATAAGCAAACAGAAAACCTTGTGAAAACACAAGGTAAATAATACCAAGGAAAATAGAAAAATTAAAAAGAAAAAGTGCAATAAAAGTAAGGGTAAAGATATGTTGTCAGTCCCCGGCAACGGTGCCAAAAACTTGTTACGTGTCAAAAGTCCTATCGCAATGTAGTGCAAGTGTACACGACGCAAGTAGTAAAGTGATACTTGGAGCATCGGATATCGTCTCCACATGGATTGGATGTAACTTTATCCTAGAATTGATGCACGAGAGAGAAAGAAAAGAGTTTAAAATGATTGTAGAGTAATCGTGAATAATAACTAAATTAAAGGAGTAAAAGATCAGGTTTAGGAAATAGGCCGGTATTGATTTGCTCGGTAGTGCAGGTGTTGCACTAAATAGAAACTTTTGTTCTATCGTCGTCCTTGTCGCGGCAGAAGTCTGTTGTTGTCGCGGCAGCGATCACACAACTTTGTACTTCAAGTTTGGCAAGAATCCCTGCTATGACTTGTCCTATCCCTAGGCCCAAGTACTGTTGCTGAACACTTCTTAGATGATACCTCCCGACGTGAATCGAAGGGTGAACATCAATGTTGTTGAATTCTTCCTTAGCCACTTAACCTCGTACTTATCCCTAAGCCGAGATGGTTTAACCATAAACTGGAAAACGTGTATTTATTATGTTCGTATGCTTGACTCTCCTGATATCAAACAAATGGATAACCTCACAATTCTCTCCCGATACTCTTGCGAGATATGAAAACCGGAATAAATAAATTTGAAGTTTTATTGCCATGAACAGAAAAATTCCTAAAACAGCACAATCCTTGCAACTACTTTACAGAATCAACCCTTAGCCCTAGGGGAAGTTTAGAACATGATGAGAATGGGGAAAACGACTAGAGATGAGATATCCTTTCCTAGGTCGAATTACATGTCTTTATATAGGCCTTGGGTCCAAGTTTTCTAATAAGGCAAGAATACAAGTTTAAACTAAAGTACAATTCTATTAAAGATTAAATCATCTGGGTAGATGCCTTTAATTCGTCCTCTTTTCTTGCTTTGGGTTTTTTCCTTGAACTTTGGGCTTGACCTTCATTTTGCCTCAGGGCTCAGAAAAATATAGGAGTTGTCCACGACAGACCGGCTTGAATTCCTCTATCTGTCGAGCTCCACTTTACTTTTCCCTTTCACGAATGTTGTCGTCATGGCTGCCACGGCAGCATTTTGCTCCTTGACTCCAGTCCTGTGCTCCAGCTCTGTTCCTTTGCTGCCCTGAGTCTGCCACAACAGATACCTGCAAAAGTGACCAAAATCAGTAGACACTATGCCATTTTATCTAATTGTGATGTATATGTAGAAATCTATCCTAAATGCAATAAATTATGCTTGAATGCAGCAGAAATATGGGTAAATGAGAGGTAAAATATAAAACTTTTGCACACTCAACAAAATCCATCACCTAATAATAGATTGACACGTGACTTTTTTATTTATATTTAAAAAATTAAACTGAAAATAAAATAAATTAAACACTATCCCAAATATTTTTAGAAATCATAAAAATTATCCCCAAATCTCTAAAACCTATAATTGACGTCACTACTATCGTCGATAGCCTCGTCTGACCTAGTCATCGCTTGAGGCCACCGCCTATGGGAGAAATAAGCAATGGCCTCAGATGGCGACGATAGCGGGGTCCGACAAGGCTATAGACGACGATAGTCACATCAATTTTGGGATGTTGTGTTTTAAGATTTTAGGGATATGTGAATTTTTTTTTAGAAATTTTAAGACTTAGATTATATTTAAAATTTGTTTTCTTTGTTTTTAATTTTTTATAAAATAATAAAATAAAGACATGTGTTAAATTTTGATAGGGTAACGAATTTTTTTAACGGTGTTATCTTAAAATAATAACGAAATAAAATATTAGAAACCTATTTTAGTTCAAAAAATTTATCAAAAATAACTTGCATTAATTAAACCATAAGAGGCAAAGGCCTTAACAGACATTACAAGAAAGGAAACATCAACGAACTAAAAAAGGAAAGGAAACTACTATTGGAACAGTTAACAACTTCCATCCTCCTTGACACACTGAGGAAATCACCGAACAAGCCGACTACAGACAACAACTTAAAAGCAAAGACCCTAAAATCAGAACAAGGACGATGTCGCAGCTCAAGCGACCAGAAACATCAGACATAAGGAACAAAGGCCCAACAAGAATCCGTAACAACGCGACCAACAGGAACATCATGGTTTGCGTTTTCAAGACCAAACTTGCTAGACTACATCGGCAAGGAACAATACACACCACCACCAGCTATTGTTAACGTTCCGTCGACGATGCCGGAGAGCTCTATCCAGAGACAGGCTTCCTTTCTAATTTTGATAGGGTGACAAATTTTTTTAACGGTGTTATCTTAAAACACAATAATTTTATCTAAAATTTTAAATACACAATCATTTACAAGTATTACAAAGTGGTTGATTTTTGTACATTCCGGTTGAAAAAGAAGCTACAAGAATAAGATACGATTACAAACATATATCAACAGATTAAAATTAAGATTAATTGTTTCGAAAGAATATTGATTGAAATTTCATGGATCCTTAATTTATTATTCTATCACGTTAACATGATCGATAAGAAACTAAAGATCATTTATTTAGCGTGAGTAAGACGAAAAATTAATTAAAAAAATATTAGTTTGGATAGGGAGAGTGCCGACTGTTCGCATGAAGTAAATGCTCATAAATTTGTTATTTATTTTGTTCACGTTATTTGTGATGCGTAGGTTAATTGAGACAATCAAACACTTACCGGAAATATAATAATATTAGCAAAATTAAACACAGTAAAATCTATATTAAATTAATATTCAATAAATTTATAATTTCTTTAAAATAATATTTTTTCATCCCAATTTGAGTCCAAGATCTAAATTAAAAAATTTATAAATTAATAAGATAATAATTTTTTGAAAGACCTTTATATAAATTTATGGTCCTTCAATATTATACATTAATAGTTCTATAAAATTACAAATATAACTAACATAACTTAGTAAAATATGATTATATTGTTACCAACAAGTGTTATTAGATGTATTGGTAAGGCACATTGCACTCCCAATGAGAGGATGCGAGTTCAAACCTTAGAAACAACATTATTGCAAGAAGCAGTCTTACACGCTAAATATGGACTGTAAAATAAACATGCATATTACCAACAAGATATTTGTAACCAGCGATATTCATTGAACATTCTAACTAAATATTAAAATTTATAAAACTGTTTTTTTCAAATAAAATATATAAAATAAAGTAATAATTAAATATGTAAATTAAAACATATTCAAATGCTTAAATCTATTATCCAAGTATGAAACAAAATCTAAACACAAACATGCATAAATACAACGAATTATTGAATCCACAAAATATGTTTAAAGACTGAATTATGTTTTCGGCTTAAAGAAAAAAATCACACAATAATTAGTTTAATCAAGTTGATTCATACAATTGCACTTAACACCAAATTAAACCTTGTATAGAATAGTAATAAAGCCCAAAGTCGAAAATGGAAGGTGAATATGAATCCACTAATAGACCTTTGAAATGAGAATAGATAGAATTGTACCATAGGTTGAATATGGATATGTAAATATGACACTCCAAATGCATTGAAAACCCAACAGAGAAATCAACAAACTCGTGTTAGATACATCTATATCTGACACTCACACCCAAGTCCAAATAATATAGATAAATTAGGATTGAGCTTCATAGGGACAATTAAAATAGCCAATCATGTCAGTTAAATTAGGATTTCCATCACTAAAATACACTATACAGATATATCTAAGCTTTCTGGTAGACCAAAACCTGAATCGGAATCGGAAGTAAGCTTTCTAATGTTGATGAGTAAGTCAATTTGACAAACACTTGTATTTTAATCACACTTAGACAATATTTAGTCATTTAAAGAGCAGGGCATTGCCACATGCATATGAAAGCAGTTTAAACCTAAATTTAAACTAAGATTCGGTTGTACGATTAGTTAAAAAATGAAGCAAATAGCTGTGGGGAAAAAAAAGAGGAAGTAGAAAAATGAACCTTCAGAGCAATGGCAAACATCATAAGGTCCGGGAAGGAGGCGTTGAGGGAAGGCCGGACTGATGGAGGAAAGGGGAAGAAGAAGAAGAAGAAACACGAGCAGCCATCGAAATTCAGATTGAAAACTATATTGGTAAAATAGGGCATCATGGTCCCCTCAGATTTATTTTGATTTCATCTACATGTTTCCGGCCGCTTCCAGTGTTGTTACTCATTCGTCTTTCTTACTCCTCGCACCGCCGTCGCACCAGAAGCCAAAGCCCTCGCCTATTCCTCCCTAAAGAATTCCTGAGGGTCGCCGCTCATATTTATACTCTATACAGCAGCAGCAAAAGGGTTTTGGGAGGGTTTTCGCTTTTTCTTGCAAAAATGTGGGCCTTCTCTTCTTCTATTTCACTAGAGTCTTCGGCCCAAGAATGATAATTATCAAAATAGTCACTTTTGTTTCATATGTATTCACATTGATTCATTGATTTAAAAAAAGTTATCCCAATTATTTTTGTATAGTTCATGTTAACTTGATGATGTGATATGTTATTAAAAGAGATTAATTTTTAATTTAACTCATGAGCTTCAGATAAAATACTAATTTAAAACATAAATTTTAGATGAAATATACTCCAAAATTTGACCAAAGTCTCTAAACACTATCACTGATTGTCGACAACTATTGGACCCAAAATTACCATATTACTCATTTTGGCAAATCAACAAATTTTGTGACTTAATTGAATAAATATTGATAAATCAAACTGATACAGACAAAGTATTACTCTTAATTCCGACTATTTTGTTTTAATTCTTCACATTGAATTACATACCCTGACAGATCATTCACAATTTTCGGAACTAAAACAATCAAGCAGAGACAAGGAATTGCAATATGCTGGAGTTGTTAAAGAAACATTGCTTAATAGTAACGTTGAGTGTATGACAAGTATTAGAAGAAAGTAAATTGAAAGCTAAAGTATATAAGACAACAGTTCCAAAGCCTAGATACTGCAACCCAAAAACAAAACAAAATAAACATTAATTTGTAGCTTTTCCTACAATGGCTCATGCTTTGGCTGCTACACATGGGCATTCAGTAAAGCTGACAAAGCCGAAGATGAACACAAACAAGCCCTCAATAAAGTAAGCGCCTGCAACACAAATATTGCATCAAGGATTGTAAAAATGAAGTGACTGAAAACTGAAATTTAGATTTTTGATAATAACTTACTTCAACCTCTCCGATGCTAATAACTCGCACTTCAACATCATCAAGAGAGATCCCTATTTCCATTAGTAAGGATACAACATAAACGGAGGATAGTGGTTTAATTATTAGATCATCCGTGACCACAAAAGTTTTTCTCAACATAGCCCGAACTGTTTGTTGTGTTCGGTTTTGGAGACTTTGGGTCGAAAAGTCTTAACGGCCTGCTTGATTGAGTGCAACTACATGTCAAGTAGTAGTTGAGGCCACTATGTCTCGGTACCGAGTAACAATAATAAGTAGGAGGATGACGAGAACGGATACCAGGAAACTCATTTGGACAGCTATAGAATGGAGGAAGAACACCTTTCCGGGTATTCCTTTTCTTGGTCATGGTGTTTAAATCTTTAAATAAGTTAAAGATGGATTCCACAGGAAGGTTATCCTTACCTCCTAAGAGTTCCAATACGAATTCCAAAGGGATGGTGAGAAAACTAAATAAGAGGTCAACAAAATCTTCACTTGCTTCAGCGTATAATATCTTACTATCAGACTTTCTCAGCATTAGCTTCACACTTGTTCTGCCATCATTTTCAGATCTCTCCTTGACATTATTTTTGGTCATTTCTTTCATATCCGGTGCAACGAGTATGAATTGTTCATCGAGGATCAGGGTACTGCAGCTGCAGGGAATTGCATGCTTTCTCAAGAAAACATCAGTCAACGTAGTCTTTGAGATCAATAAATGGCTCAAAAGATTAGCCATCTGAAATGGATTAAGCAAAGAGACATAATTATGAAACTAAATCGGAAATCGCATTGAAAGGGAGAATGTAGTAATAAAGAAATTACTGTAGCCAAAACAAACACTACCTCTTCTGTTCCAATTTGTAGAACTTTATCTACAATAATACTAACATTCTTGATACCCAAATTGAGCAGGGATTGAATAAGATCTGTTGGCAGACCTTGCTTCACTCTAAGATCATCAGTGATGAAGAACATTGATTCTCCCCTAGATTCCTCTTTTACCGCATTTCGATCCACTCGGTTCACAGCTTCTGTATTCATCAACTTCCCGCAAGTGCATCTCGAAGTCCTATAATAACTGAGCCAACCAACCGGTTTTTGTCTACAAACCCTCTTTTCACAAACGAAATACTTTGTAGGCTCTGTAACATCAACCAAGGAAAGCTTCAAAGTCTTGATCTTGGATGAAGCAGCATCGCCTTGCATGCATCAGTCCGAAAGCTGTTGAGACTGAGATTCTCGACGTTCTTGTATATGTTATTCAAGCAACAAGGCAGCGAACTCTGATGCTTGTCGACAAGCCTTACAATGTTTCCGAGAGGAAACATAAGGAGACCACGCAGGGTATCGACAAAATCCTTGCCAGCTTCGGCCAGAACTACCCTATTTGTCTCCGGGTTTATCAAAAGTTTGATTGAAATCATAGGTGTTTCAGAAGCCATAGATTTGGAAAGAACAAATTCAGAAGGATGAAGTTTGGAGCAATGTAGATATGGATGTAAAACCAGTCTATTTATGGTGTGAATTCATAAAAGCGGCATTACTGCTTCAACAAAACCTTTGAGGTTCCCCATACAATATACATAACATCCTTTGATTGGGAATTTATGAAGTCTAAGGTCAGTTAACAGTAGGGATGTAAAAACAAGTCAACAGTTGGGTTTCAGGTCGGGCTCTGTCAGGTCGGGTCAAATCGGTTACAGGTCATTTCGGGTCATTTTTTGTTTTGACTCGATTCAGTTCGGGTTCGGGTTCATTTCGGGTCGGGTTCATTTCAGGTCGGGTTCATTTCAGGTCGGGTCAAAACGGTTAATTGACAAGCTAATTTCAGGTCGGTTTCGTTTCAGGTCGGGTTCATTTCAGGTCAGTTTCGTTTCAGGTCGGGTTCATTTCAGGTCGGTTTCGTTTCAGGTCGGATTCGTTTCAGGTCGGTTTCGTTTCAGGTCGGGTTCTTTTCAGGTCGGTTTTGTTTCAAGTCGGGTTCATTTCAGGTCGGTTTCGTTTCAGGTCGGGTTCATTTCAGGTCGGGTTCCTTCGGGTTTATGGTTTATTGTGTTATGTGTATTATATATATTGACGGATTATGATTTTTATTTTTACAGTTTAAGGTTTAGGGTTTAGGGTTAGGGGATTATGTATATGTGATATATATATATATATAGTTGGTACTATTGGATTTATTTTTAGGGTTTATGGTTTATGGTTTGGGGTTTGGGGTTTAGGGATCTTAAATTAATACAAACATACCTACATTAATTATATATATTGATGGATTATGGTTTTCAGGGTTTAGGGTTTAGGGTTTAGGGTTTACTGATCTTAAATTAATACAAACATGCCTACATTAATTATATATATATTGATGGATTATGGTTTTTTAGGGTTTAGGGTTTAGTGTTTAGGGTTTACTGATCTTAAATTAATACAAACATGCCTACATTAATTATATATATATTGATGGATTATGGTTTTTAGGGTTTAGGGTTTAGGGTTTAGGGTTTAGGGTTTAATGATCTTAAATTAATACAAACATGCCTACATTAATTATATATATATATATTGATGGATTATGGTTTTTAGGGTTTATGGTTTAGGGTATAGGGTTTAGTGTTTAGTGTTTAGGGTTTACTAATATTAAATTAATACAAACATGCCTACATTAATTATATATATTGATGGATTATGGTTTTTAGGGTTTAGGGTTTAGGGTTTAGGGCTTAGGGTTTAGTGATCTTAAATTAATACAAACATGCCTACATTAATTATATATATATTGATGGATTATGGTTTTTAGGGTTTAGGGTTTAGGGTTTATTGATCTTAAATTAATACAAACATACCTACATGTATTATATATATATATATTGATGGATTATGGTTTTTAGGGTTTAGGGTTTAGGGTTTAGGGTTTATGGTTAGTGTTTAGGGTTTAGTAATCTTAAATTAATACAAACATACCTACATTAATTATATATATTGATGGATTATGGTTTTTAGGATTTAGGGTTTAGGGTATAGGGTTTAGGGTTTAGGGTTTACTAATCTTAAATTAATACAAAAATGATACGTACATACGTACATGTAATATATATATTGATGGATTAATGGTTTTTGTTTTTAGCGTTTAGGTTTTAGGGTTTAGTGGTTAGGGTTTAGGGTTTATTATTATTATTATTATTATTATTATTATTATATACTTAAATACAATTATTATTATTATTATATATATACTATGCTTATTATTATTATTAGTTTTTATTATTATTATTAGTTTTTATTATTACTATGATTAGTAATATTATTATTATTATTATTATTATTATTATTATTATATACTTAAATACAATTATTATTATTATTATTATTATATATTTACTATGCTTATTATTATTATTAGTTTTATGATTATGATTATGATGATTATTATTATTATTATTATTATTATTATTACTATTATTATTATTATTATTATTTGTAATTAAATGTATAGGGTTTAGGGTTTAGGATTAGGGACTATGGTTCATTGATTAAATATTAGGGTTTAGGGTTTAAACCCCTAATGTCTAATTCTAAACCCTAAGCATTAAACGCTAAAGCATAAGTAATTAACCCTAACCACTAAACCCTCGATCTAGGATTACGGACTATGAGCTATAGATTAAATATTAGGGTTTTATGGTTTAGAGGGTAGTGGTTATTGTTTAGGGTTTAGGGTTAGGGACTATGGTTCATTGATTAAATATTAGGGTTTAATGTTTAAACCCCTAATGTCTAATTCTAAACCCTAAGCATTAAACCCTAAAGCATGAGTAATTAACCCTAACCACTAAACCCTCGATCTAGGATTACAGACTATGAGCTATAGATTAAATATTAGGGTTTTATGGTTTAGAGGGTAGTGGTTATTGTTTAGGGTTTAGGGTTAGGGAATATGGTTCATTGATTAAATATTAGGGTTTAATGTTTAAACCCCTAATGTCTAATTCTAAACCCTAAGCATTAAATCCTAAAGCATGAGTAATTAACCTTAACCACTAAACCCTCGATCTAGGATTACAGACTATGAGCTATAGATTAAATATTAGGGTTTTATGGTTTAGAGGGTAGTGGTTATTGTTTAGGGTTTAGGGTTAGGGACTATGGTTCATTGATTAAATATTAGGGACTATGGTTCATTGACTAAACCCTAAACCCCTAATGTCTAATTCTAAACCCTAAGCATTAAACCCTAAAGCATGAGTAATTAACCCTAACCACTAAACCCTCGATCTAGGATTACCCTAAACCTAAAGGCTTCATAAACACTAAATCAATACCTTAAACCCTAAACATTTAACCTAAACCCTAAACCACAAACCTTAAATATTTAAACCTTAAACCCCAAAACTCAAACACTAATTGAAATAGTAGCACTAATCCTTAAACCTTACCCCTAAGTTATAACCTTAAACTATAAATTATAACCCTAACTCCTAAATTAAAACCCCAAACCTTAAATTAAATCCTAACCCTTGGGATCAGAGAAAATCTTACACCCCGTGGACTGGTCGGCCATTTTCTATAATCAGAGAAAATAGTGTGTACTATTAATTAAATGCCAGACATTTGCTTTTAATACAACCGTGCATTATAGATCTCTGCCACATTCAGGACTTCACGTGTTCCTCTTACCAAAAAAAGAGAGAGAAAAATCCCACCTATTAGAACTGGTATATGGTATGGGATATATCTTTGATACCATAGATTTATACGTACGTCCCTTGGGATCATTAATTAATTAAGATCATGATCCACATGGGATGAGAAGAGTTCATAAGATAGTTTATTAATACTTAGAGTTTTTTCTTTGAACAAATTAAACCCGAGTCTTTTAGAATGAATAACATATTTTTTACTGAAACCACTAGTTAGTTTGTTAACATTTAGAGTTAACATATTAAGAATAACAAATTAAGTAATAAAATTATGTCGTGGATTGTATATATAATATTGACCATGTTTGGTAAATAGTGGTTTGAGTCAAAATTAGAGGTTTGAGCTAATATTAGAGGTTTGACCGGTCAAATCCGCTAATTTGAATGTTTGGTATATAACAGATTGGGGTGAAACATCTAATTTTAAAAAAAATGCTAATATGAGCTTTTTGAAATGAGAGGTTTACATAAGAGTTATAAAGATCATTTTACCTTTAAAAAATATAAAAAATCTCCAATTAACCTAATTTTAACATTTTCTATTTTAATTCTTCACCCTCACGTATTTACATTGCGACGTTTGTAAACTAGTATTTTTTTTATTCTCACACATTTATATTTGTATTTAAATTTAATAATTAATTAAATTGTATTAAAATAATTATATAAATAAAAAATTATTATATAGATCCTTCAAATATGCTTAGTAATGTTATACTAAAAATTATTTTTTATAATATAATTAATATACAAAATATTGATAACTAAAAACTATTCAAACAAATATCGAATATAATCATGTCCTTATATGTCATTTTGCTTGTTTAAATACTCAAACAACTATCGTCTATTTGTTAATTTTACCAAACAATTTTATACAATTAACCAGTCAAATCAGCTAATACAATCAGCTATCAGCTAATGTAATTTGCTATCAGCTATCCGCTAATTGCTAAACATGACCATTGTTTAGAAAATGATAAAACTTTTTTTTGTAATAATGAAAAAAATAACAACTTTATAGGGTAGATTTAATTAATTTTACTTTTAAAAGTATGAAAGTCAAAATACATTTGTTTTGCATGTATAATGCTCTTACCAATACCATGTTTAACGCATTGTATATATTATATTTTGATACACATGTTGAGTAAATAAAATATTATATATATTTTTTAAAATTTAAATTCTAAACGATTAAATCTAAAACTTTAATCTTAAATCTTAAATTTTAAACCCTACAACTTAAACTTCTAAACTCTAAACTTTAAATCTAACAAGTTTGCGTATTTTTCATGTATGAAATATCACTCAAGGTTGTCGTTATTAATCTGATGTTAAGTTTTTTTTTTCATATAAAAAATAAGAAATTAAGAAAGTAGGTGGAGTTATTTTAGCATACATCACTGCTTACAGGAACAATTTGCGAAAGCTAATTAGGCCTGTAAACGAATCGAACGAACACGAACGAGAGTGTGTTCATGTTCGTTTGTTTAACTTTCACCGAACGAACACAAACAATGGTGTATTCATGTTCGTTTGTTTAACTTTAACCGAACGAACACGAACATAGACGTACACAAAATTTCTTGTTCGTGTTCGTTCATTAAGGAATGTAGCTTGTTCGTGTTAGTTTATGTTCGTTCGTTTAAATGATAAACGAATACAAACGAACATATATAACGGGTTAAATATTTAATATTTTGGGTTAATTCGATTAATTTACAGTTTGTAAGTTTCAGTTTGTTGTAAGTTTCAGTTTGTAAGTTTAAACTTTTTGTAATATTCAATAGAGTTTCAGTTTGTTGTAAGTTTTGTAAGTATAACCACTTAAATTATTGAATATAAGTCATTTATTGTTTTAATCTTCTTAAGTTTTACCTTATTCTGTTTTTTGGATGTATCCCTGATTCCATCCAAAGTTAATGTTTTATTATATTTTAAACAAGTTAATTTAATTAAGTAATTTAAGTTAATCAGTTTTTTACTAAGTCAATTAAGTATGTAATTTTAATTAAAAAAATTCGTTATCTTATATTAGTTTAGTATACATATTTAGTTTAATAACTTCAAACTAATTTTAGTTAAGTATAAAAAAATTATTTCATAATGGTTATTCATTCAACTTATGTAATTAAGTAGTTTATCAGAATGCAACTTAAGTTAATTTAATAACTATCTTAACTTAAAATGAATGCAAGTTAATTAAGTTTATTTTTAATCTTAAGTTAAGTTAATTTAATAACTAACTTAACTTCAATTAAAATGAATGCAAGTTAATTATTTAGCATTAATTTATTCTTATAATAAAAAATTTAAGTCATCTTATTTTAATTAAGAATATAGATTTAATTTAATAATTTTTACTCATTTAACTTAATTTGATTAAGTATAAAATTTTAATTTAATAATGGTTATTCATTCCACTTAAGTTAATTAAGTATAATAGTTTATCTTTGAAGTTATTTTAAAATAATAGTCAAGTTAATTAGAAATACAATTTATTAATACTTAAAATTATTATTAATTCACTTTATCTTTTAATTGAAGTTAAGTTAGTAATTTATTAATACTTGAAATTATTATTAATTTTATAATTTTTCAATACTTGACATTATTTTATATTCATTAAATATAACATCTTTAAATGTCAGATAATTATCATTATTAGCAAATCAAATAATAGTATTAGTTCAGGTTAATATCAGTTCAGGTCAATATCAGTTCAGGTCAATATCAGTTCAGGTCAATAACAGTTCAGGTCAATATCAGTTCAGGTCAAGAACAGTTCAGGTCAATAACAGTTCAGGTTCAAAACAGGTCGGGTTCAAAACAGGTCGGGTTCATTTCAGGTCGGGTCCAAACAGGTCGGGTTAAATCGGTTATCTGGCAGGTTAGTCTCGGGTTCGGGTTCGTTTCGGTCGGGTGCAGGTCGGGTTCGGTTACTACAGTAACAGGTCAATTTCGGGTTCGGGTTCATTTCGGTCGGGTGCAGTTCGGGTTCGGTTTCTACAGTTACAGGTCAAATTCGGGTTCGGGTTCGTTTCGGTCGGGTGCAGGTCGGGTTCGGTCTTTGAATTCTCGGGTTAAACCAAATTCTGACTCGATCGGGTTTCAGGCAGGTTACCAGGTCGGGTCAGTTTTTCACACCCCTAGTTAACAGGCGACAAAGTATGTGAATTGACCAGGGGAGAGTAATCTGGTTTGGGAATTTGTCAAGTCCAAGATTTTGTGATGTTACCTTTAAAAAGGGAAACTCAGAATCAGAAGTCGGAATGTTTGTAATTATTTTTGTTTCACTGCTCTTGTCCGATTAACATCTAGTTCATCGGATGAGCAAAAACTGATCAGTGCCTTAAATATGAATTAAATAGAGTTGAGGTTGTTCAAGCTTGTACATGCAAGCATGATGAATTATATTGAAATAATCTTTTTGCTCATATGTTACAAATTGATCATTAATTATAAGGGTAAACTATACTAATGACCACCGAATTATGGATTTGGTGCCGATTTGACCACTATATTTTCAATTGCGTTAAATATACCACATAACTATTTAATTGGTTCCAATGTAGCCACCTGCCGTTAAAAAAAACGTAAAAGATAATATGTAAATTTAAAATAATTGGTATAATTACACATTTAGTCCCCTTTATTTATACAATCATTCAATTTAGTCCTAATTTTAATCTAATAAAATAAATTAATTATTCAATAAGGTGGTAACTTTCTACTACCCTTTTTCCAATGCTGAATCGATGACCTATGTATAAAGGGATAAGAATTCTTTGAATTTGAAGAAAAAAAGAAACAACTTTGCTGACAAATTACAATTAGACATTATACAATTCTAAGTACAATTAGAAATTCTAAATTATATGTAAAAAATTTTATTATTTATTTATTATACTTTATTATACTTTTTAGTTTTTTGATATATTTTCTATTTTGGTCAGAAGAATCCTCCGAATATTCTGGTCTTGGATTAATAATCGATTTCTAATAAAATAAATTAATTATTCAATAAGGTGGTAACTTTCTACTACCCTTTTTCCAATGCTGAATCGATGACCTATGTATAAAGGGATAAGAATTCTTTGAATTTGAAGAAAAAAAAGAAACAACTTTGCTGACAAATTACAATTAGACATTATACAATTTTAAGTACAATTAGAAATTCTAAATTATATGTAAAATTTTTTATTATTTATTTTTTATACTTTATTATACTTTTTAGTTTTTTTGATATATTTTCTATTTTGGTCAGAAGAATCCTCCGAATATTCTGGTCTTGGATTAGTAATCGGTTTTGATATTTTGGAATATGATTAGAGAAGAGAGGGAGAGGGTAAGCTCATTCCATTAGAAAAAAAAAGATATGGGAATTAATTCCCAATAAATAAGAAATAATTGAGCGTGAGAGCCAAATAAATCTTTTATATGTAAATTATTTTTATTAGATTTATTAAATTTATTTTCCTTCCCCAATTAGGTGGTGACACGTGTCATCACCAATTAGAGTAAGAAAAAATAAATAATAAAAGGTAACCCCAAGGGGAACTGAACCTAGGTCATTAGGGAAAGAAAACAATACTTTTACCACTAGGATAAGCATGTTTCTAGTATATGAAATACCAATTATAATATATGTAGCAAAAACATGTGTGCTTCTATTCAAAACAACATGAAAAACAAAAACCCAATCAGAATCTATTACATTCAGCTATTTTTGATCCAGAATGAACGAGAATTATGTTTTCTTACTTGGTCTAACTTGAACATAGCCCCATTCTTCTTCTGATCCACCTTGGGATTTACATTTAATAGCTCTGGATAATCCTCCATGGAACAAAGAGAAACTGAAGAAAACCAAGAGAAGAATAAGAACATGGAATTTTCCTAGAATCTGCAGGTCACGGATTTGTTATTGCAGAAGTGCCGCGGAATCTGCGAGAGACCAAGCAACGGAAAATGCAAATATTCATATTAGCTTCTATGTGTGTTTTGCATTATTCCGGATCCATTCAAGAATCATGCACACTGCTACCTGTGTAATAATCAATATGAATATTTGATTTAATATATTAGCTTCTATGTACCACTAAATAAAATTGAATAGCATCCCTTTGTTTCATATATTTTCATTTGCTGCTGTTAGATTTTAGCACCATTTCAACGAATCTATCTGAAACAATACACATGGTGAGCTAAGTTTCCTAACATGAAACTTGTGCTTGCAGGCCTTCTTCTTTGGAACCAAACAAGGTAACAATGGCTTGGAAATAAGGAGCCTGAGAAACGGGTGCAACCTCGAGAACCTACGATAAAGTTAGTAATCTCCTACAATGTCCCCAACTGACTAAATTTTCTTACATGATCTTGGCCTTACCTTTCACCCCATATATATATATATATACCTTTTGAACATAAGAGTTAGTCCAACAGGGAAGAGGGAACTTAAAGTTTGGGCCATGTTCATTGTTCATTCTTTGTTTTCTTGAGGAAATATATATATATATATATAATCTGCTGGTTTGTTATTTGTTATTTCTTATACATTGCAGGTTTGTTTTTGTTTTGATTTGGAAAGAAGCAAGACATACATTCTAAATGCATTCCCTTGTTATCTGCATTTTCCTGACTATATTATCGAGCTGTGAACTTATATTCCGTTCGGGATTGAAAGTTTCGGATTCAGGGGTCATGTGGTTCATTCTTACACTAAAGAAGAAGATGTACAAGTATCAACTTGGGCAGTTTGCATGTACACACATGATTCTCATTGTTGTCTACACTCAGTCTGCATTTACCGTGGCCAACATTTTTGAAGGCAACTTCTGGTAACTTGCAAACCAATTTAGGTTTTTTAGTAGCTTCGCTAATTTTATTTGCTCCGCCATAAATAATGTGTCATATTTGATTCCCTTTCGCTCCAGATATTAAGTAGCCTTACTTTGTTCTGGTTCATATTCTCAACGGAATGCATATTCTATTCTACATTTGCATTTTCCGTTGCTTGGTCTCTCGCAGATTTCGCGGCACTTCTGCAATAACAAATCCGTGATCTGCAGATTCTAGGAAAATTCTATGTTCTTATTCTTCTCTTGGTTTTCTTCAGTTTCTCTTTGTTCCATGGAGAATTATCCAGAGCTATTAAATGTAAATCCCAAGGTGGATCAGAAGAAGAATGGGTTTATGTTCAAGTTAGACCAAGTAAGAAAACATAATTCTCGTTCATTCTGGATCAAAAATAGCTGAATGTAATAGATTATGAATTGGGTTTTTGTTTTTCATGTTGTTTTGAATAGAAGCACACATGTTTTTGCTACATATATTATAATTGGTATTTCATATACTAGAAACAAGCTTAGCCTAGTGGTAAAGGCATTGTTTTCTTTCCCTAATGACCCAAGTTTAATTCCCCTTGCGGTCATTTTCTACTATTTAATTTTTCTTACTCCAATTAGTGGTGACACGTGTCACCACCTGATTGGGGTAGGAAAATAAATTTAATAAATCTAATAAAAATATATAAATCGCTCAAATAAGGTGGTCACCACCTAATTGAATAATTAATTTATTTTATTAGAATAAAATTAGGACTAAATTGAATGGTTGTATAAATAAATGGGACTAAATGTGTAATTATACCAATTATTTTAACAATCCCGTTAACTTTTTCATTTTTTTTAACGGCAGGTGGCTACATTGGAACCAATTAAATAGTTATATGGTATATTTAACACAATTGAAAATATAGTGGTCAAATCGACACCAACCCCATAATTCAGTGGTCATTAGTATAGTTTACCCTAATTATAAATAGATCACCGTGTCCTTAATTGTCTTTTAACTACTGACAAAGGGATGACAAGTCATGCCAAAATAATGAGAAATATCATATTTGACCCTTTAAGAGTAACTAAAAATTAATTTTAATTTTTCAATAAATCTATACAATGATTTAAAAAAATCAGCTTGGAAAACTTTCTTCTTATTCTTCATCGTCTCCCTTTTCTTTTCATTTTTTAACCGAAAGAGGAAAAAATATTAGATTACCCACACAAAGAATGTTATTGTTGGAAACTTGACGGACCCAACACATCCACTATGGAGGACCTAAGACTGACCACTAGTGCTACACCAACTCCCTGAGTCGGTTAGCCTTTCTATCTTCTAATTTTTTAGTGCACAATACTTTAGGCGAAAATGCCGACCATACACCATTTAGGCGGTAGAACCGATCATATACTGTTCAGGCGGCAGTGCCGACCATATAATATTCATGCGACATAGCTGACCATATAGAAACTAATTCAAGTACACTAAAAATACATAAACTAAGGCTTAACCGAGAAACTTCTAATTACAAGAGAAAAAACACTTCTAATAATATACAAAAATATTACAATATAACAGAGACATAACATGTTCTTATATTTCTCTCAACATTATTTCTTTTCTTTCTAACACTAGCCCTCCACTTACACACTCACTTGCACTCACTCACACTCTACCCTCGCACACTTGCACTACTCACTCAACTTGCACAACCTATTTATAATTTCATTAGGTCGGTTTAGGCACTAGATATTTTATATACAATATTATTATATATTATAGTAGTGGAGCTCTCTAGAATACTTATGTCGGTTGAGCTCTCTAGTTTTGTTAAATGAATGGAGCTTTCTAGAACATTAGACAAGTTGTTGACTTCTTAACACTCTCCTTCAACAACTTCTCTCTTCAGATGATTTGCAGACCATTTTGAGTGTTTCTTTAAACTTCTCAATCTTTGGTCTACTCAGAATCTTTGTAAATTAATTTGTAATTTGTAACACCCTTTTCTGGTCTGGTTGAGAACTGGGTCGGAGTGTGTTACCGGTGAACAGTACGGTGATCGGTGCAATAAAATTTCATCTTTTAATTGAAAATTGATTAATTTTACACAAACAAAACGTTACCGGATATACATCTTAGTCCATTTGACACCTTGTGAAACAATGTTTAAACGTTTAAGTCCAATTCTTAACTATTACAAGTTTTAGAGACTAATTTATAATCTGCTAAATTAGGGGTCTTTCGTTGTAGTTGACTATATCACAATGAAATTCAACACAATATAAGAAAGCCTGTAAAATTTCATGCAATTTGGAGCCTATTTACCCATTCGATTTAATCATCCAAAATCCTGTGACCAAATAGTGAACATTGCAAACCTCCTGTTTCAGCCCTTTTAACTAACTTAACTAACTTAACTAACCCCGTATCGAAACACCTTAAGGTTGCTTCAAAATGGATGTACGATGGTCAACCTGAGTTGACTTTATCCTTCATACTGTATCGATACGAGCAAGCCCTGTATCGGTACGAGTTGACTCACTTTGACCTTGACTTTGACCCGTTTCGATACGGATTAGGCCTGTATCGAAACGAGAAATTCCAGTAGTAAAATGTTCTGAAACAGTTCAAATCCGTATCGATACGCCCTGTTTCATATGTCCAATTATGCTTAACCGTATCGATACGCTTGTACCCGTATTGATACAGCCTTATATGTAATGACAGATTTTTGCTGGTTTTTAATCGAATTGACTTACCAGACAATGTTTAAATGCAACAAAATTTTACACACAATATTATAACTGTACAACCTACTTACATAGAAAATTTTAGGGTCAAACAAATTTATTTACTTGGTTTTTACCTTTTAGTGCCAAAATATGCATTTTAGGCCTATTTTCACTACATGGAAAGTTCATATTATGCGTATCACACTTTTACCACTTGACCATAATATAGACATAACAAAAGGGACTTTATCGACTAGTACATACACCTTGCCACCAACTAGGAGTTCAAAAGGGTCAATATACATTACTTATAGCTTGGTTGTGACTTGTGCAACGCTTCAACTCCCCCGATCTCGATCCAAAACTTAGCTAACCTAAAATAGATGAGATAAAATGCATTAGGCATACTTTGCCTAGTGAGGTAGTCACAAGAAAAACAATGTTGTAATATGCAATTTCATCTCTACATTAACAATGTTCATGACATGATTTTCCAATAATAACACAATAATCATGCTTAATAACAAAATAATCATATTTTATCAATAATTCCTTGGATCGATTCCGGATAGTGGATACGCGAATTCCTACGCCTCGCCAAACAATGAGTGGTCTTATCCCTCCGCCTCGCCAAAGTGACCAATACACAAACATCCATCCGCCTCACCAAATCAATATAGGTCGTAGCCTTAGGACCGTAGTCCACCCGTACAATGAGCTCATGAATTTTATGGCATGCCAATTGTATCCAATGTCCTTTGAATCCAAGGTCCGATGACAATAATAATATTCAATATTCATTAGCAATAACAATGATCCGTGTATCCAATGGTTCAATATCCTTATTAATACTTTATGGTAATGTTTCAATGACATATCGGTGCAATGATCAATGACAATTTTAATGCTTACTTCAATGACCAATGGCAATATACTTTAATAATGGCAATGGCTATACATGATCTAAACTTATTAACATTGACAATATCGATATATGATATATGATGATTAATACAATGTTTACCGAGACTTACCAATATGTCCGTTAAATGAACCGATGCTATAACCTTAAAAGTAATGTTAGCTACGTATTCAAAATTGCTATCAATGAATTCGGGAAGGCTCCCCGCCTAAACCCGAGACTTCGGCTACACTCACCTTGCTAATCTGATGCTCCTACGGCTCTCGGATGATAACACCCATATTCCTAACTTCCGATGATGTCGATGGATGATCTAGATCGATCTCTCGAGCTAGGAAAATCAATAGGGAATCATTAGAACAATATTTCGATATCGTAATCAATATAACAATACCGAAACCAATATCTAAACTTAGGATAGCAATAGCTAACTCGATAACCATGGATGACCAAACCCTAACTTAGATTGAGCTTAGCTTATCCATAGAATTCAATGTTCGATTGAGGATTATAGCTTACTCGGTCGATGACAAGGATTTGATAACAATAAACCAATGAAATTTTAAGCTTTTCCTTCTTCAACAATGGATGTGTGTGCTTGGATGAGAAAGAAGATGAAGACAAGGTGCTAGCTTAGTTTAGTCTCGGGTAAGCTTCAATTCTCACTTCCTTTCTTTTAATCAAATTGGCCGAAAGGCCTTTTCTTCCAATAAAGGAACTTATCCTCATTTGTTAAGGATACGTTGACTTAAATGTGGAGGGGCTAATCACAAGATTAGTCCCTCAACTCTTGGGAGTTCATAGTTTTTGCCCCCTAAACTTCAATTTTCACAATTTAGCAACTAAAGGTTTCCATCTTATTCAAATAGGTCTGAGTTTAATAATTCGGTTTAATTAGGGATCAATAACATAGCAATGGACTTAATAAAATGTTTAGAACCATATTTGGACTTTCTGACTTAGGGTTTCTGATCACCAGAACCCTAATCTTGACTAGACCGGTTTTCAGGGTGTTACAACTCTCCCCCTTAAGAAAAATCCGTCCTCAAATTTTACCTGAATCAAAGAGCTGCGGATAATGTTTCCTCATGGTTTCCTCTGGTTCCTAGGTAGCCTCTTCCACTGAATGGCTCCTCTAGAGTACTTTGACCAACGATACATATTTATTACGAAGCCTTTTGACTTCCTTGGCAAGAATTTGCACTGGTTCCTCCTCGTAAGACAAATTAGGTTGAACTTCAACAGATTCAGGTTCAACAATATGCGAGGGATCGGATTTATATTTCCGGAGCATAGAGACATAGAATACATCATGGATCTTGCTTAATTCAGAGGGCAATGACAAACGATAGACCACTGGGCCAATTCTTTCAGTAACCTCAAAGGGTCCAATGAAATCGGGGACTCAATTTCCCCTTTTTGCCGAACCGTAGGATCTTTTTTCACAGTGAGACTTTGAGGAAAGCTTTCTCACCAACTTCATACTGGATATCCCTTCTTTTAAGATCAGCATAGGCCTTTTTTCGATCAAAGGTAGCTTTCAAACGATCGTGGATGGTGGTGATCTTCTATTCGATTTCCCGAAGTAACTCAGGGCCCAATAGCCTGCCTTCACCGAGTTCATACCAACACAATGGAGTACGACAACGTCTACCATATAACGCTTCATATGGTACCATATAACGTCTACCAGAGATTTCTCCCATGTTCCGCCAAAATTAATGATACACGCTCGTATCATGTCTTCTAAAATCTGAATTACCCTTTTCGATTGACCAACAGACTGAGGGTAAAAAGCGGTACTGAGATTAACTCTAGTTCTTAGAGCTCCTTGCAGGGTTCTCCAAAATCGAGAAGCAAATCAGGGATCCTTATAAAAAATGATAGACAATGGCACTCCATGAAGCCTAATCACTTCCTTGATATACAAGTCAGCTAGCTTGGGAAGTCCGTAATCTATTCGAACTGGTACAAAGTGTGCTGACTTAGTGAGATGATCCACAATGACCCATATAACATCATGCTTGGCAAGAGTCAGAGGCAAACCACTGACAAAGTTCATCGTGATCTTCTCCCACTTCCATTGAGGTGGGTCGATAGGTTGCAACAAACCAGTTGGGACACGGTGTTCAACCTTGACACGTTGACACGCGAGGCATCGAGACACGAAATCGATTATGGCTTGTTTCATACCGGACCACCAATATAACTCACGAAGGTCTTTGTACATCTTTACAGACCCTGGGTGAACAGAGAATGTGCTCGAATGAGCCTCCTTAAGAATGTCATCACGAAGGGATTTATCGTTGGGTACACAAACCCGACTACGAAAACATATGAGTCCTTCAGAATTGATCTTGAAGTCAGGATTATCCTGGAGCCTCGGAACAATGGCTTGAAGCTCGGGGTCTTGTTCTTGCAATGTCTTAATCCTTGAGATGATCGTAGACTGAACTTGAAGTTCAGCTACTAGACCACAACACTTCTGGATTTGGAAGTGGGCATTAATAGCTCAAGAGGCTACGAAAGAATAGAGTTCATAATAAGTTGAGCTCTATTATGATACTAAGGATTATGTTCGTAGTAATAATAATACTTACGAGGCATCGGTTTGTGGCTGAGTGCATCGACTACAACGTTAGTCTTACATGGGTGGTAATCAATAACAAGATCGTAATCCTTGAGGAGTTCCATCCATCTCCATTGCTGGAGATTCAACTCCTTCTGCGTTAAAATGTATTTGAGACTCTTGTGGTCAGTAAAAAGGTAACATTTTTCTCCGTAGAGATAATGCCTCTAGATTTTCAACGCAAAGACAACCACAACCAATTCCAAATAATAGGTAGGATAATTCATTTCATGTGGCTTAAGTTGTCGAGAAGCGTAGGCAGCAACCTTTCCTTTCTGTATCAATACACATCCTAACCCTAAATGAGACGCATTGCTATAAACTGTATAGTCCTTCTTGGACTCTGGTTGGGTTAGAACGGGTGCATGAGTCAATACTTGCTTTAACTGATCAAAGCTTCGTCGTTGATCCCCGGTCCACACGAAAGGGGTCTCCTTCTGTAAAAGCTTAGTCAATGGAGCTGCTATCATAGAAAATCCCTTGACGAATCTTCTATAATAGCCGGCAAGGCCGAGGAAACTCCTAACTTCCCCAACATTCTTCGGTGGGTGCCAGTTGATAATAGCTTGGATTTCCTTCGGGTCTACTTGAATGCCCGAAGCTGATACAATGTGCCCAAGAAAAGCATCTTCGGTGAGCCAAAACTCGCACTTAGAAAATTTAGCATACATTTGCTTCTCCCGGAGAATTTGAAGCACAATACGAAGGTGGTTACGATTCTGTTCAACAGTCTTGGAATAAATCAATATGTCGTCGATGAAAACTACCACAAACTTATCAAGATAGGGTCTGAAAACTCGATTCATCAAGTCCATGAAAGCCGTCGGAGCGTTGGTTAGCCTAAAAGGCATTACCAAAAACTCGTAATGACCATATCTTGTACCAAAAGTAGTTTTGGGTACATCACAGTCTTTAACCCTCATCTGATAATACCCAGACCTTAGATCGATCTTGGAAATTGTTGCGTGTAAAAGTGTCTATCGCAATTGTAGTGCAAGTGTACACGACGCAAGTAGTAAAGTGATACGGAAGTATCGAATATCGTCTCCACAGGGACTGGGCTAATAGCTTCACCTTGAATTACTGCACGAGAGTAAAAAGAATATTTAAGATGTTGTCACGAGAGTAATAAAGAATACTGGAAAATAAGATTAAAGAAATTAAGATAGAGAGAATGGGCTGGTATTGAATTGCTCAGTAGTGTAGGTATTGCTAAGTCTAGGAAACTCTGTTCTGTCGATGTCCCCGTTGCGGTAGCACCTGTCGCGGCGGCAGTCTGTTGCTTGTCGTGGCAGCGAACACACAACTCAGTACTTCAAGTTTGGCAAGAATCCCTGATGTGCCTTGGCCTATCCCTAGGTCCAAGTCTGTCGATGAACACGTCTTTGATGATACCTCCCGGCGTGAATCGAAGGATGAACATCGATGTTGTTGAATTCTTCTTTAGCCACTTAACCTCGTCCTATCCCTAGGTCCGAGATAGTTCAACTATAAACTAGAGAACTCGCACTTATTCCTTTCGTATACTTAACTCTCCCGATATTAAGTAAATAAATAACCTCGCAATGCTCTCCCGATACTCTTGCAAGATGTTAATAACCAGAATAAGAGAACTTGAAGTTTATTTTATTGAACTGAAAATTCCTAAAACAAAAGCAACCCTTGCAACTACTTTACAAATCAACCTGTGTCCCTAAGGGGAATTTAGAACATGTTGAGAAGGGAAAAACGGCTAGGGTTTTGGAAAGAAGGCTAGAGATAGGTGATGTCCCCTCCTAGGTCGAATTATATGCCTTTATATAGGCTTTGGGTCCAAGTTTTCTAATATAGCAAGAATACAAGTTTAAATTAAAGTACAACTCTAATAAAGACTAAATCTTCAGAGAATATAGCTTTAACCCGTCCTTCCTTCTTGCTTGGATTTTCTCTCCTTGAACCTTGGGCTTGGCCTTCATTCTGATATAGGGCTTGGAAAAATATAGTGGTATTCCACGACATACGAGCTTAATTTTCTCTTTCTGTCGAGGTCCACTTTGCTTCTTCTCCTCAAAACTACTGTCGTCCTTGGCTGCCACGGCGACAACCATGGCAGCATCGTCCTCCTCAACTGCTCTACCAGTTCCAGCTCTGCTGCGTCCTGCCCAGCGTCTGCTTCTCCATCTACTGCAGCAGCAACATGCAAAAGCAACCAATTTCAGTAGAAACTGTGCTTTTTAATATACTTGTGATGTCTAACTGTAATCTAGCCTAAATGCAATGAATTATGCTTGAATACAATAGAAATATGGGTTAAATAGGGGGTAAATAATAGAACTTTTACACACTCAACACACCCCCAAACTCAAGTTTTTGCTTGCCCTCAAGCAATTCAGACCTAAAATAAATATTTTGTTTTGGCTTAAAACAGTGAACTTTCCCTTACCCTTCATTCATTCTCTGTTGATGGCAGCACCCTGTCGGATAACTTAGGATTCGTCCGGAATCTCACTATAGTCCTCGTGCAGTGTGTGCATGCTTGTGAACAATTATATTCCAAGACTCTCTTAGTTTCACTAGAATATTTCAGCCTCTAACTTGAATTTTTATGCCAAAGTTTATCTTTTTGAAGGCACTTCTTATGCTCCTTTGATTTTTTGTTTTGACTCGATTTTATTATTTTTTAAGCTAAAGTTTCACTAGAGCCGGTTTCGGGCACCTCTAGCTAACTTCCTAGAGCCGGTTTCGGGCACCTCTAGGGCTATTGAGTCTATTTTGCTAAACTTCTTTCCTAGAGCCAGTGTTAGGCACCTCTAGGGGCTATTCAAGTGCTAAGCTTCCTATTCTAGTTAACTAGAAGAGTTCTAGGCAATATAACAGTCACAAATAGTGTTTAAGTTTCAGAACTATAGAAAGGCTCTAAACTGTTCCTAAAAACTATCCTAAAGGTACTGCCACGACAGAGCTGTCACGACAGGTAAGTTCAGTTCAAAGACTTAAGCCAAAATTTTCAATATATATATATATATATATATATATATATATATATATATATATATATATTGAGAAAAATAAACTAAGTAAAAGACACACTTTTAAAACAAAATTAGACTCCATTAATGGAGGGATGCCACCCCCAAACTCAAGGGTTGCATTGCCCTCAATGCAAATGACAAAATAAAAGATAACAAAAATTACATCACAAAATATAGAGAAGCAGACAGCAAAATAAGTTAAAAAAAACTCAGATTTTATGCGCTGTCGTCACTGCTGCTGCTGACGCGGATCTGTCGGCGGGCACGGGCCTTTGGAACTGGCTGGCGGATGGGGGAGGCAGATGTGTTATTCGTTTTGGCCTCCTTCGGAGGTTGAATTCTGGTAGGAGAGATGTGAGGGGGTTTCTCCACAACCTGTACCTCCGAGCTTTTGCTGCTGTCCTCACTGCTGCTGCTACCGCTGCCACTGTCCGGCTTGTTTTTGTCTACCATTCTCTTCTGCCATTTCACTGGTGTGAATTCTTTGGCTAAATTCCTCTTAACAGAGGGTTCGTTATCACTTTCCTCCCAGATTGAGGAAGAAGAGAAACCAGCGATGAATGCATCAAGTTCCTTCGAGGGCATTCTTCTCTTGGTTCCCCGGGCAGAAGTCTCAGCTGCACGGTTGCTGCCGGCGACTGTCGTGGCAGGGGTTGGTGTGGATGCTGCAGACGATGTCCTTGGTGTGGCAGCAGGTGTTGGGGTGTGGGCAGGGGTTGGTACAGCAAAATAATGGGCAGGAAAAGTAGGAAATACAACATCAGGGAAATTTAAAGAAGTTTGGATGAATTGTACCGTAGCTGTGGTGAAATCCCTAATGAAGCTCATAAGACCAAGCTGTCATTCCTCCATCTTCTGTATAGCAGCAAGGATCTGGGAGGAGGAGTCGGTCGGGGCTGCTGCTGCTGTTTGCTGCCTGGCTTCCGTGGCAGCAGGTTCAGTGTCCGTCGGCTCTGGCGTGTCTGTTGCCGTGGCAGTGGGATCAAAGGATGACAGCGGGGTGGCAGCAGTCAGCTCCATCAAGCTGAGTATGTTTTTGTCGGTCCATCCCTTCCCTTGGACTCTAAGATCGGCGGCAGCTTCAAGTACCCCCATGGCCGCGGTAGAGGGCTGTGATGAGGTAAGGAAGGTAGAGTGGTTGCGTCGGCCGGTGTGCACACTCCAAAATGCTCTCCCAGATGTAGCTGCCCACATTAATAGGCCTCTCATGCAAAATAGAATGAATGATGGCTAACCTGGGTTGGTCAACAGTGGTGTTGTGCGAGGACGGCATGATGCACTTTTTGATAAAAGCGTTCCACAATTTAGCTTCCGGCAGGAGTTGAACTCTCTTGACCGTCCTCGGGTTCTTCGAATTCGTATTCCACTGAGTACCTTCATCCGTTAGCTCTGCCATGACAGCATCGTAGGTAGCAGGGTCTAGACTATTCAGAAATTGCTGGTGACCATTGTCGTTGCTGCCCACGTAAAATCCGTACAGGGTATTGATGTATTCTGCTTCGAAGGGCACCTCCCTCCCTCGTACAGTAACTGTTGTCGCCGTTCTGCTATTGATGGCGACGTAGAAATCTCGAACCAGAGATACATTCATCTCCTCTGGTTGTTCTGCAAAGATCTGCCACTGTAGAGCCCTTATTTTACGAGCAATGAACGGCTGTAGGCCTAAATTCTCGTCCTTTGTAGTGTAGATAAATCCCCTTTCCTCCCACATGTCTCTGATCTAGAAAGATCGTGGGGTTGATGCTGTCGAGGTGGAGCCTGAGGCAGCACTCCTGCGGGTATTTCTGGAAGATATGGTTGCAAGGGTTGAGAGAATAAAAATGAAAGCAAATAAAATTCTAGAGGAAGCAAGTAAGAAGAGTAGAAGTGAGTGAAAATGAATAGTGAAATGGGGTTTATATAGAGAAGAGTTTGCTGCCCGTTGGAGTTGTAATGGCAGGCGCAAATAATGGGGCCAGCTGTTACGCGGTTGTGTGTCTGACGCGTCTGTCACGTGTTTCCGTGTCTACTGCGCGTCTGTCACGCGTTTGCGTGTCTGTCGCGACAGCGTGTCGACAGCCTGTATTTTTCGCGTCTGTCGCGGCAGTTGTAACGACAGGCTCCAAAATTTGGGCCTTTTGGGTTGATGGAATTATGTTGGGCTGAATTCACTTCTCATTTTCTTCTTGTCTCCTTTATTTCCTAAAAAACAATAAAAATAAAGACATTATTTCTTAAAAATAAAATAAATATAATTTCCTAATAAATAATAAATAATAATAAAACTAAAAAAATATTAAAAATCAGGTTAAATTAGGGATGCCAGGTGGGGCATCTCCTAAGGTAACCACTTCCTGCATTCTTGGGGCTTCAGTCCCCTGATAATGCTTCAAGCGCTGTCCATTGACTTTGAATTAGTGCCCGTCCTTTAAAGATCTGATCGTGATGGCACCATGGGGAAAAACCTGTACAACTTGGAATGGGCCATACCATATAGATTTCAGCTTCCCTGGGAAGAGTTTCAACCTAGAGTTAAAAAGCAACACAAGCTGCCCTGGGCAGAACTGTCGTGGCAGCAACTTCTTGTCATGCCACTTCTTAGTTTTATCCTTGTAGATTCTTGCGTTGTCATAGGCCATCGTTCGAATTTCTTCAATTTCGTTCAGATCCAGTAGCCTTTTCTGCCCTGCCTTTTCCAAGTCCATATTGACTGTCTTGATTACCCAGTATGCTCTGTGCTCTATCTTGACAGGTAAATGACATGTTTTCCCGTAAATCAGTCGATAAGGAGACATTCTCAATGGAGTTTTGAAGGCTGTCCTATAAGCCCATAACGCATCATTAAGGTGTAAAGACCAATCTTTCCGAGTTGGCTTAACCATCTTTTCAAGGATGTTCTTGACTTCTATGTTGGATATTTCAGCTTGTCCATTGGTCTGAGGGTGATATGTTGTTGCAATCCGATGCTTGACACCATACTTTTTCAAGGCAGCAGCTATAACCCTGTTGTTGAAATGCCTCCCTTCATCACTGATGATCGCCTTAGGGATGCCGAATCTGGAAAAGATGTTTTTATGTAAAAACCTTTGAACTGTCTTGGCATCATCCTTTTGAGTGGCGATAGCTTCAACCTACTTGGACACATAATCTACTGCCAGGAGGATGTACAAATTCCCACATGAAGATGGGAATGGTCCCATAAAATCGATCCCCAAACGTCGAAGATCTCGACTTCAAGAATGTTCTGCAGCGGCATCTCGTGTCTCCTTGAGATGTTTCCCGTCCTTTGACACTTGTCACAATTCTTGTAGAATATTTGAGCATCTTTATACAATGACGACCAATAGAATCCATACTGCAAAACCTTGGAAGCAGTTTTGTTGCCTCCTAAGTGTCCTCCATACTGTGAAGCATGACAGTGATGAAGTATATCTTCCTGCTCATCCTGTGGTACGCATCTCCTTATAACCTGATCTGCACAAATTTTGAAAAGAAGAGGTTCGTCCCAATAATAATGCTTAACATCATTTTGGAACCTCTTCCTGGCTTGATAATTAAGGTCAGGAGGAATTATTCCGCTAACTAAAAAATTAACGAAATCAGCATACCAGGGGAGTTCAGAAGACTTACCTGCCGACATGGCTGTCGCGGCAGTGACTGTGGCAGCAAATAGCTGCTCATCTGGGAAGGTCTCCAATATGTTTGTCTCATCTGTCGGTAGACTCTGTCCCTTTTCCAACCTTGACAAGTGATTTGCCACTTGATTTTCTGTCCCCTTTTTGTCCTTGATTTCAAGGTCGAATTCTTGCAATAGCAAGATCCAACTTATCAGTCGAGACTTTGCATCCTTTTTCGTGAACAGATATTTCAATGCAGAGTGGTCTGTGTGCACTATGACCTTCGTTCCAAGTATATAAGAGCGAAACTTATCAATGGAGAATACCACATCTAATAATCCCTTCTCTGTGGTGGTGTAGTTCACTTGGGCGTCGTTCAATGTTTTGCTGGCATAGTATATGACGTGAAAGAGTTTGTCTCTCCGCTACCCAAGTGCTGCCCCGACAGCACAGTCACTAGCATCACACATGATCTCGAACGGAAGTGTCCAGTCTGGTGGCTGTACTATTGGGGCTGTTACTAGCTTTTCTTTCAGAAACTTGAATGCCTCAGTACATTCAGTGTTAAAGTCGAAGGGTCGGTTCTGCTCCAGAAGATGGCATAGGGGCTTGGTTATTTTTGAAAAATTCGCAATGAATCTCCGATAAAAACCAGCATGTCCTAAGAAACTTCTAATTCCCTTGACTGTGGTGGGCGGCGGCAGCTTTTCGATCACTTCTATCTTAGCTCTGTCGACTTCTATGCCACGGCAGCTAATCTTATGGCCAAGGACTATCCCTTCATCCACCATGAAGTGACATTTTTCCCAGTTCAAAACCAAGTTTTCTTTTTCACATCTTTCGAGCACCTTCTGTAGGTTGCCTAGACAGCTTTCAAAGTCGTCTCCAAAGACTGAAAAATCATCCATAAAGATCTCTAGGAAATCCTCCACCATATCCGAGAATATTGCCATTATGCACCTTTGAAAGGTGGATGGTGCATTACATAGTCCAAAAGGCATTCTCCTAAAAGCGTAAGTTCCGTAAGGGCATGTGAATGTCGTCTTTTCTTGATCTTCCGGTGCGATAGCTATTTGATTGTAACCTGAATAACCATAAAGAAAACAATAGTAAGGTTTACCCGCTAATCTATCAAGCATTTGATCAATAAAGGGTAAAGGAAAGTGGTCCTTTCGGGTAGCTTTGTTAAGCTTCCGATAGTCCATACAAACCCTCCAACCGGTCACAGTCCTGGTTGGGATTAGCTCATTGTTTTCGTTGGTTACCACGGTCATTCCTCCTTTCTTGGGAACACATTGCACCGGGCTCACCCATTTGCTGTCCGAGATGGCGTAGATTATTCCAGCATCTAGCCATTTGATTATCTCTTTTCGCACCACCTCTTTCATCGCATGGTTCAGCCGCCTTTGTGAATCAATAGTCGGCTTATGATCATCCTCTAGAAGAATTTTATGCATACATAATACTGGACTAATGCCTTGAATATCAGCTATCGTCCATCCAATAGCCTTTTTGTGCTGCTGCAGCATCCCTATTAATTGATGTTCCTGTTCCTGCATCAACTTGGAAGAGATGATTACGGGCAACATATCATTTAAACCAAGAAAAGCATATTTTAGCTGCCCTGGCAGGAGCTTAAGATCTAAAACAGGGGGCTCAACAGTTGATGGCTTTTGAATTGCATGGTTATCCGAGGTATAATTTAAAGGCTCGAATAACTTACCTGGACAATTGCCTATCCAGTTTACCTCCTCCTGATCTTCAGTATCAGATGTATCAGATTCTGAGGAGTTGCTGTCGTGAAAGTCTTGTAAGTGACTGCTGAGGCAGTGACCAATTTTGATGTCGTGACAGCCCGACCTGATGCAGGGTTGGTCAAGGGTAACTTCAGTGATAACCTTGAATTCTTCGTCTGCATCAGCATGCTTCATTGCTTGGAGAACATTCAACTTTATTTCTTGATCGTTTACTCTCATGGTGAGTTCTCCTTTTTCCACATCAATCAGTGATCTTCCCGTGGCTAAGAAGGGTTGCCCCAGGATGATTGGTGCGTTTTCATCTGCTTCACAATCTAAAACAAGAAATTCAGCAGGAAAAATAAACTTATCCACTCTTACCAGAATATCTTCAATTTTTCCTTTTGGATGAACGTAAGAGCGGTCTGCCAGCTGCAGAATTACTGTTGTGGGCCGAGCTTTTCCAATACCTAGTTTCTGAAAAACAGATTTGGGCATTAAATTTATACTAGCACCAAGATCACAAAGTGCCTTACCCACATATTTATCTCCGATTACACATGGTATGATGAAGCTCCCAGGATCCTTCTTCTTCTGGGTGGATGCTTGTGTAGAATACTCATGCATCCTTCTGTCATCTTAACCGTTTCAAATTCCCCAAGTCTAGATTTCTTCGACATGGCATCCTTGAGAAATTTGGCATAACCGGGCATCTTTCTAACGACATCTAACATCGGAATGTTGATGTGAACCTGCTTAAAAATATCATAAATCTTTTTAAGCTGTGATTCTTGTTTCAATTTCTGTAACCGTTGAGGAAAAGAAGGTGGGGGACGATAATCAACAATACGTCCTTCCCACTGCATACGGATCTGAGGAGGTTTGGGTTCATCATCTTTCTCCTCTGTCCCTTCTACTGTCGTGACAGGCTCATCGGCAGCAGGCTGTTTGTTACCTGTCGGGGTAGCTTCCTCGGCAGGTATATCCAAGGCTGGTTTCTTAACTGATTCAGCTTCCTTCTTTGGCCCTGGTAGTTGCTTCCCACTCCTAGTTGTAATAGCTTTACACTGCTCATGTGTGGGATGTCTAGCGTTTTTAGTATCGCTAGGGAATCCGCCATTCTGCCTTGGTTTGATATGCTGGGAAACCTGACCCATCTGTGTCTCCAACGATTTCAAAGTAGCTTCATGATTTGTCATCCGCATCTCTGTTTTATCCATGAATGTCTCCGTCTTCTTGACAAAGTGATTCATGTTCTCAATGTAAGTTCCTGTTTGAGACATGAACGTAGCCAGAGTTTGTTCCAGTATACTGTTTGTAGCAACTGGTGGCTGTTGCTGCTGCTGCTGCGATTGTTGCCGAGTCAGCAATCTAGGTCCTCCCTGATTCTGATTATTCTGTGCTTGAGGATTCAGGGCATTATTAGGATTACTCCAAGAGAACTTGAGATCCTTTCTCCAGCTGGGATTGTAGTTGTTGGAGTTATAATTATGCTTATTGTAGTTTCCAACATACTTTCCCTCTTCTAACTGTATAGGGCATTCATCCGAACTGTGATTTCCTTCACAAATTTCACATACCTCTTCGACAGCGTATACAGGCTGTGAATCATCGTTCAAGAGCTTTTCATTGCCTTAGTGAGATATGCCACCTGTGATTTCATTGTGCTGTCGGCCTCATAATCCTTTACAGCTAGAACCCGTTTACCCCCTCTTCTTGCTGTCGGGAACTGCTCCTCATTCTTAGCCAGATTTTTCAATACTGCCATCGCCTCATCTGGGTCTTTGTCCAGCAGTAATCCGTTTGCTGCTGAATCAATTCTAATACGAGTTTGTAAATTGGCAGCATTATAAAACTGTGTTACCTGGTTCCAAACGGGGAATCCATGCATTAGGCAGTTCCTTAGAAGAGTGGTAAATCTGTCCCAGGCCTCGTGCATTGGCTCGTCATCTTCCTGTTGAAAAGTAGCAATTTCATTACGTAATCGCTCAGATAAGTGTGAAGGATTAAAACGAGATAAGAATTCACGAGTTAAATCTGCCCAAGTTCTAATTGAACCCGGCGTAAGTTTATTCCACCGAGTCTTTGCTCTGTCCCTCAATGAATGGGGAAATAACCGAAGCCTCAGTATCTCCGGATTAACTCCTGGTAGTCTAAACGAACCACAGATTTCCTGGAACGTTTTTAGATGCTCCCTAGCATCCTCTGTAGCAGCACCACTAAATTGATCGGCATTGTTGATCATGCTGAACATAACAGGTTTTAGCTCGAAGTTATCAACATCTACATCCGGCAGCGTGGTTTCTAGTTCTACATGATCATTCAGCATGTAGTCTCGGCAGGACCGTCGTGCGGCAGCGGCAGGAGGGTCGCCGACAGGAGGAATGATCTCTCTATCTCCGACAGGATTGTTATTATCTTGGGGATTCCCTTGGTTGTTCATTGCCTCTAACTGTTCTTCAAGGTATTCGTTTCTGGCTAGTACGTGATGAAGTCGGTTCCTAAGATTGAACGAACGTTCTATTTCAGGATCTAATGGATACTCAGGTTCTTCTCCTCGTCTCGATCTGCGCAATGAATTATGCTTGAATACAATAGAAATATGGGTTAAATAGGGGGTAAATAATAGAACTTTTACACACTCAACAGAAATCACTGAGGCACCCTTAAGTTGATCAAATAGGTCGCCGAATAAAACCTTTATCGAGCAACTCTTGAATCTGAACTTCCAATTCTCTTAATTCAACTCCATCCATCTGATAAGGTGCAATGGAAATAGGGGTAGTTCTAGGTTGCACTTCAATACCAAATTCCACTTCATGGGTTGGAGGTAAACCCAGAAGTTTATCAGGAAAGACGTCATGGAATTCACACACCGTATCAATGTCTGGTATCTGAGGTTCATCCTTGGCTTCTAAGGTTAAGGCATGCAATGAGGGGTTTCGTGACTTCATTAGAACTATGCTTTCTTTACCGAGGCCTTGGAGATACAACTTCCTCTTGCTACAATCTACCCACGCTTGATGTTTACCAAGCCAGTCTATTCCTAGTATCACATCAAATTCGTGGATCGGTAGGGCTAGGAGATCCGCTGGAAACGGAATCCCTTGAATTATCAAAGGACAATTCTTGCATACAGAACTTATGGTGACATAATCACCTAAAGGATTGGTCATAGAGACTCTCGGTGTTATAGATTCACTAGACATTCCATGTTTTCTTACCAATTTCGTGCTTATGAAAGAATGTGTAGAGCCAGGATCAATCAATGCATACAAAGGACGAGAATATAACATATCAATACCTGTGATAACATCAGGCTCGTCGTCTTCCTCCCGGCTCCTGACATGATATATCTGCGCAGAGGCCTTTGATTCTTGTTTATTACCAGACTTTCCTGAGCCACCAGGTCTCCCCTAGCTCCCGAGGATGCTTATTTGAGCCCCTTTCCTCGAAAGGACTGAACGGGAGATGCAATGTCTACTAGTGTAGCTGCGGATTTGGAAGGATTTTAGGGAAATTCTCGGATAAAGTAGCCCTGCTCACAACAGTAAAAACATGCTACAGTCTGCTTCCGACATTGTCCTGCTGGATGTCGCTTCTGAAAAAAATTACAGACCGAATGTTGGGTACCTCAATTTGAACCTCACTACTCTTAACTGAGGTTGCCTTAGTCATAGTCTGAGTAATGTTATGAGGCTTCTCAATATTCCCAGAACGAGAAGGTTGTGGATACGAGACTTGTTTCGAGCCTTGGTACTTGCCCTTACTGTTCCATCTAGGAGGTCGGGAATCATCTCGTACTCTCTTCTCGGAATTTCTCGATGCACTTCCCTTCTGGGCCCTCTGAGCAGCTTCATTAGCCTTGGCTCAGTTCACCAGACCCTGGAAGTTAGTGATGCCAAGGGTTGTGAACATAGGTTGTAACTCATCGTTCAGGCCATCAATGAACATTCTACACTTATCTTTTTCTTTATTTATGTACTCAACACCATATCAGCAATACTTGCAGAAGTCGTGGATGTATTGCTCGATGGGTCGTCCATCTTGTTTCAGATGGAGGAAGATACTACGCCTCTCAGCGAGATAGTACTCACTGATGTACTTGTTTTGGAATTCTCTAAGGAAGAACTCCCATGTAACAAACTCTTCGGAAACGGTAAGGATAGTGGTTTCCCACCACATGAGAGCCTCGTTAGTCAGTAATGCAAGGGCGCACTCTAACTTGTGTTCGTCCGAACACTGTAACTACTTATTCAAAATTCACAGTGTGTTGTCCAACCAGTATTTAGCAATCTCTGTATTATCGTCATCTTGTCCGGCAAAGGAAAAAGCTTGGAGCGAAGCCAATATATCTATAGGGGCTCGGGCATACTGAACAATAGGTGGAGTAGGCTGTGTTGATGGTGCTGCTCCCATAGCAGTCATAAACTGCTTGAACATGTTAGCCATGTTCCAATAACATTCTGCATGTGCATAATGTGCAACAAGCTCAGCTTGTTGAGGTGGGGACCTAGGCAGATCCGATTGTTCTCCCCCCCTCACTTCTTCGCCATGGGTCGATGAACCCGTGACATGTTCAGGAATGTGAGCCATATTTGTTCTAGACATAACTATAACATGAAAAGATCAGATTAGTTGACAAGTCACAATCCATATAATTTAAAACTCATAGGTATCAAAGTAACACAATAACAATGCAACAAGCTTCAGTTTAGTCCTAGAATTGACTAAACTCTAGCTCTGATACCACAAATGTAACACCCCCTTCCCGGCCTGGTCGAGAACCGGATCGGAGTGTGTTACCGGTAGACGGTACGATGATCGATGCAATAAAATTTCATCTCTTAATCGACAATTGATCGATTTTACACAAACAAAACGTTACCGGATATACATCTTAGTCCATTTGACACCTTGTGAAACAATGTTTAAATGTTTAAGTCTAATTCTTAACTATTACAAGTTTTAGGGACTAATTTGTAAATCTGCTAAATTAGGAGTCCTTCATTTTAGTTGACTATATCACAATGAAATTCAACACAATATAGGCAAGCCTGTAAAATTTTATACAATTTGGAGTCTATTTACCCATTCGATTTAATCATCCAAAATCTTGTGACCAAATAGTGAACATTGCAAACCTTCTATTTCAACCCTTTTAACTAACTTAACTAACCCTGTATCGAAACACCTTAAGGCTGTTTCAAAAAGGATGTACGATGGTCAACCTGAGTTGACTTTGTACTTCATACCATATCGATACGATCAAGCCTTGTATCGGTACGAGTTGACTCACTTTGACCTTGACTTTAACCCGTTTCGATACGGCTTAAGCCTGTATCGAAACAAGAAATTCCAGTAGCAAAATGTTCCGAAACAGTTCAAATCCGTATCGATACGGATTTTACCTTTTAGTGCCGAAATATGCATTTTAGGTTCAAACAGTAGCAAAATTGTTTAAATGCAACACACAACATTATAACTATACAACCTACGTGCATACCAAATTTTAGGGTCAAACAAATCCATTTACTCGGTTTTTACCTTTTAGTGCCAAAATATGCATTTTAGGCCAATTTTCACTACATGGAAAGTTCATATTATGCATATCACACTTTTACCACTTGACCATAATATAAACACAACAAAAGGGACTTTATCGACTAGTACATACACCTTGCCACCAACTAGGAGTTCAAAAGGGTCAATATACATTACTAATAGGTTGGTTGTGACTTGTGCAACGCTTCAATTCCTCCGATCTCGAACCAAAACTTAGCTAACTTGAAATAGATGAGATGAAATGCATTAGGCATACTTTGCCTAGTGAGGTAGTCACAAGGGTAACAATGTTGTAATATGCAATTTCATCTCTACATTAACAATGGTCATGACATGATTTTCCAATAATAACACAATAACCATGCTTAATAACAAAATAATCATATTTTATCAATAATTCCTTGGATCGATTCCGGATAGTGGATACGCGAATTCCTACGCCTCGCCAAACAATGAGTTGTCTTATCCCTCCGCCTCGCCAAAGTGACCTGTAAAGTGTCAACAAGTTCTATATTTCATGCACATTCCATCTCATATTATTGCTGTTTTTGAGTGCATTTTAGGCATAATTAGGACCATGCATTGTATTTTACAATGTTTCTCTACTTTGCCATGCTTTTAGTGATTATATTTTAATTGGTGAAGAAAAGATATTGTTTTAGCTTAGTTTTTGTTTCAGGTACTAGAGGCTGACAGAGGGAAAGAGGAGCTGAGGATGTGATGCTGAGGCAGTAGACCAAGGAGCTGTACTGATGCAGTTCTAGACAGAGACAACAACTGCCGAGTAGCTGCCCCCGCTCACCTTGCCGCCCAAGACAGCAGACTATGGAGTTGGAGAACCAGAGTGCAATCTGTAGAGTAGAAAATCCTAATTCTATCGATGTTGTCCACTCAATTTTCCGACGTCTGTAGCAGCAGGCAGAGTCACCGAAGGAGAATCTCGAGATTACTTACGAAGCAAGGCAACATGATAAAGTCCACATTCAACTCAAAGAAGTCAGAGTTTAAAGCTATATTTAATGTAAAATGCTACTTTGAAGACTTCTACTTCAAGAAGGACTAGACCTAGCTAATGCCTATATATACCCATTGTAATTCTAGTTCAAAACAACGAGGGTTTTCCTTAGGCATAGTTTAGGTTTTCTTGCCGCCGACATGTTCTTAATTTCTCCTTAGGCTTGGGTTATGTTGTAATTAGTTGTGAGAACGGTTGTTTAGGATTTCAAGTTTGTTTTTGCAAATAAAATTACAAGGTTTACTTATTCCATGTTCTTCACAGTTTTCAATTAAGGCAAAAGATTAGTTGAATTCTATCCATTTGTTCGGTATCGAGAGAGTCAAACTCACGAAAGAACTAAGTACGATTTCATCTATAGACGATGCGATCAATCTGGCCTAGATATAGGTTAAGGGTTTAAGGCAGCTAAAAGAGGACAAATCAACATTGCTATCTTTTCACGATTCACATCACGACTGGTATTATCTACAGCGGGCATCAACAGAACTCTGACTTATACATAAGCGGAGTCACTTTTGAAGCGTTATGCCGAGCCTTGTGCATTTACTTTTCAATTACTTGTGTTTTTATTTTACTTTCTTCCTCAACACCCAACTTAATTGTGCATTTACTTTTCTTGTGCATGACTTACAACTCGAATCAAGCTGTCCAATCCCTGTGGGAGACGATATCTTTTATACTATAACTTGACATGAGTGTGCACTTGCGCTCATAAATAGAGAACACCCAAACGCTCTACAATTTTTTGGCGTCGTTACCGGGATTGGTAACAACAAAATTCGTCTTTAATTCCTTAATCGAAAAATAAAATGTACGGTTTCCTTTGCTAGTGTATGACCAGAGCAAACCCAAAAGGAGAAATCCGTTATTACGATGATATCAAACGAAGAGCAAGTGAGCTCAAGAAGGAAATTAGAGAAGCCTTAGGGAAAACTAAAGAAGAAAAAGAAAAAGCAAAGGTAAAGGTAAACATGGAGAACGACAACCCTACCAACAATGCTGTGAACGGCAGGGACATGTAACAAGACCCGCCGCCCAGAGAAGAACAAGTGCCACCCAGGCAGCCACAGTATGTTCGAACCACAAGGGACTACTTGGAACATGACTTTAGAGGGTTCGATCCGACAGTGACAGAACCGAAGATTAAGGCAGATCACTTCGAGCTGAAGCCCGTTATGTTTAACATGATCAACACGTTAGGGCAATTTGGAGAAACTATCACAGAAGATGTACGACAACACTTAAAAGGATTCTTGGACATCTGTAGTGCATTCAAATACACGAAGTCCATCAAGACGTACTGAGGCAGAGATTATTTCCCTTTTCACTGAGGGATAGGGCAAAATAGTGGTTAAACAACCAGCCAGCAGGATCGTTCAACACATGGACAGAGCTGTGTAAGGACTTTCTGGACCGTTTCAGCCCGTCCAATGTGACAGACAAACTGCGAAACAAAATAACAGCTTTTCGACAAGGGGATGATGAGCCGATGTATGAAGCATGGGAGCGATACCAGTAGATGCTGAGTAACTACCCGCTACATGGTTTCCCAACTTGGACACATGTATCAATGTTCTATAACGGGGTGAACTACCCAACACGAATGATGATTGATGCCTCAGTCAACGAAATCATCCTCGACAGACCACAAGAGGAGGCACTACGGATCCTAAACCAAGCCGCCAAGAACGACTACAAGTACCCAATAGCCCGTTGAGACGGTGTTAGGCGGCCAGCTGCTGTGAATGAAGTACAAGCCTTAGAATATGTTAATGCTCGCCTTGACAAGCTGACAGAGCTGATTATGAGTATAATGAAACCGACTGGGAAAGTCTATGAGGCCATGGTTGTGGAGCCATTCTGTGATGAGTGTGGGGGAAACCATGATTCCTCTAAATGCACCGCATCTGCCAACTTTATGGGAGGATACGAGAGGAACATCAGGCCTACCCAGAACACCTACAACCTTGGATGGAAGAACCATCCCAACTTCTCTTGGAGAAACCTAAAGACTGTTGCAAACCCACAATAGCAACAGAGAGGCTACCAACAAAACATGTCCAGATAGCAAGTTCAGTAGCCGCAAAACAATAATTCACTAGAAGCAACTCTTCATACTTTTATGTCTAGAACTAGTGATTTTATTGTTCGCACTAATAAATTTATTGATAAAACCGAGTCTTTCATGGACAGAACAAAGATGAACAGCCAGAAGGCTTCTATAAAGAACTTGGAGACCCAATTTGGACAGTTCAGGGAGATCTTTAGCAGCATAACAATATGAGCAACATCCAACAGCACAGAGGCAGCAGCCAAGCCCACTTATGAGTAGTGCAAAGCAATATCTACCAGAAGTGGGAAGCATTTGGATGAACCTAGGGTGGAAAAACAACCAGAAACACAGCCAGCACAGAAAGAACAGCATGCCGCGACAACAACAACACCAGCCGCCCCGGTAGCTTAACCTAACAACAACCCTGACACAGATGATCCTTCATAGATAAAGTTCCTCTGTAAAGAATGTATAGAGGACATCCGCCTGCCATCACCTTTCCCCCAAAGGCTCAAGCAACAGAAACAAGAGCACTAATTTAGAAGATTCCTGGATATTCTAAAGCAGGTGCACATAAACATCTGTAGGGCGTGTAGGTGTTCCCTTTTTGTGAGAGCACAAGTGCACACTCTTACCAAGTTATAGTATAAAAGATGTCGAATCTCACAAGGATTGAACAACTTAGTTCGTTTTGTAGTCCCTGCACAAGGTAAAATAAAAACACAAGTGAATCGATTGTTGAGATGAGAATTAAATGAAAACACAAGTAATAAAGGAGGTAATTCAAGTTGATAAAGCAGGCAGGGTTATGCTGCCACTTAGTGTGAAAACTGCGTTGTAAAAGGGCTGAGTTGTTTCCTGCTGCCACGATATGTTACCTCGGCGGGTATGGCGGGCGGCAGGCTATAACCCTATCACGCGGCCGCAGCGGGTCACTACTTTTGCAACTTTCGCTGTCTCGGAAGGTGAAATGGCAATAGGTCTTGGTTGCAAATCTGGTAGATACTCCAAGTTCGGTAGGATAGTCGACAGTGATCCTCCCTATTTCTAGGCAAGGATGCTCGAAAACCTAGCGTGACGTAGGCAATACCTAGCAATCTCAGCGTGAACCTAACACAGGCTAGTAAACTCGGTTGGTGATCCCTTTTAGTTGATGAAACTTGTGAACTTGTTAGGAACCAAGTTAGTCACGCCCCAACATGTTGTGATCGTGCTTAACCCTTTCGTGAGCGTTACACTTTCGTGCCCGACAAATGGATTCTCTCAACTGACTGGTTAGGACTAATTGAAAGAATGAAATGCATAGATTAAGCAAACTTGGAATATTTTATTAAAAGAAACAACTCAAAATCCAATACAACCGTTTCACATCTAATTTACAACATAACCCTAACCCAAATGATGTTAGAACATGGCGACGGTAGAAAACACTAGCTAAGTCTATATAAAACCTAAGATGATTTGAATTAGGAGTACAATGAGTATTTATAGACAAATAACTAGGCTATGTCCTCCTTAAAGTAGAATTCCTCAAAAGTAGCTTTCCATCTTTAATGTGTCTTTAAACTCTAACTTCTTTGCGTGGAATATGGACTTTATCTCGTTTGCCTTAACCTGCAAGTAACCTTGAGATCCTACTTCGGCGGCTCTGGCTGTTGCTATAGACGCCGGAAAATTAAGTGGATGGAAGCGATAGATTCAGGATTTTAAGCTCTACAAATCGCACTCCGGTTCTCCAACTCCATAGTCAGCTGTCGTGGGCAGCAAGGTCGGAAGCAACATTACTCGGCAGCAATTGTCTTCTGCTGGAACTACATCAGTACAGCTCCTAGGTTTTGTGCCTCAACATTGCATCCTCAGCTCCTCGGTTCCCTCTTTCAGCCTTTTAGTACCTAAATACAAAAATACACTAAACATTATCTCTTGTTTACCAAATAAACGACAACCTATAAAAGCGAGGTAAAACGAGGAAATACTATAAAATGCAATCCATGAACCTACTTATGCCTAAACTGAGCTTGAAAATAGTAATACTAAGAGGTGGAATGTTCATAAAATATAGGACTTGTGGACACTTTACACACCCCCAAACTCGAACTATTGCTTGTCCTCAAGCAATGCAACCTGAAATACTTGCTCTAATAATAATAATCAGAAAGAAGAATTTGTTTTTAACTTGATTTTATGCCTCAAGGACGTGGCACCTATATTAAATTAGTGAAGGGGAATAAGCAAGAAAATAACTCAGAATTAAATTTCTAATGCCAGTGTGGTGTGTGCATGTCTTTAAACAGGCTGAATTTTGCAGAATAAATAATTAAACAAAGATGGTGTTGTGATTTAAAGGTTTCTACCGAGGTAGCATAGTTAAGCTCATTGTTTTCAATCATGGAAGTGAGGGCTTTAGCTTATCACAACTACTCTTCTAGGTCTGAAGTTGAGATAGGAGCAAACTACAAAACCCCAAACCCTTGGAGTAGAGTCATCCCGTGAAGGCTTTCATTCACTCATGCTAATTTGTCTGTCACTTCAAGGCTTTCAGATTCATGGACTTTGATAGCAGCAGAGTGTCCTCACACATGATTCTTCCTAGAGCCTGTTGCGGGCACCTGTAGGGTAAAACAACATTATTCCTTGTTTTTTTATTCTACTGCCGTGGCAGTGCTATATTTTTCTATTCCTTTTGCCTGCCTCGGCGACCACCTGTAGTCATCGTTAGAATTTTTGCAAAGAATTCTAAAAATAAACAGGCAATGCTCATCAAATATTCTAACACATTCAACAAGTAACAGAGGTGTTTGACAATTTTTAGGCAAAAAGAAAAAAAATCTAAGTCATATTTCATGCTTTTCCCAAGATTAAGTTCATTATTAGTTAGGTGCGAAAATAAATTGATCGACTTTCCTATCATAGGCACAAGTCATAACAAATTTTTCTTTTCCAATTATTACTAAGGCAAGTACAATGCAACCTAAAAATGCAACTAAAGATGCCTAGACAAATGATGTGAGAGCCACCCCCAAACTCGAGATGGGCATTGCCCTCAATGCACAAAACATGAAAAATAAATAGAAGAAAAATAAAAGAAAACATGAAAAGAAAAAGAAAAATAAAAGAAAAGAGAAAGAAAAGAAAATAAACCAAAAGTTTGCTGAGGGCTAAGAGGAGGATGGAGTCTTTTTAGTTGAGGAGGAGGAAGATGTTTGGATGACAAAGCGGCGGCCGGTAGATGTCCTGGCGGCGGTTTTAGCGGGTGACGTTTTTGCTTTCTGCGGCGGTTGGACTCTTTTCGGCGTATGGTGTGGCTCCTCTTGAGTCTCAGCAGGGGGAGCGACAGGAGATGCGTCGCTCTCTTCTAACTCCGTCTCGAAGTCCACAGGCTCGACGACGATGATGTGTCGCTTCCTCTTCCTAGTTTCTTCCTCCGTGGATGCTGCCGGAGGGATAAATGCCATTGGGATGGATTCTGTTGCTGCTACCACTGCTGATTTTGGCTCCGGTGGTGGTTGCTCAATATCCTCTGATGAGGAGGTGTCAGCCACTGTCTTTGTTGTGCAAGCAAGAGAGAGATGTTGTTGATGCCTCTCAAGCGAGTTGGCCACTATGTTGGATGGGGTGGTGGCTGAGTAAGTTGGATAGTGCGTCGGAGAGGGCACCAAGTGGTCAGTTTGGTAGGCAGCGGTGGCTGGTGATGTTCTTTGTGCTTGGGCTGCTGTTGTAAGCTCTGTAGGGTATTACGGCAGGATGGGCACATCACTAGGAAATCTCTGCAGAAAATAAGCCACAAGAGCTTCTTGGGCCTCCCCCACATATTTCATGAAGGCCAACTATTGTTGTTCGATGCGCTTTGTGCTGTCTAGAAGGGTGTGCAACAGTGGGAGGACTTTCTTGTCTAGGGTAGCTTCAGTACTGCCTGGGGCGGCTGAAGTTTTAGGCTGTGTGGCTGAAGGTTGGCTGGGTGTTGCTGGCTCTTTCTCCGCATCTTGTATCATCTGAATGCGGACCTTTTTGGTCCAACCTTCTTTGGCAGTCGTTAGCTTATCTGTGGGCTCTACGGGACACCGAAGTTGGTACAAAGACTTGTGATGAGAGACGAGAAGTACAACCTACCTCTCTTCTTTTTAAAGCAATTGTGGATTTCTATGCAGATAATTTCCCTTACGTTTAGCGGCCGGTTCATCAAGATACTGTGAATTAGGGCGAGGTGCGGCCGATCGACGGTTGAGTTTTGGGAGTTGGGCAGCAGACACTTTTTTACAAAGGTATTCCATAACATGGCCTCGGGCAGCGGGTGGCGGTGCTGGACAGATCCCACATGTTTGCCTCCCAGCCATGACGTATTGGGCTTGCAGAGTTTGGCCTTAATTTTCTCATAGTCGGCAGTTGTCAGTGACTGCCTCCACTCCTCGTGAGGGTTGTTGTCCATATCAAGGCCATAGTACCTGTTGATGACAACATCATTTAGTTTGACCGGCTCCCCGCGGACATAGACAAATGGCTTCTCCAAGGAGGGCTGATGGGAGTAGAATTCCATGACAATTGTGATGTTGGCTATCTATGGCTGCTGAGCGAACATCTCACATCCCTTATTGTGGATGGTTTCGAACAGGGCAGGCTCTAGGCCGCGGTCTCCCGTTTGCCGTGTGTAATGGAAGCCTTGATCCTCCCATACTGCCTACTTAGAGAATTTGTTTCTGTATCTCTCCTCGTTTTACTTGTAGAAAAATCTCTTGTAGCTGGGTTTTTGTTTTGATGCTGATGCCATGTGAACGGTTGTATGTAGCTGAAACTAGAAAGAAAAATAATGAGAGAGCAGGGGAATCAGATAGAAGATAGCAAAAAGGTGAAAGTAAAGTAAAATGAAGTGAGTGAAAGGGGTATAAATAGGAGTTGTCAAGAGGTGCTGTGGCGGCATTAAATGCCCAACGGTCCGATTTTTTTGCGCACGTTACGGGATTTTCTGCCCGTTATACTCGAGCTGTTGGCAGCTAACCATTGACGGCAAACTACCTGTTATGCGTTACTGCACTGGCTGCTGTCTCGACGGGAAGGTGGGCGGGCTCCTTGCTGGGCCTCCTTCTTGATCCTGCTCTTTTATTCTTAAACCTAAAATAAAAAAATAGAAATAGCAATAAAAATAATTAAATAATTTCTGAAAAATAAAATTCTAAAAACTAATCTAATCCTAAAATAAAATAAATTCCAATCCTAATGCATAAAAATAAAAATAAGAATAATAAAATAAAAATTAAGTTATGTTGGGAATGCATTTGGGTGCATCTCCCAGACATAACCACTTCCTGAGGTGGTTTGACTTTTTCTTCCCTCCTGAGGGGGGGTCCTCTTGTTCCTTCAAGTGCTGCGTGACTGGGTCCTCAAGTCTGCCCTTTGGTCTGTCGCGGCAGCTGCTGCTCTGGCCTGTTTCCACGCTGATTTTGGCAGCTCTTTCATCTGGGCTTCCTTTTCCTTCTTCTGAGGGTTGTAGCACATTCATCTTGATGCTTAGGTCCTCTACCCTCATTGTCAGCTCCCCATGTTCCACATCTATAAGCGTTCTGCCCGTGGCCAAGAATGGTCACCCAAGGATGATAGGGGCTTTTCATCGGCCTCGCAATCTAAGATGAGGAAGTCGGCGGGGAGAATCAGGTTGCCTACCTTTACCAGGATGTCTTCAATCTTTCCCTCTAGTTGTACGAATGAATGGTTAGCAAGTTTAAGCGTTACAGAGGTTGGTTTGGCAAGCCCAATACTTAGTTTATCGAAGACAACTTTGGGCATCAGGTTGATGCTGGCTCCCAAGTCGCACAGGGCTTTGGTTTCATGTTTGTTGCCTATCCTGCATGGGATAACAAAGTTGCCCGGATCTGTCTGCTTGGGCGGCAACTTGTTGTGCAGCATTGCCATGCACTCTTCAGTGACAACCATTGTCTCGAATTCCCCAATCCTCTTCTTCTTAGAAACCATGTCCCTGAGATGTTTGGCATAGTTTGGCATACTTTGAATGACTTCTATCAGAGGTATGTTGATATGCACCTGTTTCAGAATATCCATGAATTTTATGAACTGGTGCTCTTGTTGCTGTTGATTGAGCCTTTGGGGGAATGGTACTGGCAAACGGATGTCCTCTACATGCTCCTTTCTTGGGGGCTTAGTTTGGGGAGGAACGTTTGTTTTAAAGCTACTGTCTTGTTTTGCCGCTGGGGCGGCTGGTGTTAGTGCTGATGCGGCAGGCTTACTTTTCTTGTCCGACTAAGCTTCTGACTGTTCCACCATCCTGGGTTCATCCAGATGCTTCCCACTTCTTATAGATATAGCCTTGCACTGCTCGTCAGTGGGTTTGGCTACTGCCTCTGAGCTGCTGGATGCTGCTCCTATTGTCCGACTACTGTATATCTCAGTGAATTGCCTGAATTGGGTCTCTAGGTTCTTTATAGCAGCCTCATGGTTGTTCATCCGCATCTTCGTCCTGTCCATAAAAGACTCAGTTTTATCAATAAATTTATTTGTACGAACAATAAATTCACTAGTTCTATTCATAAAAGTTTACAGGGTTGCTTCTAGTGAATTATAGTTTTGTGGCTGCTGAGTCTGCTGCCTGGACTGGTTCTGCTGGTAGCCTCCTTGTAGTTGTTGTGGGTTTGCAGCTGTCTTTGGGTTGCTACAGGAGAAGTTGGGATGGTTCTTCCATCCAGGATTGTAGGTGTTCTGGGCAGGCCTGATATTCCTCTCATATCCTCTCATGTAGTTAGCAGATGTTGTTCAATCAGAGGAATCGTGGTTGCCCCCAAATTCGCCACACAACGACTTCATAGTTTTTGCTTCATATACCTTCCCAACGGGTTGGACAATCTTCATGACTAGCTCCGTCAGTGTGTCTAGGCGAGCATTAAAAGATTCTGAGGCCTCTACCTCATTTGCAGTGGCTGGCCGCCTTGTGTCGCCTCTGCGGGCTGTCGGGTACTTGTAGTCATTTTTAGCGGCTATGTTCAGCAGCCGCAGTGTTTCCTCTGGGGGTCTGCCGAAAATGATCCCATTGGCTGAGGCATCTATCATCATCTGAGTTGGGTAGTTAACCTCGTTGTAGAATATGGATACCTGCGTCCAAGCCAGAAGACCATGTAGTGGGCAGTTATTCATCATCTGTTGGTACCGCTCCCATGCTTCATACATCGGCTCATCATCCCCTTGTCTAAAGGCTATGATCTCATTCCGCAGCCTATCAGTAACGTTGGACGGGCTGAAACGGTCTGGAAAATCTTTGCAGAGCTCCGTCCATGTATTAAAGGATCCGGCTGGTTGGTTATTCAACCACTGTTTTGCCCTATCCCTCATTGAATAGGGGAACAACCTCAGCCTCAATACATCATGGTGGACCCCATGTATCTTGAATGCTCGGCAAATGTCCAGGAATCCTCGTAAATGCTGCCGAGCATCTTCTGTGGTAGTCCCTCCAAAGTTCCCTAGTGTGTTTATCATGTTGAACATGACGAGCTTTAACTCAAAATGGTCCGCCCCTATGTCAAGTTCTGTCACTATTGGGTCGAACCCTCAGAAGTCGTGCTCGAGATATTCTCTGGTAGTTCGAGCGGGCTGGGGTTGCCTGGGCAGATCAGGGGGGTCATGTCGTGGTAGGTCTTGCAAACCTCTGGGCGGCAAGTTCTGCCTACTGTCCCCGCCATGTGCGGCATCTTTTGGTGGGTCCTCGTTTACCATGTTTACCCTTTCTTTTCCTTTGTCTTCTTTGTTTTTCTTTAGGACTTCCCTGAGCTCCTTAATCCTTCTTGTCTCACCTTCGAGATTGCCGTAAATGAGGAGATTTCCTTTAGGGTTTGCCCTGGTCATACACTAGCAAAGGGAGGTAAAATATTTTATTTTTTATTTTTTTCGATTAAAAATAAAGATAAAAGTAAATAAAACGTGCAGAAATTGAAAAACAAAATTCACTATTACCAATCCCCGGCAATGGCGCCACAAACTTGTAGGGCGTGTAGGTGTTCCCTTTTTGTGAGAGCGCAAGTGCACACTCCTGCCAAGTTATAGTATAAAAGATGTCGAATCCCACGATTATTGGACAACTTGGTTCATTTTCTAGTCCTTGCACAAGGTAAAATAAAAACACAAGTGAATCGATTGTTGAGATGAAAAGTAAATGAAAACACAAGTAATAAAGGAGGTAATTCATGTTGATAAAGCAGTCAGGGTTATGTTGCCACTTAGTGTGAAAACTGCGTTGTAAAAGGGCTGAGTTGTTTCATGCTGCCACGATATGCTGCCTCGGCGGGTATGGCGGGCGGCAGGCTACAACCTTGTCACGCGGCCGCAGCGGGTCACTACTTTAGCAACTTTCGCTGTCTCGGTAGGTGAAATGGCAATAGGTCTCGACGGTAAATCAGGCAGATACTATGTAATCCCCTCGTCCCGGGCTAGCCGACAGACCGGTCCAGACAGGTTACACGGGAAAAACCGAAGCGAAACCCGTTAAGGCTCCACTTCAATTAGCAACCCTATTTTTTCATTTAATTAAATTGTCTAAATTATTACATTTAGTCATATGTGTTAAGACGACAGCGGAAAACGATATCGAACATCCAAGCAGACATAAGGTAACTTAAATTTACCAAGTGACATGTTAGTCCAATTGCAAGCATACGAAGCAAAACCATTTATAAAAGATACATAAGAGCTCTAAAAGGAAGCATACAAACAATCGGGACTAAAACGCAACATCCGAGAACCTTTGAAGATGTCAAAAAGCCAAATTACTCGCATGTGTTTCGAAACAGGCTTGCCCGTTTCGATACGCGGGCTCCAGTTTAAAAGCCAGACCAAGTCGTTCCGACGGTCCACTTTGTTCCGGAACGGGGGTCAACAGTGACAAGCACAATGGCAAACCGTATTGAAATGCGTACCGAAACGGGAGCTCACAGTGTCAAATTGTATCGAAACGACACCACCCTCGTTCCGATACGAGTATCCTTGGAGCTACAACCGTTCCGAAACTACCACGAGCGTTTCGAAATGCCTGCACACAGAGTGACCTGAAAACATGTTTTTGTATCCTCAAACATTCCCAAACATGCCCCAAAACAACAAAAATCATAAAACAACAACCATACATTCAATCTAAAGGTATCATATCCTACCATGAGCATGATCAAACATACAAGCATGCATATGAGACATTTAACTATCAAGAATCATGCATCCACGAAAGCATTTCATAAACAAGGTTTACATGCCTTCCACACAAAAACATAAGCATCCAAAAAAATACGAGTTATAATTCTTCAACACAAAAGCATGGGCATTTAACAACATAAAAGCCATCATAGGAGTCTAACAAACGCTCCTACAACACATAGCATCCCCATTGCTATCTTTTACATTATTTAAGAAAACCATACTTGAGCAGCAACACACGCTCTTGGGTGCCCCTTCCTTGCTCCTTGCTAACTTCCACACTAATGATCTGCATTGTCGGAAATGAGAGTGTAAGCTTGGAAGCTTAGTGAGGGAGCTCAAAAACAAATATCGACAATGCAGGGTCCAAAGCATGGTATCCATAAACATCAACAAGGCATACATTAATACCAACATAACAACATAACCAACCGCTACAAGAGTGCATGAACATGGCATCTTACCTCATGTTATGCTAAGCACAAATGCAATAGAACGAAACAAAACATCTCACTCATCAACCACACATAAACAAGTACATTGGCAACTATATAGCTTACTCGGATATGCGGATAGCTTCCGTTGGGATTTTCGCCCCAACGTACTCAAACAACAATATTACCTTCCGGTAGGATTTCACACGTCACCGTTTTCTTTTACGGATGGGATTCCACTCATCATCACACACAAACACTTTCCGGTAGAATGTTACTTCACCATACTCCTCCTTGGTGACTACACATCACCAAGGCCACACGCGAATTTGACTTTTACCATGTGCACACTCATCCTAATGATCGATCATTTATATCCAGTAATCAAGACTAGTACCAACATACTAAACGAGTCTCACCATGACTTCACAATCATGCAACACAACATTTAAATCACCATCATGCAACATAAATATATCGCAACATGCATAATCGAACGCATATCACACAAGACCACAAATGCACATTTAGCAAGAAACTCATAAAGTCAAACAAGAGATTAAGCTACCAACTTAACCCCCACATTAGATTGGCCTACCAAGCACAATCTAATACCTCAACAACGTACTTTGAACCAACTTTAAAAACCATTGAAAATAGTCCACTCACCAAACACCCTCAAACAAGCCAAGAATGTCGATCAAGCCTCCAAGTTTCCTGAAATTGAGCGCGAAGTTTCTCCAACATTTTCCCTTGTTTCTAATCAACCAAAAAACAGCGTATCACTCAACAAATCACTGCCACTAATCAGATTACAATCTCAAGACCATTTCACTACATTTCCAAACCAAGAACAATTCAAAAATCTTCATTTTCGGACTTCAACACAACCCAGCCAATACCCATTGATTCCAACACCCAAATCATTACTAAACACGTTCAAAACAACCCTCAAGCATAACCATAGCATCAGCCCAACGTTTCCTCACAAAACTACCTCAAAAACTCAAGAGTTCTACCCTTAAACACCCCCACAAATACCCATTTCGGGATTTCAACAAAACTCCCCCATTTTAAGATATAATACACTTAAAGGCAATACTATAACACATATTAACTTTACAAATCAAAAACCCATTAAAATCCCAACAAAGTTTCCTCATTTTACCTAAAATTTGAAGACTTGAAGAACTTCAAAAATGGAGTTTAGGAAAAACTAAAACCATAGAAACGTTTAGGATGATGAGGAGAAGTCAAAAACATATTTACTTTGATGGAAACACTTGAAATCGATGAGGAAATGGATGGAACAATAACTTGGGTTTGGGGATGGTTTTGTCGTGGTTTTTGGTTTGAAGGGGAGGAAGAATATGACTTTCAAACATCCTTTTTTACTTGGCTTATTTCATTTATTTAGAAAATCTCCATTTTGCCCTTAATGAAAACACAAGGCCCCTTTTTAGTTTAAAACAAAGCCCATTTTATTTAAACCGAGCCCAACAACCCAAACCCAAACCCAAATTAACTATCTTAACACCCGATCCCTAAACCCGGGTGTTACACTCCAAGTTCGGCAGGATAGTTGACAGTGATCCTTCCTATTTCTAGGCAAGGATGCTCGAAAACCTAGCGTGACGTAGGCAATACCTAGCAATCTCAGCGTGAACCTAACACAGGCTAGTAAACTCAGTTGGTGATCCTTTTTAGCCGCTGAAACTTGTGAACATGTTAAGAACCAAGTTAGTCACGCCCCAACATGTTTTAACCGTGCTTAACCCTTTCGTGAGCCTTACACTTTCGTGCCCGAAAAATGGATTCTCTCAACTGACTGGTTAGGACTAATTGAAAGAATGAAGTGCATAGATTAAGCAAACTTGGAATATTTTATTAAAAGAAACAACTCAAAACCTAATACAATCGTTTCACATCTAAATTACAACATAACCCTAACCTAAATGGAGTTTAGAACATGACGTCGGCAGAGAACACTAGCTAAGTCTATATAAAACCTAAGATGATTTGAACTAGGAGTACAATAAGTATTTATAGACAAATAACTAGGCTAAGTCCTCCTTAAAGTAGAAGTCATCGAAAGTAGCTTTCCATCTTTAATGTGACTTTAAACTCTGACTTCTTTGCGTGGAATATAGACTTTATCTCGTTTGCCTTAACTCGCAAGTAACCTTGAGATCCTACTTTGGCGGCTCTGGCTGCTGCTATAGACGTCGAAAAATTAAGTGGATGGCAGCGATAGATTCGGGATTTTAAGCTCTACAAATCGCACTCCGGTTCTCCAACTCCATAGTCAGCTGCCGTGGGCAGCAAGGTCAGCAGCGACTCGGCAGCAATTGTCTTCTGCAAGAACTGCATCAGTACAGCTCCTAGGTTTTGTGCGTCAACATTGCATCCTCAGCTCCTTGGTTCCCTCTTTCAGCCTTTTAGTACCTAAATACAAAAATACACTAAAATAGTATCTCTTGTTTACCAAATAAACGATAATCTATAAAAGCAAGGTAAAATGAGGAAATACTGTAAAATGCAATGCATGAACCTACTTATGCCTAAAATGAGCTTGAAAACAGTAATAATAAGAGGTGGAATGTGCATAAAATATAGGACTTGTGGACACTTTACAACATCCCTCTAATAGAAGCCATTCAGAATATGCCCAACTATGTCAAATACCTCAGGGACATGGTTTCTATAAGGAAGAGGATTAGGGAGTTCGAAACAGTTGTTGTAACAAAAGAGTGCATGGCAATGCTACACAACAAATTGCCGCCCAAGCAAACAGACCCGAGAAACTTTGTTATCCCGTGTAGGATAGGCAGCAAGCACGAAACAAAAGCTCTGTTCGTCTTGGGAGCTAGCATCAACTTGATGCCTAAGGCAGTCTTTGATAAATTAGGAATTGGGCTAGCCAAACCCACCTCCGTCATGCGAAAACTTGCCGATCATTCTTTTGTGCGACCAGAGGGAAAAATCAAAGACATCCTAGTGAAGGTGGGCAACCTTATTCTTCCAGCTAATTTCCTCACCCTAGACTGTGAAGCTGATGAAAAAACCCCTATCATCCTTGGGCGACCATTCTTGGCCACGGGCAGAACGCTAATAGATGTGGAACATGGAGAGCTGACCATGTGGGTAGACAACTAGAGCATAAAGTTAAATGTGCTAAAACCCTCAGGAAAAGAAAAGAAAGGATGCCTAGATGCTAAGGATGCCAAAATCAGCATAGAGAGAGGCTAAGGCAGCAGCAGTCACGACAGACTGAAGGGCAAGCTGAAGGACCCAGCAACACATCACCTGCAAGAACAAGAGGACCCCCTAGGAGGGAAGGACAAGCCAAACTACCTCAGGAAGTGGTTATGTCTGGGAGATGCTCCCAAATGCACTCCCAACATAACTTAATTTGTTTTACTTTCTTTATTTTTATTTTATGCATTAGGATTAAAGTTTAATTTATTGCAATTTATTTTTATTAGGATTATATTAATTTCTACAATTTTAATTTTCAGAATTTATGTTTAATATTTAATTATCTTTATTTAGTATTTCAGGACTAGGAATAAAAGAGCTGGATCAAGAAGAAAGCCCAACAAGGAGCCCGCCCACCATCCCGTCGAGACAGCCCAGCGCAGAAAACGCGTAACGCCTAGTTGCCTACTAACGGCTACAAAAATAACGGGCAGAAATCCCATAATTCGCGTGAGACAACTGGACCGTTAGATATTTAATGCCGCCACGACACCCCTCAACAACCTCTATTTAAACCATTCTCACTTCATTCATTTACTTTACCTTCACCTTCTTGCTATCTTATTCTTGTATCCACTGCTCTCACATTTTTTTTTCAAGTTTCAGTAAACTTCAACCGTCTCACATGGCTTCAACATCAGAATCCAAACCCACCTTTAAACGCTTCTTCTCCCGCGAAGATGAAAAGAGATATCGAACTTAGTTTGCCAAACAAACCATATGGGAGGAGCAAGGCTTTCACTATACAAGGAAGACAAGAGATCTCGGCCTAAAACCAAATATGTTTGAAACCATCCACAGCAAGGGATGGGAAATATTCGCACGACAGCCGGAGATAGCCAACATCACCATGGTCAGGGAGTTCTATGCCCACCATCCCCGCCCTGAGATGTCGCTCGTGTTCGTCCGAGGGCAACCTGTCAAGCTCAACGTTGCCGTAATCAATAGTTTTTATGGCCTGGATATGAACGACAACCCTCACGAGGAGTGGAGGCAGTCATTGACGGCTGCCGATTATGAGAAACTCAAGGCCAAGCTGTGCAAGCCCAACACACCGTGGTTGGCAAGAAAGCATGGAGAATTTGTCCAACGCTGCCACTTGCTGCCCGAGGCTATGCTCTGGAACACATTTGTCAAGAGGTGTCTGCAGCCCACCTCCCACAACTCTACTGTCGATCGGCCGAGCCTCGCCCTAATTCATAGCATCATGATGAACATGCCCATCAATGTGAGGGAGATTATATGCAAAGAGATCCACACCTGCTTCCAAAAGACGAAGGGTAGGTTGTACTTTCCGTCACTCATCACCAGCCTTTGTGCCAATTTCAATGTCCCAACCGACCCCAAAGATGAGATGACAACAGCAAATGAGGGGTGGACCAGAAAAGTCCGCCTACAAATGATGCAGGCCCAAGAGACAAAGCCCATAACGTCCAGCCAACCCTCTACCGCCCAACCTAACACTTCAGTCGCCCCGGCAGTACTGAAGCTGCCGCAGACAACGAAGTCCTCAAGTTGCTGCGCACCCTTATCGACAGCAACAAGCGCATCGAGTAGCAGCAGCTGACTTTCATGAAATACGTGGGGGAAGTTCAAGAAGCCCTTGTGGCTTATCTCCTTCAGAAATTCACTAATGACGGCCCCACCTTGCCACCCTACCCTACAGATTTAGCTGCCGCAGCTGCCTCAAACCAAGGAACGCCATCAGCCGCTGTTGCTCGCCATGCCGCCTTCCACCGCCAGATGCCATCCCCGACGCACTACCCGTCATACTCAGCCACCTATACTTCTAACACGGTGGCAGACTCCCCCGAGAGGCATTAACAACATCATTCATCTACATGCACTGCGGAAACAGTGGCAAACACTTCCTCATTAGAGGAGATTGAGCAGCAATCGCCAGCACCACCGCCACCACCAGCAGTTGCAGCATCCATCCCAATGGCAATAGACCCTCCAGCAGCACCTAAAGAGGAAGGTACTAGGATGAGGAAGTGGCACATCATAGTCGTCGAGCCTGTGGACGACGATACGGTCAGAAGAGAGCGAAGCACCTCCTACCGCTCCCCCTACCGAACCTCAAGAAGAATCTCGTCCCACTCCAAAAAGAGTACAACCGCCGCGGACAGCCAAGATCTCCCCTGCCAAGTCTATCGTCCTGACATCTGTCGGTCGCCGCCTAATCATCCAAACATCCTCCTCCTCCTCAGCACCAAAGACTCAAGCCTCCTCTCAACCCTCATCCAATTTCTAGGTTTTTTTCTTTCTCTTTTCTTTATTTTTTTTGTTTTTTATATATCACTTGTATTTATGTTTTTAGTTTTTCTATTTTATTTTGTGCATTAAGGGCAATGCCCATCTCGACTTTGGGGGGGATAGCTCTCGCATCTTTTTTCTAGGCATACTTAGTAGCATATAGGTTGCATTGTACTTGCCTTAATGTTCATTGGAACCGAAAAATTTGTTATATAACTTGTGCCTATGATAGTTAGTCGGTTACTTATTTTCGCACCAATAAATAAATTGAACTTAATATGGGAAAAGCATGCAAAATGACTTAGAATTTTTTTAATTTGCCAAAACTATAAAACACTTCTGTTACTTGCTGAATTTGCTAAAATATTTAATGAGCACTGTCTGCTTTGTTTTTAGAATTCTTTGCAAAGTTCTAATAATGGTTGCAGGTAGCCGCCGATGTAGGAAACAAGAACAGAAAAACACAGCACTACCACGGCAGCAAAAAAAACAAATAAACATTGTTGTTTTACCCTAGAGGTGCCTGCAACAGGCTCTGGGAAGAATCATGTGCAAGGACACTCCGCTGCTATCAAAGTCTATGAATCTAAAAATTTTGAAGTGATGGACAAATTAGCATGAGTGAATGAAAGTCTTCATGGGATGACTCTACTCCATGGGTTCAGAGTTTTGTAGTTTGCTCCTATCTTAATTTCAGACCTAGAAGAGTAGTTGTAATAAGCCGAAGCCCTCATTGCCATGATTAAATATTGTGCTTAATTGTGATGTCTCGGCAGCAACCTTATATATCATAACATCATCTTTGTTTATCTAGTTATTCTGCATATTCAGCCTGTACACAGTCCTGCACACACTGCACTGGCAGTAGAAATTAATTCTGAGTTATTTTCTTACTAGGTTCCCTTCACTAATCTAATATAGGTGTCACGGCCTTGAGGTACTAAATCAAGTTGAAAACAAATTTTGCTTTCTGGTTAATTTAAGGGCAAGTATGTTTAGGTTGCATTGCTTGAGGATAAGCAATAGTTCGAGTTTGGGGGTGTGTAAAGTGTCCACAAGTTCTATATTTCATGCACATTCCATCTCATATTATTGTTGTTTTTAGTGCATTTTAGGCATAATTAGGACCATGCATTGCATTTTATAGTGTTTCTCTACTTTGCCATGTTTTTAGTGATTATCTTTTTATTGGTGAAGAAAAGATACTGTTTTAGCTTAGTTTTAGTTTCATGTACTATAGGCTGACAGAGGGAAAGAGGAGCTGAGGACGTGATGCTGAGGCAGCAGACCAAAGAGCTGTATTGATGCAGTTCCAGACAGAGATAGCAGCTACCGAGTAGCTGTCGCTGCCTACCTTGCCGTCCAAGATAGTAGACTATGGAGTTGGAGAGCCAGAGTGCGATCTGTAGAGCAAAAAATCCCGATTCTATCGATGTTGTCCACTCAATTTTCCGACGTCTGTAGCAGTGGGCAGAGTCACCTAAGGAGAATCTTGAGATTACTTGCGAAGCAAGGCAACGTGATAAAGTCCATATTCAACTCAAAGAAGTCAGAGTTTAAAGCCACATTTAATGTAAAAAGCTATTTTGAAGACTTCTACTTCAAGAAGGACTAGACCTAGCTAATGCCTATATATACCCATTGTAATTCTAGTTCAAAACAACGAGGGTTTTCCTAAGGCATAGTTTAGGTTTTCTTGCCACCGATATGTTCTAAATTTCTCCTTGGGTTTGGGTTATGTTGTAATTAGTTGTGAGAATGGTTGTTTAAGATTTCAAGTTTGTTTTGCAAATAAAATTACAAGGTTTATATTCCATGTTCAAGGCGAAAGATTAGTTGAATTCTATCCATTTGTTCGGTATCAAGAGAGTCGAACTCACGAAAGGACTAAGTACGATTTCATCTATAGACAGTGCGATCAATCCGGCTTAGACATAGGTTAAGGGTTTAAGGCGGCTAAAAGAGGACGAATCAACATTGCTATCTTTGCACAATTCACATCGCGACTGGTATTATCTGTAGTGGGCATTAACAGAACTATGACTTAAACATAAGCGGAGTCACTTTCGAAGCGTTTTGCCGAGCCTTGTAGTTCTGCTGAGTTTGCCGCCAAGACACAGTTCCATTCCCCTACCGAGGCAGCGAGAGGGTCTCTGTAGTCTACCTGCCATCCACCACCGAGGCAGTAGAGTCTGGCAGCGCAAAACGACTTGTCATATTCAACGCAGTTTCACACTAAGCAGCATCATAACCCTGGCCTCTCTATCAATCAGATCACTTCCTTTTCAATTACTTGTGTTTTTATTTTACTTTTTTCCTCAACACCCAACTTAATTGTGCATTTACTTTTCTTGTGCAGGACTTACAACTCAAATCAAGTTGTTCAATCCCTGTGGGAGATGATATCTTTTATACTATAACTTGACAGGAGTGTGCACTTGCGCTTATAAATAAAGAACACCCAAACGCTCTACATGACCAATACACAAACATCCATCCGCCTCACCAAATCAATATAGGCTGTAGCCTTAGAACTGTAGTCCACCCGTATAATGAGCTCATGAATTCTATGGCATGCCAATTGTATCCAATGTCCTTCGAATCCAAGGTCTGATGACAATATTCAATATTCATTAGCAATAACAATGATCCGTGTATCCAATAATTCAATATCCTTATTAATACTCAATGTTAAAGTTTCAATGACATATCGGTGCAATGATCAATGACAATTTTAATGCTTACTTCAATGACACTTGGCAATATACTTTAATAATGACAATGGCTATAACATGATCTAAACTTATTAACATTGACAATATCGATATCCGATATCCGATGATTAATACAATGTTTACCGAGACTTACCAATATGTTTGTTAAATGAATCGATGTTTTAACCTTAAAAGTAATGTCAGCTACGTATTCAAAATTGCTATCAATGAATTCGGGAAGGCTCTTCGCCTAAACCCGAGACTTCGGCTACACTCACCTTGCTAATCCGATGCTCCGACAGCTCTCGGATGATAACACCCATATTCCTAGCTTCTGATGATGTCGATGGATGATCTAGATCGATCTCTCGAGCTAGGAAAATCAATAGGGAATCGTTATAACAATATTTCGATATCGTAATCAATATAACAATACCAAAATCAATATCTAAACTTAGGATAGCAATAGCTAACTCGATAACCATGGATGACCAAACCCTAACTTAGATTGAGCTTAGCTTATCCATGGAATTTAACGTTTGATTGAGGATTATAGCTTACCCAGTCGATAACAAGGATTTGATAACAATAAACCAATGAAATTTTAAGCTTTTCCTTCTTCAACAATGGAGGTGTGTGCTTGGATGAGGAAGAAGATGAAGACAAGGTGCTAGCTTAGTTTAGTCTCGGGTAAGCTTCACTTCTCACTTCCTTTCTTTTAATCAAATTGGCCGAAAGGCCTTTCCTTCCAATGAAGGAACTTATCCTCATTTGTTAAGGATACATTGACTTAAATGTGGAGGGGCTAATCACAATATTAGTCCCTTAACTCTTGGGAGTTCATAGTTTTTGCCCCCAAACTTCAATTTTCACAATTTAGCCACTAAAGGTTCCCATCTTATTCAAATATGTCCAAGTTTAATAATTCGATTTAATTAGGGATCAATAACATAACAATGGACTTAATAAAATGATTAGAACCATATTTGAACCTTTCCAATTTAAGATTTTTGATCACCGGAACCCTAATCTTGACTAGACCAGTTTTCGAGGTGTTACATAATTTGTTCGTCTATCTTTGTTGGTATCGTCTTGATCTCTCTTTCAAGGACCTTTTTTGTTTTTTTATGCGATTTGTTTCCTCTTCCACAATGGTTTTTTTCTTCTTTTTCTTGGAGCTCTCACTTGTCTTAAATTTGATGAGGGATTCGTCAATAGAAATAACAGAGGCGAGGTCTTGTGTACCTATTCTCTCGATCTCCAACTTGGCTAAATTTTGTAAGTCATCATAGAATGACTCTTTAACGGGATAGTCGGAGATCTCCATTAGCACTTTGGAAAATTCTTTTGCCTAATCCTATTTTTCTACATTCTTGGGATAAAAATGATGTTTTAGCTCTTTTTTGAATTCTTCCCGAGTAGCAGTGGTGCAAATTGCCCTCTTCATTCTACCATGCTTGCGCCACAACCATAGCAACGTAGTATCTTTCCAATAAAGTAAGGCATGGTTGATCGTCCTAGCATCCTCCACGGCATTTGTGGCTTGGATGTATTGTTCCAAGCTCCACATAAAGTTATCTATATCCTTCGTATTCCTAACCCATTTATAAAACTTGGGTTTAGAAACTTCTACCATCAAAGAAGTTGGAATTGGGACGAATAAGGTAGCTCATCCTTCTTGAGCAAGTGCCTTCCTAAGAAGCATCATCTCCTCCCTCATATTATCCAATTCCCCATGTACCACCTTAAGCTCTTCTCTTAGAGTTTTGTTCTCTTCCTTAAGGATAAGGATTTCACTAGAAAAAGTCTCACATTTTTATGAACACTTACCAGTAACCTCATTTAGGGCTCCCAACATTTCTTCGTGAAACTCGTTGACTTCCATTTGTCTTAGATGAAGCTCCTCAAATGTAGGTTGATATACAACCGTCTTCCATAGACTCTTATCTTTCAAGGGTGAGCTTTCTCTTTCTTTGCTTGGACCTGATGCTTGCTCTTCACCTTCTTTGTTATTTGCTAAAATCTCTTCTAAGCTATGAGATTCTGAAAGTTCGTTCCTCTTATATGACAACAAGGAATAAGCTTCATCAAACGCCATATTTCTTGAAGTGTAGTACTCGTAAATGGTTGGATCACAACATCTCCAACCTTTTTGTACATCGTTCATGTCTTGCAACTCCTTCTCATTATTGGTCAAATGATTGGAGCACCCAGAATCGACGATCCAATTCTTCTTGTATTCAAATTTTGACTCCATGGTTGCTGAAAGAGATTGTTCCTCCATGTCTTCTTCGAACTCTTCTCCATTCGTATAGTCTATCTTTGAATCTGTTATTGCTACAATGGATGGTTCCTCCATGTCTTCTATTAAATCTTCTTCAATAAAAAGTACATCTTCTACTTCCCATTCTTCCTCGCTGATAGAAGCTTACAACATGACCTCACTCTCCTCATCTTTTGTGGTGTTCATGTTTCCTTGGAAGGTTAGTCTCTTGGGTAATCTGCACTCTCGAGAAAAGTGACCCTTCCTTCTAAAATTAAAGCATTCACCTCTTTGTCTTCTATTGTTCTCCTCGTACTGTTGGTAATAGTCTTCTTTTCCACGTTGAACTCCCCTTGAAGTGTTACTTCTATCTCTCATATGAAACTTGTCTCCTTGCGTCTTCATTTCCTTTTCCACACATTGTCTTCATGACAAACCTTTCTTCTTGCTGGTGAAGAGTGCCTCCTCTTCGTCTTTTATGGTTACTTCACTCATCTGTTTGGCTAATTTCTCCTAATTAGCCAACAGGTTCTCCAGCTCGACTAAGGATGTTGAGTAGGTCATCCCCTCACAGAAGCGATAAACCCATTGTACTCGGGTCTTAGGCCATGGATGATAATTTGTTGAACTAATATTTTGATATAACAAATTAAAAGAAAAATGTTTTTGGACTTAATCGAATATATTAAATCTTTCAAAAATAATTCAAAGTCCAAACAATCTTGAAAACTCGTTTCGAATGTTTTCCAACTTAGTCGATCTTTTTCAAAACAAGTATGATCCGCTTTTGCACTACAAAAACTGTTTTCCAGACTCCAAGGCAAAAAGGATCGATTCCCTAATGAAAGGGATCGATCCCTTTTTGGACAGTTTCACATATGTTTTTGTTTCCAATCTCAAAGTGCAAAAAGATCGATCCCCTGGTGTAGGGATTGATCCCTTTGTTGCAACGGTCATATTTTTATGAAAAAGGATCGATCCCTTTATAAAAGGATCGATTTCTCATGTTATAAATGCTCTGTTTTTTGGTAGGTGACGGCTTGATGTTAGTATTGATAGAGAGGATACAAAAACAAGGAAAAATCATCTCAGCAACAACAAGAAAGTCTATCAAAACATTCAAGCAATCAAGAATCCAATTTGTGCTTAATTTTCCATCTTTCTTGTAAACACTAGAGTGTTCTTCATTGCAATTCATTTGCTAGTGTTTCTTTGGGTGTGTGTGAGAGCTTACATTGTGCAAACACATTCCTTGTGAGGATTTCCTAGTTTGCTTCTTTGAATTTGTTTTGGGGAAAAGATTCAATAGACTTTGGGGTATAAGTCTATTGAATTGTGTAAGATTACTCTTTATCCTTAAAGGAAAGACAAATTAGTGGATTTGTGGAAAATCCTTAGTATGGTCACTAAGGTAGTGGATTTAGACTCCATTAAGGGAGTTAAACCACTCTAAATCACCTTGCAACTTCTACCTTTGCAATTAGTGTCCACCAATCTTTAAAAATCCAATTCACCCCCTCTTGGTTTTATTCGATCGATTGCTACACTCAACAATTGGTATCAGAGCTTGGCTTATTGGAAGGTCTTACAACCTCTTGAGAATATCCAAGAAGTGTACAATCATCTACAAGGTCATCCATGGCTCCCTCATCCATCATTGAAGCTTGGGGTGATTCTCAACCCACGAACAATTCTACCTTCTTCAACGGAGTTAATTATGCTTATTGGAAGAACCGCATGAAGTTATTCATTCAATCTTTTGATCTTGAAGCTTGGAAGATCATCATGAGTGGTTACACCACACCAACTAGTGGCATGGAGACTTGGAGCAATGATGAGAATAAAAAATGCTAAGGCAGTGGATCTTATTTTTTATGCTCTTGGTCTAGATGAATATGGAAGGGTGTCATCATGTTTCAATGCCAAAGAAACTTGAGACAAACTTGAAGTAGCACATGAAGGAACCAACTAAGTGAAGGAGACCAAAATCGGGCTTCTCAACCTTAATTATGAGAACTTCAAGATGGACCCCAAAGAAGACATCAAAACCATGTCCGATCGATTCTCCGTGATCGTCAATGGATTGAAGGGTTATGGAGAAGTGATCTCGGAAGATAAACTTGTGAGGAAGATGATCTACTCTCTTCCCGATTCATGGGATTTAAAGAAAATGACGATCATAGAAGCAAAGGACCTCAAGACTCTCAAGTTGGATGAGCTCATTGGTTCCTTGCTTACACATGAGATGATGTCAAAAGGGAAGGAAGAAAAGAAGAAGAAAGTGGAAAAGAAGAAATTTGGTGTTGCTCTCAAAGAAACAAAAGAAGAGATTGATTCTAGTGGAGAAGATGAAGATAAAGAGATGGCTATGTTTTCCAAGAGATTCAAAAGATTCATAAGGTCCAACAAAGGAAAAAGATTCCAAAGAGAAGAGAGCTTCAAGAATGACATCAAAGAGAAGGACCAAATCATTTGCTATGAGTGCAAAAAGTCGGGGCATATCAAGTTTGATTGTCCCCAATTGAAGAAAAAGGGCTATGAGAAAAAGAAACACAAGTCTCATGTAGCTACTTGGAGCGATGATGAATCATCCGACGAGGACAAGAATGAAGTAGCCAACTTTTATCTCATGGCTATTGAGGATGACTCTATGGTAACCTCTAATTCATCTTTTTCAATTGATTATACTTTTGATGAATTGCATGAGGCTTATGATGAATTATCTTTGGAATTTGAAGAGTCAATTTTGAAAAATAGAAAAATCATTTCAAAATTAAAAAATGAAAATGACTCTCTTTCCAAATCTAATAAGGAATTTGAAAGTAAAGTTGAGGAGATGCAAGTTAAAATAAAAGAATTTGAAAAGAAAAAATCAAGACTTGCACAACTTACTTTCAAAGGTCCATGATGATCATTAAAAGGAACTTGATGATCTTAAAGCTTCTTTCAACAAAGTTGGGACAAAACTATTTGAAAAAGGTGAAAAATTCAAAATCCAACTATGTTAGAAAGAACTTTAATAGATATAGACATAGTGGTCCCCAAAGATCATATAATAGAAATATAGTTAAAAGCATTTGGGTTCCTAAAGGACTCATTGCTAACAAAGAATATGATCTTTTATCTAAATGGATTCCAAAAGCGACTAGAATATTAGGAACTAACTCTCATGGACCCAAAAGAGTTTGGGTACCAAAACATTCATAGTTCCTTGTTGTAGGTGTGTTGGACCCATGGTGAGAAAAATGAAGAAATTGGAAAGCTCTAGACACACTAGAAGAAAAGAAACTTGAAGAGGATAAGGCCTAATCAACCTATCTTGGTTCAAGTGGTAACATTTTATTTAACATGCAATCTTTATCCATTCATGTTAATTATATGTGTTTATATGTTTTAAAGCATGTTTGAGGGTCCTTATATGTTGATTAAGTGTTTTTAATAAGTGGGAGTCAAGAATGCATGAGTTGCACATTTATGGCCTAATATGCTCATAATTATGTTTTTGCCTTAAATTTGCAATATTTGATTGATTTTGTGAAATCATGTTCTCTATGCTTAATATGATTATCTATAATGAATTTTGAGTATATGATGTTGTCTTGTAGCAATTTTTGTCAAAATACATGCTTAGGCACCTATAGAGCCTTTGAGTGTATATGACTTGAAATGAACTTCATTGTGTGCATTTAAAGGACTAAAATTTGATATATGATGTAAATTGCATATCTTGTTATTTCATGTTGACATGCACGTTCCTAGATAATTTCTAAGGCATTTAAAACTCATTTCATATCATTCATATGACATAGGATGCATCAATTAGAGTTAAACTCTCGTCTATACGATCCTTGTGCCTAAAAATTGATTTTTTTTTCAGAAAAAGGATCGATTCACTAAGAGAAGGGATCGATCCCAGAATTGGCAGTAAGGTCTAAAATTTTGATCCTCTAAAAGGATCAATACCCTAAACCCGAGGGATCGATCCCTTTAGGCATGATGGCTGGAAGACAATTTTAAAAGTTTTAAAACACGCGTAGTTCTTGTTTAAAAGCCCTTGCTCGACCAAAACTCCCCCAAAACACTCTCAAAATAGCCCCCATCGAAAACTGTCTCATTTTCTTCAATTCAAATCGTTTTTTTTAAGCATTCAACACGAATTTCTTGGGTCTTTCATCTCCAAATCAAATTTGGCTCTTGGTTTTTGAGTTGTGATTCTTTAAAATCATCTTTTTGGTAAGTTCTAAAACCTTAACTTTTTCATTCGAATTTTATTTGAAAATTTTGGTTTATTGGTTGAATTAGGTGATGTTAGAGAACTTATCTTGTTAGATATCACTGATTTTTGCTGCAGGAGGTTTACCCAATGTCTAAAATCTCTCAAAACCCTTGTTTTTGCTCTTCACCCACCAAGTGTTTGTGAAAAAGCCTCAACCAAAATTTCACCTATACCCAATTTGGCCAAACCTTGTTTTTAAGCTAATCTTATACTTTTAATTCCTCAAAAATTCTCTTTTTAATTTTCCTAAAAATCTTTTTACATCCTCTTCTAATCAAAATTTAGTTTTGATTTGAAAATGTCTAAGAGAAAAACTATGGCTTCTAAGGGGAAGGTGATTTCATCCAACCCTCCTCCACCTTCAAACTCTTTAGAATCTTGTTTTAGAAGCCCTAAGGAAAGTGAACGTTTTCGAAACCTTTTTGCATCCGCACCGGTTAAGGAAACCCGCTCCATTGATTTTGATTTCCTAACCAAACTTAATTTTGCCTACTTGAAAAGGTTTATGGAATTTAAGTGGATAGAGTTTTTAAAATTCAAGGGGCCAACTTATCCTACTCTTGTTCGAGTCTTTTACTCTAATGCCATCGTTTCTTCTTCAAAATAACCGGATGACACCATTTTTCGAACAATTAAATCATATGTTTTGGGTAAGCATGTCACTCTCACCATTGATTTTCTTGCATATGCTTTTGGTCTTCCCGATGAGGGTATTGAAATTGAAAAGGGGTCTTATCCTTCAAATTCTCGTGTCATGAACAATCAAGCCACTTTCTTTTCGCTTCATGATCATCTCTTGCACCTCATTCTTTCTCATGTGATTCGTCCTCGTGGGACGAAGTATTCATTGGTTCGAGAGACCGATTATTGGTGGCTTCATTGTATCCGTAGAGGAAATCAACTCCAACTTGTCGCTTTCATCTTCGAGGATATGATAAAGATCATCAAGGCTAAGAAGGTGAAAACCTTAGCCTATGGTATGTATCTTAGCCATATTTTTTCCTTGCTTGACATTGATACATCTTTTGAGCTTGGCATCGATCCTCATGCCGATAACATTATTGATCGTCATTCTATGGATCGCTTGGGATACAAAGAAGAACCCAAATTCTCTATGAATTGGGTGAAGAAGAAAGGCAAAGTTCTTGAACCAGAACACCATGAAGAGGGAGATGAAGAACATGAGGATGAACATATGGATGATGTTCCCGGAGCCTCCACCGATGCTAGACCTCATGGCATGTCTTTGAGGGAGCTTCATGAGTCTCTCATTCGTCACGTGGACTCATCCATCGGATCTCTTAGGTCTCACATGGATTCTAGACTCGATTCTCTTGAGGCACGTCAGGCTTCTTTGGGTGATGCTTTTAGCGCTCTTCAGCGCAAGCTTGATGGGTACCCATTCCCACCGCCACCATCTTCATCTTATATTATGCTTATGTTTATCTTTGCTTTCAGACATTATTACATACTTTTTATGACTCTTTGTTGGATGTTATCTTAGAACTTTGATGCTATGTTGCCTTTTTTATTTTGGTACTTATGGATTTTAATTTAAGTACCTATGGATATTAATGATTTATTGTTGTTATCTATCATTCTAATTCTAGCCTTTATTTTGATTTTCTCCTTTGTTATATTGTGCTAACGATTTTCTTGAATTATTTTTGATATAACAAAAATGGGGAGAAATATGAGCGAATAATGAAAAATGAGTTTTTAAACAAAATTGGAGCTTAAATAGTTGTGATTTAAAACAAGTTTTTGAAACCATTTATTATCAACTCAAAAATTATTTTCTTAAGGGGGAGCTTTTGTTAAAAACGATTTTTCAAAGAGTTTTGTTATATCAAAAAGGAGAGATTGTTGAACTAATATTTTGATATAACAAATTAAAAGAAAAATGTTTTTGGACTTAATCGAATATATTAATCTTTCAAAAATAATTCAAAGTCCAAACAAACTTGAAAAATTCGTTTCGAATGCTTTCCAACTTAGTCGATCTTTTTCAAAACAAGTATGATCCGTTTTTACACTACAAAAACTATTTTCCAGACTCCAAGGCAAAAAGGATCGATCCCCTAATGAAAGGGATCGATCCCTTTTTGGACAGTTTCACATATGTTTTTGTTTCCAGTCTCAAAGTGCAAAAGGATCGATCCCCTGGTGTATGGAATCGATCCCTTTGTTGCAACAGACATATTTTTTATGAAAAAGGATCGATCCCTCGTGTTATAAATGCTTTGTTTTTTGGTAGGCGACGGCTTGATGCCATTCCCAACGGCTCCAAATGACTAGTATTGATAGAGAGGATACAAAAGAAAGGCAAAACCATCTCAGCAACAACAAGAAAGTCTATCAAAACATTCAAGAAATCAAGAATCCAATTTGTGCTTAATTTTCCATACTTCTTGTAAACACTAGAGTGTTCTTCATTGTAATTCATTTGCTAGTGTTTCTTTGGGTGTGTGAGAGAGCTTGCATTGTGCAAACACCTTCCTTGTGAGGATTTCCTAGTTTGCTTCTTTGTATTTGTTTTGGGGAAAGGATTCAATAGACTTTAGAGTATAAGTCTATTGAATTGTGTAAGGTTACTTCTTATCCTTAAAGGAAAGACAAATTAGTGGATTTGTGGAAAATCCTTAGTGTGGTCACTAAGGTAGTGGATGTAGACTCCATTAAGGGAGTTGAACCACTCTAAATCACCTTGCAATTTCTACCTTTTCAATTAGTGTCCACCAATTTTTAAAAGTCCAATTCACCCCCTCTTGGTTTTATTCGATCGATTGCTACACTCAACATAATTCTTTTCATCCATGCCTCGCTAACCTTCTTCTCTGGTTCAAGTTGAGATATCTCACAGTAGATAGATTTCACCTTCGTGAAATACTGAGCAACATATAAGTTTTCTTGTGAGATGCTCGTGAGCTCATTTTCCAAGAGTTTGAGGCGTGTTTCATTCTTTTTTGAAAATAACTTAGCCAAAGTTTCCCAGGCTACCTTTGGTGTCTTGTCATCACGAATATGCTCCAATAGGTCCTCCTTAATTTTGGTCTTCAATATATATAATGCCTTCCCAGCCTTGATCTTCCATTTTCTCAAGGCTTTGGCATTCTCTCTCGGTGGAGGAGTTGTGTCGGTGCCGACGAATATCTCTCACAAATCCTGACCTTATAGGTAGGACTCTATGCATGTCTCCCAATAACCGTAGTTGTGTTCATTGAGCTTCCTAATTCCATTGCTTGTGCTTTCAAAGTTTGTCATGCTAACTGACGCCCGACGTCCACTAAGCTTGGTTCTGAACCAATAGCTTCACAGTCCCTGACTGTGTTCCAACAGAGTCTCCACTTAGCACCTTGATGCAACACTAACCAACATAAGCTTTCCAGAACATTAGACAAGTCGTTGACTTCTTAACAGTCATGGTGGAAAATTTTCTATGTACAGAACAGGATTCGAATGAGAATGCTCTTCAGTAGTTCGACTTGCTCATCTAGCTTTACTTTCGTTGATCCTTATTTCTTTAACGATCCGCCTTCTAAAGTTCTAAGTTATAGCATTCAAAGATTTGATTGGGAATAAGATCCACTGATTAGCCTAGTGACTAAAGATGTTCATATTATCTTATATTGTATGGGTTCGAATCCCGCTATAAAAATATAAAACCTCTCTATTTAATAAAAAAGATTTGATTGGGATGGTAGGCTTAATTATAAATCCTAAAGTTATGTATACACTTTAAGATTTTAAATTTTAAAATTTAAACTTAGAATAATAAATTGTATACACAAATTTACGGTATGTTTATAGGGTTATATTTTGATACACAAACTGTGTAAAAAATTATACAACCATTCATATTTAAGCTGCAAAAGTCTAAAACTTAAATCCCTAACCCTGACACCCTAAAACCTAAATCTTAAACCCTAAACTATAATCATAACCTTAAATTATACACCCTACAACCTAAACCCCTAAACCATAACCTAAATCTATAAACACTAAAATTAGAAGATAACTTACACAAACTTGTGTATCAAATTATTTTCCTAAAAAATTACTCATATATGATATACCCTTTATGGTTTCTTTTAAGTTTGAATAACGTCCACGCTTTGTTTCAATTTATTTTAATAATTTTAAACTTTATATCCAAATTAAGATTTCTAATTTATAAATATAACAAGTTTTTAAAAATGTTTTAATTAATCTTACGTAACTGAAGATAACAACATAATTTTTCATATTATTAATCTTAAATAAATATATATTAGAATCATTATAAATTGATTTCGTTTTTTTACAAAAAAAAAATTGTTAGTTTTATTAACCAGAGAGAAATACAATAAATTACAACAAGAGACTACAAAATTAGAGTAGACTAATCACATTAACAGGTGGTTTCTTCTAAAACTATTGAAGTGCACAAACTAACCACTAAAGCATAAAATAAGATCATATAAGGAAAATTGTAACACCCCCTTCCTGGTCTGGTTGAGAACAGGGTCGGAAGGTGCTAACGATGACCAATACAGTAATCGGTGCGACAAAATTTCTTTTTTTAATATTTACCTTTAAACCAATAACACAATGCCTCAATACATTTTAGTCCAATTAATCCATACGAAACAATAATTAATCAATCAGAGCTAAATTGCAATTAAAAGAAGTTTTAGGGACTAAACTGTAAATTCGAAAAATTAGAGGTTCTTCAATGCAATCGACTTTACCATATTGAAATTCACTACATTATTAACATACCTGTAAAATTTCATACAATTTGGAGACCATTAGCTCATTCAATTTAATCTTTCAATATTCAGTGACTAAACTGTGAACCTTGCAAACTATTTAATATGCCTTTAACTAACTTAAATGACCCTGTATCAAAACACCCTAGGGCTGTTTCGAAATGAATGAACGATGGTCAACCCTTGTTGACCTTACCCATTAGACCGTATCGATACGGGCATGCCCTGTATCGAAACGGGTTGACTTCCTTTGACTTTGACTCGTTTCGATACGCCCTATTCCTCTGGCTCAATTATGCTTACCCGTATCGAAACGCCATCACCCGTTTCGATATGGCCTGACTTGTAGTGACAGATTTTTGCTGGTATTTACTCAATTTGACCTATTGAACGATGTCTAAATGCAACGAAATTTCACACACAATATTTCAATGGTATAAACTACTAGCATGCCAAGTTTCATGATCATACGAATACGTTTACTATGTTTTGACCTTTATGATCCAAGTATGCACTTTTAAGCCATTTTAAGCCAACCAAAAAGGCCATTTAGGGCCATTAACCATATTACAACATATGCATATCACAAACATAACAAAATGGGCATAAATGACTAGTTCAACTACTTTGTCACCTTTCTAGGAGTTCTTAAGATCAAATACATTACTTTAAGGCTTGTAGTGACTCGTCTTCTTTTGCCAATCCGATCCTCCGACACACAATCCTTTCAACCTGAAAATGCATGAGACGAGACATGTTAGGCATACGATGCCTAGTGAGGTAGTCATAAGCAATATGAACAACAATATGTCAAGTATCAATATATATGATCTCACGCTTAACAATGTCAATGCTATGCAAAAATATACAATGTTTAACATATTCTTCTCATCATTAATCCTTGGATTGAATTAAGATAGTGGATACGCGAATTCCTACGCCTCGCCAAGTCAATGAATGGTCTAGTCCCTCCGCCTCACCAATATGACCAACATCAATACACATCTCTCCGCCTCGCCAAATCAATATAGGTCGTAGCCTTAGGACAGCAGTCCATCCGTAAACTAAGCTCATGAATTCTATGGCATGCAAATTGTATCCAATGTTTATTCAAATCCAAGGTTCCAATGTTTATATCCATTTCAATAATCAATGAGTATTCCAATGACCAATGATTTTCAATATTATCAATAGCCAATATGTCTCATAATCAATGTTTCATGGTTCAATGTTAATAACAATAATCAATGATTTCTTTGCAATGTTTCTATAACAATGTGTATATCAATAACAATGCTCAATGACGATTCCAATAACTATGTCTGATACTCAATGACAAACTTACCGACACTTACCAAGGTATCCGTTTAATTATCTTATGCAACTTTTCCAATAGCAATGTGAGTAAAATGATCAAAGACAACAATAATGGATTCGAGAAGGCTTTTCGCCTAATCCTGAGACTCCGACTACACTCACCTTGACAATCCGAAGCTTAGTCTCTCGGATAACAATACCCTTGCTTCTAGCTTTCGATGGAGATGGTGAAATCTCTTTCTCCACTTCTTGAGCTAGAAAATCAATAGGAGACTATTAGAATCGATAATACAATATCGAAATCAATATAACAACATCAAAATCGATATTTGATTTTAATATAAACAATAATAATGAAATATCCATGGATGGTCAAAACCCTAACTTGAGATTAAACTTGATTTATCCATAGAATCCATTAACCGATTGAGGAATATAGCTTACCCGATCGATAGCAACGATTCGATATCAATAGAATGAAGAAAAACGAAGCTTGAAGCTAACTTCAATGGAGGTGCTTGCTTAGGTATGAGATAATGAAGATGAAGAGATGGGGAGGTGCTTGCTTAACTTATAATTGGGTAAGTTCTTTCCCTTTTTCTTGTTTAATATAAGTATATTAGGCTATTGAGCTTTCCTTCAGAATCTCCCACGTTGGTGAGGTTTTTAATTAAAGAGGGGCTAATCGCAAGATTAGTCCCTCAACTCTCACCCTACTATAATTTTGACCTCCCACTTGCATTTTCCTTAATGTAGTCATTGTAATGTTTTCGGTACTATTCAATAGGGTCTAATGGCAATGATTTAACTCAATTAGAGTCTGATATCAATAATTAACTAGCCAATACTATATTCAAACTTCATCAATGTAGAATTTCCGATCACCGAAACCAAATTCCGACTAGACCAGATATTGGGGTGTTACAAAAATATTAAAATTAAACCAAACAAATCGAAAGAATGATAGATAGATAAACAAACACTATTTTCATCGGTGAAGGATAAGCACAATCAACATTAACATAAAAAACATACAGCAATGATAGCACATTGGCAAAATTAACTTTACCGCAACTCAACCACAAACTATCTTTGGTGATTACAAGCGCCTATTAGTACAAGAGAACCAATCCAAAGGTCCAAACTAAGGTAGATCAACATGATAATGAAATAAACACTAATTGAATAGGCGACGTCAAATCCATCCTTGAAAAAGAGAAACATGTTATAAGAGCAAAAAAAATGTGCTATAAGAGCAGAAAAAATATCCACCATTTTCGTTAGAAATATGGAGAGACTTATTAAACCAAATTACATAAAAAATCAAATATGCAAAAATAAAACTAAAGAGACTTATTATCCCACCCATGATTTGGAGTTGGTTGCAGTTGTTTTTGCATTGAAAATCTGGAGGCATTATCTCTATAGGGAGAAATACTATTTATTCACCAATCACAAAAGTTTGAAATACCTTCTGACACATAAAGAGTTAAACCTCCATCAAAGACGATTAATGGAACTTTTGAAGGATTACAATTTGGTTATTGATTACCATCCGAGCAGGGCCAATGTTGTAGCTGATGCACTCAGCCGCAAACCATTGCCCGGTAAACTTTTATCCGTAGTCATTGAATCTTAGTTAAGCTAACTATCGAACTCAAGAATAAATTTTGCATTGTAGCTACATGTGCTATTAGTGCTCACTTTAGACTCAAACGAAACCTTAAGCTTGTAGTTGAGCTGCAAGTTCAGTCTACTGTTGTATCGAGAATCAAAAAATCACAAGAACAAGATCAAGAACTACAAGTCATCGTCTCTAAATTACAAAATAACCCCAATCCTGACTTTTCAGTTTATTTTGAAGGTCTTTTGTGTTTTCGTGATCGAATTTGTGTACCGAATAATGAATCTCTCAAGTTGGATATTCTTCAGGAAGCTCATATTAGCCCCTTCTCTATTCACCCGAGGTCGGTGAAGATGTACAAAGACCTCCAGGAGCTTTATTGTTGGCCTAGTATCAAGAAAGCCATTACCAACTATGTTTCCAGGTGTTTGACTTGTCAACAAGTCAAAGCTGAACATCATGTCCCCACAGGACTTCTGCAACCAATTGAATTGCCTCAGTGGAAGTGAGAACACTGTTGAGATATAGATTTTGATATAATAAATTGAAAAATGTTTTGGACTAAATTTAAAAGAATTTAAAACTTGCCTTAAGTCAAAACAACTTGAAAATAATTTTGAGGAGTTTTCAAAATGCTTTGAAATGTTTTAAAGTAGCCAAAACCAGAATTCCAGCTTGTCCGTACCGAAACGGTATACCCCGTTTCGATACACTTTAAGGGTTTTAGCTACTAGAATTGAAACTGCCAAAATATGTACCAAAACAAGGTTTGCTCGTTTCGATACGGCAAAGGTCGTTTCGATACGCCCAGCATTTAATGCCCAAAGACTTTATGAAAAACACCCAACAACTATTTTCCCAACAAGTCAAAATTTGAGGGAGAGCTCCATACACACAAGAAGGAGAACACTTGAAGAAGTAAGGCTTCACATCCTCCCTTGAAGTTCAAGTGTTGGTAAATTTCTAGTTGTTTTTGTTTTTGTTTCAATTAGATTTATTTTCTATGACAACTAGATAATCATAGTGTTTAACAATATTTGATGCTTTGAGTAAGGGGGGCCAATTTTAAAACCAAAGCTTTTAATATAGTCAAAATTTTTAAACCTCTATTGTTATTCTTGAGCTTAAGGTCTTTTAAATTCTTTTTGATATAACAAAAAGGGGAGAGTTCGTTTGAAAAATTGTCTTTTCAAAATGAATAAAGGGAAGCTTTGAATTCTTTGAAAATATAAAAATCTCTTATTCAAATTTTAAATCTTAAAGAGGGAGAATCCCAAACAATTTTTCAAGTTGGTTTTATTATATCAAAAAGGGGGAGATTGTTGAGATATAGATTTTGATATAATAAATTGAAAAATGTTTTGGACTAAATTGAAATGAATTTAAAACTTTCCTTAAGTCAAAACAACTTGAAAATAATTTTGAGGAGTTTTCAAAAGGTTTTAAAATGCTTTGAAATGTTTTAAAGTGGCCAAAACCAGAATTCCAGGTTGTTCGTACCGAAACGGTATACTCCGTTTCGATACACTTTAAGGGTTTTAGCTACTAGAATTGAAACTGCCAAAATCTGTACCAAAATAGGGCTTGCCCATTTTGATATGGAAAAGGTCGTTTCGATACGCTCATATGCGTTTCGATACGCCCAGCATTTAATGCCCAACGACTTTATGAAAAAACCCCAACGGCTATTTTCCCAACTGTCTCTTAAAGTGCATGCCATACCGATATGGACAATCATATTTCGGTACACTACAAGGCATTTCGATACACCTCAATGTGTTTCGATACGCAGAGCTGGACCAGACCTCCAACGGCTATTTCTAAAGAAGGTCGTACCGATACGGTTACACGCGTATCGATACAGATAGATCCAGAACTGCATTTATGGTGGGAAATAAAGGCTCCAACGGCTCCAATTCAATCCCAACGGTCCTCAATAGCTACAAACTAAATTGGGAGTATGAAAGGGGCCTCCAAGCATCCATGGAAGACTAACGATCCACAAGTCAACAACATTATGAAGAAAAATTGTCTTAGGGCTTAAATTCTCATTCTTTGTATAGACAACACTTGTGAGCTTACATTGTTATATTTGCTCAAGTGTTTAGGATTGGGTGAGTACTTAATAGTGCAAATTATCTACCTTGTGAGGGATTTCTTGTTTGCTCTTATTTCTCTTTGTAAAAGAGGATTTACTCAAGCTTTAGGGTTAGAAAGCTTTGAGTGTGTAAAGGTTGCCTCCTATGCCTAGAAAAGGGGAAGAAATTCAAGAGTGAATTGGAAAATCCTTAGTGGGAAGCTAAGATAGTGGATGTAGGCTTTGGTTAGAAAGTTGAACCACTCTAAATCCTTGTCCAGATTCTTTAAATTTTTGCCTCCACCACAAACACCCCAAAATACAACTTCCCCACTACTTGGCAAGCATTTCGGTTGTGAATATCGAGCTCCACAAACACATTACCATGGATTTTGTAAGTGGCTTATGGTTGACTCCCAGGAAGAATGATGCCATTTGGGTCATAGTTGATGATTTACTAAATTAGTCCATTTCTTACCAGTAAGAATGGATTTTAGTCTTCCTAAACTTGTTGACCTATACAATAAAGAGGTTGTCAGACTGCATGGAGTACCTAAATCTATCATTTTCGATTGTGACCCATAATTTTCTTCACGGTTTTGGAGAGCTCTACAAGAAGCCATGGGAACCAAATTAAAGCTTACTAATGCATTTTACCCCTAAATTGACAAACAATCAAAAAGGGTGATTCGAATTCTAGAATATATGATTCAGACATGTGTTGTTGACTTTGAAGGGTCTTAGGAGAAATCCTTACCCCTCATTGAATTTGCTTATAACAATAGTTATCAAGCATCGATTAAAATGGCTCTTTTTGAAGCATTGTATGGTAGAAAGTGAAGAACACCACAATAGTTATCACCATTATGCATGATAGATTCAAAGCAGCCTTTGACATGCAAAAGGCTTATGTCGACCTCAAAAGAAGATATATACAGTATTTTGTTGGGGAGAAAGTGTTCCTTAGAGTCTCCCCATGGAAGAAAATCTTTCGTTTTGGCATGAAAGGGAAACTGGATCCTCATTTCACTAGCCCTTTTGAAGTCACTGAAAAGATAGGTCTTGTAACTTACCGTTTAGCATTGTCGCGGGAACTCAGTAAAATTCATGATGTCTTCTATGTATCGATGCTCAGAAAGTACTGTTCTGATCCATCGCATATCATTGAACTAGAGTCGGTGGAAATCCAACCCAATTTGACTTATGAGGAAGAACCCGTACGATTATTGGCTCGAGAAGTTAAAAGACTACGAAACAATACAGTCCCAATGGTTGAGGTATTTTGGAGGAGACTGCGAAACAATACAGTTAAAAGATCATAAATTTAAATTTTGGCAAATCAAATAATTATTGACCATTGACCTTGTGGTTAATTTCACATGTATTGATGATCAATTAGGCATTGTCATTGATTTTGGGCCACATGGTAAGTATTGAAAAATTCAAGGAACATTGTATAATGACTAAAATGCAAACATCAAGTCTTGGGTGGTCATAGTGCAAAGAATAAGAAGTTGGAGGACTAACTAAGTAATTAACCCAACAAGGGGTTAATCACCCTACATGTGGATTCCTAAGAAGGAATTCCTTCACCTATGGGTTTGGTTAAACATGTTGGTGTAAGAACTAAATATTAGTATAATATTAATAATTAAAAAAAAAGAAAGAAAAAGAAGCAAAAAATAAGGACTTGCCTATCGGTTGAAGCGAAAGACAAGCTCACACCTCCCTTTCTTCCATTTAGCTAGCACCTCCATTGAAGGAATTTTCAAGTTTTAGCTTCCTTTGATTTATTAATCCTAGCTAGTTTCTATCAAGTAGATAAGGTAAGTCTATTGATTTCCTATTAATTCCCATGGAAATTTCACGAGAAATCGTGATATTGAATTTATCCAAACCCTAGAAAATCTTATGATTTCTAAGTTCGGTATGGCCATGTTTGTATAACCATAGATATTGCTTTTACTTATCAAATTTATAGAAGTAAATTATGTTGACTTTCTATGCATTTTTCTATATAGCTCAACCCATTGGTTGAGAGGATTCACCAACTCCTTCCAAGGCTCCCAACAAAGGAATCGTAATCCGAGAGTCACAATAGCTTCGGGATCATCGGTGAGTGAGGTTGTGTCAAGGGATTGGCTAGGTGTCATCCCTTTGCATTGTCTATCATTTCGGTAAGCATTATCCATCATTGTGGTAGTCATCGATAAGTCAATTGCTATTTTCATTTTTTATATTGATAATGTTGAACAAGGTGAGCATCGGTTTACATGTACATTATTGGCCTATAGATTGGTCATTGAATCCTTGGATACGAGTAGATATTGGATACAATTGGCATGCCATAGAATTCATTGAGCTCGTGTACGGATGGACTACGGTCCTTGGGTTGAGACCCTTATTGGCGATGTTAGCGGTATGTATGTGTTTTGGTTATTGGCGATGTGGAGGGATAAACCATTCATTGAATTTTAGCTTGGCGATGTTGGATGAGAATTCACGTATCCATCGGTTACTTCGATCCAAGAAATATGGACATATAAAATATATGAGATTTACAGTTGCATTTATATTGTTAATCCATACTAGATACTTGTTTTATAAGTTTAATTATGACTTTGTATTGATTCATATAGTATTGGTCTCATCGGTAAATATTACATTGCAATATGGTATTATTGATAACTATATCACTAGGCTAAGTAAGCCTAACATAGTTCATTGTATGCATTTCAGGTTCCATAGCTTCATAACGAGAATCGTGGATAGCCGGATGCTAGTCACCTTCGAGTCGCTATTTTATACTTTGAACTCCTAGAATGTTGGCATATGGCTCTTATATGTTTTGAATGTCACTTTGGCCATGTATTGAGTATGTATGTTAAAGTATATATATATATAGTTTGAAATTTGGAATGCCCTTTTAAGACTACATATATGGTAAAAATGCACTTTATTTGATAAAAAATGTACTTTATTGCTTCTATGAGGTTAAATTAATTAAAATGAGATATGAGCATGATATATAGGTCTTAGAACCCATTAGAGATCATTGATATTGATTAGAGAATCATTAGGCAGGTTATAGTTAGATAAAAGATGTAAAAATCAGACAAAATTTGTCATTATAGAACCAATCATATCGGTACGAATATGTATTATTGGACCAAACCACAAAGGCGTATCGATACTGGCTTAGGCGTATCGATACTGGCTTAGTCGTATCGGTACGCATTTTCGTCACTGGAATTTGTAAAATGAATAGGGTACCGTTACGGAGGGGGACCGTACCGATTCCCATATGTATAGAAGTCAAGTATCGATACCGATAATCTCGTATCTGTACGGAAAAACATTACTGAAATTTGGGAATTGCATTGTGCATCGATACGGACTATTCTGTACCGATACCCACATTGAACCATAACTGAAATAACGACCAGGCGTATCGGTACAACCTATCGAGTACCGATACCGATGTAGATAATTCTGTTATTAGCCTGGATTTGTAACTTTATTAAACAACCCCTGATATTGGTATGGTTAATTGAGCTTGATGTACACCTTAAAACTCAATGAAATTTGGCATACTTATATAATATGACCTTAATTTAACATTGATATTATTAATTTTTTATAAAGGCCTTAACTTGTTAAGTTTTATGATTTAGTCCTTAAACACTGAATATATTGTATGTTAGCCCTCATTGACAAATTGAGTAATGAATTAAACGTCTTATGATTATGTTTATTGAACCACGACATTATTGGCATTCATTGAATAGTTCTTCATATACATCGCATCGATTTTCATTGTAACGCTTGTGATATTGGTCACGGTGATATTTTCGACCTGGTTCTCTACCAAACCAATAAGGGGTATTGTAGTTAAGTTCGTATCGGTACTGTGTTTGAGTATCGAAACTTAGTATGGTGTACCGGTACTCACCTAGTTGTATTGATATCGTCTGGTATTCTCCCCAAGAATTTCAAAATTAAAATAAAAAGAGTCTAATTTCTTTTAAGGTCCTAGATACTTTATAATTATTATGTTTTAGTTCAAAATTAAAATAAAAAGGGCCTAATTTCTTTTAACTGTAATAGGAATTCATTAAATGGTCTAGTGGCAAAGATGTTGTTGTTTCTTTTAGGTGACTCGGGTTTGAGCAACATAATATATATGTGGGTGTGAATTTATTCAAATTTAAAATTAGACTAAAATATAACCTCGTAATTTCATTTCAAAACCATACTAAACTACTAAATCGAACTATGTGGGTCGAATTGAATAAATCAAATAGTTAGAATTATTTAATTTAAAGAAAAATTGTTTGATACAAAGACTTGTGTAAACTAATAAATTCTATTTAAAAGTTTAAAGTTTAGTTTAAGATTTAATATTTAAATATTTATGTTTTAGATTTATAATTTGGAGTTTATGAATTAATTTAAGGCTTAAACTTAAAATTTTAAGTTTTATAACTCCAATGGGAATAATTTTTTTACTATAAAATTATAACTCTATTTCAAATACCAACTGATTCATTTATCTCTCTGTTAAATAATAGGTAAATTATGTAAATTATCATTGAGCTTTACTTTTAAATCTGTTTTGATTATTGAAGTTTTAAAACGTTCAATTTACTCACTAAATTTTAGACATTGAACGTTTTTTTATAATTTCCCTTTAACTTTTTGACAACATCCACTTATCGGCAAAAGAATGAAGTTTTCCAAGATTTAAACGGTGAAAAATTTTACCGGCATGAGAGAAACAGTATACTGAGAAATAGGCTCCATCCGACGACAGAGTAGAGAAATAAACGAGAGAAAAATTTGTAGGTTTTGGCCGATTTGTGAACTTCAGAGCATTTTCCGACAAAATGGAGGTTGAATTCAGACTCTGAGATCGAATACGAAGTGATTGGTGAAATTTGAATTGAATGACTATCTTCTACGATTTCTTGGAGTTTAAGAGTGATCACAAACGTTCAATGTCCAAATTTTAGTGACCAAAAAATTTAATGTCTAAACATCAATGAGTAAATTAAACGTTTTGAAATTTAAGTGACCAAAATGGGTTTAGGAATAAAATTCAATAATGATTTGAGTAATTTACTTAAAAACACTTTCATCATCAAACCTGGACCCGGAGACTATTTCTGATAAACCCTAAACCTCAAATACTTCAGATTTCCCCACTCACAAAGATAACAAAGGGAATTTTATTCCTTGGTTAATTTTCTCTGATAAAACCTTTAAACCCCCATAACCACCATGATCCGAATCGTCAAAAACCCAAAACCTCTAACAACTCTGGCTCACCAATTTCTCCAACGCTGCACCGTCAGCGGAACAGCCAAAGGCAAATCCAAACTCAAAGCCGGCCAACCGTTAAAACGTTCCAAAATTTCCACTAAGAAAGGCAAGGGGGGCGCTCCTATCGACGATTCCCTCCCTAAAGGTGGCCGAGTCTCCGACGAGAAGCAAAAACTCTACGAGCAATGCCTCAATGCACCCACTCCGGTCCGTCACCTCTCACCCAAAGAGCGTGCCCGGGAAGCCGAGCGGGAAAAAATGGGATTAATAAGCAAAGAACGGCAACGGGAAATGGAGATTTTGAAGAAAGGAGGAAGAAAAGCGATGGGAGTCCCTGACGAGCCTATGATTATGGGAACGCCCGGGTTGGATTTGATTACATTGGGTCTTGTCGATGCTGATAAGATACCCAAATACGAGCTGACGGTGGAGGATGGCCGGAGATTGGCCAAGGAGTATAGTCGGGTTTTGATGAGGAAGCATAGGGCAAGGCAGGCTGCTGAGACTAATTTGTTGAGGATGAAAAAGGAGGCGATTGAAGCCTTGCCGGAGAAACTTAAGGAGGCGGCTTTGATACCGGATTTGACCCCATTTCCGGCAAATCGATTGATGGCGTCTTTGACTCCGCCAATTGAAGGATATATTGAGAAGGTTAAGGAAGCGGCTAAGAAAAGTAACACCAAGCAGAAGCTTAGGTGAAGGCGAGGTGGAAGGTGTGTTTTTCCCTCCCTTTTCCCTTTTGCTATTTATAGTGTTTTTTTTTTTACATCATGAATTGGTTTATAGATTAATTGTTAAGCATTACATATAATGCGGTTTTATTCTTATTACAATTTCAATTTTAAGTGAATATATATGAATATGATACTCTTTTGGGGGGGCTTGAATTTAATTCAATTAGAACTCAGAAGCCAAAAATGAGTGAGTTTTGTTGGTTTGAGAGCTCTTTCGATCACACTATCATTTACTATCTCTGGCTTGAAATTGATTTATTGAAGATGGTGGAAGACCATAAGGTCGAATTGATGGAGTGTTTTACTTGCTAGTTGCTACCATTCAAAATCAAAGCATAAGTTTGTGAAAGAAAGGGCCTGCTTGTGTGTCATCCCAAGTCTTTAAATATGCTATTTGCGATTGATTTGGATAAAATGGTATTCCCTTACTTATTCTACTTGATAGCTTCCTTTGAAACATACATTGTTGTTTAAAAATGTACGACAGGATTTTACTTGAAAAAAAGTACATTGTTGGATAATTAATTCTCCATTTGCCAAATACAACAATGTCTGTGATGAGGGCTTCCTGGTTTTGGTCTTTGAAGTTTCGTAGTATTGCCATCTTGTTGTTCAATCTGGCTTCCTATTTGTGATATACACATGTCACTTTTTTTCTTGCGTGGATTAGACATATACTTTTATTCGGATTTAAAAATTTGCTCAATACAGTTAGCATCCGAATACTGCACATACGATCCTTACTCATAATAGTGTTTATGAGCTGAATACATTTTGGTCTAGCAACTAGCAAGTATGTCTGTGATGTCAAGGTATCTCGAAAATATATTTACAACATTAATTGCTAGGAACCCGTATCAACAACCTGCCAATTTCTAAGCGGCCTTGCAATTCTTGTGGCTCTACATTTTTGGACTTGATGGTTTTATTTTATACAATGAACACATTTGTTTTAATGAATATCTTTCTCACACTAAACCTTTTGTGACTGCAGTAGGCAGGGAGAATCCTCGCTTATGAAACTGACAATCAATTACGGCTGCTGTGTAGTGTGATTTTCTCTGATGGCAAAGTGTCTCGAATGTCCTATTTTTCTGGTTTAACATTGTAACTGCCTTGTTCATCATGTGTTGTTTTCCAAGCTTGGCAGCAACCTGCAATTATTTTATCTTTGAGGACTTGCATTCTATATAATAATCTGATGGCTTGAATTGACGCCTTTTCTTAAGTTGCATTTCTTCTTTAAAAGCCTACTAAGAGTGCATTGAATTCAACCTAGTTTCCTCTTGTCATAGCTGTAGAACTTTGTTGTGGAAGTGGGATTTTGAGACTGGATTTCTATTATAATTCAACTTCTTTTTAATTAAGTAGAAAGATTTTTACATGGTAAATGTCAGGATTTGAACCCATATAAGATGAGAAAACATGAGATTTTTTGTCACTTTGGATCTCTATCATTTTACTTTTTAATGAGCATTTGAGTTTTGTGTGTATTCGGAGATGAAATTGAATCTCCTCATCAGTAAGGAATTTAATTTACGCAGCAAAATGGTCTGAAGAAGTTTCACCACTGACAATGGTCTATTTTGATGCCAGTGCATTGTTCTACCTATACTTCAGAGTAGCTATTGAATATGATTTAATAATTAAGTAAATTTGTACAATTATAGATTTAGTCTATTTTATTTTACATTTATCAATTTGGTCGGTCTGCATCTGGATGGAGGTTTCATGTAAATTTGTGGCTTGTAGTTAGGCAAATATTGGGGAAAAGAGATTCTTGACACTAAACCATCCCATTAAATGTAGGGGTGGACAAGATCGGGTACTCCGTCAATTAGTTTAAAATTGATCTCGGTCTCGATAGCTACTAATAATATTATTAAATAATAAAGTTAGAATATTGTAGGCTTGAATATTGAAGTCTTCGAATAAGTCATACTCATAATATTCATACATAGAGAGAAAGAATAAACTAAAGAACTCTAAGTCTACATCCACCAAATATATCAGCTAAAGTGGTCATAACAAAACAATACCGGATATTGAGTCCAAGAAATCAGGATTCAGTCTCGGTCGCAACCAGGACTTAAATTTTAGATATGGTCTCGATCTTACCAAAACTAGTTCTGAACAAAGATTTACCAAGTCTGAGACCGAATAACCGAGTTTTTTGCCCACCCCTAGTTAAATGTAATTAACGCAAGAAAAGAGAAGAAAATAAAAGTGACAAGATTCAAACATTAGGCTGCTATAACATATTTTTTATTTTTATAAAATATTTATCATTTTTAGTTTTGGAAAACACACTTAGTTAATAGAAATAAAAATTTATTTTTAAAAAATAAAAAATTGATAACGTGTTTGGTATCTAATTTTTTAAAATATAAATAAACAAATAGCTATTAAATAATTAAATTTAAATTTAATTATTAAAAAATATTATTATAATAAAAATAAAATATATCTTTTAAGTCTAAAGGTGATTATATTGTTAGTATCTGTCTATACACATTGTTAATCTTTTGACAATGTTTATACACCTTGTAGACAAAGCAATTTGAACACGTGTCTCTTAAGATAAACATTATCCGCTTTTTCACTGGCACACTTGTTGGGTTTAAAATAAAATATAATTAAATAAGCCAAATTTTAAAATTATCATTAAAAAGAATTGAACCATATTAAATTTGGTTGATTTTTGGTGTGATAATTGATTGAGAAATGTTGGTCCATTGCAAGATAGCTTGATGTTCCATCTGACTCACTTCCTTGTGTGAATAGTGGACTCCTACGGGGAATGGAGATGGTATGAACTGACTCACCTTTAGCCACAACCTATATTGCTTCGTTCGATGGATACGATGACCCCAATGCAAGTTCAAGCAGTTGACAAGCCGAGATGAAGATGGACTGCAAATATAGATTTTCCTTTGGTTCACAGCTTGTGATAATCTTCTTACAAACTATGAGACGATTATATGTAGAACTATACAAAGAATTGAGAAGAATTTGATAAACCTTAGAAAACAAACTTGTATTATTATGAATCACATGGGTTTGTATTTATACACATGGATACAAGCTGTTAACAGCTTAACACAGATATTGAAAACGACTGGAACATATACACCTTATCATACTTCCTACTTCTCTTGTGTGCTTCTTTTTGCACTTTGACTAGTTTCCTTCAACTTTGTCTTTACACGAGATTTTGTAACCTTAGCTCATCAGCAGATTTTTTTTTTATTAACTTCTGTCGTAGTCTGACAAAAAATACAGCAGATAAAGGTTTCGTTAGAATATCAGCAATCTGATCTACGGCAGGAATGTAGTTAATTTGAAACTAGCCATCCTTCACTTTTTCCCTAACAAAGCTCAAGTCCAATTCAACATACTTGAGTTTAGCATGGTGAACAAAATTTACTGAGCGTGTTATCCAATTGGTGTTATCACACCAAATGGTTAGAGTAGATGTAAGGCTCACACCAAGTTGTGTTAGTAGGAATTTTATCGAAATAGCAATTCTTCAAAATTCTGTCTCAGTGGAAGATCTTGAAACAATACCTTGTTTCTTTGAACTCTCAACAACAATATTTCCCTCTAAAAAATACAATGACCACCGTTCAATCTCCTATCATCAGAGCTAGCCCCCCAATCTGAAACAGAATACCCAACTAAGGTTGTGAGAGTAGGTGCAACATTAAAATATAAACCATGATCAATTGTTCCTTTTAAATATTTCAAAATTCTTTTAACTGCTTGCCAATATTTATCTAATAGAGCTTGCATGAATTGACTGACCTTATTAATAGCAAACTGAATGTCTGGACGAGTAGTGCACACATGCTGAAGTGTACCCACCATTTGCCGATACAGAGTTGCATCAGAACACAGATCTCCACCAGTTGCAGTTAACTGAGGACTGGTTATCATTGGTGTAGGTGAAGAAGTAGCTTCCACCATATTTATCTTTTCCAGCAGACCAACAACATGCTTCTTTTGACTAAGAACAAAATCACCCTTAACTTGTTGCACTGTAATGCCAAGAAAAAAGTTCAAGTTACCTAAATCCTTAAGCGAAAATATTGTGTTTATCTCTTTGATAAGAGCATCAACTTCTCCCAAGGGTAGCAATTATGTCATCCACGTAGACCATAACATATATTCTACTACCATTTAACTCTCTATAATAATAGAAGAATAGGCTAAAGAAACTGAAAAATCAAGATTGTTAATAAGATAATCTCTAAAATTTTCAAACTAGGCTATTGAGGCTTGTTTAAAGTCATATAACGATTTTCTTAACCTACAAAACAAGGAATTATCATTTGAATATACTTGCTTAAACTCGAGGGTTGATCCATGTAAACTTCTTCAAGCAAATCACTATTTAGAAATACGTTGCCAACATCGATTTGTCGTAGCGTCCATCCTTTGCTAAGAACCAAACTAAGCAAGACTCACAGGACTATAAGTCTCACTGTAATCAAATCCTGCTAATTGGGAATACCCTTTAGCAACTAACCGTGCTTGGTAACACGCAACACTACCATCTGAATTACGCTTTACCTTGAATAACTATTTACACCCTATTGGGACATGATCAGGAGGTAAGGAGACCAAATCACATGTTCCTTTCTGTATAAGAGCACTCATTTCTTTTTTTACAGCAACTTTCCACTCATTAAACTTCATGGCTTGGTGTACATTTTTAGGCTTAGAAGAAATCAACTCAGTGTAAAGAATTTTAGGTTTAAACATGCATGCTTTTGACCTTGTTATCATATGATGGTTGTTGTGACTACTAGAATTGGATGTAGAACTACTAGACTCTTCTTGAAGATCAGAGTTTGATTCTCGAGGAGCAACAACTGAGAAATTTTGATTCTTAGCATTCTCAGCTTCAGACGAGGAGAATGAGCAAGTAGAAGGAAAAGGAAATGTGCAGGGCTGACTCGAATTTAGCCTATCTTGGAAAAATGAAACCACTGGACATCTTTGTTGGACTTGTGTTATAGGTCTGAGAGAAGAAACATTCTGATTCTGGATTTGTTGTGATCCACAAGCATTTGGGGTAGAAGTTTGTCTACACAGAGAACCTAGAGTTGGGCTTGAAGTTGGGTCTGTGTCTGCCACTGAACTTGTGTCTGAGTTTTCAACGCAACCATCACTGAGAGAACGTGGAACATTAGTCAGCAACCTCTCACCTACTTTGGGACAATGAAATTTGGCTAAAACATGAATATTATCTTCTTCTCTTTAAAATACATCAGATGCAAAGGGAAACACATCTTCGTTGATTCCACGTGTCTATAAATGTAGACTATGCCCTCTTTTGTAAGACACTTGTACCCATGCTGGTTCGAACTATACCCTAAAAGACACAAGGTTTAAACATGTATTAAAGCTTGTGTTGATTATATGGTCTGAGTAAAGGGAAACATTGACAGCCGAACACCTTGAGAAACTAAAAATCTGGTTGCTTCATGTAAATCACTTCCTATGGAATATTTCCTTCCTACACTCTACTGGGCAACCTATTGATAAGATACACAACAGTGTAAAATGCATCAGTCCAGAATTTAAAGGGTATATAAGCTTGAGCCATTAAAGTTGGGCCAAGCTTAACTGCATGGCTATGCTTTTGTTCCACCATACCATTCTGTTCAGAGGTATGTGGACATGAGTGTCGAAAAATAATACTGATTTAAACTTAGTACCACAATCTGCTTGCATAATTTGAAGTTTAGCACTAAACTGGCGTTCAACTAACACATGGAAACTTTTAACAACAGAACAAGCATCAGACTTTCTTGCCAGAAAATAAATCCATGTAAACCTTGTGAAAACATCTACAAAACTAATGTAACAGCTTGAATTATTTGACAAAATAGGAGCAAGATCCCATAGGTCCATTTGAACCAACTGCAAAGATTTATCAAACTTAGCTACATATTGTTGAAAGAGAAATTTGTGGCTTTTGCCTAACATGCAAGCATTACAAAAAAGGGGAATTTGATTTCCAACATCAATATTACAATGTGTCAAAAGCTTGGCTTGAAAGGTGACCAACCCTCCTATGCCAAAGATCAAACAACTCAACAGAAATGTTACAAGCAGAATGATCCACAAATATTCCTAAACTACTATTATTACAATTTGCATTTGAAAGAATAGCAGAACTAGAAGTAACATAATTTTATGCATTGAACATGCATTTTCCTTTGTATTAGAAGAAGACGTATGATCACACAACACCATTTTAGAAGATGAAAATTTGTATATTCCATCACTTTTCAGCCCTTGAAAAATCGATTACTGTGTCACTAGATCCTTCCCAACACAAAAATTTGGGTAAAACTCAATAGAAACGTTATTATCCTTAGTAAATTTAAAAACTGACAATAAATTTTTCTTAATAGTAGGAACACATAACAAATTATTAAGAATTAAAGGATGAGATAAAGAACTTAATGAAGCTTTTCCAACTTTAGAGATAGGAACAATCATTCCATTAGCTACAGATACTTTACTTGTGCCTACATAAGGGGATGAATTATCTACCATACCTGCATCTAGAGTTAGATGGATAGTGGCGCCCGAATCGGGATACTAGGCATTGTCATTGTAGCCAATTTCATTGGACACAACCACGACATTGGCACTGTGATTAGAAGCAAGAAACCCACCATCTTGGAAACCTTCTTGCTCATCGTCTTTTGTAACGAAGCAGTGATTGGCAGGCATATGAGAGAATCCATTGAACGACTGGTCAAAATGAAAGTAACAACGATTGGCTAAGTGCCCAATCTTCCCACGTATCTGGCAATGAATGCGAGAACGTCCACTGAAATTGGCACAACCACAACCCTGATTGCTATAAGAACCTTTATTGTTATACGCCAGAATTTGAGGTTGAAACCCTTGAGATCGAGAAAAAAGCCTTATCTTAATTCATCCTTTGATCTTGACTCTTCCTCTAAGAAAAAAGAGAACCACCACCAGACATTCCATCATATGACCCATTACGATATTCTTTACCCACAAAAGAATTGAAATGTGAGCTTTGTCTACCTGATCCATTAGCACCTGGACCTTGAGCCATATGAACAGAAACACTTAGACCTAAGAACTCTTGTTGACAAGCTTCTGTATTAAAAAGAACGCTGCAAACACCATATAGTTTGTAAGGTTGTTGACTAGAGGTATCACAGCCACTACCAGCTCATACTCCAGCGAAAGACCCGAAAGTATAGCAGAAATATGCATGGTGTCGGTCAAAGCATTGCCACAAGCCGCAAGACTATCACAAATAGCTTGAATTTGTGCCAAATACTCTCTCATAGTCTGATCCCTCTTTCGAAGACTCCTCAACGAGCAGTGAAGATACATGATCTTCGTGGTGGAAGAAACAGAGAAAACATGTTGAACTTTTTCCCATATCTCGAACCTAATCTTGCAATTTGTTAACCTTGTAAAAAGTATACATTTCATGCCTTTTTGCTTAAGTTCTTGCTTGGTTCTAAGCTCATTCATTGCATATAGCTGCATTTAGATCATATAGTTGCATATAGTGGTGTTTGCTGAGTTGTTTTTATTTATTTATGAAATTGGTGCTGCTTGGGAAAGGTTTGTTTTGGTGTGGTGATGTGCAGGGCAAGGGCAATATGCTATGGCATTTTAGACGGCAAATTCTAAGAGCACAAGAAGACAAAGCAAGAAGATATTTTGCAACCCCCACAAGTGATTCCACCAGCCAGCTGTGCCACACATGTGAAGGGAATATTCCCTAGGGCACACAAAGAATTAAGGACACAAAACCCTAGGAGCCCCCACTATATAAAGGATAGGACACCCATATTAACGGGAGAGCTGAAAAGGTGCTTTGTGAGCTAAGAAAAAGATGAGAAAAATGGGGGGTGCTTTCCTTCTTCTTCATATCGGTGTTCTCCATTGTTGAAGCTCTAAAGGGTTGATCTTGCTAGGTATTGAGAGAAGCATCAAGCTTAGGGTGGTTCACGGCAGTCAAAGGCGGCTTGGGAGTTTTCCTTACTCTTAGTTGCTCTTTGCTTTTGCATTTTTATTCTAAAATGGGTTGTTTGAAACAGATGATTATGGATAATGTTTACCCAGCCATGAACTAACTTTAAATGGCTTGGGTGTGTTTTGGATGATTATGTTTTAGTTTTAATGAATGTTTTAGCATTTTCCAGTTCTTTATATGCTTTGTTCATTGTTTTATTGTCTTAAGTTTGTAAGAGCTTTCGAGAGTTAGCCTTTACTTAAGTGTTTGATAGCTTAATGGTCGAGAGAGTTAAGCTTAGATCTGCGCGGACAATGGGGTTTGATGCTGAGAGGCAAAATTCTAACTCACCTTAGAGATAAGGACAAAGTTTCAATGACTAAAAGGAGTAGAACTTCAAGGATAATAGTAGCTTGCTAGGGTTCACACTGAGATGTATTGCCATAGCATTCTGCCTGTCAGGTTTCTTGCTAGAGATAGTTTAGAAACACCTAAGTAAACTCTTTCGAGCATAGTATATGTAACCCCCTAAACCCGGTCTAGAAGAAATAGCCGAATTTAGGAAGTCACGATTAAAAACTTGTCCCTCAAGTTATAAGTCTCAAATTTTAAAACTTTAAAATACAAAATTATTATAAAAAACAAATAAGCTCAATAACATTTCACTTATTATAAATCGTAGTTGTATAACATTGTTTCGAAAATTTGATTAAATATCCGAAAATAACTTAATAAGTGCATGCATTTAATAAAACCAAAATTTATAAACAGTCCCAAAGTCCATATCACATAAACATCTTAATAAATTTAAAATAAATATCCGAAATAAACAAAAGAGTTAGTATTGAATAAATATGAGATGCTCCAAGTATCGAGTCGCCTAAAGAGTTTGAGTATCTAAAAGGAAAACTAAAGGGTGTAAGATAAAGAGCTTAGTGTGTCCTTAAGTGCAATATCACACATGCTATGATGTTTGATGCATGACTCAATACCCGACTGTCCAATATCATACAGAGTGGAGGTTACCCTCACGTTTTTCAAACACTATTTCGATCCCATGACTCATGATATGATTTTTAAAACCATAAATTTGAACTCTTATGAGTGTCACATTTTCCGAAAATCAGATGCTTGATTTAAAAACACGATTTATATATGATGCATGATGCTTCAAACAGTCTCAAAACACAATTCAGATAATTAAATCAAGCAAGAATAAAACATTTATTTAAAACACCCCAAGAAACTCACCATAGCAATAGTAGCTCTAATGCCGAGAAAAGCACGTCTCACACTCAAATCTAGCTGAATCATTACCTACGAGGTAAAATCATATATTAATATGTATTACTATCACTAAGCCACCAACTAAAAGAATAAGACTAATCTGAAGGTATACTCATGGAAAGATCTCGAAGAACGTGCCTGATCAGACTGAACAACTGGAGGTAACTTGTCAACCTTAGAGTCGATACCTGAACACGAGAATATTCCGAATCAGATTCTGAAATCCATAACTTACCAAATTTCAAGTAGCAATTAATTAAAATGAGCAAACCGAAGCTTTTAGGATAGAATTAGATAAAACGGACAGCGGATTCGGACTCAAAACGTCGAAAAAGGTCAAAATGAAGGATGTCCAAAAAAGTCAACTCTTGGTCAATGGTCAAAGTCAACTAGTCAAACTGGACAAAGTCAATAGTCAAACTAGTCAAGTGTCAGCTCTGGTCAAACGAGTCAAAGTTCAGTTTAGAGTCAACCTGGTTCAAGACTCATGGTGCGGACCAAGAATTGGTTTAGTCTTTACATAATTTCAGATATGGTTCACTTTACAAAAGCCCGAATTGGGTTACAATTATATTAAAGCTAAAATGTCTAACTGTTAACTAAAAAAAACTCACTCAAAACACATGCATGGCCTATTAAAACTTAATTCTCACATACCATTGACAAAATACAATATACGACCCAACAAAAGAATAATGAGCAAGAGTGACCCTCATATAGACTTGATATTCAACCCAAACATGTGGCCCAACTCACAAACACAACCCATTACACTCATCCTTTCTCAACATATCAAAAAATCTAAAATTAGGGTTTTCCCTAAAGCTCAAGATGGTATAGGATATTACAACGGCGGTGGTGACAACGGGTTAACAATGTGAAGGTGACACAGTAAAAAACCAATAAAGACAACGGCAACGGCTCAATTGAGGACGGTGGTGACAGATCTAGATGAAGATGATGGCTCACCGCCCAAAGTACAAACTCCGATGGTCATTCCGACCGATGAACACAAAACCCATGGTTAACAAACAACACAACCAACAAACATCACTTACCAAAATGAAACAAGATTCAACAAACCATAACTCACAACTAAAAAACACCGATTTGCAACACAAACACAAAGGCTTACCCAAAAACTTACCCAAACTCAACCGGTGACGGAAAGTGGAGAAGCACGTGATGCGGTTTTACTAATCCAAAACACGGAGGAAGGATGATGGCGGCGCAAAAGAGAACCGAACAGTTCTTTGCCGTTTCTTGCGAAACAATGATGGCGAGCAAGATTCGGGGGAAGCGTTTTTGTTGAGTTGTGTGGGGCTCGATTCGATCAACCAATTTAGCTCACCAAGCGTTGGAGAGGTGGATTTTTGGGTGGAAGGGTTTAGGAAGCTAAAAAGATAATGACACAATGATTTATAGTGGTTCAACCTTCTAACCAAGGTCTACATCCACTACCTTAGCTCCCCACTAAGGATTTCACAATCAATCCACTATTGATTCGTCCCCTTTTCTAGGATTAGGAGGAAACCCTTACAACCGATCAAGCTTCTACCCAAAGCCTTGATCAAAACCCTCTTTACAAAGAGAAACAAGAAAGCAAACTTAAACCCTCTAATAGGTGTTTGTTTGCACAATGAAGCACTCACCCAAAACCTAAAACACTTGAGCAAATTTGACAATTTTGGCTCACTAGTGTTTGTCTATACAAGAATTGACAATTTAAGTGCTAAGACATTTTCTTGATCATTTGATGTTTGACAATATGAGCATTAGTCTTCTCTTGATGCTTGGAGGTCCCTTTTATACTCCCAAATGAGTTTGTAGCCGTTACTAGCCGTTGGGGATGAATTGGAGCCGTTGAGGACTTTATTTCCCTTCATAAATATTGTTCTGCAGCTTCCAGTATCGATACACGTGGAACGGTATCGATACGGCCTTCATAGGAACTAGCCGTTGGGCTCTTGCTAGCATAGGCGTATCGATACGCTTGAGGGCGTATCGGTACGGGTCCATATTTGAATAGCCGTTGGGAAATAGCCGTTGGGGTAGTTGAAATGGGATCGGTACGCTTACATGGCGTATCGAAACGACCCCGATCCGTATCGATACACTAAACCCTCGTATCGATACGGGTCTTGACAGTAACCAAACTGAGGCAAAATGGTATCGGTACGGGTACAACCGTATCGATACTGGTCACGTGAAAATACAAGTTTGGCTGTTTAACTCATGAAAAATCTTTGTCAAAAGCCTTTTAAAATATCTCAAACATAATTTCAAGTTGTTTGGACTTAACAACAAGTTTTAAATTCTTTTCAAATTAGTCCAAAACATTTTTCAATTATTATATCAAAACATTAATTCTACAGTTTTGTTCAGACGGTGGAGGGGATTCAAATGAAGGTGGTCGATAAGGGTTAACTGAAGGTTAGGGTTTGCCCAACTAAGACCAGGTGAAGGAGAATAAGGGAACGACCGAACAGTTTCTTACCGATCTCTCGCTAACTCTGGTCGATGATGGGCATCTGAGGGTTGGGGTTTGCTTATAACGCGATGGGGAAGAAGACTATGGTTTCGGTTTTCTAAATGGGTGACAACAAGCCTTTCACTGGAGTTCGAACGGAAAAGAAAACGGGGAGAGATGTGCTATCGAGAAAGAGAATAGATGAGCGGCTACTGGTTTCAAAACCTGATAACAAGGGTTAAATACCCAATTTAATGGGTAAATAACAATACGTGACCTTAGGATATCTAGGGTTCACGAAAAGGGTACAAAGCTTTATCATCATCACATAATAGTCATTAAAACCTGATTTTATGCCAATTGATCCTTTTATTGAAATTAGGGTTTGAGACTTAAATTCCCAAATTCTAAGGTTTTAAATTAGAAATTCCCAAATTCTAGGGTTTCAAATTAGGGATTTCAAAATATAGATTTTTCCAAATTGGGGAAAAAATTGGGGTGTTACAACTCTCCCTCCCTTAAAGAAATTTCGTTCTCAAAATTTTTAGACTTAACAACGTATCCTCAAAATTGACACAAGCTTATACTTTTTAGTTTTGAATTCACAAAAGATCAATCCGAAATAAAGTCGAATGCATCAAATATATATATACCTGCTATGTCCTGAGATGAATCCTCGAAACTATCACGAGCTCCGGTTGCATACACAAAATCTGATCGTCTAGTCTCGGATCTAGCTGATCCACCGCCCTGAGCATGTCTACCTCTATTAACAATACCAGAAGCAACTGATTTAAGCTGCCTTCTACCTCGGCGAGGTGTCTGAACTGATGCATGTGCCTGACTCTGAACAAATGAACCGGTAGGTGGACGTGGACAATTCCTTACGTAATGATCATGTGAACCACATCTGAAACACGCTATGTTTATCAATCTGCATTCTCCGTTATGTTTCTTATTGCAAAAACTACATAAAAAAATAGGTCGACAAACTTTTGAACAACCCACATTATGAGACAGAATTGTCGATGTTGTAGATCTCACGTTTCGATAACTATGAGAAACAGACTCATCTCTAGGCCTCTTTTCAAACAAATTGACAAAACTTGGTTGTACAGACGTGTCTGATTGCTTCCCGACTTGATCATAATTCTAAAGTTCCTCCTTTTCCATTAGTGCAAGAATCCTCTCAGCAGTTTTAGCTCGACTAACTAGGTCGTTGAACATTTTATCATGATGCATAGCAACATCTCTCTAAATCGGTAAACGGAGTTCCTTCAAAAATCAGTCACACTTATATTTCTTAGTCGCAACTAACCCATGAGCATACTTGGCTAACCTTCGAAACTCTATCTCATAATCATTCACTAACATATTTTTTTGTTTTAGATTCATAAAATCATCGCGACACTTCGCTAAGAACTCGGCTCCTACATATCGATCCTAAAAATCATGTCAGAGAAATTCCCATGTGACCTGACTAGATGGAACAATATCTATCACAGACTCCCACCAATTTTGAGCTTCACCTTCTAACAAAGATACAACGACCCTCAATTTATGATTAACAGGGTAATCTATCTCAACAAACAATCGTTGCAACTTCTTTAGCCAATATTGTGCATCAGCTAGATGTGTACCAGTTTTACCCTCAAACAATTTCATCCCAGCAGCTATGAATTATGTAGATATGGGTTTCCTCGGACCCTCTGACTAGCGAAGATAACACAACAACTCTCGGTCTATTGTGGCACTATCTGGTTGAATTGTCTTAGTGTCATCAACATCATGTGAGTCATCACTCCCAATCTGATATCCTCTCAAGGGCTCATTCTTATTATCCGATATCTCATTCCAATTTTCTGTTTGCTCAACATAAGGTGGATGACCACCACCAGAAGCGGTGATACAGCCTCGACCATGACCTCGACCTCTCACAAAGCTAGAACTCATACTTGGTGGCTTAGAAAACTACCTACAAAAGATAATAACATAGAGTCGTATTCGGTACTAGAGTCTCAAATTTAAAAATACATTGAAAACTACAAGGTCAAAATCTCATAATAAGATAGTATATTTTTCAAAAATATTATTTATCCCAAAATATTTTAGATGCATGCAGAAGTAAAAAATATTAAAAATAACTTTTGTTAGCCTCACAGACTGATGGTTGAACATGGCTCTGGTACCACTAAATGTAACCCAATAAACATGTCCTGGATAAAATAGCCGAATTTAGGAAATCGTGATTGAAAACTTGTCCCTCAAGTTATAAGTCTTAAATTTTAAACTTCAAAATACAAAATTATTATAAAAAACAAATAAGCTCAATAACATTTCACTTATTATAAATCTTAGTTGTATAACATTGTTTCGACAATTTGATTAAATGTCTAAAAATAACTTAATAAGTTCATGCATTTAATAAAACTCAAATTTATAAACAGTCTCAAAGTCCATATCACATAAACATCTCAATAATGTTAAAATAAATATACGAAATAAACAAAAGAGTTCATACTGAATAAATATGAGATGCTCCAAGTACCGAGTCGCCTAAAGAGTCTGAGTATCTAAAAGGAAAACTAAGAGGTGTAAGCTAAAGAGCTTAGTGTGTCCTTATGTGCAAACAAAATAATATTTTATTTTTTCGATAAATTCATTTCTAAAACACAGTTTATCCGATAAATCAAAATCATAAATGCTATGACTCAATGCCTGATTGTCCGATATCATACAGAGTGGAGGTTGCCCTCACGTTTTCTGAACACTATTTTGATCCCATGACTCATGATATGATTTTTAAAACCATAAATCTGAACTTTTATGAGTGTCACATTTTCTAAAAACCAAATGCTTGATTTAAAAATACAGTTTATATATGATGCACGATGCTTCAAACTGTCTCAAAACACAATTTAGATAATTAAATCAAGCAAGAATAAAATATTTATTTAAAACACCCCAAGAAACACACCTTATCAACAATAGCTTTAATGTCGAGAAAAGCGCATCTCACGCTCGGATCTAGTTGAATCAGAACCTATAAGGTAAAACCATATATTAATATTTATTACTATCACTAAGCCACCAACTAAAAAACATAAGACTAATTCGAAGGTATACTCACGGAAAGATCTCGAAGAACATGCCCGATCAGACTGAACAACTAGAGGTAACTCGTCAGCCTTAAAGTCGATACCTGAACACAAGAATATTCCGAATCAGATTCTGAAATCCATAACTTACAAAATTTCAAGTAACAATTAATTAAAATTAGCAAAAGAAAGCTTTTGAGTACAAATTAGACAAAACGGGCAGTGGATTCGGACTCAGAACGTCAAAAAAGGTCAAGGGGAGGATGTCCGAAAAACTCAACTCTTGGACAACGGTCAAAGTCAAAGTCAACTAGTCAAACAGGTCAAAGTCAACAGTCAACTCCAGTCAAGTGTCAACTCTGGTCAAATGAGTTAAAATTCAGTTTAGAGTCAACTTGGTTCGAAACTCATGGTTCGGTCCAAGAATTGGTTCAGTCTTTACACAATTTCATATCTGGTTCACTTTACAAAACCCCAAATTGGGTCACAATTATATTAAAGCTCGCATGTCTGACTGTTAACAAAAAAAACTCACTCAAAACACATACATGGCCCATTCAAACTTAAGTCTCACATTACCTTGACAGAATACAATACACGGCCTAACAAAAAAATAATGAGCAAGAGTGGCCTTCACATAGACTTGATATTGATCCAAACATGTGGCCCAACTCACAAACACAACCAATTACACTCATCCTTTCTCAACAGTCAACAAATCTAAAATTAGGGTTTTCCCTAAAGCTCAAGACGGCAGAGGATATTACAACAGTGGCGGTGACAATGGCTCAACAATATGGTGGCGGCACGGTAATGAACCGATAAAGATGACGGCAACGGCTCAACCGAGGACGGTGGTGAAAAATCTAGATAAAGACGATGGCTCACCGGCAGCCGAAAGTACAAACTCCGATGGTCATTCCGACCGATGAACACGAAACCCATGGTTAACAAACAACACAACCAACCAACAAACATCACTTACCAAAATGAAACAAGATTCAACAAACCATAACTCACAACTAAAAAACACCGATTTGCAACACAAACACAAAGGCTTACCCAAAAACTTACCCAAACTCAACCGGTGACGGAGAGTGGAGAAGCACGTGATGTGGTTTTACTAATCCAGAACACAAAGGAAGGATGATGGCGGCGCAAAAGAGAACCGAACGGTTTTTTGCCGTTTCTTGCGAAACAATGACGACGAGCAAGATTCGGGGGAAGTGTTTTGTTCAGACGGTGGAGGGGATTCGAATGAAGGTGGTCGATAAGGGTTAATTGAAGATTGGGGTTTGCCCAACTAAGACCAGATGAAAGAGAATAAGGGAACAATCGAACAATTTCTTACTGATCTCTTGCTAACGTGGCTGGTGATGGGTATCTGAAGGTTGGGGTTTGCTTATAACGCGATGGGGAAGAAGACTATGGTGTCGGTTTTCTGAACGGGTGACAACTAGCCCTTCACTAGAGTTTGAACAGAAAAGAAAGTGGGGAGAGATGTGCTATTGAGAAAGAGATGAGTGGCTATTGGTTTCAAAACCTGATAACAAGGGTTAAATACCCAATTTAATGGGTAAATAACAATACGTGACCTTGGGATATCTAGCGTTCACGAAAAGGGTACAAAGCTTTATCATCATCACATAATAGTCACTAAAACCTGATTATATGCCAAATTGATCCTTAAATTGAAATTAGGGTTTGAGACTTAAATTCCCAAATTCTAGGGTTTTAAATTAGAAATTTCCAAATTTTAGGGTTTCGAATTAGGGATTTCAAAATTTAGAATTTTCCAAATTGGGGAAAATTGTGGAGTGTTACAGTATAAATTGAAAAGTGTTGGGCATTCATGAGAACTAGGCATAGGAATCCTTGATAAACCCAGCCTGCCATCCCATTTGAGAGTTTCACACACGTGCGAGGACGTTCAAAGTCTTATCAGTCTACTCCACCTTTACTACAACTTTTGCTACACCATTTCCTTCACTTGCTCATATCAACTCTTTCATTTGTAATTAGTTTTTGTTTTGAGTGCTTAAACTTAATTTACCTTAAATCCATGTGAAGACGATCTTACTCATCACTATTATTACTTGTTCGATGTGTAGACTTGCACCGTTTGCGTATCATTTATAGTACATCTTTACAGGCAACATAATTCACCAAAAAAGGCAAAATTGACGAACTGATGGAGGAGAGAAGCCATGAGCATAAGGCACTGTCCTGTTGTTTGTAAGACAGAAAATTAGCATTGACAATCTTGAAACCCCTTGACCAAGAACGTATTGCGACAGAATAGTGATGGTGCCATTGATATGATTGGCAAGGGCCAAACTCTCAATGGCAAAAAGAACTTGCTACCGCCAAAGCAAGAAATTGGTGTCATCCAATCTAATGGAAATTGTTTTGTTTGTGAAAGGTTTTTGCAACAGTAGTTGCAAACATGGTCTCACCCATTGCTAAACCATGTAGAACTGTACAAAGAATTAAGAAGAAATTGATAAAACTCAGAAAACAACTTTGTATTATTATGAACCACATGGGTATGTATATACACAGGGATACAAGCCATAACAAGAACATGTTAAACATAACAGACTTGAAACTAATTAACTGTAAATGACAGCTATTAACAGCATAACATAGATATTGAAAACGAACGGAACCTATACACCTTATCATTACACAAGCAAAGTGCGGTGTTTGTGGCTCTATGAATAAGACAAATCATCGTCTTTTTAATTAGAGGATGTCCAACTGCACTAGCCATATGGGTGAGTTTGGTTCGAGCAGATAATAAACTCATGGAATTTGTTTCAATGGATGTCAAAGACTGGATCCTTGTTAACCTGACAAACCCGAATCACTTTGTTATAGTGGATGAGGGCTGGGATCTGCTACTTGGGAGCATTTTGTGGTGTTTATGAAAACATCGCAATGTATGTTATCTTCAATCCTGACAGACAATATGGGTTTCAAATTCCATGGTATTATTGAACTGAGCTGCAAGATGCAAGCTGAAGGGGTGAGCGTCTTACTGCAATCTACGGTTGCAGGCAACATGGGTGCATAACAGATCATCTCTGCAACAGATTGCGAGTACATGGACATTACCTTTGGTTGGTTGGGTGAAATTGAATACAGATGGAGCATGAAAGGATTTAGATGGGTATATCTCATGTGGAGGTGTGTTTAGGGATAACAATGATGGTTGGTCTTTTGGTTTCTCCTACTCCTAGTTTGTTGAAATTTGCTCGGTGCTTGAAGCTGATTTGTGGGGTCTATTTTTTCGGTTTGTTGCATGCATGAAATATGAAGAAAAGAAAAATGGTATTAGAGGTAGATAGCTTGGAGGTTTTTCGATTGTTGCATGCTGGTAATCAAAGGGATGATGCTCCTTTAATGGTGAGGTGAATTTTCGCCTTAATAAATCGCAATTGGGTTATTTCAGTGATACACATGTTAGAAAATAAGTGTTAATCCAAGAATAAAAAATGAAATAGAATAATATTATTTAATGAACAATATAAAATAGGAACAATACAACAATATAAAAATAAAACCAATTTGGAACCAAAAGAAACGTGTTGAAGCCTGCACGAACGCAGTTTCCTTAAGACAGATTTTCGGCCACTCCTATGGTGCTCAAGTTCATTGGTCGTCTGTCTCCCAGGATACAACAACATAAGATCAACCACAGTTGCACTACTATGGAGATCACGAACCGACCCTTGCCTTCGCCTATCACCGTAAACCACTTGTAAAATCTATAGAGTAAAACAATAAAAAATTTCTGTGGTTTTTGTTTGTTGTAAACCTAAAAGCTTTACTCCCTATTTATAGGATTGTCATGAGGGTATAGGTGGAAATTTTGACCTAATGGAGCATTTAATAATGAGAATCAATTTATTCTCCTATAAAGCAATTTCCAAAATTATTATCTGAATTAAAGGTAACTTCCGATATTTACCCTTTTAATTCCAAGATAAAATTTGGCAAATTTATGCTTTTATTTGAGGAAAATTCATTTCAAATTTGGGTCAAAATATCTGTAAGCCCACGAAGGACCAAACCAGTTCAGACATTTGCGTTACCCACGTCGTGCACGTCTGCACATTTACGAACCAACAATTGGTTCCACATTTTCCTCAACAACATTTGAATCAATTTCTTATTCAAAGCTCCAAAATTATCAAATTTTTCCAACAATCCCCCACATGAATGAAATTGATTTAATCAAAAACATTTTGACTCGATGTGATGATAGATTCTACGATAGATAGCTGCATAGGATAGGTAGGTGTCCACCCTTGAACCTTCCCTTGTGAAAGTATATTTACTTTACTAGCTTACCAGTAGACGTAATGTCCTTGAACTATTCTATCGTTTGTGTAAACGATGATATACTTCACACAACTACCTCTCTGGCAAGAGTATTAGTTCTCATGGGTATGTCTATATGGTCGTGGACATCGCCTGGTTCTGCAAGAGTTTGAAAGAACTATGCCCAATAGTCTTATTGAAGCGGCCCCACTTCACTCTCACATAGGTGACTTATGTTGATTGACTCACAAAAGCACATAATGGTCATTAAAAGCATTACTTAGCCTAAACCACTTTGATCACTGTTTACATCATAGGAATGGACTTGGGGATAAGAGCCCCTACAGTGACCGCACAGGTCTATGCAATTAGGTTGTCCCTTTGAACCTAGATCTTGGGATCTCCAGTCAACTAGGTAGGGTTTTCCTTCACATAGCACCTCAAATTTACATGGGCTTTAGTCTCATTCCTTTCGATTTTTTTAACTTGATCTCGACTTAACCCTTTGGTTAGTGGATCCACAATGTTATCCTTTGATTTCAAAAAAATCAATAGAGATAACTTCATTTGAAATCAGTTGTCTAACGGTATTAAGTCGATGATGCGTATGTCTCGACTTACCCATTATACACAAAGCTCTGTGCTCTACCAATTGTGGGCATTGGCTTTGGTCGTTCAGAAATATCCTTTAAGAAATTTCTAAAGCCATTCGACTTCTTTTCTAGACTTGTCTAGAACTACAACTCAAATTCTATTATGGATTTGATTATAATCATTTTCTTAAGGATTTTCATGACACGGTTCCTCCTCCCAAAGTGAAGACATATCCATTTGTGCCTTTGATATCTTGAATATCATATATCCAATTGCATCAGAGTATCCTTCTAAATAGTAGGATCTCTGAAATAATGCAATTCATAATCTCGAGTATATCTAAGATATCTCAATACCCTCACAATTGCTTTTCAGTGATTTTCACTTGAATTGCTTGTGAATCTACTTGAACTGCTCACAGTAGACACAATATATGGTCTATTGAATCTACTTGGTCAACACTTTGGTCTTTGTTCTTGAACAAAAGTTTGCATGTATTTATTGGAGTTATGGTTATGCCGGAAACATCCTTGCCAAACTTCTCTTGCCCGCGTAGTGTGACTACATCAATATGAGACCTTCAAGTGATCGTTTGATTTGGATGCCCAAAATCAAATATGTTAATCCAATATTTTTCATGTCAATCTTGAATTTGACAAGTCTTTGGTACGTTTACCATTTTATTGTTGCTTCCAACAATGAATATGTTATTAACATACAAACATAGAATAATATATCCAATATGACATTATCGAACTTCCCATATCTTTACTTTGGTGCTTGTTTAAGTCTATACAATGACTTCACCAATCTACATACTTTTCTCTCTTGACTTGAAACTACATAACCCTCAAGTTGTTCCATGTATATTTCTTCATCAAGATCTTTATTTAGAAAAACTCTTTTAACATCTATTCGATGTACGTCTAGATTTCGCAAAGCGACAATTGTAAGTATCATACTTACTGAGGTTATCCTTAATACATGAGATCATGTATCGAAATAGTCAAGACATTTGGTAACCTTTTATTACCAATCTGGCCTTATACTTATCAATTGTTTCATCTGCATTCATTTTTCCATTTGAAATTCATTCAAAACTTAGTGGCTTAATTCACGGAGAAAGATTCACTAATTCCCCGCGTATAGTTTTGCACGATGGAATCAATTTCATTCTTAATGGCATCCTTCCATAAGATGCCTTCAGAAGAACGTATAACATCATTATACGTTTGAGATTCAACCTCTAGCATAAAGTAGAAAAATGATCCAAAGAATTTTTCTACCCTTGCCCGTTTACTTCTTTGTGGCTCTATTTCAAGCTCAAACCCTTGTTGATCATTTGAGTCATCTTTATCGATAATCTCCGAAGTTCGTTTCATTGAACTTTGATCAACTTCCCTAGCTTTACAAGGGAATGCATTTTCAAAGAAAAGACATCCTTTGCTTCCATTATCGTATGCTTGTGAATCTCAGGAATCTTCGATTCATACACAAGAAATCGATATACATTGCTATGTTTTATATAACCAATGAAAATAAAATTCACCATTTTTAGGGATCTATTATCAGTTGCTTTAGTAATGAGGTCATTACCTTTGCAAGACACCCCACATTTTCAAGTAGTTGTAGGAAAGTTTAATTATCTTTCATAACTTATATGGTGTCTAGTCTCTTTAATTATGGGGAATCTTGTTTCAAAAGTAATTAGCTTATAAAGCAGCTTCCCCACATGTTAGGCACATTATAGTACCAACGTTACTCATACAGAGCTTCTCCCCATCTTAAACCTTTAATTAAGTTTGGGATTCAACATCATGCTCATAGAGAACAATTTTCACTATAGCTTCATCTTTACATTATTTTTGTGCTATCATCAATGAAGGTAATAAACATATTCCTTCAACCAATATGTTGCCATATCAATTGTTATGGCAATAACATTGCCCTCGTTTGGAAGTCTATAGTCCGAATACTTGTTCCTATCTTATGGCAATTGAAGCATTTTTTTCATGAAATTTTTCTTCTTGAACACACCGCCTAATTTACGGTTTGAAGTCGTTTTTTACTTCCACTACGTTTGCCGCAATATTTACCTTAGTAACATTTGAAGGTGGTAACAATATTGATCTTATCCTCTCTAATAATAGGAGGATCGCCCTTCAGATATTTAACCAGGTTTATCACTGTCAATTATGCAACATCTTTTGTTGCCATATATGAAATTTTTTCCAATAAATTTCACTGATTTTTCCATTGTATCACGTAAACACAATCCAAAATCAAGCATTATGAATCTGTTAAACGTTAGAAATTTAGTCAAAGACTAAAACCAGAAACATAATTTCTAACTTTTGTTAGACAGCGGTGATTTAGTAAACTAAACCCCAAACAAAAGTTCACACGGTATTAATAGAAAGAACAATAATAAACAATACACCATGTAGGTAACTTATAAAAGAGAGGTGGTGCACTAGGCACGCTTAAATACCAAGTCTCTCAAAGAACCAATCCTAGACATGCATTTTTAAATTTTCTTTCAATCACCGTTTATGGATTCTATTCTTGAAATCATTCCAAGCATGGATGATCAATCGGAATCACTACCGTTGATTCACAACAATTTGGAATCTTTCATTTATGGTCCAACGACACTCTCGATTCTTTAGCCATTTTTAAACATTGTGCACTTCATAGCATGCATCAGAATAGACTTTAAGAATTTAATTTTGGCATAAAGAACCAAGTTCTTCTATGCTTTGATTCGAGACCTCAGTCAGAATCAGTGCTCTGAATTTGGTAACCAATGTTACTTTCCGAATTAAATTCACCAATTTATTTCCAAAATAAAATCATACTTGATAATAAATTTGAGTTATTTTTTTCAAAATAAATTCACCAATTTATTTCAAGGTTGAATCATTTTAGATTCTCACGAAATTAAATCAAACGATTTATTTCCCTTAACAAGTTAGAATCAACACATGATTCTAGTACAGAAAATAAATTTAATGATTTATTTTCTTTTACACAAATTGAATCATATTTGATTCTTACGGAAATAAATTCAATGATTTATTTTTCTTAACAAGTTAGAATCAACGCATGATTCTAGTACAGAAATAAATTTAATGATTTTTTTTCCTTTTACAAAAATTGAATCATACTTGATTCTTACGGAAATAAATTCAATGATTTATTTTCCTTGCAACGTTAGAATCATACAAGATTCTCTTGAAAATAAATCCAATGAATTATTTTCTTTTCCAAAATTAGAATCAACACAAGATTCTAATGTAGTATTTTATTTTCATTATATCTTCTGTTAAACAACAAAGATATCAATCCAACTTAGTTCTGTTTAACCAACATAAATCAAGAGGAATTAATCCTTTGATTTTAATTCTATTTCTTGTTTGGAAGATTAAGTAAACCCGTTAAAACGGCAGGAATTAAATTCCCGAAATGAATTATTTACTAGATCTTTTATTTCCAAAATAAAACACGACTTCGTCTGGGTATCATATTTCTCTCTACAAAATTTCTCAAAAGAAATCGTTAGTACAAAATAAAATCCACATAATTTTCAAAATAAAAAGAATCACAATTAAAACAAAAGAAAGTGACAAAGTATAATTTATATGCATGCCATATATAAAATGTCCACATTATAAGGTAACACTATCATAATAATATTACCAAAAATATTATCAAATTTAAAACTTTATCTTAACAATACATGCAAATATGTAATCAAAGTTTTTATTTACATTCCAAGAAAGGTTGACATATAAGGTTATAAAATTACTATATTTTCATATTGAATAATATATTTATTATTTAATATTAATGTCAAAAAAATTTAAGGAATATTTCATTATTACCTTAACAATGTCATAAAAAAGTTTAATTATGACATAAACCATACCATATTAAAAGTAAAAAATTTAATATGGAATATTACCTTACTAATACCATAATTTATGGTTTTAAAAAAGTCATATAAACAAGAAAACTTATTAAGGAATGTTTAAATTACCTTACTAATCGAATATCCAAATGTTCTATCTCAAGAAATATCGCTTGCATCGTGTTGAATCCGTGGTATTGGTGATCTCAACGTTTCTTGTCTTTGGGCATTCACTTTTTCTATGCGTGAAAAATTCCTTATCGTGTGAATCATTGCTTTAGATACAATAATATGTTCGTCTTGGATTAAAACTGAGATTATGTCTTAAGATTGTTAGAAAATAAGCGTTAATCCAAGAATAAATAATAAAATAGAATAATATTATTTAACGAACATTATAAAAATAGGAACAATACAACAATATAAAAATAAAACCAATTTGGAACCAAAAGAAACGTGTTGAGGCCTGCACGAACGCAGTTTCCTTAAGACAGATTTTCGGTCACTTCTATGGTGCTCGAGTTCATTGGTCGTCTGTCTCCCAGGATACAACAACATAAGATCAACCACAGTTGCACTACTATGGAGATCACGAACTGACCCTTGCCTTCGCCTATCACCGTAAACCACTTGTAAAATATACAGAGTAAAACAATAAAAATTTTCTGTGGTTTTTGTTTGTTGTAAACCTAAAAGCTTTATTCCCTATTTATAGGATTGTCAGGAGGGTATATGTGGAAATTTTGATCTAATGGAGCATTTAATATTGAGAATCAATTGATTCTCCTATAAAGCAATTTCCAAAATTATTATCTGAATTAAAGGTAACTTCCAATATTTACCCTTTTAATTCCAAGATAAAATTTGGCAAATTTATGCTTTTATTTGAGGAAAATTCATTTCAAATTTGGGTCAAAATATCTACAAGCCCACGAAGGACCAGACCGGTTCAGACATTTGCGTTACTCACGTCGTGCACGTCTGCACATTTACAAACCAACAATTGATTCCACATTTTTCTCAACAACATTTGAATCAATTTCTTATTCAAAGCTCTAAAATTATCAAATTTTTCCAACAATACATCCGTAGAAAAGTAGTCGATAGCTTGACAAAGATAGCGCATATGGACTTAATGGAATGTCACACGGTACTTCACAGACCCATCTGTTGTTGTTCTTTTAGTTTTATCTGTAGATTATAATAGCTGGTTCTTAAGTTGATTCCTTGATACCAAAGCTCTTTCTCATAAAAAAATTAAAAATCCTTAAATTCGTTTTTTTATTTTTCTAAAATATTTTTAATAAAAAATAAAAAATGTATGTTTATGTTTTCAAAATTTTATTACTTTTTTTAATTTTTAAAAATTATATTTGAATTTTACAACCAAACACGTGATCATTTTTTTTCAAGAAAACAAAAACAAAATGACTTATATTTTTTATATAATCAAACACATTCTTAGTTTCTTATTAACGAATATCCAAATCAATAACCAAACCCAACAATTGAATAGTAGTTGACAATGTTATAAACTATAGTTAATATAAAATTTAAAATAAAACTGAGTTTAAGATTTTATTTCATAAATGCAATATTTATATAAATAATTTATTTTTTATAATTATTTTAGTGTTTACTTTAATTTGATGTCGCTCAACTTAATGACATTATCTCAATTTAAAAAATATGTCTAAAATAAAGTATAAAATAATATATATTAATAAAATTATAACCATAACTCAATTATATTTGATTTAATAAATAATTTTATTAAAACTATTATATTATAATCATCAAATTATAAAAAAATATTAATTCTTTACATTGTGAATTCTTTTTTTTTAATTACAAGAATGAGAAATAAAATCAGCTTGGTGCCGCAGTACCAAGCATATCCCTTTCAAGGTAAGAGGCTAAAAACGAAGGAGGTTGCTCAAAAACGACCAAAGCACGCGAGGAACCGTCTTGAGACTTGGCGAGTTTATCTGCTGGTGCGTTCCCTTTCCGGAGTATCCATTTAATGTCCGCGATCCAGCAACGCTCACGCCATGCAGCAATTGCTCGAACGAGGGACGTAGTGCTTAGGGAAGCATGTCGATCCATGATCATATCAACAGCTGTGCGGCAGTCAGACTGTACTTGAACTAGCTCAAAACCATTATCTCATGCAAGATGAAGACTCGTGAAGGTCGCCCACAACTCTGCATTTAAAATCGTGGAGACACCTACTGTTTTCTGAAAGCCCAAGATCCAACCTTCATTACTATCCCGAATCAAACCTCCAATCATTCCCAAGCCAGAGGGAAGTCGCAAAGCTCCATCTACGTTGACACACACATACCGATGCGATGGCCGGTTCCACACATGGGTCTCCGGCAAAGTAAGTATAGTTGGATTATCAACACGTCGAGAGTTGCAGAAAGCCTCTGCATAATAGCGAGCCCAGTTTAGACTACGGTGCAACAGGGAAGAAGGCGATCCTATGGTGTCTGCAAAAACCAGCTCATTACGGCTCTTCCATGAGTTCCATGCGATCGAAGCAAATACTACCCCCCAAGGAAAATTCATAATGGTGGATGTATCGCGAAGATTATGGTATATCCACGTACGAGCATCTAGCAAGAAAAAATTTGTTTGTGTATCGACTGGCAGTAACAATTTCCATATAACAGAAGAAAACTCACAGTCACGAAGCGTATGAAGCATGGTCTCTGGCTGTAATCCATAACGCATGCACAAATTCGATTGTCCAAAGGATCGCCGACAGCGCTCCACGTTTGTCATTAATTTCTCCTGGTATGCACACCAGAGGAACAAACGTATTCTCTGTGGGACATGGAGTTTCCAAATTGCAGACCAAACTGGGTGTTTCTCATTCCAAACCTCACTAGCTACGCAAGAGTATGCTGATGAAATTTCAAAACAATGTGTCGTGCTCCATCTCCAAACTATAGCATCATTTACATCATCCGGATCGGGCCATTTATGTAACCCCCTCGTCCCGGTCTGGCCGGATGACCGGTCCGAGTGGGCCACACGGGGAAAACCGAAGCGAAACCCAAAGGGTTCCTCCTCGGTTAGCAACCCTAATTTTTTTTTTCATTTTAGTCTTGTCACATTCGAACCCCAAACCACATTCAAACACCCAAATTTTAATCTTGACTAAAGACATCTTACTTCCTATGTGTTTTTCTCTTTAAAAAGGTCAACAAGTCAAAACAGTGCAGTTTTAAGCAAAGGTTTCGAAACCTTCACCAAAGGTTTCGAAACTTTGGCTGGCAGTGACCCCTGGAACCCAATTTTCACCAAAAGTTTCGAAACCTTGGGGAAGGTTTCGGAACAGATCTGACTCACATTTCTGAATCATAGATACACGGAACACATCTCAAACCTCTTTCTAACTCTGGTGGCAACCGTAACAAATAAGCAACGGATCTAGCCCGACTCACAACTCATACATCACTGTTTAAAAACTTGACCGATGACTTTCTCTGACTGATCATCTGACTTCATCAACTAATCAAACACTATGCAGATGTCTTCAAAAACAATCTAATTGAAATCTCGGATCTCTATTACCCACTTCCATTATGAACCTTCCACGGATGTAACAAACTAGAAGAAAACTTGTACTCGGTCTTGACACGCTGGCAATTTACACACTTACTCTCATGCTGAACCACATTATTTATCAACTCCATCCTGAAGTACTCATCTTCAACCCACAATACGACTTCATACTACTCGGATGCAATACAAATGAACTACCGTGTGCCTCGACCAAAACAATACGTCTCAAAATACTATGCCAATCAGTACTACTATTCTGTCTCTGAAATGCAAAACTCTATCATCTCTGAAACTATATTCTGAAGGTCTTCCTTCTACTATGCCTCGCACGTGAGGTGCCAAGAATCTGTCTTGCAACTGTTTCTCTTCAAACATTCTGACTCAAAGTAGGTTCAACATGAAACGAGGCCACAAGAATACTGGCATTCGGTAACTGAATTCGGCAAATACATCTCGCAACTCAACTACTAATCTAACAACATTTACACTTGGAACACCGGTCACTACATTGACTATCTTCGGATGGCGCTCAATCTTGATATTACAGTCTTCAAGCAGTTCTAACACTTCATGTTGTTCAAGTTTCCACCCTTCCTAAGTCTTCAAATATTTCAAGTTCTGATGATACGTACATATACACTGCGCATTTCATACTATACAAGCTTGTCTCTAAGTCTTCGAAGCAAATACAACTGTAATTAGCTCTATGTCTCATATCGGATAACTCTTCTCACGGTCTTTCAACTAACTCGATGAACAAGCCACAATCTTCTGTCTTGCATAAGCACACAACCTAACTCTACATGTATCTCATCACTATGGTTCGCAAACTCTTTCTCTGATATAAGCTGATTCAAGGTCGAAACTCTCTCCAAAGTTTCTTTCGGTTTCTCAAGGGCTCATTGTCTCTTATCTAACCACACAATTGAGCATTCTTCTGTAGCAATCTATCAATGGAGCAACTATCTTCAAAAGACTATTTACAATTCTCTGAGAGTAACAATGCTAGACCTAGGAACTATAGATATCTGTCACAGTCTTCGATTTCTTCCAACTCATGTCTTCTTTTGCCTACTTGGGATTTACCCTAATACACTCGGATGATCTGCATGTTCTAGGAGAACATCTTCATTAACTCAGAGTTCACGTTGGCTCAACTTGGCATACAACTGATTCTCTAATAGAATCTACAATACTAACTCTAAAGCTTGTTATGGTCTTCTTCGGTACTTGAATACACTCATGTATCATCTAGAAGAGCTACTACAACTGATCAAGGAACTCGGGAAAATATTCTGCTCAACATCTCTATAAGGTAACTAACACACTAGTCAAGCAAAGCGGCCTAACTCGGAACTCAAAGCGATCATATCTTGCCTCGAAAGCTGTCTTCGATACTTCAACTTCTCTCACTTTCAACTGGTAATAATCGAATCCAAATTAATCTTCAATTTGACTGGAGCACACACTAACTGACCAACAAATCACTGACACTCGAAAACTGATGCTAATCATTCACTGTCACTTGTTTCGACTGTCTGAAATCTAATCATATTCTTGTATTGTTCTCTCTCTTCTTCGCAAATTACACTGTAGAACTCTGAGATGACGCACTAGGCCTAATGAGTCTAAGGTCCAACTAACCTCGAAGTTATTTCTTCAACGTTCTAAATTCTTCCGGGATTCATAAGTCACAGAGCAAACAAAACAGAAGCAACCTCGGAGACGATCTCAATAACGAACTCTTCTTCTCTATCAAGAGACAAACCGGGTAAATCTTCCAAACACTTCAAGAAAAACACAAACTATTCTAGCATTCTGCGGTCTAATCTTCATTCAAAATCAAATTCATCACACTTGCTAAGCAAGCCTGCCAACTAAGCTCAATCAATCCTTGACCTCTAAAGCTGGATCAATCATTCAAAAGAAGTTCGCATCCTCACCTACTACTACAGTCTCACAAAAATCTGCGTCTTCAAAGCAACTCTCTCTTTGTCTCAACGTATACACTAACTCTATGCTCTTCAAGCCAAACCTTGTCGAAGGGTATATCAAAACCGTAGGGAGACGATTATTTCACATCTGCTAGAACTAGTAACTCTGAACCACCAACAAACATCTTCTGTACATCTTTCTGATCACTACTATCTCCCAAGAAGGCTAGTCACATGTGTCCCTACATCTAAGGTCTCAACAAGGATATCCAATTTCTTACATGCCCACGCAAAAGGAGGTATTCGCAGAAATTGCAACTTCACATGTACACAACTGATAGTCTTCGGTCCTCTTGTTTTCAGACTGGTTCTTCAACAAAAATCTGACTCTTCTAAACTGTTCTTAGAGCATCTCATAACTTCAAGATTCAATTCTGATCACACACAAACAGTCATGCTGGACTTGATCTACCCCTAACAAACAACCTGGAGTCAAAGCTCAAGACTCCCTTCTCGGCTCAACTGCATCGGAAGTGACTTCATCTCTTCCGCTTGCTGGAGAACAACTCAACGTACACTGACCCAATCACACAAACTAGCTCCCACTCACGGACACTGACCGAAAAGCAATTAAATCAACAACAATATCAACAGTAAAACATACAAGATTGGGTTAGCAAGGCAAGGCTTCCAAGTGGCTCAAGTATGTTTCCCTCACTTAAAATCTCTTTTTCAATGTAATAGTAGCAATGGGACTCTACTAAACATGCTTCAAACAAATCAACACGCATACATGCTTCAAACAACTCAACGGTACAACTACACCTCTCTAACTAAGGCGATGGACTCCCTCAACATCGTCCACCTTTTCAGAAACTACAACTTCTACTTACCGAAAAGCAATTAAATCAACAACAATATCAACAGTAAAACATACAAGATTGGGTTAGCAAGGCAAGGCTTCCAAGTGGCTCAAGTATGTTTCCCTCACTTAAAATCTCTTTTTCAATGTAATAGTAGCAATGGGACTCTACTAAACATGCTTCAAACAAATCAACACGCATACATGCTTAACCAAGCATATAACAAGGCTTACTTGCTAAACAAGTAATCATACGCGTACAATCAAACAACATACATTCTCAATCAAACAATCATACATCACAGCATACATGGGTAACGAACAACATGCTTTTAAACAAGCAATCAACATACTCGTCATACAAGCAGCCATACTTATAGAGCAAGCAAACACCGTGCATATCAATAACAAAACACAACTTACCTCACTTACCTGCCCAAGGTCTCGGAAACCTTAGGCTCTGATACCAACAAATGTAACCCCCTCGTCCCGGTCTGGCCGGATGACCGGTCCGAGTGGGCCACACGGGGAAAACCGAAGCGAAACCCAAAGGGTTCCTCCTCGGTTAGCAACCCTAAATTTTTTTTCATTTTAGTCTTGTCACATTCGAACCCCAAACCACATTCAAACACCCAAATTTTAATCTTGACTAAAGGCATCTTACTTCCTATGTGTTTTTCTCTTTAAAAAGGTCAACAAGTCAAAACAGTGCAGTTTTAAGCAAAGGTTTCGAAACCTTCACCAAAGGTTTCGAAACCTTCACCAAAGGTTTCGAAACTTTGGCTGGCAGTGACCCCTGGAACCCAATTTTCACCAAAAGTTTCGAAACCTTGGGGAAGGTTTCGAAACCTTTGACCATAGTTTCGAAACCTTACCCAAAGGTCTCGAAACTTTGGTTGGCAGTAAGGTCTGAAAGCCTAGATTTCTGCAAAGGTTTCGAAACCTTACCCATGGTTTCGAAACCTTAGTGCAGGGGATCACTTACTGCCCAACCTAAGGACTTCCTAACTATGAAAAACATTAGATTCATGCATAGACATACATAAGAGCTTACGAAGGACCAAAGGCATGTATTAACACTTGTAAGACTTGCACATACTAACATTTAAGCAACCATACATGAACCATAGATAGCAACCAAGCAATTGACAAGGCATCCATACATAGCATTCATACAAAGGACAATTTATGCATATATGGTCATCCAAGCACGTAAGATTTCATGCCTTAGCAACCAAACAAATAGACATTCAAGGCATGCAACAACAACGATATTTATAGATCAAACAAGGCATCCAAGAATCAAACCAATATCAACATACATCAAAACCTATCCCATTGCTTAACTATTACATTCATTTACTCAAAACTCATACATTGAGCTCACCAAAAGCAACACTTGGAGACCTTTCCCTGCCCTTGCCACCCGCAAGTTGTTTATCTGCATTGTCGAACAAAAGAGAGCGTAAGCATAAAAGCTTAGTGAGGGTAAGCTCATAAAACAAACCTTGGACAATGCAGGGTCCAAGCACGAGCAATTTCCATAATGAAATGCATGTTCTTACCTCCGATCCGCATAAGCCAAAATGATCATGATGCATGAACATATAATCAACATTATGTGCGGGATTCCACTCATATTGGTAAATACACAAAACCTCATATTGGTAAATACACAAAACCTCATATTGGCACCTAGCTATGACCCGAATACGCGGATAACTCGTTGGAACGCATTTCCAACAACAACATTACCTCGGTGGGATTCCACTCATCACCGGTCCTTGCATGTGCGGGATTCCACTCATCGCCGCATGCCCTACGGATGGGATTCCACTCATCATCACGTAGAAATATATAAAAGCTTCCGGTGGAATATTACATCACCGTACTCCTCCTTGGTGCCTTAACGCCACCAAGGCCACGTACGTTTTGACTCAATTTGTGTGCATACTCATCCTAATGATCGATCATTGTACCCAAGCATACTAGTGCCAATATTAAACGCAATCCATTTTTCGTAGCTACATGCATATAACAATGCATCAAATATCATGTCTCACATACATGTATTTCACAACCCATTTCCATGCCTAGCATGTACTCACCATGATCATCATCATCATGCACAATTCACAATTCAAACCACATGCATAGCAATGCATCAAACCATACCTCAACAACATGTATAACACAATATACATAACTACCGTAAACACATATAAACAAGAGGCATAACAAGAAATTAGGAGTTCAACCAAAGTTTCCTAAACCTTAAGCTTGAGATTAGGCTACCACCCTAACCTCAACTCTAGGTGGGTTTACCAAGCCCAACCTAGGTCCACATGCTTGAACCAATGTTTAAAACCATTTAAAAACAATAACCACTCACCTCCACCTCCAAGCTCAAACACCAAGCAACCATGATCTTCAATTTTCCGGATTTGTTCCCAAGGCTTCACCAACCCAAAACCAAGCTTCTAAACACCTCAACACAAGCAAAACAACCTCTAATCAACTCAAACATCAAGGTAGCTAACCCGAAATACAATTTCAAATATCAAACTCAACATTTCAAGTCATGACCAAACCCCAACTTTATCTAATTCAAGCAGCCCATAATCCTTGATGAAAACCCAAGTTTCCAACACATTTTATACTCACAAATGATCATTAAATTCAGCCACAACATCAACCCATAGGTGCAAGCCAAGCTCCAACAATTTCCAATCCAAACAATCACCAAAATTCCCATTTTCGTACTTCCATTTTACCCAGCAGAAAATTCTATTTTCAAACACCCAAATGACATCTAAAAGGTCCCAAAACATCCCCATAGCATACATATACCATCAGCCCTCTAATTACACCCTAAAACCCACCTAAAATGGTGTTTTTGACAACTCAAAAATGGGTTTAAGAACCCACTTCGGAAATTCATTAAAAATTAACCAAATTAACATATAATGTGTATTTCAACTTGATTAAACAAAACCCCAACTCAATTTATCAAAACAAAATGAAAAACCCATTAAAAACTCAAACTTTAAATCAAACCCTAATTTTCAAAAGTTCATGGTTTTAAAAACTATAACCATAGATAGATAGGAATTAAAGAGGAGGGTGAGAATATACCTTTAATTTTGAAAAAAGCCTTGAGATGAGAGAGAAATCAATGGAATAATGAATTTAGGGTTTGGGGAGGTTTTTGGGTGCTTTCACGTTGGGGGAGGGGGGAGGAAATGAGAAAGATGATAGTTTTTTTTGTTCTTTTTACTTTCAAAAAGGTGGTCTAGCTTTTTTTTAAAAAAGTTTTGAGTCAAATTACCAACAAGGTCCCTCCTTTACTATTTAAAGCCCAATTAGATCACAATTTAGGTTGAATCGATTTAATTTAATTTTATTGACTCGTACTACAAACCCGACTAACTCCTAGCCCCAAAATACGGGTGTTACAATTTAACACCCAAGATTTGAGAGACAGCTTCCTCCGTGAATGTGTTAGAGAGTTTCGTTGTATCCCATCCTCCCCCAGGCAAAGTAAACTGATGTAGCGAAACTGACTCAGGGGCATTAACGAGATGTTCACGCAAGGGACCAAGCTGAGGCAACCAGACATCATCAAGTAAACGGATTGAATTACCATTCCCCAAAGACCACAAAATATTATTTAGCAAGAGCGGCCACGCAGAAGCTAAGGCTCGCTAAAGAGGCGTGCAGGAATTTCTCGAAACAGTAGATGGACAAAGCTCGGATATCTTATATTTCTCACGCAGCAGTTGGACATACATTAAATGTGGCTTGTTGATATTCTGGAACCCAAGTTTTAGAATGAAAGCTAAATTGAAGTTGTGCAGCCTTCTAAAGCCATGGCCCCCTCGATCGACCGGTTGACATAGAGCTTCCAGTTAACCAGAGATGCTTTGGGTGCATTCACAGACGACCCCCAAATGAAACGATGAATCAACTGTTCAATCTTATTACAAATTCCTTTTGGTAACATTTTAGTTTGAATGAAGTAGACAGGGATAGCTCCTAAGACTGATTTTGCCAAAGTAATCCTCCCTGCCATCGACAGAGAGCGAGCTGCCCATCCTGACAATTTTGCTTTCACCTTATCTAGGATAAACTTATAATCTGCGCAACGGGGCTGTTGGTGCAAAACTGATACTCCCATGTATTTTCCCAGGGTGTCTACACATTAAAAACCAAGGGAAGTGGTAAGAATATCTTGTAGAGGCAGTGGAGTGTTGGGCGAGAAGTAGAGATGTGTCTTGTGCTTGTTCACACGATGGCCAGAATAAGAGCCAAATAGCGTAAGTATATCACTGATTACCTTGGCATGTGTTTCACTTGCCTGGGCATACAGAATCAGATCGTCTGCGAAGAAGAGGTGTAACACCGGTGAGCCGTTCTTTTGAAAACGAAAGGGAACCCAAGAACCCTGGTTTACTGCATCAGATATGAGGTGCCCTAAACGTTCCATGGCTAAAACAAAAATGTATGGTGATCACCTTGGTGTATCCCACGCTCGGGATTAAATTGAGGAGGCAATGTTATTCATGATAATCCGACGAATGCCTGAGGGAAACCCAACTGCAATCAAAGAATCGGAAACGAAGTCCCAACTAAGCTTATCAAACGCTTTTTCTAAATCCACTTTGATGGTCATCCATCCTTGTTTCCCTTTCCGAGTACGCGTGGTATGGATCCCTTCTTGATTAAAAATGATGTTTTCAACAATTGATCTACCAGCTATAAAACTGGTTTGGTAAGGAGAAATAATATCTGGGAAAAGCGGCTTCAAACGACGGACTACCACTTTGCTTAATAGTTTATATAGCACCGTGCAAAGGCTAATTGGCCTAAAGTCGGAAAAAGTCTATGATGATGCTTTCTTAGGGATGAGCACCAGAATTGTGCGATTCAGGTCTGGTTCCATAGAAGCCCCTCGAAAAATATCCTGAATCATAGAGCAAATGGTAGGTCCCACCGTAGCCCAATTATGTTGGAAGAAATGAGCATGGAAGTCATCCCATCCTGGTGATTTAAGAGGAGCCATATCACGTAAAGCTTCATAGATTTCAGAGATCGCCAGAACGTCATCGAGTCTTTGCATAAGATCTAACGGTCCCGCGGGGTAAATGACAATCGACGGAAATGGATCAGTAGGATATATCTCTTCGGAAAACAAAGAAGAATAAAACTGGACCGCCTCCTCCTTTAGAATAGATTCCTCCTCACACCAGGTTCCATCGGAGAGCTTAAGTGATGCGATATGATTCTTTTGCTTCCTCCGGATAGCTTTACGGTGGAAGTACGTTGTGTTTCGATCACCTTGGGTAACCCAATCCGTCAGAGACTTTTGTTTCCATAAGAGCTCCTCTTGGTCAAGGAGATGTTCGAGCTCGTTTAGAAGGTCCGACTCAAGGTGTCTCAAGAAAGATGAGTGACACGTGCTAAGGGCACGTTGTATACCCCTCAACCGTGTCATGATGTTCCTCTTCTTTACCCTCAATATAACCAAAAACTGTTTTATTCCACGTATCTGCTGCCTTTGTGTGCTGAGAAATGGTGTCTGTCATTGATCCTTGTGGTTTCCAATTATCTTCCACCATTCTCGGAAAATCAGCATGTAATTGCCATCCAGAGAAATACCTGAACATGGTGGGGCGTGATCGACGACAAGCAGCCCCAATTGTTAGGAGGATAGGTCGATGATCGGATTGAAGGCGTAGAAGATGCTGAACACAAGATTCAGGGAAAGAAGAATCCCAGTAGCTATTGCACAAAAAACGATCTAGGCGAACCGAAGCATTTCCCATGGTCCAAGTAAAATTCGGTCCTAAATACCCTATGTCGCGGAGACAGTGATCATGCAAGAGGTTCTGAAAATCCTTACTTGGTTTGCTAGATATGGCACAACCGGCCTTTTCATTGTTGAGAAGAGTAGCGTTGAAATCACCAAAAAGAACCCATGGTGATCGAACATTTGATGTGAGCCGTCTCAAATTTGCCCACGGCAACTTCCGTTGGGTTGAATTCGGGCTAGCATAGACTGCTGAGGCGAGAAAGGAAGCCCCAGATCGCTTGACCTTGACCCTGCAATGGACATATTGAAAATGGTTTGACAAAACCTCAACAGATACAGTATCCCTCCATGCTAGCCAAATACCCCCAGCAAATCCCACTGCCTCGACCCTGTGAGAATTTGGGAATCCTAGAGCTGCTATGACAACGTTAGCACGAACACCACTTACCCTTGGCTCCACAAAAACAACAATATCAGGTCGATAATCACGAAGAAACTGCTTAGCTGCAGGGATGAAACACCAATGCCCGCAACCCTGAACATTCCAACTAAATATTTTACAATCCATAAAAAGGAAAAAGAAGGGAGTAGAACCTAACACCGGTTATTCAAGCATGGCCACTGCCTGCTCGCCTCCAAGGGTATGACCTGGCTCAACTTCATGACCTGGAGTTATAGTGAACATTTCAATCATGCGGTCTAGGCGTTATGGGAGGATGATCCGGTGGATCTCCACCAATTCCAAGATCGATAGTAGTGTCCACTGGTGGTGCAGGAGTCGGATGGGCATTAGGGTCTGAGTTTTCATCCAAAACAACCACTGAATGCTTCAACTTGTTGAGTCCGAAAGTAGGGTTTGCATGGGAATTCTTTGACGTGCTAGCTCTCAGCGAGCCACATGGAATAATTGGAAACTCCGCAAGAGTGAGGGGTTTACGAACTGTGAGACTAGGATTAGCCCGTGGAATGCTAGGTTGCTTCCCCTTGGATTTCGCCTTTGTTTTCGTAAAATGGCCAGGAAGAACTGTTTTCTCTTTTGAACTATCTGGGACAGTACTGGTAGCTGCAACATTGTCTTTTGGTGGTTCATTTTCAGGCTCATAAATAGGATTGAAACGAGAGGCTTTGAAAGCTCCATTCTATTGTTGGGCAGCCGTGTCAGGAGTTTTCTTGGTAGGGCGTCGCTGCCGGCGTTCAACCATCATCCAAGGGCCATATTGAGAATTCTTCGATGATGCGGGAGGGGTTGTCTCAGCCGCATCAGGCTGTTGTTTCTTCGTTTGTGCAGCACTACCATCCTATGTCCTCACGTCTGGGCAAGAGTCCTTGAGATGTCCATAGCGTCCGCAGTCAAAGCAGATTATTGGGAGGGCTTCATACTCGACTATTTGGATGTTGCCATTAATCAACAATTTAGAAATAAGATTCTTCCGAAGGTCTATTTGGACGACCATACGTGCAAAACGACCCCTTTGACCATGCTTAGTCTGGTAATCAATCCTTTTAACAGGCCCTATGCACTCTCTAATTGCCGTAATGAGACTGCGTTTATACAGAGTCGCCGACAATCCAGGCAGTCTGATCCACGACCAGATTGTGAAAGGGTGTGTCTGCGATGTGCTAAAAGTATCCGACCAGGGTTCCACCGTCAAGTAGTGCCTAAACACAACCCATGGTCCGGCGGTGAGGACATGTAGAAAATCAGAATTCAGCCGGAAAGTGGCAAGAAAATAGTCGTTGTCAATGTCCATGAGTTTGAAAGACTGCTTTGGCTTCCACATGTCATAAAGCTTATTCCTCAGAGTGGTATAGCCAATTCGACGCCCTAAAAGTTTCAGTACAACCGTGTGTGCTCAAAGCTTTTTTCTGTTAGTTCTTCGATTCGATCGGAGAAGACAATAGAGATTAGGCCATCAATTACAGAACGGGTAACGTCGCCCTCCTCGAGTTCAAAGTCCTCATCGTCGAGGATTTCTTCTTCTTCACGTGACGACTCAGGAACGCCATGCAACAACGAGTCTCTATAGGACGGGATCCTAAGATTATCAGTACCACGCTCTGTTTCGGATTGGCCCTCAGACTTGACTCCTGAACTGCCTTCGTTCGGTGATTTCTCTTCAAGCCGACGGTGCTTACGTGAATTAGGAGGGGCGGTGGCGCTAGGCTGAAAAACGCCAATCATGCTAGGTTTTTTTTTTACATTGCGAATTCTTAAATTGTATTTAATACATTATAGGAGTACTTAACTATTATGAAATATGAATATTAAAAAAAAACTATTATGAAATATGAATATATGATGAAATATCATACACGTGCCTCGCACGAGCCGCCAAAATCAATTGTATTTCCTCCCTCTTTTGGCTGGTTTTGATCAGGTCTCAATTTCAAATCTTCTTAGGGTTTTATTTTCAGTCTCAGTCGCTAAATTTTCGAAAGCCTACCTCTTGGTTCCGACACCCTTGATCGAGATATGGCTCGAAACGAAGAGAAAGCGCAGTCAATGCTCAATCGATTCATAGCCCTAAAAGCCGAGGAAAAAAAGAAACCTAAAGAACGCCGCCCTTTCCTCGCCTCCGAGTGCCGCGACCTCGCCGAAGCCGACAAATGGCGTCAACAGATCATGCGAGAGATCGGCCGCAAGGTCGCCGAGATTCAGAACGAAGGCCTCGGAGAACATCGACTCCGCGACCTTAACGACGAGATCAACAAGCTTCTCCGAGAGAAGTCTCATTGGGAACGCCGTATAGTTGAACTCGGCGGCTCGAATTACGCCAAACACGCCCCTAAAATGACGGATTTAGAAGGGAACATAGTGGATGTTCCGAACCCTAGCGGACGTGGCCCTGGGTATCGGTATTTTGGAGCGGCGAAAAAGTTGCCGGGAGTCAGAGAGCTGTTTGAGAAGCCGCCAGAGTTGCGAAAGAGGAGAACTAGATATGATATTTACAAGAGGATTGATGCGAGTTATTATGGTTATAGGGATGAAGAGGATGGGGTTTTGGCTAGAGTGGAGGGGCCAGCGGAGGCAAAGATGAGGGCCGAAGCAGAGGAGGAATGGCGGAGAGTGGAAGAGATTAGAAGAGAGGCAAGGAGAGGAGCGAAGGAGGTGGTTAGCGTGGGAGCTGCAGCGAGAGAGGTGCTGTTTGAGGAAGAGGAGGATGTGGTGGAGGAGGAGAGGAGGGAGATGGAGGAGAAAGAGAGGAATGATAAAGAAAGAGAATTCGTTGTGCACGTGCCGTTGCCTGATGAGAAGGAGATTGAGAGGATGGTTGTTGAAAGGAAGAAGATGGAGCTTTTAAGTAAGTATGCGAGTGAAGGGTTGTTGGAGGAGCAGAGTGAAGCCAAGGGCATGCTTAATATTCATCGGTAGAGTAGATGCTGGTAATGCTGTATCTTTTAACCCACAACTTTGATTGATGATATCAAATTATGTAACCTTCCTGTTTTGGTTAGATTGCATTTAGATTTTATCTGCATTTGAGTTCCAAAAATAACTTTCCCATATGCAACTTGGTTTTCTTGCAAATTCTGATATTGTTTACTCCTGTTATACTCTTGATGTCATGTCTTGATTTGGTTACATAGGCATCGTCTTTAATCTTGTGATTGCTTTCATTTGTTGTTATTGCTGGTACTTTCGCACCTCGCATGTTTGATGTTGTTTGAGATTGTAAGAAAAAAATATCAGTTTCTCCCTCGATTCACATTTTTGGAGTTTTGGAAATAATACTGGAATTGTTGACTCTGATAAGTGCTACCCAATACCAGATGACGGAAATTGCCCGTAGCTTCTGAGTCTTTTGCATGTTTGGAACACTTTGTGGGCACTTTAACAACTTTTCCCAGTTCTAGAGAGAGACTAGTATTTTTAATCTAACAATTTAAAGTTTTCTTACAGATGAGTTTTATGTGCCCTGATGAAATATTTAATACAATTCTGTACTATTTAATCCTAACCGGCCTTCCAATGTGTTATTTACTTTCACTTTAGCTCTATTTTTGGAGTTATTTCAAGTGAAAATATGACAGTTTAGGTATTATAACTTGTTTAAGTTCCTAGACTTTGTGGATACCTTTCATGTTTTCACTCACAAAATTGGTTTCACTTCAGTTTATGCTAGCGTTTGTTTTTACTACCGACATTTGATATCATACTGGAAATTGACAATCCACCTGTGATCTTTATTAACAAAACATGCCTCCAACCGTTAAATTGATACCATACTGATTTGAGCTTACAGTATTAATTGTGCTGATGCTACACATGTAGTATGAATTTATGTCTATGACATTGATGCTAAATATATTTTAGTGACTTTTGACATTACAGATCTCATTAATTAGCTTTAGGGTATTTGACCGTGTATTGTGGGTTCTTTGATTGAAGGGCTAGATTTCAAATTGATCTAGGAAAATCCTTGGACGATATGATGTAATAGTGTAATGAATAGCTGTTTTATTTGGCCATCTTTTCATGTATCTTTAAAAAAATTAGTAAACAGAGAAGAGTAACATAATTTATTATATCATTAGGAGTTGGAATTTATTCCTGTTTATCTTCTTTGATCTTTGTTGGAGGAAGAAACTTATGAACTTGATTAAAAAGTATATTTTGTACACTGCAGGGGTTAGATATTATGTTAAAAGCAGTTTAGGGTTGGTTTATATGGTTCTAATGAAACAGCATTAGAGTTTCAACCGGATCTTGTTGCACTGGAGATGGATATCGGTCCCTGGTGTCCTCCATTAAAGGTTGTGTTGCCGAAAATGTCATTCCTTTGTCTGGCAAATAAAATGGCCATTCACTGTCTGGTAGCATCTACCAAGGAATATCAATGAACTTGAGTAATGAGATTGCTCAAAATATCCTTTCTTTTCCCTTGTAGCAAGTGTTCACAAGCTACTTTTGAGTTCATGATACTTTGTATCCATTGTTGATATTATGCATGGATTAGATATATAGCACGGTAAATTCTTTCATTAAAATGCTTTCCACAATAAAGTTTAGTGAGTGAGATTTTGGAAAATTATATTGATTACTGCATTTTCCACAAATTAAAAGAATTTTACAAGGAATAGTGGATCCCTATGTTTGTTGTTTATGGTGGCCTTTTTACATTCTCACCAGCGCAGCCATCTTTCGGTTTGACGATAGGTAGGGATGTAAAAACAGGTCAACAGTTGGGTTTCAGGTCGGGTCAAATCGGTTACAGGTCTGGCTCTGTCAGGTCGGGTCAAATCGGTTACAGGTCATTTTTTGTTTTGACTCGATTCGGTTCGGGTTTGGGTTCATTTCGGGTCGGGTTCATTTCAAGTCGGGTTCATTTCGGGTCGGGTTCATTTTAGGTCGGTTTATTTCAGGTCGGGCCAAAACGGTTAATTGACAGGTTGATTTTAGGTCGGTTTTGTTTTAGGTCGGGTTCGTTTCAGGTCGGTTTCTTTTCAGGTCGGGTTCGTTTTAGGTCGGTTTCATTTCAGGTCGGTTTCGTTTCAGGTCGGTTTCGTTTCAGATCGAGTTCTTTTCAGGTCGGTTTCGTTTTAGGTCGGGTTCATTTTAGGTCGGTTTTGTTTCAGATCGCGTTCATTTTAGGTCGGTTTCGTTTTAGGTTGGGTTCATTTTAGGCCGCTTTAGGGTGTAGGTTTAGAGTTTAGAGTTTAGTGCTCATAAATTGATACATGCATTAGGGTTCATGTATTATATATATATTGATGGATTAGGGTTTTTATTTTAGGGTTTTATGGTTTAGAGAGTAATGGTTATTGTTTAGGGTTTAGGATTAGGGATTATGGATTAAAGATTAGGGTTTGGTATTTAAACCCCTAATCTCTAATTATTGACCTTGAGCATTAAACCTTAAACCATAACTTATGAACCCTAAGCACTAAATCCCTAATTTAGGATTAGGGACTATGGGTTATAGGTTAAAGATTGGGATTTAGGGTTTAAACCCTAAACCATAACTTACATGCATCATATTTATATATATTGATGGATTAGGGTTTTTATTTTTAGGGATTTGTGTTTAGGGCTTATGGTTTATGGTTTTTAGGGTTTTAGGTTTAGGATTTAGGGTTAGTGATTCAAAATATTATTAAACCATAAACCTTAAATTAATTAACAAAAACTCTAAACCATAAATTAATTAAATGAAATATTAAACTTAAAAATTAATTAATAAACCCTAAACGCATTTTTTGGTTTATATTTTATATCCCAAATTATTAAATTAATACATTTCGACAAGATTAATTTTTACTTAAATTGTTAAACAGGTAAATAAAAATAATTAATGTATCCCTGCAAGAGAACATGCACAAGGGGGCCATCTTTTATTGTTTAGCTCCTCATACCCCATTTATGTTTCCAACTCGTTTCCCATGCCATGCTCACAGTGAGTGAGAAAGAGAATCATTAATAACTAAAAAAGAATCCTATTTCTTCATCTTTTTGTAACCCTAAATTTGCTACACTTTTCGAGGCAAAAGTCAACAAGAAAGATGCAGGCTTTTTCCCAAGAGGAAAACAATCAAATACCCCCTCCTAATTTTGTATCCAATCTTGTATATTTAATTCTAGTGTTATGCATTTTTTATAAAAAATTATGCTTCATTATTATATGTTTGTAATTGCAGGTTTGTCATCACCTTTTAATACTTGTATCAATATTAACCAAATAAATATTTATTAGAACCCAATTTAAATTGTATGCCTTAACAATCATACAATCACGTGCAAATTTAAAGTTTCAGTTTGTAAAGATTGAAAATTTTAAATTATTAAGTTTGTATGTTTGTAAGTTTAAACTTTTATATTATTGAATAAAGTTTTGTAAGTTTAACCCTTTAAATTATTGAATATATGTTTGCATTATTTTTTCCAAAATTTTTATTCTTAAATTTTGCCTTATTCTGTTTTATACTTAAATAAAAATTTGAAAGTATCCCTAATTCTATACAAAGTTAAACTCAAACATTATTGCTATTTTCTAAGTTCATTAAGCTTATTATAAAGATTTAAATGACATAACTTAATTAAGTCATTGTAGTTCTTGTAAAAGTCATGTAAGTTTTTATATATTCACTGTTAATTATAATGTTTTAAACAACTTAATTTAATTAAGTCATTTAAGTTATTCAGGTTTTTATTAAGTCATTTAAGTATGTTAAGTTAATAAAAAATTTAGTTATCTTATGTTAATTAAGTATACAGATTTAGTTTAATAATCTTTATTCATTTAACTTAATTTAATTAAGTATAAAAATTTAATTTAATAATGGTTATTCGTTCAACTTAAGTTAATTAAGTATAATAATTTATCTTTGAAGTTATTTTAAAATAAAAGTTAAGTTAATTAGAAAGACAATTGCTTTAATAATGTTTAATCATTCAACTTAAAATGAATGCAAGTTAATTAAACTTATTTTTAATCTTAAGTTAAGTTAATTTAGCATTAATTTATTCATATAATAAAAAAAATAGTCATCTTATCTTAATTAAGAATACAAATTTAATTTAATAATCTTTATTCATTTAACTTAATTTAATTAAGTATAAAAATTTAATTTAATAATAGTTATTCATTCAACTTAAGTTAATTAAGTATAATAATTTATCTTTGAAGTTATTTTAAAATAAAAGTTAAGTTAATTAGAAAGACAATTTATTAATACTTAGACATTATTATTAATTTAATTTATCTTTTAATTGAAGTTAAGTTAGTTAATTTATTAATACTTGACATTATTATTAATTTTAAAATTTATTAATACTTGACATTATTTTATATTCATTAAATATAACTTCTTCAAATGTCAGATAATTCATTATCAGCAAATCAAATAATAGTATTAGTTCATGTCAATATCAGTTCAGGTCAATATCAGTTCAGGTCAATAATAGTTCAGGTCAATAACAGTTCAGGTCAATATCAGGTCGGGTTTAAAACAGGTCGGGTCCAAACAGGTCGGGTTAAATCGGTTATTTGGCAGGTTAGTCTCGGGTTCGTTTCGGTCGGGTGCAGGTCGGGTTCGGTTACTACAGTAACAGGTCAAATTCGGGTTCGGGTTCACTTCGGTCGGGTGCAGTTCGGGTTCAGTTTCTACAGTTACAGGTCAAATTCGGGTTCGGGTTCGTTTCGGTCGGGTGCAGGTCGGGTTCGATCATTAAATTCTCGGGTTAAACCAGGTTCTGACTCGATCAGGTTTTAGGCAGGTTACCAGGCCGGGTCAGTTTTTTACACCCCTAACGATAGGTGCTCAAACATTATGGATGGATGCCCAGTTTCCTCTTCAGTGGTTACTTGGCAGGTCTATGTTATCAAGTACAGCAAGCCAAGCAATACAAGTGTTTTCACCAAACTAACCCATGCCAAGCCGTTTTCTCATGTTTGGGTCTTTGAATTTCTCATACCTCAGCAACTTGAGAAACAGACCCAGTCCATTGACAACACTACAAAAGGCATTAACTTCGTTAGTTGCATACTACTTATGATTTGGTAGTATTATTGAGTAGAAGTCTGGAGCCAAAATCTTTAGGTGCTTCAGCAACTCATCGAAACCAAAAACATACTTAGTTAAACTATAACTTGACATCACTAGTTTGTTGGATATCTCATTTTCGTGATTTGCCCACATTTGAGTCTGATTGATTCTATTTCTCTACTCACAACTCGAAACCCACATGGAGAAGACGGTAAAGAGGAGAGGTGAGCAACATGGAGTAACTCTGCAACATACTTACCTGGTTATCCTTCCCTTACCAAGTGGTAGAGCCTACATCCCCCAACTCATTCTTAGTTAAGATTTCTTTTTGTAATTAAATACCAAGATTTGACTGAATAATGGTAGTCGAGTCCTTGGTTGATCTCTTACCATTGAGATTGGGTTAGAGTAAGAGTTCCTATTGATATATTCAAATCCTCAACTGTCATCTGTTTGATGGGTTAACAAACTAATGGCACATTGGCACTGATTAGTGGACTGGTGTTTAGCTAGAGTAAGAGTTCCTATTGATATATTGACACCTTCAGTTTTGAAGTAAAGGAATGGTTACAGCTAATTTCCCCTCTTAGCTTCCACAAAATTTCTAGCTCTTTTCTTCAATGTTTTACTCACTAATCCCTGAACTCCCAAGAAAATATAAATTGTGTAAAAATTTTAAGAGTTCCGATATACATAAGCAGATAAACTTTATTAAGTGAATGGTTCTGTTCGTAAGTCCCACATCGCTCTGAGAAAGCAAGTTGGCAGCTTCTCCTCCTGTTTATAAAGCATCTTGTAGCTGGCTTGTAAAAACCACGGAGCCGTGTGGTGAGCACAGAGCGAACTATTCTTTCGCCTTTTACTAAAGAATACCGTGTGCTCTCCACTTTAAGCGGCATACGCTAATTTTTGGAATGGTATTCCTTGTTGAATACCACCATGCAAATGCAAGTCTCAATGTTTTGGAAGCTTGGTTTTCAGCATGTGATTGTAATAATTGACCCTTTTTCCGTTGCAGCTAGGGATCTAAAAATAGATAATCGGGCAGGTTTTGTCAAGTTGAATATAGTTTATTTTAGGTAAAAAAATATTTTTGACTCGACTCGCAGTTGGGTAATTTGTAGGTCGGGTCCATTTCAGGTCAGGTCAATTTTCAGGTCGGGTCCATTTCAGGTCAAACTCGACAACTTGTTGTAGATCGGGTAAAAATAGGTCGGGTAAAATTAGTTAATTGGTAGGTAAATTTCAGGTCCGGTTGATTTCAGTTCGGGTTCATTTCAGGTCGGGTTCATTTCAGGTCGGGTAATTTTAGGTTGTCGGGTTCATTTTAGGTCGGGTTAATTCAGGTTCACCAGAAATGAACAATTTTGAATAAAAACAAAGTTGTATGGACTATAGTGAAAAAAATAATAATAAATAAGAGCTAATTTGGACTAAAATAAAGTTTTATGGACTATAATAGGCTCAATTTTAAATAAAAACAAAGTTTTATGGACTATAGTGAAAAAAAAAAATAATAAATAAGAGTTAATTTGAAGTAAAATAAAGTTTTAAGGACTCAATTGAATTGAATTAAAACTTAAATGACTTAAATAAAAAACTTATACAATATAAAAGGCTTTATTTATATTATACCCCAAATTGAAATTCAATTTGGGAATTTGCGGTTTCAAAATAAATTTTTCCGCCCATATATATTATAATTTAATATTATTTATAATTATTATAATATAAAATAACTTATTAATTATTATAATAACTTTATAAGTATAAATATATGTAATTATGTGTATATATATGTATTTTTATGTATTCACATGAATATAAATTACAAAATATAATTATATATTATACAAACATGTATGTATTTATGTATATGTAATGTATTATACATAAATACATGTATATGTATATACATAATACATACTATGATACTAACAACATACATGTATATATACATGTGTGTATATATATATATATATATATATATTATACAAACATATTATACATAATAATGAATACATGTTATACAAATATATGTATGTTAATATATAATATATAATGTACATGTATATATATAAATATATATATGTATATATGAATATAAATACATAAATATACATATAAAATATACATATAAAATATATGTATTTATAAAATTATAAAATATATGTATTTATATATGTATTTAAATACATAAATTGAATTAAACTCAATTGAATTGAACTAAAACTTAAAGGACTTAAATGAAAACATCTAAAATTTAAAGGGCCACAAAATATTTAGCCCATCAAAAATTCAAAGGGCTACAAAATATTTAGCCCATCTAAAATTTTTAGCCCAAATCCCAACAATTAATAATTATTATTAATTATAATATTTAGACCATCTAAAATATTTAGTCAAAAGCCCAACAATTAATAATTATTATTTATTGTTGATATTATTAATTATTATAAATGGGTGGTGGGATACGAGCCCAAGGCCCAAATTATTATTAATTATTATTTATTATATTATAAATACATTATATAACTTATAAGTTATAAGTTTATATATATATATATTATTTATACATTATAGGTTTTAGGGCTCATCTAAAATAAATGGGTGGTGGAATATGAGCCCAAAGGCTCAAGGCCCAAACTATTACTAATTATTATTTATTATTAATTATTATATTATAAATACATTATATAACTTATAAGTTATAAGTTTATATATATATATATTATATTTATACATTATAGGGTTTAAGGGCCCATCTCAATAAATGGGTGGTGGGATATGAGCCAAAACGCCCAAGGCCCAAACTATTACTAATTATTATTTATTATTAATTATTATATAACTTATAAGTTTATATATATATATATTATTTATACATTATATGTTTTAGGGGTCCATCTAAAATAAATGGGTGGTGGGATATGAGCCTAAAGGCCCAAGGCCCAAACTATTACTAATTATTATTTATTATATTGTAAATACATTATATAAATTATAAGTTATAAGTTTATATATATATATATTGTAACCCCCTCGTCCCGGTCTGGTCGGACGACCGGTCCGAGTGGGCCACACGGGGAAAACCGAAGCGAAATCCGTTAAGGCTTCCCTTCGGTTAACGACCCGGAAAAATTTCTTTTTAAATTAATCTTATCTAGATGCAATTATCATCCTATGTGAAGCACAGCAGCGGAGGAACCGAACAACGCATCACTCACCGACCAAACAAACATAAAACAGTCCATTTTACTTCATTCCAGCAGGCCGTTTCGAAACACCTATAGGGTGTTCCGAAACGCCCTGACCTGGTCAACGGGCTTGGGTCAACCACAAGGTGACCGTTCCGAAACAGGGGTGACCCGTATCGGAACGACCTTGACGGTCAATATCGTGGTCAACGAGATTTGACCGTTTCGGAACTTCAAAGGCCCGTTTCGGAACGGCTTCATCTCGCCAATTTCTCAAAATTACAGTGGCGAAAACGTTCCGGAACGACCCTCATCCGTTTCGAAACGGCATGTCATTTACGCAGGGCCGTTTCGGAACACGGGGACCCGTTCCGAAACGCCCCCTGTCTGCAGATTTTTCTGGGCTGTTTTGAGGCACAAGGATGCCTCAAAACATCCCCAAGACTCCAAACCACCTCAAGGCAAGACATCCTAGAGTATAGCAACCATACAAGCATGCTTCAACAAGGCTTAATCATGTATCATACAAAGGCAACAATCCATATCATGCATTCATTCATACCATATTCAAACACATGTAAAACTCTTAAGGCATAGGCTAACAATTCAAGCAAGTAAATAGGCATGAGCTAACACACATCATGGCAACACAACCATGCAAAAGCAATACATATAAAGGAGTCTACACATGCTCCTATCAACCAACAACCACCACAAAAACATTCATATCCCATTGCTCAACCATTACATGTCTAGCATTTTAAATCCATACTTGGGGAACTCAAGTCACAAACACACTTGGAGGCCCTCCTCTTGCCCAAGCAACCCACGAACTAAGGATCTGCAATGTTGAACAAAGAGAGCGTAAGCAAATCATGCTTAGTGAGGGCAAGCTCTAAAAACAAACCTCAACATTGCAGGGTCCGAGCACGATCTAGCCAAAGCAACACACGTACAACAAGAGTCCACAAGATATAGATGCATGAGCAATTATCTCACATATATGTCATAATCATGAGCTTAGCACAACCATACATGTAACCACATTTAACATCCAACAGCTCATATATCTCAATACATTGTTGCATATATCAATCAACATTGGCACCTAGATATGACCCAAATACGCGGATAGACTCGTTGGAAACTCATGTCCAACAACCACATTACCTCGGTGGGATTCCACTCATCACCGGTCTCGCGGAGGGGATTCCACTCATCCTCACGCCCCGTCGATGGGATTCCACTCATCACCGACTATATTTAAATACCATTTCCGGGCGTACCCGTACTCCTCCTTGGTGACTCAACGCCACCAAGGCCACGCGCGACTTTAGACTCATGTGTACACACTAACATCCTAATGATCGATCATTTGTATTTAAGTATACTAGTGCCAATATTTTACTCATTCCACAACACACATTTCAATCATTTCCGTGCTTAGCACGTACTCACCATGGACACAACCATGAACCATCACCATGCATGCTTTAAGCAATACAATCCATGCCACAACTCACATGTATAAAACAATATACATAAACATTCATATCACATGGCATACGAGGCATATACATTCACACAATTGAGTTCATCCAAAGGCTTAGATCAAGCTTAGGATTAGGCTACCACCCTAACCCTAACTCTAGGTGGGTCTACCAAGCCCAACCTAGTCCACATACTCGAACCAACCAATTTAAAATCATTCAAGGAAATCAACCACTCACCTAAGCTTCCAAGCACAAGACCAAGCAAGCCACAACCTTCAACTCTCCGGATTCACTTCCGATGCTTCACCGATGCCCAAGCTCGATTCTAATCATCTCAAACACAACCAAAACGTTCGAATCAATAACACATCATCGGAAACAACCCGGATTATCATTAACAAGCATTTAACACCCCAAACAAAGTCACAAAACAGAATTTTCGAGTAGCCTCTATAACCCACTGATTTCTTCCATTTCAAGCACCCAAACAAGCCTCAATTTCATCCAAAATGATCCTCATATATCATACTATCTACAGCCCTCAAGAACTAACCTTAAACAACCCCAAAACCCACTTTAAAGCCCTCCAAAAACCCTCTCAAAACCCAATTCCGAAAATTGTTTAAAATCGTTTGAAATTCACATATGTGACATCATTTGACTCCTATATACCATAACCAACCATAATGAATCAAAATATTAGGTTTAACTACACAAAGGCACCTCTTTTAATCAAATATTCAAAAACCTCAAATTCCTTAAATCTTCATAAAAACGAAAATAAAATGTACTTTTGAGAAGAGGGAGGTGAGGGGAGTTCAAAATTACCTTCACCTTTAAATTCAGAGTTGAAATGAAGAAGCTTTGGAAATGGAATAGTAAATGGGGAAGGGAGTTTGGTTTCCCGTTGGTGTGTTCTTGGAGAGGAAGATGAATAGTAGAGAAGGTGGGTGTTTTATTTTACATGTGGTGAATTTCTTTTAGGCTCAAAAGACTCATTTACCCTTAATGAACTAGGGTATTTGCAAGGAAGGCAATTACATGGCTAAAAAGGGGTTAAATCTTAAAACATGGTCAACCCTTCATAATTAATTAATTTTGAAAACAACTCAAAATATTATTTGGTGTACAAAACCGAGCCCAAGATAATATAAAAAAAATATTATTTTCGCCTAACCCCTAAACCCGGGTGTTACATATATATATATATATATATATATATATATATATATACATTATAAGTTTTAGGGGCCCATCTAAAATAAATGGGTGGTGGGATATGAGCCCAAAGGCCCAAGGCCCAAACTATTACTAATTATTATTTATTATATTATAAATACATTATATAAATTACAAGTTATAAGTTTATATTAGGGATGTAAAAAGCTGACCCGACCTGAAAACCCGACTGAAATCTGTTCGAGTCAGAACCTGATTTGACCTGAAAATTTAATGACCCGAACCCGATCTGTAACCGACTGTTGTTGACCCGAACTTGAATTCGACATGTTACTGTAGTGACCGAACCCGACCTGCGTCCGACTGAAAACGACCCAAACCCGAATTGGACCTGTTACTGTGGACCTGAAACCCGACCTGCGCCCGACTGAAACGAACCTGAACCCGAAGCCGACCTGGCAGATAACCGATTTTACCCGACTGAATTGACCTGAGATCCGATATTACCCGACCTGTTTTGGACCCGACCTGTTTTGAACCCGACCTGTTTTGAACTCGACCTATTTTGGACCCGACCTGTTTTGAACCCGACCTGTTAATTAACCCGACCTGCTTTGAACCTGACATATTTTTAACCTGAACTGATATTGATCTGACTTGATATTTACATGATATATAGTTGAAGAAGCCTACGATTTGATAAATTTAAAGTGTTGATAAATGTTAAGTATTAATTTATTAAATTAATTTAATACTAACTCGTTTAATATAAATTATTTGTGAAGTTTAATAAGAATTAACATACTTAAATTTATTTTATTAAAAATATTTAAAATTTAATAATTTAAAATAAATTATTTAAAATTTAAATCAATTTACTAATTGTGATCATTAAATTTAACAAATATTTTATTAAAAAATCTAATTATAACTATTAAAATAATAAAAAAATATTTTTTAGGTTAGGGGAAGTTTTTTTGAATTAATGGTGGGAAAGTTTTTTTGATTGATAGGAAATTATGGGGGAATTTTGGCACCATATCAAACAAAAACAAAATGGGGGGGGGGGGGGGGGGGGCAATTTTGCCGCCATATGAAATAAATTAGAGTGGAGGTGGGATTTTTTTTATTTAGGGGTTAATTATCCTTTAGGTCATTCCTTAATTAGATGGTTAGAGTTTAGATTTTTTAGGTTTTAGTTTATTTTTTTAGTCTTAACTTTTGGTTTAGTTTCTTTAAATTTTATTTAATTAGGTCATGCTTCATAAATTAATTAATTAATAAATTTTTTAGTTTGCTTTAAATTTGATTTGGTCCTCGTATAAAGATTTGGTAAGTAATTAGGTTTAATAATTTTATTCATTTGTGATTTGGGCTCTAATTAATAATTTATTTTTTGATTTGTCCTTTTTATGTTTCAATTTATTTTGTTTGTTAGATTTATGAGTTTATGTTTAGGGTTTAAGGGTAAGTGTGTCAAGTTGATTGTTTGGGGCTATGATATTAGTTTAGAGATTATGTGATTAAGCTTTCACTCTAATTATTAGTGAATAATGTCTGTAAGATTTAGATATTCATGTTTGGGGTTTAGAGGTAAATGTGTCAACTTAATTATTTGGGGTTATGAAATTAGTTTAAGGATTAGGGGATTAGGTTTATATTCTAATTATTAGTGATTATAAGATTTAAGGGTTGAGGTTTATGGGTATTGTTTAGGGGTATACATATATACATACAAGTATGTATGTTCTAGTATATATATATATATATATATGCATACTAAAATTTACATATATATATATATAATTATAACAATATATATACTAAAACTTACATACATACATGTATATATACACTAAAACTTAAATACATGCATACATATGTGTTTTAGTATGTATGTATACATGTGTATTTTAGTATTTTCTTTATTCTAGTCCCTTAGCTTTATTTTAATTTGTCCACATTTATTTTTCCAAATTGACCCACATTTATTTTTTTAATCTATCCAATGTTTTATTATTTTAATTTGATATTTTGTTCATTCTAGTCCCTTAACTTTATTTTAATTCCATATTGACCCATATATATATATATATATATATATATTAATTCATCATGTTTTATAATTTTAGTTTGAAAGTTTGTTCATTCTAGATCCTAAAACTTTATTTTTATTCTAAATTGACATCTATTTAATGTTTTTTTAATTACTCTAATTTGTATACTTTTAATTTGATATTTTTGTTCATTACAGTCCCCAATTTTTTTTATTCCAAATTGACCACTTTTCATTGTTTTCTTTTAAATTTGTCTAATGTTTTATAATTTTAATTTGATATTTTTGTTCATTATAATCCGTGAAACTTTATTTTTAATCCAAATTGACCCATTTTCAGTCTAAATTGACCCCTTTTCATTATTTTTTAACTACTCCAATGTTTTATAATTTTAATTTGATATGACTTTAAATAATTAACTCCAAATCAATGACGATTGACGAAGGTCAACCTAAAGTCTATCGACTACTTATACGGTTGTACCGAACTCAAAATCAATACGAATTTCAATCCTAAAAATACCCCGACCTGAATTACCCGACCTGAAACTACCCGACCTAAAATGCACCCGACTTGAAATGGACTCGACCTGAAATGGACCCGACCGGAAAAGGACCCAACCTGAAACGGACTCGACCTGAAATGGACCCGACCTGAAGTGTATCCGAACCCAAATTAACCTGTCAATTATCTGCTTCGGACCTGACCTGAAATGAACCCGACCTAAAATGGACCCGACTTGAAATGAACCCGATCTGAAATGGACCCGACCTGAAATGGACCCGACCTGAAATGGACTCGCACCCGACCCGATTCGAGTCAAAATAGAAAAATGACATGTACCCAATTTTACCCGACCTGACAGTACCCGACCTGAAACCCATCCGATTACCTGTTTTTACATCCCTAGTTCATATATATATATATATATTATATAGGTTTTAGGGGCCCATCTAAAATAAATGGGTGGTGGGATATGAGCCCAAAGGCTCAAGGCCTAAATTATTACTAATTATTATTTATTAATTATTATATTATAAATACATTACATAAATTATAAGTTATAAGTTTTTATATATATATATATATATATATATATTATATTTATACATTATAGGTTTTAGGGGCTCATCTAAAATAAATGGGTGGTGGGATATGAGCCCAAAGGCCCAAGGCCCAAACTATTACTAATGATTATTTATTATTAGTTATTATATTATAAATACATTATATAAATTATATGTTATATATATATATATATATATATATATATATATATTATATTTATACATTATAGGTTTTAAGGGTCCATCTCAAATAAATGGATGGTGGGATATGAGCCCAAAGACCCAAGGCCCAAACTATTACTAATTATTAATTATTATATTATAAATACATTATATAAATTATAAGTTATAAGTTTATATAATATATATATATATATATATATATATATATATTATATTTATACATTAAAGGTTTTTGGGCCAATCTCAAATAAATGGGTGGTGGGATATGAGCCCAAAGGCCCAAGACCCAAACTATTACTAATTATTATTTATTATATTATAAATACATTATATAACTTATAAGTTATAAGTTTATTTATATATATATATATATTATATTTATTCATTATAGGTTTTAGGGGCCATCTCAAATAATGGGTGGTGGGATATGAGCCCAAAGGCCCAAGGCCCAAACTATTACTAATTATTATTTATTATTAATTATTTTATTATAAATACATTATATAAATTATAAGTTTATATATATATATAATATTATATTTATACATTATAGGTTTTAGGGGCCCATCTCAAATAAATGGGTGGTGGGATATGAGCCCAACGGCCCAAGGCCCAAACTATTACTAATTATTATTTATTATTAATTATTATATTATAAATACATTATATAACTTATAAATTATAGTTATAAGTTATAAGTTTATATATATATATATATATATATATATATATATATATATATATATTATTTATACATTATAGGTTTTAAGGGCCCATCTAAAATAAATGGGTGGTGGGATATAAGCCTAAAAGCCTAAGGCCCAAACTATTACTAATTATTATTTATTATATTATAAATATTTAAGTTAACAAATTGAATTGAAAAAAATTTAGTTAACAAATTAAAGATGTTGTCCAGATTAATCTAAGTTAGTTATCCAGCTTAACTTAACAAATTTAGGAAGTTATCCCGATTAAGTTAACAAAATAGAGTAGTTAACTAGTTTGAGTAACAAACTATAATTAGATTAATTTATTGAAAGACAATTGTTTCACATGTTATATAAGTGTAATAACGTTAACTTTATGTTAAACATAATAATAACTTATATTTTGTATTTATTTTAGTTTTATGAACATAATAAAATTTATAAACACAATAAAGTTAACATAATATATATTATATAATAAAGCATAATAAGTTTAATATAGGGTAAAGTACACAGACGGTCACTAAACTATACCCGAAAAAACAAAATGGTAACCAACCTTTCAAAAATCACAAAATGGCAATTAAACTTTATGTTTTATAACAAAACAGTAACTAGACGTTAAATTCCGTTAAGTTTCTGTTAAAATTTTGGTATAATAACATATTTAGTCCTTCAACTTTATACAGTCAATTAATTTAGTCCTAATTTGAAATAATTCACTAAATTTAGCCCTTTTTATTTAAGCATTCTTTCAAATTAGTCATTAAAACAAAATTTCAAAGTATAGTACATGATAAATAATTACAATTAAATTCTTATAGGAACTCGAAAACTCGACTCGACTTGGCTCGAATCGAAAAAATTCAAATAAAGTTTGAGTTGTAAAATATGACGCATCAACTCGAATAACTCGAAATTTTTTGACTCGACTCGATCAAACTCCCACCTTTATCTTAAGATATGACGTGTCAAGTTGAATAACTCAAATATTCTTATATTTTAAATCATTTTTTCTTTTAATCGAATATTTTTTAAAATATAATATTTAATATTTTCATATTTAAATCACATCGAATATTTAATAACTACTTTAAATATTTGATTTAATTTAAAAATATTCGATTGAAAAGAACAAATTGATTTAAAATATTCGAATATTTAATTAAATTTTTATAGGAACTCGAAAACTCGACTCGACTTGATTTGATACGAATAAAAAAAATTTCAAATAAAGTTTGAGTTGTAAAATATGATGCTTCAACTCGAATAACTCGAAAATTTTGTACTCAACTCGATCGAACGCTCACCTCTATCTTAAGATATGACGTGTCAACTCGAATATTCGAATATTTTAAATCAATTTTTTCTTTTAAATCACATTGAATATTTAATAAATACTTTAAATATTTGATTTAATTTAAAAATATTCGATTTAAAAGAAAAATAATAATTTAAAATATTCGAATATTTAAAGTAATTATTAAATATTGGAATATTTAAAAGAAAAATATTTAATGTAGTTATTAAATATTCGAATATTTTAAATCTATTGTTTTTTAAATCGAATATTTAAAGAAGTTATTAAATATTCGATGTGATTTAAATATGAAAATATTAAATATTCTATTTTAAAAAATATTCAATTTAAAAGAAAAAATGATTTAAAATATTCGAATATTTCGAGTTATTCGAGTTGATGCGTCATATCTTAAGATAGAAGTGAGCGTTTGATCGAGTTGAGTCAAAAAAAATTCGAGTTATTCGAGTTGACGCATCATATTTTACAACTCAAACCTTATTTGAAATTTTTTCGATTCGAATCGAGTCAAGTCGAGTTTTTGAGTTCCTATAAAAATTTAATTAATTATTCGAATATTTTAAATCAATTTTTTCTTTTAAATTGAATGTTTTTAAATTAAATTGAATATTTAAAGTAGTTATTAAATATTCAATGTGATTTAAATATGAAACATTAAATGCTCTATTTTAAAAATATTCGATTTAAAAGAAAAAAATAATTTAAAATATTCGAATATTTTGAGTTATTCGAGTTAACATGTCATATCTTAAGATAGAGGTGAGCGTTCGATCGAGTTGAGTAAAAAAATTTTGAGTTATTCAAGTTGACACGTCATATTTTACAACTCAAACTTTATTTGAAATTTTTTCGATTCGAGTCGGGTTTTCGAGTTCCTATAAAATTTAATTGTAATTATTTATCATGTTACCATACTTTGAAATTTTGCTTTAAGGGCCAAATTGAAAGAATGCATAAATAATGAGGGCTAAATTTAGTAAATTATTTCGAATTAGGACTAAATTTATTGATTTTATAAATTTTAAGGACTAAATGTGTTATTATACCAAAGTTTTAACAGAAACTTAACGGAATTTAACGTCTAGTTACCGTTTTGTTATAAAACATAAAGTTTAATTGCCATTTTGTGATTTTTGAAAGGTTGGTTACCATTTTGTTTTTTCGTGTATAGTTTAGTGACCGTCTGTGTACTTTACCCTTTAATATATTATATTATCTATATATTACTAATATATTATATACTTAGTAAAAATTATGACAAATCTTTTAAGTATATAATTTTATCATACATAATATATATTTTTATACTAAAACAAAATTTTAAGAATATAATTTTATTATACATAATGTAGTTACAAATTAAGACAAATTTCTAAGTATAATGGAAGATAAAAATTTTCTAAGTAATGAAATTAACATAATCTACTAAAAAAATATTAAGTTTATAACGAACAATTTACACTTTAAATTATTTAACATTTTTAGCCAGGTCTACATTAGTTCAGGTCAACAACAGTTCAGGTTCAAAACAGGTCGGGTTCAAAACAGGTCGGGTAAAATCGGATCTCGGGTCGATTCAGTCGGATAATATTAGGTAATTTGCCAGGTTGGTCTCGGGTTCGGGTTCGTTTCAGTCGGATGCATGTTGGGTTTCAGGTCAAAATTAACAGGTCAGATTCGGGTTCGGGTCATTTTCAGTCGAACGCAGATCGGGTTCGGTTGCTACAGTAACAGGTTCAACTCGGGTTCGGGTCAGCAACAGTCAGTTACAGTTCGGGTTCAAATCATCGAATTCTCAGGTCAAATCAAGTTCTTACTCGAGCAGGTTTCAGGCAGGTTTTCAGGTCCTGACTTGTTTTTACAACCCTAGTTGCAGCGTTGGGAAGCTCTATATTTTGTTCTAGAGTAGAGATGTATTGGATAATTTAGGTTGAGACCATTTTTCAAGTTTTCAAGGTTTCTTGGCCCTTTCGGTATTGGATTTGTGGAGCTTTGGATAGTTGTTGGGTTACGGTAAGCTTATTAGGGATGTAAAATTGGGTAATCGTAGGTTAAGTTGGGTATGGGTTATGTCAGGTCAATGTAGTGGTTAGTCTCGGATCAAGTCGGGTTCAGGTCGACTTAGGTTCGGTCATTGTCATGTTAATTTCAAATCAGATTGAGTTCGGGTTGGTTTAATTTCAGGTCGGATAAGTTTCAGTTTAGGCCAAAACGGTTCGGGTCTGAATTAGTTAATTAACATGTTAATTCAGGTTCGGATGGACTTCAGGTCGGGCCACGTTCAGGCGGGTCACGTCGTTGACAGATAAAATTCAGGTCAGGTAATATTAGTTTCGGTTGAAGTTCAAGTCAGGTCTTACGTGTACAAATAGACTTCAGTCTAGTAATTGTGGGTAAATTTTGGATAAAAATAATTTTTAGGGATTAATATGAACCAAAATATCCCTTAGAATGTCGTATTATGTTACAATATAAAAAATATATATTTATAGTTGTGACTAAATTGAATTAAACTAAAGTTTAAAAGTGAATGTGAGAACTAAAATGAAAAAATTTAAACGAATAAGGACCTAAAAGGAAATTAATCACAAAGCAAAAAATTGGGCAACAAATGCCAAATGGGCAATTAATTATTGGATCAAATTTAAAAGTAATTGTGACTAAAATGAATTAAATTAATATTAGGGACTAAAATGAATCAAATTAAAACTATAATTAATCATATTAAATTAAAATCGGGACTAAATTGAATTAAATTAAAACTAAAGAATAAAAATTGGGACTAAAACGAATCAAACTAAAACTAAACTAAAATTGGGACTAAAATGAATCAAATCGTAAACCCTTAATCGTAAACCAAACCCTAAACCCAAAAATGTAAACTTAATTTATAAACCATATATCGTAAACCAAACCCTAAACCCAAAACTATAAACTTAATTTATAAACCCTAAACCATAAAATGAATCAACAATTCAATACTATTGGAACTAAACCATAAACCCTAAAATTGAGACTAAAATGAATCAAATTAAAATTAAATAATAATAAAAAAGACCTAAGTGTAAAACTCTTAAACTAGTAAGGACTTAAAGTGCAAATAACCCCTAAAATTTAAAATGGCCATTTAGTGTAGGAATTTTGATTTGATTTTTGAAATTGGGCGGGCCACCCAAAAAACTGGGCGGTTTTCTTTTTAACTTTGGAATAAATTACTAAAAATATAAATATGAAACAATTTAGACTACAAATTTAATTTTAGGGATTAAAATAAATTAGACTAAATTGTCAAAAAAATATAAATAAATATGAGGCAATTTTGACTAAAAATTAAATTGAAGTGACTAGAATAAACAAAAATATAATATGACTAAATTACCAAAAATTAAAATATATACGAGTACATTTGGAATAAAAATAAAGTTTTAGTTAGGTCAACCCCTAAATCTTACGATCAATAATAATTAAAGTGCAAGTCTAATCCACTAAACCCTAAATCCCTAAACTAAATTCATAACCCTAAACATTAGACTTGAAACATGTTACATATATCCCTAAATCCTAAACCTCAACCACTTAACCTTACAATCGTTTATAATTAATGTGTAAGCATAATCTCCTAAACCCTAAATCCCTAAACTAGATCCATGACCCTAAACATTTAACTTAAAACATATACCACTAACTCAAACCTCAAACCCTAAATCTTACAAATATTAATAAGTGTATGCATAATCCCTTAAACTATACCCATAACCCTAAACATTTAACTTGAAACATATACCGCTAACCCCAAACATCAAACCCTAAATCTTGCAAATACTAATAAGTGTAAGCATAATCCTTTAAACTAGACCAATAACCCTAAACATTTAACTTGAAACATATACCACTAACCCCAAACCTTAAACCCTTAATCTTGCAAATACTAGTAAGTGTAAGCATAATCCCTTAAACTAGACCCACAACCCTAAACATTTAACTTGAAACATATACCACTAACCTCAAACATCAAACTCTAAATCTTGCAAACACTAATAAGTGTAAGCATAATTCCTTAAACTAGACCCATAACCCTGAACATTTAACTTGAAACATATACCACTAACCTTAAACATCAAACCCTAAATATTGCAAATACTAATAAATGTAAGCATAATCCCCTAAACTAGACCTATAACCCTAAATATTTAACTTGAAACATATACCGCTAACTCCAAACCTCAAACCCTTTATCTTGCAAATAATAATAAGTGTAAGCATAACCCCTTACACTAGACCCATAACCTTAAATATTTAACTTGAAACATATACCACTAACCCCAAACCTCAAACCCTAAATCTTACAAATACTAATAAGTGTAAGTTGAATTCCCGAAACTAAACACATAACTTTAAACATTTAACTTGAACCATATACCCCTAACCCCAAACCTCAAGCCCTGATAAATGTAAACCTAATCCTTTAAACCCCAAATCCCTAAACTAAATATGTAGGCCATAACCCCAAACATGCAATGACACTTGAAACATATACCCTTAAACTATGAATCCCTAAACTAAACTTATAAACCAATCACTCAACTTGAAACATATATTTCTAAGTTCCTAACCCCTAACTCCAAACCCTTAAACTAGTCTCATTAGTCATAACCCAAACTATAAATTTTATTTTTATTTTTATTAAATATATTATAATTAAAATTATAAAAATTTGAAAATTAAATTAAATAATAATTTTAATGTACTAAATTATTATTATTATAATATTATTAATTAAATATTAGGTTAAATATTAATTTAAATATATTAACAGTATTATTTGAATTAAATATTAATCTAAATTATGAGTTTTATTTATTTATAATTCTTGCGTGTAAAAGAGTCTATCGCAATAGAGTGCAAGTGTACACGACGCAAGTAGTAAAGTGATACACGAAGCATCGGATGTCGAATCCACAAGGACTAGAAATAGCTTTATCCTTGAATTGCTGCACAAAAGAGAAAGAAGAGAGTTTAATTGTTTGTAGGAAAATATTGAAGAATGCTAAAGATAAAAGATTAAAATATTCAGGGTAAAGAAATAGGCCGGTATTGATTTGCTCAGTAGTGCAGGTGTTGCACTGTATAGAACTTCCTGTTCTATCATCGCTCCTGTCGCGACAGCAGTCTGTTGTTGTCGCGGCAGCGATCACACAACTCTGTACTTCAAGCTTGGCAAGAATCCCTGCCAGGGACGGAGCCAGGATTGAACCATGAGGGGGGCAAGTTAACTAACTTCGAAAAAAATAGGGTTCTAAAAAGTAATTAAATCATAAAAAGTAAGGGAATTAAGGTTTAATTTTACTAATTTTAAAATTGAAGGGTCTTAAAAGTGATTAAACCAGAAAAATGAGGGGTCATGGCTTAATTTTACTAATTTTAACTTAAAGGGTCTTAAAAATAATAAACCAAATTTTTTTGGGAGGGGCAAGGACTTAATTGCAAAGGTTTTTAAACTATCAATGGCTTAAAAATAATTAAACCATTCAAAGTTAGGGGGGGCAATTGCCCCTCCCACCCTCCCTTTAGCTCCGTCCCTGATCCCTGCTGTGATTTGTCATATCCTTAGGTCCAAATCTGTCGATGAACACGTCTTACATGATACCTCCCAGCGTGAATCGAAGGATGAACATCGATGTTGTTGAATTCTTCCTTAGCCACTTAACCTCGTCCTATCCCTAGGTCCGAGATAGTTCAACCATAAACTGGAGAACTCGCACTTATTCCTTTCGTATACTTAACTATCCCGATATTAAGTAAATGAATAATCTCACAATGCTCTCACGATACTCTTGCAAGATGTTGAAAACCAAAATAAGCAAACTTGAAGTTTATTTCATTGAACAGAAAAATCTTAAAAACAGTACAATCCTTGCAACTACTTTACAGAATCAACCCTTAGCCCTAGGGGAAGTTTAGAACATGATGAGAAAGGGGAAAACGACTAGAGTTTTGGGGAAGACGACTAGAGAATGAGATATCATTCCCTAGGTCGAATTACATGCCTTTATATAGGCCTTGTATTCAAGTTTTCTAATATGGAAAGAATACAAGTTTAAACTAAAGTACAAATCTATTAAAGACTAAATCTTCAGAGTAGATGCCTTTAATTCGTCCTTTTTTTCTTGCTTTGGGTTTCTTCCTTGAACTTTGGGCTTGGCCTTCATTCTGATCTAGGGCTCAGAAAAATATAGTAGTGGCCCACGACAAACCGACTTAATTTCCTCTATCTGTCGAGCCCGACTTCACTTTTTCCCTTCACCATTGTTGTCGTCATTGGTTGCCACGGCAGTGGTCACGGCAGTGTCATAATTCTCGACTTTAGTCCTATGTTCCAGCTCTGCTTCTTCACTGCCCTGAGTCTGCTACAGCAGCTACCTGCAAAAGTAACCAAAATTAGTAGCAACAATGTCATTTTATATAATTGTGATGTATATGTGAAATTGTACCTAAATGCAATGAATTATGCTTGAATGCAGTAGAAATATGAGTTAAATAAGGGGTAAAATATAGAAATTTTACTCACTCAACACACCCCCAAACTCAAGTTCTTGCTTGCCCTCAAGCAAATATTACCTAACTAAAATGAAATATCTTTGGGTAAAGTACACACACGGTCACTGAACTTTGATGCAAAAAACAAAATGGTAACCAACCTTTCAAAAATCACGAAGTAGCAATTAAACTTTAGATTTTGAAACAAAACGGTAACTGGGGCGTTAAACCCCGTTAACCCCTAACGGAAATCTGACTGGGTATGCCACATCCCACCCAATTTTCCACATCATATCTAAAAAATAATAAAATTATAATCCACGTCATATTTAAAAATTAAAAATAAATTATTTTTAATCACATTTAAAAAACAAAAAAACCCAAATAATCAAACCCCCATTCTCTGCCGTGGACGGAGGTTTGGTCATGAACAACCCCACAGCCGCTGCCGCTGCCCCACCATCCTTCCGCTGCTGAGCCGATGGCACCGTCTTCACCTTCTTCCGGTGAGGGACCATTGTCGACCGACTGCTGCTGCTGATTTTCGCCAACTACAGGAGCTGGCTCGGTCAGTTGCTTCCCGTCTCGCGGCGGGACGAACAACACCGGAAGATACTCATCCATTTCGCATGGGAACTTGGAGTTCCTGAAATGTTGTTTCAAAGCCTGAAATCCCTGATTTTCATCAATCCATAATCAAATTAGACCCAGTACATGAAACACTACATAGTCCATATCTTTCAAGGTGCAAACCGTATCGAAGAGAAGTTTCGGTCTATCTTTACACCTAATGGTAACCACTGAATAGTCCTTGTCATACCAATTAACAACATTGACATTCGGCCTTTGCCTGTCGTCCAAGACATCTTCCCCGGTTCGTTCGTAATCCCTATCAGCAAACATCATCTGGTGAAGCCTTCTCTCAGTATGTGTGACTGAGTGGGAGACTACAGTTTTGGCTAAACTGGATTTGTTGCTTCCCTTAAGCACATTGCAAAGAAGTGTCTTTATCCTTATCAGCCTTTCCGGGTCAGTAATTGCGGTTCCCGTTTCCTCATCGGTCACTTGCATCACAGCCGCAGCACGGGTGTTATGTGTCCAAACTTCAGCATTTACTACATTGCATTTAAGATGCCTCAGGACAGCACTGACTTCCGACAGCAATCCCGGCCTGTCACTTCCTGTTAACTCGATTGCGGTGTGGTCCATTGATTGCTTGACCCCAACAGATCTCATTGAAGATGTGAAACAAGATTCTGGTCCTAAAGACTAGAGACCAAACCAAATAATTAGTACAAAAAAACAGGAAAATAAGAGGGGAAAAACAAAAAGGCAAATCAATTAAAATTTGTACTGCTTACCTTCCTTATATAATCTAGAATCCCTTCATCTAGGATTTTGTTTCCATTTTCATCAATCGCTTATTAAGAAACGAGGATCCAGTTTCCTCCCTTGTTTGCCTTTCCATGGATTCTTCGGCGCCGACGGGTTGTTTTGGCTCTTCTTCGCCGTCTTCCTAGCCGCAGCAGTGCCACCGACCACCGTTGTTACGACTGAGCCCCGGGTCATGTTATTGTCATTAGGGTTTCCCTTGCTTGAATCAGTCACTTTCTTGGTCGGCGATTGGCTTCGGGAAAGAAAAGAATGGGGGTTTGATTTTTTGGGTTTTTTTGTTTTTTAAATGTGATTAAAAATAATTTATTTTTAATTTTTAAATATGACGTGGATTATAATTTTATTATTTTTTAGATATGATGTGGAAAACTGGGTGGGATGTGGCATACCCAGTCAGATTTCCGTTAGGGGTTAACGGGGTTTAACGCCCCAGTTACCGTTTTGTTTCAAAATCTAAAGTTTAATTGCTACTTCGTGATTTTTGAAAGGTTGGTTACCATTTTGTTTTTTGCATCAAAGTTCAGTGACCGTCTGTGTACTTTACCCAATATCTTTTTGTTTGTGCTTAAGTCAGTGAACCCTACATTAACTACCACTTATATTCTATCAAGAGCAATACCTTTTCGGGTATTTCTGGATTCATTCGGAACCATGCTATAATTCTTGTGTGGTGTGTGTAGGTTTTGTGAACAACTATGCATCTAGACTACCTTAGTATACCAGAATAGCTATGCTTACAAACTTGAGGTTATGCCAATTCAATTTTTTTCTGGAGGCAATTCTTAGGCTCCTTTAGTTTTTTCTGACTCTTGAATTAAATGCATCTTTTCTTGAGGCAATTCTTAGGCCCCTTTAGTTTTTTCTAACTTAGCTCAAAAAAGAAATCTCCTAAAATAAGTGCAAGACAGTTTTGCATGCAAATGAGTCTGAATAATTTTCTTTCTTTTATTGTTTTCCTAGAGCCAATGATAGGCACCTCTAGGGGCAATTTCAAGTGGGTAAACATTCCTATTCCAGTGTACTAAAGTAATCTAGAAAGCATGAGAGTCACAAAGAGTGTTGTACAGATTAGAATCATAGCAAGGCTCTAACAGATCCTAAAATTTCCTAAAGGCACTGTCGCGGTAGGTAAGTTCAGTTCAAAAACTTAAGCCAAATGTTTTTTAAGCAAAAATAAACTAAATATTTAGACACATTTTTTAAACATAATAAACACTTCATTACTGGAGGGATGCCACCCCCAAACTCAAGGGTTGCATTGCCCTCAATGTATGATGACAGGAATGACAATAAAAAAACAAAATACATCACAATAATAATAAAACAACAGAACAACAAAAATAAGATAGGAACTTAATTTCAGGTGTTGTCGTCGCTGCTGCTGCTACTGATATCTAGTTGCCGGTGGGCAGTGACCTTCATTGTCGGTGTCGGCAGTGACCTTGGGGGCTGGATACGAGTGGGTGAGATCTGGGGTGGCCTTTCCAACACTTGTACCTCTTCAGATGAGATGCTGCTGCTGCTACTGCTGCCACTACTGCTGCTGCTGGCAGACTTGCCTTCACCGGTGTTGGGCTTCTGTCTTTTCATCGGAGTGAACTACTTTGAAATGTTTCTTTTGACAGAGGGCTCCCCATCAGATTCCTGCTAGATGGAGGAGGAAGAGAACCCAGCGATAAAATCATCAAGTTCGGCCAGCGGCTCCTTTCGTTTCTCTCCTCTGGCAGAGGTAGTGGCAGTGTGGCTGCCACCTTCAATTGTCGCGGCCGGGGTTGGAATGGATGCAGCAGAGGGTGTTTTTGGTGTGGCAGCAGAAGTAGGAGTATAGGCAGGTGTAGGGGCAGCAATGTAATGCTCTGGAAAGCAGGAAATTGTACATTTGCAAAATTTAAATTGTTTTGAATAAAATGTATCGTTGCTGCTGTGAAGTCTCTGATGAAACTCATTAGACCAAGCTGCCGATCCTCCATCTTTTGCAGTGTGGCTAGGATTTGAGTGGAGGAGTCTGTTGGAGGTGCTGCTGCTCTGCGGCGGCAGGTTCTAGCTGAGTGGGCTCTGCTGGCTCTTCTGCTGCGGAAGATAGGTTGAAGAAGGAGAAGGGTGTGGCTGCTTTCAATTCCATTAAACTGAATATGTTGTGCTCTGTCCATCCCTTCCCCGGGCCTTGAAATCTTCGGGGATTTCTGGAACGTTGTGGCCGCGGCAGATCTCTGTGATAAGATACGGGAAGAAAAGGGGTCCTGATGGTCGAAAGGCACACTCCAAAATTCCCTCTCGTATATATCGGACGACGTCTATGGGTCTCTCATTTAAAATGGAGTGAACGAGAGCTAACCTAGGGTAGTCGATCGTGCTGTTGTGGGAAGAAGGCATTATCCTCTTCTTGACGAAATGGTTCCACAGTTTGTCCTCGGGAGTGAGTTGAGTGCGTTTCACCGTCCACCGATGCTTGGGATCAGTATTCCACTCTGTCTCCTCTTCAGTTAATTCTACCATGATAGCATCGTAGTATGTCAGCGACAGACTTTCCACGAACCTCTTGTGTTTGTTCTCCCTTTTGCTGACGTAGATTACGTAGAGGGTATTGATGTATTCTGGCTCAAAAGTGACTTCCTTACCTTGCACTGTCACGGTTTTCGTATCCTTGCTGTCGACAGCAGTGTAGAATTCTCTGACCAACGTGACATTCACCTTCTCTGGCTGAGCAGCAAACATCTGCCATTTAAGGGTTTTGATCTTTCGAGCTATGAACGGTTCGAGCCCGAAATCTTCCGTGCGTTTGGTGTAAAGGAACCCTCTCTCTTCCCACATCTCCCTCTTTTGAACGGAGGTGTGGTATCGGTCGACAGAGTCAGTGGTGGCAAAGCGGTTAGGGAGTCGGTCGTGGCTGGGTGTGCCGGCTGTTGCGGCAGAGCTGGAGGCAGCACTTCATCTTGTTTGTCTGGTACTCATAGTTGCAAGGCTGTGGAAAATAAAAGAAAATTTGAGATCTAGAGAGAAAGCAAGTTTAGAGAGTAAAAGTGAGGTGAAAAATGAATAGTAAAATGTGGTTTATATAGATGAATGGTTTGCTGCCCGTTGGATCTGTAACGATAGGCGCGAATAACGGAGCCAATTGTTATGCGGTTTCTGATGCCCGTGTCACGCTTTTCCGTGTCTATTGCGCGTTTGCGTGTCTGTCGCGACAGCGTGGTGACAGGCTGTGACAACAAACTTCTCTTTTGGGCTTTTTGGGCTGCTAGTGAGATGGTGGGCTGGTTCACTTCTTCTCCTCTCCTTGTTTCCCTTATTTCCTAAAAATAATTAAAATAAAAACTTAGTTCCTAAAAATAAAATAATTCTAATTTCCTAATAAATAAATAAATATAAATAATAGTAATAATAATAAAAATAAAATTAAGTTAAATTAGGGATGCCTTGAGGGGCATCTCCTAAAGTAACCACTTCCTGCATCCTTGGGGCTTCAGTCCCCTGATAATGCTTCAATCTCTGTCTGCTGACTTTAAATTGGTGCTCGTCTTTTAAGGATTTGATCGTGATGGCACCGTGAAAAAAAGCTTGCACAACTTGGAAGGAGCCGGACCATCTAGATTTCAGCTTCCTTGGGAAGAGTTTCAACCTAGAGTTAAATAACAACACAAGTTGCCCTGGGCAGAACTGTCGTGGCAGCAACTTCTTGCCATGCCACCTCTTTGTCTTGTCCTTGTAAATCCTTGCGTTGTCGTAGGTCATTGCTCGAATTTCTTCAATTTTATTAAAGTCAAGTAACCTCTTTTGTCCCGCCTTGTCTAAGTCCATGTTCACTGCTTTGATAGCCAAGTAAGCTCTGTGCTCTATCTCAACATGTAAATGGCATATTTTCCATATATCAGTCGGTATGGTGACATTCCCAATGGTGTCTTAAATGTTGTTCTATAGGCCAGAGTGCATCATTGAGGTGTAAAGACTAGTCCTTTCGAGTAGGTTTAACCATCTTCTCAAGAATGTTCTTCACTTCCTTGTTGGATATTTCGGCCTGTCCATTGGTTTGAGGGTGATATGTTGTTGCAATCCGATGATTTACGCCATATTTTCTTAAGGCATCATCTATTACCCTATTGTCGAAATGTCTCCCTTCATCAATGATGATTGCCTTAGGTATGCCAAACCTGGAAAAAATATTTTTGTGCAGAAATCTATGAACAGTCTTGACATCGTTTTTCTGTGTGGCGATCGCTTCAACCCATTTAGACACATAGTCTATTGCTAGTAAGATGTAGAGGTTCCCACGTGATGTTGGGAATGGACCCATGAAATCAATCCCACATACATCGAATATCTGGACTTCTAAAATGTTTTGCAGTGGCATCTCATGTCTCCTTGAGATGTTTCCAGTTTGTTGGCATTTGTCACAGCTTTTGTAGAATGCTTGGGCATCCTTAAACAGTGAGGGCCAATAAAAGCCAGACTGCAAAACCTTGGCAGCGATTTTGTTACCACCTAAGTGTCTTCCATATGGTGAAACATGGCAGTGGTGAAGCACAACTTCCTGCTCATCCTGTAGTACACACCTCCTGATGATCTGATCTGCACAATGTTTGAAAAGAAGAGGTTCATCCCAATAATAATTTTTAACATCATTTTGGAACCTCTTCCTTGCTTGGTAATTAAGTTCAGGAGGTAATATTCCGCTAACTATGTAATTAACGAAATCAGCATACCAGGGAAGTTCAGAAAACTTACATGCCGCCATGGCTGTCGCGGCAGTGCTTTTAGCAGCAAACAGCTGCTCGTCAAGGAAGGTCTCCAGTATGTTTGTCTTGTCTGTTGGTAGATTATTTCCCCTCTCTAATCTTGACAAGTGGTCTGCAACTTGGTTTTCTGTCCCCTTTTTATCCTTGATTTCAATGTTGAACTCTTGCAGTAGCAGAATCCAACGTATCAGTCTAGGTTTTGCATCTTTTTTAGCGAACATATACTTCAGTGCAGAGTGGTCTGTGTGGACCACCACCTTCGTTCCAAGTATATACGAACGTAACTTGTCAATCAAAAACACCACTGCTAACAGTTCCTTTTCTGTTGTCGTGTAGTTTACTTGGGCGTCGTTTAGTGTTTTGTTGGCGTAATAAATTACGTGGAATAGTTTGTCCTTCCTCTGCCCAAGTGCTGCCCCTACAGCGTAATCATTGGCATCACACATAATTTCAAATGGCAAACTCTAGTCTGGTGGTTGTACAATAGGGGTTGTTCTAGTAAGTGGCATAGAGGCTTGGTAATCTTCAAAAAATTTGCAATAAACCTTCGATAAAACCCAGCATGCCCTAAGAAACTCCTAATTCCTCTTGACTGTGGTGGGTGGCGGCAGCTTTTCAATCACTTATATTTTTGCTCTATCGACTTCTATGTCACGGCAGCTTACCTTGTGGCCTAGGACCATCCCCTCATCCACAATGAAGTGACATTTTTCTCAGTTTAATACCAAGTTCGCTTTCTCACATCTTTCAAGCACCTTCTGTAGGTTGCCTAAGCAGCTTTCAAAACTGTCTAAAAAGACGGAAAAATCGTCCATGAATATTTCCAGGAAATCCTCCACCATGTTAGAGAATATCTCCATCATACACCTCTGGAATGTTGCTGGTGCATTGCAGAGTCCAAATGGCATTCTCCGGAAAGTATAAGTGTCGTATGGGCAAGTGAAAGTCGTTTTCTCTTGATCCTCTGATGCAATAGCTACCTGGTTATAACCTGAGTAACCATCAAGAAAACAATAATAAGATTTTCCCGCTAATCTATCAAGCATTTGATCAATAAAAGGTAGGGGAAAATGGTCTTTCCGGGTAGCTTTGTTAAGCTTTCAGTAATCCATACAAACCCTCCAACCGGTCACAGTTCTGGTTGGGATCAGTTCGTTCTCTTCATTGGTCACCACGGTTATTCCTCCTTTCTTAGGAACGCATTGCATCGGGCTCACCCACTTACTATCCGAGATGACATAAATTATCCCAACGTCAAGCCATTTGATAATTTCTTTACGAACTACTTCTCGCATAGCGTCATTTAAGCGTCTCTGAGCATCAATGGTCGGCTTATGATCATCCTCTAGGAGAATTTTGTGCGTGCATATTGCCAGACTGATGCCTTGGATATCAGTTATTGTCCATCCAATAGCCTTTTTATGCTGCTGCAGTATCCCTATCAGCTGTTGTTCCTGTTCATGCATTAGCTTGGAAGAGATGATTACGGGCAACGTATCATTTAATCCAAGGAAAACATATTTGAGCTGCCCTGGCAGAGGCTTAAGGTCTAAAATAGGTGGTTCTACAGTTGATGGCTTTTGGATGATATGTTCATTTGAGGTATAGTTTAAGGGCTCAAATAACTTACCTAGATGATTGCCTATCCAGTTTACCTCCTCTTGACCTTTAGTGTCATATATGTCAGAATCTGAGGAGTTGCCGTCGTCGTCGCTACCGTGACAGTCTTCCAGATGGTTGTTGTGGCAGTGACCAAATTTGATGTCATGGCAGCTCGACCTAATGCAGGGTTGGTTAAGGATTACTTTCGTGATAGCCTTGCATTCTTCTTCTGCATCAGCATGTTTGATTGCTTGGAGAACATTTAGCTTGATCTCTTGATCATTCACTCTCATTGTAAGTTCTCCCTTTTCTACATCAATCAGTGATCTGCCTGTGGCTAGGAAGGGTCGCCCCAAGATGATTGGTGTATTCTCATCTGCTTCATAATCTAAAACAAGAAAGTCAATAGGAAAAATAAACTTATCCACCCTTACCAGAATATCTTCAATCTTCCCTTCTGGTTGCACGTAAGAGCGATCTGCCAGCTGTAGCATAACTGTCGTGGGTCGTGCTCGTCCAATACCTAATTTATGAAACACAAACTTTGACATTAAATTAATACCAGCACCTACACCACAAAGTGCCTTACCCATGAATTTATCTCCAATTATGCACGGTATGATGAAGTTCCCAGGATCTTTCTTTTTCTGAGGTGGATGCATGTGCGGAATAGTCATGCATCCTTCTGTCATTTTAACCGTCTCAAATCCCCCAAGTCTGGATCTTTTTGACATAGAATACTTGAGAAATTTGGCATAACCGGGCATCTCCTTAATGGCCTCTAACAGTGGAATATTGATGTGAACCTGCTTAAAAATATCATAGATCTTTTTGAGCTGGTACTCCTGTTTCTGCTTCTGTAACCGCTATGGAAAAGGAGGTGGAGGACGGTAATCTTCAAATCGTCCTTCACATGGTATTCGTATCTGAGGAGGCTTAGGTTCTTCATCCTTCTCCTCTGTCCCTTATGCTACCATGACAGGTGTGGCGACAGCAGGTTGTTTTATCGTCTGCCGGGGCAGTGTTCGCGGTAGATTTTTCTAGGGTTGGTTCCTCAATCGGTACGGCTATCTTATCCGGCCCTGATAGTTGTTTCCCAGTCCTTGTTGTAATGGCTTTGCACTGCTCATGTGTGGGTTGTCTAGCGACCTCAGTATCGCTAGGGAATCCTCCATTCTGCCTTGGCTTAATATGTTGGGAAACTTGACCCATCTGTGTCTCTAGTGATTTCAGTGTAGCTTCATGGTTAGTCATTCTCATCTCTGTTTTATCCATGAACGACTCAGTCTTTTTGACGAAGTGATCCATGTTTGCCGTGTAAGCTCCTGTCTGTGACATGAATGTGGACAAAGTCTGCTCCAGTATACTAGGTGCGGCTGCCGGCTGCTGTTGCGGCTGCTGCCGTGTCAGAATTCTTGGTGACCCCTGATTTTGAGTGTTCTGCACTTGAGGATTTAGTGCGTTGTTTGGGTTACTCTAGGAGAACTTGGGGGTCTTTCCTCTAGTTGGGATTGTAATTATTGGAATCGTAGTTTCTTTGCTTGTTATAGTTTCCAACATACATCCCTTCTTCTAGTTGTACCGAGCAGTCTTCCGAGCTATGGTTCCCACTGCAAGTACCACATACCTCTTCTGTAGAGTAGACGTGTTGTGAGTCTTTCTTTAGCAAGTTTTCTACTGCCTTTGTGAGGTACGCAACCTGTGTCTTTAGGGAATTATCGGCTTCATGGTCCTTCACAGCTAGCACTCGTTTACCTCTCATCACTGTGGGAAATTGCTCTTTATTCTTCGCCAAAATTTTCAATACTACCATGGCTTCATCTGGATCTTTGTCTAACAACAATCCATTTGCTGCTGAATCTATTCTCATACGGGTATGTGTGTTGGCAGCATTGTAAAATTTAATTACTTGATTCCAAACAGGAAATCCGTGCATCGGGCAATTCCTCAGAAGAGTGGTAAACCTGTCCCAAACCTCGTGCATTGGCTCGTCATCTTCCTGTTGAAAAGTAGCAATTTCATTACGTAATCACTTAGATAAATGGGAAGAATTAAAACGAGATAAAAATTCACGAGTTAGATCCGCCCAAGTTCGTATTGAACCCGACGTTAGTTTGTTCCACCAAGTTTTTGCTCTGTCCCTCAATGAATGAGGAAATAACCGAAGCCTCAGTATCTCCAGATTTCCTCCTGGTAATCTAAACGATCCACAGATTTCTTGGAACGTTTTTAGATGTTCTCTGGCATCTTCTGTAGCAGCATTACTAAATTGGCCAGCGGAATTGATCATGCTGAACATAACAAGTTTCAGCTCGAAATTTTTAGCTTCCACGTCTGGCAGGGTGGTCTCCAGTTCGACATGATCATTGATCATGTAATCACGGCATGACCGTCGTGCGGCCACGGCAGCGACAGGCTGTTCGTTTCCTTCATCCCCGATAGGATCTTTGGGATTCCCTTGGTTGCTCCTCCCGTTATACATAGCTTCTAACTGTTCCTCAAGATAATCGTTTCTGGCTATCAAAAGACGGACTCAGTTTTTGAGATTGTACGAGCGTTCGATTTCAGGATTTAGCTGATACTCAAGTTCTTTGCCTCGTCTAGATCTGCGCATAAGCAAATGAAAAACCTTGTGAAAAGCACAGGGGGAACAGTCCCAATAAAACAGAAAAATTAAAAAGAATATGCAGTAAAAGTAGGGTAAAAATATGTTGTCAGTCCCCCACAACGGCGCCAAAAACTTGTTGCGTGTAAAAGAGTCTATCACAATAGAGTGCAAGTGTATACGACACAAGTAGTAAAGTGATACACGAAGTATCGGATGTCGAATCCACATGGACTGGAAATAGCTTTATCCTTGGATTGCTGCACAAAAGAGAAAGAAGAGAGTTTAATTGTTTGTCGAAAAATATTGAAGAATACTGAAGATAAAAGATTAAAATGTTCAGGGTAAAGAAATAGGCCGGTATTGATTTGCTCAGTAGTGCAGGTGTTGCACTGTATAGAACTTCCTGTTTTGTCGTTGTTCCTACCGCGGCAGCACTTGCGGTGGCAGCAGTCTGATGTTGTCGCGACAACGATCACACAACTCTGTACTTCAAGCTTGGCAAGAATCCCTGTTGTGATTTGTTCTATCCCTAGGTCTAAATCTGTCGATGAACACGTCTTAGATTATACCTCTCAGCGTGAATCGAAGGATGAACACCGGTGTTGTTGAATTCTTCCTTAGCCACTTAACCTCGTCCTATCCCTAGGTCCGAGATAGTTCAACCATAAAGTGGAGTTCTCGCACTGATTCCTTTCGTATACTTAACTCTCCCAATATTAAGTAAATGAATAATCTCACAATGCTCTCCCGATACTCTTGCAAGATGTTGAAAACTAGAATAAGCAAACTTGAAGTTTATTTCATTGAACAGAAAAATCTTAAAAACAGTACAATCCTTGCAACTACTTTACATAATCAACCCTTAGCCCTAGGGGAAGTTTAGAACATGATTAGAATGGGGAAAACGACTAGGGTTTTGGGGAAGACGGCTAGAGAATGAGATATTCTTCCCTAGGTCGAATTACATGCCTTTATATAGGCATTGGGTTCAAGTTTTCTAATATGGCAAGAATACAAGTTTAAACTAAAGTACAAATCTATTAAAGACTAAATCTTCAGAGTAGATGCCTTTAATTCGTCCTTTTTTTCTTGCTTTGGGTTTATTCCTTGAACTTTGGGCTTGGACTTCATTCTGATCTAGGGCTTAGAAAAATATAGTAGTGGCCCACGACAGACCGGCTTAATTTCCTCTATCCGTCGAGCTCCACTTCACTTTTTCCCTTCACCATTGTTGTCGTCATTGGTTGCCACGGCAGCATCATCCTTCTCAACTTTAGTCCTGTGTTCCAGCTCTGCTTCTTCACTTCCCTGAGTCTGCTACAACAGCTACCTGCAAAAGTAACCAAAATCAGTAGCAATTGTGCCATTTTATATAATTGTGATGTATATGTGAAATTGTACCTAAATGCAATGAATTATGCTTGAATGCAGCATAAATATAGGTTAAATAAGGGGTAAAATATAGAATTTTACTCACTCAACAATAATGAAATATTAAATTAAATATATTGTAAATATAATTAAAATTAAAATTTAATTATGAATTAAATATTAAAGATTAATTTAAATATTATTTAAAAAATCATAAAAAACAAAAAAAACTTAAGTCTGACGTCTATATTCTACAACTTATAATTATATATATAATTTAAATATTAAATATTAATTAATTTAATTATTAAACCAATAAAACCCTAGCTATAATACCTCTTTGTACCAAAAAAACCCTACTTTTCATTTTAGGGTTGCGCCGTTTTGCCTTCATTTTCTCTCATGAGCAAATATCTTAGCTCTCATCTCGTATGATCTCTAATCTTTTAGATTCGACTCTCATTCATCTCTCTTGTCTCTAATTTTTGATCTTTGATCTATTAATCTCTTCATTTTACGTTGTTTCAAACTTTCATCGTCTGAGTTTTGGATGATTGGTTGCGATTTAGGGTTCATAATTCTTTCATCGTCTGCCGTTTTGATCTAGCAGCCTCTCATTGATAAATATATTTTATTTCTCTAAATTTGAGAGTTAGATTGGATAAGTTAAGTAAATCCCTCATTTTTTTTTCGAGTTATGCATTTCCTCTAAATCATTTATTTTGCTATCTACTAATCTTAATCTCTCTAAATTTTTAGGTACATTTTTCACTTGTCTCTCTTAGATAGATTATGAGTTTTGGACCTTTGGTGGTGATTTAGGGTCTTAATTGCGGTTTGCGAAAATAACAGTCTTTTAGCGTTATCTTTTTGTTTATTTCTCGATATATAATCTCATATTTGTTCATTTTTGTTATCTTATTCTCTGTTCATTTTTAAACAAATTTTATAATTTATTTTCTGTTCATATTTGTTCGATCTCAAATTTGTTCGATCTCTAACAAGGGTTTACTTTGTAAGTTGTTCGATCTCTAACAAAGGTTAACTTTGTTGATTGTATTATATGTCTTTGTTGACTAGTTTTGTTGATTGGTTTTGTTTACTATTTTGTTTATTTTTAAATAAATTTTATAACTTATTCTTTGTTCATATTTTTTCAATATCAAATTTGTTCGATCTCTAACAAGGGTTTACTTTGTAAGTTGTTCGATCTCTAACAAGGGTTAACTTTGTTGACTGGTTTTGTTGATTGATTTTGTTTACTGTTTTGTTTCAATTCTTTACTATTTTGTTTCATTTTTAAACAAATTTTATAACTTATTCTCTGTTCATATTTCTTCATCTTCTTCTGTCCAAAGTAACACAACTCAAGTGACAAATGAGTCTGATTTTAGTCGACTTCGACCATTTAAAAAATATGTTCTATTTCAAGTTAGATTTCGTAATTTAGTTTTTAAAATTTCTTTTATTTCCCAAGTTAATCTCGGGTTTGGGTTCATATCAGGTCGGATGCAGGTCGGGTTCAGTTATTACATCATCAGATTGAATTCGAGTTTAGGTCGTTCTCAGGTCAAGTGCATGTCGGGTTCAGATCCAAAATTTCCAGGTCCAACTCGGGTTCAGGGCAACACCAGTTCGAAATCGAATCGATTTCGAATAATCAATCCTTCAAGTCATAAGCAGTTCTGACACAAGTCGGTTTCAGTCAATTTTGCAGATCGGGTCAATTTTTTACATCCCTAAAACTTATGGGAAATGAATGCAGCCATGGTCATGTTCCAGCATGGGCACAGTACCAATTTCATTTGGTTTAATATAGTATTTAATACTTAAATTTGTCATTTTAAACAATTTAATACTTATATTTATCAACGGTACATATTAAGTACATCAGTTTTTCACTTTTACAAATACAGCACATTTTTTAACCAGTTTGGTATCTATGTTTATCAAACACTATACATTTAGTAGTGTTTTGTATTTATTAAATCAATGTCAAATGTTTAAAAATATAATATTGATTCCATATCACAATTGGTTTTAATAAATAAATCAAATAAAAGACCTCTCAACTGTTTTTTCTTCTTATTTTTTCTCTACAAAATGTTCTCTTCCATTTTGTATAACTGAGGTACATCTACCGTCGGTCTCGACTCTTTCGGCGAAGAGGAGAAATACTATGGTTCATTTGGTCATTTTGACCTTTTTTATGCCGTCGAAGTCAGCTCGCTTTTTGAAATACCCGTCAGTATCCCCGGCCGCCAAAGATTCTCTAGTGTCAACCCCTTGATGGTCATGGCCGACGGCGCTTGCCCCTTCACCTTTGATGGCTTGTGCTACACGATCTTTGGTATATGTGTTTTCTAGGTCATTTGGTCGGTTGTTCTTTTTTTCTCTGAGCCTCTGTTGTGCTTTACTTTTGTAAGCCTTCACCTTCTTTTTGTTATGTTCTTATTTTTATTTAATAGTTTTTCTTTTTATGATAAAAAATAATCTAAAATAAATCAAATAATTTAATTCAAAATTTATTTATTGCTTTAAAGTTATCTAATATAAACCATTGTATGATATTTAACAAATACAAGTACTAAATAGTCATACATAATGTATGATAAATATAGATACCAAGTATCAAATGATGTATTAAGACAACCTGAACTGTGAATGAAAATAATGTTAAGTGGCATTGATTGGTGGCTTACTCACTAACTGAGCTTGTAGTTTTAGCATTGTTTGTTATTTCTGATGAACCTACTTTTCGGAAAAGTCTTTTCCCAGACTATGAAGTTGTTTTGTTTCGATCAAGCTACCATAGATATTGCATCAAATCTAGTTTTCCATAATATTACCTCAACCAGATGGAAATTGATTTCCATTTGTCATTCTATTTTCAGTTTTAATGTAGCATCTACCAAGGGGAATATCAATGATCTCGAATTTTGCCTCTCTTGAATCAAGAAGTTTACATGAAAACTACTCAAAATCATATCATAGATAAATCAAATTTGAAAAAAATAACAAAATCTTGAAATTTTGCACTCTGTTGACCCCCCCCCCCCCCCCAACTAAGAAATTAAATCTTATGTTAAAAAAACTAAGAGATTAGATCAATTAAGCCTTCAAACCGAAAAAATGAATCAATTAAATTTCTTGATCAATTTTGATCGTTAATCGAAACAATTTTTTTATGAGATATTACTGTTACATGACACACTGCAATTTTGCCACACAGAATTTGTATATTTTTAAAGAATTTTTAAAAAATAATTTTATATTTTTAAAAAAATTATTTAAAATTACTCCTTATGTCCCTATAAAATTGTCAATTTTTTTATTTTAAAATTGTCTCACTCAAATTGCCTTTTTTTTGTTTAAAATCCCACTCAAATTGCCACTTTAAAAAATTCAACCAACTTTTATAAGATAGAATTTACTTTTCTATCAATTTTTAGTTTCCCAACAAAGATAAAAGTTAATTTTTTAGAGGCAAACTTGTCAATTGTCATTTAAATTATTTTACACTACATAATTTTACCTTAAAACTCCGCAAAAAGTCAACATGTGACAAAAAAGTGGGACGGATAGAGTACTAAATTTCTAAAAGTATCACTTAGTCAATAATGTGACATGACATGTAACACTATCTAATTCAAAAAATATTAATTTTAACTGTCAACAATGGTTAAAGAAGTGAGTTGATAAAATTTTGGAGTATAAAAATAAAAAAATATTTTGGTACCCTTAAACCTAAATCAAACTAGTATAAACCTATTAACATTCACTTCCCGTTTTTCTAACATCCCACTACTCAGAATAATAAATTGATATCTGTTTTCCTGGTCCATGTTGCATAGGCAGCCCCCATGCATGAAGTTTGCTTCTAATGACCAAGCAATAAAAGTGAATTTGTGCTTTGTATTCCAACTCAAAAAGCCACAAATAATTACAAACGAGAGTTATGTACCCCCACAACTATCTATACAGTGTGTATAAAAACCCAACTAGGGAACCAAGTCCCAATCCACACAACTTGCTATGAATACTAATTTGATTATTAGAACCTTCCCTACAAGTTCCGATATGTAATATCAATAATCACTACAAGAGTCAAGAGCAGAATTTACGCTTAAATCATCACTCTGTGGATGGTAGCACTAGCAAGCTTAAATCCTCCAAAACTTAAAAGTTTGGATCCGTGATGTATAAGCGGATAAAATTTATCAAGTGAATGATTCTGTTCGAAAGTCCCACATCTCTGTGGGAAAGCAAGTTGTCAGCTTCTCCTCCTGTTTATAAAGCATCTTGTAGCTAGCTTGTAAAAATTATGGAGCCGTGTGGTGAGCACAGAGCGAACTATTCTTTCGCCTTTTACTAAAGAATACCGTGTGCTCTTCACTCTAAGCGGCATACGCTAATTTTTGGAATGGTATTCCTTGTTTAATACCACCATACAAATGCAAGTTTCAAAGTTTCGGAATCCTGTATTCCAGCATGTAATTGTAATAATTGACCCTTTTTCCGTTGCTGCGTTGGGAAGCTACGTGCCTTGTTGTAGAGCAGTGATGGGTTATGCATTACGGTTGAAGATTTTTACAAGTCCCTTTATTGACTCTTTGAAATGTATTTATTGGTTTTTTGTTGGTGTTGCTAAACTTTTGAAAGCATGTCGGTGGGTTGCAATTATCAATGGCCATATTTTTATCATGTCAAATGAGAATAGTAGTTTTGGGATGGAAATTGTACTTTTTGGTGCCCAAAATTTAATTATAATTAGGGTTTAGAAAATTTATGATAGGTTGTATTTTTTAAAGTATAAAATATAGGGTATAAGGTTTAAGATTTAAAATTTAAAGTTAAAACTTGTAGTGTTTTTAATATTAGGGGGGACAGAGGTTTTTATTCGTAGTTTTGCGTGCATCCCAAAATCACATAGTAACATTCTAAAACAAATAAAATAGGCATCAAAAGTGATAGTTTAGTATTCTAGCTGAGTTCTACATGAACTCTTATTTAAACATTTGAACTACAGCTTCAGCGTCTTTCTATTCTAAGCATCTGCTTTAGATTTTTCTGCCTCCTGCTGCTGTTTCCACTGCTCTGGGGTCTGAGCTTTCTTTATTGATAGAGCATGGATTTGCTTCATCTCCTCCTCCAGGGCAGCGTTCACTATACGGTGCCTTTCCAAGAGTCTCTTCCCTTCGAATTGTTCCGACACAATCTCAATTGCAAAACTTGCACCACACCTGATTCAGTCAAAACCTCTTTATAAAGGGATGGACTAATGCAGAAATTTAAATAGAAAAATGTTCGGAATCAAGCTCACCCTCCAGATGTATCGATCACTTCCTGCAACACACATGAAAATATCATCAAATAATAAACATGAAGCAAATAAAGAGCAATTTTTCAAAAAATGCTTAAGTCGGGATCGGGAGTTTTTCCCAACTATTCTAGCAGTTATCAATGCATAAACAAAACTATCATGGAAATTTGGTCAAGTAAGAACAGCCGATTCAGAAGGGAAACCAGCCAGGCAAAGAAGTTGTCAATGTTTTGAAATTGTAACATCATACTCCTGTATTAATAGGTGAAAAGGATAAATCTTACTGTCTCTCCAAATCATATGAGGCAACAACAAGAAAAGTTAATTTTCCACAAAAGCTAAGATAATCATGCCCAAGAGATATATCGACTAGAAAGTAGAAACGCATCACACTCCTTATTAATGTCTACCAGTATATGTAAATATGAAGCCTTGAACATTGAACCCGACTTTAACAAATGTCAGTGTCCAGAAAATTTCAAACAAAAAGGAATATTAGTTATAACTTTCCCTTCTGAAGTGAACCAAAGCCAATATGAATTCCAAACCACTTCCATCACAAATTCTTTCCGTATAAAGATAGGAAGGTATAATAATGGTTACATGCTTGTGACCCCGAAAAGATACTAATTACGGTTTGAGTTGCCTTGTGCTTAAACAAGCGCAAACACCTTACAGATAGCATCTAGTTAAAAGCCTTAATGAGCCCCAATCATTTGAAAAGGATGACCGTGATGAATCTTTCCATCTCAATCCACTCAAAGCTTGAAATACATAATTCTTTCTCATTCAACCAATTCAAGTGAACCAATAAACATCTAAGGAGCGAAAAAGTATTGCAGTAAAATCCATCACTTCTCATCGATTCGGAACTTGCTTTCCCACAATTATTCAACAAAATTAAACTTCTGCTTCATATGCCTGTTTTGCACAACTTATTTCCACTTAAAATGACATCAGAAAACTGCTAAATCGTAACTAAAGAAACAATTTTTTCTACATATAAGTAGCATCATGCAAATTTCCTAAAAGTAAAGACATATATCTAATTAAAAAACTATTCCTTTGAAAGCAGAAAAGCAATAAAACACGTTCATGGGTTAATTTAAATTGTAAACATGATTAGGGATGCAAAATAATAATAAAGCCCTGTACTTTAGAATACCATGATACTATAACTTAAAACTAAGAACCCAGTTTTAGGTTACTGGAAATTTTAAACTTTGATAAGAATAAAGTAAGCACATTAACGTGAATAGAACAGAATAATAATGAAATAAAGTTGGGTTACCACTTACCAGATGAGAAGGCTGCAATTTTGAAGTTAACGAAGACTCAACTTGTTCCTTTGTGACTCCCATCTTCTCTTTCTTCCTCTCTTCTCTTGCTTTCCGTTGTGTTCTTGGGTTCAACCTGAAATAGGCCAATTAAAGTTCCAAGATTCCTTTACCAGAATATAATTTCACGGTTAGATATACTCGAAAGATTCGATTTTGATTTGGCAAAAAAAAAAAAAGGAGAAATATTCGATTTTGGTGAAGGAACCAGGAACAAAAAGGGTTCGATTTTTTGTGATGGAACCGGGAGATACAAAGATTCGATTTTGGTGGAGTAAAAACTTGGGTCAACTACGTAAACAGTACAACACATATTTCCACATTATTGTTTTAGTATTTTATTTTTTTTTGGTAAAACAATACTTAATGTTACATTTTGTTTATATTTTGATACATCGTCGTTAAAATATTAATCCATAAGGAGAGAGAAAAGCACAAGTAACAGGTTGCTATGTCATTTTTTCTCTCCTATTTAGTATGTCACGTCGACTAAAATCATAAAAAACTTATGTGGTATGTTGACTAGGAGTGAGAAAATGACTGACACGTGTGATTTTTTTATCATTGTCAGCATGCAATGTGTGTTTTTTCTCTCTTAGTCAACATGCTGTTAATTTTTTAACGGCGGGTACCAAAATAAAAATGAAGTATAACGTTAGATACTATTTAATCATAAAAAATAATTAAGATACTAAAACAGTAACACGAGAATATGTGAGAAATTATTTTGTAGTTAACCCTAAAACTTCATGGAGTGTTGTTACATATTCTATGCCAGGCCTATCCATTACTAAAAGCCCATTATGAATTTAACTGAACTTTTACATTAAGGAAGGAAAAAAAATACTTGATTTAGGTCATCCATCATATTTCGTTTTAAGGAAATAAACCCTAAAGATCAGTTCAATTGTGTTTTGGTCTCTCCATAGATCATATGTTTTATTCTAATATAATTTAGTCTTTTTATTTTTATAAAGTTATTAACAGATCTTATTCGATAACATTGTGTCACTGTTCGTAATCATTTTTAACTTTCTATTAATATTTTGTTATTTGGTGACATAGTTAAGATCGTTTAAAATTTAATCAACATATTTAACCTATAATATACTTAAATGTAAGTGGAATGGTTTAGCATCAATTAATGGCGTGTTTGGACACCACAATGTAATTACATAAAAATGTAACTAATATATTAATAATAATATTAAGATGTAATTATTACAATTTTTAATTTCTTAAACATGTATGGCTAACATAATGTAATTACAGTTAAATTTATTGGTTTTTTTGTTTGAGCTAAGGTATCATGTATCCATCGCCGTGACTACTTTTAATAAATTTTAATTATTTTATAAAAATTTAATAAAATTTAGAAGTATTTATTTATTATTTTAACTTATTTAAAATTTATTTAATTTTGAATTTTTTATTTCTTAATAAATTTTTCTTAAAAGTCCTTGAACTTTTCAAAAAATTATTTCAGCCCTCACAATTTAGACATTCTATCATGTTATCATTCACATGTTGATTGGCATGTTAGCAAGGAAATCGGCCATGTCTGAATAGTAACGATTATCGTCGAAATCATCAGTCAAATGACTCAATTGATAAAAATTGCTAATTCAATATTCTAATTTGGTGAAAAAAAGAAGGGGTTTAATTGATTTTTCTCAACAAAAAAAACTGAAGTTTTGTATACCTTTAAGCCTATAAAATAAGTCACCTAATTGTATCTAAAAATCAAGTGAACAACTGGTTTGAAACATGGATCAGATAAGACCATATATGAAAAATCGTAAGTCTTTATTTTAAAAATCATGGATCAAATTAGTCCTTATTTAAAAAATCATGAAGGAATATTTTGAACGTTTAAGGCAATTCAAATACTTATTTATACATAATTTTTCAAATAAAGTCTCATTTAATTCATAATTCAAATCATAAAGTTTTTGGTACAACTGTATTTTTATATGTAAGTCATATAATTGCACCCGACCCATTTTGTTACCTTGAGGCATAGCTCCCAGCTTCCAACATGGGGGGAAACACCATAGAGTTCATGGGAAATAGATATTATTAGATTAGATGATAAAAAAAAACACATCTAATTAATTATATGAGGGATGATAAAAAAGTGTATATTTAATATAATTTCATACATTACCATTGTCCACATTTGATGAGATTTTTTAATTGATCGATTGATCAATAATATTTATATATTTTTTCACTTTTTGTGAGTTTTAATCCAAACGCTTGTATTAAAATATTTAAATATCACTTCATTTTAAAAAAAATCATCTTCGTTTTATTCACTACTATACAGTAAAGACTATAGTTTAAAATTTAAACTCAAAATTAGATCCTATTTTTATGTTAACTCTCACGCTATATAGTGTTTGCAAATGACGCATAAATAATGGTGATAGATAATACACGCCCCATTCTAAATCATTAATTTAAGGAAAAAAATTATACGTGTAAATTTTAATTTACATGAACTTTTTAATTTTAGGGGTTAGTGTTTTAGTTTAGGGGTTTAAGTTGTAGGATTTAAAATTAAAGGTTAGTGTCTAGAATTTAGTGTATAGGGTTTAAGATTTAAGGTTTAGGATTTAGTTTTTAGGGTTAAGGTTAGGAATTTAGTATTTGGGTTTTACCCTTAATTTAATTTTAATATTATTTATATCACAAAAAATTAATTTAATCGAATTACGTTATTCAACTTTTTTCATTAATATATTAAGTCACGTATACTAACATCGTTAAGTAATTTGAATGAAAAAATTGAATTTGAAACTTTTATTTAATATATTTTTTGCATATCATCATAAAATAATGTTTAATTCACAATTAAATATTTTTGTTAGAATTTATAGAAAATTTACTTTTTTTTCCTTCCAACCTATTTTAACGAAATGTTTGAAAAAATTTAACAAATATTATTTAAATTATTAATTAAATATTACTTGACAATATAGGCGAAAATATGTGAAATAAAAATATCAATTTCAATTATTTTATTAAAAATATTTGAGAGTGTTACTATAAATGACTTACTTTATTTATTAATAAAAATTAAATGATAACCATATTAGGTATTATAAACCTTCTCTACTAGATGCCCTTAGAGTAATTAAGGGTTAGTTAATGTTGATTTATTCAATTATGTCAGCTACATTTCATGTATATAGAGAGAGCCTTTATGCTCATTCACAGTCTCCCTTGAGTTGAATGAAATGAGTTTTATTTCACAGCTATTTTATATTCAATAGTTAACATGGTATTAGTTGCTGAGTGATGCAGGCTTCTTGTTTCCTCTTTTTCTTCTTTTTCATTTCTTTCATCTTCTTCTTGAGTTGTTCATCTTCTTCCCCATGGTTCCTCCAGAATTGGTTGAACTTTCTATTGATAGTCCGAATCTTGAAGCCCAGATTTTCTCCAACAAGATAGTCAATATCTGCCTCAATGAAACAAACTACCTCTTGTGGAAGCAACAAATTGTTTTCACGATACGAGGCTTGGGTCTTGAAAGCTATCTTGATGGTTCGATTCTCATTCCATCAAAAATGGTTTGCAGTCGTGCAGGTGAAGAAATTCTAAACCCTCTTTATGTTCAACATGTGAAACAAGATAGTTCCTTAGCTTCTTGGTTTCTTTCGACTATTAGTCCTCATTTTTTTTACCAAAATTTGTGGGTTCTGATACATCCTTTGGTGTTTGGAACGCTGTTTTCAAGGCTTATTTAAGAAGTTGAGCATATAGCCACCATTCTTAATAGCTTGCCCATCGAGTATGAACCGACAATTGTAACAATTACGGCTAGCAAAGAGTTATATTCGGTTGAAAACATTGTGGCAACTCTTATTGATGCTGAAACAAGAATGGAAGATTCTTCGCGGTTTCTAGTTAGAATTAGTTACACTCGGTACACTTCAAGGAATGCTATGGTGAATGTCAATGATGAACCAGGTAGGTCTCAAGGTATTGATCAAGATTCCTCTCAACAGTCGTACAATACAAGAAACAAAGGAAGGCCACGTCCACAGTGTCAGCTTTGTGGCAAGCTGGGGCATCTTGTTGACAAATGCTGGCACCGGTTTGATCAAAACTTTAAAGATGTGTCCTCTCAACAAAATAGAAATGCATCGAGAGCTCAAGCCAACACATGTTCCTGTAGCCATACACCTGAGGTCAATTACAACCCCTTCATAGTTGATAATGGTTTGGCCTCTTTAAATGCTTCAGATGAGGACATTAAGTCAATGCTCTTACTGTTGATGGTCATGTCTCGTTTCACAAATAGTTTCCTGACTCTAGGGCAACATATCATGTGACCTCAGATGTGCCTGCTCTTCGCAACAAAGATGTGTACACTGAAAATGGTAAAGCAAATCTTGGTGATGGTACATCTCTTTCCATTAATCATATTGGTAGCACATTTATTGAGAGCAATTCTAGATCTTTATGTTTAGAGCAAGTTTTACATGTTCCTCACATTACTAAGAACCTTTTCTCTGTTGCTAAGTTTGTAAAAGATAATCGTGTCATTTTTGAATTTCATGTTGATGAGTGTTATGTAAAGGATTTAAGAACTAAAGATGTGCTACTTAAAGGAAGGGTTGATGGTGGATTGTACAATTTTGAGTGTCAAGCAACATAAGAGGTATCATTTTTTCACACTTCGGTTAAAGACACTGAAAACTATTAGCTGTGGCATCAGAGGTTGGGACATCCAACTGGAGAAATAATAAAGCTAGTGAATAAGTCAGTTACCGTGGACAAATCTACGATATGTGCAGCTTGTCAAATGGAGAAAAGCAAGACGTTACCATTTTCTTTGTCAAAGACACTGTATCACAAGCCTTTTCAGCTTGTTGAAATGGATGTATGAGGTCTTGCCCCTATTGCTTCGAATAGCTTTAGATATTTTGTATTGTTTGTTGATATGTTCAGCAGAAACACATGGATGTATTTGTTGAGGAATACAAGTGAGGTTTCTACAACTTTCGAAATGTTTCATGCTCTTGTTCAAACACAATTTGATTCTAAAATTGTTGTTGTACAATCAGATGGAGGAGGTAAGTTCAGATTTTTAGAACACACGATGCACAAACTGGGTGTTCAACTTAGAAAGTCATGCCCTCACACTTTTTAACAAAATGATGTTGTTGAGAGAAAACATAGGCATGTTGTTGAAACATCTTCAACATTGTTGGCTCAAGCATCTCTTCCTCTAAAGTATTGGTCCCATGCTGCTCTTAGTGCCGTATATCTCATTAATAGAATGCCATCAAGAGTGTTAGAAGGCTGCTCCCCGTTTCAGATTTTTTTTGATATTGAACCTGATTATGAGTTTCTCAAGGTCTTTGGCTGCTTGTGTTTTTCACATCTTCGACCTTACAATCGTCACAATTTGATTATAGATCGAAGGCATGTACATTTCAAGGGTACTCACCAACACATCATAGTTATTTGTGCTTGGCTAAAGATGGAGGATCTTTGTTTTCAAAAATGTTGTTTTTGATGAAAGAATGTTTCCTTTCCAGTCCAAGGAGGTTTCAAAGGTTGATAATTCTTCCTCTTTATATAAATCATGTTATGTTCCTATGGTGCATGATCATACGCAACAGTCTGTTGCTTTTGAAACTACTGAGCATGTACGTGTGCATGGATCCTTACCTATGACTTCTGAGGCTCATGATGTCACTGGACATGGAAGCGTGAATGCATCTTCCTCGATGTCACATGAAACCCAGGCCCTTGCCAATGAGGGAGATGCATCTAAGGATAATCATGAGTTTGAGGACAACAAAATCTAAAGCAGAACAAGGCTAGCAATATACATCCTATGGTGACTTGAAGGAAAAATGGTATATTTAAGCCTAAGGTTTATACTGTGCAATGTCAGAAAAATTTCCCCAAAGATGTGCATGCAGCTTTACGTGATGATGATTGGAGGATGACCGTAATGCATGGCAGAGTATGAAGTTCTTGTGAACAACAACACATGGGAAATTGTTGAGCTGCCTATTAGGAGAAAAGCCATCGGGTGCAAATGGCTCTCCAAAGTAAAATACCATGTTTATGGCTCTGTTGGCAGACTTAAGGTTAGGTTAGTTGCCAATGGCTACTATCAAATTCTTGATTTTGATTTCATGGACACATTTAGTACAGTGGTGAGATTTTCTACAGTCCACATTTTATTACCCATTGTTGTAACATATCACTGGTAGATTAGATAAGTAGATGTAAATAATACCTTCTTAATGGGGATTTATGTGAAGATGTGTACATGCATCAAGTACCAGGTTTTGAGGAAATGTCCAGTGATGGCAAGACCCTGGTATGCAAAATAAAAAAAAGTCCTAGTCTTCGACAGGCACCCAAGAACTGGTTTCTAAAGCTTAAAGAGTTATTGTGTCAATTGGGGTTCTCATCCTCCAAGACTGTTCCTTCACTTTTTGTTTTCAAGTATGATGTTGAGGTTACATATTTGGTTGTAAATGTGGACGATATACTTGTTTCAGGGAATTCTCAACAAGCAATAGATCGAGTAATCCAGAAACTTTATAATAATTGCTCGTTAAAAGACCTTGGAGAAATCAAATATTTTCTTAGAATTGAAGCCAAGAGGTCTGAAGCTGGTCTATTTCTCTTTCAAAGAAAGTTTATTACTGAACTACTACAAAAGGTGCACATGCTTGACTCCAATCATGCCTCCACACCAATGACATCAAATTTAAAGTTGAGCAAGATAGATGGTACACCACTGGACAATGAACATCAATATCACAATGTGGTAGGGGCATTATAATACATAGTTCATACTCATCCTGACATCTATTTCTCAGTCAACAAAGTAGCTCAATTTCTCTAAACACCTACAAGTGATCACTGACTGGCTGTCAAGAGAATTTTGAGATATCTAAGGGGTACAGTAAGCTATGGCCTATGGTTTCCTAGTCAAGCTCAAAATGTTGTAAACATCAATGCCTTCTCAGATGCTGATTGGGCTGGTGATGTTGATAGGATATCTATCTCAAGATATTGTGTGTTCAACTCGGGACATTTAATAGCCTGAAATTCTAAGAAGCAATGAGTCATCTCTCGATCAATAGTTGAAGCTGAGTATAGAATTCTCGCAGATGCCACAACTGAAGTAACTTGAATAAAAGCAGTGGTTAATGAAATGGGATTGAGACTTGAAGATATTCTCAGAATTTAGTGTGACAACACCAGCTCTATGGCTATGGCAGCAAACCCAATCTTGCATGAAAAAATCAAGCACATAGAGCTTGATCTACATTTTGTGCGAGAAAAAGGTTGTTACTCGTGAGTTGTAAGTAAATCATGTTATAGCAGACTGTCATATAGTAGTAGTTCTCACTAAACCACTTCCAATTGTGAAGTTTAAAATGTTTAAGAGAAAATTGTCTGTTATTGAAGACCAAGAAGTATTCCCAGAGCTGAGGAACTAAGATGAATGTTAGATATTTTAAACCTTCTCTACTAGATGCCGTTAGAGTAATTAAGGTTAGTTAATGTTGATTCATTTAGTTATGTCAGTTATATTTCATGTATATATAGAGAGCCTTTGTGCTCATTTATAATCCCCTTGAATTGAATGAAATGGATTTTATCTCACAGCTATTCTATATCCAATAGTTAACAAACAATAAATTAAATATTTTTTCAGAACCTAAAGGCTCTTTATTTAAATTAAAATTAAAATTGTAATTTAAAATATAAATTACTCGTATAAACATGTAAAAACAATGAAAGAAAAATATAAAGCCCCACCAGAAGCTTTTTACAACCCGTTGCTTCTTGTCATTGTCATGGTCCGTATATAACTATTTTTATCAGATGGAAATCAAATTATAATTCTGTTCGAAAAATAAGTTTAAAATTTATGGGTAGATTTTAAAGAATTAAGGTTAAGATGTATTTTTAAGGTGTAGGACGAGTTTAGAATGTAAAATTTTAAGATTAACGTTTATAATTTAATTTTTAATAATTTTTAGTGCATGTATAGAAAGAGAGATAAGGCTAAGGAGTTTTGATCCTTTTTACCACCCAACCATTGATCGTTATAGCAACAGTTTCCAAAAGGAAAAATAATATAGCCAACTCATCTTCATCAATTACTTCAGCATCTGTTTGGTTTCCTAATCCAATTTTGATAAACTTTTCTGTAAAAAAAACCCTGTGTTCAACAAATTAGGGTTATAAAAAGCTTTACAGCTTGGGACACCTGTACCTGTGTATATTATTACGTGTTATTATGAACAATAATAACCATCGAAGCAAGCTTTTAGGAACGTTAATAAAATGTATGCAACATGTTTTAGTTGTCGTTTTGTCTCTTGGGATTTCTTTTGTCTTAACGCAGAGCACTACATTTGTCGGAACCCAATCAACCTTCAAAACAAGACTGTTCGTTCCTTTCCCTATAAATCTCCTAAATCTTCTCTTTTTTGCTCTCACTTACATTAAGAGTTGAACAAACCCAAAACAAAACAATCTGAAAACCCAAAGCTCTCCCGCTGAGGAAACATGGGAGGTTGCGCCACCAAGCCTAAGGTTTTGAAGGGTGACGAAGGCGAGGTCCCATCTCCGTCACCTCCGAAAGAGGCGGTTCCCGAATCAAAGGAGGCTGCTGCTGCTGACCAAGGTGAAAACAAGGCCGAAGCCGACAATGATGTTACCGATGACAACATTGATGATCAATCAAACAAGAAACGATCTCTCAGTAACGTGTTCAATGAGGTATCCGTTTCTAATTATGTAACTGTATAATGCATTTCTTTTGATGAACACTGATTGGAATTTCGGTTTTAGCTGCGAGTGGAATTGTTTATGTTAAATTTGATGAATGGGTCAGTCTAACCAGATTTAAACGACCCATGTCTGTTTCACTTTCTGATATCCTAATTTACCAAATCTTTAATGCAAAGTTTTTGCAGTCTCTTATTGAATATGTGTATACAAGTATTATATACTATATATTCGAAGGATCATATACATATGCTTTAAGAGAATGAAAATTTGATGAATACAAGATACTTTGAATGGTGCTAATGGTTCTGATCCAAGATATGCATGTTATTTGATGGTGGGCACCATATAATGCCTCGAATGAATGGTTTTTAGGCGAACGAACTGCTCCATCGAGTACTTTCTGTACCGGCTTTATTCTGTTCGTTGGAATAATCTTTTGCAACTGAAGTCATTGATGATGTTGTAGGGTGATTTATGATTATCAACATTTTGGAATTTATCTGATACACATTCTAGACATCCTATTCTGTAAAGCTTCATCAATGTTTTGCTCTATGGATCCAAACGGCAAAGCATGAAGAAAAATACCACATGTTAGGAAAATGAGTGGTTCTTCTTTTCCCATTAAATATGCAAAGTAGGATTCAAGTGTTAAATGAAAATTTGGATACAGTAGTTTAACAGTTAATTATTTGCAGAATGAAAACAAGGGGACAGCTGAGAATGACAACACACAATCAGAGGCCGAGCCAGTGAAAAAGGAAACACTGGAGTCAGTGCCAAAAGAAACACCGGACACAGTTAAACAAGAGTTGGAACCGGTGACCAAGAATCAGGACAACACACAATCAGAGGCTGAGCCAGTGAAAAAGGAAACGCTGGAGTCAGCGGCAGCGCCAAAAGAATCACCGGACACAGTTAAACAAGAGTTGGAACCGGTGACCAAGAATCAGGACAACTCACAATCAGAGGCTGAGCCAGTGAAAAAGGAAACACTGGAGTCAGCGCCAAAAGAATCACCGGACACAGTTAAACAAGAGTTGGAACCGGTGACCAAGAATCAGGACAACACACAATCAGAGGCTGAGCCAGTGAAAAAGGAAACGCTGGAGTCAGTGCCAAAAGAATCACCGGACACAGTTAAACAAGAGTTGGAACCGGTGACCAAGAATCATGAAACTAAGGAACCTGAAAAGCCAGTCGAGCCCGTGTCTGTTCCTCCTGAAAACATTGAATCAGAAAAACCGAATGAAGCCAAACCAGCACCCGAGGCGGCACCAACAGCAGCAGTTGTGAATGTGCCCGAGACACAAAACAGGGAAACACCGGCTGGCGAAACGAAAGACAAGACAGAAGTAGCAAACTAAAGTTTGAGCAGTAATGTTGAATTAAGCGTGTGGTATAGGGAAGGCTGCTAGATATGTTGTCATAAAATCAATCAATTCACTTGGTCTTTAGACATCTTTTTAGGTGGATTTGTATTTGCTGCTCCTGAAATATTTATTTTCTTGCCTAAGAATTAGTGTTTGATACTACCTACTTGTTCATATGGGATCCTTAGATTGAATATATGCACACAGATTGAACCCTGTTTTAGAGTTGCATACTTGTCTTCCACAAGTTGTCAGAAATGGATGGTAAGAGCATGTGGGTATTCGTTTCTTGTAGGATTTTAACTTTGCCACTGCGTTTTCTGGTTATTAGAAAAGAGGGAACTATGCCATGTTTGCTTGGTAAACAGTTGTTTGAGCCAAAATTAGAGGTTAAATTAGAGGTTTGAGTTTATTGAAATTTACAGTATAGTATAAGAAAGGATTAGAGAGAATATGAAGAAATTCTATTTTATTGATTCAAGAAGGATGATTTACAATGACTCAAGCATCATCTCTTTATACACCAGAATAAGCTGAAACCCTAGACTGTTAATCTGTTATGGATCATTCAACAACCATCTAACAACCTAACCGTTTTACAACTCTCATTGCTTAACATTCACCGTGCTTTCTAAGCTATGGAAAGACATCTTCAACATCAAAGATAGAGAGTTTACTTCTGAAGCTTTCGAACCAACTGGCTGCCAAAGGCTTTGTTAACACATCTGCAACTTGGCTGTCAGCTGGGATATGGTTAACTTGAAGTTCCTGCATTGCAATCTTTTCTCTCACAAAGTGCAGATCCAACTCGATGTGTTTGGTTTTCGCATGCAAAATGGGGTTGGCTGCCATTGCCACTGCACTAGTGTTGTCACACCAAATTTTTGACACTCCTGTTAACCCTACTGCAAGCTCAACAAGCACTGCTTTGAGCCAGGTTACTTCAGCTGCAGTGTCCGCTAAACTCATGTACTCAGCCTCAGTAGTTGATCGAGCAATTGCACGCTGCTTCTTCGAGCTCCATGTGAGAAGGTGACTCCCATTGTAAACACAATAGCTTGACACAGAGTGTCTGTCATCAACATCTCCTCCCCAATCAACATCTGAGAAAGCATTCAGTTGCACACCATCTTGTATTTGAGCAGGAAACCAAAGACCAAAACCAGTTGTGCCCCTCAAGTAGCGTAGGATTCGTTTTACAGCCATCCAATGTGCATCAGTAGGTTGCTGAAGGAACTGAGCATCCTTGTTCACCGCAAAGGAGATGTCAGGACGTGTGTGTGTAACATACTGAAGTGCACCCACTATACTTCGAAAAAGCTGCACATCAGCAAGAGGAACACCATCATGCTTGCTAAGCTCGGTAGAGGTGGCCATAGGCATGCTAGCATAGTTGGAGTCTTGAAGATGTACCTTGTTTAGGAGTTCTAGGATGAATTTCTTTTGGCTCAAAAATAGACCCTTGTCTGATCTGTGTACTTCGAGCCCCAAAAAGAACTTGAGAGTGCCCAAATCTTTTAGTGATAACCGTTCATGCAGCTGTGTAATGACATGTTCAACAACTGATTGAGAGCTACCTGTGATGATTATATCATCAACGTACACAGCAAGGTATGTTACACAAGCTTCAGATTTGAGAATGAAGAGGGAGTTGTCTGCCTTTGAGGACATAAAACCTAAGCTATAGAGGAATTCTTGTAGTTTAAGGAACCAATTCCTCGGAGCTTGTCGCAAGCCATGTAGAGATTTTTTTTAACTTGCACACGAGCCTTTTCCCATCACTTGAGTTTTCTCCGAAACCAGGAACAAGCTGCATGTACACATCCTTCTGAAAATCTCCTTTTAAAAACACATTGTTTACATCAACTTGCCTAATTTCCCAGTGATGAGTAACTGTCAACGAGAGAAGAACATTGATGATTGCAAACCGAACCACAGGACTAAATGTATCCATAAAATCAAAACCAGGTACCTGAGCAAAGCCCTTTGCAACAAGCCTTGCATTGTATCTGTCCACCGAGCCATCTGCTTTGAGTTTTACCCTGAAGAGCCATTTGTAGCCAACAAGCTTTCTTCCAGGTGGCAATTCCACAATATCCTACGTATTATTGCTCAGCAAAGCTTCATATTCAGCCATGACTGCAGCCCTTCACTTATGATCAACAAGAGCATGTTGAATATCAACAAGAGTTTCATGAAGTTGAACATTGTAGACCTTGGGCTTGACAATGCCATTCTTCCTTCTCGTGACCATAGGATGAGTGTTGATAGGGTTGACTGAAGCTGGAGATGATGCCCTTAGAGATGAACCAGTGGGTTGAATTTGTGCCCCAAGACATTCTTTTTCTGACTCAGTTAATGGTGAGGACAAGGCATTATTCACATTATCCTACTGCCTCGAGATTCTACCTTCAAACTGTGTATTGTGAGACTTTGAAGGCTGCACATTGGAACCATCACATACACCATTCTCAAAGTTGGAGTCAGTACACCTTTCATTATCACCCTGCATTTCAGCCATAGGATCATCAGTATCTGTACGAGGTGCACGATCAGTAGGAGCATCTGTAGAACCATCAGGCTCTGCATGGGTTGCATGGTCAGTGGGTGTAACATCACGAGCATCAGTTTCTGCATGTGATGCATGGCCAGCTAATTCTTCGCGTGCCAAATTCCCACCAGACACAACGTCCCTTGTTGGAAGCACAAGAACAACATGTGATTGAGTCCTTGTATCAGGTGATTCTTTAGCGATTCTTGCATTCACAAAGGGAAAAATGTTTTCATCAAATACAACATTCCTGGAGATTAAAACCTTTCCATCCTGAGCAAGACAGAGATATCCGTGATGAAGAGGTGAGTATCCAAGAAAAGTGCATGGTGTAGATCGAAGGTCCATTTTGTGTCTATTAAACGGTCTAGTGTGTGGATAGCACAAACACCCAAAAACCTTTAGAAAATTGTAGTCAGGTTCTGTGCCATAAAGCTTCTGAAATGGAGAGGAATTATCTAACACACGTGTGGGCATCCTGTTAATGAGATATACTGAACTTAGTGCAGCATGGGACCAAAACTTCAAGGGTAGACCAGCTTGAGCCAAAAGCGTGAGGGTGGTTTCAACCACATGCCTATGTTTCGTTTCAACGATTCCGTTTTGCTGTGAGGTGTGAGGACACGACTTTCACAGTTTAATGCCCAACTTTAGAGCCACGGTTTCTAGGAATCGAAATTCCCCTCCCCCATTAGTTTGTAGGGCAAGTATCTTGGAGTCAAATTGCGTGTTAACCAAACTAACAAATAGTTCAAAGGCAACAGATACATCACTTTTATTCTTGAGAAGGTACATCCATGTGTTTCGAGAATACAAATCAACACAAAGAACAAAATATCGAAATCCATTAGAGCTTACAGGTGTAGGACCCCAAACATCTATTTCTACAAGCTCAAATGGTTTGCTATACACTGAACTAGATGTAGCAAAGGGTAAAACATGGCTTTTTCCCATTTGACACGCCATTCATACAGTCAAGCTTGCGGTTGACACTGTTTTGTTGGAGATTCCCTTGACAACTTCAGCAGAGGGATGTCCTAAACGTCTGTGCCAAAGCAAATATTCTGAATCATTCTTCACACGATTATGAAAACATAAAGGAGGTTCTTGATCGTTGAGGCAGCCAAAGCTATATAATCAACCATCCAACCGACCCCGAAGCAACTCAGCACTAGTTCTTGAATCCTTGATACAACAAAAATCCTCATGAAACTCAAAAAAAACTTTGTTATCCTTGGCAAATTTAGCAACATACATCAGATTCTTTGTAATTTGAGGAACATACAAAACTTGATCAAGGCATAAAGTTCTATCATTAGCACCCAAATATGAATGACCAACATGTTGTATAGACATTGCACTACCATCACCTAAGTGCACTTTGCCATTTCCACAATACATATGACTAGAGATTAATAAATCAGACTCACCTGTTACATGATGAGTTGCACCTGAGTCTGGAAACCATTTAGAGAATGAAGTTGTACCTGCAACTGTTAAGGAGTGAACCTGAGCATCCTCTTCCACACTACCATTTGCATCTTCCCCAGGAAACACAACATAGGGACTGTAGGATGCTTCCTTTACACTAGAGCAACATGTGCAAACATTAGCTTGAGGTTTTGCACCAGCACTATCATCCCTGAACTGAGAGAAGACTCCTTTGAAATTCTTATCGAACCTATGCCAACATCGATCAACCAAGTGACCAACTTTGCCACAGAGTTGGCACTGTGGTCTAACTTTGCCTTTGTATTGATTGTTAGCATTGGTGTGATTCTTGCATTCTTCATCACCATTTCTTGTAGAGGTATGAGAATTGGATTGTTTGGCTGGAAATTTGGTGTAATTAATCCCAACAGGGAACCTGGACGTGTCTTCAAGCCTTGTTTCTGCATCAACAAGAATTGACACAACGTTGTCAACAGTGTAAGCCATCTTGCTGGCTGTAATGGCTGCAACCGTTGGCTCATATTCTATAGGCAACCCATTTAGGATTGTAGCAATTTGTTCAACATCGGACACAGAATTACCACAAAATCCTAACAAATCACATATTTCTTTAATGGCCATCGTGTATTCACGCATCGTCTGGGAGCCTTTCTTTAAGAAGCGAAGACGACAATGAAGATTCATAATCTTTTTCGTTGAAAGAGTTGAGTAAGCTCTAGTAACTACACTCCACACGGCAGCTGTGGTTTCAGATCCCACAAGCTGAGGTAGTACTGATGAAATAACCGTTGACAGCAACCAAGAAGCAAAAGAGCTGTCTTGCTTTACATATTGAAGGTACGCCGGATTGAGAGCAGTTTCTCCAGCCCTATTGCGAGCTATCTTGGAAGGAATCGGCACTGAACCATCCAGGTAATCTTCTAAGCCCAGACCTCTGATTGTGAGCACAACTTGCTGCTTCCACAAGAGGTAATTCGTCTCATTCAAGCAGACATTAACTCTCTTGTTTGAGAACAACTGAGCTTCAAGAACTTGCTCATCATCAACTGTAACATCAGGGGGAGTCATGGATCAAGAAGCAGAACGAGACAAAGAAAAGAATCAAGGAAAAAGAAGACCAAAAGAAAAAACGAAATATCAGGAAGGTTTAACACTAAGCAACTGATACCATGTTGAAATTTATAGTGTAGTATAAGAAAGGATTAGAGAGAATATGAAGAAATTCTGTTTTATTGATTAGAAGGATGATTTACAATGACTCAAGCATCATCTCTTTATACACCAGCATAAGCTGAAACCCTAGACTGTTAATCTGTTATGGATCATTCAACAACAATCTAACAACCTAACCGTTTTACAACTCTCATTGCTTAACAGAGTTAAAATTAGAAGTTTGACCGGTCAAATCCGTTAATTTGGATGCTTGGTGAATAGTGGATTGTGGTGAAATATTTAATTTTGAAAAAGCTGGTAATGATAGCTTTTAGAAATTAGTAGTTTTGACATAGGAATTATAAAATCTTTTTTACCTTTAAGAATTATAAAAATGTCCAAATAACCTAAATTTAACCTTTACTATTAAATAATTTCAAATATTCAAATGTTTTTTAGATATGCATAATCTTTAATTCTTTATCATTTCATTATTTTTATTCAAACATATATATATGTTAAATAAATAAACTAATCCGATCTCTTTGGTTTGGTTTAGAAGTTAAGAGTGTTTTTGAGGCTTGAAGCTTTGGGTTGCCGATTTTGATGAGCACTGTTTTGGTGGAGTTATAGAATTCTCAGTTAGTTTGAGGAGTTAGAAAATTTTATAATTGAGTGCAGTTTGGGTTTGGAGTAGTAGGAAGATTTGAATAGCTTGAATTGTTCCTTTGATTCTCCCTTGGCGATGGTGGTGTTGGCTCAATGTGTTGTTATGCGGTTGTTGAGTGTCTTTTATTTGTGCTAGTTGGTGGCTATTTTTTTTTTTTGCAAGAAAACGCTAGTTGGTGGCTATTATCTGGTCTGAAAAGGGTCTTTTCGCACTAGCTGACGGGGGTTTACTATTCGATTGTCTCTCGTGTTTTCTTTGTTGAATGAGCTTTTTGTGTATTTCGAAGATATCGGATCATTTGTATGATGGTGGTTTTTTGCTTTGCTTGATTGGTTTTGGGTAGGGCAAAGCAGTTTTGTGCTGCGTTGATTGCGATCTAGTGTTGTATTGGTTCCCATCTCTTAATGTGTTGTACTTTTTTTTTCTGCATTTAGGGTTAGAGAGATAGGGGTATTAGATCGGCCGGTTCGGTTAACCGACCGAACCAAACTACCAAAATTTTAATAACTGAATTTTTTTTCTTATTAACTGTTAACCAATCCGAATTCTTTTTCGAAAATGTTTAACCGAACCAAAAAAAGTTCGGTTAATTTGGTCGATTTTCGAATTAACCGAAATTTATTATAAAATTTTGGGTAAATTACACAAATGATCATTAAACTATGTTAAAATGATTTTTAGCCACTGAGCTTTCAAAAGTTATAAAACAACCATTAAACTTATCGAACTATTACAAAATGGTCATTGATTCATTCTATGTTATAAATTATTGATAACTATTGAAAAGTTTAATGATCATTAAAAAATTCAATAAATTTAATGATCATTTTTTACTAATTTGATAAAGTTTAATGATCATTTTATAATATATCAAAAAATTTAATGATCATTTTATAATTTTTAAAAGTATAATGGAAAAAAATAAATATGTATAATATATAAAATATATAATACATAAAAGTTTTAGTTAATTTGGTTATTTCAGTTAATTAACTAATTTCGAACTGAATTAATCGATGACCGAAATTTAAAAAAAGTCATTAACCATTAACTGACCAATTAACAAAAAAACTTTAGTTCAATCAATTAATTCAGTTAAAATCGAATTGTGTTAAAGAAAATTCTTAATTAATAAAGTAACTATTGCCAAGAAAAAAAGCTTACAAAAAAATCTTGATAAATAAAATTTCTTTTCCATCAAGATTAAACACAAATAACTTTATTTATTAAAAAAATAAAAATAACTTTTTTTTGATGAAAAAGTAAAAATAACTTTATTCATTAATAGATGACATTATGTTAATAGTATATGGAATACGATCTGTAATAGATTTAATGTGGATACATAAATATATGGCCAATATATCACTAAATGCAAATATATAATTTTAAAATACAACTAAATAGAAATTAAAGTTGGTAAATCAAACAGAAATTTAGGTACAAACGAGGAAGAAACCAAACTAAACAAGAACGAAAAAGAAAGAGTTAAATAAAGACTAACCCTAACCAAACTAATTGAGTTTCAGATGATAAATATAACAAGTCCAAACCCTTCTAAAATTTTTGCTTTTTGTTCATTGATCCGTTCCGATCACCGACATTACGAAACGGCTCACCGAATTGAGAAGGAAAGCTCGACATCGGAGACTGCATAAATTGTGTCATCGGCTGCATAAACTGACCGTAAAAGCAAATCGGGACTCTCCAAGAGTGGTTATTCAAAGCCACATTGTCGACCATTTGAGCTGCCGCCGGGTCATAATTAAAAGCCTGTGCTGATGATGACATGTGAGATATACTGCTACTACACTCTCCATCCACGTGAGTGAAATCCAAACCACCATTCGTGGGCACCATTGTCATCGGATTCTCCATAGGGTTTAGATTGAAAGGCTGCCATTGAAGAGCATCGGTACCGGAGCTGAAAGGGTTATAAGAAGGCACAATAAACATGGGTTGCTGCTGTTGTTGTTGTTGCTGCTGCAGCTGGTGGTGCTTTGTGATTTCCATGTCCAAGTTCTTTTGAAACAAGGAAGATCGGACTTGGTTATTATAGAGGTCGAGCGTTGGTTGGATAAACTGGGTTTCAGCACCACCAAAAACCATTGGTTTTGAATCTTGGAGTAAAGATTGTTGGTTCCCCTTTATCATCTTGATCCTATTCTTTACAGTTTCCAAGTTCGAGTCAAGTCTGGCGAGAAGTGCCGAAAGTTGATTGACCGAGAAGGTGTTGATACGATCATCCCATGTCGAAAACTTGGCTTCTCTGTTAGCTTTCTGCAGTTTGCAAATCTCATCGTCGAGCTTCTTTTGGCGAATTGCGAAGAAATCAAGCACGTTATAGCATTTCTTTTCACGTATATGCAAAGGCTTCCCCTTGTATTTGTTGATAACGTTCATCACCTCCGCATGAACCGGGGGCCAAATCTCCAGCTTTGCAACACTCTCATCTGATTTAGGACCGTAAATAATTACGCACGTCTCAACGCCACACAAAATCGAGAATTCTTTGGCCTTTTTTAGCAAACCCTTCTTGCGCTTTTCGTAGGTCGAGACGCGAACTTTTTCTTTCATAATGAATTTCATGTTCAATTTTCCACGACCCATTCTTGAATATCCTTAAATACAACCAAAAATATATTAGAACATCAAAATATAAAAATAAGAACAATAAAATTCGCAGGAAGACAAGAAATTTACCTCAAACTTCTGTGGCTTTCTTTGGTTTATATTTGTTTAGAAAGAAACCTAATGCACTTGGTCTTGAATTTTATAGAGCTTAGGGCTTGGTTCAATCAATATGATTATAGTGATCAATTATGGGTATAAATCAAAGATTATGATTCTGCATTAATAGTAGGAATATTTTACTTTTTCTAGTTACCATATCAATCAATATGCAGAAATTTTCCTGCTTTTTAGACAAAGATATGATAATGAACTATTACAAACACAAATTTATTGATTGGAGTCAATTTATGTCAAATTTCTTAATTGTACTGATATGATATTCTGTATCTACTCAAGGATTGTGATTTTAGAAAATTCAAGTTTATCTACAAGTATTGGATGAATCCCATTACATTCTGAGAGAACGCATTCAAATCTTGGACATGTCAATCAGAACATAAACCTTAAAAGAGACATTCCTTCAAAATCAAACCTTAAAAAAGGAAATATAAAAAGGCTTGAAATCAATATAGATTTTGCCTTAATTACTGTGAGATAGAATCCCTTAATATTTTGAGAATAAAAGATCCTAAAAGTGCACCCTAAGCTAAAGCTTTTTTTTAATTGTAACAGTATTTACTTATTTATTTGCATTACTTTTTTTCATTATTTTTAATGATTAATTTAATATAAAATATTTAAATAAATACATTTAATTGTACTTTCCATTCTCATTTTAGTATCAAAATTATACAAGAAGTGATCTGTTTTATTGGTTTTGGACAATTTCAACCCAAATTCCAATTAAATCAGGCGATTTTAATTCTTTTTTGCAACCCAATTATTAGAGGTTAAACCCTATGAAATTAAGAAAATATGTCTGGACTATAGATTCATCGCATGTTTCTACTTCTCCAAACTTCTTTGATGAATTTATAGGCTTAATTAGTAGGTTCAGTTGAAGAACCAAGAGAAGGCAATCAATAAACTTTATATTTCTTAGGAGTATTTTTTATTTTTTAAAATCCAAACAACTGAATAAACGGAAAAATCAAAGGTACAATCTATTTTTTATGCATCAATCTGGTAAATAAGTTGTCCCAACAAAATACATGATTTTATATAGCTTTGGTCTTCCACCTTACGTATCTTGAATGAATGCCCGGGAATATATGTACAACTTCGTAAGGAAGAAGTAGGGGTTCCCTACTAATATCAATATTTTCAACCATTGTTCTAGCTCTCTTAGTCTTCTATTACCACCCATAACGACGGAGTTTAGGCTGTAACAACAGTTAGCTCGGTGCATTCTTTGTCGAAACAATGTTTATTCAGCAGTTTTTGCTCTTTGGTTTTGCCCCACAGCACACTATATAGCCCAATAATCAATAAAAGCCCCCCTACCACACTGGACAAACCATTAAAATGGAGGTTACATAACACGGTTAAGAATTAAGATGGTTTAAAACTAAACATAATCAAAAGTATATTGTATTAACCCACCTTCCTAAACTGGTAAACTCGCACAACAGAAATGCAGAACACAGCATTGTGAAGATGAGATTCAGTGGTGTTGGCATGGCCAAGAACACTGGCCCTTTCTTCTCAACAACCCACGATTGCAGGTAATATGTCACGCCTGTCACCACAAATCCCTGCCATAATAATATTTACCAATACACAATTCATCAATACAAACCCTACGTTTATGTACACTTTTAAGTATATAGATATGATTTGCTTACGCAATAAGCCACTGCCACGAGTCTAACGTTCCAGCCGAGTCGCCATTCGTAAGGGTCTCTTACCAGAGCAATAGCAATACCAAATGACTGAATTGAGCTTAGGAAGCACTGAAGAGCCGTGAAGAGAAGCATGGAAGGGTAGCTCTTCAAGACCGGACCCTGTTTCACACCAAGTTAGTAACAATAACATCTTCTGTTTCAAATTGTATTAATGTGATGTGTAATTAAAAGGATTTTATTATGGCACAAGTTGAACCTGCAAGACGAGCCATAAGCCCCAGAAGGTGACGGAAATCAACATGAGGAAACAACCCTTGATCCATGTGAGACCGGAGGAAGTAGGGGTGTCGAGTGTTTCGGTATGGTGGGGCTGGAACAGGTTATGGAGGCAGAAAAGCTTGAAATGGGGACCCTTGAAAAAGGCAAGGGTGAGTACACCAGCCAAGCAAATCAGGATGCCTGCGAGTTTTGCAATCCCTGCACTTGTCTTCAATCTCAATGCCTCCATCCTGCCATAAATCAAACCTAATTTCAAACGTATCCAAGTTTTGTTTCTATTGAAAATCTAACATTTACTCGCATGAAAAGATTAACAGAAAATGGCCAACATATATACATTTTTGTCTTTTTTATGTAGAAAGAGTTAAAATGACAATATTGCTGAATAAACCAGCATTTGACATTGTATGTAAGAGCACGTGTTAGTTATAATAAACCAGTTTTATGTTTTTAAATTTGATAAACATAAACTTTCAGTTTATTTATGTGATTCATCTTCATCAATGGTGCATGATCCTATTAAATATTATTTGGATCAAACTGGTGATAGTTATAATTGCAAAAGGTTACTGCTGGTTAAATGATCTTAAGTTTAGTGTGAAACCTAACAATTGTAGAACAAAAATATAGTCTCATTTTTTAGTGTTTCTTTTTATGTCTCAGTACTATAAAAAATTAAATTTTAAACTATAATCCTAAATTCTAAATCTTAAAACTTAAAAGCCTAAAATATAACCTACTCTTAATTCCCTAAACTTTAATCTTGAACTCTAACTTTAACCATAAGCCTTAAACATACTTTTTGTTTTTTTGGGGGTGTGAAACACAAATAAGAAAGAATGGTTAGTGGTAATTGGCCATGTTTTATTTTCCTTTTTTATTTCTAGATATTTTGTTTTTTATATTATAAACTTTGCATATTCATGTTCCTGCCAGACCCACCTACCAGATTTTTTAAAACAGCACTACTGCCTACTAAATTTCAACAAAAACATTCTTTCTGATGAAGCAACCTTGTAATAATTTTTAATTAATCACACTTGAAAGGAAGATGTTTGTATGGGAGTGGAGTGGCTAAATTTATATCATAAAGAAACATTCTTTCCGCTAGACATTCTTACACATGCAAAATAAAACACAGTTTTTTTTTAACAGAAATAAAACACAGTTAAATAGTAGTATATATAGTTATAATTTGATACTCTATATTCAAATCTTAACGCAGACCTAAATATAAAGAAAGTAAACATGTATTGGACATACCCGAGTAGAAGGGCCAAGAAAAAAGTGATGACAGGCAGGCAATTTGTGGTTGCAGCAGCTAAAGTTGCAGAGGTATAAACTAGGGCGACACCATTGACATCCAAGCTTAAAGTTATCCTGTAATAGATCAAAACAGCAAGCCAGTGAAACTAAAACTACCGGAGTTGATATGAAATTAAACAAGTGATTTCAACCGGACATACCCGAACAAAGACAGCAAAAAGATCTTGCAGAATGTCACGAATGATAGAGGGGGCAAAGATTTCCTAAAAAGTTTCCAACACAATGATCAGTAACATGGTATTATATGGACAATTTTTGAAGGAAATTTAGATTACCATTCGAGGAACAAAGCGAGAGGGACCAGGAAAATGGATGCAGCAGCCTGTCTGTAGAAAACGAAGACGAAATTGTTCATTCCACCGTCGAAGGCAGCCTTGGAGAGCAAGAACATGCCGGTGTAGATAGATTGGATAAGAATAATAGCTAGGTAGGGCTTCTTTGAATCCATGTTTTAATGTAGGGAAATGATGATTTGCAGAAATGGAGGAGGGTTTATATAAACAAGTTGAAGAGTGAAGAGTGAATAGTGATAGTGAAGGATTGGGGCATTGAAAATCACATGCTTTTTCTTTCTATTGGAACGTGTGGTTAGCATAAAAGGGTCCACCAAAGCTAATTACCCCCTTCTTTATCATTCATGAAAATGATTTTTGAGTTGGCTACTTTGGTATCTGACATGTCTGGTCGGATTTGGGTTTCATTTTTTTACTCAAATCAATAAAATATTGTTTTATGAATACTTAACCTTTTGTTTTTATATTATTATTATTATTATTAATTAGATTTAAGTAAAAATACCATGTGTAAGCTTCCATAACATTCGTGTTTGCGGACGCTCTCGCTAAAGGTGAAGTTGATCGTGCATCGTTGTTTCAGATGATGGAGTAGGATCGAAGCGGTGGTACGATTATGTATTTGCCTGTGTCTCTTAGGTAGTTTATTTGGGTGCCGTTTGTTCTTTTAGTTTCGTGTGTTTTGGGGCTTCTTCTGTACATGATATTATAATTACTATTTTTTTTTCTAGATTTCGACTAGTGAAGTTTTTACTGAGGCTTGTGATAGGGTAGACGATTCTTCCTTAATAAAATCATACTATTTACCGAGCAAAAATAATTTTTTTTATTGTTACTTTTTTAAGCCTTTGATGTGTCACACATCTTGTAAACAAAGTGAATTGAATCCGGGTATCTTAGGATGAATATATCTTCTTTTCCACTGTGACCATTCGTTGGGTTCAAAATATTTTTCTTAAATTATATCAAACAAAAACCAAAATCGGAAAATTGCTCTATAATTTTTTAGAAATTATAAGATTATAAACTAATTTTGACCATCCTAAAATTTATAATTCAATTTGTTTTTAAAACGATTTCGGCTTCAGCTTGGTGCGCTTCTAAAAGAATTTACAACTCCAAGAAACAACTATTGTTTTCTTCTTATTATACATGGATTTACGAATTAATTAAAATCATTTCCGATGATTAGAGTAATCATTTGAAATATTGATGGTGGATTTTTTTTTTAAATCCACGAATGATCTTAAGAAAATATATCTTCATTTGAAGTATTACTTATAGAATAATTATTTGATGCGTTTGGCCAGGAATATCAATTGGGTGGAACCGGTGCGAAGGGTGCTCTCCTCGCATCTATTCTTGTTAAGAGTTTTTATCTTCATTCTCGTCTCACGACTCGTTACGAATACAAAATATAAAATTAATCTTGTCTTTCAACCCGCAAGACTAAAATCATCTCCGCAACACTACCCACGTGAATTATGAGACCTACCTAATCTCATCTTTACCCGCTTAATGACCCACTTCATATAATAAATTTCTATGTATTAGTTAAATAAATACAAACCAAATTCGTTATAAAAAATATGAAATATATGTCATTCGGACCCCTCCACATATGTGATAATAATCCAACTGTCGCTTTAAAAAGAAGGTTTTACGACAACAATAAAGAAAATCAAGAAACTTATATATATATATATATATATATATATATATATATATATATATATATATGGGTAATTTTAAGGGTTAAGGATTCAGTTTAGGGTTCATATTTTAGGGGTTTAGGACTATTTGCTTAAAATTTAAGGATCGTGGTTTGAATTTAGAGTTTAGGGTTAGAATTTAGGGGTTATAGGTAAAAACCTAAATCCCTAACATATTACCCTAAAACATAAACCATAACATATAAACCTTAAAACCTAACCCTAAATCCTAAATTATAACCACAAACACTAAATTCTAATCTTATAAGCCATAATTTGGAACCCTAACCTCTAAAATTGGAACGCCAAGACAAGTTAATATGAATTATCTTAAATTTGACTCTGATCCGAACTGATGATTTTAAAAAAATATTTGAATATTTGATCTAATCAACCTCAAACCCAATTGTATAAATATATATAGCGATCTTTTCATAAATATTCCAAGACAAGTCAATATGAATTGCCTTAAATTTGACTATGATCCAAAATGATAATTTTAAAAATATTTATATATTTGATATGATCAAACTCAAATACAATTATATTTTTAATAATATTGATAATAATATCTTATAAAATCTGTTGGGAGGGGTGGAGATGATGTAGGGCGAGATGAGATGTGATGATGTGAGGCGGGTGGGGAAGGGAAGTGTACAAATTTATATTCACGCATACTTTATCCCATAACAAATTTAATTTTTATCTTCATCCCGCTTTATGACCCGCGAAATGTGTGATTATCCGTGCACAATTAGATGAGAAGTGGGACTAATCCATGCAAAGCCCACCCATTGGCATCTCTATTGTTGGCGGAGTTCTTTTATTTGTACACATGGTGTCGCGTGCCACATGGCACATAACATGGATTAAACTTGAAATTTTCAAGAAATACATATTCAAATATTTTGAAATGATTTTTTTAAATGAGATTTTTTTGAATTGTTCAACTATTTTTTAGAATTTTTTGAGTTTAATATGTATTATATTTTACATGACACTCTAAATGACACATTCCTAGAATGATATATGAACTTTTTTTTTATAATGAACGAACAAAATGAGATAACATACTTAACGGAGGAATCAAACTAAACAAAAAAAAATTTATGTACCAAAGTAATAATAAGATATAAAATATTATTTTAACCGTAAGTAAATGATACTCCCACAATGATAGATTAAGACCACTTGTAAAGTTTTAAAATTTTCAAAAAATAATATAGCAACTAATTTAATTGTGTTAAAAAAATAACATTTTGTGTTAATATCACTTTATTTAATTTTCCTACCTAACATTTCCAATGTTTAAAGACGAAAACCTAACTTTCGAACCTCACCATGAGGAATCTTTTGATCGATTGAATCCTTTTTAAAAAAAAGTAATATAGCAATTAATTTAATCTTTATTTAAGTTATAAAGCAATAAGCAAATTGGTTTTTATATGCATAAACGTACTAGGTTTTTAAACGAAAAATATAAAGATTTTGGGCGGCGACCAGCAGAATGTTTTGCACTGTATTAAGAACAAAGTACATACCAAGTTACTAAGAAATTAGGGGGCGTTTGGTTCGTGGAAAAGATCATTATCTGGGGGAATGATCTTTTCTGGAATTACATACACAGGTTTGGTTGGAGAGCATTCCCTCCAAAGGGTAATTTTACATTCCCAACAGTAGCATTTTTTCATTAAAGGGTGGGAATGTGATTCCCTTGGATTTTTTAGGTATTTTTTAATTCCCTCCCCTTTGGACCATATTAACCCTATGTTAATAGATTTTGTTCATATAGATCCTTTGTAAAATTTAATTAGTTGATTAAATGTTTGTGGTGTAAATTAATTAAATATTTTTATTTAATATTAATTTAATATTTAAATGGTGTTACAATTATTTAATGTATTTTTATTAATATTATATTTATGATGTTTATAAGTTATATGTTGCAATAGCATATTGCTTAAAAATTAATAAGTTTAGAGTTGATGTTTTTAATTTTATTTTTATGTTTATGACCTTGTAAAATATTTTAGTAGGTTAAACTTATTATATAAATTCTTATCAGTATTATACAACTTTTAGATTTATTTTATTATTTACTTTAATTTGCTTGACATGTCACAAGTAATAAAAAAATTAAGGATTAATATCTTATGCACTGGCGGTGGAAATTTTTTTTGTTTCCACAAGCGCCTCAATTATAGGGTTTAGGGTTAGGGTTTTGGGTTTAAAGTTTTGGGGTTTTAGTGTAAATGTTTAGAATTTAGGGTTCATGTTTAGAATTTAAAATTTAGAGTTAGAATTTAGGGTTTAGGGTTAGGGTTTAGTTTTAGGGTAATATGTGTAGGGATTTAGGTTTTAACCTATAAACCCTAAATTTTAACCCTAAACCCAAAATTCTATCAACAATCCCTAAATTTAAAACTACTACACTTATACCCCTAAAATTTAAACCCTAAACAGAGTCCCTAACCCCTAAAACTAAGATGCTTGTGTAAAAAAGTTTCCACAAGCGCTTGTGTATAGAACAATTACCCAAAAATTAAAATTTTGAACATATTAAATTTCTAGCATTTAAAAATTTACAAAATATTTTAATAGAGGATAACTAGAGTAAGTAAATATAAAATAGTTTTTTAATAGTCTAAAGGTGATTACAAGGTATTATATACAAAGTGATTGAACCCAGGTCTTCTAGGACGAACTTCATCCATTTTTTCACTGAGACCACTTGTTAGGTTCTTTTAAAGAATTGTTAATATAATAATTATATTAAATATGATAAATATATAATTTTCACAAATTTTAGATAGTGTAACAAAAATAATTCTATTAATTTGTGTGCATGTATTTTTAAGTTAATATTAAAAGTTTAACATGCTAAAAAGAAAATATAACATATGGACAATTTAGTAAATTTTACTTCCAGATAACCTTATTTACCTCCAACCAAACACAATAATCTTACATTCCTACACAATAAACCAAACAAGGTAATGTCACATTCGCAATAATGTGTCAAGTAATGTTAAATTCCGGGAATCTTATTTCCAAAGGTAATTTTACATTCCGTGAACCAAACGCACCCTTATTGGTTTGCAAAAGCTTAAAAGTTGAGTTTGGAAATTGAAATACGCGTAAAAGTCAGGAATTTGGACAGATATTCCCTTTTGAGATTTTTTTTGGGTTAAATACCTTTAAAAATAATATTTGAAAAAAATACCCCACATTTAACCCACGTAAGGGTAACTCGCGTTCTGCATAATGCGATTTTTAAATTCGCGTTCTACGAGGTGCGACTTCGGTCCGATGTGGATTATATTATCTGATATTAATTTAAAAAAATAAAATGAAGTCGCGTTCTACAGGACGCGACTTCCACGAGAATTTCAAACGGCTCGTCGCAATAAGATGAAGTCGCGCTTTGTGGGCCGCGATTTCCGCGGTAATAAATTGCAACAGTTGAAAATTTATTTATCGCGTTATGGTTACGAGAAAGTCGCGTTCTCTAGGGTGAGACTTATGGAAATTGCATCCCGCATGATGCGATTCCCCTTCAATACTCGCACCCCAACCGATGCGATTTTCACTATCCACCCCTTTTACCCCACACCAAAAAATTCACTCTCTCTCAAATCTACTTTCTTTTAATTTCTCGGTTGATTTATCGTGTTTGATATAATGGCAGGATTGATAAGGTTGGATCACAAGCACGTGTTCGATTATCATCGGAGACATGTAAATTTTATCTAGTTTTATTTTATTATATTGTAATTTATGCATACGTATTTTTATATTCTTTTATGTAGTTTAATTTATACATACATGTTTAATTTTTTTTAGAATGGGGAGGAACGATGTTTGGAGGTTTTTTACAAACCGGATGTCGAGATTACCCGACGCGTTGATCCAATCGTATTTAGAGCAGGCCAGATTTCTGCATGCATCCAAAATTATTAGAGGTGCAAAATTAGACGTTGATTTGATTAACGCTTTTTTGGAGAGATGGAGGCCGGAGACACACACATTCCACCTTCCTTGCGGCGAGGTGACAATTACCCTGGAGGACGTGTCTCATATCCTTGCTTTGCCTATTGATGGAAAGGCTATCACTAGTCTCGGTACTGAAGATTAGAATGACGTATGTTTGAATGGGCTAGAGGCTGCGCCGGAGCGATTTTACGGATGAAAAAAAAAAATTTATTGTGGCTACGGAATAATTTTGGAAATGTACCTGGTGACGCGAGCGAAAATATGAAGAAGGTAACAATAATTTTTCAGTGAATATTTATGAAATATTAATTTTTTATATACACTAATATATATATATATGTATATATATATATATATATATATATATATAATAGTTAGGATCAACTTACACAATGTAAAACTCTTTAAGTTTTACACGTTTTCTGGATCTTTAGATGGGGGAATGGATGATTCAGATTAGCTCCTTACTCTTTTTTTCCAAGTGATAATCTTCACATATTTACTGTTAATCTCATCTATTCGTTTCACTCATCCAACGGTCCAAAAAACGTGTAAAAATTAAAGAGTTTTACACTGTGTAAACGAATCCTATCTCTCTCTCTCTATATATATATATATATTATTGTAGGCATCCCAGAACAAAGTTCACATGATCTGGTTGCGGCATTTGTAAAATTTTGAAGATGCTAGTAAAATAAGTCGGGGATCCGCAATTTTGGCCACTTTGTTTAGGGAGCTGTGCAAGAATAACGAGCTATGAAAGTATTGAATCAGAGGTTGTTTGGTGTTGCTCAAGTCCTGGGCGTGGTGGAGAATACCGTTTTTACGCTCTGAGCTTCTGCAGCCTACTCCATATGTTTTCCCGGTGGGCCGAAGGTAAGAAAAGAGTTAATTTTTTTTAATATATGTATTATTATAATTAAAATTATCTTTTTTCTTTTGTAGGTGGATCGATCCTTTAATCTATGTTGGTTTTGCGAAGGGTCTGGACGTTATCAGACAGGATATTGAGAATTTCTCAAAAAATCAGGTAACACTTTGGTGTATTTATATAAAATAAATTTTATATTTAACTATAATTATAATATTGTATAGTTTTTATGGACACCGTACGAGGATCCGGAATTGCATGACTGCATCCCGAAATTTTTGGACGAGACGAAACTTCTTTGGACGACCGCTGCACCACTCGTCTGCTATGCCACAGTTCAGTGGCATCCAACCGACCGTGTCTTACAGCAGTTTGGTTGTTTCCAACGTATCCAGTAGACCCTTTAATTCTGGATGAGTTGCACAAGCTCACTCGAAAAGGGAAGCCCGATGTAATATTTATATACTTACCGCATTTTTTTATTAACTCGAACGTAATTCATATCTAAAAAGAATAATAAATTTTTTTTATTGTCCAATCGGTTGGTTGGTCGGTGTACCACCAAAGCTATATCGCTCACTGGAGGGACAAGGCAAATCCGCGATGGCAACCCCATCGTGATTACCGTATGTTTAATACGATGGTCAACTATAATTACGAGGACTAGTTTAGGCTGAATGGGAAGCCATTTATTATGACTCTAGAGGAACAAGCAGTTGTCTACCGGTGTCAGCAACGCAACTGCCCACAGTATCATCGTACGAGGGGAGCATGAAACTCCTCTGGCGGTGCGTCATCGTCGACAAGTAGGTGTGCTCCTGCCTCCGAAGCATCGCCACCATTACATGCTACCCCACCACCGATACGGCCACAGTCGGCCTCGAGTTTGAGCCAAGGTTATTTAACGCCTTCTGTGTTAGACCCATATGCTCAATTTGTGACGATGATGAGTGGGGCCTCGAGCTATACTACAACCTATGTACCCTACGTGCCCTTCATGCAGTTTCCTCCGACACCAGCCGTATTTGGAATCGGGATTGTCCAACAAACTCCGCCACAATCCAATTTCTACCTTAGTGGGCCTGATGGAACGAGTGGTACTAATGGAGCTGGAATCGGGGTTGAAGGTGATGATGATGGTGATGCTGATGCCGATAAGGTAGTTGATGTTACTCGCTCCCGACGTAATCCGGATCGACCTCGTCGTCCACCGTCTTGTGGTACCAGTGAACACAAGCGTCATTATTTTTTTGGTTTATTTTATTTAAAAATATTGAACTTTATATTTTTATTTTATTTTTAATTAGTTTATATTTTAGTTGAATCAACATTTTGATTTAATTTTTTAATTAACATATATATATATATATATATATATATATATATTGGTGGAGGAAATTTGTGGAAGAATTCGACTATCTTTAATTTTAATTAGTATATCTTTTAATTATTATGTCCTTTCTTTTTTAATTAGTATATATATTTAATTATTATATATTTATAATTAGTATATTGAGCTCTCTTGAAAAAGTACAATTAGTTGATTTGAGGGCTGGTCTTAAGAGGACATTTATTTTAGAAACTATTTATATGTTTATAAAAGAAAGAAACACACGTAGATTATTATTGTACAATTATACCCCTAAACATGCTAATAAAGATACTTCTAAAAGATCCTCAACTTGTTTTTGCTCTCTTGGTCTCATCCTCATTTAGAGAATCGATGCTCTTCTTTTGAAGGTCTAAGTAGTTAAAACTTTGGAGTATGCGTTTTGCGAAGTCAGGTGTTAACATACCCTCGGCTTACTTCCTGAGCTGAGTAGAGAACCAGTCATTGTCTTCAAGTTCAGAGGTCTATTGGTGCCCAGTATTGTACCCCTAAACTTGCTTTAATGGTTAGGGTTTTGACTCCGGTTATATGCGGGGGTCCTAGCCTAGACCAAAAGGTTAAGAACCTTGCTTGCCATTCAAAAAGACATCAGATTCTCGGATATTATGATTTGTTGTTGTCGATCCTAGTAAACAAAAACACCGAATAGTCATCTCACAAGAATTATAACCCACCAACATATACTCAACATATATATACAACTACAAATAACGACAAATCACAATATCCAGAAAATCTATTTGCGAATAAATTTTCCAGATACGTGGTTTGTTGCCATTAGTAGTTACAATCGAAAACTTCAAGCACTAAAATACAGTTTTTTTTGCTTCGACTGAGTGGTGTAGGGTTCATTCCACTGGCATGTATTTATAGTACAAAACTCGCATTTTGTAAGACGCGACATTTCAGACACATCAGGAATCCTAGCAAAAGTCGCATTTTGTAAGACGCAACATTTCTAACACGTCAGAAATCCTGGCAAAAGTCACGTTTTATAAAACGCGACATTCCTACCACGTCAGGAATCCTGGTAAAATTCGCGTTTTGTAAGATGCGACTTTCCTAACACGTCAGGAATCCTAGCCAAACTCGTGTTTTGGAAGACGCGACTTTCTTGACATGTCAGGAATCCTGGCCAAACTCGCGTTTTGGAAGACGCAACTTTCCTGACATGTTAGGAATCCTGGCCAAAGTTGCGTTTTGTAACACGCAACTTTTCGAATGTGCCAGGCATCCTGACTAATCTCACGTTTTATAAGACGCGAGTTTGGTCTATATATAGCCTTCTTTACGAACCTTAGTGGATATTTTCACTTGTATTGTGATTTGTGGGTATATGTAGTTGCATGATGAGTACAAGGTTTTCGTAGTATACCAGTTGTACTGCGATGTGTGTACTGTGTGTTTGTTCAAGATGAACGACAAATCACAATATTCGAAAACGCGTGCTGGGGTGCCACGAAAGTGATCGGTACCACGAAATCATAATAGCTGCAACTTCATCTATCATGTCCAGGGTTACTACGTTTGATGAGTGCCGGTTACATTTGATACCGCGGGTCAAAGCTTTTACAATTGCCGGTGTTTTTGAAGCTATGTTAAGACCCTCGCATATAACATTGTTGGTGACATCTGTCATGGATGATGATGATTATCGCGTACTCACGAAATCCGCGAAGCTTTAGGGCTCCAAAAACTAGGATGAATTATAAGACCATTTGTCTACAACAACGACACATCTCTCGGCGGCTATACAAATCGGAAAAACTATTGAACCTCTCGTCTATACCAATTCATATGTAAATTATTTTGTCTGCAATTTTAGGGGTACAATTGTCCACGTGTTAGGGGTACAATTGCTTTTTACATACAAAAAAATAAAAATATAATCTACATATGTAATTCATATGTAATTTTTACGTGTTTTAATGCATGTCTTCTATAAATACTATAATTTGAAAGAACACCGGTTCATTTACACCACTATAAATAGAACCCTCCGCTTCCTCAAAACTCACACTTTCCTTTCAATGTAATTCACTCAAAAGTTCTCTTAGTCCATTTCATTCATTCCAGCATTATAATGGCTGCAAACGTAGATAATTTACCATCTATTGGGAGCCAATCCTGTGATGTTGATGTCGATACTGACGATGAACTACAAGTTGGGATGATATTCACTACCAAGAAAAACGCGAAGGATGCAATTAAAAACTACAACATACACTGATCAGTTCTTTCGACAATGATGAAAACGATTACGGACAACTATATTACAGAATGTGTCCAAAAATATAACGGCTGTAACTAGAGGATTCGTGTATCACTAACAAAGAGGTTGAACAACGTGTGGTAGATAACAAGATACGACGGACCTCATACATGCTAGTTGTTCCAATGTAATTCGATGATTAATACGTTTTGTTAATTACATATTTTTGAGATTGTTAACGATTTGAAAATGTAAGCGATTAGATGTAGGAAATTATATTAACGAAAATTTTATTAACAAAACGTACTACAAGATTGTTAATTGACATAAGTACACCAACATTAAATTACTAAGCCTAGTTAAAATCTACGAAAAGAAATCATATTCGTTGTCCTCCTAGTCGGTACTTATGTCAGATGTTAAGTTTAGTTCCTCAATTATTTGTTTCTTCTCTTGTCGTCTCCTATAATTTCGTGTAGAGACCACGTCCTCATCTTGACAATTAGGGACTGTTGACGAACTAGAGCTGTCATCAAATTTTACACTAAGCTCGATGTTTGTACCTTCGACACGTTTGTATGCCCGAAATATCTTGCACATATCTTTCTGATTGGATAATGTTAGCATGTAGTGTTCTTCTGGGCCGGACTCATTCACGAGCACTTTGACACGCAAGACAGAAATTTTGGAGGTTGTAGATTCCTTAACCCGTGTTGAAATCAACTCAAACAATTTATCTCTTGTGATTTTCTCATTGAAAGAAGTGTAGAAGTAGGTTCCACGAAAGAAAACAATAGCAGAAAAATGCGCCATAATTTTTATTTGTAGTCTGGCAGCGAAATGTATGTAGAAATTATTTGAATGGTGTAAAAAGTTTGTGACTCTTGCAGAACATATATAGGGTAGAATAATTTCGAAATAATATGCCAACTCATGTTTTACAGGACGCGAGTTACATCATTATTCAATGAACTCACATTTTACAAGACGCGAGTTATGCCATTATTAAAAGAAATCGCGTTTTACAGGCCGCGAGTTTGCCTGCCATGTCAGGAATCCTGCAAAAGGTGGCAGAACTTGCGTTTGACCAAACACAATTTTGAGAGAAGTCCGCGACACGTCAACTCAAATTTTCAGAGCATTCGATCTTTAATTATAAACCATAAACAAACAAATGTAAAAAATGCTATGCTTGCAAAGGTGCTCAAATTGTCGTGTATATGGTGCTAAAATTGGCGCATTTTAACGAAGCTTTAAATGACATTAAAAATATAAATAAAATTTACATATTATTTGGGACTCCGATAACATCATCATCATTAGAAAACCTTACAAACAACTCAAGCTCAAGGGCCTAACCTGAACAAAACTGTATGTGCGATTCCACCATAATTTCCACATCAACGTCATCCATAATATAGAATAATGAGTACGTTGATGGTTCTAACGACGTCGACATTCGAAAATTCAACGGTGCTAACTTTTGCCCACGACTATGTGGAACATGTTTCTTCACTTTATTCATCAACTTCTTATACGATAAGTTGTATGACAACAGAAGTAATATAGTACTTGAGGACTGAAATACGACGCCGAGAGATGCATCATTTATTATTTCCCCATCGTAGTATACCAAAGCTGTAATAGTTTCTCCTCTTGACATGTTATATCGATCGAAGTCTTTACAAATTAAATTCCAACCTTTAACAAACCAAAATTTTCGTGTTTTTCTCCTTATCGTAAAATTCATTCCGGTGTATATATATATACTGAAGAAAACACATCCTATTTGAGACGAATACTCTGACACAACAAGGATCATAACACGACTGGCCAAAGTCGCATTCTATAAAACACAAGTTCTCTGGGGAATCAGAAAGCTGATGAAACTCACATTCTATAAAACGAATGTTCTATGAGGGATCACATTCTATTAAACACGAGTATTCATGAGACAGTACGTATCCTACAAAGCTAGCACAACTCACGTTTTGTACGACGTGAGTTACGCTTTATCTCTGCCCACACATCACCTCTCATTTTACTAAAAGGAGGATAAAAAAATTTAGTGGATTTTTTTTCTCTAACAAACGTTCAAAGAAATTCGTGTGTGAAGAAGAAAGACCGCTTCGTTTTTTCAACAATGCCAAAATAATGGATGCTCTGATTCACTACGTTGGTGAGATGATCCCTGATGCCGAACTCGGTGTCATATTTTAGTCCACTAACAATATTACGCTACAGATTCCGATCGGAGTAACGTGTGAAAGGCTGAAGCGAGTGCTAAAGAGAAAGATTCCACATGCTTCCGGGAGGGAGTTACACTCACTGAGGTATCAACTAACTTCATCGATAGATCTTCTTTATTTCACAATATTCGATGTTAGTGACGACAAAGATGTGTAAATAATGATTGACACTCATACCCTGTATTCCATAGGATGACCCCTAGAGCTCTTTGTAACATTTTTTGAACAAAATGTCGAATTCCAAACCATTGTGCCAAATTGGATACGAGCAATTCTTGACTTCGAGCCAAATGCTCATAGTCCAGCATCAAGTTTGCGACAAGGATTCAACTTACTAAGTACAAGCAATGACCAGGCTTTATCGTCTTCTACCTCGAGGCCAAGGCATTCTTCCGTAGCCAGGTTCAACATTGACCTGAACATGGCGCAAACCCAGCACCCAACGTATAATCCATACAGTGCGGGTGTAGGGCTATCATCATATATTGGGTCGTCCCACTGTAAAGAGTTTAACCCATTCGATGACTTTTCTTCCAAACATCACTCAACTTATATCCCCAATGAGACGAACATAGATGATTTCTCATATGGACGACACTCAACTTATATCTAAGGTATAGAGCCTTCATCATCCATGGGGCCATCCTACATAAAGAGTTTTATCAGTTTGATGACTTCTCTTCCGGAAATCACTCAACTTATATCCTTAATGAGGCAAACACAACTGATTTCTCATTGATGGGGAGACATTCTCGTGATCAAGTTACGGTTGCAGAACCTAGTAGGGTACATATTGTTGATGAATTAGAACTATACGATTTTGAAGGGTATAATTCTGATGAGGAACCGTTGAGGGAGCTCGGGCCTAAAGGTGACGAGATGAGTTTATTTCCAAAAGAACCATCTGACCTTGACGAGCCTGTGGAAGTTGCGGACGATGTTGCGGAGGAAGAACCCGTGGAATTTGTTACCCAGGGTAGTTTTACTGGAACTCGTAGAAGCTCCGCGTATTACAATCCCTCCATCCCACTTCACAACAGTAGATTTGGAAGGCTTCTACGCTACAAAATTTCCAGAGTTCCCACAGTTGGACCAGTTGAACGCATAAAATAATGGTGAACTGTATGTTGGGATGGTCTTCGGGACTAAAAAACTTACAAAGTCTGCCATCAAGCATTACAACATACGCAACTTAGTTACGTCCACCGTGAGGAAAACTGAAGTGGACAAATATATTGTAAAATGCCCCCACAAGTACGAAGAATGTAACTAGATGGTCCGTGTATCATTTTTGAAGAGGATGAACAACCTGTGGCAGCTAACGAGATACAACGGACCTCATAAATGCTCTGTAGCAAGCCTGAATCAAGACCATCCTAACTTGGATGCGCACATGCTCTCTTATCATATCCTTCCACTCATAAAAGCAAATCTACGTGTATCTGTGCCGATATGTATAGCCTCAATCAAATCTCGTTTCACGTACATGGTTAAATACGATAAGGCGTAGTTTGCAAGATATCGTACCATCCAACAATTATATGGGTTGTGGGAGGAATCCTACAACGAGTTGCAAACGTGGCTAAACTATATGCAGAAATACAACCTAGGAATTGTTGTAGAACTTGAGACAGTGCCAAGATACGAAATGGATCGTGTCGTACCTTGGGATCGCGATTTTTTCTGCATATTTTGGACATTTCCGCAATGCGTTAAGTCATTCCGCCACTACAAGCCGATACTGCAGATCGACGTCACATTTTTGTACGACAAAAACACCCAGATCTTACTAGTGACAGCTGCACAAGATGACAACAGAAAATGTATTTTAGTAGCGTTCGCAATTGTTGAAAAGGAAGATATCCCATTCGTGGACGTTTTTTCTTACCAACCTGCGCACTCATGTCTTACGCTGCGTCCTATGGGCAAAAGAAGACGGTATATGTATTATTTCAGACAGAGGTGTAGGGATCTGGGGATCAATCTAACATTTGGGACCGTCTTGGGAACCTCTGTATATTCATCATCGGTATTGTCTGTGACACATTGAGGCAAATTACTACTAGAGGTATAAGAACAATGATGAACTTATAATGGTTATTTTCATGGGTATGTCTTTCACTCTCAAAATTATTAATTAACTTGCCTTTTATTTTTTAATTCTCGTTAATAATTTCGTATTTTTTTAATAGGCAACGCACACCGAGTAGAGCTGGTTGATGAGCTTCTAGAAGAGTTGAGAGTTAGAAATCAATATGGATATAACTATCTTCTTGATATCCTAAGGGAGAAATGGTTGCGATGTTACGATGGGGGTCGTCGATATGGTCACATGAAGACGAACTTGGCTGAGGGAAACGCGTCATTTACCTATCATATCAGTTGTGAAGGCAACATATTATCGACTAACTACCCTTTTTGCAACCCTCAGAAAACAAGCTACGAACTGGATGGCAGGTGGCCACAGGTTCCATCTAGATCTCCAACAAAAATTTTAGATATACTGTGTGCAAGCAAACGCGATGGATGCCACATCCTTCTCTCGCCACGAACATCGCTTTACAGTTACTGAAATTTCACGACCGCTTGAAGGAATTATGCACCACAACTACGTTGTTAATCTACAAGAGAGAACATGCGATTGCAGAGTCTTTCATACATTCAAGTACCCACGTACGCACGCCTTCGCTACATGTACATCCGTTCATTTTGACGCAATAACACTCGCTGATCCTGTATGCTGACTTGAAAATGTTTCCAAGGTATACTGATTAGAGTTTCCTCTGATCGAAAATGAACATCATCGTGATGTGGTTGAGAATGAACCTAAGATACGACCAAATGAATCTCTGCTACGCAAAAAAGGTCGTCTAAAGTCAAGTAGGATTCACTATGCCGAGTATATGGTTTCTCGAGAACGGACCGACCAACCTAAGTTGTGTAGCAATTGTAAAAACTCTGGACACAACATCAATAAATGTCCTTCTAGGACTCGCCCTCGAATCAACTAATTGTAATTGTAACTCTAATGTTTTAATCATAAATAACATTATCAACCTCCGAAGCTACGTTTTCTAGGCACCATTGTAAACATGTGTTCTCGTAATACCACATGAAAGTTAAATAAAAAAACCACGAACATACAACAAAATTAACTAAAACATGAATATTGACCCATGTTTCCATTTTCTTAATGCAAAGAAATATACCAATATAGCATTTTTAACACAATTTCTACACCCTTTAGGATACCTTATACGCACCAATTTTTGCACCATTGTAAACATGTGTTCCCGTACTGTGACGTGAAAGTTAAATAACAAAACAAAAAAACCACGAAATTACCACAAAATCAACTCAAACATGACTACTGATCTATGTTTCTATTTTCTTCATGCAAAGAAACATAGCAAGGTAGCATTTTCAACGTGATTTATACACCGTTTCGAATGCCTTATATACCCCGATTTTCACACCATTTTCAAGAGATGCATCACTACTTTGAGGTAAAAGATCAAAACCATGAAAAATTATCCCCCAAGACCATGCAAATTAACCATAAACAAGCCTATTTAGCTTTGTTTAAACAACATGATTACGCAAAAGTCGCGTTTTGCAGAACGTGACTTTTGCATATATCATGATAAATTCGCGACGAGTTGTTTGAAATTCTCGTGGAAGTCGCATTTTGTAGAACGCGACTTCATTTTAAAAAATAATAATGTATACTATAATCCACATCGGACTGAAGTCGCACCCTATAGAATGCGAGTTTGGAAATTGCATCCTGCAGAACGCGAGTTACCCTTACGTGGGCCGAATGAGGGGTATTTTTCCAAATGTTATTCTTAGGGGGTATTTATCTAAAAAATATCAAAAGGGAATATCTAGTTAAATTCCTCCTAAAAGTCTTCGGGGAAATGAAGAAAAGAAGATAAATGAACGAAAATGACGTAATATGCAACGTGTTTTGATTGATAACATGGTTGAATATTTTTAAATTTAATTACCAATTAATCGATCAATCAAGATTGAATTTTACAGAGGCTCATTATAGGGTGATTCTCGCAGTCCAATTTTCTTGATTCACAACATTATGATTCAAATCTCTAGTTTCATAAACTCGACTCGATTCGAAGTTTTATTTAAATAAAGTTGAGTTGTAAAACATAAATTCAAATAACTCAATTTTCTTTTTAATAATTAGTGGATTTATTTTTAAGTTTGAGTCGAGTACCTTAATTTTTTTCCTAATATATATATCGATATAAAAAATATGAAGAAATATATGCCACATATAAAAATATATATATGCATATCTTATAGGATTAAAGAAAGTTGTTTAAATTGTAATCAAACCGTACTATAACATGATAAATAATTACAATAAAGCTTATATAGGAACTCGAAAACTCGACTCGAATTTCATAAACTGTAATCAAATTGAAATTTTTTTAATAAAATTTGAGTTGTAAAATTTGACGCATTAACTCGAATAACTCAATTTTTTTACTCAACTTGACTCGATCGAATGGTCACCCCTACTTGTGGCGAGCATGTATGCCGGTTTGTTGCAGTTTTGTGGAATCCAAATAATATCTGTAGCCCATCCGCGTTGTTCGAGATTGTCAATAGCCCTGGCTAATGTTTAGCATTGCTTTTGAAAAGTGATTTTTAAAAGTTTTGTTAGAAATGGATTTTGAAAAGAGATTTTAAAACGTTGGTTGTAAGATTTTAGTGTTCATCATTGCTGTCAAAAAGTGATTTTAAAAAAATAAATGACCATTTTGGACATGATATTGTAAGTTATATATATGTGTGTATAAATGATATTCAAATTCTCTAATGTTATAATATATGAAATATATCAGCTTAAATTATTATAAAAATATTTTTATTAATAAATATATTTTTAACAATTATACGTGTTTCATGAAAATATAACAAATTTAAAATATTTTATTTAAAAAACTTGACATGAATAAATATATATCATTTTAAAATTAAAAAAATAATTATTAATTATATAATTATATCTTCGTAAAGAATTATAAATTTATAAATTATAAATAAATACAATAGCAAATGAAGGTTAAAATTGTAATTTGGCTCTCAAAATCACTTTTACAACCGCAAAAGCTAAAAATTTAAACTTTTGCGTTTAGGTTGAAAATCACTTTTCAAAAGTAGATTTTTCTCCAAAAGCTAACTGTTTAGGACAACTTTTGGCCTCAAACAAGCTTTTGAAACCAAAAGCTGGTTTGAAAAGCAATGCTAAACAAAGCCTAACACTCACGTTCAGAGCATTCAAGAGATTGACAGTTAGGGCTGTAAATGAACCGAACGTTCAACGAACCGTTCGACGGGAAGTTCGTTTATTTATTAAACGAACAAACATGAACAAGATTTTTTGTTCGTTTAATTAAATGAACGAACACGAACAAAGGGCTTGTTCATTCATTTATGTTCGTGAACGTTCGGTAATCTGTTCATTTATGTTCGTTCGATAATCTGTTCATTTATGTTCGTTCGTTTATGTTCATTTAAGTTTATTCACATATGTCTAGGGATGTTCATTGTTCGGCTAAACCGAACTAACCGACCGAACCAAAACAAAATTGGTTAATCTATTAGATAATTTTAGGTTTCGGTTAATGATTATGAATTTTTTTTTTCAAATTTCAATTATCGATTAATTTGGTTTAAAATCGGTTAATTAACTGAATTAATCGAACTAACCTAAAATATTAAATATTTAACACATTATATATGTTCGTTTGTGTTCATTTATGTTCGTTTATGTTCATTTGTGTTTGTTTATCATTTAAACGAACGAACATGAACGAAACGAACATGCTATATTCCTTAATGAACGAACACGATCAAGAAATTTTGTGTTCATTTATGTTCGTGTTCATTCATTTGTTCGGTTAAAGTTAAATGAACGGACATAAACACACTCTCGTTCGTGTTCGTTCGGTTCATTTACAGGCCTGTTGACGGTCTCTACACAATCCAAATAAACTTGCAGAAATTCAAATTCATGTTCCGAAGCGAATTGAAGGTTAATAAAAATTGCCTAGAGTTCATCTTGGAGAGGTTGCATAATAGTGATATTTATCATTATAGTAATATAAGAATAAAATTATCATTATAGTAATATTTAATTTTTTATTTAAGTTATATAAGAATAAAATTATCATTATAGTAATATTTAGGATAAACTACATAAATGATCCCCCAACTATGATCAAATTCTTTGTTGAGTCTCATAACTATGAAAAGTTACAAATAAGTCCCCCGACTAATCACGACTAACAAATTGATCCACTTTCGTTAAAAAATAAACGGCTGATAACATTGCCGTTTAATAAAATATGTATAATAACATATTTAACATTCAACTTTTACATTTTATTTTAATTTGGTTATAAATTTAAAATTCCATCTCTCAATATTTAAATATTACAACATTTTAGTCTCTTAAACCCTAAACTTTATCTTCTTCCCCCTTCTAGAAAAGTAAACCTCCATTGATGTTAATGGTAGCCATCTGCAACCCCATTTGTATGAGCAGTGAAAAACCGTTGGAGAATCAAAACCTCTATTGATGTTTACGGTAACCATCTACGATGAGTTTGCCAGCAGGAGATGCATAGCTTTTGTTTTTAGAAGGAAAGAATATGAAGTTTAAGATTTAAGGGACTAAAATGTTGTAATATTTAAATGTTGATAGTTAAAATTTTAAATTTATGACCAAATTAAAATAAAATGTAAAGGTTAAGGGTTAAATTTGTTATTATCATATTTTATTAACTGCCACGTCACCATCCGTTTATATTTTAACGAAATTGGACCGATTTGTTAGTCGTGATTAGTCAAGATACCTATTTGAAAATTCTTATAGTCAAGAGACTCAAAATAGAATTGGGTCATAGTCGGAGGATCATTTATATAGTTATCCTAATATTTATTATAATTAAGTAAATGGATAATTTGGTAATTTTCTTAAATTAACCAATGACATCAACTGGGATTGATAATAGTGAAGATAAATTATTAATAGATTTTGTCACATAGATCCACTAATTGGCAGAGTGTTCGACAATAATTATGTTGTCTAATTTTATTTTAATTTAAATCTTAGCATTTGTTTTAGGAATATAAATATCTCTTTACTTAATAAAAATAGATTTTGTCATAATCATTTTGTAGTTGAAAGAATATAGTTTGTATAATATACATCAAAATTTATTCAATAAATAACCATGCTTAGAGCTAGGGCTGTAAATGATACGAGACATATCGCAAGCTAATCGAGATCGACTCGGTCAAAGCTCGACTCGATTGGACTTGGCTTGAACTCGACTCGAGTTCTTAACGAGCCGAGTCGAGCTACTCGATACTCGACTCGAAAATCTCATGAGCTACTCGAAAAAAATAGTATTTATATATATATTTTTTATTTTTATAAATAAATAATTAATAAAATTTAGTTTTAAGTTATTTAATTTTTTTAAAAAAATATTCTAGTAATAATAGACATAATATTTGAAATATTCAATAACCAAAATTAAATATATAAAATAATCTCCACTATGTTTAAAATTTTACTTCAATAAGATAATATTTTTAATAAAAAGTAAACTAACAAATTAAATGGGTGAGATTTAAAAGACAAATCTTTACTGTTGATTTAAAATCTAAACCAAAAAGTTAAATCTAACCCACTCATTCTCCATATCCTTACCTGGTCGTATTTTCTCCTTTTTCTTACTTTTCTTTGAACCCTAAACTTCACGTTTCTCTTAAAAAAATTTCTCGCTTCAACCTCTTATTGTCTCGTGAATTTTAACAAGAGGAGAAACCTCAAGTGAGTGAACAGTGCGTCGTCATTTTCACAAAGTTAAATTTTTTTTATTTTTTTTATTTTTGGAAAAGTGTCAAAAAAAATTTGTGTACAATTCTCTTAGAAGCAGACCTCTTTTTTTGGTTCTGAAATCTCTATTTTAGTGCTGCAGTCTAATTTGAACATTGTATTTTTTTAATTAATTTTCTAGTGGTTTTAGTGTGAACAATTTGTATTAAGTTGAGATGCTAATTTTTCTATGGCAACCTTTATAGGCTAATAGAAAGTGCAGTGAGTATTTATTGCTGTAAGTTTCTTTATTCAAATTAAATGGCACCACGTTTATTTATAAAAATTTGTCATGAATTTGGGGTATATTCATATGATGATACTTGATAGTCAATTCATATATATTGTTCTTTATTCTGATACTTGTTTTCTGAAGTTGATAGCACTTGAAAAGTAAGCAATAATTTTCTCTCTTCTTGATATAAATGCATGTTTTTTTTTGCAGAAATCATTGTCCTTCACATTGTTCTATAGTTTCTATTTTCTGAACTTTTAAAACTTTAACTCTGGTCGATTATATTTTATATCTTTACGATAACAAATATTTTCACTTGTGTCAAATGGACATTTCTAAATCTGTTTAATATATTTGTTTTCTAATGTTGTGTTATAGTTTGAGAAAACGATACAATAATTTTTGGCAAACAATGATATTTTTGTTAAAAAAATGCCTTCTGCATTAGAAGAAAATAAGTGGAGACTTAGTCAATGTTCTTTGTCCTTTTAGTGATTGGTAACAATGTGGTAGAGCAAACTAGAACTTTTTTATTTTGGCATTACTTAAACAAATTAGATTGTAAAGTTCGAAAGCTGCATAACTTGTGTCAATTTGAGTTTACTACAATTGATTTAATATCCATGTTTTTAATTCAGTCTTTATGCGATAATTGTTAATTTAATATTTGAGTTGTAGTTGTTAATTAGATACTATTTTTTTACCATACATTCTTGGTGTGTTATCCTTATTAAGACCATAAATTCTTAGCATTTAGATACTGTTTTTAAGTGAACTGAATTGGATGCAAAATTTTTCTAAATATTAATACTAATTATTATCATTTGAACTTTTGTTTCTCATTGTCTCGTGAATCTTTTCTGTAGGGGAAGCGCGGTATTGAGAAGTAACCTTTTCAGCTTCTTGACTTCATTGTTGCAACAAGAATAGAGAAAATTAGAGAGGTAAATTTAATTCATTATAATAGCAGTTGTGTAGTGTCTTGTGGTTTATGTTAGGGAAATCTATACATTGCTTTAAAATGATGAATTGATTTTGACTGGATAGTGGTATTATTTTAATTGTTTAGCAGATGTCTACTGGACCACAAAGTTCTTCGATGCCCATTGATGTTTCAAGAGTTGAGAAGTTACTTGTGAATGATGATGACATTCTTATTGAAGAAGAAGAGTGTAATCTAGAAGCTTCTAATCCTCCACTTGACACCAACACAAAAGAAGCTGAAGTTGAAAACCCTTTTCAAGCCTTTAAGAAACTAAGAAGATTAAAGGTGTGGGATGATTTCTTAGAACCTAAACTCATAAACAAGCAATGAAATGTAAGGTGCAAGTATTACAAGCATCCCCTCTCTGTTTTAAAATCTAAGAGTACTTCTCATTTGAAACGACACTAAATGGTTGTATCCAGAAATAAAAATTTTATAAGCAACAAAAATTATTTAACTTCTTACCGTATGAGTCGAGCACCGGTACCGGTCAATCTGAATTTGTTAGTGCTTTACATGATGGTAAATTTGATATGTTGAAGATGAGAGAGACTATGGCTCATTGGATTACGATGCATGAACATCCTTTTAGCATTGTGGAAGAAGAAAGATTTAATTTGATGATGAAACGAGGAATGGAACAATGGATAAGTGTTTCTCGAGTTACTATAAGAAACAACTCCTTCAAACAATGGAACCACGATGCTGAACCAAATGCACCATCTCGGAAAACATGATTTTTACGAGGTCTGGTCGCTTTTCTTAACAGAAGCACTCAAGCCAAAATTTGTCAACTTGGCGAATGTGCGCAAACTTGCCTCTGAAGGGATGGAACCACCAAGAGATCATAAGATGCAAGAATCGATCATGAACATCTAAGGAGAGAACGAAGCCGGTTCAAGAGCCCAATGAAGCCTCATCTTCAATGCCATCATCGACAAGGCCTAAGAAATTTACCAAGGTTGATGGCTCAATTCGGACCTTTTTCCCCATAAGATAGGATTATATGGCTATGACTTCAGAATGGTCTTGGTTACTCACTAACCGGGCATTAGCATAAAATAGCAAAACAAGGTTACGATAAAGAATGCTGGGTATAGTCATGAAAAATAAGAACCCCTAACGCATTAAAAGAGGTAGATACTTGAAGTAAAAGCGTTCAAAATCAAGAAAGGTTACATCAACCATACGCTCACGACGAATGATAGTGTCTTGATAGAGCTTGAAGTTCGTGCGAGCTTCGTTGTTTCTAAGACTCTTAGTGAAAAGAAGAGCTAGGTTGGGACTAGAGGAGTCATCAACAACAGCTTTAGATCCTTCGACCGTTTTGATACAAGTTTGACTGTATCGATTCTCACAAAGATGCCCGTATCGAAACTGATGAAGGGTGTTTCGATACAGATTGTTCCAGAACCAAAACGTTTCAAAACCACTGTGTCCGTTTCGATACAGTTTGGTTCAATGATCTCTATTAAGGTAGCCCGTATCGAAATAGAGGTACCCATTTTGATACACATGTGCTGAAATATGCACTTCGGGTACAAAGGTGCAGAAAAATCGATTTTCAATGGATTCATGATTCATGATTAAGATGCATGAACAAAGACTATAGGCAAAAACATTTATATTCTCCCCCTAGAAACAAACATAGAAGCAAAATAATGCAAATTAACATAGGCATGAATATCAATGAAACTCAAGCAAATTTTTGACTATATGGGACCTAAAAGGGTCAAGAAAGGCTAGTTAAACCTTACTCTCTCCTAAGGGTCCAAAACGCTCTTTGTCTAAAGGTTTGGTAAATATATCCGCTAATTGATTCAAGGTATCAATATACTCTAGAACAACATCATTTTTCAACATATGATCTCTAATGAAATGATGACTAATTTCTATATGTTTGGTTCTAGAGTGTTGGATGGGATTCTTAGTGAGACAAATGTCACTAGTGTTGTCACACCTAAGGGGTATGGTTTCTACTTGAACACCATAATCTGAGAGTTGTTTCTTCATCCAAATGACTTGAGCACAACAACTCCATAAGGATATGTACTTCGCTTCGGTGGTAGATAAGGTTACGCTATTTTGTTTCTTAGAGAACCAAGATACGAGCATACTATCTAAGAATTGACATGTCCTAGAGGTACTTTTCCTATCTATCTTGCATCCCCCATAACCCGCATCCGAATAAACATGAAGGCTAAAGGAGGAATCCTTAGGATACCAAAAACCTAAGTTAGGTGTGTCTCTAAGGTATCTAAAAATTCTCTTAAAGGCTACTAAGTGTGATTCTCTAGGACTAGCTTGGAACCTAGCACACAAGCAAACACTAAACATGATATTCAGTCTAGTTGCGATAAGGCAAAGCAAAGAACCTATCATGGATCTATAAAGCTTAGAATCAACACACTTACCTCCTTCATAGGAGTGACTTGAGGCTTTACATTCTCCAAGTTGAACTTTTTGAGCATATCATTCACGTACTTTGCTTGATTTCAGAAGGTGTCATCCTTCCTTTGTTTGATTTGGAGCCCCAAAAAGAATGAGAGCTCCCCCATCATGCTCATCTCGAACTCACCTTGCATTAGCTTAGAAAATTCTTTGTAATAACATTCATTAGTAGAACCAAAAATGATATCATCAACATAAATTTGCACTACTAAGATGTCATTACTATATCTTTTTATGAAAAGTGTAGTGTCCACCTTACCTTTTTCAATCAAAAAGTTTGAAAGTCTTTCATACCAAGCTCTAGGAGCTTGTTTTAAACCATAAAGAGCTTTGGTTAGTTTAAAAAATAATTTGGAAATTTTGAGTCCTCAAAACCCGGTGGTTGTTCAACGTACACTTCTTCATTTATAAAACCATTTAGAAAATCACTTTTTACATCCATTTGAAAAAGCTTGAAATCATGGCAACATGCAAATGCTAGAAGCATCCTAATAGCTTTCATTCTAGCTACGGGTGCATATGTTTCATCAAAATCAATTCCCTCTTCTTGAGTATAACCTTGAGCAACAAGCGTAGCCTTGTTTCTCACTATGTTACCACTCTCATCTAGTTTATTCTTAAAGACCCATTTAGTTCCTATAGTAGATTGATTACTAGGCATTTCAACTAATGTTCATACTTTACTTCTCTCAAATTGATTTAATTCTTCTTACATAGCTAAAATCCAAAAATCATCTTTTAATGTTTCTTTGATATTTTTAGGCTCAATGCATGAAAGAAATGCAACATGGTTCATTGATTTGAGAGAGGATCTAGTAGTTACCCCTTGAATGAATCACCCAAGATTTCACCACCTTTAACATAGTTGAACTCCCTTGGGTATGTCACCTCCTTTTCCTCAAGAGCCAAGTCCTTTAAGGCTTCAAGAGGTGGATCTTGTGTATCTTCTTCTTTGGTTGGAATCTCATCCACCTTTGGCGTTTGTCCTCCATCAATGTCTTCAAGGATCCCTACACCATCATCATCACAAGAATCCTTCCTCGGAAAGAGGTTATCATCGAAAACAACATGTATAGACTCTTCTACTACTAAATTTCTCTTATTAAATACACGATAGGCTTTAGAGTTTGAAGAATATCCTAAGAAAATAGCTTCATCACTTTTAGCATCAAATTTACCTAAGTTATCTTTTTCGTTGTTTAAAACAAAACACTTGCAACCAAATGGATGAAAATAGCAAATGTTTGGCTTCTTAGATTTTAAAATCTTATATGGTGTTTTCTTCAAAATTGGCCTAATCATTACTCGATTTATAATGTAGCAAGCGATATTTGTGGCTTCCGCCCAAAAATATTTAGGTAAATTATTTTCATAAAGTATGGTTCTAGCCATTTCTTCTAAAGTTCGATTTTTCCTCTCAAATATCCCATTTTGTTGAGGAATGCGAGGTTCGGAAAAATTGTGGCTAATCCCATTTTCATTTAAAACTCTTCAAAACCTAGATTTTGAAACTCGGTTCCATGATCACTTCTAATATGAGAAATTTTAAGCTCAAGATCATTTTGTGTTATTTTAGAAAATGTGATGATTTTTTCTAAAGCATCATCTTTTGTACTTAAGAATAGAACCCAAGTAAACCTAGAATAGTCATCAACAAGTACAAAAGCATACGATTTACCACCCAAGCTCATAGTCCTAATTGGCCCAAAAAGATCCATATGAAACAATTGTAAACATCTACTAGTAGAGACATCATTAATGGATTTAAATGAGGTTCTATGTTGTTTACCCTTAGAGCATGCATCACATACTTTATAATTAGATAACTTAATTTTGGGTAAACATCTAACTAGATCAAGGGAAATTATTTTTTCTAAAACACTCATGCTAGCATGTTCTAATTTTCTATGCCAAAGCCATGAGTCATGTTCATCATGTGCAACTAAACATGCATGAGATGTATGAATGTCATCTAAATGCACCATGTAAATAATTCCTATCCTATGCCCTATGAGCATCAATTGATTCGTTTTAATGTTCACTATTTTGCAACCATTTAAACTCTTTTAATGCTAATAGTGCCAACTTGGATTGGGTGTGTTGGTCGGGTGCTAGCAACGGAATCTTCACGGTGAAATCTGTTTGTGACCTAGTGAATGGCAGCACTCCTTGCGATTCTCTTTGGGCTGACATTGTATGGCTAGGCCTCACGCCTCCTAAGGTCGAAATTATGGTTTGGCAGGTCATCCATGGAAGGGTTTCGGTGCGTTATGAACTTCAAAAACGTGGGGTGAATCTTGAATCGGTGATATACCCTCTTTGCAATAAATCATCGGAAATGGTCTCTCATATTTTTCTTCACTGTCATGGAGTGTGGAAAATATGGATGCGATTTTGTAGTGTCTTGGGAATTTCCGCTGTATTCCCGCATGATGTGCACAGTCTTTTGATTCTTTGGAATGACTTGACGGCATCGCACCACAAGGTTTGGCTTTCAGTTGTTCCCTTTGCTTTAATTTGGACTATCTAGTTAACAAGAAATGAGGTAATATTCCGATCCAAAAAGATTGATTGGGTTCTTGTTGAGTTCATGACGAAATATCGAATTGCTACTTGGCTAAAGGCTAAATTCCCTCAATGGGATATCTCTATCGATAGCCTTATTGATGATCCATCTCTGGCGGCAAATTTTACTTCCAAGCATCACGATTGCTGCCTGGTGCGGAAATGGGAGCCCCCTCCCAGTGTTTTTTTTTTAAAAAAATGAATGTTGATGGAGCTTTTTCGTTATCTTCGTCCGTCGGGGGTGTTGGGGGTCTCCTTCGAAATGAACTTGGTGTCAAATTGCTATCTTTTTCGAAACCTGTCGGAAACATCCCCACTGCCCTTGTTGAGTTGGAAGCATTAGGAATGGGATTATTTACTTTCTTTGGTTCGTGTTGGGCTGAAGGTCACAGACTCGTAGTTGAATCCGATTGCAAGCTTGTCATCGACTGGGTTTTTGGGTATCCATCCCCCCACCAGCCTTCACTTCTTCTGTCTCGGAGGTGGCTAACATCATAAAGAACAAATCTGTTCTACTGCGCTTAATCCCTCGTCACTTGAATATTGAAGCTGATATATTAGCAAAACAGGGTATTGGTTGATTGTGACACTGAGTGTATTTCTCTTTCTTGGGTGCTTCTGGTAGTATTCACTTGGCCCTTCAAATGCAGGTGGGTCCTAACGCTTTTCGTAAGGTGATCTTGTCTCCCACAACACTGTTTTTGGGGGCTTGCAAGGTATAGGCAGGAGGTAGTTTTATGGCCATATCATGTTTTTCTTTGGTTTTGTCTTGTATTGAGTTATCTCGGTGTAATTTAGCCGGATATGGTGCACTCTTTTTCCTCCACTTAGGTCTAGGGAGGTTTTTTAATGAGGCCCGTATTCCGTGCTTCTTGTATGATTCCCGTTCATCAATCATACATTTATACTTTAAAAAAAACCTTTATCACATAATTGAATAATGCTCAACAAATTATGTTTAAGACCGTTGACATATAAGACATTTTCAATGAAAATAGAAGAGTGATTACCAATGGAGCCAATTTCTTTAATGTGGCCTTTGGAGTTGTCACCGAAGGTTACTACTCCACCACTATTTGGCTTTAGTTCCAAAATTCTACTCTTGTCACCGATCATGTGTCTTGAGCATCCACTATCAAGTTATCATGAGTTTTGACATGAAGTTTTGGCCTTGTAGCAATGCCCCCTACAAATAAAGAAATTAGGCCTTGGTTTTTGGTACCCAATTCATTTTGGGTCCATGTGTGTTAGCCCTCAAAACCTTGGTTCCCTTAGGAATCCAAGAAGAAATAACGTTCATATTATTAGAAATAATGAGTTCCTTAGGAACCCAAACACTCATAATTCTTTGACTTTTAGATTGCTTAGAAAAATTTCTTTGTTTGGGATAAAAAAGTTTTCTTTTTACATATTGGGTTTTAGAAGAATTCCCTTTTTCAAAATTGTTTCTCCCAATAATAATAGAAGTTTTAAGATTATTCACCTCCTTTGTGTGATAATCTTGAATATCGGAAAGAAGTTTTTCAAGATCAAGGTTTTTCTTCTTAAGATCATTTGAAAGATTTATCAAGTATAAAACCTTCTTTTCCAATTCCGAGTTAGATTTTGAAAGAGGCTCATTTTGAATTTTCAAATTGGAAATATTTTTCTTATTTCACAAAATTGACTCTTTATATTTTTCAACTAACTCATCGTAGACCTCTTGCAACTCATCATATGCATCATTAAGCTCATCATAGGTAAAATCGAAATTAGATGAGTTGAGGTTTACCTTTGGATCATTATCAATAGCCATGAGACAAGGTTAGCCACTTCCTCCTCCTGCTCGGATGACTCCTCGTAACTCCAAGTTACCACTTGAGCTTTGAGCTTGTTCTTCTTCCCAAAACTCTTCCTCTTTAATTGAGGGCACTCGGAACAGATGTGGCCGGATTTCTTGCACTCATAGCAAATGATTTGGTCTTTCTCCTCTTCTTTACTCTTGTTCTTGAAGTCCCCTTTTCTATTGAACTTTCTCTCTCGATTGGACTTCATGAAGTGAGTGAATCGCTTGACCAATACCATCTTCTCATCTTCATCTTCGCTAGAATCGCTTTCATGATATGAAGCTTTAAGAGCGATTCCAATATTCTTCTTCTCAACCTTCTTCTCTTCCATCTTCTTTTCTTCTTCTCTTCCCTTCTTCACGATCTCATGGGTAAGTAGAGATCTAACAAGAGCATCTAGCTTGAGAGTCTTCAAATCTCTAGCTTCAATAATGGTCGTTCTATTGCTATCCCATGATTCCGGAAGAGAATACAACAACTTCTTCACTAGCTTGTCTTGGGGAATGATTTCACCAAAACCCTTCAATCTATTGACGATGACCGAGAATCGATCAAACATCTTGGAAACACTCTCATCTGGATCGTTTTTGAATTATTTATAGCTTAGATTGAGTAGCCCGGTCTTTGTTTCCTTGACGTCGCTAGTTCCCTCATATGTTGTCTCGAGGGTGTCCCAAACTTCCTTGGCATTCTTGATCGAAGACACCTTGGAGTAGATATCCGGACCAAGAGCACAAAAGATGACATGTAAGGCTTTATCGTTGACTTGCATATTTCTTCTATCATCTTTGGTCATTTCGGCTTTGACCTTTGGGACAAGTCTTCCTTCGCCATCTCTCTTCATCGGAATGTATGGCCCTTCTTCAACTACATCCCAAACCATGAAGTACGTAGATTTAATGAAGAGTTTCATCCTATTTTTCCAATATGAGTAGTTATCCCCATTGAAGAATGGTGGTTTGGTGGTAGATTGAGACTCATAGAGGTTGGAAGTGGAGGTGGATGTCATTGCTTGACTTGTTGTTGATCAAACTCTCCTAGAATCGACTCAAGAGGGTTGTAATCCTTCCAATGAGTGTAGCTCTGATACCAATTGTTGAGTTGATCAAACAATTGCAAATGACCTAGAGGGGGGGTGAATTGGCGATTTAAAATTTAAGGGTGGAAACTGGAAGAATAAATATTGAGACACAAGGCAATTGGAGTGGTTCAAGTTCTCCAATGAACTCTACATCCAGTACCTTAGCTCTCACTAAGGATTTTCAACCAATCCACTATTGATTCTTCCCCTTTTCTTGGATGAGGAGGAAACCTTACAATTTTGATTAAGCTTTCTACCCAAATCTTAATCCACTCACTTTTACAAAGAATAGATTTTGGTAAACTTTACAAATGCCTCTCTGAGGAATATGTTTACCCAATTACAATCAAACACTTCACAAACTCACAATAAGAATTACAATAAAGAACACAAATGAGTTGGGTACAAAGATTTGACAATAAAAAGCACTAGGGTTTGGATTTGATGCTTGAATGATTCTTGTAGGTTCAATAGTTGTTGTGGTGCTCAAAATGCTTGCTTTTATACCTTCTCTTTTATTTCCAGCCGTTTGGGTGGTTGACATCATAAATATAGTCGTTGGGACTTCATCTTCCCACCATTAATGTTGTTCTGCATCTACCCGTACCAAAACAACACTACCTGTATCGAAACAGAGCAAGAACAAAAGTAGCTGTTGGGAGCATTTAAGAGACCGTATCGAAACGATCGTGTTCGTTCTGAAATTGAAAGAGCACGTTTCGAAACGGGACAAGGTCGTATCTAAACATTTTGCAATTGTGAAAACCCGTATTGAAACGCAGCTAAAGCGTATCGATACACTTAACTAACTTTCAAGAAATCAGTTATGACAAGAAGAAATCGGTTATGAAAAGTAACAGTCATATTTTTTAAACCAACTTTCAAAACTCGTACCGAAACAAGTGATACTGTTTCGATACGACCGTATCGATACGAGTTCTCTCGTTTCGAGCTCACACTTGACAGTTTCAAAACGTTTCGAAACACCTGAGGGGTGTATTGAAACGACTAGTCAAAATTCACTTCACAGTTTCAAATCGTTTCGAAACACCTAGGGGTGTATCGAAACGGCTAGTCAAAATTCACTGTTTTGGCTTGGAAAACACTTAGAAGAATTTATGGGTCTTTAAATTTTGACTTAAACATTTTACTTGTCAATTTTGGAAAGTTTGAGTACTTAAAAATTTATCTTCTTTTTAAATTAATCCTTGAAATATTTGTTATATCAAAATTTAAGTTTTGGTTTTACATCATTCAATAACACGTGATAATAAATTAAAATTATTTGAGAAGAAAAATTTACCATTAATATTTAAAATAATAATCTTTTAAAAAATAAATCATTCCAAAATTATGAAACGAAGAACCTGTTAATACAACAATTTAACCAAGCACGAAGAGAGATTCAAAAATCAACTTAAAAAGAAAATTAGAAAAGGAAACACTTTTTTTCAAAAAATAAATACTTTTCAAAAAAATGAAAAAAATGTGATTGATCTTATCAAGTCCAACAGGTTAATTAAGTCTCACAAGTCACGCACCGACCAAAAATAATTATGGTAAACTGTATTAAACGGTCATTGAATTATGTAAACATAATTTTTTATCACTTAACGTCTTTTAAATATTGCAAAATGAGCATTAAAGTTTTTATTTATTTCAAAATGGGTATCACTTTGTTAGTTATCCTTAACTGTTGCCAAGGGATGACATGTCACATTAAACGGATAATATCTCATTTGACCCCTTAAATGTAATAAAACACCTACTAAGTCCATCAACAATCATTTCATATCCAATTTGCATCCCAAATGCTTTTTAATTTCCAATTTCCCCATCGTCTTCCTCACAAAATCATCAGACACCAATAATTCAATTGAGGTTGAAGTGGTGCCATAACTCCCTATGACGGAGTTCAACTTTTACAACTCATGTTCATCGCCGTACATAACTGCTCCTTCAAGTCCTCAACGCCATCATCGTCACCTTCAAGCTATAACTACAATTACATTCATAAGAAAATTATATCATTGTCACCTTCAAACTCTTTACACTCACAATGCGAAAACTCATTGTTTTTTTTTCACGAATCGAAATTCCAAATCCTATATTTCATTGATCTTTTCGCCCATTTCATTTCAAAAAAGGAAATAGACGTTGAGAGATTTGTTGTTGTTTAGGAGTACATCGGAGGTCAGGGCAACTAGTATTAAACAACTGTTTAGAAATACTGTTCTGGGCAAGAAAGAAGCTGTTGAGGATGTTAATTCTTGGGGTCAAATGGTGCCAAGAGAAAGGACGAAATTAGAAAGCTTTTGCGCGGCAAATTAGATACAAAACAATTGTTGAAGGACCTAGTTGGCGTTTTAATTAGAATTGACGGATCAATTGAGATATTTTCCATTAATTAATGTGTCACATCATCTTCTTAACTATTAAAGAACAATTAACGCATGATATTTATTTTGTAACTTTTAAAAATTTTAAAATTTATTTTAATATAATTTAGTGACCATCAATATACTTTACTCGAAAAAACTAATTTATTTATTCAATAATCTCACGTGCAAATAAAATATGAGTTAACGTTACAAGTTTAAGACCTCGGATAATTATTACTTTCCTCTAGTTCTTGCCTAATATTTTGTCCGAATGTGGAAGCCTACATAGATTTATTTTTTCCCTTTTTATTCGGTGACATGATAATGTTGCATGTGTTGCAATACAACTTCATATGTATTAGATGTCATAATTTACAAATTATTGCAGCTACCAATCGAATCTAAATCCTAGCTATGATTTTAAGTGCTTTCCCATGGAAATTAAAAAGTTATGTATTTAAACTTGTTAACTTGCGGTCCTGATTCCCCACATACTTGTTTGTGGTGAGATTTTAAAAAATGGTTTCAACTTAGAATGGTTTACTCAGCTTTGTTTAGGTGAATTTGATTTATTTTTTGTGTGCGGGCAAGTTTTACTGGTTTGTATGTTCTATTAGTTAGTTTAGTAAGATGAGACATTGGTTTTTTAAGTAAAATTGGAGATTCGAATTATGATGCTGTGAATAGAACAAATTAAATTAAAAATGCCGTCTTCATAGTAGATATTTACGTTATCCGATTTGAAATAATCGACTAATAAATCATATACTAATGATTATAAAGAACAACAATAATTGAAAATAAAGGCGTATATGGTAGCAAGATCACGTTCTTTAGTTGTCCCTATCGTAATAAAGAATGATATGTGAATCTCATGCACAATTGTGACTGTCCCCTCACAACGTTGAATTGGCTGGACCAAGACTTGATTTTCATCTTCCAAACAATTTGACTTTAAATCTTATCGTATTAATCTTTTGAGATCCACATTCAATCCAAGATATACTCGCCACCTTTTTTTTGTGCATGACAAGGTTTACAATTCCTCTACTACCAACAAGCATTAAAAAATCACAACGGTGGTCGGTATCTCAACCCCAAAAGTAATGCTTTAATATGGGATATCTTTAAGGAAAAATATTTCAGACGTTGAAAAATTTTATTTTCTACAAGCATGTCTAATTTAAGGTTAATAGTTTAGTTAAGGATTTAGGTTGTAAGGTGTAGAACTTAAGATTTAGATTTTAACTGTTAGAGTTAGATTATGTTGTCTTCTTGGTTTCTAGGTTTTATCCCAGCAAATTTGGACTGACTTACGTCGCACACTTGACTTTGGTGGGTGAGTCTCTCAGCGAGAATTTTCTACATACACAATGCCTCGTACTCGATGTCTGTTTAAACGATATCGAACTGCTTATCACTTGGACCAACCTAGTTAATTATTAACCCTATCTTAAAACCTTAACGTATGATTTCTTACTTCATTATTTAATACTACATTTTAAAATAAATTTCTATTGGTAGAGAAGATAAGAACTACATTCTTTTGAATTTAAATAAAGATTGAAACTTGTATTTTTCGTCCTTTTTGAGCGTGGAGGCTACTATCAGCTCAACCAAAGCTTTGTTACCTTCACACATATGGTAAAGTGTTCCGAATCTTTTTATGATAAAAAGGAATTGAAGGTATATTTAAGTCAATATTTGTATATACATGGGTGGTTCTGGGCATGTGTGATTGTACAGAGACCCTGAAAAAAATTCCAAAATAAATTATTATATAAAATTATTTTTTTAGAAAATTGTCAGTAAATATTAATTTAACGACATTAGTTATTTTTCTAAAAGCTTTCTTCAATTATATACATATATGTAATTTTGTTTTAATGGCTACAACTAGAGCTGGGTATTCGATCGAGTCAAGTCGAGTCGAGTTAAAAAAATTGAGTTATTCGAGTTTGCAAGTCCTATTTTATGATTCAAACTTTAGTTGAAATTTTTTCGAATCGAGTCAAGTTTATGAAATTCGAGTCGAGTGGAGTTTTCGAGTTTCTGTACAAATTTAATTATATATATATATATATATATGGGTTAGGATCAAGTTACACTGTGTAAAACTCTTTAAGTTTTACACCTTTTTTGGATCGTTGGATGAGTGAAACGGATGGTTGAGATTAACTCCGTGTTTTTAATTCCCAAGTGATAATCTTCACATAATTTACTGTTAATCTCATCCATCCGTTTCACTCATCCAACGATCCAAAAAAGGTGTAAAACTTAAAAAGTTTTACACAGTGTAATTTGATCCTATCTATCTATCTATATATATATATATATATATATATATATATATATATACGTAACGGTGCACACACACACCAAGGCCGTTCCTGAGTTTTTGGAGGCCGGGACGAACTTAAAAAATAAGCCTTAAATTGAAGATTTAAATTGTAATTATAGTTACATTCATATTTTGGGTTGTGTTGTGTTTATCATGATTGTAGATATAATAGATGTTATTTTGTTTATTGCGAGTATCGCGGTTATGAATTTTTTTTAGTAACATATGTTATTGTGGACATAATGATTCAATATATCGTTGTTTTAGATGATGTCACTACCATCATATAACGATCGTTGTTGTGGTTGCATGCCGCTATTTAAATCTTTGTCCCTAATAGCAAGCAATGAAAGAAATTAAATTTTAAGAGTTGGTCCATCGTAACAAATATTGAAAAAATTGGTCCCCTAATAACAAGTATTGAAAAAATTAAAATTTAAAACTATTAAAAAAACTTTGATACGCATGTCGTGTAAACTTTAGTTTATATGTGCCTTTTAGTTTTAGGGGTTAGGGTTTTAGTTTAGGATTTAAAGTGTAGGGGTTTATGTTGTAGGGTTTAGAATTTAAGATTAGTGTTTAGAATTTAGGGTATAAGGTTTATGGTTTATGGTTTAGTTTTTAGGGTTAGGGTTAAAATTTAGGATTTGAGTTTTATAATGTAAATATGCAGGCTTGTGTAAAATTAATTTTACCAGCATGTATATCAAAATTTTACCTTAAAACTATGCTCATAATCAAAAATATTGGAAAAAAACCGGAGCCCTAGTAACAAGTACTAGAAAAAAATTGAATATTAAGAGTAGATCCCTAATAATAAATATCGAAATAAACTCAGCCTCTAATAACAAGTATTAAAAAATGGTCCCTTAATAACAAGTGAATATTAAGAGTAGAACCCTACTAATAAATATTGAAAAATACTCAGCCTCTAATAACAAGTATAAAAAAGTAGGGGTGTTCATTGTCGGATATCGGATCGGATCCGATCCGGTTTTTTCGGATATCCGGGTTTTCGGATCGGCAATATAGTGATCCGTATCCGATCCGGAAAAAACCGGATATCCGGTTTTTCGGATACCGGATAATCGGATCGGATACTCGGATATCCGATTATCCGAAAATATAATTTGATTCAACTATTTTTTCGAATTTGAAGGTCGTATTTATGAAAATTTTCGAAATTTCGAATATAACAAACAACAAATTGCTAAATATAACAAGATTCACATCTATGAAAATTCGATTTTTTAAAATTTCAAATATAACAAGCATCAATTTGTTAAATATAAAAAGATTAATATTGTTAAAAAATTAGATATTCGGATTTTCGGGTTTTCGGATAATCCGAAACTTGAAATATCATGATCCATATCCGATCCGGAAAATCTATAATCGGATCGGATATCCGATCCGAAAATAAAAATCGGATCGGATATCCGAATTTTCGGATCGGATCAACGGATAATCGGATCGGATCGGTCGGATCGGATATTTTTGAACACCCCTATAAAAAAGTCCCTAATAACAAGTATTAGAAAAAATAAATATTAAGAGTAGATCTTTAATAATAAATGTTGGAAAAATCTTAACCCCTATTAACAAATATTAAAAAAATAGACCCTAATAATAAATTTTAAAACAAACTAAATCTTTAAATATAATTCGAAAACATACAATACTTAATTTTCCTGAGCAATATTAAAAAAACACACACGCACACGCATACACACACGCACACACACTTAGGGCTGGGCGGTGCACATATTGATTCCAATTTTAACAGTTTTTTATATGTATATACGATATACACATATATTTCTTCATATTTTCACATGCGATATACATATACCATGCAAAATTGATAGACGCGACTCAACTATGGAAACTGATAAACTAATCACTAAAAATTTAAGTCGAGTCGAGTTTATGACATTACCAGTCGAGTCAAAATGAGTCGGTTTTTTTCACTTCGAGTCGAGTCGAATAATTCAATTTTTTTAAGCCGAATCGAGTTTTTATCACCCTCGTCTACAACTCAGTAATTTTATTTTAATAACAATTTGAAAATTAATAAAAACATGACAATTAAAAGTAAACTTTGAAACATGTAGAATATATATATGCTTGTTAATTTTGTTTTGAACAGCTACATTCTTTTATCAATCGCTAAATAGTAAAATTGGTTTAGGTTTAATCTTTTTCTTTTATATGTATGAGTGTGTGAACATAATTTTACTTAAAATACACTTTAATTTTCAGTTTATAATTTCATATTTTTCGATTAGTAGCGAATTGTTTTCGAATAGGATGACTTTATTTGATGACTTCTTATTTCATTCTGATAAATTATATTTATTGGATGACGTTAATCTCAAATCTTATTGTAATAATTTGCTGAATTAAAATTACTTAAAGAGCTTTTACCCAAGGAAAAAATAAGAGCAATGTATTTATTAAAGTTTTTAAAACATTTTAAATGCTTCCCAAATGCGACAATTGCATATAGAGTTTTATTGACTATTCTTATTAAAGTTGTTTATGTAGAACCAAGCTTTTCAAAATTGGAGATTGTGAAGTCATACTTACGGACAACTATATAAAAAAAAAAGACTAAATACACTTGTTTTGATAGCAATCGAGACTAGTCTTTCAAAAAAGAAGTTGATATCAAAAGCGTTGTAGATGATTTTGCTTCAAAATATGCAAGAATATAATTATTTTTAAGTGAAAATATTAAACTTTTAGATGTTTGTAAGTTATCTTTATGTTGTGAAATCTAACATTTTGTAAGGAAACTCTATTTGAAAAAGAAAAACTTATATTTTTTTCTTTTTATAACAATGGCTTCATTTTAATAATTTGCATAGGATTACTTAAATCTTTAAACCATCCCGTGTATATATGATATATATCCCAAATCAAGAATATGAATGTTAGAAGTATTAATTTGTAAATATAACGCTGTCAAAGTGATTCAAATTAAAAGTCCCAATTGCAGTTGGTGGTTGTATATATGATGCATGGAATCATTCCTAGATTGGTTATTTTATTATTTATTTAATTAGTCCAATTTTACTTTTAAGTGTTCAAAAAGACTGTTTCGTGATGCTTTTCCCATGCTTTCAATAGCTGGCTGGAGCACTACGGTTTTAACAAATAATTCCTTCTTCTTCCTTTTTTTCATTTCCTTTCCGGAAAGGTTCTGCTTTATAATTTGAAATTAATAACAGCAAGTGGTATCTACTCCTAATAAACCAGAAATTAAATTCCTGTTTCTTACTTTTTATATTTTTAGATTACAAGTATCATCATAATTATTTTTCTGTTGGGTCATAATTTTATGTATAGAATGGGGCTTTAAAAAAACCTATTGCTTATTGACAAGGAGAATTCTGAGTTTATATTAGATTCAGATATTCTTTTGATCAGTGAAATCAATTATGACCTTTGCTGTGATTTGAAGTCGTCAGCGATTCAATGGACAAGAGACACGACTTCCTAATTTTACGAGATTCTATCCTAATTATGACCTTTGCTGTGATCTCAACTTATTGTTTCAACAAGTGTCGACTTATAGGATCTTAATCAGGCCGGCTGATAGAGGACCCCAATCAGTTTAATGGCCCTAACTAGTAATTGTTTTTATTTTTAAATAAAAATTAATTATTCATCGAGTCGGTGGGGGCTGTTTTAGTTAGGGCTGGTGTGCTTTTTATTTTTTGGTGTTGGTTTACTTGCTATTTACGGATTTTTCTACCATGCGGTAGCCTAATATGCGGCTAATATACGGCGTTACCGGAAACATCATTAAAAAATATCAGAAACATCATAAGATATACCGGAAACATGGATTTCGAAAGTATCGATACTTTTGGATATGTTGATTTCGAAAGTATCCATACTTTCGAAAGTATCCATACTTTTGGATATGTTGATTTCGAAAGTATCGATACTTTCGAAATCCATGTTTCCGGTATATCTTATCATGTTTCCGGTATATTTTATGATGTTTCCGGTATTTCTTAATGATGTTTCCGGTAACGCCGTATATTAGCCGCATATTAGGCTGCCGTACCGCAGAACTACCCGCTCTTTACATTATCGTAGAAAAATTCTTAACGAGACCCGTGATGATGTTGACTTATATGATCTTTCTTTAATAAATAATGTGTTGTTGATAAAAAATAATAAAAAATTTATCAACAACCATTTAGTTTAGTTAGATGAGTCATTGTACCTCTTAAACTAGGTCAAATGTTCGAATTCTGATATTGTGAATGAAACAATTTGGGTTGAGAGGATCTCTCCGTAATAGATCTACAATACTCAATTCTGATTAGTCAGCAATGTGTTGAATACCTATGGTTAAACAAAATAACAATAAAGAATAATTCTCGCTTTCAAATCTCAAAATTTATTTTTCCTAAAATTTTATTCTCTATTTATTCTTCTTCAATCTAAGGACAAAAAAATACAATATTCTTTAAATTTTTTATATTTATTGTTTAAAATCAAGCTTCATATTATACCTAGTTACCCGCAAATCAATTCCTTCAAATTATTTTAACAAAACAATAAAAACAATGTATTTGTCAAAGTTTAATCATGTTTTTATAATTTATTAATGAAATATTAAATTAACTATTCAAAGTAATGGGATATACTTTTGTTATATAAGAATCAATTTTTAAGTTTCGCACAAGTTCCCAAAAATATCCGAGATGACCTTATCTTAATAAGACAACTATTTCTACAACTTTAACCTTACTGTTATTCTATTTTTTAACATTCTTAATGGTCGCATGATAATATATATTTAGTTCATAACACTTGGTGAATCTAAATATCAACTCATATTCGTAAATCATCCAGAATCCTTTGATTTTCTATATTATTTTGAATAATTTTGAGAAATGGGTGTAGTGCTGGGTTATAGCTATTGATTTAATTTTTGGGTTTTAGTTTTATAATTTTTAGGGAAGATGGTGAAAAATAAAGTTTTGAAAGTTTGGGGGTTAAATTAGAAATTAATTTTTTAAGTAATGAAGATTAACGACTAAGAGACCAAAATAGAAACGATTTTAAACGTAAGGGACTAGAATAATCTTTTTTAAATTCTGGTGACCAAAAAAGAACAAACCCCAAACGAAATGGACCACGGGTGAAGATTACCCTAAAATTTAAATACACCATGTAAATAAAGTTGTTTGAACTTGAGTTTCTTAAAAATTGATTATACCAATTAATTTTGGATAAACTACATCAGATACCACTGAACTTTAAGTTTAGTATTGATTATACAACTGAAAAGCGATACTACTTTAACATTAAACTTTAGTTTTATGCTTCAATTATATCACTTGACCGCTAAAATTCTTCCACATCATCACACGCGGACTGTTAAGATTTGTCCATATTGCCACGGGGCTAGACTTCTGCTAAACAACCGTGAGGCCTTAACTGCTTTCTTGGCTGAAAACTGGGCTAAGTCGCTTAGAAAATCTCTAAGTTAGAACACTTAGAAGCATCGCGAAAAAAGAAAGATGACACAAAGAACAAGATAAATGAGTGGAAACTTTAGTTGTATTACTCTGAGGTAAAAGCTTACAAACTGAAGTGAAAGATGAATGAAAATGACCAAGGTTGAGCCTCCTTTTATAGTGAGAGCTCTGTACAATCAACAGTCAAGATTACAAAGAATCAATGGTCATGATGAGAGCCTATCCTATCTACAACACTTTGAAATTCAAATGGAAGATAAAGTGGGAATTGTCTTTACATATAAATACATAAATGATAAGTGAGATGCCTTATCTATTCACCATGGTAATTATCCTCCTTTGTGCATTTTACCAAGGTAAAAGGCCAGCTCTTGGGCCATTCTGCAAGCCCAAAATGCTACAAAGATACGCTTGGGTTGCCAATGTTGCAATTGTCTCAGTCGTGGGCTAGCGGTCCGTGATATTCTCCCCCACTAGTTCTAGCGATGCCCTCGTCGTGCGGCTAGAATGGAACTGGTCAATCTGCTCTTGAAACTGCCACAAGGCATCGACGGGTTCCCAACTCGTCTCACTTTCGGGAAAACCCTTCCACTGAACAAGGTACTCATGCCTTGGTGGATTTTCCACTTGTCGAACGGCTCTCTCTGACAAAATCGCTTCTACCTCTTGCTCGTATGAGACCTTCACTCCGACTAGCGCTCGGTGTGACTTGCCCCGATCTAGATCATCCGCATCATGATGGTAAGGCTTCAACAAACTCATATGAAACACCGGATGAGCCTTGATGCTCGACGGCAAATCTAGTCGATAGGCCATTGTGCCTATCCTCTTCACGATCCGGAACGGTCCCTCGTATCGTCGCACAAGCCCCTTGTGATTTGGGTTGCGCAATATCGAAGTCAACTTGGCAAGGACTAGATAGCCAACTTCAAAGTTCACATATCGCCGCTTACGATATGTCCACTTCTTGGTCCGCTTCCTTGCCTTGCGCAAGAATGCACATGCTAGGTCGTGAAGTTCTTGCCACTCCTTGGCAAAATGGTATGTTGTTGGACTAGGCCCCCGGTATCCGGTTACAATCGCGTCTGGTGTAAGCGGCTGCAGCCCGGTTACAATCTCGAACGGACTCTGATTTGTCGCTTCGCTCCGCTGCAAGTTGTATGAAAATTGGGCCACACCTAACAGCTTCGACCAGTTCCTCTGATTAGCACTTACATAGTGCCTCAAATAGACCTCAACGAGTGCATTTACTCTCTCGATCTACCCATCGGTCTGCGGGTGGACGCTCGTTGAGAAGTTCAAATCTGAGCCCAACAACTTGAACAACTCTGTCCAAAACCGTCCCGTAAACCTCGTGTCCTGATCACTGATGATAGACTTCAGAACACCCCAATACTTCACCACATGTGTGAGAAAAAGCCAGCCGCCACCTCGTCTGGGCACACCTTAGGTGCTGGGATAAACGTTGCATACTTGGAAAATCGATCTATAACCACCATAATGCTATATTTTCAATCAACAACAGGTAAGCCGACTATAAAATCCATGGAAACAATTACCCATGTTTTCTCCAGAATTGGCAAAGGCTGCAACAACCCCACTGGACTCTTCTCCTCGATATTGTCTTGCTGGCACACAAGGCAAGTCTTCACATAAGCTTCAACATCACTACCCATGTGCGACCAATAATAGTGCTCCGCTATCAAGGCCAATGTCTGGTGCATCCCCGGATGTCCCACCCACATGGAATCATGACATTCCTTCATGAGCTCCTTTCGGATTCCCTCAAATTGTGGCACATAGAGGCGGTGACCCCGAGCAAATAACAAACCTCCCTCAAGCCAAAACCTTTGGGTTTTGCCCTCATTGGCAAGTTCAAGCAATAACTTGGATATGGGATCATGTAACAACCCCTCCTTGATGCATTCTAGCATCGACCCATCTGGAAAACTCGTCAACTCCATGGTATACCTCCGGCTTAAGGCATCAGCCACTGAATTCACCTTCCCTGGTTTGTGCTCCAAGGTAACATCGAACTCGGCGAGCAACTCCTGCCAACGAGATTGCTTTGGCGACAACTTCTTCTAAGTCAAGAAGTAACTGTTGGCGACATTGTCTGTGTACACCACAAACTTGGACCCAAGCACATACTGTCTCCATGTGCGTAGACAATGCACCACTGCGGTCATCTCTTTCTCATGGATCGTGTATCTTCGCTCAGTCCCATTGAGCATCCGGCTCTCATATGCAACCGGATGTCCCTCCTGCATAATAACCCCACCAATGGCTATATCGGATGCATCGGTGTAAACTTCGAAGGGCTTGATCTCATCAAAGGCTTTCTGGCACTCCGGTCCCCTATCCCAAACGTTGTCTTTCTTCAGCAAGTCGGTCAACGGTGCGGTGATCTTGGAGTAGCTTTTGATAAACCTCTGATAATAATTCGCCAATCCCAGGAATGATCTCAACCCGGTTACCTTAGTCGGCGCCTCCCATTCATCAATGGCTCGAACCTTCTCCTTGTCCATCCGGATCATGCCTCCTCCAACAATATGGCCAAGGAAAGAAACTTCTTGCTGGGCGAATGTGCACTTCTCTTTCTTGACATACAACTCATTCTCCCGCAAGACTGTGAACACCTCCCGCAAGTGTTCAACATGCTCCCCCAATGTCGTACTGTAGATCACAATGTCATCGAGGTAGACTACAACAAACTTGTCAATGAACGGTTGTAGCACCTTATTCATGAGAGTACAAAAAGTTGCATGGGTATTTGTGAGGCTGAAAGGCGATTCTGACTTGGTAGTACCCTGATCTTGAGTCCAACTTGGTGAACCACCTTGCACCACCAAGTTGGTTGAACAATTCTGCAATGAAAGGAATCGGATACTTGTTCTTCACAATGAGCTTGTTCAAAGCCCTGTAGTCGATGCACATCCGAAAGGACCCACCGTGCTTCTTCTGGAACAAAACTGGAGCACTGTAGGGTGCCTTGGATGGGCGGATGTAACTAGCATCTAGGAGATCTTTCAACTATCTGTGCATCTCCTCTAACTCGGGCGAGGCCAACCGATAAGGGGCTCGAGCGGGTGGCTCTGCGTTCGGCACAAGCTCAATCTTGTGATCAACCTCCCTATTCGGAGGCAATTTCTTTGGCAGCTCGTCTAACATAATGTCCTCAAACTCAGCCAGCACTTGTTTCACATCACTCGGAACTTCCTCGGTTGCGACCAGTCCATCGCACACCAAGGCTGCCAAAAAGGTCGGCTCCTTCTTGCACGCCGCCTTAGAAAACTGGATTGCGGACAAAACTTTGGAACCTACCCCAGACCTTCGGCTAACTGAACAATGCACTGATGCTTTGGATCTAGGATACACAGACAATCCGCTAAAGGAACGGGGAAAACGTTGATTCGGTCTAGAAAACTCAACCTAAGAACAAAATCAAAGTCATCGAGTGGGATTACCTTGATGGCTTCCTTACCGGTCCAACCCCTAATGTCAAGTTGAACTCCCTTTGCAATTCCCGCAATTGGAACTTCCTTGGCATTCACCGTCTTGATGGAACCACTAGCTTTCTCGACAGCAAGGCCAAGCTTCTTGGCAGTTTGTTCGGACATGAACATCTCAGATGCACCTGTGTCAACTAGTGCACTCAACTTATGGCCAACAACACTGGTGTCGACAAACATTAACCCCTTCTTCTTTCGACCCTTCTTGACCTCCATTGTGCTAATGATGGAGCCAAGCTTCAGAGTCTCGTTGCCTTTACCTTCGGCTTGCTCTTTGATGACAACAATTTTGTTTTCTGAGGTCAATCTATAGCAATATGTCCCTCTCTATGGCACTGGAAGCACTTGTTGGACAGCCTGTCCCTATGTTCACCATGCTTCCTATTCGAAGGCTTATTCGCGCCACTCAAATCTTTGTCCGACTTCCCCTTGTCCCCACCATGACCTTTGTGCTTCGATTTTGGTTTGGAGGAGTCAAGTTTCTTCCGCCCAATCTCAATGGTTGACTCAGCGGTAGTGAGGGCAGTAGAGAGTTTGGTCACTCCCCGTCACTGCAGCTCCATCTTCACCCATGGTTGTAACCTATAGGCTCAACTCCATGAACTTCTTGACATGGTCCCTCAAGGACTTGACATCCTCCTGCCTAAGTCGCCTCAACTTTGAGCGTGCCTCATCTTCAGCATATTGAGGATAGAACTGCTCCTTGAGCTCGTCATGGAAGTCCTTCCAAGTCTCAATGGTCGGGCTCCCTCGCTTCACATCTTCGCACCTACGTCGCCACCACGTTTGTGCAAGATCATTTAAATAAATACCTGCAAAGCTTACCTTTTTCAAATCCAACTCAATGCACGTTACTTTGAAGTATTGCTCCATCCCCCCAAAGGAAATTTTCCACTTCCTAGGCGGACCTAGTTCCTTTGAACATTTCTGGTTTGGGGATATTGCCCCCAGCTTTGGACGCTGCCATGGCCACGCTATTCCCAATAGCAGCTTTCAGCGCGAGTAACTCAGTCTTGAGAAACTCAACTTCCTTCTTCAGTTCTGCACTCTTGGAACTCCCCTTGAGCTCCTCAACTTCCTTCCTTAGTGCTACCATTGTAGCCTCTAATGAATCACCACGCTGGGTCAGCTTCACATCCATCACATTCAGAGCCGGCTGAACATCATCTTTGACTCCTTCCAAGGACTCGAGCTGTTCGAAATCCAACGAACCCAGCTTCTCCAAGTCTACAGGCTCAAGCTTTTCCATAACCACCTTGACTTCTGCCATGGAATCCTCAAGCTTGGTGATCTTACCCTGGATCGATGTGATCGCATCCTTCGACGACCCTCGCTTGGCTTTCTCAACCTGAGTCTCAGCACTCTTCTTCACTACAGTACTTTCTCTATCATGAGCCATCTCGAATCAGCAAACCTTGCTCTTATACCAGTTGTCACGGGGCTAGACTTCTTCTAAACAACCGTGAGGCCTTAGCTACTTTCTCGGCTGAAAATTGGGCTAAGTCATCTAGAAAATCTGTAAGTTAGAACATTTAGAAGCGTCGCGGAAAATGAAAGATGGCACAAAGAACAAGAGAAATGAGTGAATACTTGAGTTGTATTACTTTGAGGTAAAAGCTTACAAACTGAAGTGAAAGATGAATAAAAAGGACCAAGGTTGAGCCTCTTTTTATAGTGAGAGCTATGTACAATCAACAGTCAAGATTACAAAGAATCAATAGTCAGGATGAGAGCCTATCCTATCTACAACACTTTGAAATTCAAATGGGAGATAAATTGGAAATTATCATTACATATAATCACATAAATGATAAGTGAGATGCCTTATCTATTCACCATGGTAATTATCCTCCTTTGTGCATTTTATCAAGGTAAAAGACCAGCTCCTCGGCCATTCTGCATGCCCAAAATGCTACAAAGATACTCTTGGGCTGCCAATGTTGCAATTGTCTCGGTCGCGGGCCGACGGTCCGTTACATTGTCATCAATTTTAATGGCACAATGGTATAATTCAAACCTAAACTAAAGTTTAGGTCTAAAATAGTATCGATTTTCAATGCAGTGGTATAATTGATACTAAACTTAAAGTTTAGAGGTATATAGTGTAATTTACCCTTAAAAATTGAATTAGATCGATTATTTAAATTCGACTCAATGAGAACCGAACCCTTAAAAAATATGTAAAATTATTATGTCTTCTCTCATTAGATCTGTTTGGGGCAAGTTTTCATTCATCATGTTCTTTCACAACCAAGCAAAAGTCCTTTTTTTTTTGGATAAATTGAAAAAGTCGTATTCTTACCTGTTTGATGTTTTATAATATTTTTATTAGAAATGAAAAAAAATCTGGTCCAAATGCAAAATATCATCCAAATAATTTGAGTTTATACATATATTGTATACTTTATGATCAAATTTTGTGTTTGTTCTTTCTAACAATATCATCTTAAAAATTTTAATTTGAATTCTTCCATCACCTTAATATTGTATCCGATATTTATTGGTGATTTCAGATTATATTAACCTCGTTAAGTCGAAAATGGCAAAAAAAAAATGTGAAACATAAGTAGCACTTAACTATGCTAATCGACTGTTGATAAAAATAAATAAATATATATGTGATTTCAGATTAGATTATATTAACCTCATCAAATTCAAATAATTTGAAGTTTAAGGTGGCATTGGTATCTGAATCAAAGCAATATTTTTCTTGACAAACTCTAAATCTAATCCTAATCTTACTTAGAGAGGGGAAAATGAGACACTAAAGAGAAGGAAGATGAGCGTTCTTAGTGGATCTAGGACCCATGACCTTAAGAAAATGAGGGAACAAATATAAGTAATTTAGTCAACTGACCAAATGTGCTTGTTCAGCAATAATTAACATATATTACTTGTTTTTTTGAGAGTTTGAGAAAAGATTAAATATAATTTTAATTTATTGAATTTGAAAAAATTTGAAAGTAAGCAGATTAAAAATATATTGGGTCAAACTACTAATAATTGTTGGGTGCAATGACAAGACACATTGTTTTCTTAAGGAAAGGACTTGAGTTCAAAATTAAAAAAAATATTATAAAAAAGAAAACTACGAATCTCAAATATAAACCATAAAATAAACATATAATTTACTAAAAAAACATAGGGTCAAACCTTCGCTGCGGCACTTGTTTTCTTCACTAAGAAAACATGCAAGTATCTTTTTTAGAATGAAACGGATTTTCTTTAATATATTTGGATGGCTACGATGAGCACCACACATACCATATGCTGATATGAGGAACACGCTACTTTCTTTTAAAATACTTTATATATGTATCACTTTTTGCCGAACTAATACCTCACGTTTAAAAATCATCTTTTTAACTTTCAATTATATATTCAAATTATCAACAAGTGCAAAGTAGTATTGTAAATGAGATGAAATAGATTACGAGTTACTCGAGTTCGATCGGTCAAAAGTCAATTCGATTAAACTCAATTATATTCGATTCGAGCTCGAACTAGGCTTTAGTTCTTAACGAGTTGAGTTACTTGAAAGTATAATATACTAAGTTTTTTTAATTTTTAAAATTAAAGTGAATTAAAATGATCGCCGGGTCGAACTAGGCTTTTAAAATCTATGTTGTTATTGTTGTGACGAATAAATCCACTCAAGTAGTAGTAAATGAGACGAGATAAATCGTGATCTACTTGAGTCTGACTCGGTTCGAGTTCTTAATGAACCGATTCGAGCGCAACACTATTGGGTTCGAACTCGACTTGAGTTCTTAACGAGTCGAGTTGTGCTCAACACTACTCAGGCTCGACTCGGCTCGTTTACACCCTAGTGCATGGTGTAAGTATACAATATATTTTCACTACTAAGAAGAGAATCTAGGTTCTAATCTTAGAGATGACATTATTTAAAAAAAATAATCATGAATTTTAAATATATAGATAGTAAAACACAAATGAAAGATAATATATATATATATATATATATATATATATAGATATATTCCTTTTAAGACTTCTCAACTTTACATATTTAAACATTTGAAACGTGATTAAAATACAAGTTTATTTTTTTGTGTTCATAATATTTGAATAAACTAAACAAAAACATATAACTAAAAGTTGTTTAATTATATACGACATTGCGTTAAATTCATTGGTTTTTTATTCGAATCTATTGATTTGTATATGTAATTAAAGCGGTAACAAATTTGATGTGTGAATGTTGCAAAGACTTCATGTTTCGTTTTCTTAAGAGAGAATGTGTTTTGAGTTAAAAAAATGCATGTCATTGCTTTTGGCAAAGTAATGAGGCTTGTGCAACATGTGAAATTTTCGACCACAGATTGAGAAGGAAACAAAGTAGGATTGGGATTGTGTTGGGTTTGGGTTCCCAATCCCAAGGAAAACATACATATTTTGATGTTCACAAAACAACTTTAAACGTTGATAACTCCACACTCTTAGCTCTGTTCCAAACAACTGATGGGTTTCTTTCATTACTTTTCCAAGCTGCAAATCAACCATACACTTCCCTTCTGCATTTCTTTCTTTCTTTACTTTTTTTTACCCATGAGAATCATAACCTCCCGTGCTCAAAACAACTTTTTTGGACTTGTAGACTTTAGGGTTAGTATGATTTAAGATTAGGATTTTGTGAAACGTGAGTAGGGTTGTTCAAAACTACTCGACCCGACTATCCGACGACCCGAAATGAAAAAACATGTATTTTACTAAAAAAAATTACCCGAACGAGTCGGGTATCCAACCTGAGATTTTTTTCGGGTAGTTAGGCCGGGACTGGGCCGAAATTTTTTGGTAACCTAGTACTCGAACCGATACTTTTAATATATTTTTTTAGTTTTAAATTATATTTTTATTTTAGGTTCTTTAATATTTTTACCTAAAATTAAATTTAAATCTTTAAATTATTTCTATGCTTATATTATGTACTTTTAAGTTTTAAAAATTTCAAATATATTTGTACTAATTTTTTAATACAAGATTCGAAAGAAAAAACGAGATTAATATTTTTAATGTTTCTTTTGGTGATAAACTTTAATATATATATATATATATATATATATATATATATATATATATATATATATAAACTTTAATCATCTTAGAACTAACTTCAAATCACTATTTTTTGTATTTGAATTATCTATTATGAACTTTTAAATTTTATGTGTTTACTATGTGATTTTTTTTAAAAATAAATTAAAAAATAAATAAATAATGTGAATCGGGTACTCGTTATCCGATTTTTCGAGTACCCGAATTTCACGGGTACCCAAATAGCGCGTACTTGGCTAAACAGATCGGGACACGAGCCGACATATCTAATAACCGGATAAACAGAGTACTCAAGAATAAACACCCCTAAACGTGAGTCTTGATTCTTCTTATGATCATTTGTCCGATTGAATAAATGTAAAGTAATATTTAATCTCTGAACTTGAAAAATAATATTTAGTTTTCGAATTTGTTATTTTTTTTAAATTTTGGTTCTATTTTTTGTTCATATTAATCTCACACTTACTTTTTAAATTTGGTAATTGGATTTGGATTTTTAATTTTTTAATGGCGTAACATTTTTAAATTGTGTCAGATCATTGCACATTTATCATTCAAAATGACAAAAAAATCCAAGGACAAAATTTTAACTACCAAAGTGAATAAAATTGTCAAATTTTGTAGACTAAATATAACTTTATCCCATTAGATAATTGTTTTCGGACTTATGCATAGAGTGCTTATGTGAGTTGGATTTTAGATGCTCGGTCTATTAAAGACAAGTGGACCTAAAACATTATTTAGTAATAAACTTTTTTTAAAAAGTATTAAAAAAATAAAATATATAAATTTTCATATAAATATATTTTAAGGTGCAAATAGAGGTGTCTCATCTATCCATTTAATAGTCTAAATAAATATTGATTGTATCGAGTTGAATTAAGTAAAATTACAACAACAATATATTTTTTTTCAATTAAATATTTAACGTTTCTATATTTCTAAACTTTGATCGAAGGCTATAAGTAGAAAAAATTTGAACAGCAGCTATCCCAGTTCAATAAATATTAAAGGACATTTAATGTTAATATTTCTATATTTTACATAACTATATTTTAAAAATCTTTTTAAAGTTTTACTATAAGTTAATATACGTTATAAACAAAAAAAAATTACATGGGCTCTTTCCACCACTTTGGACCGGGCTTAATCAATTAAATTAATATATATTGCATATCATATCCTCACACATAAACATTTTGAATATCTAATCGTATGTAGTTGATTGATTTATTCTTTTTAAAATAATATGATATTTTGAATCCATGAGTGGAAAGAATGATGATGTTTATTTTAAAAAATTTATGTTCGAACAATTTTATTTACAATATGTATATTTTAAAAAAAATTAAAAAATAAAAACGGATATTACTTGTAATTATCTTAACATTATTAAAAAAAAATAATTCTGTGATGCATGAATGTAAACTACTTTTAATAATAATTCTGTGATGCATGAATGAGTTCCATAAAAGTATATAAAAAACAGATTGAGCAAACTTCTAATTTCATATACAGAACAAAGTTCTGCCGAAAAAAAAAGTTTAGTTCACATGTTAATTATTTTTTTCTATTTTATTACAATTATTTTAGTGAAGTAAGCGATGAAGATGACCGTATGTATTTTAATAGATACTAATTTTTATTATAAAGTTGGTTATTAAGTGCTAAGTTTCTTCGTATTTTCAAAGGAATACAACATAATTAATGGGTTGTTTTGTTGTTTTGCAATCAGAAATCAATTATCTTTTAACGCATTGAATTTTTCCTGTTGCATGTTAGTAAACATTTGGATTGCAATTTTCTTTTATTATGCATGTATGTTATGGTTTATATTTGGGGTACGATGCTGCTCCTCTTAATAATGTTGTGTCTAAAGTTTGAATTCACGTCCCCTCCTTGAGAGTGCAACGTGCCTTACCAATGTACCCAACAATTGTTGGTAGGGATGACCATGAGTCGAGTTTTTGGTCGATCCACACTCGACCCGAAAATTTAACACCTCTATCCAAACCCGATCCGACTCAACATTTTATGATATTCCACCCTACCCAAACCCGAATTTTAGAGTAAAAACCCGAACTAAATAGAAATTATCAATTTTTATTATTATTCGATAAAATAGGGAGCTAATTGAAAAAAATACAAATAGAGAAGGAGCATTATAATAATTATTCCATTTTATTAGACAAAATATAGAGATAATTGAAATATATATATATACATAAAGAGAGGGACATTGTAACAATTATACCTAAATATTTAGAATAAAATTAAACTATTATTTCGGGTCGGGTAGTATATTTTTACCTTAAACTCAAACTCGACTCGACACCATCTTCAAAAAATTAGACAGGAACTCGACCCAAACCTAAAATTTTCTTTAAAAAATCCAACCCTATAAAATTAGTTCGAAACCCGTCGGACATAAATTAAATGACCATCCCTAATTGTTGGTTGGATTGCAATTCTTTGATTTTACATAATTAATTGATATGCAACATTTTCTTTTTACTCTACAACTACTCAGATAAAAATTCACTATTAATGAAGAAAAAAAGTAAAAGAACATATCAATGAAGTAAAATTTAAAAGAACAAAAGAAATTAAAGATGGAAGAGAAGGCATGCAATGAGAGATCTATGGTAAATTTTTTTCTTTTTCCTATTTTTTAAATATTACAATAGATGATGTGGAGAATGTTTATGCGTGAGGATGGCATGGACAATATTAAAATAGATCTATGAAAATATGTTTATGCGTGTCTAAATAAACCCTTTTTAGTTGCTCAGCCTATTACTACATCTAAGTGACCAAGAATTATTCTCTTCTATTTTCTTTACACTCTTATGGAAAACTCTTTCTACCAAAAAAAAAAACGATGGAACAAACAACTTACTCTTGGGATTCTCAACAATTCTAAACGGTAATGTTCTTATTAAAAACCTTTTTCTTTTATTTTTTAACTTTGAAGGAATAAGTTGAGTAATTCCTAAATAAAAATATGAGTTTTAACTTACAAGTATCTAGATTCATCGAGAAGTATTATATACTACATTTTAGGTGCTACAGAGGAAATTCAAAATCTTAATTTAAGGGATCAATTCTCTCCATCTATGAATTTTTCTAACACATATACTATTTTTTTATAGTCTAAAAGTGATTATAAGGTAGTACTTATTCATACATATTATTAACACTTTGACAATGTACACACACCTTGCTGACAAAGTGATTGAACTACTGGAATGATCACTTATCTTTTCCGCAGTACACTTTTGGTCACCGATTTTAAAAAACAACCAGTAAGGTCAATTACGTGTTCGGGATGTAAACTTTTGGTCACTCTACGTTAAGCGCTGTTAAATTAGTGATGTGACTGTTAAAGGGAAATTTATATAATTACACATTTGATCCATATTAGTTACTTATTATATCAATTTGATCTTAATTTTAATTTAATTAAATAAATTAATCACTCAATTAAATAATCAATAGTTAACCCTTTACTCAATGTTGCATGGTTATTTATAGTCACTAGGACATGTGTCCTCTGGAGTTGTTATGGCATTGTGACTGGACACTCTAGGAATTAATGTTCTAGATTAGGTCTGTCATTAAATTGAGACCACATATGCCAATACGTGGTCGGTGGTGCCCATTCACAATGTATAGGTTCACAGACCATAGGTTCCAACATGTTTGCGAAGCTCGAGATTCTCAGGAACCAACTCTTGTGCTGGTAGAGGTTCGCATGTATCGAGTTGTATGGTTATTTATAGCCATTAGGACATGTGTCCTCTAGGGGTTGTCGTGGCATTGTGATTGGACACTCTAGGAAGTAATGTTCTAGGTTAGGCTTGTCATTAAATTGGGACCACGTGTGCCAACACGTGGTTGTTAGCGGTCATGCGCGAGATATATATTCGCAGACCATAGGTTTCAACACGTTCACAAAGCTAGAGGTTTGCAGGTACCAACACTTGCCCCTCCAGGTGAGAGGAGGTTATAAAGTGACATTCACGAACATGGATATAGGTGTGGGCCGGTGGATGATACATGTTTTTTTGTTGAAATAATCTTCAATTCTAAATTTTAAATTTAATTTGAATGGTTTTGGCGCTTTTATCGGTGTTGTCTTCAAAACATGAAACATCTGAATTTATTCCCGTTGTTTTAAGCAATGATGATGTTAACTTATTGACGTATCCATTGTTTAGTTATTTGGTCGCCACATGTCTCTTTGAATCGTGGTATGCACATTCGTAAAAGATATGTTATATCATAAAAAGGACGGGTCGATTTATTTATCGTGTAATGGACCGGTTCGTTACTTGGTTTTAAACGTCTATAAGTATTTCTTTTTGTTAGCTCTAATTTTTCACAATATTTTTTTCGCTAAGTCGTCGTTATCCTCCTTTTCTTTGTCCTTTTAGGTAATTCTCTTCGTGATCTACTTTTCCTTTTCTATTTTATTTTCTTTCTCTTATTCCTCCGATGGCTGGCGGTAAACTATCTCCGACGAAGTGCAATGAGTTCGAATGTAGTACTACAACAGAAGAGATATTCAGGTTATTTGAGTTTTGGGGCTTAAGTTTCTACGAACATTTTTTATACAAGTTTGATACCCTGAAAAAGGACAAAACATTGTCTTATTGAGTTCAACGATGAGGATGTCGAGCCCTATTTTTTCATGCCCTTATATGCCTTCGAAGCAGGTTTCCATCTACCTCTTCATTCCTTCTCTGTGGAATGGTTCATTTGGTTTGAGATTGCGCCGGGACAATTGAATGGAAGCTGTTGGTGGTTGTTGATGAATTATTTTCTAATTGCTGGTTGTAGAACAAATAAGCCTCGATAAATATTTTCCGATGCTTTTATATCGTTAGCCCTGCAAGCAATTTGAAAGCGCCAGGGTTCGTGGTGATTACTAATCATAGTGGCTCTCGCCTTATCATGAGCAATGTTACCAATAACATTCACATGGACAAGACTAAATACATACAGATTCAATGAAGGTTCCATCACTTCCCTTTTCAATTGTAATGGAGAGAGCCCCATAAGGTTAGTTATGCGAAGCCTAAAAAGTTCGAGGCTTGGGAGCTTGCCCAAATTAAGAGATTAGAGGCTTTGCCTCAGACTAGACACGAGGATATTTGTACCATGAGGAATATCTTATGTATTTGCTTACACTCTCGAAGTCCTAATGGATGAGATATTGTTGGAAGAAGAATTGTTCCTTACGATTTAGTGGTGGGCGTTCATGACTTTGAGCACGCGTGGCCATATGGTGATCATCTTTAGAATGATGATGCGAAGATTCTTTGAGGAATTATGATAGAACATGCGAACTTCCATCAAACATATAGATGTTGCCCCTTTCGCAGCTAGATTTATAGGGATGCCATCGCAAAGGTGGGAAAAAAGGGATGGGAGTGTCGGTAACCGGGCTGTTTGCAACTATTAGAAGAAACAGAAAGTGCCTTTGAGAATTTAGAAATAAGGACCAAGAGGAAAAGGGATCCTATTATTTGTTCGCAGCATGTTCGAAAAGGTAATACTTTTCTGCTAATTTTAATGTATTGTTGCTTTGTTGCAGGATCTTAATTGGTTATTTTTTCCCGAAAAAATGTCAAACACGAGAATGATCCCTATATCGATTTCATCTAGTTTGTTTACCTTTATTTAATATTATGTTGTGCTCTTATATGACTTATTCAGGATGCGAATCCTTTTTTCTATCTGTTTTTTACTTATATGAGTAAGTGTTGGGGATAATTCTGAACATTTTGCAAGCACTAATGTATGAGGCTCTTATGAGGATACACATATGGATCATTTCGTAACTGTTTCAAGTGACTTGGTTGTTCTTGTGACTGCCAGCCCCGCCGGTGCTTCGGATTTGGCAGCTCAAATTCTTCGTGATGAAATGAAGAAGCTTAATGCACCTAAGCCTCTTTATCACACGAAGAGGCGTAAGAACTCGTCTAAGAAAGTTGCTACCATTTCCTGTAGCATAGTTATCTTCCTTCCAATGTCTAAATCTCAATGTTTGTAGTTTTCTTCTTTATCTATAGCTATTTAATTTTTCTTGTCTTACATCATAGTATTATTAAATTTGAATTAGTTGTTTGTTTGTAACACTAATTCCTGATAGCCATAACACAATTGCTATCGTGACATCTGTCATTACGCCTCCTTTTGACTTATTGTTGCTCCTTGTTCTGCTTCTAATTTTGCAGGGAACGTTGGTTCGGGAATAAATGTGTTAAGTGTTGCTTCCTCTAGCTCTTTAAGGCTCATATCCTTTTTTTATCCATTGAGATATGTTAAGGCCCATCTCCCCTTTTAGCGTATAAGTTGTTCGAGAAATTGCCAACGTCTAGATTGTTTGAATCGATTGCTGGGAATTGGGGATTGCTGCAAGAGCTTATTCTTTACCAAAGGCAAGTGGCTATGGCAGCACGAAATCTTCAAGATGATAACCATGCACTGTTGTAGGAAAATGGGGAGTTGCAGCTGGAAGTAACAGATGCGAGCAAGGTGGAGGTGGACTTAGTGAGGAAGCTAAAAGTTGTTAATTGAAATAATTTGGTGAATGAGCTTCGTGTAGAGAGGCTAGAGTAAGAAAAGGCTAACGGTCTTGCTCGCATTCAAGAGCTTGAAGCGTCTACTCCTCAGCTTGACTCGAGGAATAAACAAATGAGAGAGGAGATAGAGAAAATGAAGGTTGACTATGCAAATGAGTTAGCGTCTACAATTGCAAATGTTGCTAAGGATGCAACAACTATTGTCTCTGGACAATTAGTTTCTTGTGTAAGACAACACGAAAATAGTGATGTGTTAGTTTTCCATGTGCCCCATAGACCTTTTGACGTCCCGCCTGTCAACTTTGGTTTACTGTATGAGAAGTGCACAAGTATGGATTTCGACATACTGAACCCTAGTAGACCTACCTATGAGTCTTTTGTACAGAAGAAAATATCAATTGTTATTCCTCCCCTTCGCGAGCCCGATACTCCCATGTTGCTAGCATAAACTTTAGGTGGAGAGGAAGAAATAGCTGAGCAGAAGGCTGATATTGAAAGTGGTAGTACATGAGTTCGCTTTATTTATTTTGTTGTGTTTAAATGCTCACATGCACTTCATTTTGTTCAAGTGAATGAAAATTGAAATTCCCCATTTTATCTTTATCATGAATTTGCAACAACATTGATTTCATTGATATATGTTTAAATGTTCACAATGTATTTTGTTTGCTTAAGTGAGCAAGGGTGGTAGTTCCTCGCTTTCTTTTTAACTTTCAAAAGTTGTCTTCCTTTTTAAAATATTTGGGTTAAATTACCAAAGTGGTCTCTCCTCTTTATTTTAAATTTCAATTAGGTCAAGCCTAGGCCATATTGATTAAAATTAATTTTACCGACTCAGACCTACGAACCCGACTAACTCCTAACCCTAAAACACGGGTGTTACAACTCTCTCCCACTTAAGGAATTTTGTCCTCGAAATTACCTGACTGAAAGAGATACGGAAACTGCCTTTCCATATCCTCCTTCCTCTCCCATGTGGCCTCGTCCACACCTCTACGTTGCCACCGCACTTTTACTAACTCAATCGATCTACCCCGCAACACCTTACTGTCAGAAGCTAGGATCTCAACTGGTTCTTCCTCATAAGTCAAATTCGGATTCAATCCAATCTCCTCTACAGGCATAACATGTGTTGGATCGGACCCATACTTACAGAGCATCGAAACATGAAATACATCGTGTATCTTCTCTAGCTCGGATGGCAAACGCAACTGATAAGCAACTGGACCAACCCTCTTCACAATCTCATACGGTCCTATGTACCTCGGACTCAACTTCCCCTTTCGGCCAAATCTCATTACTTTCTTCCACGGAGACACTTTCAAGAATACCTTCTCACCCACTGAGAACTCAACTTCTTTCCTCTTCAAATCGGCATAGGACTTCTGCCTATCCGAAGCAGCCTTTAGTCGATCACAAATCAATTTTACCTTGTCAGTTGTCCCCTTGAGAAAATCCGGCATAGGTAACAACTTCTGTCCCACTTCGGCCCAACAAACTGGAGTTCTACACTTCCGGCCATACAAGGCCTCATATGGAGCCATCTGAATACTCGACTGGAAGCTATTGTTGTAAGCAAACTCAACTAGAGGCAAGTGCTTCTCCCACGTACCCTGAAAATCAATGATGCAACAACGCAACATGTCCTCTAAGATCTGTATAACTCTCTCTGACTGACCATCTGACTGAGGATGATAAGACGTGCTGAAGTTCAAACGGGTACCCAAAGCTGTGTGCAGACACTCCCAAAATCGAGATGTAAACCGCGGATCTCAATCTGACACAATAGACTTCGGCACACCATGCAGTCTAACAATCTCACCAATGTACAAATCGGCCAATCTATCTAAAGTGTAAGTAGTATTGACTGCCAAGAAGTGGGCACACTTCGTAAAACGATCTACTATCACCCAAACTGAGTTCTTCTTCGTAGGAGTCAAAGGCAAACCCGAAACAAAATCCATGGTAATGTTCTCCCATTTCCATTCTGGAATTCTCAACGGTTGCAACAAACCTGAGGGAACCTGATGTTCCGCCTTCACTCTCTGACACACTAAACACTTACTCACAAATTCGGCCACATCTCTCTTCAAGCCAACCCAAAAGTACTCATTCTTCAGGTCACAGTACATCTTCGTACTTCCAGGATGCATAGCAAACGGACTACTGTGGGCTTCAGTCAAGATCGTACGTCTCAAGTTGCTGTCCTCTGGCACGACTATTCTATTTTTGAAACACAAAACCCCATCGGTACTGAAACTGTAGTCTGAAGATCTACCTTCGGCTATATCTTGCAGTGAGGTGCCAAAGATCTATCTAAGAGCTGCTTCTCTCTAATCAACTACCTAGAGTAGGTCTAACATGAAGCTCGGCTACTAAGCCACCAACTCCGGACAAGCTCAATCCAGCAAACATGGCCCTCAAGTCCACGACTATCTTTCTACTCAATGCATTAGCCACTACATTGGCCTTACCCGGATGATACTCAATGGTAAGATCATAGTCCTTTAGCAACTCTAACCACCTACACTGTCTGAGATTCAAATCTCGCTGAGTCATGATGTACTTCAAACTCTTGTGATCTGTGTATATTGTGCATCTCTCACCGTACAAATAATGTCTCCAAATCTTCAGAGCAAACACAACTGCAGCTAACTCTATGTCATGGGTCGGATAGTTACGCTCGTGAGTCTTCAACTGTCTTGAGGCATAAGCCACCACTCTCTTGTCTTGCATGAGAACACAACCTAGGCCTACGTAGGAAGCATCACTGTAGACTACATAGTCCTTCCTGGACTCTGACTGAATCAAGATCGGTGCTTGGGTCAAAGCTTCTTTCAATTTCTCAAAGGCTCTCTATCTTGCATCTGTCCACTCAAACTGAACACTCTTTTGAAGTAATTGTGTCAATGGAGTGGCTAACTTAGAGAAACCTTCTACGAATCTTCTATAGCATCCAACTAGGCCTAGGAAGCTACGTACCTCTGTTACGGACTTCGGTTGCTTCCATTCAACAATGGCCTCAATCTTCTTCTGATCAACTCTAATCCCATCGGCTGACACTACGTGTCCCAATAAGACTACCTCTCGGATCCAAAATTCATACTTGCTCAACTTCGCATACAACTGATGATCTAGAAAAGTCTTCAAAACTAGTCTCAAGTGTCGGTCATGGTCTTCTTCAGTTCGCGAATACACCAAGATGTCATCTATAAACACAAATACAAACTGATCTAGGTACTGATAAAAAATCCTATTTATCATGTCCATGAAAGCATCAGGTGCATTAGTCAGCCCAAAAGGCATGACTGAAAACTCATAGTGACCATACCTAGTCCTAAAGGCCGTCTTCAGTACATCAACCTCTCTTACCTTTAGCTGGTAGTAACCCGATCTCAAGTTAATCTTTGAAAAGACTGATGCTCCTCTCAAGTGGTCAAACAAATCATCAATTATAGGCAATGGATACTTATTCTTCACTGTCAACTGATTCAACTGTCTATAATCTATACGCATTATCATGCTTCCATCTTTCTTCTTCACAAACAAAACTGGTGCACCCCAAGGTGAAGAACTAGGTTGAATGAAGCCTCTATCTGTTAACTCTTGCAACTAAGTCTTCAACTCTTTCAGTTCTTTCGGTGCCATGCGATACGGAGCAATCGAAATAGGAGCTGAATCAGAATAAGTCTCAATGGTGAACTCTACCTCTCTGTCCGGTGGTAACCCTTGCAACTCTTCCGGAAACACACTAGGAAAGTCACACACTGTCCGGATATCTTGAGGTCTAACCTCACTCATGTTAGGGTTCATCACATAGGCCAAGTATGCTTCACAACCCAACTCAACTAACCTGTTAGCCTCTAGAACTGAAACTACATTGGACAAGAACTTCACGTTCTCACCCACCACTACAATCTCATAATCATCTATGAGCCTCAAAGAAATCCTCTTAGTTTCAAAGTCTATCCTAGCTCTATGCTCTGTGAGCCAGTCCATACCCAGAATTACATCAAAACCATAGAAAGGAAGCTCCATCATATCCACCGGAAACACATGTCCCTGAACCATCAACGGACACCTTCTGTACATTTTTCTAACTACTACCGTGTCCCCAAAGGAACTAGTAACACTAACTCCTACCTCTAACATTTCACAAGGCAAATTCAATGACTGTGCATGCTCACTCAATATGTAGGAATGTGTAGACCCAGAGTCAATCAAAGAAAGCAAACCCAAAGACTGTATCGAGAAGTTACCTGCGATCACATCGGTGTCATGCTGATCCCCACGCTGAGCGTAAACTCTGGCCTGACCTCCACCCTCCGGCTGAACTACAACTACATATGCTATGTTCCTCTGACCATCATTCCTCGGCTGGAAGTTACCTCTACCACGCCCGCGGCCTCTCTGAAAGTCATTGGCTCTAGTAGGAGCCTGAGCTGGTGCCGACCCCACCTGATGTGGACAATCACGCCTAGTGTAGTCTCTAGCTCCACAACTCCAACACGAGTGGAAATTTCCCCAACACTCACCGGTGTGGTTCCTCCCGCAAGTAGCACATGTGGGCAACTTCCCACAAGCCCTCTAGCCCTGTTGGCCCCTACCGTGGTTACCGCCACCACGTCTATGATCATAATGATGCCTGTTGTCCCGATGCCTCTTGGCATCACCTCTATCAAAGTCACTAGACTTCTTACCTGAACTAGAACCACCAGATCGTTTGGTCAAGCCCAAATTGTGCTCTAAGTCCTTGGCCCTCGCGACCAAGACATAAAAATCAGTGTAGTCTGAATCTAGAGTATACCTCTTGATCTCTTCATTTAGCCCATAACAGAAACGGTTACATCGTTCCACCTCAGTAGGAACAAGCTCAGAAGCATACTGACTCAGCATGACAAATTGAATCTCATAATCTGTCACAGTCATACTCCCCTGAAGCAAAGCCATAAACTCCCTCTTCCTCTTATCGAGGTATCGCGGACCCAAATACTTCTTACGAAATACTGACTCAAAGAACTCCCTAGTAATCTTGGCCTCATCGATACCCGTAGTAATGGTGACCCACCAAGTGTAGGCATCATCCTGAAGCATAGACTCAACACACCCTAACTTGCGCTCACCAGTACATCCCATCTGTGCGAGGATACAGACAGTCTTCTCAAACCACAACTCGGATCTCTCTGGAGTAGACCCTTTGAACTCTTTGGCCCCTAGACCTTGGAGTCTCTCTAATGGCAACCCAGTGCCCTCTCCTTGATGATGTGCTGCTGCCTGACCCCCAGTTACTGCAGCCTGAAATGCCTCAGCTATCGCCTGAACCAAAGGAGCTAAGTCTATTCCGGCCGGTCCTTGGCCACCTTGGCCTCCCTGAGGTCCCTCTCCTTCGGCCATGGCCTCGCCTCCTACTCCTGGTGGAGAAGGTGGTGGTGGAGGAGCTCCAACTCCAACCACAGGCTCTCCCACTTGAGCCTCAACTCTAACTACCGACTCAACTTTTGGAGCCGTTGCCCGTGGTTCTGGTCGAACCATCCTAGGCCTCCCACGTGGTCTCATGGTACAACTAGTAAGATAACAACTACAACAACAAACAAATAAGGATTACGTTAGCTAAAGCAAGGGTCCAATAGTGCTCAAGTACTCCTTTTACTATAAAATCTTTTTAAATTAAGTAATAGTAGCAATGGACACACACTCTACACCAGACGCAACAACTCATGCTTCAAAACATCATACCAATAGTCAAATAATAAGAATTCATGGCAAGGCATGCATCGAACAATACAATCACTTAACATATCAAGCTTACCTCACTTACCTGCCCGAGGTCTCGATAACCTCAGGCTATGATACCAACAAATGTAACCCCCTTGTCCCGGTCTAGCCGGATGACCGGTCCGAGTAGGCCACACGGGGAAAACCGAAACGAAACCCGTTAAGGTTCCCCCTCGGTTAGCAACCCTAACTTTTTTTAATTTAATCTTTTCTAAGGGCTCATTTAAATCGTATGTGATCATAACAGCGGAATAAAATGCGGAAGACAAACATCTGAATCCAAAACAACATTTAAACAGCCCAATTTTTAACCTATTATACAGGCCGTTTCGAAACACCATTGATGCGTATCGAAACGCCCTTGACCAGGTCAACTGCCCCAAGCCATACGAGGAGGCCGTATCGAAACGGAGGTCAACCCGAAACGCCCTCAACGGTCAACTTCTCGTGGTCAACGAGATTTTGACCATTTTGAAACCCTTAGACCCGTTTCGAAACGCTTTCATCTCGTCATTTTTTCAGATTTCCAGTATCCAAAACGCTTCAAAACCCGTATCGGAACATGGGCTCTCAGTGGCCAAACCGTATCGAAACGCGTTCCGATACGGGGTCCCTGAAGCCTACCCGTTCCGAAACGGCCCAGCTCGTTTCGAAACGCGGGCTGTCTGCAACCCTCAAAAGCCAGACTTAGGCATTTCTCAACAAGTCTAAAGGCCCTAAACGACCCTAAGAGGCACTTAACACCAACATACATGAACTAGATGCATGGTTCCTAAGTCAAGCATGCTCAAACACACAAGGCTTAGATTAAAACATTCACTCATGGCATTTACACATTAGCAACATTTCATTATAACGCATGCTTGAAAACATTAAAAGCCAAAAGGCACAATTCAACTCAAATAGGTTTACATGCCATTCAAAAGCAATTTAAACATCCATAGGGCATACATCACACAAGCATTTGGCAAGACATATCATGTTTACAATCCAAGTCAATTTATAAACATCAAACACATATAGGAGTCATACATAGCTCATACAAAACACACACTCTTGCCACATTGCTAAGCTACTACATAATTGTTTAACCGTACTTGAGCAACAAAACTTGGAAATCCCCTTACGCCTTGCTCCGAGCTAACACCACGCTAATGATCTGCATTGTTGAAAATGAGAGCGTAAGCTAGGAGCTTAGTGAGGATGCTCTAAAATCGAAAACATCAACAATGCAGGGTTCAAGCATGCAATCCCTTAATCTCATATACATCATACATAGGTAAATCAACAAGTAGACCTAGATAGTCTTTCAAGAGTCATAATATGACATCTCACATCATACTAAGCTCAAACATCATATATCAACATCATACTTCACAATTATAAGAACAAGTTCAATTGGCCACTATTAGTTTACCCGGATGTGGGGATTTAATCTCAACAATCACTTTACCTCGGTGGGATTACACTCATCACCGGACCTTGCATGGGCGAGATTCCACTCATCACCACATGCCCTACGGATGGGATTCCACTCATCATCCCGTAGAATATAATAAATTTCCGGTGGAATGTTACATCACCGTACTCCTCCTTGATGACTCAACGCCATCAAGGCCACGTACGTTTTGACTCAATTTGTGTGCACACTAATCCTAATGATCGATCATTTATACCCGATAAGTTAATTAGTGCCAATTTCATTTATCACATCTCAAATCCACCATTCATATCTCATGCACAACACATACACATAACATGGTACACATGTGCAAACCAACCCACATTTCACAAGAGAAAATAGGCAAAGCATAAATAGAATTTAATGGAAATCAAAGAGCTAAGTTACCAATTTAACTCCACATAGAAATGGCCTACTAAGCACATTCCAACATACACTACACACACTTGAACCAACTTTAAAGCACATTTAAAGTCACTCACCACCCTTCCTTAGCAACCAAAGCAAGCCTCCTACAAGCCCGGATTCGATCCCGATGCCTCTTCAACGTCTCCTCTTGCTTCTAGCCAATCAAAAACACATCCATTACTCTCAATCAATGCTAAAACTCAGTCATCAACTCAACTCTTAAGCTCAAGCCAAACCTCAACAATTTTCCAATCAAATTAATCCCCCAAATTGCCCATTTTCATGCTCCTTCAAAAACTACCTGAAAATCCTATTTTCAAACACCCAAATGACACTCAAATGGTCCCAAAACACCTTCCTATCATACTTAAACCATCCCCGTTCAAATTTACCCTAAAACTCACCAAAAACCAAGTTTTAGACACTTTAAAATTGGCCACAAGAACCCATTTCGGGTTTTCACCCAAACTTACCCATTTTAACATATTATATGTATTTTAAGGTGGCTAAATCAAAACCCAATCTAACATTTCAAAACAAGTTGAAAAACTCCATAAAAACCCAAACTTTCATTAAACCCTAAAACTCCAAAAGATGATAGTTTGAAAATCTATAACCATGTAAAGATAGAGAATGAAGAGGAGAGTAAGAAAATACAATTACCTTTGAAAAATGACCTTCGGTTGAAGAGGAAATCAATGGAATAGTATTTAGGATAAGGGGAGGGGTTTAGAGAGGGGTTTCACGTTTGGGTGTAAAAGGGAGAAGAAAAGACCATTTTTTTCTTTCTTTCTTTTTAACTTTCAAAAGTTGTCTTCCTTTTTAAAATATTTGGGTTAAATCACCAAAGTGGCCCCTCCTCTTTATTTTAAATTTCAATTAGGTCAAGCCTAGGCCATATTGATTAAAATTAATTTTACCGACTCGGACCTACGAACCCGACTAACTCCTAACCCCAAAACACGAGTGTTACAGGTAATACTTTTCTACTAATTTTAATGTATTTTTGCTTTGTTACAGGATCTTAATTGCTTATTTTTTCTCGAAAAAAATGTCAAACGCGAGAATGATCGCTATATTGGTTGCATCTGATTTTTTTCATCTTTATTTAGTATTTCATTGTGCTCTTATATGATTTATTCAGGATATGAATCCTTTTTTTTCTATCTATTTTTACTTATAGGAGTCATTTTTTGGGGAGAATTTTTAACATTTTGCAAGCACTAATATAGGGGGCTCTTCTTAGGATACAAATATGGATCCTTCCATAACTGTTTCTAGAGACTTGGCTGCTGTTGTGACAGCCAGCCCCGTTAGTGCTTCGAATTTGGAAACTCAAATTATTAGTGAGGAAATGAAGAAGTTTAATGCACATAAGCCTCATTTACCACGAGAAGACAAACAAGAAGCGAAAAGGTGTAAGATCTCATTTAAGAAAGTTGCTACCATTGCTTGAAGCATAGTTGTCTCCATTCCAGTGTCTACATTTCAATGTTTGTAGCACTTATTCCTGCTAGCATAGCACCATTGTGGTCTTACTCGTATTCAGGAGCTTTAAGAGTCTACACTTCAACTTGACTCGAGGAATAAACAATTGATAGAGGAGATAGATAAAATAAAGGCTGACCATGAAAATGAGTTAGCATCTATAATTGGAAAGGCTGCTAAGGATGTGGCGGCAACTGTCTTTGGACAGTTAGTTGCTTGTGTAAGACAACACGCAAATAGTGTCGTGTTAGCTTTCCAAGTGGCATGCAGACTTTTTGACATCTCACTTTTCGACATACTGAACCTTTGCAGACCCGCCTTGGAGTCTTTTATACTAGAGAAAAGATTAATTGTTATTGTTCCCCTTCGCGAGCTCGATACTCCCATGTCGCTAGCAGAAACTTTATGTGGGGATGAAAAAAATAGCTGAGGAGAAGGCTGATATTGAAAGTGGTAGTAGTTGAGTTGGCTTTATTTATTTTGTTGTTTTTAAATGCTCGTGTGCACTGCATTTTGTTCAAATAAATGAAAATTGACATTTCCCATTTTATCTTTATCTTGAATTTGGAACATTGATTTCATTGATATATGTTAAAATGTTCACAATGTATTTTATTTTCTTAAGTGAACGAGGTGGTAGTTCTTCGTTTTCTTTTGCATAAATTTAGATTAATTTTCCTCAAATGTGATAACAAGTTAATTTCTCTTCATATAAATACTTTTCTTAGCGAAAATATTATGAACGGTTTATTGAAAATAATAATTTCATTAACACACTTATTTAATATTTGTAAATTTAGAGTAATTTTCCTCCAAAGTACGCGTCTATAGCGGCATTTGCCTAAAAACAACACTAAACTACGCGTCTATAGCGTTGTTTGCCCAAAACTCCGCTAAAGTACATGTTTATAGTAGCGTTTGCAGAAAAATGCCGCTATATATCAGTCTATCATGATGTTTATTCAATAAAAAAGTTAAATGTACAAATTTAGAGACATTTACTCAAAAACACCATTAAAAGTTCCGCAAAAAAACTTTTTTTTGCTATAGTGTTAGGTTGTGTCTTTGCGTGGTTCTAGTGAATCCTTGTCTTTTGGAGGTAGAATGATGTCGTGATTTACTCTATGTTGCATGGTTATTTATAGTCACCAGGACATGTGTGCTCTAGGGTTGTTGTGGGATTTTGATTGGATACTCTAGTAAGTAATTTCTAGGTTAGGTTTATCATAAAATTGAGACCACATGTGCTAATGCGTGATCGTTGGTGGTCATTTTCGAGGTATAGGTTCGCAGACCATAGGTTCCAACACATTCGCGAAGCTAGAGGTTCGCATGTACCAAAACTCGCGATGGAAAAGGTTCGTAGTTATCAAGTTGCATGGTTATTTATAGTCACTAGGATAAGTGTCTGCTAGTGGTTGTCGTATCATTGTGATTGGACACTCTAGAAAGTAATGTTATAGGTTAGGCCTATCATTAAATTGGGACCATGTGTGCCAACACGTGGTCAATGGTGGTCATTCGCGAGGTATATGTTCACGGACCATAAGTTTCAACACGTTCACAAAGCTAGAGGTTCACAATTACCAACACTCATGAAGTTAGAGGTTTGCAGGTACCAACACTTGCCCGTCTAGGTGAGGAGGTTATAAAATGACCTTCGCGAATCTAGATATAGGTGTGGGATACTGGATGATACATGTTTTTTTGTTGAGATAATCTTCAATTCTAAATTTTAAATTTAATTTAAATGGTTTTGGCGCTTTTATCGGTGTTATCCTGAAACTATGACACGTCTGCATTTATTGATGTTTTTATGCTAAAATGAGCGTAACTTATCGATGTATCCGTTGTTTAGTTATTTGGTCACCATGTGTATTTTTGAATCGTAGTGTGAACGCTCGTAAAAGATATGGTATATCATAAAAAGGACGTGTAGGTTTATTTATCGTGTAATCGACCAGTTCATTACTTGGTTCCGAACGTCTATAAGTATTTCTTTTGGTTAGCCCTAATTTTTCACAATATTTTTCGCCAAGTCGCCGTTATCATCCTTTACTCAATCCTTTTAAGTAATTCTCTTTGTGATCTACTTTTACTTTTCCATTTTATTTTCTTTCTCTTATTCCTCCGATGGCTGGCGGCAAATTATCTCCGGTGACGAGCAATAAGTTTGAATGTAGTACTACAACAGATAAGATATTTAGGTTATTTGAGTGTCGGAGCTTAATTTTCTATGAACATTTCCGATACAAGTTTAATGCCTCGAAAAAGACAAAACATTGCCTTATTGAGCTCAGCGATGAGGATGTTGAGTCCTATTTTTTCATGCCCTTATATGCCTTCGAGGTAGGTTTCCATCTACCTCTTCACTTTTTCTTAGTGGAGTGGTTCAACTGGTTTGAGATCGCGCTGAGGCAATTGACTTGAAGCGGTTGCTGAGTGTTGATGAATTTTTTTCTAAATATTTGGTTGTGGAACGAGCAGGACTTGATAAATGTTTTTCGACGCTTTTACATCGTTAGCCCTGCAAGCAACTCGAAGTTGCCAGGGTTCGTGATGATTACTAATCGTAGTGGCACTCTCCTTATCATAAGCAATGTTACCAGAAACATTCATCTGGACAAGACTAAATACATACGGATTCAACGAAGGTTCGATTATTTCCTTTTTCAATTGTGCTGGAGCGAGCCCCATAAGGTTAGCTATGCGAAGCCTAAAATGTTTGAGGCTTGGGAGCTTTCCTAGATTAAGAGATTAGAGGCTTCCCCTCCGACTAGACACGAGGATATTTGTACGATGAGGAATATCTTTCATATTTGCTTACTCTCTCGAAGTCCTAATGGATGGGATAATGTTGAAAGAAGAATTGATCATTACGGTTTTCTGGTGGGCGTCCATGAATTTGAGCATGCATGGCAATATGGCGATCGTCATCATAATGATACTGCGAAGATTTTTTCGAGGAATGAAGATAGAACCTGCGAACTTCCTACAAACATATGAATGTTGCCCTTTCACAATTGGAGTTATAGGGATGCCATCGCAAAGGTGGGAAAAGGGGGATGGGAGTGTCATCATAATGTTGCAACTATTAGAAGAAGTAAAAAGTGCCTTTGCAAATTTCAAATTAAGGACCAAGAGGAAAAAGGATCCTATTATTTTTTTCGCAGTATGTTTGTGAAGGTAATACTTCTCATTTGATTTTAATGTATTTTTGCTGAAGGATCTTAACTAGTTATTTCTTCTCAAAAAAATGTCAAACGTGAGCATGATCCCTATATTAGTTGCATCTGGTTTTTCCATCTTTATGTAATATTTCTTTATGCTCTTATATGACTTATTCATGATGCGAATCCTTTCTTTCTATCTGTTTTTACTCATAGGTGTAAGTGCTGGGGAGAATTCTTAATATTTTGAAAGCTCTAATGAAGAGAGCTCTTCTGAGGCTACACATACATATCCTTCTATAACTGTTTCTAGGGACCTGGCTGTTGTTGTGACTACCAGTCCTTTTAGTGCTTCAGATTTGACAACTTAAATTATTCTTGATAAACTGAAGAAGAATAATACATTAAACCTCATTTACCACGTGAAGAAAAACGGGAAGCGAAGATGCGTAAGATCTCGTCTAAGAAAGTTGCTACCATTTCCTGTAGCACAGTTGTCTCCGCTCCAGTTTCTACATCTCAATGTTTGTAGTTTTCTTCATTATTTTAGCTATTTATTTTTTCTTGTCTTACATCCTAGTATTCTTAAATTTGAATTAGTTGTTTGTTTGTTTGTAGCGCTTATTCCTGCTAGCCATACCACCATTATTATCGCGACATCCGCCATTTCGACTACTTTTTACTTTGGTTTGGCATGATCTCCTACTGTTGCTCCTTGTTCTCCATTTGGTTTGCAGTGAACGTTGGTTCGGGGTATAATTTGTTAGGCGCTGCTTCCTCCAACTCTTTAAGTCCCCTCTTTTCTTTCTACCCATGGATATATGTTAAAGATGCGGGGAATTTTGTTCATCCTGATATTGCCTCCAAACAAATGCCTAGTATTTTTGCATATAAGTCGTTCGAGAAATTGCCAGCGTTTGGGCTATTTGAATCGATTGCTGGGAATTAGGGATTGCTACAAGAGCTTCTTCTTTCTCAAAGGCAAGTGGCTATGACAACACATAATCTTCAAAAATGCGAATGATGCACTATTTAAGGTAAATGAAGAGTTGTACCTTGAAGCAACAAATGCGATCAACTGTAGAGCATTTTAGGTGTACTTTATTTATGAGCGCAAGTGCACACTCTTGTCAAGTCATAGTATATAAGATATCTTCTCCCACAGGGATTGGATAGCTTGGTTCGAATTGTTGTTACTGCACAAGTAAAGTAAATGCTCAAGTAAGATAGTTTTTTGAGAAGAAAGGTAAAGTAAAAAACATAAGTAAAGGAGGAAGTAATCAGATTGATAGAGAGGGGCAGGGTTATGCTGCTGCTTAGTGTGAAACTGCGTTGAATAGGCCAAGTTGTTTTGCGTTGCCACGATCTGCTGCCTTGGTGGGTAATGGCAGATTGAGGCTGCGACAACTTTTACTGCCACAACGGAACTCTGCTCTTGCAACTTTTGCTGTCCCGGCAGGTGAGATAGAGAGAAGTTCCTACGGCAAGTCTGGCAGATACTCCAAGTTCGGCGAAGCAATTCTGAAGTGATCATTCTTATGTCTAGGCAAGGATTCTGTCACCACGTGATGTAAGCAATACCTAGCAATCTCAGCGTAAACCTAACATAGGCAGTCGTCATTAGGTTGCTCCTTTTAGCCGTTGAAATTCTAACTTATTTCTAAGACAAATTAGTCAACACCTTGTCATGATGAGACCGTGCTTAATTCTTTCGTGAGTTTGACATTCTCGTGCCCGAAAAATGGATTTCTTCAACTGGACTTTTGGAACTAATTGAAGAAGTAAAGATCATGAACTAAGCAAACTTGAGAGTATTTTATTGCAAAACAAAACATGAAACCTAAAAAATCGTTCTCACAACTAATTACAACATAACTGTTGAGTGTGTAAAATTCTATTATTTACACCCTTTTTAACCCATATTTATGTTGCATTCAAGCATCATTGCATTGCATTTAGGTTAGTTTACAGCAAAACATCACAAATATACTAAAGACAGATTCTACTAAAAGATGGCTAATTTTGCAGGTTGCTACCATAGAAGACGAAGAAGGCAGGCGCAGGGCAGATAAGCAGAAGAGCTGAACTGGACAAGCAGACAAAGAGGACGATGCTGCCATGGTGCTGGTGTGACAGCAGAGGATGACAACAAGTTAGTGGAGGAAAAGCAAAGTGGACCTCGATAGATAGAGAAAATTCTGCTCGTCTGTCGTGTGAAAACCATATATTTTTCCAAGCCCCGGATCAAAAGATATGTCAAGCCCAAAGCTCATGGAGAGAAAATCCAAAGAAACAAGGAGGACGGCTGGAAAGTAGGTTCCTTGAAGATTAAGTCTTTATTAGAATCATACTTTTAATTAAAGTTGTAATCCTTGTTAACTTAGATAACTTGAGCCCAAAGCTTATATAAGGGCATGTATTTTAACCCAGGGCATATCTGATATCCCATAGCCGATTACCCCATAACCGACAACCAAAAACCCCTAGCCGTTTACCTGCCGTCGACATGTTCTAAATTTCCCCTAGGGCCACGGGTTGATTTGTAAAGTAGTTGCAAGGGTTGTTTTGTTTTAGGAATTTTCAGTTCAATAAAATAAACTTCAAGTTCTCTTATTCTGGTTATTAATATCTTGCAAGAGCATCGGGAGAGCATTGTGAGGTTATCCATTTACTTAGCATCGGGAGAGTTAAGTATACGAAAGAAATAAGAGCAAGTTCTCTAGTTTATAGTTGAACTATCTCGTGCCTAGGGATAAGGCGAGGTTAAGTGGCTAAAGAAGAATTCATACATATCGGTGTTCATCCTTCGATTCACGCCGGGAGGTATCATCAAAGACGTGATCATCGACAGACTTGGACCTAGGGATAGGCCAAGGCAGTATGGGATTCTTGCCAAACTTGAAAGTACTGAGTTGAACGTTTGCTGCCGCGACGATCAACAGATTGCTGCCGCGACAGGTTCTGCCGCGACGACAGAACTGGATTTCCTAAACTCTACAATACCTGCACTACTGAGCAATTCAATACTAGCCCATTCTCTTTATCTTGATATTTCTACTCTTTTATTTGCGTTTACTCTATTATTTTCGTGACAATTTCTCAAATATTTTATTTACTTTCGTGCAGTTAATTAAGGTGAAGCTATTAGCCCAATCCCTGTGGAGACGATATCCGATACTTCGTATCACTTTACTACTTGCGTCGTGTACACTTGCACTACAATTGCGATAGACTATTTTACACGCAACAAGTTTTTGGCGCCGTTGCCGGGGATTGGCAACATAACTCTACCTTTCTTTTATTGCACTTTTCGTTTTGTTTTTGTTTTTATTTTTATTTTTCTTTTTTTTCGTTGGTACATTCAACTCTTGCTTTTCACAAGGTTTTCTTGTTTATGCGCAGATCGAATCGAGGTAAAGATCCTGAGTATCCATTAGATCCAAAAGTTGAACGTTCCTTCAATCTCAAGAAACAACTTCGTCACCTTCTAGCCAGGAACGAGTACCTTGAAGAACAGCTAGAGAAGATGGCCCACATTGGAGACGACCCGCCTGCTGGCGATGTTATACCGCCTGCCGGTAACCCTGCCGCCACCGGACGACGGTCCTGTCGTGACTACATGTTGAATGATCATGTAGAGTTGGAGACCACGCTGCCAGATATTGATGTTGATAACTTCGAGCTTAAACCTGTCATGTTTAGTATGATCAACAATGCTGGGCAGTTTAGTGGTGCTGTTACAGAGGATGCTAGGGAGCATCTCAAAACGTTCCAGGAGATCTGTGGTTCGTTTAGACTACCAGGAGTTAATCTGGAGATACTGAGGCTTCGGTTATTTCCCCATTCATTGAGGGACAGAGCTAAAACTTGGTGGAATAAACTTACACCGGGTTCAATTAGAACTTGGGCAGATTTATCTCGTGAATTTTTATCTCGTTTTAATCCTTCGCATTTATCTGAGCGTTTGCGTAATGAAATTGCTACTTTTCAACAGGAAGATGACGAGCCGATGCACGAGGCCTGGGACAGATTTACTACTCTTCTACGGAACTGCCCAATGCATGGATTCCCCGTCTAGAATCAGGTAACTAAGTTTTATAATTCTGCCAACTTACAAACTCGTATTCGAATTGATTCAGCAGCAAATGGACTATTATTGGATAAAGATCCGCACGAGGCATTGCAAGTTTTGAAAAATCTTACCAAGAATGAGGAGTAGTTTCCGACAACAAGAAGAGGGGGTAAACGGGTACTTGCTATCAAGGATTATGAGGCCGACAGCACGATGAAATCACAGGTAGCATTCCTTACTAAATCAATGAAAAGGTTATTGAATGATGATGGACAACATGGATTTGCTGTTGAGGAGGTATGTGACATCTGTGAGGGAAATCATGGTCGGGATGAGTGCCCAATACATTTAGAAGAGGGAAAATATGTTGGAAACTACAAGCCGAATTACAACTCCAACAATTATAATCCCAATTGGAGGAAGGATCCCAAATTTTCTTGGAGTAATCCTAATAATGCCCTGAATCCTCAAGCACACAATCAGAATCAGGGATGACCTAGATTGCTAACGCGACAGCAACTGCCGCCGCATCAGCAATAGCAGCAACCAGCTGCCACGAGCAGTATACTAGAACAGACTCTGGCCACTTTTATGTCTCAGATAGGTACTTATATTGAGAATATGAATCAGTTTGTCAAGAAGACAGAGAATTTCATGGATAAAACAGAGACGAGGATGACGAATCATGAAGCGACTCTGAAATCTTTGGAGACACAAATGGGTCATGTTTCCCAACATATTAAGCCGAGGCAGACTGGAGGATTTCCTAGTAATACTGAAAATGCTAGGCAACCCACACATGAGCAGTGTAAAGCTATTACTACTAGGAGTGGGAAGAAATTATCAAGGCCGAAAAAAGAAGCTGAAACAGTAAGGAAACCAGCCTTAGATAAACCTACTGAGGAAGTTGCCCCGACAGGTGATAAACAGACTGCTGCCGATGAGCCTGTCACGACAGCAGAAGCGACAGAGGAGAAAATTGATGAACCTAAACCTCCTCAGATTCGTATGCAGTAGGAAGGACGTATTGCTGACTACCGTCCCCCACCTCCTTTTCCCCAACGGATACAAAAAGCTAAGCAAGAATCTCAGCTCAAAAAGATCTATGACATTTTTAAGCAGGTTTATATTAATATTCCGCTGTTAGATGCCGTTAGGGAGATACCCGGTTATGCAAAATTTCTCAAGGATGTCATGTCAAAGAAATCTAAACTTGGGGAGTTTGAAACGGTAAAGATGACGGAAGGTTGCATGAGTATTCTTCATCGGCAGCCACCCCAGAAAAAGAAGGATCCGGGGAGCTTCATCATACCTTGTGTAATCGGAAATAAATTTGTGGGTAATGCACTTTGTGATCTTGGTGCTAGTGTTAATTTAATGCCAAAATCTGTTTTTCAGAAATTAGGTATTGGAAAGGCGCGACCCACGACAGTAACTCTGCAGCTGGCAGACCGCTCTTACGTTCATCCAGAAGGAAAAATTGAAGATATTCTGGTAAGAGTGGATAAATTTATTTTTCCTGCTGACTTTATTGTTTTAGATTGTGAGACAGACGAAAACGCACCACTCATCCTTGGGCGACGCTTCTTAGCCACGGGAAGATCACTGATTGATGTGGAGAAAGGAGAACTCACCATGCGAGTGAACAATCAAGAGATTAAGTTGAATGTTCTCCAAGCGATGAAACATCCTGATGTGGACGAGGAATGCAAGGCTATCACTGACGTTACCCTTGATCAACCCTGCATCAGGTCGGGCTGTCACGATATTAAATTTGGTCACTGCCGCGGCAGCCACCTACAGGGCTGTCACGACAACACTTACGACAGCAACTCCTCTGACTCCGATACATCTGATACTGAAGATCAGAAAGAGGTAAACTGGATAGGCAATCGTCCAGGTAAGTTATTCGAACCCTTGAATTATACTTCGGATAACCATTTAATCCAAAAGCCATCTACTGTTGAACCACATGCCTTAGAACTGAAGCCCCTGCCAGGGCAGCTAAAATATGCTTTTGTTGGTTCAAATAATACGTTGCACATAATCATCTCTTCTATGCTGCCGCAGGAACAGGAACGACAGCTAATAGGCATGCTACGGCAGCACAAAAAGGCGATTGGATGGACGATTGCTGACATTCAAGGCATTAGTCCGGCGTTATGCATGCACAAAATCCTTCTAGAGGAAGATCATAAGCCGACTATTGATGCCCAAAGGCGGTTAAACCATGCGATGAAGGAGGTGGTGCGTAAAGAGATAATCAAATGGTTAGATGCTGGTATTATTTACGCCATCTCCGACAGCAAATGGGTAAGCCCGGTGCAATGTGTTCCAAAGAAAGGAGGAATGACCATGGTGACCAACGAAAACAATGAGTTAATCCCAACCAGGACTGTGACCGGTTGGAGGGTTTGTATGGATTATCGGAAGCTTAACAAAGCTACCCGAAAGGACCACTTTCCTTTACCCTTTATTGATCAAATGCTTGACAGATTAGCAGGTAAACCTTACTATGGTTTTCTTGATTGTTATTCAGGTTATAATCAAATTGCCATCGCACCGGAGGATCAAGAAAAGACGACTTTCACATGCCCCTACGGAACATATGCTTTTAGGAGAATGCCGTTTGGATTATGTAATGCACCCGCCACCTTCCAAAGGTGCATGATGGCCATATTCTCCGATATGGTAGAGGACTTCCTTGAGATTTTTATGGATGATTTTTCAGTCTTTGGAGACGATTTTGAGAGCTGCCTTGGCAATCTACAAAAGGTACTTGAAAGATGTGAAAAAGCAAACCTGGTCTTAAATTGGGAAAAATGCCACTTTATGGTGGATGAAGGGGGTAGTCCTTGGCCATAAGATTAGCTGCCGTGGGATAGAAGTCGACAGGGCTAAGATTGAAGTGATCGAGAAGCTGCCGCCGCCGACCACAGTCAAGGGCATTAGAAGTTTTTTGGGACATGCTGGTTTTTATCGGAGATTCATTACAAATTTCTCAAAAATCACCAAGCCCCTATGCCATCTTTTGGAGTAGAACCGACCCTTTGACTTTAATGACGAATGTACTGAAGCATTCAAAATTCTGAAGGAAAAACTAGTAACAGCCCCCATAGTACAGCCACCAGACTGGACACAACCATTTGAGATTATGTGTGATGCTAGTGACTATGCTGTCGGGGCAGCACTTGGGCAGCGCAGAGATAAGCTATTTCATGTCATATATTACGCCAGCAAGACATTGAATGACGCCCAAGTAAACTACACCACCACAGAGAAGGAGCTATTAGCTGTGGTGTTCTCCATCGACAAGTTTTGTTCTTACATACTTGGGACGAAGGTAATAGTGCACACAGACCATTCTACCTTGAAGTATCTGTTCGCGAAAAAAGATGCAAAGCCTAGATTGATACGGTGGATCCTGCTATTGCAAGAATTCGACCTTGAAATCAAGGACAAAAAAGGGACAGAAAATTAGGTGGCAGATCACTTGTCAAGGTTGGAGAAGGGACAAAGTCTGCCAATAGATAAGACAAACATACTGGAGACCTTCCCAGATGAGCAGCTCTTTGCTGCCGCGACAGCCATGGCGGCGGGTAAGTCTTCTGAACTCCCCTGGTATGCTGATTTCGTTAATTTTATAGTTAGCGGAATACTTCCTTCTGATCTTAATTATCAAGCCAGGAAGAGGTTCCAAAATGATGTTAAGCATTATTATTGGGACGAACCTCTTCTTTTCAAAATGTGTGCAAACCAGGTTATAAGGAGGTGTGTACCACAAGAAGAGCAAGAAGACACTCTTCATCATTGCCATGCTTCACAATATGGAGGTCACTTAGGAGGCAACAAAATTGCTGCCAAGGTGCTGCAGTCAGGGTTTTATTGGCCGTCATTGTATAAGGATGCACAAATCTTCTACAAGAACTGTGACAGGTGCCAAAGGACAGGAAACATCTCGAGGAGAAACGAGATGCCACTGCAGAACATTCTAGAAGTCGAAATCTTCGACGTTTGGGGGATTGATTTTATGGGACCTTTCCCATCTTCATGTGGAAATTTATACATCCTCTTAGCAGTGGATTATGTCTCTAAGTGGGTAGAAGCTATCGCCACTCAAATGAATGATGCCAAGACAGTCCAAAGGTTTTTACACAAAAACATCTTTTCGAGGTTTGGCATCCCTAAGGCGATTATCAGTGATGAAGGGAGACATTTTGACAATAGGGTTATTGCTGCCGCTTTGAAGAAATATGGTGTCAAGCATCGGATCGCGACAGCATATCACCCACAGACCAATGGACAAGCTGAAATATCTAATAGGGAAGTTAAGATCATTCTTGAGAAGATGGTTAAGCCAACTAGGAATGATTGGTCTTTACTCCTTAATGATGCATTATGGGCATATAGGATAGCTTTTAAGACTCCATTGGGCATGTCTCCATACCGATTGATTTATGGAAAAACCTGTCATCTGCCTGTCGAGATAGAGCACAGAGCATATTGGGCAATAAGGGCAGTGAATTTGGACTTGGACAAGGCAGGCCAGAAAAGGCTGTTAGATCTGAACGAGATTGAAGAAATACGGACAATGGCCTACGACAATGCAAGAATCTACAAGGAGAAAACTAAGAAGTGGCATGACCGGAAGTTGCTGCCACGACAGTTCTGCCCAGGGCAGCTTGTATTGTTGTTCAATTCTAGACTGAAACTCTTCCCAGGGAAGCTAAAATCTAGATGGTCTGGCCCGTTCCAAGTCGTACAAATTTTTCCCCATGGTGCCATCACAATCCGATCGTTAAAAGACGGACACCAATTCAAAGTCAACGGACAGCGCCTCAAGCATTATCAGGGGACTGAAGCCCCAGGAATACAGGAAGTGGTTACCTTAGGAGATGCCCCACAAGGCATCCCTAATTTAACCTAAATTTTTTATTTTTATTTTTATTATTTATTATTTATTAGGAAAGTAGGTTATTCGAATAATGTTTTTTATGTTTACTGTTTTTAGGAAATAAAGGAGGCAAGAAGAATAGAAGAAGTGACCCAAGCCCACCATCCATCCATCAACCCAACAAAGCCCAATATTGAAGCCTGTAGTTCCAGCTGCCGCGGCAGACACGGAAAAGACAGGCTGTCACCAGACTGTCACGGCAGACACAGAAACGTGTGACAGACGCGTAACAGACGCATAAATGTGTGTTAGACGCGTCAGACACGCTAAAGCTCAACAGTCACCCCGTTATTCATGCCTGCCGTTACAGCTTCAACGGGCAGCAACTCCTCCTCTATAAAACCCCGTGTCATTTTCATTTCACTCATTTCTGTTTTTTTTTCTTACTTGCTCTCCCCGTTAGTTTTTCTTTGTTTTCTTTACTTTCAAACAACCCTTGCAACTAACATGTCTTCCAGAAGAACCCGCCGCAGTGGTGCTTCAACCTCTTCACCGGCAGCACCCACCCCGCAGTCCTTCGCAACTAAGGATCTCTGGGAAGAAAGAGGCTTTATTTACACCCCAAGAGCAGTCAACATGGGCCTCAAACCGTTCATCACAAGGACAATTAGAGCCCTCTTATGGGAAACATTCGCAGAGCAACCAGCAGAGATGAATGAGACGCTGGTAAGGGAATTCTATGCTGCTATCGGCAGCCGGACGGCAACAACAGTAACCGTCCGAGGGACAGAAGTGCAGTTCACGGCCGAGCGCATCAATTCTTTTTATGGCCTCTACTTCGGCCCCAACGACGATGCTCACCAACAGTTCCTGGACACTCTATACGATGCTGCCTTCGACGCTGTCATGGCAGAAGTGACAGAAGAAGGAACTGAATGGAACACGAGCCGCAAAAATCCCCACACCGTGAAGAGGGGGCAGCTGCTGCCAGAGGCTAAATTGTGGAACGCCTTCATTAAGAAGAGGATTCTGCCGTCCTCTCATCACACCATAGTGGACCAGCAGAGGTTAGCCCTAATCCACTCAATCATGAACAAAAGACCCATAAATGTGGGACGATATATGCAGGAGAGTATTTTGGACTGCGCCCACAGATCAACGACCCTCCTCTGCCTTCCTTTCCTTATCACATCTCTTTGCTGCTGCTCTGCCGTACCGGAAGCCACCACCGATCGCCTAGTGAAGGGACGGGGCTGGACAGACAAGGCTATCATCGGCCTCATGGAGCTGACAGTAGCAACCCCCCTCTCCTCCTTCAACCCTGCTGCCACCCCAGCAGAATCATCAGAGCAGCCCGCCCCTGAACCTGCCGCAACAGCTGCTTTGACAGACCCATCCACTCAAATTCTTGCTGCTATTCAGAGGATAGAGGAGAGACAACTGGGTCTAATGACATTCATCAAGGATTTTGCCGCATCCACGGTAAACTTCATTCACCATACTTTAAATTATCCTGATGTTGTCTTTCCCACCTTCCCTGCCCACTATTTCACCATCCCCACCCCTGTCCACACACCTACACCTGCTGCCACGCCTCATACACAATCTGCTGCCTCCACCCCATCACCTGCCCCAAAGGCGGCCGGAAACCCTCAGGCCGACACATCCGCCCGAGGAACAAAGCGACCGCCCTCGGATGACATTGCTGCCTTCGTAGCTGGATTTTCTTCTTCCTCCGTCTAGGCAGAAAGCGAGGCAGAACCCTCTATTCGGAGGAACTTGGAGAAAGAATTCACACCTGTCAAGAGGCAGAAAAAGATGGCCAACAGAAAGCTTATGCCAAAGGCCAACACCACCAGCAACAGCACTTGGGACAGCGGCAGCAGCTCTGACATCCAGGTCGTAGAGCAACCAGCCCAGCCTGCCCCACAGCCCAAAATCCGCCTCAGCAGCAGCAGTGAAGTCAATGCTTAAAATTTAAGTCTTTTATTTTCTTCTTATTGCTGCCTGCCTTATCTATATTTTGTGATGTACTGCCTTCATTTTTATTTTTGTCATTTGCATTGGGGGCAATGCAACCCTCAAGTTTGGGGGTGGCAACCCTCCATTTTAATGGAGTCTTAGTACATCTTAATTATTTGCTTTGTCTTATTTATTTTTTTTCAAAAAAAAAAATCAGAAAAGACTGAAAATTTTGGCTTAAAACTGTGAATTGAACTAACCTGTCGTGACAGCTCTGTCGTGGCAGCATCTTTAGGACAGTTTAAGGAGAAGTTTACAGCCTTTCTATAGTTCTGAAAAACTTAAACACCATTGTGACTGTTATACTGCTTAGATTTCTTTTAGCCAAACTAGAATAGGAAACTTAGTACTTGAATAGCCCCTAGAGGTGCCTAACATTGGCTCTAGGAAAGAAGTTTAGCAAAAGAGACTCAAAAACCTAGAGGTGCCCGAAACCGGCTCTAGGAAGCTAACTAGAGGTGCCTAAAACTGGCTCTAGTAAAACTCTAGAAATTGAGTCAAAAGAAAGAAATCAAGGAAGCATGAAAATGTGCATTCAAAAAAAAATAAACTTTGGCATAAAAATTCGAGTTAAAAGTTGAATATTCTAGTGAAACTAAGAGAGTCTTAGCATATAACTGTTCACAAGCATGCACACACTACACGAGGACTATAGTGAGATTCCGGACAGATCCTAATCTATCCGACAGGTTGCTGCCGCCACAGGGAACGAACGACGGGTAAGGGAAAGTTCACTGTTTGAAAGCCAAAACAAAAATATTTCATTTTTCTTTTAGGTCTTAGTTGCTTGAGGGCAAGCAAAAACTTGAGTTTGGGGGTGTGTTGAGTTTGTAAAGTTCTATTATTTACACCAAAAAGTGGAGGAGTGGTGACATTTGGTGACAACTCCAAACGCCACAATAAAGGTATTGGCTCCATAGGTAATCACTCTACCATTCTTATTGAAAATGTCTTGTATGTCAATGGTCTTAAAAATAATTTGTTGAGCATAAGCCAATTGTGTGATAAAGGATTTAATGTTTTATTTGATAAAAATGGGTGCAAAATTGTTGACATTAAATCTAATAATATTATGCTCATAGGTCATCGCATAGGTAACATTTACATGGTGCATCTAGATGACATACATACATCCCATGCATGTTTAGTAGCTCAAAATGAAAATGATGTGTGGTTATGGCATAGGAAACTAGGACATGCTAGCATTAGTATTTTAGAAAAATTAGTTTCCCTTGATCTAGTTAGAGGTTTACCCAAGATTAAGTTTTCAAACGATAAAATTTGTGATGCATGCTCTAAGGGTAAACAACATAAGTCATCCTTTAAATCCATTAATGATGTTTCTACAAGTAGGTGTTTACAACTTATCCATATGGATTTATTTGGGCCAATTAGGACTATGAGCTTGGGTGGTAAATCTTATGCATTTGTTCTTGTTGATGTTTTTTAGATTTACTTGGGCTCTATTTTTAAGTACTAAATATGAGGCTTTAGAAAAATTCATCACATTTTAAAAAATAACCCAAAATGATCTTGAACTTAGAATTTCTCATATTAGAAGTGATCATGGAATCAAATTTTAAAATTTAGGGTTTGAAGTGTTTTTAAATGAAAATGGTATTAGCCACAATTTTTCGTCTCCTCGAACTCCTCAACAAATTGGGGTAGTTGAGAGGAAAAATAAAACTTTACAAGAAATGGCTAGATCCATGCTTTGTGAAAACAATTTACCTAAATATTTTTGGGCGGAAGCCACAAACACCGCTTGCTACATTGTAAACCGAGTAATGATTAGGCCAATTTTAAAGAAAACACCTTATGAGATTTTAAAATCTAAAAAGCATAACATTAGCTATTTTCATCCTTTTAGTTGCAAGTGTTTTGTTTTAAATAATGGAAAAGACAACTTAGGTAAATTTGATGCAAAAAGTGATGAAGCTATTTTCATAGGATATTCTTTAACCTCTAAAGCCTATCGTGTATTTAACAAGAGAACTTTAGTAGTAGAAGAATCTATACATGTTGTATTCGATGATAACCTCCTTCCAAGGAAGGATTCTTGTGATGATGATAATGTAGGAATCATAAATGTCTTTGATGGAGGACAAACTTCAAAGAAGGATGAGATTTCAACAAAAGAAGAGGACACATAAGATCCACCTCTTGAAGCTTTGAAGGACTTGGCTCTTGAGAAAAAGGAAGTGAGCTGCCCAAGGGAGTTCAACTATGTCAAAGATGGTGAAATCTTGGGTGATCCATCCAAGGGGTAACCACTAGATCTTCTCTTAAACTTATGAATCATGTTGCATTTATCTCATGCATAGAGCCTAAGAATATAAAAGAAGCATTGAAAGATGATTTTTGGATTATGGCTATGCAAGAAGAGTTAAATCAATCTGAGAGAAGTAATGTTTGGACATTAGTTGATAGGCATAGTAGTCAATCTACTATAGGAACTAAATGGGTCTTTAGGAACAAACTAGATGAGATTGGTAACATTGTGAGAAACAAAGCTAGACTAGTAGCACAAGGTTACACTGAAGAAGAGGGAATATATTTTAATGAAACCTATGCACCCGTAGCTAGAATGGAAGCTATTAGAATGTTGCTTGCTTATGCATGTTATCGTGATTTCAAGCTTTTTCAAATGGATGTTAAAAGCGCATTTTAAATGGTTTTATAAATGAAGAAGTGTATGTGGAACAACCACCAGGTTTTGAAGACTCAAAATTTCCAAATCATGTTTTCAAACTCGCTAAGGCTCTTTATGGTTTAAAACAAGCTCCTAGAGCTTGGTATGAAAGACTTTCAAACTTTTTAATTGAAAAAGGTTTTGAAAAAGGTAAGGTGGACACTACACTTTTCATAAAAAGGTATAAAAACGACATCTTAGTAGTACAATTTTAAGTTGATGATATTATTTTTGGTTCTACTAACGAATGTCATTGCAAAGAGTTTGCTAAGCTAATGCAAGGTGAATTCGAGATGAGCATGATGGGGGAGCTCTCATTCTTTTTAGGACTCCAAATCAAGCAAAGGAAGGATGGCACCTTAATCAATCAAGCAAAGTACATCAAGGATATGCTCAAGAAGTTTGGCTTGGAGAATGCTAAGCCTCAAGCCACACACATGAGCTCATCTACAAAGCTTGACAAAGATGAAAGAGGTAAGTGTGTTGACTCTAAGCTTTACCATTCTATGATTGGATCATTACTTTACCTTACCGCAAGTAGACCGGATATCTTGTTTAGTGTTTGCTTGTGTGCTAGGTTTCAAGCTAGTCCTAGAGAGTCTCACCTTATAGCCGTTAAGAGAATCTTTAGGTACCTTAGAGATACCCCTTGTCTAGGTCTTTGGTACCATAGAGACTCAACCTTCAACCTTCATGCTTATTCGGATGCGGATTATGGGGGGTGTAAAATCGATAGGAAGTGTACTTCGAGAACTTGTCAATTCCTAGGTAGTATGCTCATATCTTGGTTCTCTAAGAAACAAATAGTGTAGCCTTATCTACCACCGGAGCCGAGTACATATCCTTAGGGAGTTGTTGTGCTCAAGTCCTTTTGATGAAGCAACAACTCTTAGATTATGATATTAAAGTTGAAACCATACCTCTTAAGTGTGATAACACTAGTGCCATATGTTTGACAAAAACTCTCATCCAACACTCTAGAACTAAACATATAGAAATAAGGCATCATTTCATTAGAGATCATGTCCTTAAAGAAGATGTTTTTATAGAGTATGTTGACACCTTAAATCAATTAGCGGACATCTTTACAAAACCTTTAGATAAAGAGCGTTTTTGGTCCCTTAGGAGAGAGTTAGGTCTAACTAGCCTATCTTGACCTCTTAGGACCTCTTTTGTGCTTAAAATTGCTTGATCTTGTGAAATGCTATGTTTATGTGTTTTTACTCCTAATTTCATCCATGCTTATAGTTAGGAGGAGTATGTTTATGTTTGCACATGTTATTCCTACTCATTCATGCAAGTTAGGCCTTCAAAAATTTCATTCTTCTGCACTTTTAGAGCCTCATCTGCACTTCCAGGCCCAGGTGTATCGAAACGGGTCCAAATGTTTCGATACGAGTGCCTTAAAATTCTATCTGAGAGAAGGGTGTTTCAAAACGCCTTCAAAGGGTTTCGAAACGTTTTTGATACTGCCAAGGGGTGCATCGAAATATGTTTTGATACAAGTCAACATGGGATTCGATACGGTCAAAGACGTATCGAAACGCTCAACTGGAGTTGAAAAGTCGGTCAACCTTCAGTGCCCGCGTTTCGGAACGGTCGAAACCTGTTCTGAAACGGGTTAGCTGACTGCTTTAAAGGGGCTTTTAATGTTAAAGTTTCACTTTAATTAAAACTCCCCTCAAACCCTAAAAACCCTAAATCGATTTCCCTATAAAAACCCTCTAACCTCAATGTTTTTCACCAAATCTTGAGGGCTTTTACTCTTACACACAAGTCTAAGCAAGCATCAACAATTTTGTGCAAGGATTTCCATCTATTCATCCAAAATCCCAAATTAAGGTATATTTTCATCTTTTTCTTTTTCCTTAAATTTTTATTCGAATCCTAGGTTAGAAAATTTTAATTTTGTATAGTTTATGTGTTTTGATACTTGGGTTTTTCAAATCTTGTGAAAATTTTTCAAAATCTTAAATTTTTTTATTCGAATATATGTTTTTTCATTCTTATTTGTTTCTGTTTTTCTCTTAATTTTATTTTGTTTTGTTTTGTATCTTTGTTCTTAAAATTTGTTTTTAAACCTAAGTGGGATTTGCCATTGGATTGAATTAAGGAATTTTATGCATACACTTCAAATTTTTTTTAAATTGCTTGCTTTATGTTTTTAGGATTTTTCAATGGATCCCGCTAACAAGAAACGTAAGGTACCTCAATCGGGTGAAGGTTCAAACCAAGCAGCTCTCCGTCCCAACCTTAATCAAGTTTTTCTCAAGAGTCTCAAAACTCTCGCGATGAAGGAGTGTTTCAAACATGTCAAGGAGTTTGGGGTTCGTTTTGAGCGTGTTGTTGACATGTCGTTTCTTGACTCCGAGCGCTTTCTCTTCCGTTATCTCCACCGTTTACAAGAATGGAGCTTCTTTGGTTTCTTGATTATCCCGGATATTTGCTACAAGCACTTGGTTCTTATCTTTTACTCCAATGCCCAACTCTTCAACAATGAAGACAACTCCGAAGTTGTTCGCATTGAGTCTCTTATCTTGGGAAAGAAGATTGTCATTGACATACCTTTCTTAGAGACTACCTTTGGTCTTAAGAATAAAGGAATCGAGAGTGAGACTCATTTTGATTCTCACACTGGTTCAGTGCTTGCCTTGGATGCTCACGATAGGTTCCTCCGCTTGATGGTCTCGTGGTTTATTCTCCCCTCCAGAGGTAAATTCTCTCACGTTCGTCAAGTAGATTATTTTTGGCTTGAATGTTTTCATCGTGGAGAGCGCCATAATCTTGGCAAGATCATGTTTTCCGAGATGGTGAATAATGTCAAGCTCCATGAAACTGATGCGCTCAAGTTTTTCACTTATGGGACTGTTTTGAGTTATATTTTTGGAGACCTTAATCTTGATTGCACCTATGACTCACCGGAACCCCGCAAGCAAAAACTTGGTGAATCTTCTCTCCGCAAGTCCGGATTTCGTTACATCAACAATGACCAATGGGAACATGTTGATAGGGAAGCACCTCCACCTCAAGTTGAACCTCAACCAGAAGCTCTGGTTGCTAACAATGAAGCTCTCATGGCTTTTCTTACCGAGCGGTTCAACACTTTGGACACTAACATGTCTAGGGGTTTTGGTGCTATCAATACTCGCATACAATCTGTGGAGGATCGTCTCCATGCAAATGAGAATCGACTCACATCCCTTGAGAATCAACATCAATCTATGGACATGTCCTTCTCCACCTTTTATGGCCAATGGATGGATTTTCGTCGCTCTTAAGCCAAGGACGATGATGATTCCATGGATGATGATGGTGACGACGACGAGGCTTAGGATTCTCATGTCATCTCATATTAGCTATTCATATTAGGACTAAGATTGCATCTTTATTTCCTTTATATTTTATGAACCTATGCTTTGCTTATTTTGTTTGGGATTAAGCTTTGAACTTATTGTTTAAGATTTATGTTTTGGATATTTGAATTCTATGAATTAATATTATGTTTTTATTGCTTATGGATTATTGCTTTTAACCTTATCTCTTCTCTTTGAGCCTTGTTTATTATTTTTGATCTAACAAAAAGGGGGAGAAGTAATCTAAAAGCCAAAATTCGTTTTAAGTGTTTTTAAGTTTTAAAAACTTGAATTTAAATCTTTTTAAAACTTTAAAAACCCATCTTAAATTGCAGGGGAGTTAGAATGTATTCAAAATTTTCAAAACTCTTATAAATTCTAACTTTGGTTTTGTTATATAAAAAAGGGGGAGATTGTGAAACCGATAATTTGATTTTGATATAACTAAAGAATTTAAGGACTAAATTGAAAATGTGAAAACGAATTTTTAAGTCCTTAAATGTAACCCCCTTAACCCGGCCTAGACGGTTGACCCGAATTAAGAAAGTCACACGGGGAAAACCAAAGTCAACCCGAAAGTCAACCTTGATTAACGACCCTTTTTTTTCTTTTTAATCTTGACTAGATACATATTAACCTTAGATATGATCATACAAACATCATACTCAAAGATCATAAACATTAGAGATCAAACAAGGACCCAATTGAACAATTTACAACTTTAGGGACCAAAATGTAAATTCTGATAATTAGGAGGACTTAACCCAAATTGAAGTTACCAACTTAAAATTAATCAGGTTTCATGCTTCCCTGTACAATTTCAGCTTAAAAGGACTTCCCAAACTCATACAATTGCACAGACAAGATTCAGGACCAAAATGCAAACAATTCAAAACATATAACTGCCAATGTCAGCCCCCAACGGTCACCCGTTCCGAAACAGGCAGAGCCCGTTTCGAAACGCGGGCCGTTCCGCAACGCGTACCGAAACACGGGCTGGCAGTAGCCTTTCCGTTTCGGAACGGTCCCTTCCGTTTCGGACGCCTGGGCTGGTTTAAGGCACCCGTTTCGAAACGGTAGGTACTGTTCCGAAACACCCTGCACAGATTGCCCCAAAATGCATACTTAAACATGCAATTAAACATCCAATCATGCTCCAATTGCCACCAAACTTTACCAACATGCAATTCAACATATATGAGACATACTTGCATCAACAATTCATCAAAATATCAACATATGTGGAAAGCCCCAAATCTATAGGCATGCTTCCTACACAAGCAAACCATTCAAGCATAAACTTCCAATTCAAGCATGTAAAGGGCAAACACAAAAACCAGCATTCTCAACAATATTCAACATACTTAGGGAGTTCAAAACCTCTCCCAAAACATACACATAGGTCCCCCATTGCCAAATTACCAAAAGCTAAAATGTACTTAAGAAAACCTTCCATACTTTGAGCTTTACTTCCACTTGAATACTTGCCTTCCTTGCTGCCCTCAAGTACTTTAATGTTCTGCATTATTGATTTAAGAAAACGAAGAGAGCGTAAGCAAAAGCTTAGTGAGGAATGCTCAATAAAACCATTCAATAATGCATTTATAAAACACTTTATAAATCATGCTTCAAATCATCATTTACACATGCTCAAAAGTATACTTAAACAAGCATCTCATGCTTCATATCATAACATGTCATATTGGCCACAAGTGATAAGTTCCATTTCTTTAAAAACAAGTTCATCAACTTTCACCCCAAGGACTTTTAAACACCTTGGCCCCAAGGACTTTTAAACACCTTGGCCCATGGACTTTTAACCACCATGGAAAGGACCACACAAGGACTTTTAACCACCTTTGTGTCCGTATCAAGTTTCACCCCAAGGACTTTTAAACACCTTGGCCCCAAGGACTTTTAAACACCTTGGCCCATGGACTTTTAACCACCATGGAAAGGACCACACAAGGACTTTTAACCACCTTTGTGTCCGTAGCAAGAATCATCCAAGGACTTTTAACCACCTTGATGTTCTTAAGTAAACAAGGCTCACTCAAGGACTTTTAACCACCTTAGTGACCTTAACCTTTTCAAAACATCACTTGCCAATATACATCATTATCATCAATCTATCCACTGTTTTAAAGCATTAAACCAAGCCATATTCATCAAGCATTTAAAAGCATCAAACCACATTTAATCAATGTTCAAAAACAAGGAACTCTTACCTTGAGCTTCCTTCAACATATGGCTTACAAAAAAACAGCATTTACCATGCTAAATCATGCTTTCAAAACAGAATGTAAACCATGCAATAAACCACATTGCACAACAATCAAAACATGGCCACCACTAGAGAGTATTTCCGAAAACTTACACTTGAGCTTACCAAAGTTGTTTAGACTTAAACTAAGCTCCCAAGACATTGGTTTCAAAGCCGAAAACCCAATTTCACTCACCGATTCTACTTTGCCTCTTGCCGAAGCACCAATTCAAGCCTCCGGATCACCAACTCTTGGATCCAAAGATGACTCCCCTGTTTTAACACATCAAAGCAGAGGATTAATGCATCATCATGCATTAATAGCTTCAATGAAAGCACCTAAACTCGCTGCTCTCATCCACACTCCATTTTCGGCCACCAAACACAACCGAAAATGCATCCAAACCACTTCTCAACAAAGCCCAGCCATAAACCATCAAAACCAAACATCTTTTAACATCATTTAACACCTAGAAAGAACCTACTAACATCCTTATACCTCCAGCAACACCAGATCCACAAGATCACCTCAAAAACAATCAAGAATCACAAGCTAAACTTAGGAAACTCAACCTATCCGGGATTGCATCAATCAAAACTCAATTCCTTAACAATTTAGTGTTCAAATAACATCAAAAACACATCCTAAATCACAGATTTAACAGATCAAACGAAAATCATCAAAAATCACCAAATCTTGCATTATAAGCCAAGATCCACTTCACAACTTAAAAGCCTTTAATAAAACATCAATTAAGGATTGAGAACTTAGGAATTTCAGTAAAGAACTGATAGTTTAGAGGAGAAGGACGTTCTTACCTCCAAACTTGAGTTTCTCCTCTTTTTAGAATCAAAAACCTTGATGAATCAAGTAGCAAATGATGAGGTTTTGTAGATACGATGATTAGGAATCAAAAGAGAGTTGAAAGGATAGATTTAGGTGACAAAATCAGAAGAAATTCTCTGGAGAGAAAGTGTTTGGGTTGAGAGAAAATGAGAGAAAAGAAAATTGGAAGTTAGTTATCAAAATGGCCAAAATGGCTTTCCCTCCTCTTTTGATATGTTTTAAAATCAGAATATATCTTAAAATATCTTAGAAAAATCTGGAGAAACTACTTTTGGAATAATAGCTCCTTAAAGATTCAAAGTTTCAACCCTTTATAAAACAGTCACAAAACTTTCAAAAATTACATTTTGGTCACTAGCCAAAATGTCACCCTTCCAAAACTCATTTTGTAAAATTGATTTCACAGTTCACTTAATTATATTAAAATATGATTTTAGAACATTTTTCCATATTTTTAATGCAACCCGAACTAGGCTTTCCTAATTTCACCTTTTTAGATTCGAACAGCACTTTGACCAAACCGGTCAACGCTCAAAACTACCAAGCCCAAAACCGGGGCGTTACAACTCTCCCCCCCTTAAGAAATTTCGTCCTCAAAATTTACCTGAAGGAAAGAGATAAGGAAACTGCTTCAGCATGTCTTCCTTCCGCTCCCACGTGGCTTCCTCAACACCGCGATGCTTCCACAGCACCTTCACCAACTCAATGGTCTTGCCACGAAGAACCTTACTATCCGAATCCAGAACCTTCACCGGTTCCTCATCATAGGTCAAATCCGGATTCAATTCCACTTCCTCCACAGGCATCACATGCGAAGGATCAGATCTATACTTTCGGAGCATAGAAACATGGAACACATCATGAATCTTCTCCAACTCCTGAGGTAACCTCAACCGATACGCCACAGGACCCACACGCTCAACCACCTCATATGGTCCAATGTACCTAGGGCTCAACTTACCCTTCCGGCCAAACCTAATCACCTTCTTCCAAGGCGAAACCTTCAAGAACACACGATCACCCACCGCATACTCTATCTCCTTACGCTTCAAATCCGCGTAAGACTTTTGCCGATCAGAAGCATCCTTCAACCGCTCACAAATGAGCTTCACCTTCTCGGTGGTCCCCTTTCAACAAAGCCGGCATCGAAACCAACTTTTGACCAGTTTCAGCCCAACAAAGAGGAGTCCTACACTTCCTCCCGTACAAAGCCTCATAAGGTGCCATTTGAATACTCGCCTGATAACTATTGTTATAAGCAAACTCAACCAAAGGCAGATGCTTCTCCCAAGAACCTTGGAACTCAATCACGCAACACCTCAACATATCCTCCAAAATCTGGATAACTCGCTCAGACTGACCATCCGACTGAGGATGATAGGATGTACTGAAATTCAACCTTGTACCCAAAGCTTGATGCAAACACTGCCAGAAACGCAATGTGAACCTCGGATCCCTATCCGACACAATCGACTTAGGCACACCATGCAGCCGTACAATCTCAGCAATGTACAGCTCCGCAAGCTTATCCAAAGAAAACGTAGTATGCACAGGCAAGAAATGCGCACACTTCGTCAGGCGATCCACAATCACCCACACAGAATTCTTCTTCGATGGAGACAAAGGTAAACCAGATACAAAATCCATGGTAACCCTTTCCCACTTCCATTCAGGGATTCTCAACGGTTGCAACAACCCTGAAGGAACCTGATGCTCAGCCTTAACTCGCTGACACACCATACACTTGCTCACAAACTCTGCAACATCCTTTTTCAAACCCACCCAATAGTACTCATCACGAAGATCACGATACATCTTAGTACTACCAGGGTGCATAGCAAAAGGACTACTATGGCCTTCAGTCAGAATAGCACGCCTCAACTCAACATCATTGGGCACTACTATTCGACTCCCAAAACACAACACACCATCATCATTAAAGCAGAAATCCGAAGGCCTACCCCCCGCGATATCCTGAACATGAGACACCAAGGAATCATCCAGCAACTGCTTTTCCTTGATCAACTGAACCATTGATGGTTTTACTTGCAACTCAGCAACAAGACCACCATCTCGCGAAATGCTCAAACTGGCAAACATAGCCCTCAGCTCAACAACTACTTTCCTACTCAAGGCATCCGTAACAACATTAGCCTTTCCAGGATGGTACTCAATCGTCAAATCATAATCCTTGAGCAACTCCAACCAACGCCGCTATCTAAGATTCAACTCCTTCTGAGACATCAGATACCTCAAACTCTTGTGATCCGTGTACACCGTACACTTCTCACCATACAGATAATGTCTCCAGATCTTCAGAGCAAAAACCACTGCAGCCAGCTCAATATCATGCGTAGGATAGTTGCGCTCATGCACTTTCAACTGCCGCGATGCATAAGCAACAACCTTACCCTCTTGCATCAGCACACATCCCAAACCAACATAGGATGCATCACTGTAGACCACAAACTCTTTCCCTGATTCAGGCTGAACCAAGATAGGAGCTTGCGTCAAAGCCGCCTTAAGCTTCTCAAAAGCTTGCTGTCTCGCTTCCGTCCACTCATACTTAACATCCTTTTGCAACAACTTTGTCAAAGGAGCAGCAATCTTGGAAAAACCATCCACAAACCTTCGGTAGTATCCTGCCAAACCAAGGAAACTACGAACCTCATGAACAGACTCAGGAACCTTCCAATTCATCACCACCTCAATCTTCTGAGGATCAACACGAATCCCCTCAGCTGAGACCACATGCCCAAGAAACACCACCTCCTTAAGCAAAAACTCACACTTGCTCAGCTTAGCATAAAGCTGATTCTCCAGCAAAGCTTGCAAAACAATCCTCAAATGCTCTTCATGCTCCTCCTCAGTACGCGAGTACACGAGGATATCATCAATGAACACCACAACGAACTTGTCCAGGTATTCATGAAACACACGATTCATCATGTCCATGAAAGCAGCAGGAGCATTTGTCAAACCAAACGGCATCACAAGGAACTCATAATGCCCATACCTTGTCCTGAAAGCTGTCTTAGGCACATCCACATCCTTCACCTTCAATTGATAATACCCTGACCTCAAGTCAATCTTAGAGAACACAGCAGCTCCCCGAAATTGATCAAAGAGATCATCAATCCTCGGCAAGGGATACCGATTCTTGATAGTCAACTTGTTCAGCTGACGGTAATCAATGCACATCCTCATAGTGCCATCCTTCTTCTTTACAAACAAGACCGGTGCTCCCCAAGGTGACACACTCGGCCGGATGAAACCACGGTCAAGCAACTCTTACAACTGCGTCTTCAGCTCCTTCAGCTCCTTAGGTGCCATTCTATAGGGAGTAATGGACACAGGAGTTGTATTCTCATACAGCTCAATTCCAAACTCCACCTCGCGATTAGGAGGTAAACCAGGCAACTCCTCAGGAAACACTCCAGGAAACTCCTTCACAACCCTGATATCTTGCACCCTCAACTCCTTAGAGCTAGGATTCATCACAAAAGCTAGATAAGCTTCGCAACCTTGCCTCAGCATCCTGCTCGCCTCCAAAGTAGATACCACATTGGTAAGAAACTTCACATTCTCACCAACCACAACAACATCATAATCATCCGCAAGTTTCAACGAAACTCTCTTATTTTCACAATCCACAACAGCACGATGCTCAGCAAGCCAATCCATACCAAGGATCACATCAATACCATAGAAAGGCAGCTCCATAAGATCAACATGAAAAACATGTTCTTGAACAACCAAAGGACACCTTCTATACAGCTTTCGAGTCACAACAGTCTCACCAAAAGAACTAGTGACACGAACACCAACATCCAAAGACTCAACAGGCAAACCAAGCAATTCAGCATGCTCACGCAAAATATATGAATGCGTAGATCCAGAATCTATCAAAGAAAGTAATGACAAGGACTGCAAAGTAAAGGTACCTGCAATCACATCCGCATCATTCCTTCCCTCACGTTGAGCATACACCCTCGCTTGACCACCACCTTCAGGCTGAATAGCCACAACATGGGCCACTCCTCGGCCACCTTCCTCCCTTCTCTGGAAATTACCACGGCCGCGCCCACGACCTCTCTGCGGTGCAGCAACAACAGGAGCACGCACTTGGCCACCAGCCAACATAGGACAATCTCGCCTCAAGTGGTCTGCAGATCCACAATTCCAGCACCCATTACCCGCTGCCGCAACAGGAGCTTGCACCTCTCTCACAGCACGAGGACAGTCACGCTTCATGTGACCACGTGAACCACAGATCCAGCAAGCACTCGGATCAGCTCTAACATTGCCTCCTCTAGCAGGTGCACCACCACCTCTCTTAGCTGAGGACTGATACTTTTGATCACGTCCCCTCTTGTTCCGTCCACCTCCGGAACTAAACTCAGCAGCTCTCTTACCAGAACTAGCTCCAACACCTCTAACAGATAAACCCAAGTTCATCTCAATGTCCTTGGCTCGGCCCACCAACACATCAAAATCATCATACTCGGTGGCCAGCACATACATCTTCACGTCCGTCACTAAACCATAACGGAACCTCTCGCACCTTGCCCGCTCATCAGGTACCAACTCAGGTGCATACTGACTGAGTCGCACAAACTGCACTTCATACTCAGCCACACTCATGCTCCCTTGGGTAAGAGACATGAATTCACGCTTCTTCTCATCAAGATATCTCACACCAAGATATCTCCTCTTGAACACATTCTGGAAGAATGTCCAAGTAACATCAGCTTCAACCATCCCAGCTATGGTGGTCGTCCACCACGTATACGCATCGTCCTGCAGCAAGGACACAACACAACCCAACTTTTGCACATCCGTGCAACTCATTTGTCCCAGAATCCTCTTGATACTCTCAAACCAAGCCTCAGAACCTTCAGCTGACATACCCCTAAACTCAGTCCCACCAAGACTGCGTAAGCGTTCCAAAGGTAGTCTAACTCCAGCATCTCCCTGATGCCCAGCTCCTTGAGCTCCAGCCACTGCTGCTCGAAAAGCACCCGCAATAGCTTGTACCAACATCGTCATATCGGGCATAGCTTGCCCCTGACCAACCTCAGGTCCAGCAGCTCCAGCACCAGCTGCAGCTTCAGCTCTTTCTCTCTCTGCACCACCACCACCAGGTGGAGGAGGAGGTAACACCGCACTACCCGTGTTTTCCTCATTCTCGTTCTCATTAGGAGCCGTAGCTCGCACATTACCTCGTAACTCTCTACGTGGTGCCATACTTTTACCATGCAATCACAATGCAAATAAAACGAAGTCAGGCCCAGCAAGGTAAGCAATCCAAGTATTCAAGCTCAATTTCATTCAAAATCAACATCATTTCATTAGCTTCGATTTGGCAATGGGTACCCACAACATGCTACATCACAGCATACAACTCAATTGCACCAAAATCACAAGCCACTAAACATGCTTTCGATCAACAAGCATACAAGGCATACATACTTCAATCATGCACACATTCATTCCCAATTACTCGAGAACTCAGCTCTGATACCACCAAATGTAACCCCCTTAACCCGGCCTAGACGGTTGACCCGAATTAAGAAAGTCATACGGGGAAAACCAAAGTCAACCCGAAAGTCAACCTTGATTAACGACCCTTTTTTTTCTTTTTAATCTTGACTAGATACATATTAACCTTAGATATGATCATAAAAACATCATACTCAAAGATCATAAACATCAGAGATCAAACAGGGACCCAATTGAACAATTTACAACTTTAGGGACCAAAATGTAAATTCTGATAATTAGGAGGACTTAACCCAAATTGAAGTTACCAACTTAAAATTAATCAGGTTTCATGCTTCCCTGTACAATTTCAGCTTAAAAGGACTTCCCAAACTCATACAATTGCACAGACAAGATTCATGACCAAAATGCAAACAATTCAAAACATATAACTGCCAATGTCAGCCCCCAACGGTCACCCGTTCCGAAACAGGCAGAGCCCGTTTCGAAACGCGGGCCGTTCCGCAACGCGTACCGAAACACGGGCTGGCAGTAGCCTTTCCGTTTCGGAACGGTCCCTTCCGTTTCGGACGCCTGGGCTGGTTTAAGGCACCCGTTCCGAAACGGTAGGTACTGTTCCGAAACACCCTGCACAGATTGCCCCAAAATGCATACTTAAACATGCAATTAAACATCCAATCATGCTCCAATTGCCACCAAACTTTACCAACATGCAATTCAACATATATGAGACATACTTGCATCAACAATTCATCAAAATATCAACATATGTGGAAAGCCTCAAATCTATAGGCATGCTTCCTACACAAGCAAACCATTCAAGCATAAACTTCCAATTCAAGCATGTAAAGGGCAAACACAAAAACCAGCATTCTCAACAATATTCAACATACTTAGGGAGTTCAAAACCTCTCCCAAAACATACACATAGGTCCCCCATTGCCAAATTACCAAAAGCTAAAATGTACTTAAGAAAACCTTCCATACTTTGAGCTTTACTTCCACTTGAATACTTGCCTTCCTTGCTGCCCTCAAGTACTTTAATGTTCTGCATTATTGATTTAAGAAAACGAAGAGAGCGTAAGCAAAAGCTTAGTGAGGAATGCTCAATAAAACCATTCAATAATGCATTTATAAAACACTTTATAAATCATGCTTCAAATCATCATTTACACATGCTCAAAAGTATACTTAAACAAGCATCTCATGCTTCATATCATAACATGTCATATTGGCCACAAGTGATAAGTTCCATTTCTTTAAAAACAAGTTCATCAACTTTCACCCCAAGGACTTTTAAACACCTTGGCCCCAAGGACTTTTAAACACCTTGGCCCATGGACTTTTAACCACCATGGAAAGGACCACACAAGGACTTTTAACCACCTTTGTGTCCGTATCAAGTTTCACCCCAAGGACTTTTAAACACCTTGGCCCCAAGGACTTTTAAACACCTTGGCCCATGGACTTTTAACCACCATGGAAAGGACCACACAAGGACTTTTAACCACCTTTGTGTCCGTAGCAAGAATCATCCAAGGACTTTTAACCACCTTGATGTTCTTAAGTAAACAAGGCTCACTCAAGGACTTTTAACCACCTTAGTGACCTTAACCTTTTCAAAACATCACTTGCCAATATACATCATTATCATCAATCTATCCACTGTTTTAAAGCATTAAACCAAGCCATATTCATCAAGCATTTAAAAGCATCAAACCACATTTAATCAATGTTCAAAAACAAGGAACTCTTACCTTGAGCTTCCTTCAACATATGGCTTACAAAAAAACAGCATTTACCATGCTAAATCATGCTTTCAAAACAGAATTTAAACCATGCAATAAACCACATTGCACAACAATCAAAACATGGCCACCACTAGAGAGTATTTCCGAAAACTTACACTTAAGCTTAGCAAAGTTGTTTAGACTTAAACTAAGCTCCCAAGACATTGGTTTCAAAGCCGAAAACCCAATTTCACTCACCGATTCCACTTCGCCTCTTGCCGAAGCACCAATTCAAGCCTCCGGATCACCAACTCTTGGATCCAAAGATGACTCCCCTGTTTTAACACATCAAAGCAGAGGATTAATGCATCATCATGCATTAATAGCTTCAATGAAAGCACCTAAACTCGCTGCTCTCATCCACACTCCATTTTCGGCCACCAAACACAACCGAAAATGCATCCAAACCACTTCTCAACAAAGCCCAGCCATAAACCATCAAAACCAAACATCTTTTAACATCATTTAACACCTAAAAAGAACCTACTAACATCCTTATACCTCCAGCAACACCAGATCCACAAGATCACCTCAAAAACAATCAAGAATCACAAGCTAAACTTAGGAAACTCAACCTATCCGGGATTGCATCAATCAAAACTCAATTCCTTAACAATTTAGTGTGCAAATAACATCAAAAACACATCCTAAATCACAGATTTAACAGATCAAACGAAAATCATCAAAAATCACCAAATCTTGCATTATAAGCCAAGATCCACTTCACAACTTAAAAGCCTTTAATAAAACATCAATTAAGGATTGAGAACTTAGGAATTTCAGTAAAGAACTGATAGTTTAGAGGAGAAGGACGTTCTTACCTCCAAACTTGAGTTTCTCCTCTTTTTAGAATCAAAAACCTTGATGAATCAAGTAGCAAATGATGAGGTTTTGTAGATATGATGATTAGGAATCAAAAGAGAGTTTAAAGGATAGATTTAGGTGACAAAATCAGAAGAAATTCTCTGGAGAGAAAGTGTTTGGGTTGAGAGAAAATGAGAGAAAAGAAAATTGGAAGTTAGTTATCAAAATGGCCAAAATGGCTTTCCCTCCTCTTTTGATATGTTTTAAAATCAGAATATATCTTAAAATATCTTAGAAAAATCTGGAGAAACTACTTTTGGAATAATAGCTCCTTAAAGATTCAAAGTTTCAACCCTTTATAAAACAGTCACAAAACTTTCAAAAATTACATTTTGGTCACTAGCCAAAATGTCACCCTTACAAAACTCATTTTGTAAAATTGATTTCACAGTTCACTTAATTATATTAAAAGATGATTTTAGAACATTTTTCCATATTTTTAATGCAACCCGAACTAGGCTTTCCTAATTTCACCTTTTTAGATTCGAACAGCACTTTGACCAAACCGGTCAACGCTCAAAACTACCAAGCCCAAAACCGGGGCGTTACATTAAACCTCTCTATATGATTAAAGGAAAATGCCTAAGTTAAAAACTTATATTGTCAAAAATTTTCTAAGTGTTCTTGAAGCCAAAACAGTGTTTTTCGAGTCAGCGTTTCGGGACGACCTAAGGCATTTCGAAACACTTTTGAAACTGTGAACTCATGTTTCGGAACGGGTATCGAAACGGTTTCAACACTGTGAACCCTTGTTTCGAAACGGCTTAAGAACATCGAGACACTGTATCGAAACGACATCCAATGTTTCGAAACGGTATTCAAATCATATTGAAATAATAAGACCATTGAAAGTTTTTAACTGATTTTCACAAGTCGTTAAGGCGTATCGAAACGATTTCAAGCCGTTTCGGTAGAGGCCTTGACAGTAGCTAAAATGTTTTGAAACGAGTTTCGAAACGGCTCTTAACGTATCGAAACTAGTGTAACTCTTTCGATACGGGCTCTTTAATGCACCCCAACGACTCTTTCTATTTTGGTATGTTTCGAAACAGGGTCGGGTATTTCGAAACGGTTGGTTCCAGATTGCATTTATGGAGGGAAGATAACATCCCCAACGGCTATATTGATGAATGCAACAACCACAACGACTAGAATTCAATGAGAATGTTTAAAAGGGACCTCTAAAAGCTTCATCAGCAACTATTGATCCAAAAGCAAACATCCAAACTTCAAATCCAAGCATTTGTGCCTAAATCCCATTATTGTCTTGTAACCCCGATTGTATTTTTCATTCTTATCATTTCAATTGGGTTTAGTGCTTGTAATTGGGCTACGTTGTGTATTGAGAGATAATTGTTTTAGCCAACAACTTCTTTGTTTCTATTGTGTGAGGATTGGGTAAAATTTTGGGTAGAAAATTTGACCGAAATTGTAACGGTTACCTCCTTAGCCTAGAAAAGGGGAAGAGCGATTAGTGGAATTGTTCAAAACCCTTAGTGAAGCTAAGGTAATGGATGTAGAGTTCGATTGGAACTTGAACCACTCTAAAATTCCTTGTCTACCATTTTTATTTGTCAATTCCACCTCCAAAAACTTTAAAAATCCAATTCACCCCTCTTGATTTATTTCGATCATTCGATCCACTCAACACATCCTGCATAAGCACACATCCCAAACCAGTGTGAGAAGCATCATTGTACACGGTATAAGCATTTCCAGGCTTCGGTTAAATCAAAACCGGTGCTTTAGTTAACATTGTTTTCAATTTCTCAAAGCTAAACTGTTGGGCCTTAGACCAGAAAAAAGGAACATTCTTCCACAAAAGCTTAGTCAACAGAGCTGCAATGATCGAAAAATCCTCTACAAACCTTTGGTAACAACTAGCAAAGCTCAAGAAACTGCGAATCTCCGAAACTTTTTTGGGTTGTTTCCAGCCTATAATAGCCTCAATTTTCTTTGGATCAACCTGAATACCTTTAGTCGAAACTATATGCCCCAAAAACATAACCTCTTAAAGCCAGAATTCACATTTGCTGAAATTCGCATACAGTTGTTTCTCCCTCAAAATCTGTAGAACAATTCTAAGATATTACTCATGCTCGGCTTCGGATTTAGAATAGACTAGGATGCCATCAATAAATACCACAATGAACTGGTCCAAGTGGGGTTGAAACACCCTATTCATCATGTCCATAAATGCAGCCAGAGCATTAGTCAATCCGAAGGGCATCACAAGAAACTCATAATGTTTGTATCATTTTCGGAAAGATGTCTTGAAGACATCAGAATCTTTAACCTTGAGTTGGTAGTAACCAGATCTCATGTCTATCTTAAAGAAAACCTTGGCACCTCGAAACTGATCAAAAAGATCATTAATACGAGGGAATGGATACTTGTTATTTATCGTCAGCTTGTTCAGCTTCCGATAATCAATGCACAGACGAAGTGTCCCATCCTTCTTTTTGACAAAGAGAACTGGAGCTCCCCAGGGTGAAACACTCGGTCGGATAAAGCCTCTATCCAATAACTCTTACAACTAAACCTTCAATTCTTTCAACTCTTTCGGTACCATTTGATAAGGTGACATAGACACAGGAGTTGTACCTGGATAAACCTCGATGCCAAAATCAACATCATCACGCTTTGGCGGTACACCAGGTAATTTTTCAAGGAAAACATTCGAAAAGTCTCTAACAACCTAAATCTTATCCAACCTAGGGTGTCACTTTCTCGTATCAAGAATATACATAAGATAAGCCACACAACCCTTCTTGATCATTTTCTCAGCTTTATGGGCGATATCACATTAGATAAGAATCCTTTGTGTTCCCCACAAGAACCACCTCTCTATTGTTAGATGTTTTCAAGAAATCCCTCTTCTTTTCGCAATCAGGATTGACTCGATAAGTAGATAGCCAGTCTATACTGAGAATTAGGTCGAACTCATTGAACGGAAGTTCCATTAGATTGGCTGGAAAGACTTCCCCTTGAATCTCTAGAGGACAATTACAGTAGATTCTATTAACATCAACTGGATAACTCACAGGACTCTAAACAGTTACTGAAAAACCAGTCTCACCAACCAGAATCTCAAGACCTCCATCTACCGCACTCAACACATAAAAGTGCGTAGAACTATTATCATGCAAAGCAAAATAAGAAATGGAATAGATAGAAAAAGTACACGCTATGACGTCTCGTTGATCACGATCCCGGTGTGCCCTAGTGGGGTATACCAAACCTAGCTGTCTAACACCTGAATCAGCAACACTACTCTGAACCTGCCTGCCCCTACCAGTTGTACCCAAAGCAACAGATCTTCCATGCTTTCTACCAGAACTAGGTGTCTGAACGGAAGCATGAGACTGACTATTCAAATAAGAAGTTGTAGGAGGACGCATGCAAGCACTGAAGAAATGTTCATGAGATCCACATCTGAAGCAAGCACCAATATGTCTCCTACACTCTCCACTATGCTGCCTATAACAATAAGAGCATATACGCAAAGATCGGGAAGCTGTCAATTGTAGAGCATTGAGGTGTTCTCTAAATATGAGCGCAAGTGCACACTATTGTCAAGTTATAGTATAAAATATATTGTCTCCCATGATAATTGGACAGCTAATTCGACTGTCAATTCCTACACAGAAAATAAATGCACAAGTTAATTTTAGGTTGTTTAAGAGAAAAGTAAATAATCGCAAGTAAATAGAAGGAGAGATCATATTGATAGAATGGATCAGGTTATGCTGCTTCGTAGTGTGAAACTACATTGAATAGGTTAAGTTGTATTGCGCTGCCAGACTTTGCTGCCTTGGCGGGAAATGGGAGATTGATGCTTTGACGCTTTTGCTGCCTCGACAGTGGAACAGAACATTGGCTCAGCGACAAACTCGACAGACCTTCAAGGTTCAGCAGAACGCTTTGATAATGATCCCGCTTATGTCTAAGTCAGAATATTGTTGATGCCCACTGCAGATAATACTCGTCGACCTGAATCTTGCAATGATTAGCAACCTTTGGTTCATCCTCTTTTAGGCGCCTTAAACCCTAACCTATATCTAGGATGGATTGATCAACACCTATATTAATGAGATCGTGCTTACTTCGTTCGTGAGTTTGACTCTCTCGATGCCAAACAAATGGATTTCTCACAATCGATCTTTCGAACTCGATTGAACACAATGAAGAACATGAAATAAGAAAACCTTGAATTTATTGCACAAACAAACTTAAACCTAAACAACCGTTCTCACAACTACTTTACAACATAACCCAAACCCTAGAGAATTTAGAATATGGTGGCGGCAATAAAACACAAGAGAAACCTAAGCTATGTCGAATTGTCTAGATGTCTAAAATACAAAATATGATGGGGTATATATAGGGCATTGGCATAGGTTAAGTCCTCCTTGGAGTAGAAGTCTTCCTCATCATAAAGTAGCTTTTGCATTGAATGCATCCTTTAAATTATGACTTTATTGACTTGAAGTTGGACTCCTTGTGCCACAAGTAAGCTTAAGCCGCCTTGGATAATTTCCCCTTGGGTGGCTCTGTCAGCTATTTTCGACATCAGTAAATTGCATGGATGGACTAATTGGACTCAGAAAATTATGCTCTTCCAATCGCACTCTAATTCATCAAATCCATCGGTTGCTGCCCTGGGCGACATGTATGGCGACAGTAGCTACTCGACATCACTTTTCTTTATGTTGAGCTGTTTCAGTACAACTCCTTGACTTGCTGCCTCAGCATCATCTCCTCAGCTTTCTCCTCCTCATGACGGCTTCTAGCACCTGAAACTAAAACTAAACTAAAACAATATCTTTTCTCACCAATTTAAAAATATTTAATAAAAGGGTAATCTTCACTGATGGTCACTTTTGTTTTGGGTTTGTTTTATTATGGTCACCGGAATTCAAAAGAGATGATTTTGGCCACTTACGTTCGAAACCGTTTCTGTTTTGGTCACTGGACCGTTAACCCTCCGTTAATTAAAAATAAAAATTTCTAATTTGACCCCCAAACTTTCAAAACTTCATTTTTTACCCATATTAAAACAAACCCAAAACAAAAGTGACCATAAGTGAAGATTACCCATATTCTAATTTTCCTAGTAAAGAGATCTCCACCGCCAATTCTAGGGTTTTCAATTAGCTGCCGCACCTCCATTTGCCTTTCAGAGCTTTGATCGACGAGCAGCTAATCGACCATGGGTCACTCTAACGTTTGGAACTCTCACCCCAAAACCTACGGCCCTGGATCTCGCGCCTGGTAATTACTTCTCCTCTTTAATTCATTTTAGCATATAATTTTGTTGAACGGATGCAATTGAAGTTTTGGGGTTCATCTGTTCATCCTGGTCTTTCTTCCTGCAATTGGTACTTTCTCCTTTACTCTTTTCTTTTTCCATGGTTTTTGGTCAATTCGTTTGCTTTTAATGTTGTCTGAATTGGGTTGATCTTGGAATTTGTTGAATTACTTGTTTTGATCAGTTTATATTGTCTTTTCAATTGAATTCATACTTTTTTTTAATTTGGGCTGTTCTTGTTTTTTTGTTAAGTGTAAGCTATGGTGAAAGTTTCTGTTGATGTACAATAAGGGGTGGTTGTTTACGGTGGTTCAGCAGTTGGGAAATGAGGCAGCCGGTTAACGATTTGTGGGTGGTTCATACTTTGTAATTAAATTTCACTGCTTTTGTATCATCGTTGCTTAAATACTTATTTACTTCCTTTGAAAGGATTGTTCTTTTTTCAAGTTGCAATTGTATTCTAATTGCTGTATGTATTTAGTTGGGTTTGGGATTTGAATGCTAGGGTTAGTAGATTGAATAGGAAATCAGTTCGGTGGATAATGTTTCGATTCAAGATATGAGACTTTTCTTCCTTAGAACTTTGATTCATAAACACGGTTTTACTAGTGTATAACTTTGGCTTAGTTTGGGGTTGAGGTTGAAAACCAGCTTTAGGAGGTAAATCCGGTGACCAAAAAAATGAAGTTTGGGGAAGATGGTAAAAAATGAAGTTTTGAAAGTTTGGGGGTCAAATTAAAAATTTTTATTTTTAATTAACGGAGGGTTAACGGTCCAGTGACCAAAACAGAAACGGTTTCGAACGTAAGTGGCCAAAATCATCTTTTTTGAATTCCGGTGACCATAATAAAACAAACCCAAAACAAAAGTGACCATCAGTGAAGATTACCCTTAATAAAAACAAGGCAAAGCAAAGAATATTGTGAATAATACATGCATGCACCTAATTATGCCTAAAATGTACTCAAGAACAACAATAATATGAGATGGAATGTGTTGAGTGTGCAAAAGTTCAATATTTTACCCCTTATTTAACCCATATTTCTACTGCATTCAAGCATAATTCATTGCATTTAGGTAGAGTTTTGCATATACATCACAATTAGATAAAATAGCACAATTGCTACTGATTTTGGGTACTTTTGCAGGTATCTGCTGCGGAAGACTCATGACAGCGAAGGAGTAGAGCTGGAACATAGAACTGGAGTCGAGAAGCAAGATGTTGTCGTGGCCACTGTCGTGGTAGTCATGACGACAACATAGGTGAAAGGGAAAAGTAAAGTGGAGCTCGACATATAGAGGAATTCAAGTCGTCCTGTCTTGGACCACTCCTATATTTTTTTGAGCCCTGAGGCAGAATGAAGGCCAAGCCCAAAGTTCAAGGAAGAAACTCAAAGCAAGAAAAGAGGACGAATTAAAGGCATATACTCAGAAGATTTAATCTCCAATAGAGTTTTACTTTAGTTTAAACTTGTATTCTTGCCATATTAGAAAACTTGGACCCAAGGCCTATATAAAGGCATGTAATTCGACTTAGGGAAGGAGATCTCATCTCTAGCCGTCTTCCCCATAACCATTGTCGTTTTCCCCTTTCTCATCATGTTCTAAACTTCCCCATAGGGCTAAGGGTTGATTCTATAAAGTAGTTGCAAGGATTGTACTGTTTTAGGAATATTTCTGTTCAAGGAAATAAAACTTCAAGTTTATTTATTCTGATTTTTCACATCTCGCAAGAGTATCGAGAGAGCATTGTGAGGTTATTTATTTGTTTAATATCGGGAGAGTCAAGCATACGAATAGAATAAATACAAGTTTTCTAGTTTCTGGTTAAACCATCTCGGCTTAGGGATAAGTGCGAGGTTAAGTGGCTAAGGAAGAATTCAACAACATTGGTGTTCACCCTTCGATTAACACCGAGAGGTATCATCTAAGAAGTGTTAACAACAGCACTTGGACCTAGGGATAGTACAAGTCATCGCAGGGATTCTTGCCAAACTTGAAGTACAGAGTTGTGTGATCGCTGCCGTGACAACAATAGACTTCTGCCGCGACAAGTGCTGCCGCGACAGAGACGACGACAGAATAGAATTTTCTATTCAGTGCAACACCTGCACTACCGAGCAAATCAATATCGACCTATCTCTTAACCCTGAATCTTTTATCTTTTATATTTCTTATTCTCCAATATTATTTGCCAAACAAATTAAACTCTTTCCTTTCTCTCTCGTGCAGCAATTATAGGATAAAACTATTTCCAGTCCCTGTGGAGATGATATCAGATACTCCAAGTATCACTTTACTACTTGCGTCATGTACACTTGCACTACATTGCGATAGGACTTTTGACACGCAACAAGTTTTCGGCGCCGTTGCCGGGGACTGGCAACATAACTTTTCCCTTACATTTACTTCACTTTTTCTTTTTAATCTTTCTATTTTTATTAGTATTGTTTACCTTGTGCTTTTCACAAGGTCTTCTGTTTGTTTATGCTCAAATCGAGACAAGGCAAAGAACCTGAATACAAACTAGACCCTGAAATCGAACGTACGTGCAACCTCATGAACCGAGTCCGCCTCTTGATAGCAAGAAACAAATATTTTGTGGAACAATTAGAAGCAATGCACAACGGGGTAAATAATAACCAGATGAATGCTGAAGACCCTCCCCTAGATGACCCAAATGGACGGCCTGCCGCTGCCGCACTACAGTCTTGCCGCGACTACATGATCAATGATCAAGTTGAACTGGAGACCACCTTGCTAGACGTGGAAGCTGAGAATTTTGAGCTGAAACCTGTTATGTCAGCATGATAAATTCCGCTGGACAATTTAGTGGTGCTGCAACAGAGGATGCCCGAGAACATCTAAAGACGTTCCAGGAAATCTGTGGATCGTTTACATTACTAGGAATATATCCGGAAATACTGAGGCTCTGGTTATTTCCTCATTCATTGAGAGACAAAGCTAAAACTTGGTGGAATAAACTAACGTCGGGTTCAATACGAACTTGGGCAGATCTCTCTCGTGAATTTTTATCTCGTTTTAATCCTTCTCACTTATTTGAGCGATTGTGTAATGAAATTTCCAGTTTTCAACAGGACGATGACGAACCAATGCACGAGGCATGGGACAGGTTTACAACTATTCTAAGGAACTACCCGATGCATGGATTCCCCGTGTGGAATCAAGTCATTAAATTCTACAATACTGCCAACACACACACTCGTATGAGAATAGATTCAGCAGCAAATGGACTGCTGTTAGATAAAGATCCAGACGAAGCAATGGTGGTGTTGAAAAACTTAGCAAAGAATGATGAGCAATTCCCTATAGCAAGGAGAGATAAACGAGGGATAGCTCTAAAGGATTATGAAGCCGACAATTCCCTGAAGACACATGTTGCATACCTCACAAAAGCAGTGGAAAATCTATTGCAGAAAGATTCTAAACCTATATATTCTACAGAAGAAGTATGAGTAACTTGTAGTGGGAACCACAGTTTGGAAGATTGTCCGTTACAGTTAGAGGAAGGGATGTATGTCAGAAATTACAACAGGCCAAGAAATTACGACTCCAACAATTACAATCCCAACTGGAGGAAAGATCCCAAGTTCTCTTGGAGCAATCCAAACAACGCACTTAATCCTCAGATTGCAGAATAACCAAAACCAAGGGGCATCCAGAATATTGTCGCGAGAGCAGCCACAACAGCAACCGCAAAAGCAGCCAGTACCCACACCTATTATACTGGAGTAGACATTGGCCACATTCATGTCACAAACAGGAGCTTACATGGCAAACATGGATCACTTTGTCATTCATGGACAAGATGGAGATGAGGAATACTGGCCATGAGGCCACCCTGAAATCATTGGAGACACAGATGGGCCAGGTTTCCCAGCATATTAAGCCAAGGCAAAACGAAGGATTCCCTAGTGATACTGAGGTCACTAGAAATCCCACACATGAGTAGTGTAAAGCGATTACAACTAGGAGTGGGAAAAAACTGCAAGGGCCGGAGATGAAAACCATACCAATTGAGGAACCGACCCTAGATACACCTGCCGCGAACACTGCCCCGACAAAAGAAGAGCAACATGCTGCCGACACACCTGTTACGACAGTAGAAGGGACAAAGGAGCAAGAACAGGATGCTGAAGAACCTAAGACTCCTCAGATCCGAAAACCATGTGAAGGACGTCTTGAAGATTACCGTCCTCCACCCCCTTTTCCACAGCGGTTACAAAAGCAGAAACATGAGTACTAGCTCAAAAATATTTTCTGATATTTTTAAGCAGGTGCACATTAATATACCGTTGTTAGAGGCCATCAAGGAGATGTCCGGTTATGCAAAATTTCTCAAGGACGCTATGTCAAAAAGGTCCAGACTTGGGAAATTTGAAACGGTAAAAATGACAGAGGGATGCATGACTATCTTGCACAGGCATCCACCCCAGAAGAAGAAGGATCCTGGGAGCTTCATCATATTGTGCATAATTGGTGACAAATTTGTGGGTAAGGCACTTTGTGATCTAGGTGCTAGCATAAATTTAATGCCAAAATTTGTGTTTCAGAAATTAGGTAATGGACGAGCACGACCCATGACAGTCATGTTGCAGCTGGCAGACCGCTCTTACGTACAACCAGAAGGGAAGATCGAAGATATTCTTGTAAGAGTGGATAAGTTTATCTTTCCTGCTGACTTTCTTGTGTTAGACTGTGAAGCAGATGAAACCACACCAATCATCCTGGGGCGACCCTTCCTAGCCACATGCAGATCTGTGATTGATGTGGAGAAAGGAGAACTGACAATGAGAGTAAATGATCAAGATATTAAACTCAATGTTCTCCAAGAAATTAAACATGCTGATGCAGAAGAAGAGTGCAAGGCCATCACTGAAGTAATCCTTGACCAACCCTACAGAAGAACATCTTCTCCAGATTTGGTATCCCTAAGGCGATCATTAGTGACGAAGGGGGACATTTTGATAATAGGGTAATTGTTGCTGCCTTGAGAAAATATGGAGTAAAGCACCGGATTGCAACAACATACCACCCTCAAACTAATGGACATGCTGAAATATCCAACCGGAAGGTAAAGAACATACATGAGAAAATGGTTAAACCCACTCGAAATGATTGGTCTCTACATCTCAATGATGCACTATGGGCCCATAGAACAGCGTTCAAAACATCATTGGGAATGTCACCCTATAGAATCATTTATGGAAAAACAAGCCACTTACATGTTGAGATAGAACACAGAGCTTACTAGGCTATCAAAGTAGTAAATTTGGACTCAGATGAGGCAGGACAAAAGAGGCTACAGAACTTGAATGAAATTGAAGAAATTCGAGCAATGGCCTATGACAATGCCAAGATCTACAAAGATAAAACCAAAAGGTGGCACGACAGGAAACTGCTGCCACGACAGTTCTGCCCAGGGCAGCAGGTGTTGTTATTCAATTCTAGGTTGAAACTTTTTCCAGGAAAGCATAAATCTAGATGGTCTGGTCGTTTCCATGTTGTCCAGGTTTTCCCCCATGGTGCCATCACAATCAAATCCTTAAAGGACGGGCACCAGTTCAAAGTCAACGGACAGAGACTAAAGCATTATCAGGGGACTGAATCCCCAAGAATGCAGGAAGTAGTTACTTTAGGAGATGCCCCTCAAGGCATCCCTAATTTAACTTAGTTTTTATTTTATTTCATTTTATTTATTTATTTATTTATTAGGAATTAAGATTTATTTTATTTTGTTTTAGGAACTCAGATTTTATTTTAATTATTTTTAGGAAATAAAGAAAGCAAGGAGAAGAGAAGGAGTGAACCAGCCCACCATATCAATAGCAGCCCAAAAAGCCCAACGGATGAGTCTATCGTCACAGCATGTCATCAGCTGTCGCGACAAACGCAGAGAAGACAGCCTTCACGGAGCTGTCACGACAGACACACAAACACGTAACAGACACGGAAACGCGTGACAGACGCGTCAGAAACTGCATAATAGTTGGCCTCGTTATTCGCGCCTGCCGTTACAGCTCCAACGAGCAGAAAATCACCCATCTATATAAACCCTCATTTATTATTCATTTTTCATCTCACTTTTATTCTCTCAACTTGTTTCATCTAGATCTCAAAATTTTCTTTATATTTTCCACAGTCCTTGCAAAAACGACTAGCAGACAAACCCGCCGTAGCGATGGCTCCAGTTCTGCCACAGCAGTAAGCACCCCAAGCCATAGCTCCATTCTCGACCGTTTTGCCTCTGCCGACTCCGCCAAGAGATACTACAGCTCCTTCCAGAAGTGGGAGATGTGGGAAGAACGAGGGTTCCTCTACACCAAACCCACGGGGGACCTAGAGCTCTAAAGTTTCATAGGTAGAAAAATCCATGCCCTTAAATGGCAGCAGTTTGCAGCCCAACCGAAAGAGATGAACATCACACTCGTCAGGGAGTTCTATGTTGTCATCGACAGCAAAGACACTACGACAATGACAATTCAAGGTAAATAACTCTCCTTCGAGCTTCTTACATCAACACCCTTTATGGCTTATATGTGAGTAAGAAGGAGGACTCCCACAAAAGATTCGTCAATAATCTGTCGCCGGCAGACTACGATGCGATCATGGCAGAGCTCATTGAAGAGGGAACAAAATGGAACACCGACCCAAAACATCGATGGACGGTGAAGAAAACTCAGTTGACTCTAGAGGCTAAATTGTAGAATCATTTTTTGAAGAAGCGCATCATGCCATCCTCCCACAATAGTACCGTCGGCAGACCAAGGTTAGCCCTTGTACATTCAATTTTAAATGAAAGAATAATAAATGTCGGCCCCTACATACGAGAAGGAATACTTGAATGTGCTCTCCGCCCGCCGGGACCTCTTGTCTTCCCATACCTCATTACCACCATCTGTCGGGGCCACAACGTACCGGAAATTGCTGAAGACGTCAAAGTCCGAGGGAAAGGGTGGACGGAGCGTAACATTTTTAGCCTCATGGAGCTAAAAGCTGCCGCCCCGCTGTAATACTTCAATCCCTCTACCACGGCAGAGCAGACGACAGGCCATAGTCACCTAGAACCTGCCACAGCAGACGACAACAGCACCTCCATCAGACACCTTTGCCCAGATTCTGACGACACTAAAAAGAATGGAGGAAAGGCAGCTCGGATTAATAAGCTACATGAGGGATTTCATGGCAGCAACGGTAAATTTTATTCATAATGATTTACATTTTACACATGTGTCGTTCCCCTCCTTCCCAGGATAGTTCTTTGCTAGCACCACACCTGCACCTACCCCTGTTGTGAGCCCTAAAACCCCATATGCTGCCTCCACACCTACACCGGCCACGACAACTGAAGGCGGCAGACAATCTGCCACTGCCAGAGGTGAGAAAAGAAAGGAGCCCTGCCAAAACTCAACGAACAATATTTTGAAGGGTTCTCCTCCTCTTCCGTCTGGCAGGATTCTAACGGCGAGCCTTCAGTTGCCCGAAACCTCTCCAAGGACTTCACGCCAATGAAAAGGAAGAAGCTCAACGAGACGGGCGAATGACCCTCCAGCCAGGGCACATCTGCCAGCAGCAGCTCCGGCGATGAGGTCGAGGTCTTGGACAAGCCCCCACACATCTCACCAACACGCGTCCAACCACCTCGATAAGTGAAGAAGAAAACAACCCCTGCCTTCCCCAACATACTGTCGGCCCCTACAATGAAAGTCATTGTCCGCCGAAAACTCCAGATCAGCAGTAACAACGACGACAGCTCCTCAACTTAAGTTTCTATCTTATATTTGCTGTTTTTGCTATTTCATTTATTTTGTGATGTATTTTGTTTTACTGTTTTTTTTATTTTCCATGTTGTCATGCATTGAGGGCAATGCAACCCTCGGGTTTGGGGGTGGCATCCCTCCATTAATGGAGTGTTAGTTGTGTCTTAAATTTGTGTCTAAGTATTAGTTATTATTTAGTTTATTTTTGTGTTAAAAAAAATTGGCTTAAGTCTTTGAACTAAACTTACCTGCCGCGACATACTCTGTCGCGACAGTGCCTTTAGGAAATTTTAGGATCTTTTTAGAGCCTTGCTATGATTCTGATCTGCTTGTGCTATCTAGATTTATGTAGTGCACTGGAATAGGAATATTTACCCACTTGAATTTGCCCCTAAAGGTGCCTATCACTGTCTCTAGGAAAACAATAAAAGAAAGAAAAATTTTCAGACTCATTTTGCTTGCAAAACTGCCTCGCACTGATTGTAGAAGATTGTTTTTAAGCTTAAGTTAGAAAAAACTAAAGGAGCCAAATAATTGCCTCCAGAAAAGATGCAGTTAAATCAAGAGTTAGAAAAAACTAAAGGAGCCTAAGAATTGCCTCTAGAAAAATTGAATTGGCATTAACTCAAGTTTGTAAGCATGACTATTCTGGTACACTAAAGGATTCTAGACACATAGTTGTTCACAAAACCTGCACACACCGCACAAGAATTATAGCAAGGTTCCGAATAAATCCAAAGATGCCCGACAAGGTATTGCTCTTGATAGAGAATAAATGGTAGGTAATGAAAGGTTCACTGAATTAAGCCAAACCAAGGAGTTTTCAATTTTAGTTAGGTCATATTTTCTTGAGGGCAAGCAAGAACTTGAGTTTGGGGCTGTGTTGAGTGTGCAAAAGTTCTATATATTTACCCCATATTTCTGCTGCATTCAAACATAATTCATTGCATTTAGGTAGAGTTTTGCATATACATCACAATTAGATAAAATAGCATAGTTGCTACTGATTTTGGCTACTTTTGCAGGTATCTGCTGCGACAGACTCAGGACAACGAAGGAGCAGAGCTGGAACAAAGAACTGGAGTCCAGAAGCAAGATGCTGCCGTGGCCACTGTCGTGGAAGCCATGACAACATCATAGGTGAAAGAGAAAAGTAAAGTGGAGCTCGACAAATAGAGGAATTCAAGTCGTTCTGTCGTGAACCACTCCTATATTTTTCTGAGCCCTGAGGCAGAATGAAGGCCAAGCCCAAAGTTCAAGGAAGAAACCCAAAGCAAGAAAATAGGACGAATTAAAGGCATATACTCAGAAGATTTAATCTCCAATAGAGTTGTACTTTAGTTTAAACTTGTATTCTTGCCATATTAGAAAACTTGGACCCAAGGCCTATATAAAGGCATGTAATTCGAACTAGGAAAGGAGATCTCATCTCTAGCCGTCTTCCCTATAACCCTTGTCGTTTTCCCCCTTCTCATCATGTTCTAAACTTCCCATGGGGCTAAGGGTTGATTTTGTAAAGTAGTTGCAAGGATTATACTGTTTTAGGAATATTTTTGTTCAAGGTAATAAAACTTCAAGTTTATTTATTCTGGTTTTCACATCTCGCAAGAGTATCAGGAGAGCATTGTGAGGTTATTTATTTGTTTGATATCGGGAGAGTCAAGCATACGAACGAAATAAATACGAGTTTTCCAGTTTATGGTTAAACCATCTCGGCTTAGGGATAAGTGCGAGGTTAAGTGGCTAAGGAAGAATTCAACAACATTGGTGTTCACCCTTCGATTAACGTCGAGAGGTATCATCTAAGAAGTGTTAACAACAGCACTTGGACCTAGGGATAGTACAAGTCATCGCAGGGATTCTTGCCAAACTTGAAGTACAGAGTTGTGTGATCGCTGCCGTGACAACAATAGATTTCTGCCGCGACACGTGCTGTCGCGACAGAGACGACGACAGAACAGAAGTTTCTATTCAGTGCAACACCTGCACTACCGAGCAAATAAATACTGACCTATCTCTTAACCCTGAATCTTTTATCTTTTATATTTCTTATTCTGCAATATTATTTGCCAAACAAATTACACTTTTTTCCTTCTCTCTCGTGCAACAATTATAGGATAAAGCTATTTACAGTCCCTGTGGAGACGATATCCGATACTCCAAGTATCACTTTACTACTTGCGTCGTGTACACTTGCACTACATTGCGATAGGACTTTTGACACGCAACAGAATGCATACAAAATATAGGACTTATGAGCACTTTACACACCCCCAAACTCGAACTATTGCTTGTCCTCAAGCATTGCAATCCTAAACATACTTGCCCTTGCACTAATCAGAAAGAAGAACATGTTTTAAACTTGATTTAGCACCTCAAGGTTCTGGAACCTATCATTAGATTAGTGAAAGGAGAACATCATGAATTACCTCAGAATTAAACTACAATGACAGTGAAGGGTGTGCAGAAACTATGTACAAGCTGAATCTGAAGAATATTCTAAGTAAACAAAGATGTAGTCATGGTAATATAAGGTTGATGTCGAGGCAACATAATTAAGCACACTTTATAAACATGTCAATAAGGGCTTCAGCTCATCAAAACTACTATTTAGGTATGAATTTAAGATAGGAGCAAACTACAAAACCCAAACCCACTGAGTAGAGTCACCCCATGAAGAATTTCATTCACTCATGCTAATTTCTTCGTCACTTCAAAAATTTTCAGATGAATGGACTTTGATAGCAGTGGAGTCTCCTTGCACATGATTCTTCCTAGAGCCGATTTCAGACACCTCTAGGGAAAAACAACATAATTTGTTTTCTTTCATGTCGTGGCAGTTCTTTTCTTTTTCTATTTGTTTCCTACAACGGCAGCTTCCTGCAACCAAGTTAGAATTTGAAAAATAATTCAAGCAGGCGATGTTTATCAGAAATTCAATCAAATTTAGCAAGTAACATTAGTGTTTTTAATTTTTGGAAATTATAGAAAAATTCTAAGTTTATTTCATGCTTTCCCCAAAATTAAGTTCTTTTATTATGGTGCGAAAAAAAATTAAAATCGGCTATCCTATCATAGGCACAAGTTCTAACAAAATTTTCTTTTGATTAATTTTCAAGGCAAGTACATTATGCAACCTATATGCTTTAAATATGCCTAAACAAGATGAGTGTTATCCCCCCCTACTTGAGATGGGCATTGCCCTCAATGCATAAAATAACAAAAAAGAAAAAAATAAGACAAGATAAATAATTAAAATAGAAAAAACAAGAAAGAAAAAGAAAGAAAAGAAACAACGCTAGAAGTTGTCGGATGGTTGAGATGATGCTGGAGTCTTTGAGGCAGAGGAGGAGGATTGGATGACCAAGCGGAGGCTGGCAGAGGTCCGGGCAACATGCTTGGCATGTGATATCTTTGTTGTCCGCGGCGGCTGCACTCTCTTGGGCGTAGGGCGAGGAGCTTCACTGTGGTCTGGTTCAGATTTTGATTCCTCATCCTCCGGTTCGGCCGAGATTATGTGCCGCTTCCTTTTCATGCTTGGCACTGCCGGTGGTTCCGTTGTTACTGCAGTCTGTTGCTCAGAATTTTTGGATGGGGAGGTGTCTGCCACTGTTGCCGCTGTGATCACCGAAGAGAGTTGTTGTTGATGCCTCTCTGGAGTGTCTACCACCGTTTGGGAGAAGGGGTGGAAGAGTAAGATGGATATCACGTTGGAGAGGCCATCTGGCAGTAGAAGGCGTTGTGGCAGACATCTACTTCTAGTGGTGTGGTCTCTTTGGGTTCAGGTGTGGTGGCTAGCTCTTCTGGGAAGGTGGGCAGGGAGGGACTGTCGTTGAGGAACTTCTGTAGCAAATAGGCCGCAAAGGCCTCTTGGACTTTCCCCACATATTTCATGAAGGTTAGTTGTTGTTGCTCGATCCTCTTCTTGCTGGCGATCAGTGTGTTGAGTAGCTGGATAACTTTATAGTTTTGGGTAGTGGTGTTGTGGACCGACGGTTAAGAGGGTGTGATTAGTTCTGTCATAGGTGCATGCATCATCTGGAGTCTGGCCTTCTTTGTCTAGCCCTCCCTTGGTGGTTTCAGCACATCTTTGGAATCGGAGGTAACGTTGAAGTTCGTGCAAAGCCCGATGATGAGGGAGGGGAAGTAGATTTCTGTCATTGGTTGTTCATGATGGAGTGTATCAGGGCTAGACAGGGCCGGTCGACTATTGTGTTGTGGGAGGTGGGCAGCAGGCATCGATTTATGAACGTATTCCACAGCATTTCCTCTGGCAGTAGACGACAGCACTGGATGGACCCGCTGTGTTTTCTCGCCAGTCATGGGGTGTTATGTTCACATAGCATTTCCTTCATCCTGTCATAGTTTGCTGCTGTCAGTGTCTGCCTCCACTCCTCATAGGGGTTGTTGAGTGTGTAAAAGTTCTATATTTTACCCCTTATTTAACCCATATTTTTGTTGCATTCAAGCATAATTCATTGCATTTAGGTAGAGTTTCACATATACATCACAATTAGATAAAATGGCACAGTTGCTACTGATTTTGGCTACTTTTGCAGGTATCTAATGTGGCAGACTCAGGACAACGAAGGAGCAGAGCTGGAACACATGACTGGAGTCGAGAAGGAGGACGCTGTTGTGGCAGCCATGACGACATCATTGGTGAAGGGAAAAGTGCAGTGGAGCTCGACAGATAGAGGAATTCAAGCCGGTCTGTCATGGACCACACGTATATTTTTCTGAGCCCTAAGGCAGAATGAAGGCCAAGCCCAAAGTTCAAGGAAGAAACCCAAAGCAAGAAAAGAGGGTGAGATAAAGGCGTCCACTCAGAAGATTTAGTCTTAATTAGAGTTGTACTTTAGTTTGAACTTGTATTCTTACCTTATTAGAAAACATGAACCCAAGGCCTATATAAAGGCATGTAATTCAACCAAGGGAAGGATATCTCATCTCTAGTCGTTTTCCCCAAAACCCTTGTCGTTTTCCTCCTTTCTCATCATGTTCTAAATTTCCCCCAGGGCTAAGGGTTGATTCTATAAAGTAGTTGCAAGGATTGTACTGTTTTAGGAATTTTTATGTTCAATAAAATAAAACTTCAAGTTTGCTTATTCTGGTTTCAACATCTTGCAAGAGTATCGGGAGAGCATTGTAAGATTATCTATTTGCTTAATATCGAGAGAGTTAAGTATACAAAAGGGATAAGTACAAGTTCTCCAGTTTATGGTTGAACTATCTCGGACCTAGGGATAGGACGAGGTTAAGTGGCTAAGGAAGAATTCAACAACATTGGTGTTCACCCTTCGATTTACGCCGGGAGGTATCATCCAAGAAGTGTTCATCAACAGTACTTGGACCTAGGGATAGGACAAGTCATAGCAGGGATTCTTGCCAAGCTTGAAGTACAGAGTTGTGTGATCGCTGCCGCAACAACAACAGACTTCTGCCGCGACAGGTGCTGCCGCGACAGGGACGACGACAAAACATGACTTTCTCTTCAGTACAACACCTGCACTACCGAGCAAATCAATACCGACCTATCTCTTAAACATGAATCTTTATTCTTTTATATTCATCATTCTTCAATATTATTTTCCAAACAATCTAAACTCTTTTCTTTCTCTCTTGTGCAACAATTCGAGGATAAACTATTTCCAGCCCCTGTGGATTCGACATCCGATGCTTCGAGTATCACTTTACTACTTGCGTCGTGTACACTTGCACTACATTGCGATAGGACTTATGACAAGAAACAAGTTTTTGGCGCCGTTGCCGGGGACTGGCAACATATTTTTTCCCTTTCATTTACTGTACTTTTTAATTTTTCTGTTTTTATTGGGATTGTTTACCGTGTGTTTTTCACTAGTTTTTCCATTTGCTTATGCCCAGATCAAGACGAGGCAAAGAACCTAAGTACAACCTAGATCCTGAAATCGAATGTGCGTGTAACCTCAGGAACCGAGTTCGCCTCTTGATAGCCAGAAACGATTATCTTGAGGAACAATTAGAAGTAATGCATAACGGGGTAAATCACCCGAGGAATGATGAAGATCCTCCTATAGATGAACGAAATGGACGGCCTGCTGCTGTCGAGGCCGCACGTCAGTCCTGCCGTGATTACATGATCAATGATCATGTGGAACTGGAGACCACCTTGCCAGACGTGGAAGCTGAGAACTTCGAGCTGAAACTTGTTATGTTCAGCATGATCAATTCCGCTGGCCAATTTAGTGGTGCTGCAACAAGGGATGCCCGAGAACATCTGAAAACGTTCCAAGAAATCTGCGGATCGTTTAGATTACCAGGAATAAATCCAGAAATACCGAGGTTCCGGTTGTTTCCTCATTCACTGAGAGACAGAGTTAAAACTTGGTGGAATAAATTAACGCTAGGTTCAATACGAACTTGGGCAGATCTCTCTCGTGAATTTTTATCTCATTTTAATCCTTCTCACTTATCAGAGCGATTGCGTAATGAAATTTCTACTTTTCAACATGAAGATGACGAGCCAATTCACGAGGCATGGGACAAGTTTACAACCCTTCTAAGGAATTGCCGATGCATGGATTCCCCGTATGGAATCAAGTCATTAAATTCTACAATGCTGCCAACACACACACTCATATGAGGATAGATTCAACAGCAAATGGACTGTTGTTGGATAAAGATCCAGACAAAGCCATGGTAGTTTTGAAAAACTTAGCAAAGAATGACGAGCAATTCCCTACAGCAAGGAGAGGTAAACGAGGGATAGCTGTAAAAGACTATGAAGCCGACAATTCCCTGAAGAAACAAGTTGCATACCTCACAAAGGCAGTTGAAAATCTGTTGAAGAAAGATTCAAAACATGTCTATTCTGCAGAAGAGGCATGTGAAACTTGCAGCGAGAACCATAGTTCAGAAGACTGTCCGTTATAGCTAGAGGAAGGGATGTATGTTGGAAATTACAATAAAGCAAGAAATTACGACTCCAACAATTACAATCCCAATTGGAGGAAAGATCCCAAGTTCTCTTGGAGCAATCCAAACAACGCACTGAATCCTCAGGTGTAGAATAACCAAAACCAAGGGGCACCCAAAATGCTGACACGGCAGCAACCGCAATAGCAGCCACAACAACAGCAGGTAGCCGCACCTAGTATACTGAAGCAGACCTTGGCCACATTCATGTCACAGACAGGATCTTACATGGCAAACATGGATCACTTTGTCAAGAAAACTGAGTCATTCATGGACAAGACAGAGATGAGAATGACTAACCATGAGGCCACCCTGAAATCACTAGAGACACAGATGGGTCAGGTTTCCCAACATATTAAGCCAAGGCAAAATGGAGGATTCCCTACTGATACTGAAGTCGCTAGAAAACCCACACACGAGCAATGTAAAGCAATTACAACTAGGAGTAGGAAACAACTGCAAGGGTCGAAGATGAAAACCTTACCGATTGAGGAACCGACCCTAGATACACCTGCCGTGAACACTGCCCCAGCAGAAGAAGAGCAACCTGCTGCCGACATACCTATCACGATAGCAGAGAAGACAAAGGAGCAAGAAAAGGATACTGAAGAACCTAAGCCTCCTCAAATCCGGATACCATGTGAAGGACGTTTGGAAGATTATTATCCTCCACCTCCTTTTCCATAGCGGTTACAAAAACAGAAACATGAGTACCAGCTCAAAAAGAAATACGATATTTTTAAGCAGGTGCACATCAATATATCGTTGTTAGAGGCCATCAAGCAGATGCCCGGTTATGCGAAATTTCTCAAGGATGCCATGTCAAAAAGATCTAGACTTGTTGAATTCGAAACGGTAAAAATGAAAGAAGGATGCATGACTATCTTGCACAGGCATCCACCCTAGAAGAAGAAGGATCCTGGGAGCTTCATAATACCATGCATAATTGGTGACAAATTCGTGAGGTAAGGCACTTTGGGATCTAGGTGCTAGCATAAATTTAATGCCAAAATATGTGTTTTAGAAATTTGGTATTGGACGAGCACGACCCACGATAGTCATGCTGCACCTGGCATACCGCTCTTACGTACAACCAGAAGGGAAGATCGGAGATATTCTAGTAAGAGTGGATAAGTTCATTTTTCCTGTTGACTTTCTTGTGTTAGACTGTGAAGTAGATGAAAATGCACCAATCATCCTATGGCGACCCTTCCTAGCCACAGACAGATCTCTGATTGATGTAGAGAAAGGAGAACTGACAATGAGAGTAAATGATTAAGAAATTAAGCTCAATGTTCTCCAAGCAATCAAACATGCTGATGTAGAAGAAGAGTGTGAGGCCATCACTGAAGCAATCCTTGATCAACCCTGCATCAGGTCGAGCTGCCATGACATAAAATTTGGTCACTGCCACAGCAGCCATCTGGAAGACTGTCACAGCAGCAACAACGACAGTGACTCCTCCGATTCAAACATATCCGACACTGAAGGTCATGAGGAGGTAAATTGGATAGGAAATCGTCCAGGTAAGTTATTCGAGCCCCTAAACTATACCTCGAATGAACACATAATCCAAAAGCCTTCAACTGTAGAACCACCTATTTTAGATCTTAAGCCCCTGCCAGGGCAGCTTAAATATGTTTTTCTTGGTATAAATGATATGTTGCATGTAATCATCTCTTCCGAGTTAATGCAGAAACAAGAACAACAGTTAATTGGAATGTTGCAGCAGCATAAGAAGGCTATTGGACGGACGATAGCTGACATCCAAGGCATCAGTCCGGCATTATGTATGCATAAAATTCTCTTGGAAGATGATCATAAGCTGACCATTGATGCTCAGAGACGCTTAAATGTCGCTATGCGAGAAGTGGTGAGAAAAGAAATTATCAAATGGCTCGATGCTGAAATAATTTATGCCATCTCGGATAGTAAGTGGGTGAGCCCGGTGCAGTGTGTTCCTAAAAAGGGAGGAATAACTGTGATGACCAACGAAGAGAATGAACTAATCCCAACCAGGACTGTGACCGGTTGGAGGGTTTGTATGGATTACCAAAAGCTTAACAAAGCTACCCATAAATACCATTTCCCCTACCTTTTATTGATCAAATGCTTGATAGATTAGCTGGAAACCTTACTATTGTTTTCTTGATGGTTATTCAGGGTACAACCAGATTGCTATTGCACCGGAGGATCAAGAGAAAATGACCTTCACATGCCCATACGTCACTTATGCTTTTTGGAGAATGCCATTTGGACTCTGCAATGCACCAGCAACCTTCCAAAGGTGCATGATGGCGATATTCTCCGACATGGTAGAGGACTTCCTGGAAATTTTGATGGATGATTTTTCCGTCTTTGGAGACAATTTTGAAGGTTGTTTAGGCAACCTACAGAAGGTGCTTGAAAGATGCGAGAAAGCGAACTTGGTCTTAAACTGGGAAAAATGCCACTTCATGGTCTTAAACCGGGTTTTATCGACGATTTATTGCAAATTTCTCAAAGATTACTAAACCCCTATGCCACCTACTGGAGCAAAATCGTCCCTTTGACTTTAATGCTGAATGTACTGAGGCATTCCGAATTCTGAAGGAGAAGCTGGTATCAACCCTGATTGTATAGCCACCGGAGTAGAGTTTGCCATTCGAAATAATGTGTGATGCCAATGACTATGTTGTAGGGGTAGCACTAGGGCAGAGGAAGGATAAGCTCTTCCACGTAATTTATTACGCCAGCAAAACACTGAATGATGCCCAAGTGAACTACACCACAACAGAAAAGGAACTATTAGCAGTGGTATTCTCGATCGACAAGTTTTGTCCGTACATACTTGTAACGAAGGTTGTGGTCCATACAGACCATTCAGCACTGAAGTATCTGTTCACGAAAAAAGATGCAAAACCTAGATTGATACGTTGGATTCTGCTGTTGCAAGAGTTCGACATTGATATCAAGGATAAAAAGGGAACAGAGAACCAAGTGGCAGACCACTTGTCGAGGCTAGAGACAGGGAAGAGTCAAACGACAGATAAAACCAACATAGTGGAGACCTTCTCGGATGAGCAGCTGTTTGCTGCCACAAGCATTGCCGCGACAGCCATGGCGGCAGGTAAGTTTTCTAAACTTCCTTGGTACGCTGATTTTGTTAATTACATTGTTAGCGGGGTACTACCTCCTGAACTAAATTACCAAGCAAGGAAGAGGTTCCAAAATGATGCAAAACATTATTGTTGGGACGAACCTCTTCTTTTCAAACATTGTGTAGATCAAATTATCAGGAGATGCGTACCACATGATGAACAGGAATATGTGCTTCACTACTGCAATGCTTCCCCATATGGAGGACACCTAGGTGGAAACAAAACCGCTGCCAAAGTTTTGCAATCTGGTCTCTATTGGCCCTCACTGTTCAAGGATGCCCAAGCCTTCTACAAAAGCTGTGACAAGTGCCAAAGGACTGGGAACATCTCTAGAAGGCATGAGATGCCACTGCAGAACATTTTAGAAGTTGAAATCTCCGATGTATGGGGAATCGATTTCATGGGACCATTCCTAGCATCTTGTGGGAATCTCTACATCCTACTGGCAGTGGATTATGTGTCCAAGTGGATTGAAGCGATCGCCACTCAGAAAAATGACGCCAAGACTATTCAGAGATTTCTGCATAAGAATATTTTCTCCAGATTTGGCATTCCTAAGGCGATCATCAGTGACGAAGGGAGACATTTTGATAATAGGGTAATCGTTGATGCCTTGAGAAAATACGGAGTAAAGCACCAGATTGCAACAGCATACCTCCCTCAAACCAATGGACATGCCGAAATATCCAACTGAGAAGTAAAGAACATCCTTGAGAAGATGGTTAAACCTACTCGAAAAGATTGGTCTTTACATCTCAATGATGCAATCTGGGCCTATGGAACAGCATTCAAAACACCATTAGGAATCTCACCCTACAGGCTTATCTATGGAAAAACATGCCACTTACCTGTCGAGACAGAGCATAGAGCTTACTGTGCTATCAAGGCAGTAAACATGAACTTAGATAAGGCAAGACAGAAGAGGCTACTTGACTTGAATGAAATTGAAGAAATTCGAGCAATGGCCTACGACAACGCCAAGATTTACAAAGATAAAACCAAAAGGTGGCACGACAAGAAGTTGCTTCCACGACAGTTCTGCCCAGGGCAGCTTGTGTTGTTGTTTAACTCTAGGTTAAAACTTTTCCCAGGAAAGCTTAAATCTAGATGGTCCGATCCTTTCCAAGTCGTGCAGGTTTTTCCCCATGGTGCCATCACGATCAAATCCTTAAAGGACGGGCACCAGTTCAGAGTCAAGAGGCAGAGACTAAAGCATTATTAGGGGACTGAAGCCCTAATAATGAAGGAAGTAGTTACTTTAGGAGAAGCCCCTCAAGGCATCCCTAATTTAACTTAGTTTTTATTTTATTTCGTTTTATTTATTTATTTATTAGGAATTCAGAATTATTTTGTTTTATTTTAGGAACTAAGATTTTATTTTAATTATTTTTAGGAAATAAAGGAAGCAAGGAGAAAGAATGAGTGAACCAACCCACCATATCAACAGCAGCCCAAAAAACCCAAAGGATGAGTATGTCGTCACAACCTGTCATCAGCTGTCGTGACAGACACAGAAAATACTACATGTCACCAAGCTGTCGCGGTAAACAACACGTAAACGCGTAACAGACGCGCATCAGACACAGAAACGCGTGACAGACGCGTCAGAAACCACGTAACAGCTGGCCCTGTTATTCGCTTCTGCCGTTACAGCTCCAACGGGCAGAAAATCATCCATCTATATAAACCCCTATTCACTATTCCTTTTTCATCTCACTTTTATTCTCTAAACTTGTTTTCTCTAGATCTCAAAATTTTCTTTCTTTTCCACAGCCCTTGCAACAATGACTAGCAGACAAACTCGTAGAAGTGCGACCTCCAGTTCTACCGCAGCAGTGAGCACTCCAAGCCATAGTGCCATCCCAAACCGCTTTGCCTCCACCGATTCCATCGGCAGATACTACCGCTCCTTCCAGAAGAGGAAGATGTGGGAAGAATGAGGGTTTCTCTACACCGAACCCACGGGAAACCTTAGGCTTGAACCTTTCATCGCACAGAATCCATGCCCTCAAATGGCAGCAATTTGTTGCCCAGTCGGAAGAAATGAACGTCACACTCGTCTGGGAATTCTATACTATCGTCGATAGTAAAGATACTACGACTCTGATGGTTTGAGGTAAAGAGCTTTCTTTCGAGCCTTCTTACATCAACACCCTCTACGGGCTCTATGTGAGTAAAAGGGATGACACACACAATAGCTTCGTCATTAGTCTGTCGCCGTCAGACTACGACGCGGTGATGGCAGAGCTGATTGAGGAGGGGACAAAATGGAACACCGACCCAAAGCATCAATAGACGGCGAAAATAACTCAACTGACTTCCGAAGTTAAACTATGGAATCATTTCATGAAGAAGCGAATCATGCTATCTTCCCACAATAGTATAGTTGACCGACCAAGGTTAGCTCTTGTACATTAAATTTTAAATGAAAGATCCATCAATGTCGGCCAATACATAAGGGAGGGAATTTTGGAATGTGCTCTCCGACCATCGGGACCCCTTGTCTTCCTGTACCTCATCACCGCAATATGCCGAGGCCACAACGTACCGGAAATTGTTGAAGACTTTAAGGTCCGAGGGAAAGAGTGGACGGAGCGAAACATCTTCAGCCTCATGGAGCTGAAAGCAGCAACCCTACTATCCTACTTCAGCCCCTCTGCCACGGCAGAGCAGCCGGCAAGCCCCAGTCACCCAGAACCTGCCGCAGCAGAGCAACAGCAGCCAACGACAGCAACCCCTCCACTAGATGCCTCCACCCAGATTTTGTCAATACTAAAAAGAATGGAGGAAAGGCAGCTCAGTCTGATGAGCTTCATAAAGGACTTCACGACAGAAACGATACATTTTATTCATAATGATTTAAATTTTGCACATGTACCATTCCCTTCCTTCCCAAAACAATATTTTGTTGCCCTCACACATACTCCTACCCCTGCTGCCACACCAAAGACTTCATCTGCTGCCTCTACACCTACACCGGCCGCGAAAACTGAAGGAGACAGCCAAACTGCCACTGCCAAAGGTAGGAAAAGAAAGGATCCCCTGCCAGAGCTCAACGAAGACTACTTCGAAGGGTTCTCCTCATCATCCGTTTGGCAGGACTCTGACGGGGAGCCCTCTGTTGCCCGAATCTTCTCCAAGGAGTTCACCCTAATGAAAAGGAAGAACCTCAACGAGAGGGGCGAAGGACCCTCCGTCTAAGTATTAGTTATTATTTAGTTTATTTTTGCAAAAAAATAAAAAAAATCATTTGGCTTAAGTCTTTGAACTAAACTTACATGTCGCGATATACTCTGTCGTGACAGTGCCTTTATGAAATTTTAGGATATGTTTAGAGCCTTGCTATGATTCTAATTTGTACAACACTCTTTGTGACTCTTATGTTATCTAGATTTCTTTAGTACTCTGGAATAGGAATGTTTACCCACTTGAAACTGTCCCTAGAGGTGCCTATCACTGGATCTAGGGAAAAAATAAAAGAAAGAAAATTATTTAGACTCATTTGCTTGCAAAACTGCCTTGCACTGATTTTAGGAGATTTCTTTTTGAGATAAGTTAGAAAAAACTAAAGGAGCCCAAGAATTGCCTCCAGAAAAGATGTAGTTAAATCAAGAGTCAGAAAAACTAAAATAGCCTAAGAATTGCCTCAAGAAAAAATTGAATTGGCATAAACTCAAGTTTGTAAGCATGACTATTCTGGTATACTAAAGGAGTCTAGACACATAGTTGTTCACAAAACCTGCACACACCGCACAAGAATTATAGCATGGTTCCGAATGAATCCAGAAATGCCCGACAAGGTATTGCTCTTGATAGAGAACAAGTGGTAGGTAATGGAAGGTTCACTAATTTAAGCCAAACCAAAAAGCTTTCATTTTAGTTAGGTAATATTTGCTTGAGAGCAAGCAAGAACTTGAGTTTGGGGGCGTGTTGAGTGTGTAAAAGTTCTATATTTTACCCCTTATTTAACCCATATTTCTGCTGCATTCAAGCATAATTCATTGCATTTAGGTAGAGTTTCACATATACATCACAATTAGATAAAATGGCACAGTTGCTACTGATTTTGGATGCTTTTGCAGGTATCTGTTGTGGAAGACTCAGGACAGCGAATGAGCAGAGCTGGAACACAGGACTGGAGTCGAGAAGGAGGACGCTGTCGTGGCCACTGCCGTGGCAGCCATGACGACAGCATTGGTGAAGGGAAAAGGGAAGTGGAGCTCGATAGATAGAGGAATTCAAGTCGGTTTGTCGTTACCACTCGTATATTTTTCTGAGCCTTAAGGCATAATGAAAGCCAAGCCCAAAGTTAAAGGGAGAAACTCAAAGCAAGAAAAGAGGACGAATTAAAGGCATCTACTCAGAAGATTTAGTCTTAATTAGAGTTGCACTTTAGTTTGAACTTATATTCTTACCTAATTAGAAAACTTGAACCCAAGGCCTATATAAAGACATGTAATTCGACCTAGGGAAGGATATCTCATCTCTAGCCATTTTCCCCAAAACCCTTGTCATTTCCCTTTTCTCATCATGTTCTAAACTTCCCCTAGGGCTAAGGGTTGAATCTGTAAAGTAGTTGCAAGGATTGTAGTGTTTTAGGAATTTTTCTATTCAATAAAATAAAACTTCAAGTTTGCTTATTCAGGTTTCAACATCTTGCAAGAGTATCGGGAGAGCATTGTATGATTATCTATTTGCTTAGTTTCAGGAGAGTTAAGTATACGAAAGGAATAACTACAAGTTCTCCAGATTATGGTTGAACTATCTCGGACCTTGGGATAGGACGAGGTTAAGTGGCTAAGGAAGAATTCGACAACATTGGTGTTCACCCTTCGATTTACGCCTGGAGGTATCATCCAAGAAGTTTTCATCAACAATACTTGGATCTAGGGATAGGACAAGTCATAGCAGAGATTCTTGCCAAGCTTGAAGTACAGAGTTGTGTGATCGATGCCGCGACAACAACAGACTTCTGCCGCGATAGGTGCTGCCGCGATAGGGACAACGACAGAATATGACTTTCTCTTCAGTACAACACCTGCACTACCGAGCAAATCAATACCGACCTATCTCTTAAACCTAAATCTTTATTTTTTATATTCATCATTCTTCAATATTATTTTCCAAACACGAATGTTTCGTGCTTTGGAAAGGACTTCCTGACAGCGAAGGAAGTTGGGAACCAGCCTTGGATCTATGGTAGTTTAAGGACCAAATAGATTGATATCACCTTAGCCGAGCGACGAGGGCGTCACCAGAACCAGTGGGGGGAATGTCACAGACCGCACTTTAGGGTCTAATTCCACCGCCCACCAGGGGGCCTCCAGTCATGGGGTGTTATGTTCACAGAGCATGTCCTTCATCCTGTCGTAGTTTACTGCTGTCAGTGTCTGCCTCCACTCCTCATGGGGGTTGTCATCCATTTCCAGCTTATAGAACATGTGTTGAGCGTGTAAAAGTTCTATTATTTACACCCTTTCTAACCCATATTTCTGCTGCATTCAAGCATAATTCATTGCATTTAGGTTAGTTTACAGTAAAACATCAAAAATATATTAAAGGCACAGATTCTACTAAGAATGGCTGTTTTTGCAGGTTACTGCCATAGAGGACGGTGAGGGCAGGCGCTGGGCAGAGAAGCAGAAGAGATGAACTAGACAAGCAGACAAAGAGGACGATGCTGCCATGGTGCTGCCGTGACAGCAGAGGACGAAAGCAGTTTTGTGGAGAAAAAGCAAAGTGGACCTCGACAGATAGAGAAAATTCAGCTCGTCTGTCGTGTGAAAACCATATATTTTTCCAAGCCACGGATCAAAAGATATGTCAAGCCCAAAGTTCAAGGAGAGAAAATCCCAAGAAACAAGGAAGACGACTGGAAAGTAGATTCCTTGAAGATTTAGTCTTTATTAGAATCATACTTTTAATTAAAGTTGTAATCCTTGTTAAATTAGATAACTTGAGCCCAAAGCTTATATAAGGGCATGTATTTTAACCTAGGAGAGATCATATCCCATAACCGATAACCAAAAACCCCTAGACGTTTACCCGCCGCCGACATGTTCTAAATCCCTCCTAGGGCCACGGGTTGATTTGTAAAGTAGTTGCAAGGGTTGTTTTGTTTTAGGAATTTTCAGTTCAATAAAATAAACTTCAAGTTCTCTTATTTTGGTTATTAATATCTTGCAAGAGCATCGGGAGAGGATTGTGAGGTTATCTATTTACTAAGCATCGGGAGAGTTAAGTATACGAAAGAAATAAGAGCAAGTTCTCTAGTTTATAGTTGAACTATCTCGTGCCTAGGGATAGGGCGAGGTTAAGTGGCTAAAGAAGAATTCATACACATCGGTGTTCATCCTTCGATTCACGCCGGGAGGAATAATCAAGACATGATCATCGACAAACTTGGACATAGGGATAGGCCAAGGCAGATCTGGGATTCTTGCCAAACTTGAAAGTACTGAGTTGAGCGTTTGCTGCCGCGACGATCAACAGACTGCCGCTGCGACAGGTGCTGCTGCGACGGGTGACGACGACAGAACTGGATTTTGTAACTCTGCAATACCTGCACTACTGAGCAATTCAATACCAGCCCATTCTCTCTATCTTGATATCTTTACTCTTTTACGCTTTCTTTATTATTTTCGTGACAGCTCTCAAATATTCCCTTTACTTTCGTGCAGTGATTTAAGGTGAAGCTATTAGCCAAATCCATGTGGAGACGATATCCGATACTTCGTACCACTTTACTACTTGCGTCGTGTATACTTGCACTACCATTGCGATAGACTATTTTACGCGCAACAAGTTTTTGGCGCCGTTACCGGGGAATGGCAACATATCTATACCTTTCTTTTATTGCACTTTTTATTTTTATTTTTATTTTTCTATTTTTCTTTGGTGCATTCAACTCTTGCTTTTCACAAGGTGTTCTTGTTTATGCGCAGATCGAATCGAGGTAAAGATCCTGAATATCAATTAGATCCGGAAATCGAACATTCATTTAATCTCAAGAAACAACTTCGTCACCTTCTAGCCAGGAATGAGTACCTTGATGAACAGCTAGAGAAGATGGCCCACAATGGAGACGACCCGCCTGTCGGCGATATTATACCGCCTGTCGGCAACCTTACCGCCGCCGGACGACGGTCCTGTCGTGACTACATGTTGAATGATCATGTAGAGCTAGAAACCACGCTGTTGGATATTGATGTTGACAACTTCGAGCTGAAACCTGTCATGTTTAGTATGATTAACAATGCCGGTCAATTCAGTGGTGTTGTTACAGAGGATGCTAGGGAGCATCTCAAAACGTTTCAGGAGATCTGTGGTTCGTTAAGACTGCCAAGAGTTAATCCGGAGATACTGAGGCTTCGGTTATTTCCCCATTCATTAAGGGACAGAGCTAAAACTTGGTGGAATACACTTACGCCGGGTTCAATTAGAACTTGGGTAGATTTATCTCGTGAATTTTTATCTCGTTTTAATCCTTCGTATTTATCTGAGCGATTACATAATGAAATTGCTACTTTTCAACAGGAAGATGACGAGCCGATGCACGAGACCTGGGACAGATTTACTACTCTTCTACGGAACTGCCCAATGCATGGATTCCCCGTCTGGAATCAAGTAACTAAGTTTATAATGCTGCCAACTTACAAACTCGTATTCAAATTGATTCAGCAGCAAATAGACTATTATTGGATAAAGATCCGGACGAGGCAATGCAAGTATTGAAAAATCTGGCTAAGAATGAGGAGCAGTTTCCGACAGCAAGAAGAGGGGGTAAACGGGTACTAGCTGTCAAGGATTATGAAGCCGACAACACGATGAAATCACAGGTAGCATTCCTCACTAAAGCAATGAAATGATTATTGAATGATGATGGACAACATGGATTTGCTGTTGAGGAAGCATGTGAAATCTGTGAGGGAAATCATAGTTCGGATGAGTGTCCTATACAGTTAGAAGAAGGAAAATATGTTGGAAACTACAAGCCAAATTACAATTCCAACAACTATAATCCCAATTGGAGGAAGGATCCCAAGTTTTCTTGGAGTAATCCTAATAATGCCCTGAATCCTCAAGCACACAATCAGAATCAGGGAGGACCTAGATTGCTGACGCGAGCAGTATGCTAGAACAGACTCTGGCCACTTTTATGTCTCAGACATGTACTTATATTGAGAATATGAATCAGTTTGTCAAGAAGATAGAGAATTTCATGGATAAAACAGAGATCCGGATGATAAATCATGAAGCCACTCTGAAATCTTTGGAGACACAAATGGGTCAGGTTTCCCAACATATAAAGCCAAGGCAGACTGGAGGATTTCCTAGTAATCCTGAAAATGCTAGGCAGCCCACACATGAGCAATGTAAGGCTATTACAACTAGGAGTGGGAAGAAATTATCAGGGCCAGAAAAAGAAGCTGAAACAGTAAGGAAACCAGCCTTAGATAAACCTGCCGAGGAAGCTGCCTCGACAGGCAACAAACAGACTGCGGCCGATGAGCCTGTCACGACAGCAGAAGCAACAGAGGAGAAAATTGATGAACCTAAACCTCCTAAGATTCGTATGCAGTGGGAAGGACGTATTGCTGATTATCGTCCCCCACCACCCTTTCCCCAACGGATACAGCAAGCTAAGCAAGAATCTCAGCTCAAAAAGATTTATGATATTTTTAAGCAGGTTCACATTAATATTCCGCTGTTAGATGTCGTTAGGGAGATGCCCGGTTATGCCAAATTTCTCAAGGATGTCATGTCAAGGAAATCTAAACTTGGGGAATTTGAATCGGTAAAGATGACAGAAGGTTGCATGAGTATTCTTCATCGGCAGCCACCCCAAAAAAAGAAGGATCCGGGAAGCTTCATCATACCTTGCGTAATCGGAAATAAATATGTGGGTAAGGCACTTTGTGATCTTGGTGCTAGTGTTAATTTAATGACAAAATCTATTTTTCAGAAATTAGGCATTGGAAAGGCGCGGCCCATGACAGTAACTCTGCAGCTGGCAGACCGCTCTTATGTTCATCCGGAAGGAAAAATTGAAGATATTTTGGTAAGAGTGGATAAATTTATTTTTCCTGTTGACTTTCTTGTTTTAGATTGTGAAGCAGATGAAAACGCACCAATCATCCTTGGGAGACCCTTCTTAGCCACGGGAAGATCACTGATTGATGTGGAGAAAGGAGAACTCACCATGCGAGTGAACGATCAAGAGATTAAGTTGAATGTTCTCCAAGCTATGAAGCATGCTGATGCAGACGAGGAATGCAAGTCTATCACTGAAGTTACCTTTGATCAACCTTGCATCGAGTCGGGCTGTTACAACATAAAAATTGGGCACTGCCGCGGCAGCCACTTACAGGACTGTCACGACAGCACTGACGGCAGCACCGACGACAGCAACTCCTCTGAATCCGATACATCTGATACTCAGGAGGAGGTAAATTGGATAGGCGATCGTCAAGGTAAGTTATTCGAACCTTTAAATTATACTTCGGACAACCATGTAATCCAAAAACCATCTACTGTTGAGCCACCTGCCCTAGAACTGAAGCCCCTGCCAGGGCAGCTAAAATATGCTTTTCTTGGTTCAAATAATACGTTGCCCGTAATCATCTCTTCTAAGCTGCCACAGGAACAGAAACGGCAGCTAATAGGCATGCTTCGGCAGCACAAAAAGGCAATTGGATGGACGATAGCTGATATTCAAGGCATTAGTCTGGCGTTATGCATGCACAAAATCCTTTTAGAGGAAGATCATAAGCCGACTATAGATGCCCAAAGGCGGCTAAACCATTCGATGAAAGAGGTGGTGCGTAAAGAGATAATCAAATGGTTAGATGCTGGTATTATTTACGCCATCTCCGACAGCAAATGGGTGAGCCCGGTGCAATGTGTTCCAAAGAAAGGAGGAATGACCGTGGTAACCAATGAAAACAACGAGTTAATCCCAACCAGGACTGTGACCGGTTGGAGGGTTTGTATGGAGTATCGGAAGCTTAACAAAGCTACCCGAAAAGACCACTTTCCTTTACCCTTTATTGATCAAATGCTTGATAGATTAGCGGGTAAACCTTACTATTGTTTTCTTGATAGTTATTCAGGTTATAATCAAATTGCTATCGCACCGGAAGATCAAGAAAAGACAACTTTCACATGTCCTTACGGAACGTATGCTTTTAGGAGGATGCCGTTTGGACTATGCAATGCACCCGCCACCTTCCAAAGGTGCATGATGGCAATATTCTCCGATATGGTGGAGGACTTCCTCGAAATTTTTATGGATGATTTTTCAGTCTTTGGAGACGATTTTGAGAGCTGCCTCGGCAATCTACAAAAGGTACTTGAAAGATGTGAAAAAGCAAACCTAGTCTTAAATTGGGAAAAATGCTACTTTATGGTGAATGAAGGGATAGTCCTTGGCCATAAGATTAGCTGCCGTGGGATAGAAGTCGACATGGCCAAAATAGAAGTGATCGAGAAGCTGCCGCTGCCGACGACAGTCAAGGGCATTAGAAGTTTCTTAGGACATGCTGGTTTTTATAGGAGATTTATTGCAAATTTCTCAAAAATCACCAAAGCCCTATGCCATCTTTTGGAGCAGAACCGACCCTTTGACTTCAATGATGAATGTACTGAAGCATTCAAGGTTCTGAAGGAAAAACTGGTAACAGCCCTAATAGTACAACCACCAGACTGGACACAGCCATTTGAGATTATGTGTGATGCTAGTGACTATGCTGTCGGGGCAACACTTGGGCAGCGCAGAAATAAGTTATTTCATGTCATGTATTATGCCAGTAAGACACTGAATGATGCCCAAGTGAACTCCACCACCACAGAAAAGGAGTTATTAGTTGTGGTGTTCTTCATTGACAAGTTTCGTTCTTACATACTTGGGACGAAGGTAATAGTGCACACAAACCATTCTGCCCTGAAGTATTTATTCGCGAAAAAGGATGCAAAGCCCCGATTGATACGGTGGATCCTGCTATTGCAAGAATTCGACTTTGAAATCAAGGACAAAAAAGGGACAGAAAATCAGGTGGCAGATCACTTGTCAAGGTTAGAGAAGGGACAAAGTCTACAAAAAGATGAGACAAACATACTGGAGACCTTCCCAGATGAGCAGCTCTTTGCTGCCGCAATCACTGCCGCGACAGCCATGGTGGCAGGTAAGTCTTCTAACTCCCCTGGTATGCTGATTTCGTTAATTTTATAGTTAGCGGAATACTTCCTTCTGATCTTAATTATCAAGCCAGGAAGAGGTTCCAAAATGATGTTAAGCATTATTATTGGGACGAACCTCTTCTTTTCAAAATTTGTGCAGATCAGGTTATAAGGAGGTGTGTACCACAAGAAGAGCAAGAAGATATTCTTCATCACTGCCATGCTTCACAATATGGAGGTTACTTAGGAGGCAACAAAACTGTTGCCAAGGTGCTGCAGTCAGGGTTTTATTGGCCGTCACTGTACAAAGATGCACAAATCTTCTATAAGAGCTGTGACAGGTGCCAAAGGACAGGAAACATCTCAAGGAGAAACGAGATGCCACTGTAGAACATTCTAGAAGTCAAAATCTTCGACGTTTGGGGGATTGATTTTATGGGACCTTTTCCATCTTCATGTGGAAATCTATACATTCTCTTAGCAGTGGATTATGTCTCTAAGTGGGTTGAAGCTATCGCCACTCAAAAGAATGATGCCAAGACAGTCCAAAGATTTTTACACAAAAACATTTTTTCTAGGTTTGGCATCCATAAGGAGATTATCAGTGATGAAGGGAGACATTTTGACAATAGGGTTATTGCTGCCGCCTTGAAGAAATATGGTGTCAAGCATCGGATCGCGACAGCATACCACCCACAGACCAATGGACAAGCTGAAATATCTAATAGGGAAGTTAAGAACATTCTTGAGAAGATGGTTAAGCCAACCAGGAAAGATTGGTCTTTACTCCTCAATGATGCGTTATGGGCATATAGGACAGCTTTTAATACTCCATTGGGCATGTCTCCATACTGATTGATTTATTGAAAAACATGTTGTTGAGTGTGTAAAAGTTCTATTATTTACACCCTTTTTAACCCATATTTCTGCTGCATTAAAGCATCATTGTATTGCATTTAGGTTAGTTTACAGCAAAACATCACAAATATACTAAAGGCACATATTCTACTAAAAGATGGCTAATTTTGCAGGTTGCTGCCATAGTAGACGAAGAAGGCGGGCGCAGGGCAGAGAAGCCGGAGAGCTGAACTGAACAAGCAGACAAAGAGGACGATGCTGCCATGGTGCTACCGTGACAGCAGAGGACGACACCAAGTTAATGGAGAAAAAGCAAAGTGGACCTCGATAGATAGAGAAAATTCTGCTCGTCTGTCGTGTGAAAACCATATATTTTTCCAAGCCCCGGATCAAAAGATATGTCAAGCCCAAAGCTCAAGGAGAGAAAATCCCAAGAAACAAGGAGGACAACTAGAAAGTAGGATCCTTGAAGATTAAGTCTTTATTAGAATCATACTTTTAATTAAAGTTGTAATCCTTTTTAACTTAGATAACTTGAGCCCAAAGCTTATGTAAGGGCATGTAATTTAACCTAGGGCATATCTCATATCCCATAGCCGATTACCCCATAACCGACAACCAAAAATCCCCTAGCCGTTTACGCGCCGCCGACATGTTCTAAATTCCCCCTAGGGCCACGGGTTGATTTGTAAAGTAGTTGCAAGGGTTGCTTTGTTTTAGGATTTTTTCTAGTTCAATAAAATAAACTTTAAGTTCTCTTATTTTGGTTATTAATATCTTGCAAGAGCATCGGGAGAGCATTGTGAGGTTATCTATTTACTTAACATCGGGAGAGTTAAGTATACGAAAGAAATAAGAGCAAGTTCTCTAGTTTATAGTTGAACTATCTCGTGCCTAGGGATAGGGCGAGGTTAAGTGGCTAAAGAAGAATTCATACACATCGGTGTTCATCCTTCGATTCACGCTGGGAGGTATCATCAAGACGTGATCATCGACAGACTTGGACCTAGGGATAGGCCAAGGCAAATCTGGGATTCTTGCCAAACTTGAACGTTCTGAGTTGGTGTGTTTGCTGCCGCGACGATCAACGGACTGCTGCCGCGATAGGTGCTGCCGCGACGGGCGCGACAACAGAACTAGATTTCCTAAACTCTACAATACCTGCACTACTGAGCAATTCAATACCAGCCCATTCTCTCTATCTTGATATTTCTACTCTTTTATTTTCGTTCACTTTATTATTCTCGTGACAACTTTCTCAATTATTTCCTTTACTTTCGTGCAGTAAACTAAGGTGAAGCTATTAGCCCAATCCCTTTGGAGACGATATCCGATACTTCGTATCACTTTACTACTTGCGTCGTGTACACTTGCACTACAATTGCGATAGATTCTTTTACACGCAACAAGTTTTTGGCGTCGTTGCCGGGGATTGGCAACATAACTCTACCTTTCTTTTTTTGCACTTTTCGTTTTTTTATTTTTATTTTTCTGTTTTTCGTTGGTGCATTCAACTCTTGCTTTTCACAAGGTTTTCTTGTTTATGCGTAGATCTAATCGAGGTAAAGATCCTGAATATCAATTAGATCCGGAAATCGAACGTTCCTTCAATCTCAAGAAACAACTTCGTCACCTTCTAGCCAGGAACGAGTACCTTGAGGAACAGCTAGAGAATATGGCCCACGTTGGAGATGACCCGCCTGCTGGCGATGTTATACCGCCTGTCAATAACCCTGTCGCCACCGGACGACGGTCATGTCGTGACTACATGTTAAACGATCATGTAGAGCTGGAGACCACGCTGCCGGATATTGATGTTGACAACTTCGAGCTTAAACATGTCATGTTTAGTATGATCAACAGTGTCGGGCAGATTAGTGGTGCTGTTACAGAGGATGCTAGGGAGCATCTCAAGACGTTCCAGGAGATCTGTGGTTCGTTTAGACTGCCAGGAGTTAATCCGGAGATACTGAGGCTTCGGTTATTTCCCCATTCATTGAGGGACAGAGCTAAAACTTGGTGGAATAAACTTACTTCGGGTTCAATTAGAACTTGGGCAGATTTAACTCGTGAATTTTTCTCTTGTTTTAATCCTTCGCATTTATCTGAGCGATTACGTAATGAAATTGCTAATTTTCAACAGAAAGATGACGAGCCGATGCACGAGGCCTGGGACAGATTTACTACTCTTCTACGGAACTGCCCAATGCATGGATTCCCCTTCTGGAATCAGGTAACTAAGTTTTATAATGTTGCCAACTTACAAACTCGTATTCGAGTTGATTCAGCAGCAAACGGACTATTATTGGATAAAGATCCGGACAAGGCATTGCAAGTTTTGAAAAATCTGGCCAAGAATGAGGAGCAGTTTCTGACTGCAAGAAGAGGGGGTAAACGGGTACTTGCTGTCAAGGATTATGAGGCCGACAGCACAATGAAATCACATGTAGCATTCCTTACTAAAGTAATGAAAAGGTTATTGAATGATGATGGACAACATGGATTTGCTGTTGAGGAGGTATGTGAAATCTGTGAGGGAAATCATGGTCGGGATGAGTGCCCGATACAATTAGAAGAGGGAAAATATGTTGGAAACTACAAGCCAAATTACAATTCCAACAATTATAATCCCAATTGGAGGAAGGATCCCAAGTTTTCTTGGAGTGATCCTAATAATGCCCTGAATCCTCAAGCACACAATCAGAATCAGGGAGGACCTAGATTGCTGAAGCGACAGCAACTGCCGCCGCAGCAGCAACAACAGCAACCAGCTGCCACGAGCAGTATATTGGAACAGACTCTGGCCACTTTTATGTCTCAGACAGGTACTTATATTGAGAATATGAATCAGTTTGTCAAGAAAACAGAGAATTTCATGGATAAAACAGAGATGATCATGACGAATCATGAAGCTACTCTGAAATCCTTGGAGACACAAATGGGTCAGGTTTCCCAACATATTAAGCCGAGGTAGAATGGAGGATTCCCTAGTAATACTGAAAATGCTAGGCAGCCCACACATGAGTAATGTAAAGCCATTACTACTAGGAGTGGGAAGAAACTACCAGGGTCAGAAAAGGAAGCTGAAACAGTAAAGGAACTAGCCTTGGATAAACCTGCCGAGGAAGCTGCCCCGACAAGTGATAAACATACTACTGCCGATGAGCCTGTCACGACAGTAGAAGCGATAGAGGAGAAAATTGATGAACCTAAACCTCCTCAGATTCGTATGCAGTGGGAAGGACCTATTGCTGACTATCGTCCCCCACCACCTTTTCCGCAACGGATACATCAAGCTACTCGAAAGGACCACTTTCCTTTACCCTTTATTGATCAAATGCTTGATAGATTAGCGGGTAAACCTTATTATTGTTTTCTTGATGGTTATTCAGGTTACAATCAAATTGCTATCGCACCAGAGGATCAAGAAAAGACGACTTTCACATGCCCCTACGGAACATATGCTTTTAGGAGGATGTCGTTTGGACTATGCAATGCACCCGCCACCTTCCAAAGGTGCATGATGGCCATATTCTCCGACATGGTGGAGGACTTCCTTGAGATTTTTATGGATGATTTTTCTGTCTTTGGAGACGATTTTGAGAGCTGTCTAGGCAATCTCCAAAAGGTACTTGAAAGATGTGAAAAAGCAAATCTCGTTTTGAATTGGGAAAATGCCACTTTATGGTGGATGAAGGAATAGTCCTTGGCCATAAGATTAGCTGTCGTGGGATAGAAGTCGACAGAGCCAAGATTGAGGTAATTGAGAAGTTGCCGCCGCCAACCACAATCAAGGGCATTAGCAGTTTCTTAGGGCATGCTGGTTTTTATCGAAGATTCATTGCAAATTTCTCAAAAATCACCAAGCTCCTATGCCATCTTTTGGAGCAGAACCGACCCTTTGACTTCAATGATGAATGTACTGAAGCATTCAATGTTCTGAAGGAAAAACTAGTAACAGCCCCCATCGTACAACCACCAGACTGGACACAGCCATTCGAGATTATGTGTGATGCTAGTGCTATGCTGTCAGGGCAGCACTTGGGCAGCGCAGAGATAAGCTGTTTCATGTCATATATTACGCCAGTAAGACATTGAATGACGCCCAAGTGAACTACACCACCACAGAAAAGGAGCTATTAGTTGTGGTGTTCTCCATCGACAAGTTTCGTTCTTACATACTTGGGACGAAGGTAATAGTGCACACAGACCACTCCGCCCTGAAGTATCTGTTCGCGAAAAAGGATGCAAAGCCTAGATTGATAAGGTGGATCCTGCTATTGCAAGAATTCGACCTTGAAATCAAGAAAAAAAAAGGGACAGAAAACCAGGTGGCAGATCACTTGTTAAGGTTGAAGCAGGGACAGAGTCTGCCAATAGATGAGACAAACATACTGGAGACCTTCCCAGACGAGCAGCTCTTTGCTGCCGCAATCGCTGCCGCAACAGCCATGGCGGCAGGTAAGTCTTCTAAACTCCCCTGGTATGCTGATTTCGTTAATTTTATAGTTAGCGGCATACTTCTTTCTGATCTTAATTATCAAGCCAGGAAGAGGTTCCAAAATGATGTTAAGCATTATTATTGGGACGAACCTCTTCTTTTCAAAATGTGTGCAGACCAGGTTATAAGGAGATGTGTACCACAAGAAGAGAAAGAAGACATTCTCCATCACTGTCATGCTTCACAATATGGATGTCACTTAGGAGGCAACAAAACTGCTACCAAGGTGCTGCAGTCAGGGTTCTACTGGCCGACACTGTATAAAGATGCACAAGACTTCTACAAGAACTATGACAGGTGCCAAAGGACAGGAAACATCTCGAGGAGAAACGAGATGCCACTGCAGAACATTCTAGAAGTCAAAATCTTTGATGTTTGGGGGATAGATTTTATGGGACCTTTCCCATCTTCATGTGGAAATCTATACATCCTCCTAGCAGTGGATTATGTCTCTAAGTGGGTTTAAGCTATCGCCACTCAGAAGAATGATGCCAAGAGAGTCCAAAAATTTCTACACAAAAACATTTTCTCTAGGTTTGGCATCCCTAAGGCGATTATTAGTGATGAAGGGAGACATTTTGACAATAGGGTTATTGCTGCCGCCTTAAAGAAATATGGTGTCAAGCATCGGATCGCGACATCATACCACCCACAGACCAATGGGCAAGCTGAGATATCCAATAGGGAAGTTAAGAACATTCTTGAGAAGATGGTTAACCAACTAGGAAAGATTGGTCTTTACTCTTTAATGATGTATTATGGGCATATAGGAAAGCTTTTAAGACTCCATTGGGCATGTCTCCATACTGATTGATTTATGGAAAAACCTGTCACCTGCCTGTCGAGATAGAGCATAGAGCATATTGGGCGATCAAGGCAGTGAATATGGATTTGGACAAGGCAGGTCAGAAAAGGCTGTTAGATCTGAACGAGATTGAAGAAATAAGAACAATGGCCTACGACAATGCAAGAATCTACAAGGAGAAGACTAAGAAGTGGCATGACAGGAAATTGCTACCACGGCAGTTCTGCCCAGGGCAGCTTGTATTGTTGTTCAATTCTAGACTAAAACTCATCCCAGGGAAGCTAAAATCTAGATGGTCTGGCCCGTTCCAAGTTGTACAAGTTTTTCCCCATGGTGCCATCACAATCCGATCATTAAAAGACGGGCACCAAATCAAAGTCAACGGATAGCGCCTCAAGCATTATCAGGGGACTGAAGCCCCAGGAATACAGGAAGTGGTTAACTTAGGAGATGCCCCACAAGGCATCCCTAATTTAACCTAAGTTTTACTTTTATTTATTTTTATTATCTATTATTTATTAGGAAATAAGTTTTATTTTACTCGAATAATGTTTTTATGTTTTATGTTTTTAGGAAATAAAGGAGTAAAGAAGAATAGGAGAAGTGACCCAAGCCCACCATTCATCCATCAGCCCAACAAAGCCCAATATTGAAGCCTGTCGTTCCAGCTGCCGTCGTAGACACGGAAAAGATAGGTTGTCACCAGACTGTCACGGCAGACGCAAAAACGTGTGACAGACGCGTAATAGACACATAAATATGTGTCAGACGCGTCAGACACGCTAAACCTCAACAGTCACCCTATTATTCACGCCTGTCGTTACAGCTTCAACGGGCAGTAACTCTTCCTCTATAAAACCCCGTTTCATTTTCATTTCACTCACTCCTGTTTAATCATACTTGCTCTCCCCTTTAGTTTTTCTTTGTTTTCTTTACTTTCACAAAACCCTTGCAACTAGCATGTCTTCCAGACGAACCCGCCGTAGTGCTGCTTCAACCTCTTCACCGGCAGCACACACCCCCGCAGTCCTTCGCTAAGGATCTCTGGGAAGAAAGAGGTTTTATTTACACCCCAAGAGCAGTCAATATGGGCCTCAAGTCGTTCATCGCAAGGGCGATAAAGGCTCTACTGTGGGAGCAATTTGCAGAGCAACCAGCAAAAATGAATGAAACGATGGTGAGGGAATTCTATGCTGCCATCGGTAGTAGAACGGCAACAGCAGTAACCGTCCGAGGGACAGAAGTGGAGTTCACAGCCGAGCACATCAGCAAGAAAAATCCTCATACTATCAGAAGAGGGCAGCTGCTGCCAGAAGCGAAATTGTGGAACGCCTTCATTAAGAAGAGGATTCTGCCGTCCTCCCATCACACGACAGAAGACCAGCAGCGGTTAGCCCTAATCCACTCAATCATGAACAAACGGCCCATAAATGTGGGACGCTACATGAGGGAAAGTATCCTGGACTGCACCCAGAGATCGACAACCCTCCTCTGCCTGCCATTCCTTATTACTTCTCTCTGCCGCTGCTCTGCCGTACCGGAAGCACCCACCGATCGACTAGTAAAGGGACGAGACTGGACAGACAAGAATATCATCATCCTTATGGAGCTGACAGTCGCAACCCCCATCTCCTCCTTCAACCCTGCTGCCACCCCATCAGAATCATCAGAGCAGCCTACCCTTGAACCTGCCACAGCAGCTGCTCCGACAGACCAATCTACTCAACTTCTTGCTGCCATTCAGAGGATGGAGGACAGACAGCTGGGTCTGATGACATTCATCAAGGATTTTGCCAACGCCACGGTAAATATCATTACCCATACTTTAAATTATCCTGATGTTGTCTTTCTCACCTTCCCTGTCCACTATTTCACCATCCCCACCCCTGCCCACACACCTACACCTACTTCCACACCTCATACACAATCTGCTGCCTCCACCCCATCACCTGCCCCGATGGCAGTCGGAAGCCCTCAGGCCGACACATCCATCCAAGGAACGAAGTGACTTCCCTCGGATGACATTGATGCATTTGTAGCGGGTTTTTCTTCTTCCTCCGTCTGGGCAGAAAGCGAGGCAGAACCCTATATTCGGAGGAACCTGGAGAAAGAATTCACGCCTGTCAAGAGGCACAAAAAGATGGCTGACAGAAAGCTTATGCCAAAGGCCAGCACCACCACCACCAGCAGCAGCTCTGACATCCAGGTCGTAGAGCAACCAGCCCAGCCTGCCCCACAGCCCAGAATCCGCCGCCAAATCCGCCTCAGCAGCAGCAGTGAAGACAATGCTTAAAATTTAAGTCTTTTATTTTCTTCTTATTGCTGCCTGCCTTATCTATATTTTGTGATGTACTGCCTTCATTTTTACTTTTGTCATTTGCATTGAGGGCAATGCAAGCCTCGAGTTTGGGGGTGGCAACCCTCCATTTTAATGGAGTCTTAGTACATCTTAATTACTTACTGTGTCTTATTTATTTTTTCTCTTAAAAAAATCAGAAAAGACTGAAAATTTTGGCTTAAAACTGTGAATTGAACTTACCTGTCGTGACAGCTCTGTCGTGGCAGCATCTTTAGGATAGTTTAAGGAGAAGTTTAGAGCCTTTCTATAGTTCTGAAAACTTAAAACACCATTGTGACTGTTATATTGCTTAGACTTCTTTTAGCCAAACTAGAATAGGAAGCTTAGTACTTGAATAGCCCCTAGAGGTGCCTAACACTGGCTCTAGGAAAGAAGTTTAGCAAAAGAGACTCAAAAACCTAGAGGTGCCCGAAACCGGCTCTAGGAAGCTAACTAGAGGTGCCTAAAACTGGCTCTAGTAAAACTTAGCTTGAAAAATAGAAGAATCAAGTCAAAACAAAAGAAGCATGAAAATGTGTCTTCAAAAATAAACTTTGGCATAAAAATTTGAGTTAAGAGTTGAATATTCTAGTGAAACTAAGAGAGTCTTAGCATATAACTGTTCACAAGCATGCACACACTGCACGAGGACTATAGTGAGATTCCGGACAGATCCTAAATTATCCGACAAGTTGCTGCCGCCACAGGGAACGAACGACGAGTAAGGGAAAGTTCACTGTTTGAAAGCCAAAACAAAAATATGTCATTTTTCTTTTAGGTCTAGTTGCTTGAGGGCAAGCAAAAACTTGAGTTTGGGGGTGTGTTGAGTGTGTAAAAGTTCTATTATTTACACCCTTTTTAACCCATATTTCTGCTGCATTCAAGCATCGTTGCATTGCATTCAGGTTAGTTTACAGCAAAACATCACAAATATACTAAAGGCATAGATTCTACTAAAAGATGGCTAATTTTGCAGGTTGCTGCCATAGTAGACGAAGAAGGCGGGCGCGGGGCAGAGAAGCCGGAGAGCTGAACTAAACAAGCAGACAAAGAGGACGATGCTGCCATGGCACTGCCGTGACAGCTGAGGACGACAGCAAGTTAATGGAGAAAAAGCAAAGTGGACCTCGATAGATAGAGAAAATTCTGCTCGTCTGTCGTGTGAAAACCATATATTTTTCCAAGCCCCGGATCAAAAGATATGTCAAGCCCAAAGCTTAAGGAGAGAAAATCCTAAGAAACAAGGAGGACGGCTATAAAGTAGGATCCTTGAAGATTAAGTCTTTATTAGAATCATACTTTTAATTAAAGTTGTAATCCTTTTAACTTAGATAACTTGAGCCCAAAGCTTATATAAGGGCATGTAATTTAACCTAGGGCATATCTCATATCCCATAGCCGATTACCCCATAACCAACAACCAAAAAACCCCTAGCCGTTTACCCGCCGCGGACATGTTCTAAATTCCCCCTAGGGCCACGGGTTGATTTGTAAAGTAGTTGCAAAGGTTGCTTTGTTTTAGGATTTTTTCTAGTTCAATAAAATAAACTTCAAGTTCTCTTATTTTGGTTATTAATATCTTGCAAGAGCATCAGGAGAGCATTGTGGGGTTATCTATTTACTTAGCATCGGGAGAGTTAAGTATACGAAAGAAATAAGAGCAAGTTCTCTAGTTTATAGTTGAACTATCTCGTGCCTAGGGATAGGGCGAGGTTAAGTGGCTAAAGAAGAATTCATACACATCGGTGTTCATCCTTCGATTCACGCCGGGAGGTATCATCAAGACGTGATCATCGACAGACTTGGACCTAGGGATAGGCCAAGGCAAATCTGGGATTCTTGCCAAACTTGAACGTTCTGAGTTGGTGTGTTTGCTGCCACGACGATCAAAGGACTGTTGCCGCGACAGGTGCTGCCGCGATGGGTGCGACGACAGAACTGGATTTCCTAAACTCTACAATACCTGCACTACTGAGCAATTCAATACCAGCTCATTCTCTCTATTTCCTTTACTTTCGTGCAGTAAACTAAGGTTAAGCTATTAGCCCAATCCCTGTGGAGACGATATTTGATACTTCGTATCACTTTACTACTTGTGTCGTGTACACTTGCACTACAATTGCGATAGATTCTTTTACACGCAACACCTGTCATCTACCTGTCGAGATAGAGCACAGAGCATACTAGGCAATCAAGGCAGTGAATATGGACTTGGACAAGGCATGCTAGAAAAGGCTGTTAGATCTGAACGAGATTGAAGAAATACGGACAATGGCCTACGACAATGCAAGAATCTACAAGGGGAAAACTAAGAAGTGGCATGACAGGAAGTTGCTGCCACGACAGTTCTGCCCAGGGCAGCTTGTATTGTTGTTCAATTCTAGACTGAAACTTTTCCCAGGGAAACTGAAATCTAGATGGTCAGGCCCATTCCAAGTCGTACAAGTTTTTCCCCATGGTGTCATCACAATCCGATCATTAAAGGACGGGCACCAATTCAAAGTCAACGGACAACGCCTCAAGCATTATCAGGGGACTGAAGCCCCAGGAATGCAGGAAGTGGTTACCTTAGGAGATGCCCCACCTGGCAGCCCTAATTTAACCTAAAGTTTATTTTTATTTATTTTTACTATTTATTATTTATTAGGTAATAAGGTTTATTTTATTCGAATAATGTTTTTATGTTTACTGTTTTTAGGAAATAAAGGAGTTAAGAAGAACAGGAGAAGTGAACTCTGTAACCCCCTTAACCCGGTCTAGACGGTTGACCCGAATTAAGAAAGTCACACGGGGAAAACCAAAGTCAACCCGAAAGTCAACCTTGATTAACGACCCTTTTTTTTAAACTTGTCTAGATGCACATTAACCCTAGTTATGAGCATTCAAACAGCATGCTCAAAGATCATTAACATCAGAGATCAAACAGGGACCCAATTGAACAATTTACAACTTTAGGGACCAAATTGCAAAATCTGATAATTATAAGGTCTTAACCAAAATTAGTGTTACCAACTTGTAATTAGTCAAGTTTCATGCTTCTCTGCCAAATTTCAGCTCAAACGGACATTCCAAACTCATACAATTGCACATACAAGATTCAGGACCATTTTGCAAACATTTCAAAACATTTAACCGCCAATGTCAGCCCCCAACGGCTAAGTGTTCGAAACAGGGAGAACCTGTTTCGAAACGCGGGGCCGTTCCGTAACGCGTACCGAAACGAGGGCTGGCAGAGAGCTTCCCGTTTCGGAACGGTGTCTCCCGTTTCGGACGCTTGGGCTACTACAGGCCACCCGTTCCGAAACGGTATCTACTGTTCCGAAACGACCTGCACAGAATGCAGCTCAATGCTTGCTTAAACACACAATTGGCCAACCGAACATGCTCCAAATGCAATCAAACGACACCAGCAAGTTACTCAACACATAAGGAACATATAAGCATCAAAATCTAGATACATGATCACCCCTAGGTGCACCAACACATCAAACACATTCAAAAACTCATTCATGCTTTTAAACAAGAGGCATAACAAATCAACTTAAGCATAAGATGATCCAAACGTTGCAACATGAATCCACATGATTTAACAACATATATCAAACTTGTCCAACATACACAATCTCATTACACATCTACATAAGAGATTCTTCCCCCATTGCCTTTATTAACTATAGCTATTAACCGAGACATACATCTCAAGTGGAGTCCTCCTTGAATCCCTTGCTCCTCGCTGTTCCAACTTCAATGATCTGCATTGATGGACAAAAAGGAGCGTAAGCACATAATGCTTAGTGAGGAATGCTCAAAACCAAAACACCATCAATGCAGCGAGTCATAAAAACCCCTTTGAAAAGCAACTCGATTTGATAAACCAAAGCAATGTTTGAAAACCCTGTTCAACAACAAGCTCAAAATCATGCATTGCTCAAACATGAAAACCAACCCTTAGCTTAGCAAGCTAAGTAAACCTTTTCAAAGCACAACTTGCAAAACATCAAATTAACCTTTCAATGCATAAACACCAAATGCATAGTTAAATTCAAAACCTTGGAAGACACTTCCACTTTACATTATACATTCCTCTTACTTGGTTATCATTTCAAACAAGAAACCTTTTTAAACCATTTATTTAATCAATCCAACACATGCATTAAACAAATGCAACATATGAACCTCATCATCAACATTTGCATCATAGACCTTTAAAAACAAGTCTAAGCAAGACTCCAATGCACTAAAGAGATTTCATGCACACATGCATCACTCTCAATAGATAATCAACACTTGTTCAAACTTAACAAGCACACATGCATTCTCATTACATTATGCACTTCCCATGCAACCATGCATCATTCCAAGCATCTCATGCTTCATTATAATCAAGAACATCATATTGGCTTTCAAGTGACAACCCAAAACCACTTTTCAACTCAACATCCAATCGGATACGCGGATCACAAGCGTTGTCCCTACGCTTCATACACACTACCAATCCAAGGTCCCCAAATGGACTTTTAACCACCATTTGACCTCACCATTCACAAGGTTCCCATGTATGGACTTTTAACCACCATACAACCTTATCTTCCTCAAGGTTCCCATGTATGGACTTTTAATCACCATACAACCTTAACTTTCACAAGGTTCCCATGTATGGACTTTTAAACACCATACAACCTTAACTTACACAAGGTTCCCATATATGGACTTTTAAACACCATATAACCTTAACATGCACAAGGTTCCCATGTATGGACTTTTAAACACCATACAACCTTAGCATCACCGATTGGTAGTTGTATAACATCACTAACGAGATCCGGGACACCCTATACAAGATCCACACATGGACTTTACACCACCATTGTGATCTTAACAAGCACAAGGTCCACGAATGGAATTTTAACCACCATTACTACCTTTGCTTACCCAAGGTCCTCGAATGGCACTCAACCTCCATTATGACCTTAACCATCTCGTTAGGATACTTGGATGGAGTTTACCGGTTCACTCTTAACCACTCCACATCCAAGGCGACTTTATTCACGGTGCACCCAATCCTATAGCCGGCTAACTATATCCGATCAAAGAAACCAAGAACCACTTACATCACTTGCCAATATAACCATCTTACCACATTAGTCCAATGACTCACATGCATAACCATAATGCAAAAACCATCATTTACCCTCATCAATCCACTGTTTTTAAAGCACTAGTCAAAGCCATTAAACATCATGCAACACCATGCATCAAGACCACAATTTCAATGTGTAAAACCAAGGATCTCTTACCTTGAGTATCCTTCACATATGACTTTCAAAACCAGCATTAAACCATGCTTAAATATGCTTTCAAAACAGAATTTACAACATGCAAATCACATGCATTGCAACCATCAATCACAATTGCTTTTAAAACCAAATTCACAACACAAACCAAGAGCAAAAATCCATTTACTTACTCTTGAGCTTAGAAAAGTTGTTTAGACTTAAACTAAGCTCCCAAAACCTTCAAACCTTGGTTTAAAAGCTGAAAACCCAACTTCACTCACCGATACACAAAACAAGGCTAACCAACAAGCCTTCCAAGCATCCGAAACCTTCCGCACCACCTCTAAAGCTCACGGATCAAACTCCCCTGTTTCAAGCACACAACAACAGAGGATTAATGCATCACTATGCATTAAAAACATCAGCAACACAACACAACTCGCTGCTCATCAGAAATCCAACAATTCGGCTACTAAACACAACCGAAATCACCTCCAAACACTTCCAAAACTTAACCCAGCCAAGATCCATCACTTCTAACCATTTATTAACATCAATTAACATCCAAAATGATCACAAACACGTCCTTATACCTCCAGCTATAACAGATCATCAAAAACACTCCAAAAATAACCAAAAACTCAAGCAAAACTTAGGAAATTCAACCTATTCGGGATTGCATTGATTAAACCTCAATTCCTCATCAATTTAACATTCATTTAACATCAATTTAACACCTCAAAACACTGCCCAAACAGATCACACGAAAATTTCACCAAAATCAAGCAAATCTTGCATTTTAAGCCAAAATCAAGATTCCAATTGAAAAGCCTTTAACAAATCACAAATCAAGGATTGAGAACTTAGGAATTTCAGTAAAGAACTGAGAGTTTAGAGGAGAAGGACGTTCTTACCTCCAAACTTGAGTTTCTCCCTTTTTGGAACCAAAATCTTGAAAATCCAATTAGCACTTGGTGAGGTTTTGTTGATGAGATGTTTAGAGATCAAAAGGGAATTGAAATGAGTGATTTAGATGACAAAATCAGAAGGAAATCTCTGGAGAGAAAGTGTTTGGGTTGAGAGAAAATGAGAGAAAAGGAAAATTGGAAAATATGGAAAGTTAGTTGCAAAATAGCAAAATGATTTCCCTCCACTTTTCTTTAGTTTTAAAATCAGAATTAAACATTAAAATATCTTAGAAAAATCTGGAGAAACTCCCTTTGGGTAAATAGCTCCTTAAAGATTCAAAGTTTCAATCCTTTCTAAAACAGTCACGCAACTTTCAAAAATTACATTTTGGTCACTAGTCAAAATGTCACCCTTCCAAACCTCATTTTGTAAAATTGATTTCACAGTTCACTTATATATATTAAAAGAGGATTTTAGAACATTTTTCCATATGTTTAATGCAACCCGAACTAGGCTTTCCTAATTTCACCTTTTTATATTCGAACAGCACTTTGACCGAACCGGTCAACGCCCAAAACTTCCAAGCCCAAAACCCGGGCGTTACAAACTCAGCCCACCCATCCATCATCCCAACAAAGCCCAACATAGAAGCATGTCGTTCCAGCTGCCGCGGCAGACACGGAAAAGACAAGTTGTCGCCAGACTGTCACGACAGACGCGGAAACGTGTGCCAGACGCGTAACAGACGTAGAAACGCGTGTCAGACACGTCAGACACGCTAAAGCTCAACAGTCACCCCGTTATTCACGCCTGCCGTTACAGCTTCAACGGGCAGCAACCTCTCTTCTATAAAACCCCATTTCATTTTCATTTTCATTCACTTCTGCTTTTCTCACTTGCTCTCCCCTTTAGTTTTCATTTGCTTTATTTTACTTTCAACAACCCTTGCAACTAACATGTCTTCCAGAAGAACCCGCCGCAGTGCTGCTTCAACTTCTTCACCATCAGCACATACCCCACAGTCCGTCGCAACTAGGGATCTATGGGAAGAACGAGGCTTTATTTACACTCCAAGGGCAGCTAATCTGGGCCTCAAACCTTTCATTGCAAGGACGATTAGAGCTCTTTTATGGGAATCATTTGCGGAGCAACCAATAGAGATGAACGAAACGCTGGTAAGGGAATTCTATGCTGCCATCGGCAGCAAGACGACAACAGCAGTGACTGTCCGGGGGAAAGAGGTGCAGTTCACAGCTGAGCGCATTAACTCTTTGTATGGCCTCTACCTCGGCCCCAATGATGATGCTCACCAGCAGTTCTTTGACACTTTAGATGATGCTGCCTATGACGCTGTCATGGCAGAAGTGACGGAAGAAGGGACTGAATGGAACACAAGCCGCAAAAATCCCCACACCGTGAAGAGAGGGCTGCTGCTGCCGGAGGCAAAACTGTGGAATGCCTTTATCAAGAAGAGGATCCTGCCGTCATCACATCACACCACCGTTGACCAGCAGAGGTTAGCCTTAATTCACCCCATTCTAAATAAACGACCCATTAACGTGGGAATTTATATGCGAGAGAGTATTTTGGAAAGTGCCCATAGACCGACGGCCCTCCTTTGCCTCCCCTACCTCATCACGTCCCTCTGCCGCTGTTATGACGTGCCGGAACCCGAAACCGATCGCATAGTGAAAGGCAGGGGTTGGACAGACAAAAATATCATCAGCCTCATGGAGCTGACAGTGGCAACTCCCCTCTCCTCTTTCAACCCTGCTGCCACCCCAGCTGAATCGTCAGAGCAGCCAAACCCTGAACGTGCCGCCGCAACAGCCGCACCGACAGACCCATCCGACCAAATCCTAGTTGCTATTCAAAGGATGGAGGACAGACAGCTGGGCCTCATGACATTCATCAAGGACTTTGCCGCATCCACGGTAACTTTTATTCACAACACTTTAAATTTCCCTGATGTTGTCTTTCCCACCTTCCCTGCCCACTACTTCACTGTCCCCACCCCTGCCCACACACCTACACCTGCTGCCACACCACATACACCATCTGCTGCCTCCATTCCATCAGCTGCCCCGACGGCAGCCGGCAGCCCTCATGCCAAAACATCCGCCCGACGAACAAAGCGACCGGTACCCTCGGATGACATTGTTGTCTTTGTTGCTGGGTTCTCTTCCTCATCCGTCTGGGCAGACAGCGACGCTGAACCCTCTATTCAGAGGAACTTGTCGAAAGAATTTACACCGGTCAAGAGGCAGAAAAGAATGGCCAACAAGAAAACTCTGCCAAAGGCAAGCAGCAGCAGCAGCAGTAGCAGCAGTAGCAGCAGTGACAGCAGCGGTAGCAGCTCCGACATTCAGGTTGTACAAAAACCACCCTAGCCCGCCCCAAGAACCAGAATCCGCCGCCAAATCCGCCTCAGCAGCAGTAGTGAAGACAGTGCTTAAAATTTAAGTTTCTTATTTTTCTTCTTGCTGCCTGCCATTTATATATTTTGTGATGTACTTTTTTCATTTATATTTTGTCATTTGCATTGAGGGCAATGCAACCCTCGAGTTTGGGGGTGGCAGCCCTCCATTTTAATGGAGTCCAAGTACATCTTAGTTAATTGTTGTGTCTTTTACTTAGTTTATTTTTCTCTTAAAAAAACCAGAAAAAACTGAAAATTTTGGCTTAAAACTGTGAATTAAACTTGCCTGTCGTGACAGCTCTGTCGTGGCAGCATCTTTAGGATAGTTTAAGGAGAAGTTTAGAGCCTTTCTATAGTTCTGAAAACTTAAAACACCATTGTGACTGTTATATTGCTTAGACTTCTTTTAGCCAAACTAGAATAGGAAGCTTAGCACTTGAATAGCCCCTAGAGGTGCCTAACACTGGTTCTAGGAAAGAAGTTTAGCAAAAGAGACTCAAAAATCCTAGAGGTGCCCAAAACTGGCTCTAGGAAGCTAACTAGAGGTGCCCAAAATTGGCTCTAGTAAAAACTTTGGAAATCGAGTCAAAACAAAAAATCAAAGAAGCATGAAAATGTGCCTTCAAAAAGATAAACTTTGGCATAGAAAATTCGAGTTAAGAGTTGAGTATTCTAGTGAAACTAAGAGAGTCTTAGCATATAACTGTTCGCAAGCATGCACACACTGCACGAGGACTATAGTGAGATTCCGGACAGATCCTAAATTATCCGACAGCTTGCTGCCGTAACAGGGAACGAACGACGGGTAAGGGAAACTTCACTGTTTGAAAGCCAAAACAAAAATATTTCATTTTTCTTTTAGGTCTTAGTTGCTTTAGGGCAAGCAAAAACTTGAGTTTGGGGGTGTGTTGAGTGTGTAAAAGTTCTATTATTTACACCATTTCTAACCCATATTTCTGCTGCATTCAAGCATAATTCATTGCATTTAGGTTAGTTTACAGTAAAACATCACAAATATATTAAAGGCACAAATTCTACTAAGAATGGTTGTTTTTGCAGGTTACTGCCATAGCGGACGGTGAGGGCAGGCGCTGGGCAGAGAAGCAGAAGAGCTGAACTGGACAAGCAGACAAAGAGGACGATGCTGCCATGGTGCTGCCGTGACAGCAGAGGACGACAACAGTTTTGTGGAGAAAAAGCAAAGTGGACCTCGACAGATAGAGAAAATTCAGTCCGTCTGTCGTGTGAAAACCATATATTTTTCCAAGCCCTGGATCAAAAGATATGTCAAGCCCAAAGTTCAAGGAGAGAAAATCCCAAGAAACAAGGAAGACGGCTGGAAAGTAGATTCCTTGAAGATTTAGTCTTTATTAGAATCATACTTTTAATTAAAGTTGTAATCCTTGTTAAATTAGATAACTTGACCCCAAAGCTTATATAAGGGCATGTATTTTAACCTAGGAGAGATCATATCCCATAACCGATAACCAAAAACCCCTAGCCGTTTACCCGCCGCCGACATGTTCTAAATTCCTCCTAGGGCCACGAGTTGATTTGTAAAGTAGTTGCAAGGGTTGTTTTGTTTTAGGAATTTTCAGTTCAATAAAATAAACTTCAAGTTCTCTTATTTTGGTTATTAATATCTTACAAGAGCATCGGGAGAGCATTGTGAGGTTATCTATTTACTTAGCATCGGGAGAGTTAAGTATACGAAAGAAATAAGAGCAAGTTCTCTAGTTTATAGTTGAACTATCTCGTGCCTAGGGATAGGGCGAGGTTAAGTGGCTAAAGAAGAATTCATACACATCGGTGTTCATCCTTCGATTCATGTTGGGAGGTATCATCAAGACATGATCATCAACAGGCTTGGACCTAGGGATAGGCCAAGGCAGATCTGGGATTCTTGCCAAACTTGAAAGTACTGAGTTGAGCGTTTGCTGCCGCGACGATCAACGGACTGCCGCCACGATAGGTGCTGCCGCGACGAGTGACAACGACAGAACTGGATTTCCTAAACTCTGCTATACCTGCACTACTGAGCAATTCAATACCAGCCCATTCTCTCTATCTTGATATCTTTACTCTTTTACGCTTTCTTTATTATTTTCGTGACAACTCTCAAATATTCCATTTACTTTCGTGCAGTGAATTAAGGTGAAGCTATTAGCCCAATCCCTGCGGAGACGATATCCGATACTTCGTATCACTTTACTACTTGCGTCGTGTATACTTGCACTACCATTGCGATAGACTATTTTACACGCAACAACATGTTTATTGTGGCGGCGTTGAGTTTTACTACATCCCCTCTAGCAAAAACGAACGAAAATTTTGGGCAGGTTGGTGGGCGTAGAACTCTCGGATAAGGGTGGTGTTGGCTACCTCCGGCTGCTTTGCGAAGATCTCCGACCATTGGCCATGGATCTTTTCAAAGAGGGTGGGCTCGAGACCTAAGTCTCCTGTTTGCTTTAAGTAGTACAATCATTGCTCATCCCAAACTGCTTAGCTGGCAAATTGTGTGTTATGCCTCGTTATTCAAACTTGGATTGTGATGTTGCCATAGTTATGAGACGGTTGTAATCTGAGAGTGACTGAAAATCTAAAATATTTGAAAAAGCTAGTGGACACATAAGAGGTTAAACAAGGAAATGAAGTGAAGAAAATGAATAAAATAGTGAGGTATATATAAGGGTTTCTGAGAGATGTCGTGGCAGAATTAAATTCCAACATGTAGATTTTCGTGGTGCGTGTTATGGGATTATATGTCTGTTACGTTGTAGCCGTTGGCAGCTAGCCGTTAGCGGGTTTCTAGTTGTTACACATTTTTGCGGTGGGCTACCTTTAGATGTCTCGACGGCATGGTGGACGGTCTCCTTGTTGGGCCTTCTTCTTGGTCCTGCTTATCTCCTAAGTTTGAAAATAAAAATAATTAAACAAGTAAAGAAAACTGAAATAAAAATAATTAATTCTGAAAAATAAAAATATGGATAGTAAATTGCAATAAATTAAGATCTAATCCTAAAACATTAAAATAAAAAGAAAGATATTAAAAATAAATTAAGTTAGGTTGGGAGTGCATTGGGGTGCATCTCCCAAACATAAACCACTTCCTGAGCTGGTTGTGATTTGATTTTCGTCCAGGTGGGTCATCCAGCTCCATGGGGGTCTTTGTTGCTTTGATTTCTGCCCTAGCAGCTGCTACCTTGCTCTGCTTCTTGGCTGACCTTAGAGGCATGTGTTTATGGGCATACTTCTTTCTCTATGGCTAGTTTCATGGACTGTAAAACATGTATCTTTATGTTATGATTGTCCACCCTCATTATGAGTTCACCATTCTCTACATCTATCAATGTTCTGCCCGTGGCTAAGAATGGTCGCCCAAGAATGATGGGGGCGTTCTTGTCTGCCTCACAGTCCAGGATGAGGAAGTCAGTAGGGAAAATGAAGTTGCCCACTCATACAAGGATATCTTCAATTTTTTCCTTTCGGTTGCACAAAGGAATGGTCAGCAAGTTGGAGCATGATGGAGGTTGGCTTTGCTTGTCCAATTCCTAGTTTGTTGAAGACAGCCTTGGGCATCAGATTAATGCTTGCTCCTAGGTCACATAGAGCTCTCATGTCATGGTTGTTGCCTATCTTGCATGGAATGATGAAGATGCATGGATCTGTCCTCTTGGGCAGCACATTCTTATGCATGATTGTCATGCATTCTTCAGTGACAGCTACTGTCTCGAATTCCCCAATTCTCATTCTCTTGGAAACCATATCCTTCAGATACTTCGTGTAATTTGGCATGTTTTGTATGGCTTCCACGAGTGGGATGTTGATGTGCACCTATTTAGTATATCCAGAAATTTCTTGAACTGATGCTCTTGCTTTTGCTGTTTGAGCCTTTGGGGGAAGGGCAGTAGCAAACGAATGTCCTGGATTCGTTCCTTGCAGGGAAATCTGATATGTGCTGGTTCAGGCTCATCTATCTCAGGGTTGTCATCATCTGTTTGGGCATTAGTTTGCTTTGTTGCCCAAGTGGGTTGTTCATGTGCTGTTGCGGCGGGCAGTTCTGTCTACTTTTCCTTTGGATGCTTAGCTCTGGAATCATCCAATTGTTTCCCACTTTTCGTAGTTATTACTTTACGTTGCTCATAGGTGGGTTTTGATGTGACCTCTGTGTTACTGGATGATGCACCCATTGTCATATGGCTTATGATCTTAGTGAACTACCCGAACTGGGTCTCTAGGTTCTTTATTTCTACCTCCTCGTTGTTCATACGCATCTCAATCATGTCCATAAAAGACTCATTTTTGTCAATAATTTTGTTAGTACGAACAATAAAATCATTGATTCGAGACATAAAGGTATGTAAAGTAGATTCAAGTGAATTATTGTTCGTGTTTTGTTGCTGCTAAGGCAGCTGTCGTGACAGGTTCTGCTGATATCCTTCCGGTTGCTGGGTTGGATTTGCAGCTGTGTTTGGGTTACTCCAAGAGAAATTTGGATGCTTTTTCCAGCCTGGATTGTATGTGTTGGTGTTGGGTCTGTTGTTCCTCTCATATGTTCCCATGAAGTTGGCGGATTCACTGCATTTAGAGGAATCGTGGTTGCCTCCGCACTCATCACAAAATGGCTCCACAGCCTTGGCCTCATATGTTTTACCTTTGGCCATATTCATTACCAGCTGTGTCAGTTTATCCAAGCGGGCATTGACAGATTTAATGGCTTCTACTTTATTCAATACAGTTGGCCGCCTTACACCGCCGTGATAGGCTTTAGAGAACTTGTAGTCATTCTTTGAAATTCTGTTCAGAATTTGTAGTGCCTCCTCGTGTGGTCTATCTAGGATGATTCCATTGGCTGAAGCGTCGAGCATCATTCGTGTCACTTGATTTACGCCATTATAGAACATCGACACTTGAGTCCAAGATAGGAAATCGTGAAGCGGGCAGCTGTTTAGCATCTGTTGGTATCTCTTACATGCTTCATACATCGGTTCATCATCCCCTTGGCAGAAGGCTATGATCTCATTTCTTAATCTGTTGGTTACGTTTGAAGGACTGAAACGATCTAAGAAGTCCTTGCACAACTCCGTCCAAGTGTTGAATAATCCTATCGATTGGTTGTTCAGCCATTGCTTTGCCCTATCCCTCAGTGAATAGGGAAATAATCTTAGCTTAAGCACATCCTGATGGACTCCATGTATCTTAAAGGCTCTACAAATGTCTAGGAATCCCCTCAAGTGCTGTCGAGCATCTTCCGTGGTAGTTCCTCCAAATTGCCCCATTGTGTATCATATTGAACACCACGAGCTTTAGCTCAAAGTGATCTGCTTCAATTTCAGGCTCTTCAACAGTTGGGTCAAATCCTGTTGAGTGTGTAAAAGTTCTATTATTTACACCCTTTTTAACCCATATTTATGCTCCATTCAAGCATCATTTCATTGCATTTAGGTTAGTTTTAAGAAAAACATCACAAATATATAAAAGGCACAGATTCTACTAAAAATGGTTGTTTTTGGCAGGTTGCCGCCGTCGTAGACGGTGAAGGCAGGCGCGGGGCAGAAAAGCAGAAGAGCTGAACTGGACAAGCAGACGAAGAGGACAATGCTGCCATGGAGCTGCCGTGACAACAGAGGACGACAACAAGTTGCTGCCTTTGTAGACGGAGAAGGCAGGCGCAAGGCAGAGAAGCAGAAGAGCTGAACTAGACAAGCAGACGATGAGGACGAAGCTGCCATGGACCTGTCGTGACAGCAAGGTGACATCAACCTTATGAAGAGGAAAAGTAAAGTGGACCTCGATAGATAGAGAAAAATCTGCTCGTCTGTCGTGTGAAAGCCAAATATTTTTCCAAGCCCCGGATCAAAAAATATGTCAAGCCAAAGTTCAAGGAGAGAAAATCCCAAGAAACAAGGAGGACGGCTGAAAAGTAGGATCCTTGAAGATTAAGTCTTTATTAGAATCATACTTTTAATTAAAGTTGTAATCCTTGTTACCTTAGATAACTTGAGCCCAAAGCTTATATAAGGGCATGTATTTTAACCTAGGAGAGAATCCACACATCATACCCCATAACCGACAACCAAAAACCCTCCGCCGTTTACCCGCTGTCGACATGTTCTAAAACCCCCTAGGGCCACGGGTTGATTTGTAAAGTAGTTGCAAGGGTTGTTTTGTTTTAGGAATTTTCAGTTCAATAAAATAAACTTCAAGTTCTCTTATTTTGGTTATTAATATCTTGCAAGAGCATCGGGAGATCATTGTGAGGTTATCCATTTACTTAGCATCGGGAGAGTTAAGTATACGAAAGAAGTAAGAGCAAGTTCTCTAGTTTATAGTTGAACTATCTTGTGCCTAGGGATAGGGCAAGGTTAAGTGGCTAAAGAAGAATTCATACACATCGGTGTTCATCCTTCGATTCACGCCGGGAGGTATCATCAAGACGTGATCATCGACAGACTTGGACCTAGGGATAGGCCAAGGCAGATCTGGGATTCTTGCCAAACTTGAAGTACGGAGTTGGTGTGTTTGCTGCCGCGACAGCCAACGGACAGCCGCCGCGACAGGTGCTGTCGGTGACGGGCGCGACGACAGAACTGGATTTCCTAAGCACTGCAATACCTGCACTACTGAGCAATTCAATACCAGCCCATTCTCTCTATCTTGATTTCTCTACTTTTATTTTCCAGTATTCTTTATTATTTTCGTGACAATATCTTAATCTATTCTTTTCTCCTTGTGCAGATAGCGAAGGAAAGGGTTAGCCCAGTCCCTGTGGAGACGATATCCGATACTCTAGTATCACTTTATTACTTGCGACGTGTACACTTGCACTCAATTGCGATAGATTCTTTTACACGCAACAAGTTTTTGGCGCCGTTGCCGGGGACTGGCAACACACTCTTACCATAGCTTCTGCACTTTTCTTTTATTTTTATTTATTTTTATTATTTTTTTAACAAAAAAAACTCAGGTGAAAATACAGGTTCAAGGGCATCAACATGCCAGGAAAAACCATTCGAGAGTTGATGTGGGAAAGTTCTTGCAATTACCGTAAAGACATGCTGCCACGACAGCAAAAGGGGCAGCAAATGCCGATGCCGCAGCAGCAAAATTTTTTATGGTACGATCAAAACCCACAAATTTTTTTATACCATAACAGTTTTGCTACAGAACCCGACCTGCCCTGGCAATGTCATCATCCTCAAGAGCAGTCAAAATCCTTAGAAGACACACTGCAAGCCTTCATGACACTCACTCAAGAATTGTCAACTTCTATGGACGCAAGTATCACCAAGATGGATGAAATCTTGAGCAGACCAACCCTCATTCATGCCACAGATGAACCTGAAATCATGAGGCAATGTGACGAGGATGCCCATGTGAAGCAATACCCAACATATGATGAGCCTGAGCAACAACTTGCCATGACAATGATCGAGGAGCTGGAATGGAGCAACACCGCGACAACGCTGAGTGAAATTCAAGAGAATGTCACGGCAGCAACCACTTTTGAGGCAGAAACTCCAGTCAAAGCGGAAACTGCCGCCTCGGCAGAAACTGCCACCTCGACAACAACTGCTGCCTCGACAGCAACTGCCGCCTCGATAGCAACTGCCGCCTCGGCAGCAACTGATGCTGAAGCAGCAACCGAATCAGAGGCAAATTCTAAACCCATCACCTCGATTATGCATGAACAAGATTGCACACATCCATCCCTGTCATGGCACTCGCACGACAACCTAGAAGAGCTACCCAATGACAATGCCTCACCGATGGAATATGAGCAGGTAATAAACGAACCTTTTGAATTATATGAAAACTCACCAATTCCATTGCAGGAACCAACGCCGGTGGACACAGAATCATCAAAGTCTCTACTGATGGAGATCTACGAGTGGTCAATAGAATTTGATATAGAGAGTGATGGCACTTACCAATGTCCCATTGACCTGCAAAGTAACCTGATAAAGAACTGTCAAAATAACTGCCTGTCGCAGCAGCAGACACGACAGCAAGGGATACATTCAATCACAACAACATTCAACGAAAACAAGGTAAGTTTGTGACCGAATGTCAATTTGATTATTTCTAGTCATATATTCATGCCCTCAGAAACATTACCAAGAAGGGAGGACTTCATGGACTACAAAGGGAAGAGAAAGAAAGGAGCCCCCAACATGAGAATAATCACCAGATGGAGGGTACGGATGGACTTCAAGAAGTACCGGAAACGACGCCTCAAGCATTATTAGGGGACTGAAGCCCCATGAATGCAGGAAGTGGTTACCTTAGAAGATGCCCCACCTGGAATCCCTAATTTAACCTAAATTTTATTTTTATTTTTATCATTTATTATTTATTAGGAAATAAGATTTATTTTATTCGAATAATGCTTTTAGGAAATAAAGGAGCCAAGAAGAACAGGAGAAGTGAACTAAACCCAACACCCATCCATTAGCCCAACAAAGCCCAATATTGAAGCCTGTCGTTACGGCTGCCATGATAGACGCGGAAAAGACAGGCTGTCACCATGCTGTCACGACAGACGCAGAAACGTGTGACAGACGCGTGACAGACGCGGAAACATTTGTCAGACGCATCAGACACGCTAAAGCTCGACAGCCGCCCCGTTATTTGCGCCTGTCGTTACAGCTTAAAAGGGGCAGCAATTCCTTTTCTATAAAACCCCGTTTCATTTTCATTTTCACTCACTTCTGCTTTTCTTACTTGCTCTCCATCTTTAGTTTTCATTTGCTTTCAATTACTTTTCACAACCCTTGCACTAACATGTCTTCCAGAAAAAACCCGCCGCAATGCTGCCTCTACTTCCTCACCGGCAGCAACTCCCCCACAGTCCTTTGCATCCAGAGATCTGTGGGAAGAACGAGGCCTCATTTATACTCCAAAGGCAAAGAATCTGGGCCTCAAGCCTTTCATCACCTGCCGCCTCCATACCATCTGCCGCCTCCATACCATCACCTGCCCTGACGGCAGCCGGCAGCACCCATGTCGAAACATCTGCTCGAGGAACAAAGTGACCAGTGCCATCGGATGACCATGTTGCCTTTGTTGCTGGGTTCTCTTCCTCCTTCGTCTGGGCAGACAAGTGACATTGAACCCTCTATTCAGAGGAACCTGTCGAAGGAATTTACACCGGTAAAGAGGCAGAAAAGAATGGCAGATAAGAAAACTCTGCCAAGGGCCAACAGCAGTAGTGACAGCAGCGGCAACAGCTCTGATATTCAGGTTTTACAGCAACCACCCCAACCTGCCCCGCAAACCAGAACCCGCCACCAGATCCGCCTCAGCAGCAGCAGTGAAGACAGTGATTAAAATTTAAGTTTCTTATCTTCTTATTGCTGCTTGTCATATATATTTTGTGATGTACTGCCTTCATATGCTTTCATTTTTATTTTGTCATTTGCATTGAGGGCAATGCAACCCTCGAGTTTGGGGGTGGCAACCCTCCATATTCATGGAGTACATCTTAGTTAAATTGTGTCCTTTACTTAGTACTTTTCTAAAAAAAACGAAAATTAAAAATTTTGGCTGAAAATTGTGAACTGAACTTACCTGTCATGACAGCTCTGTCCTGGCAGCATCTTTAGGACAGTTTAAGGAGAAGTTTAGAGCCTTTCTATAGTTCTGAAAACTTAAACACCATTGTGACTGTTATATTGCTTAGATTTCTTTTAGCCAAACTAGAATAGGATGCTTAGTACTTGAATAGCCCCTAGAGGTGCCTAACACTGGCTCTAGAAAAAAAAAGTTTAGCAAAAGAAACTCAATAACCTAGAGGTGCCCGAAACCGGCTCTAGGAAGCTAACTAGAGGTGCCCAAAACTGGCTCTAGTAAAACTTAGCTTGAAAATAGAAGAAAAAGAAGCATGAAAATGTGTCTTCAAAAATAAACTTTGGCATAAAAATTCGAGTCAAAAAAAATTGAATATTCTAGTGAAACTAAGAGAGTCTTGGCATATAACTGTTCACAAGCATGCACACACTGCACGAGGACTATAGGGAGATTCCGGACAGATCCTAAATTATCCGACAGGTTGCTGCCGCCACAGAGAACGAATGACGGGTAAGGGAAAGTTCACTGTTTGAAAGCCAAAACAAAAATATTTCATATTTTTGTCGTAGTTGCTTGAGGACAAGCAAAAACTTGAGTTTGGGGGTGTGTTGAGTGTGTAAAAGTTCTATTATTTACACCCTTTTTAACCCATATTTCTGCTCCATTCAAGCATCATTTCATTGCATTTAGGTTAGTTTTCAGCAAAACATCACAAATATATAAAAGGCACAGATTCTACTAAAAATGGTTGTTTTTGGCAGGTTGCCGCCGTCGTAGACGGTGAAGGCAGGCGCGGGGCAGAAAAGCAGAAGAGCTGAACTGGACAAGCAGACGAAGAGGACAATGCTGCCATGGAGCTGCCGTGACAACAGAGGACAACAACAAGTTGCTGCCATAGTAGACGGAGAAGGTAGGCGCAGGGCAGAGAAGCAGAAGAGCTGAACTAGACAAGCAGACGATGAGGACGAAGCTGCCATGGACCTGTCGTGACAGCAAGGTGACAACAACCTTATGAAGAGGAAAAGTAAAGTTGACCTCGATAGATAGAGAAAAATTTGCTCGTCTGTCGTGTGAAAGCCAAATATTTTTCCAAGCCCCAGATTAAAAAATATGTCAAGCCAAATTTCAAGGAGAGAAAATCCCAAGAAACAAGGAGGACGGCTGAAAAGTAGGATCCTTGAAGATTAAGTCTTTATTAGAATCATACTTTTAATTAAAGTTGTAATCCTTGTTACCTTAGATAACTTGAGCCCAAAGCTTATATAAGGGCATGTATTTTAACCTAGGAGAGAATCCACACATCATACCCCATAACCGACAACAAAAAACCCTCCGCCGTTTACCCGCCGTCGACATGTTCTAAAACCCCCTAGGGCCACGGGTTGATTTGTAAAGTAGTTGCAAGGGTTGTTTTGTTTTAGGAATTTTCAGTTCAAAAACCCCAGTTCAGTATATTTTTTGATCTGCTTCAATTTCAGGCTCTTCAACAGTTGGGTCAAATCCTCTGAAGTCGTGCTCCAAATAATTGTTGCGTGTAAAAGAGTCCTATCGCAAGTAGTGCAAGTGTACACGACGCAAGTAGTAAAGTGATACTTGGAGTATCAGATATCGTCTCCACAGGGATTGGAAATAACTTTACCCTAGAATTGCTACACAAGAGAGAGAAAGAGTTTAATTGGATTGTAAAGTAATCTTGATAAACAACTAAAATAAAAGAGTAAAGGATCATGTTTAAGAAATAGGCCGATATTGAATTGCTCGGTAGTTCAGGTGTTGCACTGTAAGGGAAACTACTGTTCTGTCGTCATCCCTAACGCGGCAGCACCTGTCACGGCAGAAGTCTGTTGATATCGCGACAGCGATCACACAACTCTGCACTCCAAGTTTGGCAAGAATCCATGCTATGACTTGTCCTATCCCTATGCCCAAGTTCTGTTAACGAACACTTCTTAGACAATACCTCCCGGCGTGAATCGAAGGGTGAACACCAATGTTGTTGATTCTTCCTTAGCAACTTAACGCAAAAACTTGTTGCGTGTAAAATATTCTATCGCAATGGTAGTGCAAGTGTACACGACGCAAGTAGTAAAGTGATACGAAGTATCGGATATCGTCTCCACAGGGATTGGGCTAATAGCTTCACCTTAATTCACTGCACGAAAGTAAAGGAAATAATTGAGAGTTGTCACGAAAATAATAAAGAAAACATAAATAAAAGAGTAGAAATATCAAGATAGAGAGAATGGGATGGTATTGAATTGCTCAGTAGTGCAGGTATTGCAGAGTTTAGGAAATCCAGTTCTGTCGTCACGCCCGTCGCGGTAGCACCTATCGCGGAAGTAGTCCGTTGATCGTTGCGGCAGCAAACTCTCAACTCAGTACTTTCAAGTTTGGCAAGAATCCCAGATCTGTCTTGGCCTATCCCTAGGTCCAAGTCTGTCGATGATCACGTCTTGATGATACCTCCCGGCGTGAATCGAAGGATGAACACCGATATGTATGAATTCTTCTTTAGCCACTTAACCTCACCCTATCCCTAGGCACGAGATAGTTCAACTATAAACGAGAGAACTTACTCTTATTTCTTTCGTATACTTAACTCTCCCGATGCTAAGTAAATAGATAACCTCACAATGCTCTCCCGATGCTCTTGCAAGATATTAATAACCAAAATAAGAGAACTTGAAGTTTATTTTATTGAACTGAAAATTCCTAAAACAAAACAACCCTTGCAACTACTTTACAAATCAACCCGTGGCCCTAAGGGGAATTTAGAACATGTCGGAGGCGGGTAAACGGCTAGGGGTTTTTGGTTGTCGGTTATGGGGTAATCGACTATGCTTCCTAGATTAAAATATATGCCATTATATAAGCTTTGGGCTCAAGTTATCTAAGTTAACAAGGATTACAACTTTAATTAAAAGTATGATTCTGATAAAGACTTAATCTTCAAGGGACCTACTTTCCAGCCGTCCTCCTTGTTTCTTGGGATTTTCTCTCCTTGAGCTTTGGGCTTGACATATCTTTTGATCTAGGGCTTGGAAAAATATACGGTTTTCACACGATAGACGAGCAGAATTTTCTCTATCTATCGAGGTCCACTTTGCTTTTTCTCCACTAACTTGCTGTCGTTCTCTGCTGTCACGGCAGCACCATGGCAGCATCATCCTCTTTGTCAGCTTGTCAAGTTCAGCTCTTCTGCTTCTCTGCCCCGTGCCTGCCTTCTCTGTCTACTATGGCGGCAACCTGCAAAAAAAGTCATCTTTTAGTAGAATCTGTGCCTTTAATATATTTGTGATGTTTTGCTGTAAACTAACCTAAATGCAATGCAATGATACTTGAATGCAGCAGAAATAAGGGTTAAAAAGGGTGTAAATAATAGAACTTTTACACACTCAACACACCCCCAAACTCAAGTTTTTGCTTGCCCTCAAGCAACTAAGACCTAAAGAAAAATGAAATATTTTTGCTTTGGCTTTCAAACAGTGAACTTTCCCTTACCCGTCGTTCATTCTCTGTGACGGCAGCAACCTGTCGGATAGATTGGGATCTGTCCGGAATCTCACTATAGTCCTCGTGCAGTGTCCGGACTCTCTTAGTTTCACTAGAATATTCAACTTCTTAACTCGAATCTTTATGCCAAAGTTTCTTTTTGAAGGCACATTTTCATGCTTCTTTGATTTTTTTTATTTGACTCGATTTCTAAAGTTTTACTAGAGCCAGTTTTAGGCACCTCTAGTTAGCTTCCTAGAGCCAGTTTCGGGCACCTCTAGGTTTTTGAGTCTCTTTTACTAAACTTCTTTCCTAGAGCCAGTGTTAGGCACCTCTAGGGGCTATTCAAGTACTAAGCTTCCTATTCTAGTTTGGCTAAAAGAAGTCTAAGCAGTATAACAGTCACAATGGTGTTTAAGTTTTAAGAACTATAGAAAGGCTCTAAACTTCTCCTTAAACTATCCTAAAGATGCTGCCACGACAGAGCTGTCACGACAGGTAAGTTCAATTCACAGTTTTAAGCCAAAGTTTTCAGTCTTTTCTGATTTTTTTTTTGAAGAAAGAAAAAATAAGTAAAAGACACAACAAATAACTAAAATGTACTTGGACTCCATTAAAATGGAGGGTTGCCACCCCCAAACTCGAGGGTTGCATTGCCCTCAATGCAAATGACAAAATAAAAATGAAGGCAGTACATCACAAAATATAGATATGGCAGGCAGCAATAAGAAAATGAGAAACTTAAATTTTAAGCATTGTCTTCACTGTTGCTGCTGAGGCGGATTTGGTGGCGGATTCTGGGCTGTGGGGCAGGCTAGGCTGGTTGCTCTACAACCTGGATGTCAGAGCTGCTGGTGCTGGCCTTTGGCATAAGTTTCCTGTTGGCCATTCTTTTCTGCCTCTTGACAGGTGTAAATTCTTTCGCCAAGTTCCTCCGTATAGAGGGTTCGATGTCGCTTTCTGCCCAGACGGAGGAAGAAGAAAACCCAGCTACAAATGCAGCAATGTCATCCGAGGGTGCCTGTCGCTTTGTTCCTCGGGCGGATGTTTCGGCCTGAGGGCTACCGGCTGCCTTCGGGGCAGGTGATGGAGTGGAGGCAGCAGATTGTGTATGTGGTGTGGCAGCAGGTGTAGGTGTGTGGGCAGGGGTGGGGACGGTGAAGTAGTGGGCAGGGAAGGTGGGAAAGACAACATCAGGAAAATTTAAATTATGGTGAATGAAATTTACCGTGGATGCGGCAAAATCCTTGATGAATGTCATTAGACCCAGCTGTCTGTACTCCATCCTCTGAATAGCAGCAAGGATTTGAGTGGATGGGTTTGTCGGAGCAGCTACTGCGGTAGGTTCAGGGTTGGGCTGCTCAGACGATTCAGCTGGGGCGGCAGCAGGGTTGAAGGAGGAGAGGGGGGTTGCTACTGTCAGCTCCATGAGGCTGATGATAGCTTTGTCTGTCCAGCCCCGTCCCTTCACTAGGCGATCGGTGGTGGCTTCCGGCACGGCAGAGTAGCGGCAGAGAGATGTGATAAGGTAAGGAAGGCAGAGGAGGGTCGTCGATCTATGGGCGCAGTCCAAAATACTCTCCCGTATATTGCGCCCCACATTAATGGGTCGTTTGTTCATGATTGAGTGGATTAGGGCTAACCTCTGCTGGTCCACTGTAGTGTGATGTGAGGATGGCAGAATCCTCTTCTTAATGAAGGTGTTTCACAGTTTGGCTTCTGGCAGCAGTTGCCCCCTCTTCACGGTGTGGAGATTTTTACGGCTCGTGTTCCATTCAGTCCCCTCTTCTGTCACTTCTACCATGACAGCGTCGAAGGCAGCGTCGTCTAGAGTGTCAAGGAACTGCTGGTGAGCATCGTCGTTGGGGCCGAAGTAGAGGCCATAGAAAGAATTGATGTTTTCGTCTGTGAATTGCACTTCTGTCCCTCGGACGGTTACTGTTGTTGCCATCCTACTACTGATGGCAGCATAGAATTCCCTCACCAGCGTTTCATTTATTTCTGTTGGTTGCTCTGCAAATTGTTCGCACAAGAGGGCCTTAATCGTCCTTGCGATGAAAGGCTTGAGGCCCATATTAACGACCTTTCGAGTGTAAATAAAGCCTCTTTCTTCCCATAGATCCTTAGTTGCGAAGGACTGCAGGGTGGGAGCTGTCGGTGAAGAGGTTGAAGCAGCAATGCGGCGGGTTCTTCTGGAAGACATGTTAGTTGCAAGGGTTGCTTGAAAGTAAAATAAAGCAAATGAAAACTAAAGGGGAGAGCAAGTAAGAAAAACAGAAGTGAATGAAAATGAAACGGGGTTTTATAGAAGAGGAGTTGCTGCACGTTGAAGCTGTAACGACAGGCGTGAATAACGGGGCGACTGTTGAGCTTTAGCGTGTCTGACGCCTCTGACATGCGTTTCTGCGTCTGTTACGCATCTGTCACACGTTTCCGCGTCTGTCGTGACAGTCTGGCGACAGCCTGTCTTTTCCGTGTCTACCACGGCAGCTGGAACGACAAGCTTCAATAGTTGGGCTTTATTGGGCTGATGGATGGGTGGTGGGCTTAGTTCACTTCTCCTGTTCTTCTTGACTCCTTTATTTCCTAAAAACAATAAATATAAAAACATTATTCGAATAAAATAAACCTTATTACCTAATAAATAATAAATAATAAAACAAATAAAAAAAATTAGGTTAAGTTAGGGATGCCATGTGGGGCATCTCCTAAGGTAACCACTTCCTATATTCCTGGGGCTTCAGTCCCCTGATAATGCTTGAGGCGTTGTCCGTTGACTTTGAATTGGTGCCCGTCTTTTAATGATTGGATTGTGATGGCACCATGGGGAAAAACTTGTATGACTTGGAATGGGCAAGACCATCTAGATTTCAGCTTCCCTGGGAAAAGTTTCAATCTAGAATTGAACAACAATACAAGCTGTACTGGGCAGAACTGTCGTGGCAGCAACTTCCTGTCATGCCACTTCTTAGTTTTCTCCTTGTAGATTCTTGCATTGTCGTAGGCCATTGTCCTTATTTCTTTAATCTCGTTCAGATCTAATAGCCTTTTCTGGCCTGCCTTGTCCAAGTCCATACTCACTGCCTTTATTGCCCAATATGCTCTGTGCTCTATTTCGACAGGCAGATGACAGGTTTTTCCATAAATCAATCGGTATGGAGACATGCCCAATGGAGTCTTAAAAGTTGTCCTATATGCCCATAATGCATCATTAAGGAGTAAAGACCAATCTTTCCTAGTTGGCTTAACCATCTTCTCAAGAATGTTCTTAACTTCCTTGTTAGATATTTCAGCTTGTCCATTGGTCTGTGGGTGGTATGCTGTCGCGATCCGATGCTTGACACCATATTTCTTCAAGGCGGCAGCAATAACCCTATTATCAAAATGTCTCCCTTCATTACTGATAATCGCCTTAGGGATGCCAAACGTAGAAAAAATGTTTTTGTGAAGAAATTTTTTGACTGTCTTGGCATCATTCCTTTGAGTGGCGATGGCTTCAACCCACTTAGAGACATAATCCACTGCTAGGAGGATGTATAAATTCCCACATGAAGATGGAAAAGGTCCCATAAAATTGATCCCCCAAACATCGAAGATTTCGACTTCTAGAATGTTTTGCAGTGGCATCTCGTTTCTCCTTGAGATGTTTCTTGTCCTTTGGCACCTGTCACAACTCTTGTAGAAGATTTGTGCATCTTTATACAGTGACGGCCAATAAAACCCCGACTGCAGCACCTTGGTAGCAGTTTTGTTGCCTCCTAAGTGACCTCCATACTGTGAAGCATGGCAGTGGTGAAGTATGTCTTCTTGCTCTTCTTGTGGTACACACCTCCTTATAACCTGATCTGCACATAGTTTGAAAAGAAGAGGTTCGTCCCAATAATAATGCTTAACATCATTTTGGAACCTCTTCCTGGCTTGATAATTAAGATCCGAAGGAAGTATTCCGCTAACTATAAAATTAACGAAATCAGCATACCAGGGGAGTTCAGAAGACTTACCTGCCGCCATGGCTGTCACGGCAGTGACTGCGGCAGCAAAGAGCTGCTCATCTGGGAAGGTCTCTAGTATGTTTGTCTCATCTGTTGGTGGACTCTGTCCCTTCTCTAACCTTGACAAGTGATCTGCCACCTGATTTTCTGTCCCTTTTTTTGTCCTTGATTTCAAGGTCGAATTCTTGCAATAGCAGGATCCACCGTATCAATCTAGGCTTTGCATCCTTTTTCGCGAACAAATACTTCAGGGCAGAATGGTCTGTGTGCACTATTACCTTCGTCCCAAGTATGTAAGAACGAAACTTGTCAATGGAGAACACCACAGCTAATAACTCCTTTTCTCTGGTGGTGTAGTTTACTTGGGCGTCATTCAATGTCTTGCTGGCATAATAAATGATATGAAATAGCTTATCTCTGCGCTGCCCAAGTGCTGCCCCGACAGCATAGTCACTAGCGTCACATATAATCTCGAATGGCTGTGTCCAGTCTGGTGGCTGTACTATTGGGGCTGTTACCAGTTTTTCCTTCAAAACCTTGAATGCTTCAGTACATTCGTCATTAAAGTCAAAGGGTCGGTTCTGCTCCAAAAGATGGCATAGGGGCTTGGTGATTTTTGAGAAATTTGAAATGAATCTCCGATAAAAACCAGCATGCCCTAAGAAACTTCTAATGCCCTTGGCTGTGGTCGGCGGCGGCAGCTTCTCGATCACTTCTATTTGGGCCCTGTCGACTTCTATCCCACGGCAGCTAATCTTATGGCCAAGGACTATCCCTTCATCCACCATAAAGTGGCATTTTTCCCAATTTAAAACTAGGTTTGCTTTTTCACATCTTTCAAGTACCTTTTGTAGATTGCTAAGGCAGCTCTCAAAATCGGCCCCAAAGACTGAAAAATCATCCATAAAAATCTCAAGGAAGTCCTATACCATATCGGAGAATATGGCCATCATGCACCTTTGGAAGGTGGCGGGTGCATTACATAATCCAAATGGCATTCTCCTAAAAGCGTACGTTCCGTAGGGGCATGTGAAAGTCGTCTTTTCTTGATCCTCCGGTGCGATAGCAATTTGATTATCACCTGAATAACCATCAAGAAAACAATAGTAAGGTTTACCCGCTAATCTATCAAGCATTTGATCAATAAAGGGTAAAGGAAAGTGGTCTTTTCGGGTAGCTTTGTTAAGGTTCCGATAGTCCATACAAACCCTCCAACCGGTCACAGTCCTGGTTGGGATTAACTCATTGTTTTCATTGGTCACCACGGTCATTCCTCCTTTCTTTGGAACACATTGCACTGGGCTCACCCATTTGCTGTCGGAGATGGCGTAAACAATACCAGCATCTAACCATTTAATTATCTCTTTACGTACCACCCCTTTCATAGCATGATTTAGTCGCCTTTGGGCATCTATAGTCGGCTTATGATCTTCTTCTAAGAGGATTTTGTGCATGCATAGCGCCGGACTAATGCTTTAAATATCAGCTATCGTCCATCCAATTGCCTTTTTGTACTGCCGTAGCATGCCTATTAGCTGTCGTTCCTGTTCCTGCGACAGCTTAGAAGAGATGATTACGGGCAACGTATTATTTGAACCAAGAAAAGCATATTTTAGCTGCCCTGGCAGGGGCTTCAGTTCTAAGGCAGGTGGCTCAACAATAGATGGCTTTTGGATTAAATGGTTATCCGAAGTATAATTTAAAGGTTCGAATAACTTACCTGGACGATTGCCTAACCAATTTACCTCCTCCTGATCTTCAGTATCAGATGTATAGGAGTCAGAGGAGTTGTTGTCGTCGGTGTTGTCGTCAGTGCTGTCGTGACAGTCCTGTAGGTGGCTGCCGCGGCAGTGACCGAATTTTATATCGTGACAGCCCGACCTGATGCAGGGTTGATCAAAAGCAACGTCTGTAATAACTTTGTATTCCTCATCTACATCAGCATGTTTCATCGCTTGGAGAACATTCAACTTAATCTCTTGATCATTCACTCGCATGGTGAGTTCTCCTTTCTCCACATCAATCAGTGATCTTCCCGTGGCTAAGAAGGGTCACCCAAGGATGATTGGTGCGTTTTCTTCTGCCTCACAATCTAAAACAAGAAAGTCAGCAGGAAATATAAATTTATCCACTCTTACCAAAATATCTTCGATTTTTCCTTCTGGATGAACATAAGAGCGGTCTGACAGCTGCAGAGTTACTATCGTGGGCCGCACTTTTCCAATACCTAATTTCTGAAAAACAGATTTTGGCATTAAATTAACACTAGCACAAAGATCACAAAGTGCCTTACCCACAAATTTATTTCCGATTACACAAGGTATGATGAAGCTCCCCGGATCCTTCTTTTTCCGGGGTGGCTGCCGATGAAGAATACTCATGCAACCTTCTGTCATCTTTACCGTTTCAAACTCCCCAAGTTTAGATTTCTTTGACATGACATCCTTGAGAAATTTAGCATAACCGGGCATCTCCCTAACGGCATCTAACAGCGGAATATTAATATGAACCTGCTTAAAAATGTCATAAATCTTTTTGAGTTGAGATTCTTGCTTAGCTTGCTGTATCCGTTGAGGAAAAGGAGTTGAGTGGACGATAATCAGCAATACATCCTTCCCACTGCATACGAATCTGAGGACGGTAATCATCATTTTTCTCCTCTGTCGCTTCTACTGTCGTGACAGGCTCATCGGCAGCAGTCTGTTTATCACCTGTCGGGGCAGCTTCCTCGGCAGGTTTATCTAAGGCTGGTTTCCTTACTGTTTCAGCTTCCTTTTCCGGCCCTGGTAATTTCTTCCCACTCCTAGTAGTAATAGCTTTACATTGCTCATGTGTGGGCTGCCTAGCATTTTCAGTATTACTAGGGAATCCTCCAGTCCTGCCTCGGCTTAATATGTTGAGAAACCTGACCCATTTGTGTCTCCAAAGATTTCAGAGTAGCTTCATGATTCGTCATCCTCATCTCTGTTTTATCCATGAAATTCTCTGTCTTCTTAACAAACTGATTCATATTCTCAATATAAGTACCTGTCTGAGACATAAAAGTGGCTAGTGTTTGTTCTAGTATACTGCTCGTGGCAGCTGGTTGCTGCTGTTGCTGCTACGGCGGCAGTGGCTGTCGCGTCAGCAATCTAGGTCCTCCCTGATTCTGATTGTGTGCTTGAGGATTCAGGGCATTATTAGGATTACTCCAAGAAAATTTGGGATCCTTCCTCCAATTGGCATTATAATTGTTGGAATTGTAATTCGGCTTATAGTTTCCAACATATTTTCCCTCTTCTAACTGTATCGGGCACTCATCCGAACCATGATTTCCCTCACAGATTTCACATACCTCCTCAACAGAAAATCCATGTTGTCCATCATCATTCAATAACCGTTTCATTGCTTTAGTAAGGAATGCTACTTGTGATTTCATCGTGCTGTCGGCCTCATAATCCTTGACAGCAAGTACCCGTTTACCCCCTCTTCTTGCTGTCGGAAATTGCTCCTCATTCTTGGCCAGATTTTTTAATACTTGCATTGCCTCGTCCGGATCTTTATCCAATAATAGTCCATTTGCTGCTGAATCAATTCGAATACGAGTTTGTAAGTTGACAGCGTTATAAAACTTTGTTACCTGATTCCAGACGGGGAATCCATGCATTGGGCAGTTCCGTAGAAGAGTAGTAAATCTGTCCCAGGCCTCGTGCATCGGCTCGTCATGTTCCTGTTGAAAAGTAGCAATTTCATTACGTAATCGCTCAGATAAATGCGAAGGATTAAAACGAGATAAAAATTCATGAGATAAATCTGCCCAAGTTCTAATTGAACCCGACGTAAGTTTATTCCACCAAGTTTTAGCTCTGTCCCTCAATGAATGGGGAAATAACCGAAGCCTCAGTATCTCCGGATTAACTCCTGGCAGTCTAAACGAACCACAGATCTCCTGGAACGTTTTGAGATGCTCCCTAGCATCCTCTGTAACAGCACCACTAAACTGCCCGGCATTGTTGATCATACTAAACATGACAGGTTTAAGCTCGAAGTTGTCAACATCAATATCCGGCAGCGTGGTCTCCAACTCTACATGATCGTTTAACATGTAGTCACGACAGGACCGTCGTCCGACGGCGGCAGGGTTACTGGCAGGCGGTATAATATCGCCGACAGGCGTGTCGTCTCCAACGTGGGCCATCTTCTCTAGCTGTTACTCAAGGTACTCGTTCCTGGCTAGAAGGTGACGAAGTTGTTTCTTGAGATTGAAGGAACGTTCGATTTCCGGATCTAATGGATACTCAGGATCTTTACCTCGATTCGATCTGCGCATAAACAAGAGAACCTTGTGAAAAGCAAGAGTTGAATGAACCAACAAAAAACAGAAAAATAAAAATAAAATAAAAATAAAAACGAAAAGTGAAATAAAAGAAAGGTAGAGTTATATTGCCAATCCCCGGCAACGGCGCCAAAAACTTGTTGCGTGTAAAATAGTCTATCGCAATGGTAGTGCAAGTGTACACGACGCAAGTAGTAAAGTGATATGAAGTGTCGGATATCGTCTCCACAGGGGTTGGGCTAATAGCTTCACCTTAATTCACTGCACGAAAGTAAAGGAAATAATTGAGAGTTGTCACGAAAATAATAAAGAAAACGTAAATAAAAGAGTAGAAATATCAAGATAGAGAGAATGGGATGGTATTGAATTGCTCAGTAGTGCAGGTATTGCAGAGTTTAGGAAATACAGTTCTGTCGTCGCGCCCGTCGCGGCAGCACCTGTCGCGGCAGCAGTCCGTTGATCGTTGCGGCAGCAAACTCTCAACTCAGTACTTTCAAGTTTGGCAAGAATCCCATATCTACCTTGGCCTATCCCTAGGTCCAAGTCTGTCGATGATCACGTCTTGATGATACCTCCTGGCGTGAATCGAAGGATGAACACCGATATGTATGAATTCTTCTTTAGCCACTTAACCTCACCCTATCCCTAGGCACGAGATAGTTCAACTATAAACTAGAGAACTTGCTCTTATTTCTTTCGTATACTTAACTCTCCCGATGCTAAGTAAATAGATAACCTCACAATGCTCTCCCGATGCTCTTGCAAGATATTAATAACCAAAATAAGAGAACTTGAAGTTTATTTTATTGAACTGAAAATTCCTAAAACAAAACAACCCTTGCAACTACTTTACAAATCAACCCGTGGCCCTAAGGGGAATTTAGAACATGTCGGAGGCGGGTAAACGGCTAGGGGTTTTTGGTTGTCGGTTATGGGGTAATCGGCTATGCTTCCTAGATTAAAATATATGCCCTTATATAAGCTTTGGGCTCAAGTTATCTAAGTTAACAAGGATTACAACTTTAATTAAAAGTATGATTCTAATAAAGATTTAATCTTCAAGGAACCTACTTTCCAGCCGTCCTCCTTGTTTCTTGGGATTTTCTCTCCTTGAGCTTTGGGCTTGACATATCTTTTGATCCGGGGCTTGGAAAAATATACGGTTTTCACACGACAGACGAGCAGAATTTTCTATATCTATCGAGGTCCACTTTGATTTTTCTCCACTAACTTGCTGTCGCCCTCTGCTGTCACGGCAGCACCATGGCAGCATCGTCCTCTTTGTCTGCTTGTCCAGTTCAGCTTTTCTGCTTCTCTGCCCCGCGCCTGCCTTCTCCGTCTACTATGGCGGCAACCTGCAAAATCAGCCATCTTTTAGTAGAATCTGTGCCTTTAATATATTTGTGATGTTTTGCTGTAAACTAACCTAAATGCAATGCAATGATGCTTGAATGCAGCAGAAATAAGGGTTAAAAAGGGTGTAAATAATAGAACTCTTACACACTCAACACGCCCTTTTCGGGTTTTCACTTTGGTTTTTTTCTCTTTTTTCTTCGAAAGATGTATTTTCAGGTTTTTACCTCCCCTTTTTTCTTTTCTTCTTCTTCTTCTTTTCCTTTTTCTTTTTCTTTTTTTCTTTTTTTTTTTGCTTGATATTTTGATTGATTTTTTTGATACATAACAAGGAAAAGGTGTTATAGCCGATAAAATCTTGTCTTGACCAGTCACATGTTGCTTGGTCAATATTACCAATACCCAATCTTTCAATGTGAAGTTTTGCTGAACCCAAGAGCCTTTACGAGATATCGGTAACCAATAAATCATAGAGCTAGAAACATTCTTCTCTATTCTCGGTCTTCATGAACTGCTTTAACCGAGATGTTGACTTAGAAGAGCATTTTTCTTCGGGTGGCAGACTTTATTGTCGCATTTGTGGTCGATCTTTAATTTCGCATTGTCTTATCCTGCACACTCTTCTTCAATACCCAGAGTGACAAGGTTCACCTGCACTTTTAAAACATAGTAATAACAAGAAATCATTTATTTTTCATTATATCAACCATTTTAAGATGCTTTGGAATAAAAAGTAAGCTCAAAAGTGAATTCATGAATTTTATTGAAGCTTATTAATCGGAATACAATAGAGTTTGAAATAGTCATGGAAAACAATAAAATTAAGAAACAAAATTAGATTTTCGGGCATCCAAAGCATGAAGGATACAACCACCCCATCGACCAGAAGTAGGGCTGAGCTTGCACTCACGTCCGACAGTCCTCAAATGTTGTGGGAATGCTTTCAAATTTGAAATTCCTTCAAAAATACCAGGTGTCCGAGAGGTCTTGATTACTAGATGCCTAACTTCATTCATCTGAGCTGCCTTAACAGGTTTTCAACTCAGATCCTCCTTTGGTTTCAAAAGCCCTTTGCGGGTTTTCATCTTGAACCCCCCTTTTATTTTATTTTCTTTTTTTATATCTGAAGCGCCCTTTTGGGTTTTCTCCGTAGATATTTTCATTTTGCAAAAGCGCCCTTTCAGTTTTTCACTCTGTTTTTTTTATTTTGCTTTTTTTAATCTTTTTTTGAATTCTTCAGGCATAATACTTCTTAACTGAATTCGAGTTCACTGGTTTGTGTAACTCGTTGCCATCCATTTCTATCAGTATTAACGCTCCTCCGGAGAAAGCCTTTTTGACAACATAAAGCCCCTCCCAATCAGGCATCCATTTTTTGCGATCATCTCGATGTATTTGTAGGACCTTCTTCAACACAAGATCTCCCTCTTTGGATTCTCTCGGGCGCACCTTTTTGTCATATGCCCGCATCATCCTTTTTTGGTAAATTTGGATGTGAAAAATTGCCCTCAACCTTTTTTCCTCAATAAGATTTAATTGGTCAAATTGAGCCTGCAGTCATTCTACGTCATTCAGGTTTACTTAGACAACACATGAAGTGACGGAATTTCAACTTCAATGGGGAGTACCACTTCTGTCCCATAAACTAGTGAGTAAGGAGGTACCCCAGTTGAGGTTCGTATTGAGGTCCGATACGCAAATAAGGCAAAATGTAACTTCCCATTCCAGTCTTTGTAAGTTTTATTGTCTTTAATATAATCTTCTTGATATTCTTATTTGCCGCTTCCACTACCCCATTCATCTTAGGGCGATAGGTCACCAAACTGTGGTGAATGATTTTGAATTGTTCACTCACCTCTATTATCACTTAGTTGTTGAAGTTTGTGGCATTATCAGTGATGATTTTTTCTGGAAAACCATATCAGCAAATTATTTCCTTCTTCAGGAACTTACTGATTGTTGTTCTTGTAATATTGGCATAAGAGGCTGCTTCTAACCATTTGGTGAAATAATCTATTGCCACAAGGATGAAACGATGTACGTTTGAAGCTTTATGATGAATTTTCCCAATGACATCTATGTCCCAAGCAACAAAGGGGCATGGTGAATTCATTGTATGAAGAGGTACTGGTGGAGAATTAATCTTGTCGGCATATATCTGACACTTTTGACATTTCATGGCATGTTCAATGCAATCCCCTTTCATAGTTGTCCAATAATAACCATATCTCATAATCTTCTTGGCTATTGAAAGTCCATTTGCATGTGTACCACATAACACATCATGTACTTTTGTCATGATATTCTTTGCTTCATTGGCATCGACACATCTTAGCAGAATCTGATCTTTGCCCCTTTTATATAAAATTTCCCCGTCGAGTACACATCATGAATCCATCCTTCTGATAGTTCTTTTTTCATTGTCATTTTCTCCCAGGGCGTAAGTCTGGTACTTTAGATATTGAAAAATGTCATGGTACCAAGGATGATGATCGATTTCTTTTTTTATACTGTAACAGTAAGCATATGCTTTATAACTCTGCATACAAATAGGAAACATTTTCTTCTGATTTGTTTGCTAGCAATATCGAAGCCATTGTAGCTAAGGCATCCGCCATTTGATTGTCCTCCCTAGGGATGTATATAAAGGTAATTTCTTCAAACTCTTTTAATAGCTCCAGAATCAATTTTCGGTACTCAATCAATTTTACATCCTTTATTTCCCATTCTCCACGGAGTTGGTAGATCACAAACGTTGAATCCCCATATACTTTCAAGACTTCTATTTTTCTCTCAATAGCAGCTTGCAGGCCCATGACGTAAGCTTCATATTATTCTATGTTCTTGGTACAAAGAAATTCTAACCTGCTTGTGAATGGGTAATGTTGTGTTGAGTGTGTAAAAGTTCTATTATTTACAGCCTTTTTAACCCATATTTCTGCTGCATTCAAGCATCATTTCATTGCATTTAGGTTAGTTTACAGCAAAACATCACAAATGGATTAAAGGCACGAATTCTACTAAAAGATGGCTAATTTTGCAGGTTGCTGCAATCGTAGACAGAGAAGGCGGGCGCAGGGCAGATAAGCAGAAAAGCTGAACTGGACAAGCAGACGAAGAGGACGATGCTGCCATGGATCTGCTGTGACAGCAGAGGACGACAACAAGTCAGTGGAGGAAAAGCAAAGTGGACCTCGATAGATAGAGAAAATTATGCTCGTCTGTCGTGTGAAAACCCTATATTTTTCCAAGCCCAGGATCAAAAGATATGTCAAGCCAAAGCTCAAGGAGAGAAAATCTCATGAAACAAGGAGGCGGCTGAAAAGTAGGATACTTGGAGATTAAGTCTTTATTAGAATCTTACTTTTAATTAAAGTTGTAATTCTTGTTAACTTAGAATACTTCAGCCCAAAGCTTATATAAGGGCATATATTTTACCTAGGAGACATCATACCCCATAACCGATAACAAAACCCTTCCGCCGTCTACCCGCCGCCGACATGTTCTAAAAACCCTCTAGGGCTACGGGTTGTTTTGTAAAGTAGTTGCAAGGGTTGTTTTGTTTAGGATTTTCCAAGTTCAATAAAATAAACTTCAAGTTCTCTTATTTTGGTTATTAATATCTTGCAAGAGCATCGGGAGAGCATTGTGAGGTTATCCATTTACTTAGCATCGGGAGAGTTAAGTATACGAAAGAAATAAGAGCAAGTTCTCTAGTTTATAGTTGAACTATCTTGTGCCTAGGGATAGGGCAAGGTTAAGTGGCTAAGGAAGAATTCATACACATTGGTGTTCATCCTTCGATTCACGCCGGGAGGTATCATCAAAGACGTGATCATCGACAGACTTGGACCTAGGGATAGGCCAAGGCAGATCTGGGATTCTTGCCAAACTTGAAGTACGGAGTTGGTGTGTTTGCTGCCGCGACGACCAACGGACAGCTGCCGCGACAGGTGCTGCCGTGATAGGCGCGATGACAGAACTGGAGTTCCTAAGCATCGCAATACCTGCACTACTGAACAATTCAATACCAGCCCATTCTCTCTATCTTGATATTCCAACTCTTTTATTTACATTTTTCCTTATTATTCTTGTGACAATTCTCTTAAATATTTCTTTACTTCGTGCAGTGAAATAAGGTGAAGCTATTAGCCCAATCCCTGTGGAGACGATATCCGATACTTCGTATCACTTACTACTTGCGTCGTGTACACTTGCATTACAATTGCGATAGACTCTTTTACACGCAACAACATTATCTGGAGAAATTAATACCGCTCCAATTCCCCGTCCAAGAGCATTAACGGGTCCATCAAAATATAATTTCCAAGTTTCATTATCTGGGATTCCAGTTTCAGCCGTGGAAACATTCATCACATCTTCGTTTGAGAAATCAAGGTTCAGGGGCTCGTAATCTTCCATCGCACGACTGGCAAAAAATCTGCTATGGCACTGCCTTTTATTGCTTTTTGACTCACATACACAATGTCAAATTCTGATAATAACATTTGCCAACGTGCCAATCTTCCGGTCAATGCTGGTATTTCCATCATAAATTTAAATGGATCAAGATGAGAGATTAGCCATGTGGTGTGGTATAACATGTATTGTCTAAGCCTACGGGTTACCCAAACCAAAGCACAACATAACTTTTGGATGGGTGGGTACCACACTTCACATTCAATAAACTTTATGCTCGGGTAATGAATGGCTTTTTCCTTCTTTCATGTATCATCGTGTTGCCCTAGCACACATCCCATTGAATTCCCATAGACCGTCAAGTAAAGGATCAATGGTCTATCGAGAACTGGCGCTACTAATATGGGAGCATTGGTCAAATACTTTTTGATCTTGTCAAATGCCTCTTGGCACTCTTCATTCCACTCTCTAGGGTTATTCTTTTTCAACATCTTGAAGATGGGATCACATTTATCAGTAAATTGAGAGATGAATTGAGAAACATAGTTCAATCTACCAAGGACTCCATGAACTTCTTTTTGTGAACCGGGTGGTGGCAGGTTCTGAATAGCTTTCACTTTATCTAGATCTATCTCAATTCCTCTTCTACTAACAACGAACCCAAGAAGTTTTCCAGATGTTACTCCAAAGGTGCATTTGTTAGGGTTGAGCTTCAATTGGTATTTTCTCAATCTCAAGAACAACTTCCTCATATTTTGGATGTGTTATTCCTCAGTATGGGACTTGGCGATCATATCATCTACATACACTTCAACTTCTCTGTGCATCATGTCATGAAATAAAGTAACCATCGCCCGTTGATAAGTTGCACCGACATTCTTTAGTCCAAAAGGCATTATCTTGTAGAAATATATGCCACATAAGGTTATGAAGGTCATCTTGATCATATCTTTTGGACTCATCTTTATCTGAATGTATCCCGAGAAGTCATCCATGAAGGAAAACCATGAATGCCCTGACGTATTGTCATCCAGAATATCTATGTGTGGTAAAGGAAAATTATCTTTTGGACTGGTCCTATTCAGGTCTCTGTAGTCGACACACATCTGTACCTTCCCATATTTCTTCGGTACAGGGACTATGTTGGCCACCCATTCTGGATATTGGGATACTGAAAGAAAACCAACATCGATTTGTTTCCGTACCTCTTCTTTTATCTTTATCACCATTTTCGGTCTCAATCTTCTAAGCTTCTGTTGAATCGGTTTACATTCAGGTCTAATGGAAAATTTGTGTACCACTATGTCAATATTCAATCCTGGCATTGACAAGTCGTCGTTAACCGGTCAAAATAAATATAAATAAATCCTCTTTCAAAAATAAAGAAATTGAATGAGTATAGGGAAAGAGGGTCGATCCGCAGGGAGATTAGCTGGAATTGTTGACTTGAATTCGTTGAATCTGAAATCCCAGGAATATCTGAAAGAACAAATAAATAAAAGAAGGGAGTGATATGATTTGTGATGAAGTAATAAAAAAATAGAGAAAAAAGAACTAAAGATAGTAAGAAAAACCAAGGATGTAAATCAGCCTCGAACCAGCTCCTTCAATTCTTTCGATCATTGAAATAGATTTTAATTTCGGGGATCATGTCGGTTACAGTCTACTAGGCCCAACCCGTCGTAACTTGTTCTTCTCTCAAGTAACCAATCCTCCCAAGTCTATCTTCGAAAGACGGTTCTTAAATAAATTAACCACGACTATCGCCGTTAAAGTATTTAGAATAAAGCAGGAAAAACCCGACTCAGAAATTGTCTAAAAAATAGAATCGCTTCTGATTTCATCTTTCCTTAGCGGACCGCCGCTAAGAGTGTTCACAGGAAGTCGAAATTTGCCACAGGCCGATCCTTCCTCCCAACTATGTTTTTAAGCGAATTCAGACCAAAGGGCCCTTTTGATATGAAAAACGTTTAAAAAACTTTAGTAAGGCCGATTGCCAAACTATCTAAGCAGAAAGATAAAAATGATTTCCCCAAAAGTAATTAAGCAAGTTCAATTCTCACGAATCGAATTGACTTGGCTGGTTCTTGGCTTAAGAAATTTAGCTAAGCATGATATTGATTATCATGCTTAACTTGTTTTTGGTAAAGCAATTGAAAAACATAAAATAAATGAAACAAGAAAATAAATGAAAATGAATTTCGATTAAAGCTAAAATGTTTGCAAGGATGAAAAGATTCAAAAGCTAGAAGATAATCTTAAGCCTTCACCAAAGGTTGGTATTTATAGGCTTAGATTTACAAAGATAAGAGATAAGAAATAATAATTCAAATTCAAATGTTTAATTAAAATTCAAAAATAAAACTAATATGATGAAAGCTGATAAGTCTGATCGGATTCGTCTTTCGGAACATTCCAGGAGCTTCTAAAAGTTGCCACGTCATTGCCACGTCACTGCTATGTCACTGCCACGTCAGACGCGTCGTGCCTGGTGTCGTGCCCATGATGCCAGTCATGACAGGATAATAAAAAAAAACTGCAGAAACGCTCTATTTTCACTGCTATTTCCAGAGTTGGACCCCTGCACAAAATATAATGGAAACAATATGTATTAAGCAGCAAGAAGTCACAAAACTTAGAAAATTAGCAAGTGAAATATGTCATGTAACGCCCCGGTTTTGGGCTTGGAAGTTTGGGCGTTGACCGGTTTGGTCAAAGTGCTGTTCGAATCTAAAAAGGTGAAATTAGGAAAGCCTAGTTCGGGTTGCATTAAAATATGGAAAAATGTTCTAAAATCATCTTTTAATATATATAAGTGAACTGTGAAATCAATTTTACAAAATGAGGTTTGGAAGGGTGACATTTTGGCTAGTGACCAAAATGTAATTTTTGAAAGTTACGTGACTGTTTTAGAAAGGATTGAAACTTTGAATCTTTAAGGAGCTATTTACCCAAAGGGAGTTTCTCCAGATTTTTTCTAAGATATTTTAAGGTTTAATTCTGATTTTAAAGCATAAGAAAAGAGGAGGGAAATCATTTTGGCTATTTTTGTAACTAACTTTCTATTTTCTCAATTTTCCTTTCTCTCATTTTCTCTCAACCCAAACACTTAATTTCCAGAGAATTTCGTCTGATTTTGTCACCTAAATCTCTTCTTTCAACTCTCTTTTGATTCCTAATCATCATATCTACAAAACCTCACTATTTGCTACTTGATTCATCAAGGTTTTTGGTTCTAAAAGAGGAGAAACTCAAGTTTGGAGGTAAGAACGTCCTTCTCCTCTAAACTATCAGTTCTTTACTGAAATTCCTAAGTTCTCAATCCTTAATTGATGTTTTATAAATGGCTTTTAAGTTGTGAAATGGATCTTGGCTTAAGATGCAAGATTTGGTGATTTTTGATGAATTTTCGGTTGATCTGTTAAATCAGTGATTTGAGATGTGTTTTTGATGATTAATGAACATTAATTTGATGAGGAATTGAGTTTTGATCAATGCAATCCCGGATAGGTTGAATTTCCTAAGTTTAGCTTATGATTCTAGGTTGTTTTTGGTGTGATCTTGTGGATCTGATGTTGCTGGAGGTATAAGGATGTTAATAGGTTCTTTTTAGATGTTAAATGATGTTAAAGGATGTTTGGTTTTGATGGTTATGGCTGGGCTTTGTTGAGGAGTTGTTTGGTGGCATTTTCGGTTGTGTTTGGTGGCCGAAAATGGAGTGTGGATGAGAGCAGCGAGTTTAGGTGCTTTCTTTGAAGCTATTAATGCATGATGATGCATTAATCCTCTGCTTTGATGTGTTTAAAACAGGGTTGTCATCTTTGGATTCAAGTGTTGGTGTTTCGGAAACTTGAATTGGTGCTTCGGCAAGAGGCGAAGTGGAATCGGTGAGTGAAAATGGGTTTTCAGCTTTGAAACCAATGTCTTGGGAGCTTAGTTTAAGTCTAAACAACTTTGCTAAGCTCAAGTGTAAGTTTTCGGAAAAACTCTCTAGTGGTGGCCATGATTTGATTGTTGTGCAATGTGGTTTATTGCATGTATTAAATTCTGTTTTGAAAGCATGATTTGGCATGATTATTGCTGATTTTGTAAGCCATATGTTGAAGGAAGGTCAAGGTAAGAGTTCCTTGTTTTTGAACATTGATTAAATGTGGTTTGATGCTTTAAAATGCATGATGAATATGGCTTGGTTAAATGCTTTAAAACAGTGGATTAATTGATGAAAATGATGTATATTGGCAAGTGATGCTTTGAAAAGGTTAAGGTCACTAAGGTGGTTAAAAGTCCTTGAGTGAGCCTTGTGGATTCTAAGAACTTCATGGTGGTTAAAAGTCCATGATGATTCTTGCTAAGGTCACTAAGGTGGTTAAAAGTCCTTGAGTGAGCCTTGTTACTTAAGAACATCAAGGTGGTTAAAAGTCCTTGGATGGTTCTTGTTAAGGACACAAAGGTGGTTAAAAGTCCTTATGTGGTCCTTGCCATGGTGTTTAAAAGTCCATGGGCCAAGGTGTTTAAAAGTCCTTGGGGCTAAGGTGTTTAAAAGTCCTTGGGAAGAACACGAAGGTGGTTAAAAGTCCTTGCGTGGTTCTTGTTTATTATAAGATCACAATGGTGTTTAAAAGTCCATGTGTGAGTCTTATGTTGAACTTGTTTTCAAAAAGATGAAACTTATCACTTGTGGCCAATATGACATGAATTGATATGGAAGCATGTGTTGCTTGTTTAAATTGCTTTGAGCATGTCTAAATGATATTGAAAGTATGTTTTGCAAATGAGTTTTACAAATGCATTATTGAATGGTTTTAATGAGCATTCCTCACTAAGCTTTTGCTTACGCTCTCTTCCGTTTTCTTAAACCAATAATGCAGATCGTTAAGGTACTTGAGGGCAGCAAGGAAGGCAAGCAATCAAGAGGAAGTTGAGCTCAAGTATGGAAGGTTTTCTTAAACACTTAAGCTTTTGGCAATTTGGCAATGGGGGACCTATGTGTATGTTTTGGGAGATGTTTAGAACTCCCTAAGTATGTTTAATGATGTTGGAAATGCTGGTTTTGTATTGGCCACTATATGCTTGATTTGGAAGTTTATGCTTGAATGTCTTGCTTGTGTAGGAAGCATGCCTATAGAATTGGGGCTTTTCTTATATGTGGTTAATATGTTGATTGGTTGATGCAAACATGTCTCAAATATGTTGAATTTGTTGCTGGTAAAGTTTGGTAGCAATCGGAGCATGATTGGATGATCAATTGCATGTTTAAGTGAGCTTTTTGCTGCAATCTGTGTAGGGTGTTTCGGAACAGTGCACACCGTTCCGGAACAGGTGCCTTGAATGAGCCCAGGCGTCCGAAACGGTAGGCACCGTTTCGAAACGGAAAGGCCACTGCCAGCCCCTGTTTCGGTACGCGTTGCGGAACGGCCCCGCGTTTCGAAACAGGCTCTGTCTGTTCCGGAACGGTCGACCGTTGGGGGCTGACATTGGCAGTTGAATGTTTTGGATTGTTTGCATTTTGGTCCTGAATCTTGTTAGTGCAAATGTGTGAGTTTGGAATGTCCGTTTGAGCCGAAATTTGACAGAGAAGCATGAAACCTGATTAATTTTAAGATGGTAACTTTATTTTGGGTTAAGTCCTCATAATTTACAGAATTTACAATTTGGTCCCTAAAGTTGTAAAATTGTAAAATTGGGTCCCTGTTTGATCTCTGATGTTTGTGATCTTTGAGTATGATGTTTGTATGATCACCATTAGGGTTAATAAGCATCTAGAAAAGTTTAAAAAGAAAAAAAAAGGGTCGTTAATCAAGGTTGACTTTCGGGTTGACTTTGGTTTTCCCCGTGTGACTTCCTTAATTCGGGTCAACCGTCTAGGCCGGGTTAAGGGGGTTACATTTGGTGGTATCAGAGCTGAGTTCTCGAGTAATTGGGAATGATTGTGTGCATGTTTGAAGTATGTATGCTATGTATGCTTGGTTGATTGAAAGCATGTTTAATGGCTTGTGATTTTGATGCAATCGAGTTGTATGCTATGATGTAGCATGTTGTGGGTACCCATTGCCAAATCAAAGCTAAGTAAAGATGTTGATTTTGAAGGAAATTGAGCTTAAGTACTTGGATTGCTTACCTTGCTGGGCCTGACTTTGTTTATTTGCATTGTGATTGCATGGTTAAAGTATGGCACCACGTAGAGAGTTGAGAGGTAATGTGCGAGCTACGGCTCCTAATGAGAACGAGAATGAGGAAAACACGGGTAGTGCGGTGTTACCTCCTCCTTCACCTGGTGGTGGTGCTGAGGGTGAAAGAGCTGAAGCTACAGCTGGTGCTGGAGCTGCTGGACCTGAGGTTGGTCAGGGGCAAGCTATGCCTGACATGTCGATGTTGGTACAAGCTATTGCGGGTGCTTTTCGAGCGGCAGTAGCTGGAGCTCAAGGAGCTGGGCATCAGGGAGATGCTGGTGTTAGACTACCTTTGGAGCGTTTGCGCAGTATTGGTGGGACTGAGTTCAGGGGTATGTCTGCTGAAGGTTCTGAAGCTTGGCTGGAGAGTACCAAGAGGATCTTGGGTCAGATGAGTTGCACGGATGTGCAAAAGCTTGGTTGTGTTGTATCCTTGCTACAGGATGATGCTTATACGTGGTGGACGACCACTATTGCTGGAATGGCTGAAGCTGACATATCTTGGACATTCTTTCAGAATGTGTTCAAGAGGAGGTATCTTGGTGTGAGATATCTTGATGAAAAGAAGCGTGAGTTCATGTCTCTTACCCAGGGGAGCATGACTGTGGCTGAGTATGAGGTACAGTTTGTGCGACTTAGTCAGTATGCACCTGAGCTGGTACCTGATGAGCGGACAAGGTGCGAAAGATTCCATTATGGTTTAGTGACGGATGTGAAAATGTATGTGCTGGCCACTGAGTATGATGATTTTGATGTGCTGGTGGGCCGAGCTAAGGATATTGAGATGAACTTGGGTTTATCTGCTAGAGGTGCTGGAGCAAGTGCTGGTAAGCGAGCTGCTGAGTTTAGTTCCGGTGGTGGACGGAACAAGAGAGGACGTGATCAGAAGTATCAGTCCTCAGCTAAGAGAGGTGGTGGTGTACCTGCTAGGGGAGGCAATGCTAGAGCTGATCCGAGTGCTTGTTGGATCTGTGGTTCACGTGGTCACATAAAGCGTGACTGTCCTCGTGCTGTGAGGGAGGTGCAAGCTCCTGTTGCAGCAGCTGGTAATGGATGCTGGAACTGTGGATCTACGGACCATTTGAGGCGAGATTGTCCTATGTTGGCTGGTGGCCAAGTGCGTGCTCCTGTTGTTGCTGCACCGCAGAGAGGTCGTGGGCGCGGCCGTGGTAATTTCCAGCGGAGAGAGGATGGTGGTCGTGGAGTGGCCCATGTTGTGGCTATTCAGCCTGAAGGTGGTGGTCAAGCGAGGGTGTATGCTCAGCGTGAAGGGAGGAATGACGCGGATGTGATTGCAGGTACCTTTACTCTGCAATCCTTGTCATTACTTTCCTTGATAGATTCTGGATCTACGCATTCATACATTTTGCGTGAGCATGCTGAATTGCTTGGTTTGCCTGTTGAGTCTTTGGATGTTGGTGTTCGTGTCACTAGTTCTTTTGGTGAGACTGTTGTGACTCGAAAGTTGTATAGAAGGTGTGCTTTGGTTGTTCAAGAACATGTTTTTCATGTTGATCTTATAGAGTTGCCTTTCTATGGTTTTGATGTGATCCTTGGTATGGATTGGCTTGCTGAGCATCGTGCTGTTGTGGATTGTGAAAATAAGCGAGTTTCGCTGAAGCTTGCGGATGATTATGATGTTGTTGTGGTTGGTGAGAATGTGAAGTTTCTTACCAATGTGGTATCTACCTTGGAGGCAAGTAGGATGCTGAAGCAAGGTTGTGAGGCTTATCTAGCGTTTGTGATGAATCTTAGCTCTAAGGAGTTGAGGGTGCAAGATATCAGGGTAGTGAAGGAGTTTCCTGGAGTGTTTCCTGAGGAGTTGCCTGGTTTACCTCCTAATCGCGAGGTGGAGTTTGGCATTGAGCTGTATGAGAATACAACTCCTGTGTCCATTACTCCCTATAGAATGGCACCTAAGGAGCTGAAGGAGCTGAAGACGCAGTTGCAAGAGCTGCTTGATCGTGGTTTCATTCGGCCAAGTGTGTCACCTTGGGGTGCACCGGTCTTATTTGTGAAGAAGAAGGATGGCACTATGAGGATGTGCATTGATTACCGTCAGCTGAACAAGTTGACTATCAAGAATCGGTATCCTTTGCCGAGGATTGATGATCTCTTTGATCAATTTCGGGGAGCAGCTGTGTTCTCTAAGATTGACTTGAGGTTAGGGTATTATCAGTTGAAGGTGAAGGATGTGGATGTGCCTAAGACAGCTTTCAGGACAAGGTATGGGCATTATGAGTTTCTTGTGATGCCGTTTGGTTTGACAAATGCTCCTGCTGCTTTCATGGACATGATGAATCGTGTGTTTCATGAATACCTGGACAAGTTCGTTGTGGTGTTCATTGATGATATCCTCGTGTACTCGCGTACTGAGGAGGAGCATGAAGAGCATTTGAGGATTGTTTTGCAAGCTTTGTTGGAGAATCAGCTTTATGCTAAGCTGAGCAAGTGTGAGTTCTGGCTTAAAGAGGTGGTGTTTCTTGGGCATGTTGTTTCTGCTGAGGGGATTCGTGTTGATCCTCAGAAGGTTGAGGCGGTGATGAACTGGAAGGTTCCTAAGTCTGTTCATGAGGTTCGTAGTTTCCTTGGTTTGGCGGGATACTACCGGAGGTTTGTGGATGGTTTTTCTAAGATTGCCGCACCTTTGACGAAGTTGTTGCAAAAGGATGTTAAGTATACTGGACAGAAGCGAGACAGCAGGCTTTTGAGAAGCTTAAGGCGGCTTTGACGCAAGCTCCTATCTTGGTTCAGCCTGAATCAAGGAAAGAGTTTGTGGTCTATAGTGATGCATCCTATGTTGGTTTGGGATGTGTGCTGATGCAAGAGGGTAAGGTTGTGGCTTATGCATCGCGGCAGCTGAAAGTGCATGAGCGCAATTATCCCCCGCATGATATTGAGTTGGCTGCGGTGGTTTTTGCTCTGAAGATCTGGAGACATTATCTGTATGGTGAGAAGTGTACTGTGCACACGGATCATAAGAGTTTGAGGTATCTGATGTCTCAGAAGGAGTTGAATCTTAGGCAGCGGCGTTGGTTGGAGTTGCTCAAGGATTATGATCTGACGATTGAGTACCATCCTGGAAAGGCTAATGTTGTTGCGGATGCCTTGAGTAGGAAGGTGGCTGTTGAGCTGAGGGCTATGTTTGCCAGCTTGAGTATATCGCGTGATGGTGGTCTTGTAGCTGAGTTGCAAGTGAAACCATCTATGGTTCAGTGGATCAAGGAAAATCAGTTGCTGGATGATTCCTTGGTGTCTCATGTTCAGGATATCGCGGAGGGTAGGCCTTCGGATTTCTGCTTTAATGATGACGGTGTGTTGTGTTTTGGGAGTCGAATAGTAGTGCCTAATGATGCTGAGTTGAGGTGTGCTATTCTGACTGAAGGTCATAGTAGTCCTTTTGCTATGCACCCTGGTAGTACTAAGATGTATCGTGATCTTCGTGATGAGTACTATTGGGTGGGTTTGAAGAAGGATGTTGCGGAGTTTGTGAGCAAGTGTATGGTGTGTCAGCGAGTTAAGGCTGAGCATCAGGTTCCTTCAGGATTGTTGCAACCGTTGAGAATCCCTGAATGGAAGTGGGAAAGGGTTACCATGGATTTTGTATCTGGTTTACCTTTGTCTCCGTCGAAGAAGAATTCGGTTTGGGTGATTGTGGATCGCCTGACGAAGTGTGCGCATTTCTTGCCTGTGCATACTACGTTTTCTTTGGATAAGCTTGCGGAGCTGTACATTGCTGAGATTGTGCGGCTGCATGGTGTGCCTAAGTCGATTGTGTCGGATAGGGATCCGAGGTTCACATCGCGTTTCTGGCAGTGTTTGCATCAAGCTTTGGGTACAAGGTTGAATTTCAGTACATCCTATCATCCTCAGTCGGATGGTCAGTCTGAGCGTGTTATTCAGATTTTGGAGGATATGTTGAGGTGCTGCGTGATTGAGTTCCAAGGTTCTTGGGAGAAGCATTTGCCTTTGGTGGAATTTGCTTATAACAATAGTTATCAGGTAAGTATACAGATGGCACCTTATGAGGCTTTGTATGGGAGGAAGTGTAGGACTCCTCTTTGTTGGGCTGAAACTGGTCAAAAGTTGGTTTCGATGCCGGCTTTGTTGAAAGGGACCACCGAGAAGGTGAAGCTCATTTGCGAGCGTTTGAAGGCAGCCTCTGATCGGCAAAAGTCTTACGCGGATTTGAAGCGTAAGGAGATAGAGCATGCGGTGGGTGACCGTGTGTTCTTGAAGGTTTCGCCTTGGAAGAAGGTGATGAGGTTTGGCCGGAAGGGTAAGTTGAGCCCTAGGTACATTGGACCATATGAAGTGGTTGAGCGTGTGGGTCTTGTTGCTTATCGGTTGAGGTTACCTCAAGAGTTGGAGAAGATTCATGATGTGTTCCATGTTTCTATGCTCCGGAAGTATAGATCTGATCCTTCGCATGTGATGCCTGTGGAGGAAGTGGAACTGAATCCGGATTTGACTTATGATGAGGAACCGGTGAAGGTTCTGGATTTGGATAGTAAGGTTCTTCGTGGCAAGACCATTGAGTTGGTGAAGGTGCTGTGGAAGCATCGTGGTGTTGAGGAAGCCACGTGGGAGCGGAAGGAAGACATGCTGAAGCAGTTTCCTTATCTCTTTCCTTCAGGTAAATTTCGAGGACGAAATTTCTTAAGGGGGGGAGAGTTGTAACGCCCCGGTTTTGGGCTTGGAAGTTTGGGCGTTGACCGGTTTGGTCAAAGTGTTGTTCGAATCTAAAAAGGTGAAATTAGGAAAGCCTAGTTCGGGTTGCATTAAAATATGGAAAAATGTTCTAAAATCATCTTTTAATATATATAAGTGAACTGTGAAATCAATTTTACAAAATGAGGTTTGGAAGGGTGACATTTTGGCTAGTGACCAAAATGTAATTTTTGAAAGTTGCGTGACTGTTTTAGAAAAGATTGAAACTTTGAATCTTTAAGGAGCTATTTACCCAAAGGGAGTTTCTCCAGATTTTTTCTAAGATATTTTAAGGTTTAATTCTGATTTTAAAGCATAAGAAAAGAGGAGGGAAATCATTTTGGCTATTTTTGTAACTAACTTTCTATTTTCTCAATTTTCCTTTCTCTCATTTTCTCTCAACCCAAACACTTTCTTTCCAGAGAATTTCGTCTGATTTTGTCACCTAAATCTCTTCTTTCAACTCTCTTTTGATTCCTAATCATCATATCTACAAAACCTCACTATTTGCTACTTGATTCATCAAGGTTTTTGGTTCTAAAAGAGGAGAAACTCAAGTTTGGAGGTAAAAACGTCCTTCTCCTCTAAACTATCAGTTCTTTACTGAAATTCCTAAGTTCTCAATCCTTAATTGATGTTTTATAAATGGCTTTTAAGTTGTGAAATGGATCTTGGCTTAAAATGCAAGATTTGGTGATTTTTGATGAATTTTCGGTTGATCTGTTAAATCAGTGATTTGAGATGTGTTTTTGATGATTAATGAACATTAATTTGATGAGGAATTGAGTTTTGATCAATGCAATCCCGGATAGGTTGAATTTCCTAAGTTTAGCTTATGATTCTAGGTTGTTTTTGGTGTGATCTTGTGGATCTGATGTTGCTGGAGGTATAAGGATGTTAATAGGTTCTTTTTAGATGTTAAATGATGTTAAAGGATGTTTGGTTTTGATGGTTATGGCTGGGCTTTGTTGAGGAGTTGTTTGGTGGCATTTTCGGTTGTATTTGGTGGCCGAAAATGGAGTGTGGATGAGAGCAGCGAGTTTAGGTGCTTTCATTGAAGCTATTAATGCATGATGATGCATTAATCCTCTGCTTTGATGTGTTTAAAACAGGGGAGTCATCTTTGGATTCAAGTGTTGGTGTTTCGGAAACTTGAATTGGTGCTTCGGCAAGAGGCGAAGTGGAATCGGTGAGTGAAAATGGGTTTTCAGCTTTGAAACCAATGTCTTGGGAGCTTAGTTTAAGTCTAAACAACTTTGCTAAGCTCAAGTGTAAGTTTTCGGAAAAACTCTCTAGTGGTGGCCATGATTTGATTGTTGTGCAATGTGGTTTATTGCATGTTTTAAATTCTGTTTTGAAAGCATGATTTGGCATGATTATTGCTGATTTTGTAAGCCATATGTTGAAGGAAGCTCAAGGTAAGAGTTCCTTGTTTTTGAACATTGATTAAATGTGGTTTGATGCTTTAAAATGCATGATGAATATGGCTTGGTTAAATGCTTTAAAACAGTGGATTAATTGATGAAAATGATGTATATTGGCAAGTGATGCTTTGAAAAGGTTAAGGTCACTAAGGTGGTTAAAAGTCCTTGAGTGAGCCTTGTGGATTCTAAGAACTTCATGGAGGTTAAAAGTCCATGATGATTCTTGCTAAGGTCACTAAGGTGGTTAAAAGTCCTTGAGTGAGCCTTGTTACTTAAGAACATCAAGGTGGTTAAAAGTCCTTGGATGGTTCTTGTTAAGGACACAAAGGTGGTTAAAAGTCCTTGTGTGGTCCTTGCCATGGTGTTTAAAAGTCCATGGGCCAAGGTGTTTAAAAGTCCTTGGGAAGAACACGAAGGTGGTTAAAAGTCCTTGCGTGGTTCTTGTTTATTATAAGATCACAATGGTGTTTAAAAGTCCATGTGTGAGTCTTATGTTGAACTTGTTTTCAAAAAGATGAAACTTATCACTTGTGGCCAATATGACATGAATTGATATGGAAGCATGTGTTGCTTGTTTAAATTGCTTTGAGCATGTCTAAATGATATTGAAAGTATGTTTTGCAAATGAGTTTTACAAATGCATTATTGAATGGTTTTAATGAGCATTCCTCACTAAGCTTTTGCTTACGCTCTCTTCCGTTTTCTTAAACCAATAATGCAGATCGTTAAGGTACTTGAGGGCAGCAAGGAAGGCAAGCAATCAAGAGGAAGTTGAGCTCAAGTATGGAAGGTTTTCTTAAACACTTAAGCTTTTGGCAATTTGGCAATGGGGGACCTATGTGTATGTTTTGGGAGATGTTTAGAACTCCCTAAGTATGTTTAATGATGTTGGAAATGCTGGTTTTGTATTGGCCACTATATGCTTGATTTGGAAGTTTATGCTTGAATGTCTTGCTTGTGTAGGAAGCATGCCTATAGAATTGGGGCTTTTCTTATATGTGGTTAATATGTTGATTGGTTGATGCAAACATGTCTCATATATGTTGAATTTGTTGCTGGTAAAGTTTGGTAGCAATCGGAGCATGATTGGATGATCAATTGCATGTTTAAGTGAGCTTTTTGCTGCAATCTGTGCAGGGTGTTTCGGAACAGTGCACACCGTTCCGGAACGGGTGCCTTGAATGAGCCCAGGCGTCCGAAACGGTAGGCACCGTTTCGAAACGGAAAGGCCACTGCCAGCCCCTGTTTCGGTACGCGTTGCGGAACGGCCCCGCGTTTCGAAACAGGCTCTGTCTGTTCCGGAACGGTCGACCGTTGGGGGCTGACATTGGCAGTTGAATGTTTTGGATTATTTGCATTTTGGTCCTGAATCTTGTTAGTGCAAATGTGTGAGTTTGGAATGTCCGTTTAAGCCGAAATTTGACAGAGAAGCATGAAACCTGATTAATTTCAAGATGGTAACTTTATTTTGGGTTAAGTCCTCATAATTTACAGAATTTACAATTTGGTCCCTAAAGTTGTAAAATTGTACAATTGGATCCCTGTTTGATCTCTGATGTTTGTGATCTTTGAGTATGATGTTTGTATGATCACCATTAGGGTTAATAAGCATCTAGACAAGTTTAAAAAGAAAAAAAAGGGTCGTTAATCAAGGTTGACTTTCGGGTTGACTTTGGTTTTCCCCGTGTGACTTCCTTAATTCGGGTCAACCGTCTAGGCCGGGTTAAGGGGGTTACATGTCACTTTAGAGAACTCATCAAATTGCATATCTTGATAGGACCAGGCGAAGACGTCTTTGAACTCGTGCAGTAGATCAATTAGTTTTTGCTTCTTTTTGGACAAAAATGTTCGCCCCTATCTTTACTTCTCTCATGGTCTCTTCTGTTCAAGGATTGAGAATCTCTAACTCTTCCTTATGGGGCAAAATCTGATTGTCACCCTTTTCTACCAACCTCAATCATTCTTCAGGGATTTCACATTATGTTTCGTCCTTGACTTCATTGATTTTTGCTAGACATATTGGTTGTCCAGATCCTATCCTAGGATTTGGTTTAGGATCATTCATGCAGTCGATAATTGAAGACCTGCAAAGAAAATAATAATATATTTTGAAAAGGATGCGAAAAAATAAAAACACGTTTTCCATTTGTGAATTGGCATGGAAAGCATCTTTATTAAAATGATTGTATAAAAGCCCTTTATAGATAATCCTCTTATACCCATGGACAAAGGTATAAGGTGGTCCCAGTATTTACTCTATTTCATTATTGGTTACAAGGGAAATGTCTTCAACTGTCCAGTTCTTCAATGTCTCGCCTGGGGCACAGGGACGGATCATTCTCAAAAATTCACCAGGTCAAGCACCCTAAAAAATTCCACCAATAAAGAGCCCATCCAGATTGTTGCTGATGATTTCCTCTTCATGCAGTCTTATCGTGTCTCGATTAACTTCCTCTAGTTGTTTTTCAACATTCGTGAATCCACGCGATTTGAAGATCTTGGACATGTCAAAAGATGTCACCAGCCTGGAAGAAGTCTCAGATCCCTGCATGCGGGATTTCCTCCGTTCCTTCCTCTTCTTCAACTCTCTCAGTCGATCTTGCACATTAGGAGTGAACCCCAGTCCAAAATGATCTTTCTTTATAAGGATGGGCCTTGGTCGTAAACTTCCCCGCATGTGTTTTCCAAGTCCTTTGCCTATCTTTGCACCCCTTTCGAGTGTCTTTCGTACCGTCATTTTGGTGTAGTTTAACAATCTTGGCCGTAACAATGGTTTTCCCTCAGCTACAAAAGTGGCATTCACAAATTCGAGTACCCTGAAAGAACTCTCCAAGGCATTATATTTGTCTGAATATATGGGACATCAGTTGTTATAGAGGCAGTGATATCCTCTTCTGCTCTGACACTAATCAATTTCCCTTCTATGACAAACTTGAGCTTTTGGTGCAGAGATGATGGGACTGCTCCTGCCGAATGGATTTAGGGTCTCCCGACCAAACAGTTATATGTCGACTTGATATCCATTACCACAAAATCTATGTTGTAAATTGTCGGCCCTATCAGCAATTGTACTTCTATCCTTCCCAGTACATCACGTGTCGTTCCATCGAAGGCTATCACGGTAATCTGATATGCCTTCGTGCGGGAGTAGTCCATAGGCAACCTCTGCAAAGTCTCCATTTTCATGACAATTAAGGTGGATCCATTATCAATTAAGACTCCAGGCAGCACATATCCTTTACAATGCGTGGTAATATTCAAAGCCTTTATTGACCCCATCCCTCCTTCCAGGATTTCATCATCGGTGAATGTTATGTAGTTGTCGGGAGCAATATGATTCACAATCTTGTCCAGTTTATCTACCGAAATATCATTCGGCACAAATGTCTAATTAAGCACCTTCATCAAAGCATTACGATGCCCCTAAGAACTCAATAGCAGCTCCAAAACTGAAATTCTTGCCTGCTGCCTCTTTAGCTATTCTACTATGGTGTACTCACTATGCTTTTAAAACCTCAAAAATTCACGGGCTTGCACCTCCGTCACCGGCTCATTTATCTTCGGAGCGGGGTCTTCTTCAAAAATCTTTTTAGAAACAGCATGTGCCTTTCGTTTAGCCTTCTCAACCTCTTTCATCGCCTTTGGGGAGGAATAGCATCTACCACTTCGAGTGAAATGGCCCACTTCATTTACCGCATCCACATTTGGCTGCTTATCCTTCTCTGATTCACCCTTCGTTTCATCTCTTGGTTTTGTCTCCTCTTGTAGTTTCTCCTTCTCTGGTATTGTCACATTGGCCGTGTAATTCCAAAGAACCGTATTGGTGCTTTTGAAAGAAAACGGTGCAAGGGTCGAGATTACTATCTTCGGGGCCACTACTGGTTTGAAACTTGCAACCTTCAGTCTGACAGATACAACCAAAGGCTTATGCACTTCGTACTTTGCCCCAGAGCATTCTGATGCACACACCTCAATCTCTTTCCTTGTTCCGGCTTTTTCAAAGAACTCGATTTCTTTATTATCCTTCATCTTTTGAATCAGGTCCTAGAACTCCTAACATTGTTGGATTTCATGATCACATTCTTGGTGATATTCACAATACACCTTAGCAAGTATTTCCATTTAAACCTTCATGCCAATCTCAATCATCTTGGCTTTGTATAATTTCTCAAACACCCATCTCAATGGAGACTGAATTTTCGATACATCTGTTTTCCGCCTATTTGCCTCGTCATATTCCTCTATCATAATTACCCCACGTCCACCATGACTCGGAAGGGGATTGGCTGCAATATTGGGTTTGTCAAACTTCAATATCCCGGTATTGATCAAATTCTGCACCACTTTCTTGAATGTTGTGCATGTCTCAATTGAATTCCGCGGTATCCCAGCATGGAATTCATGACGGGCATCTTCTTTGTACCATGGATGGTAAGGAGGTTGTAGAGGCGTCAAATGATATGGCCTTACCAGATCTGCCTCATGCAACTGAGGGTACAGTGCAGCATATGACATCGAAATGGGTGTGAAATTCATCCTATCATTTCTCGGTCCATGTGAGTCCCTCTTGCTTGAATTCTATGGGTTTCTCATTGCAGTTCCAGGTGAAGTAATAGTAATGTTTTTCGGAGCCTCATACGTGCTTGCATCATTCATCTCGTTCTCCTTTCTTTTATAATTCCTACGGGAACTTTCCCCACTTTCGATTCTTCCACTCTTTATTGCAGCTTCTATCAGTTCTCCAATCATCACAATATCAGCAAAGTTTTGAGTAGCATTGCTGATAAGTCTTTCAAAGAGTGGTCCCCTCAATGTTTGAACAAACATATGGGTGATATCACTTTCCATTAACGGGGGTTGTACTTGCGCTGCAACGTCTCTCCACTTCTGAGCATATTATCGTAGCGTTTCATCACTTCTTTGCTCCATTCCTTGCAGCATCACCCAACTCGGAATCATTTCTGTAACATGTTTGTAATGTTTCACAAAAGCTCCTGAAAGATCTTTCCAAGAACGAATATTTACTCGGCTTAACTGTGTATACCAACCGGCAGCTGAGCCAGTTAAGTTGTCATGGGAACAATGTATCAACTTTTCATCCTTCAAATAAGCAGCCATCTTTCTATAATACATCGTAAGATGAGCCTTTGGACAAGTGGTTCCATCATACTTCTCAAAGTCTGGGGCTTTGAACTTGGGAGGAAGTACTAAGTCGGCTACCAAGCTCATTTGAACAGCACCAGGCCCCATCTCACTAGCCTTTTGTAGTTCCAGCAAACGATGCTCCAGAGCCTTGCAACGTTCTTCATACTTTCGTTCAATCTCATCATGGATTTTTTCTATCTCAATTAGGGTATTCAGGTTTGGAACTTCTTCACAACCTCCAAAGTTCGCCCCAATATGCATCGGGTGACTAGGTGTTGTTCCTGCCAAGTTAATGTGGACCTTCTTCGCAGTAGGAGGTTTCTCATGATGCATCCTAATGTGGGATGTAGTTTCAGATTGATCATTCACATCATTGGAAGCTCTTTCAGTCGCCTTAGCCTTTCGAGACTCTTTAGGGCCTAACAAAGCAGTTAACTGATTGATGATCTCTACTTGTGTCTGAGTGAAGCAGTCGTTGATAGATTGCTCAATTCTATCAAAGTAGTTCTATGTTTCCACTCGCTCAATTTCAAGGCTAGCAATTTGATCCTCGACGGTCATGTTTCTAGAACGCGGACGGGTTCCGTATAAGTGCAGTATGGTTGCAGCTTAAAGCAGATTCTGCCATTAAACCTTTCTTTTATTAAATTCTCTTTTTGCAATATGTCATAAAATTCCAAATGAATGAATGTATGCATAAGTGCATGAGTGCATGAATGCAATAAAGGACATCAAATTTAGGAACCAGTCTTATTTAGAAATATCCCATTCGTCCAAAAATTTAATTACATAGAAAAGATAAATTTTCTACAAAAAGCTGCTAGCCCTAATTCCCAGGTTGATCAGCTCGTGGAACAAACGTGTAATGGCCTCTTGTTCTCTTCTTCAACATTGGGTTGCCCTAGCAAGCTTGTGGCTTGTCTTGACAGAATTTGGACATATGAGGCAATACTCCTGACTTGTGCCTTGAAGCTCACTAATTCGTCATTCTGGCACTAAACTATGTTTCGCGCTGCCTCATACTTGTCCTTCCATGCTCTGCTTTCCACCATTAGGGCCACTACATGGCCAGCGAGTTTTTATTTCAAATCTTGAACAATATTTTCTAACTCTGTCACCCTTTTCTGCAGCCTTTCCCTTTCCATCTCTTCTTGAATCTTGTCTTCATTATGATACCTGGTGATTAGCCTTCCCGTTGTGCTACTTGGCTTGTAAGTCAAAATTCTTGGCATGCTCTTCCTTTACCCTCTTTTTTGCTTTGTCGCTCGATTCCTTGCTTGCACGTGCTTTCCTGTCGTATATCTTCTTATAATCATCTCTATCTTTAGTCATTGCATCCAGCTTATCTGATAAGCTATTTATTACCTTGCTCGGACCTCCCTTTTGTTTAGCCTTATAATCATCATGCAGTTCCTATAATTCCTTCAAATCTTGGCTTATCTTTTTCTTTTGTTCCATCAATTCCTTCTCTCTTCCCTCATGGATGTTTACTTGCAACTGCGTCATAGTCAATTCTTCCTTAAGGTCATTAATCCCCTTTTCGTATCTCTTTAGATCCAATTCTCGATCATGCCTAAGCTTTTCCAAGGCTAAGGGTGATTCTCTAATTTCTTGAGTTGAGGTGCCAGCACCTGATGGCTTTTCCTGGAATGTGGTGTCGTTAACCCTTTGAGCTCTCCATTCATTGTACCTTGGCATCACTTCCAGACTTTTATAGGGTTGAACTCTTCTCGGTGTCTCCCATGCTTTCGAAGTTTGTAGTATCAATCCTTTATAATCATTCGTCTTATGGGCGTACTCAAATTTGGCCATCCCAGTAGTGGTTGGCACAAACTGTCTTGACCTAAATTGTCTTAATACTAGCAACGGGCAATAAGATTTCCCTCCCCAAATTCCTGGCAAATGAACCCGATCTCTATTTTCGCATCTATATAGGAAGGTTGTACCTCTATTCAGCCATGGGGCCTTCCATACCACGTCTGTGTCTTTCAGGTCCCTGAGATATTCTTCCCAATGCTTCTCGCTTTTCCTTTCTAAAATGTAGTCAATTATGTGTTCTCTTATTGATGAATAGGTGTCAAGATATCTAATCCCTTTATAAGGCACGTTCCACATATGTCCTCTTAACCATATCTCCAGCAATTGTGCGCAACCCCAAAATTTTCCTTCTCCCACTTTCTTGCAAATAGTAAACGATCTATAGGTCTCTGTCAAGATAGCTAGAACTAAGTTGACTCCTTTGTCTAATCGCTCAAACAATCTTATAGTTAACGAATCAATGTGCTCAGGTGTTCTTGGGAACAGAACCAGACCGTAGATACACAAAGCAAATAGGCTCTTCATTCTGAATGGTTCATCATTGTTTGCTAGCACCAACTCTTTAAGGGTTCTCCAATTGACTCGTTGTCTGTCTTCGTTTTTGTCAGTGTTGTCGTTGTTAGCCATTTTCATTTCCCACCATTCTTTCGTCTTCCCTGTTAATAATTTCAATTTCTTGATAAAGCCTGAATTTCTAAAGCTATTAAGGGACCTAGTGTAGATTTTAACGCTCTTAATTGTTGGACAATTAATCAGTATCTCGTACTCTTCTAGCGTCAGTGTCATGTTCACCTGTCAAAAAGTGAAGCAATTATATGCAGGATTCCAGAAATGTGCCATAGCTCTCAGTGGTTCCTGGTAAATCTTTATCTCTAACAACAGGGCTATATCACCAAATTTTTTTTGAAACAGCTCCTTCATTTCACCATCTTTGATCCCAAATGCCTTTTAAATCTGGTGGACATGTATTATGGTTGGTATTTAACTTCACATACCCTTTCATTTTAGACACTTCACCTTTTCTAAGACTGTCTCTTTTCTCGTGATGTACTTGCTCTGACCAAGTCCACACTGCAGTATTATCTTCTCCTGCCCTAAA